>OY292355.1:8907500-11307500 GCA_958496195.1 Timandra comae | reverse complement strand
AAAATAATACATTGTCTTTCTTATGAGCATATTTAGTATTTTTTATTATTTTAATTATAAACTAGTAGCTCCCCGCGGTTTCACCCGCGTAGTTCCCGTTCCCGTGGGATTACGGGGATAAAATATAGCCTATGTCACGCACTGATAAATTAGCTTTCCATTAGTGAAAGAATTTTTGAAATCGGTCCAGTAGTTTCGGAGCCTATTCATTACAAACAAACAAATCTTTCCTCTTTATAATATTAGTATAACTAGCGTCTAGTCCTGTCTTACGACGGGTCCTATTTTCCCATGGACTTTCCATAATTTTCCAAAAAACTCATTTTTTACATTGGTAGTACATAGCATCTTTAAGGTTTTTTAATCGGTTGGGTACAGAACATTTTTTAAAGTATTTTTACAATACAATAATGTTTTAGGAAGAAAGTAATCCAAATTATCTCAATATGATACATGACTATGACAATTCAAAGAATGCGTATCCCTTGCATGATTCAATAGCATTTTATTATACATTTTTGGATGAGTTTCAAAATGATTTCGTTCTTACATTTTTGTTGTATGCCAAGTATAATATTATACTTGTATGTTTGATTGTTTGTCCCACTTCCCTGTTGAAAATGAACCGATTTATTAACTAGTTTTTTTGCATTATCTTCTGTAATTTCTGTTTAGAATGATGATAGTTAAAGCTATCAAAATTTCAATAGTAGATTAGCTATGCCCTGAGACTTTACTCTCATAATTTCCGATAAAATTATCCTGTGTTCCCAATTCCGGTTGTAAGCAACATCTGTAACAGACATTCCATTCAATGTTGTAAACATACAAATCAAATCAAATTGTAACGTTTATTATTTAGTAGTAGAAGTCCTAAGGAATGTTTGACACTTGGCATCTTCTGTTCAACTAATCGGGTAGAATAGAGCTTTTCTTTACTATTCCGGATAAAGATAGTGTCTATGAAACGCAGGCACATTGCAGGCTTCGTACATGTTAGTTTTGTAATTACTTTTTTTTTAAAATAGTGGATTTTCAGTCCTTTATTCACTATTTTAGGTTGAATTTCCAAAATGAAGTTTAAATTTCTAAAATAGTGCTTTTATTGAGTATTCAGACTTTTTCCCCAGTGCGCACTTGAAAGTGCATGCACAATTTCACAGTTCTTATTGATATAGAGTCACCATCTTTTCTGTGCCGGTGACAGCGTCGCTGTAATCGCATCTTCTGGTTGTCAGTTTATTGAAAATGTATCCAAATGACAATAGTAGCTTACAATTTTGGCCGCCGGCACAGAAAACATGGTGATTCACTAGTTGTTAAATTATTTGTTAATATGTCAGTCAGTCAGTTAGGGACTTTTTCATACTTAGATCTAAACACTACACTTGAATTGATTTAATATTTATATTAGAAAGACGTAGGATAAGGCCAAAGACAGGAACACATTTAAACTATTAGGAGATACCTTTACCCAGGGCCCTGATTCTCTAAACTATTAAGCTGTGATAATGCTACTCAGATGTATTTTAATATCAACATTATGGCCGTTTTGCATTTGTTGTCATTTTGGTATTCCCTTATTGAAAACTACTCCGCTGACTCAATGGCTCCATAAAACTTAGATGGTTGTCATGGAAACAGTATTCTGACGACTTTTATTTGAATTTTGATATGCAACAAAGACCACTGAGACACCATAGCCATATGAATAAATTTTAGGTGAATACCAAATTTCTGACACTCTCGTTATGGTGCCTCAATATCAACATTTCGTCTGATCAATAATGTCAAATTGCAGACTTAGGCCCCAGCAGTAGGACACAATAGATAGGTTAAACAAAAAAAAAATAGCAAGACGTTTAGTGTTTACGTAACTAAAGAAGTTACCCAGTTATTTTATTGTTCCTTCCATATCTTTGTTATAATTGCTAGTTACGCGTTAGTTAACTACAATTGAATTACAATCGATGCTCTTACTGTATACTTAGGGGTATTGTTTGAAATCTTATTGTCTTTTCTTAGTATAAAAATGCAAATCACACTCCCATACAAAGGGTGCTTATTATTACTTAATTTTTGACTAGTCATGTCCCGCGGTTTTATTCGATAAAACGTTGCTTCACATAGGTCCACTCCTATTAGAAGCCTCACTCGCCACAGAGTATGCTCCTTCTCTGTGGCCGTAGCATCCTAACTAATATTATAAATGCGAAAGTAACTCTGTCTGTCTGTTACCTTTTCACGGCTAAACTACTTAACCGATTGACTTGAAATTTGGTACAGGTGTAGCTTATGTTCCGGGGAAGAACATAGGCTGTTTTATCACGAAATTCCTACAGGAACGGGAACTACCCGGGTGAAACCGCGGGGCACAGCTAGTACAGCATAAAACCTTCCTCGATTAATGAGCTAAAACACTAAAATATTTATTCAATTTGAACCAGTTCCTAGCCAGTTCTTAACCTCTTCAACTTTATAATACTGATTATTATACATAACTTTATAATTTATTTTTATAAATAACATTGAGAGCTTTATCTATAAATTTAAATTTTGTACACAATGGAAAGCTTTTTTGTCACCCACACCGTGCCTCAATTACCTTCCTCACTGCGTAACATGAAAAATAAGTGATAAGGAATATTGTTATGTAGAATTTATTAAACATTTAATTAGTTACCTGTTATTTCATTGTACGAAAATATAATACAGAACCGCAAACACGTTATTATCGTAACATTTATCAACTTTAATAATTTATTATATTTAACTCGCAAGTCATTATTTAATATTAAGTACTTCAAACATAAATAAATAATATAGTTTTAAACATTTAATCCTTTATTTAAAAACAATGCTTGTGTAAGTCAGGCTGTTTTGTCGGATTTACTCAAAAAAATGACAACAGTAAATGACATACAATACTCAGTGACCTGCATTTGACCAGCGTGGTTGACTAAGGCCTAACTAATCACCCTAATTCAGGGTAGGCTCGAGTCCCTAGGTGGGGACATACATAAGCTGATAATGATGATAATGACTCAGTGATAATGCGAGTAATAGCATTATTCTACTGGTGAAAGAATTTCACAAGATTTTACAAAACAGATGCAAAAATAAAACACAATGATTACATTTATAATGTCTGTGTAATATTGCAATATGTGATTAGAAAAAAGAAGAAAACAATCTATTCATCACTAAAATACATAAAAAAATCATATACCTAACAGTTCATAAACATTCTTTCTTTATCCCACTTCTGAGCAAAGATTCCCACAATTCCTTCAAAGTAGAACATAAAAAAGTTTTCTCCCATAACATCCCACCTTTGAACAAAGGTTATCCCAAATTGCCCCACCATTCACTCACCATGACCCCACCAACCCTCTAACACGTTCAAAACAACACTGTTTACCTAAAATCGGTTTAATTTTCTAAATAAACAGTTATATTTTAAGTACATGTCAATCGCAGCTAACCACCGTCTGCTAGCGACTGCACGATAACCCTTTGTTATCACTGTTGTTTACTTAACACGTTGACGTTGAGCCGGGTCTTTTAGACCTAATTGGATTTTTGAATATAATTTGTATTGACATTGTTTTTTTTTTAATATTTTAATCGTGAATTGTGGTAATTTCATTAGTTCTTAGAAATATTGAAAAATAGTCTAGAACTTAATTGTTTTTTCACTGCAATAGACTTTAAAAAATCACATTAGTGAAGTAGATACTTCTTAGGATTTAATGCTAAGATGCACCTAAGATAAATAGGATTATCGACTTATAACTCTATGAGGTATCAAATAATACACGTTTTAAAAGAAACCAGTCTGCAATTTGACTTTTAAATGAGTATTTGGTAGTGAACCACGTGAGTTGAATGAAGTTATTAAGCGCCAATAATAGTTAATCGATATCGGATACATTTTTAATGGTCTCATGTCAATGGCCTTTTCGTTTATTGATGTTTTTTACATACATATGGTAGAGCCTAGCTGTAATTATCACAGTTTGGAAATGTGTTAGCTTGACCAGAGGAATATGTACCATACTATCACCAAATATTTGCGTGAAGTAGAGATCTCTCTTGAGTGTGAAGTACGAAGTCTCTCCCATACAATTTGACCATCCCTTATCCCGCAACGTAATTGTGACTCTTCTGAGTCTTCTACGGGCGATGATAGTCAGTCTACCACTATACGTTGACCAGTTTGCTCATTTGTCCTAATATCTAATATTGTAAAAATACTAAACAGTCATGTTCAACCAGTCCACATATCGTATCTGCGAATTCATTCTCTATGTATTTATGGTCCTGCTGTTTGGTTACGTATGCACTACGAAATTTTCGTTTGTTCAATTGGCATAATTCCAGAACATTGCGTTTGCTTTGATTTGATTGCTATTTATAATACACAACTGTGCATGCTGTTATCGTGTGATGATTACGCGTTTTGTTTACTTACCAGTTTCTTTTCATATTGCTTCTATTATTAAGTTATTTTTTAAGTACTTAACTGTTTCCTCTGCACTGTGTGTAGATAAAATACATCATACCATTTATTCATAATTTTGTTAGGTTTATTGATTTAGTTTTTTAATTGTAAGTAAAGAAGTATAAAAAAAATAATATGATAAAATAAATAAAATGTGTGGTGTGTCTTAATGACCGTGTCGCGTATGACGCGGTTGATAAACAATCGAAGTGTGACAGTGTTGTCGCTATCGGTATATTTTCCGGAGGCTGGCGAGCTTGAAGGCGCGAGTGGCAGTGCCGCCGGCGCGCGCGCACCGAAAGCATGTGCTCCGCGCCTTCACTGCGATGTACATAGAACCGGCCGCGTTTCGCGCACCCAGCGCCGAGTCCCTCGCCGCTGCAGACACGCCGACGCCCATCTGGACGCAGTGCTTACCCTCACCGTTATTCGCAGGCAAAAAAGCACCCCTCAAAACCTTCGAAGAAGTCCAGCCTCTCCTGCAGCAGGGGCGCAAGAGGGAACTGAAGCTCCTCATCAGAGAGAACTCGTGGCCGATCAACAGCCCCGTCCGCGCCTCGCTCTGGCCCGCGCTCTGCCGACAACACCAACATGGCAAGTCGATGCTCGACGGCTTCTACTGGGACATGGTTACACAGGTCAGTGCTCTTTCAATTACGCAATGACAACATTTTTTCCCTCCAAGTTAGGCGAGTCGGACGTCATAAAAAATATTTTTGAGTCGGAAAAAGCCGATAAATAAGAAGCGTTATCTCGCAAAACTCACGTACCTTGTATACCTCAAGGTTATGTCTATTTACTTTGCGCAACGCCGCCCAAATGTTTGTCTGATATTGCGCCCCCAGATAAAAAGGTGAAGTCCTCGACAAGGTCGAATGTTGGTACCTTCCTCCATTCAGTGCTCCCCTAGCGGCGTAATCGTGGCTTTGCCAGGATCTCTTTGAAATTCAAGTCGTGCGGCCATTGTTCGTAAACATCCCGAAGGTCACTTGTTGCTTGCAATAGACCGTGTGTTAGTTTAAATACTAAAGAATTACATATTTCATTTAGTTGTGTATATCAGCCATTCATAATACCTCCACCATATTGGTTTAGCATAATTTAAAGGTGAAGGCTTTTTGTACGCTCGTACATGACTATACAGTTTGTGTAATATGTTACCGATTAAAGTATGTTACAAGACTTATTATTCGTTAAAGTAAATATTGTAATGACGTCAGAGGCGCGGACGCATAGTTGAGGAGGCTTGCCGGCTGCGCGGCGTGCGATCGCGCTGTTCGGGCCTTGTATTCGACATCAACGTGCGCGCATCGAACCTCCCCGCGACCCGCGTCACATCGAGATCGTCTCTCGCATCTTAATTAACCGCCACTACAAACAATGGCCGCTAATTATACCACAGGTGGCGTTTGACAATCATTACCACTCACACTCTACACTTTAACTCTATTATAATCAGTTTACTTTGTTGGGGAAATTCCAAAATTGTTTGTTTTCATTATGTACCGATTTCGGCCGAAATTTAAACTCATAAACGGCATCGTTATTATTTCTGTACGAGATTGGCAACGTGTCAACTCACTGGCTCACCTTCGTTTCACAATGCATACCTATTAGTACTTTGCACGTAATACAAGCACTCAAAATTGTGAGATTGTACTCGAAATATAATGGAAAATTTTCCAAGAGAATTTCTCTACAATTTGTTTTCGATATGAATAATGAAAAGAATGTAATTTTCAAGTCTCGAATGTAAATAGGTATGTATCGGGCGGACGAACAATTTTATTTATTCGGGTACCTTTTTCAATTTGTCTTTGTTGTTTGCAAAGCTTTGTGTTCATTTGAATTTTATTTTTTATTACTTTTTCCATTGAAAATATTTCAAACCAGTAATTCTGAGGATTGGCCGAAAATACTATTTGGGAAGAGAGTCTTTATGTGCTAATCCTATTAATATTATAAACGCGAAAAGTTTGTAGTTTGTAACTTTTTCACGGAAAAAACTAAGTACTGAGCCGGTTTAAATATACATAATTCGGTACTGATATTTCTTATAACCGGGAATAACTCATAGGATTCTTGTATTAAAAAATAAAATTAACATACATAATTCTTAATTCAATTGCATGAGAATTTAAATAAGATTTTATTTTAAGACTATTAGATTTATTTCTCGGTATTTTTGTCGAAGTATATCTCAAATGTTGGATGACAAATATTGATGTATCTTGTTGTGTACATACATGACTCAGTGAGGTGACATGTGCCAAGTTAGGGGTTCAAAGACGCCAGGAATTTCACCAAATGATTTAATTGTGAGCTGTCGCAAATCTTTTTTTCTTTAATCTCCATCATCGTCAGCCATTGGTTATCCACTGCTGGACATACGGCTTGGTTTTCAATCAATCTATTTATTTTATAACTAGCTGCGCCCCGCGGTTTTACCCGCGTGGAACCCTATCCCGTAGGAATTTTGGGTTAAAGTATCCTATGTGTTTTTTCTAGGTATGAGGAACATCTGTACCAAAATTCATTAAAATCCATTCATTAGTTTTTGCGTGAAAGAGGAACAAACATCCACACATCTAAACATCCACACTCAACAAACATTCGGCTTTAAATATTAGTAGGACATTTTGTTACAATGTTATATATTTGGCGTTATTATCGAGACTACCTCCTATGCTAGTTAGTAACTGAGGGTTTCGTTTTATTTAATACCTGATGTTGTTTTGTAAATACATTAGTCCTTTTAATTCTCATCAACTTTTTCTATTTAATCGACGGAATCAGATTGTTTCTTTTATGTCCTCTCTAACTTTGATACCCCATTCACTTTAAATTCAAAATACAGAGTTATTCCGGTCTGATCCCCCTTTTCTGATACCCTGGGGTATCCGTTTTAACTAAGGATTGTAATTTTAAAAGAATTTTTTCTTTTTTCCGTCTGTATTGAATAAGAAACACCCGTACTCTTGCACTTAATTTATATTTATTCAACAAACAAGTCAGAATGAAACTTTCCTTATGTTATTTATAATAACAAACGAGCGTTCCGCTCGACTTCGTACGGGTTTAATTTTCCGATTTGATATTACAGATTTTTCATATAATTCCGATACAATCTTTCGTATAAGTGGTAATTAAAGTTACGCAAAGCCTGGGCGTATTTGTGATTAGTGGCCTCATCACTACATAGTACAGTCTCGGAATGAAAAGGTTCGTCACCTTAGAGTCGGTTTTCACTTGCACTAGTATTGCAAGAAACAATTATGCCAACATAACAGTGTACGAAACAGTGATGCTAACATTTAAATAAATAGAATGACGTTTGCTATCGAATAAGGTTTTGTTTGATTTTTTTATCCTTTTTTTAAACACTGCCTTGTGCGCGCGGCTTATAAAAACCTCTTTGATATTTTGCAATGATGACATTTACCGATTGACAATAGTTTTAACAGAAATAATAATGGCAGATTGAACCAACAAGAAGGTTTTAGTTTATTAAAAATCTTGTTGACAAGATATTTAACCTGTCAAACAACACTGATCTGAATGATTTTGAACTTTATTATCGAGCAGTAGAACATTATTTTCCCTAACCCGAGTCTATTCTGTACCATAGTTTCTAAAGGTAATATGTTTTCGCGACACATTATACGAATCAATTTGAAAATTGACGAACCTTTTCATTCCGAGACTGTACATATAAAACAAAGTCGCTTTCTCTGTCCCTATTCCTTATGTATGCTTAGATCTTTAAAACTACGCAACAGATTTTGATGCGGTTTCTTTTAATAGATAGTTTAATAGAGTAATACAGTGGGAATGTTTTTAGTGTAATTTTATCCCCATATTCCTACGGTAACAGGAACTACGCGGGTGAAACCGCGGGGCGCCGCTAGTATTTAATAAGTAGAGCTTTCTTTGAGCTTACTCAATCCCAAAACTATTTGTGAAAATTCATTGCGTTGATAGTATCTTATAAGCTTCTTCAATTAACTAGCTACTGTATTTCAAACAAAAATATTGTATTGAACCGGGATCCTGAAATTAGCATTCAAACTACTTAACTTAAAAAGCCAATATTACATAAAGTATTAGTATAGAGATTTCTACAAAATCCGTACAATCAGGACCAACTACGAATTATATTAATCTATACAACTTAACTATTCTAAACGCAATGTAAACTATTAAAATTTTGAAAACATTTACTTTTCTATTCTATTCGGTAACATTTAAAGCAATTACATCTGTACATACGTCACACTCATTCACTGCCCATCCGATGGCGTGTGGGTGTTTAAAATATACACTAAGCTGGACTATTTAACCTCTCGATTAGTCTGTGTAAACAATTTTGTTGTCTGTTTCTCTTGAAAGTTTCATAGTGAAAAATAAGTGTATTGATTTGCTGGGGTTTAGTTTGCTTTCTTTCAAGCTATACCTAATTACATTTTACAGTAATATTAGATGCGCGAAAGTCTGTATGTATGTATGTATGTGTGTCTGTATGGATGTATGTATGTGTGTGTGTATGATGTTTGTTTTTACTCCTTAAAACGCCAGTACGGATTTAGGCATATAGTTCGTTACTTGTATTATGGATACTTTTTATCCCTATATTTCCAGGGGAACAGGATTTATAAAACCATAGGGTATACTATTTTTAAATAAGATTTTACTCTGGCTGTTTCCTCGTCCCATGTGACTAATCGAATCTTAATGTAATTGTAGAGCTTAGGAGAGATTGATATTTTTATCCCAAATTCTCACAGGAACGGCGCTGAATAAAATGAAGCAGATTTCCTTTGAAATAATTAAAGAAACATCCATTAAACATCACGTTTCCTCAATTGGAAGTCGACTGATCGCGAATACGATATTTGAGTTGCACTAATTTAAAACTTCAATCGTCAATTAATGGCGGTCTGTTACTAAGCTGTACTAGTATTATCCAGAGTTTAAGCCTCGACTCACGAAATCCCACGATTATATATATATATATATGTATTTATACTTATGACGCCTTCATTTTATCAATATATTTGACTTTTTCTGCTAACTTTCCCATATCACAAATAGATCGCTTTTACCTAAACAGATTTGGCAAAACGTCTTTAAGATCCACTGTATGGACTTTTGAGCAATGAGTTAAAAATAAATGATGACAAAGTTTACTGCAAAATTCGATATAAAATACGGGTTAAATATAGTTAACTTTGTGTCGATCTGTGAAGTGCAATGACAGCCACATAATCGCCTTGACCCCGCACCGATGTGCCCTGTCGCTCACCGATAACGGTGGATTTCTCTAGCGCGTTATTCATATACCATTGTATCTAGCTTAGTGTTTTGATGGGATTCTTCTTCTTCGTATCGATTGACAACGCTCTTTTAACAATTAATTTTAGATATTAGATCACCAATGAGTGGCCTCCTCGATGGCGTTAGGTTGGCACGACATGAGGTCGTCCAGAACGCGATTAAATTATAATATTATGTTATTAATACTCTCATTCAACCAATTAACACCTGCCGTCAAAAGCTGGCTAAATAACTTGAACGAAGAAATCTGATCGACGCAGGATTATGTCACACGCAGTAATGACTAGTTTGTAAATATTAATTCGGCTATTAAAGTACAAAAATAATACACAAAATTGGATTTTCTAACTCATATCTACGTCTATTAAACATACTTTTACAACATTAAGTTCGTGAACATACCAGACGAACTCATCATCCCTTAATCTCATTAGTTCATTACACAATCGGATTACAAGGGAAGATATACGCATCTCTGAATATTAAAATATGTTAAAACGTCAAGGGATTTCGTGGAAATTAATTTATGTTCAGTTAATAAACGTTTGCTCTTTGGGATTCGGTGAAATTGTGAATAATTTAAATTTATTGTGTTTTGATTTGAAATGTTGTACTAGGTAGGATCTAGAAAGGTATTGTAGAGTTGTATGTTGAAGGAGTAATTAATATAAGATTTTGATGAAATGTACGTACTTCTACGTAGCTTTTTTACGGGTAAAATAGAAAGTGTGAATAAGACACCTTACTGCAAAGTCTAGCTAGCCTTCCTAGATAAATGGACTATCTAACACTGAAAGAATTTCTCAAATCGGACCAGTAGCGCCTAACACGTTCAAACAATTAAACTCAACAGCTTTATAATATTAATATAACTAGATTGTAAATAAATACACATTTTACAGTTCATTACCTACCGTATTATGCAATCGAGTATCGATTACGAATTGTATCACCTCATTAACCGTCACTTATTCAAGCTATATTATTAGTAATGCTGGGCTAGTGTTGGGAAAATACCTCCGATCCATCGATCAAGTTATCTTTTATCTTGATTGCGCAAGGGCAGGACTAGACCAACATATTTTGTTGATGATGATGATTAAAATTATGTTTTGATAAATTATCTTCATAGATAATAGAGAAATAATCTGCCTAGAATTGGCATAAATGTGTAAAGCAATTTAGAGAAAGATAGAGTCTAAAAATACTCTTATTTCTAGCACAGTCTAAATATATTTTTGTATGCAAAATTTTACTTGTCTCCGGTTATTATTGATTCTACGTCATACAATTTACTCTTATCTGATAGGTATAAGTATGAAAACGATATAACATAATCATTCACTACATCATCTCATTATAGTAACTGACCCCTAAGTTCGAAACTTGTATCTAGGGTATCAGAAACTACACACACTCATTCACACACACCCAGACCGAGACAAACATTTGTGGTTCACACAAATATTCACCCGCACGGGAATCGAACCCGCAACCTTACGGATGGCAGTCCGGCACGGTGACCACTCTCAAATATAAACTCGCAACCCCACTGAGGGCAAAGACCTTCTTTTATTATAATTCCGAAGCTTCATAAATGATAATAATTTGATTGTGATAGAATATGTTTTAGATCTCGCAAAGCACTAAGAATACTATTCACCAATTTTCCTACAGAATTAATGTCACCCGTTGGACTGAGAATAAAGTTGTAAATTGTTATTATCTCTATATTGTCCGAGTTATTATTAAAACTTATTATACAGCACATTAAAATACAGAGTTTGGCACGTATCACCGAATAATCTTACTACTGTAATAACATCTCGGAGATAAATTTTAAAATATTGATAAATAAACTGTCAAACGTTTTAAATCGACGATCAGTTTGCAATTAAATTGAAAGGGTAAAAATGTGTCATAACTGTTTAAGTAGTTTGGCAACGGTTTCGATGAGACTGAAATAAATGCAGGGGAATCCATTAACATTATTTATAGTGATAATAGTGATGGGTGGCCGTTAAAGTGGCTTTTAATTTTTACGTTTCCAAAAATCGGAGTAACGTACTCTCAGGTTCGTAAAATTTGGGCGTCGCGTCGGTCTAAGTTGGAGTACTAATGTCATCCATTGTCTCTTTCCAGTAGTTAGGGTCAAAAGTGTAACCGAAATATATTGCATCACACACAAAGGACCCAAATTAAAGAGATACAAATACACAAACTTACGAGTACACGCATACAAAATGCTTGATTCCATTACATCGATCCCGTACGACATTAAAATAATAACGTTACGATGATTGATATACTAACATAGGTAAACCCCTAAACTTGTTGGTCGTGGCACATCGCCAAATCCAAAAATAGACCGATATTCCGTTTTGTTTCTCACCTTGTGCATTGTGCTCACGTGAATTTACTAAAAGTTAATTTTATCAAGAGTTTATACGCGATTCTCGTATTAATTGGTTTCGAATTCAATTCTTTCGTAAAAAATATGTTGTTGGATGTTTTGTTAGCAGATATAATTTTTATGTACTCTATTCTTATATTTCTTGTTAAAAGTACTGGTCAGTGATCAGGCTGACAAAAACCGAAGATCGGGCTTAGTGGCGTATACTGGGAGAAGCCTTTGTCCAGCAGTGAGGTGAAAAATTTATTGATTAAGATTTTTTGGGTAAAGACGTTTAATTCTGTACACACAAATAAAAAGAAAGGAGTTGGTCATAAATGTTACGGAATCGTTTTGGTCAAAGAAAATTTTGGAAAATCTTCGTGAAAATAGACCATTGCGAAGTTGATAGCTTTGAGGCAAAATTGAACACATACAGCGGATCAACAGCTTTGAAGATAAAAGTTATAATCTATCTCAAACCACTTGAACTACTAAACATTTATCCATTACGTTTTACAACAATCACGAGGAAAGTGTGTCCGTCAAATCCGTCAATAAACTAGTAACAAAAACAAGGGATCGCAATGTGTATAAATTCGATTACACGGTCCAATAGACGCGTCCTTGTGATTCAAGTCAGCTGATCTAAACACTGGACTTATGACCGCTTATGACTAAGCTGAAGTATTCAGGTCTTTAGGAAGTGAACTGCGTTGTGGACAGACGTTTCCTGTGTTTGTAATAACTATCCCTACACCTTCACTATTAGAAGAGTAAAATTCTTAATAAACATATTAAATAAATTTTCTTTCTTTCAAAAGATTTGGGCGTGGGTATCAGTTTTGAAAATGAATGTTGTCCATTATAATAAAACTGTAATTTGATGTTTGCATGATTAATAGGTCTTAATCGCGTATAACATAATTATTAAAATTACCTCGACGTTTGGACCGGGTTACACCGAACGTGGTCACGAAAAGACTCAAAAAAAAAAAACTGTAATTTGATGTTGCATTGTAGAAGACGTTGCTTACTTGTAGATCAGTAATTTAATATTAGAAGAAGTTCCATTGTAATATATGAACATTTATTATAATTAATTTATTGAACAGTGGTGTCCTAGATTGATGTAAAGTAAAAAGAGAGACCTTTCAATACTAATTAATTTTCTCATTAATCAAACATTACTAGTTTTCTGTTCTATAAATTAGAATTGGTCCTAGATTGAGTAAAATATGAGGGGAAAAGGAAGGCCTTTCCACAGTAGTCTTATAGAAAAAACTATAATTATTCAAATATAGGGAATGATGCAGTTTTACCATGATTCCATTAAGCATTTTATGCTAATTCACTTCTTCAGATATTCGTCCACTTGAATAAAATTTCCTATAAGTAAATATCTACATGAAAATTCTTAATTAGGGTCTAAAATGTCCGCTACTAATCTCCTTTTTCCAGTGTCTTTGACATTTCCAATTCTTGTCAAAACTAAATCCAATGTTACCAAAAAAGAGACAAAATTAACTTCCTCTCGATTTCTAAGGGTAATTTATCAATTATTACATTGAACAAAAAAGCAGACTAGGTTTAATACTTTCAGGAAGTGGATTGTTTTCTGGAAAGTTCCATTTTTTTCCTGCCTTTTATCGTGTTTTCTTAATAACGTTTCCAAAGGAAATTGACAAAATTTAACGGAAAAATGTGTGATTGCCTATTTGCAAAATTTGAATTTCATATTGCCGGTTGATAGGAGTCGGGAATCGGGAATAACTTTGGTTGAGTTACCAACTACCAATTTATTGAAGAAAATTGCGATATCGTTTTGATATTTTTGAATCATTCCGATATTTTTGTATTTTTTGATTTTGTTATTACTACTGATAAAAACCAAATGAATGTTTTTTGCTGTCATAAATATTAGTTGGTGTATGGTTTTACACAGTTCATCCGCGTTACATTTGTTCTTTGGGCAGTAGTATGATGTTGTAGCTTTCCTCAAAAAGACATACAAATCGAATTAGCATCTACTGAGATTACAACGTTAAACCAAAGAAGCAAATTCTTTACTCGTAGTACTTAATTACTAATCAACCTTCCAAAAAAGGTTACAAACAAAGAAAATTCTTTCTACAAATGGATAACAAATAATTTGTTCTTCAGTTATTTAAAACAAGTTAACAAACATTATAAATGCGAACAAACTCGCCTGTCGACGCAGAAAGCGTTCAGTAATTTGTCCTGATTTAATCGATTAAATAATTATAGATTCATTATTATGTGTGATCTGATAATAAATGTATACAATGCACTTGGTATTGTTGTTTTGTGATACAGACTAGTTTTCTATTATGTTTAACGCAAAGAAACTGCTTAAATAACATTAAATTAAAAATTAAAAAAAACCCAACACAATTACTTCTAAACCCCCATAACTTTTAAACGGGTCAACCGATTTTCATCAAACCTGTTTAAGACCACTCGCACGTAAGTCCCCTTTAATTAAAATTTAACTTTAAAAAACTAAATTGAAATCGGTTCATCCGTTCGGGAGCTATGATGCCACAGACAGATACACACACATACATACACACACAGACACGTCAAACTTATAACACCCCTCTTTTTGCGTCGGGGGTTAAAAATGTGTTGACTGATGATGTGTTAATAACGGATATGTTATTAAAATCTAAAATGAAATTAGTTCTAATCGTAAAACAGTTTCACACGCGTAGTTCCCGTTCCCGTAGGAATATGGGGATAAAATTACTACTTCTTCTCCTTCACACTGAATCACTCTATCTATTAAAACCAACCGCATCAAAATCCGTTGCGTAGTTTTAAAGATTAAGCATACATAGGGACATGTAATATAATAATGATGACAAGTATGAAAGATATATAAAAGAGAATTTGAAAATAGATAATTCACAGTATATTCTATAAGTGTACTAATATTATAAATGCGAATGTTTCCATATTTGTTACTCAGTCATGCAAAATGATGGGACGGATTTGGAATTTTGGATGAAAGGCGCACAGATTTCTATTCATAAAAGAAACCATTTATCCCGATATTATCACACGTAAAGGGACACATTCAATATGAAATACCCTTGAGGTATTGAATAAAATCGATACTTTTGGCATTTATTTCAGTTTTTTTGTATAATAAAAGATTTTCTCTAAGCATTTATCACGCAAACTTTTTCTTTTAACAGTGATTTAGTTTTAAAGGTGGCCATTGACGAGTCACTTTAACTGGCGTCCATCCAAAAATGGTCGTCAATCACCGGAGCGATTCTAGATTCCTGTGGGGAAATTTGTCCTAAACTTTTGGAGTAGTCTATTGCACATAAACTACCAAAATTGGCATATAAATGTGACTAAATCGTGTTTTCTCAATTCGTATCAATTAACAACTGGTTCGTTGGAGGATTGCTGTTAATTAGATTGTATTTGTACACAGTGTAGTGCCACTTAATGCTTGCATGTGTGTATTAGTCAGTACAGACGGCAAAGCGTCAACAACTCTTCTCTGATGTTGCTGGTGGTGTCCATGGGTTCATCGTCATGAACGCTTACATTTAATCTCCTCGTTTGCCAAATATGACATACAAAATAGCATAATCCTACTACTAGGCAGACTATTACAGAAAGAAAAAAAAAGGAATGAACGTGTATTAGAATGTATGTTGATTTGAGGAATAAACGTACGCCTTGAAGGTACTACACGTGCCATTCTCTTTTTTTCCGCTGAAAGAAATTCGGGATAAAAGTATTGTTTTCCGGCGTATTCGCGTATCAAGGATTTTTGAAATATCTGCTTGTAACCTTTTTTATATATTTCGTATTCAAATTCCATTAATCTGTTGCTTCGTTTGGACGTGATAAAAGGATAAACATACACACACTATGTATGTGTTTGTGCATAGTTTCTGATGCTTAAAATACGGTGAACAAGCCTAGTTAGGGGACCGTTGTTATATGACGATGATACAGTGATTATTATGATATCTCTTGGTTATTAGTATTACCTTCTATTTTAAAACTAATAATTGCCCGTTTTATAAATGCCAAGTATTCTGCTAGATAATCCTCAGCACAAACAACCAACCATATACCTAAATGCTTACCTACATAATATGTATAATTTCGCATTCCTCAAACCATATGAGTCTTGGTATATATTTATCTTTGGATATATCAATAATTACAACGCTGACCTAACCCAATTGCATTCTCGTAAAGGTATTCATTAACGTTCTTTATGGTCGCCGGTGTTTGGTTTAACGCTTATTCTGCGACATTTTATCGACATTATTTTATGTGCATTACTAATAACTTGTAAATTTTGATACTGAAGCGCATATTATTTTTATTGTTGTCTAAGTAAATAGATTTTTTAAAGTATTGCAGTTTTTATTGTTATTCGACACGTAATTTTATAGGTTTGTTTTGATGTTTTTCGTATTGAGACTACAAAGTTAATATATGCGGTTTATGTAATGAACTTTATTGCCCTGAATTTAAGCCTTATACATATTCTATTAGTAAGAGGAGTACCTAATTATTAGGCGTAATAACGTTTGCCCAATGCACATATTTCTCACGCACGTCATAATGGCTGACCATATTTATTTATATTAACCTACGTTGTCCCACTGCTAAGCAAAGGTCTCCCCCATATGTTTCCAGCTTTCTCTTTCTGATGCCACCAGTAGCTAATCGTTTTATCATATACGCCCGGATTTTCCTGCCAGATCAGATATGTCTGTCAGATTGTACATAATGTTCACATGCAAGACCCTAGATTCTAAGGCCTAGAACAAATTTTGAACTACAAATTCTTAATCCAATCGGAGATTTAACCAAAGACCTCTTATACACAAAATGACGTGTCTATCGCTAGACTACGGCTAATGTTGTTACATTCACTTATCATCATGTTTCCCATACATTGTTATTGTATGACGTGGACGGTATACTATAATAAAATTTCACACTGTACTGAAATATATACATAGACTAGCAGCGCCCCACAGTTTCACCCGCGTAGTTCCCGTTCCCGTAGGAATATGGGGATAAAATTTCCTTCCCACTGAATCACTCTATCTATTAAAACAAATCGCATCAAAATCCGTTGCTTAGTTTTTAAGATCTAAGCATACAAAGGGACATAGGGACAGAGAAAGCGACTTTGTTTTATACTATGTAGTGATACATAGATATAGATAAACGAGTTAAAATACGTCAGAGATTATCTCAATAGTTATTTGTTGTGAACATAAAGATTACAAATACATATTAATTACAACAGTCGTTTGTGTTAATTGGTTTCATTAAAGTTTCAATTTTAAATAATGTTACTCGTGATTAGTATTACAAAGATATCTGTTACAAGTAGTATTAATAAGCTGTGCTTCGCGGTTTGTCCCGTGTTTATTTGTATTAAATGTATAACTTGAATCACTCTTATTTATTGTTGAAAACCCCCTTAAAATCGTCGTTGCGTCGAAATAAGACCTTCTTTCCGTAGCTTTAGATTCAAACAAACATAATTATTAACATACACATCCCTGCTAATCTTATAAATGCGAAAGTAACTGTCTGTCTGTCAGTCTGTTACCTTTTCACGGCTAAACTACAGAACCGATTGACTTGAAATTTGGTACAGGGGTAGCTTATGGTCCGGGAAAGAACATAGGCTACGTTTTATCCCGAAATTCCCACGGGATCGGGAACTACGCTGGTGAAACCGTGGGGCACAGCTAGTAATATATAAATTATTATTATTGAAAAGAGGTTAATATATAACATACCATTTATTAACAAAGATATCTCTAAAAGTTATTGTTTACGGACTTTGGTATCATATATCAATAATATGAATGCATAGACAAAGGTTTGCCAGTCCTTACTTAATTATATCAATGCATTGGGGTCTCTGAACTATCTGAGGTCACGATGTTTTGAATTTATATTGTAAAATGTTATTGCGCATTATTATTGCTTGATATAATTTGAGTAGATGCAAAATTTTAATGAGAAGTAATTAAGGGGTTGTTTTAATGCCCTGTTGGATCCCATTGTAAGGCAAAGACATCTCATTTGAGGAGAAAATATAGTCTAAGGACGACTAACTTGCTTGTCTCGCAACTTGCATATATATAAGTTGATTTTGGTATTGTCTTTGCTTGATTTACCTTGATTCTTCAACGTGAATAAAAGTCCAATTAAGATATCGATAAGGCTAGGACTGACAATCAAACAAATAATGATACCCATAGAAATAAAAATAAAATAGTAACATTTGTACCTTCCATGGTACTATTAAGAAAAATCAATACAAAACAGTAGCGCAGCCAACAGCAGTCGGATGCGTTCATTGTGTAACGTATTCCGCATAGACAACCACAAGTAGTCGTCCACTGCATTCACATCCGCAAGTGCGTTGCGTAACTCAAATCGTATGAAGTTCTCCCCCGTATGGACCTTGGCTTGTTCCTGCTGGTCTTTGCCAAGCCAATTTAGTCATTAATCTGTTTGGTATAAGGAATGATATGGTTTAGCATATACTCGTAGTTGGACATGGGATGTTTTAAACTTTGAAATGAATGTTCAATTTTTGCATGATTTTTTAAAGTCGTGCAACTTGATGGTGCTATTTTTGGGAGTGGCTTTTTTCTAAAAATGAAGGTCAATATCTTTCTGAATTTAGAAACTGGATTTAGGAATTGTGATGTCAATTCCAAAAATAAATTCACATATTTTGGTTCATTAAAGTATGAGAGAATGGTCAAGAGTCTTAGAATGGTACAAAAGAAACTTCTAATTATATGTACATAATAATTTATAGTTTTTGGTTGACGTTAAGTAACTCTACTTAAATTAGCAAGAATCTAAATGAAAGATTGACCCAAAAAACTATCTTAAAATCGACACTCGAACGCGTACTAACAGAAGCACTGCATATAATATTGCGCAATTGTACTGCCCTGTATACACCGCTTCCTATTTATTAGGTCGTTCTATTTCAGTGCGATAATAAGCTAACATTGCCAATAATTCACTGTATCACGTGGAATGCCAACACAAAAAAATTGGTAAACAAAATCACTATTGTACGTCCGCCAAACGACTGAACGTTCTTTCTTTATATTGTCTTGTTTAAAATAATGATTTATTATTGTATTTCGAATATTAGTGTTAAAAATAGCACTAGCTTATGTAAAATCATTGCTTCCAATACCAATTTTCAACCACATACCAAAATATTTGACTTTGCATTGTCCAATAAAAATAATTCCGTTAAACCTTGTTAAAACATTGTCGAATAAAAATCCCCATGGCGCAAACATAGCTCAGTAATTCGTTATAATGTGCCTCTCTACTAAAGATCAGATATAAAACGCTACCAATATTTCAAATTGGTTGTGATTTGTGGACGAGCGAGGTCTTATAAACACAATTTATTAGCTCGTTTCAACGTCGATTTCCTATAGTATGTTGTGAACAGAAATAGGGGAGCCGATATTATGTGTATTCTGTATTATTCTAAGGGAATGATTCGATCACGTTAATCGATGTCCACTCACTCTCGTTAGGAAACAGCTAGTTTATCTGATTGCAACCATTACCGGTATTTAGTGTTGCTGCAATGTTTTCTGGTACGATTTAATTAGTGCCACTATCTGTGTTTACACATTTATCTCAAAAAGAATGCGTATTCGCTTTTTTCTTATCTTTTCGTTCTTTTAATAGTTCTTGTTTTACTTAACAGGTACTTATTTTGTAACACAAATTGCAGATGTAACATTCGTAAGAGTGGATAAAACTATCAATAATTAGAAATTAAATATGACTACTTCGAACCTATACCACAACAGTGTAAACAAACATTGATAACACGAAAGTGTTAATCATGTAGAAAATTATCAGTTGCTACTATATTTGAATAATGTTGTGCGTTGATAACCCTAGGGTCACTTCGCTAATATCACGTTATCAATCAAACTATGTAGGTGCCGTAAACAGTACCGACTTGCCCGGGTTATCGCACAAATAATGTTTGCACTCGATGCTAGAATCTTACGGAAATTGTCTTGTATACAATCGATATTATTTATATCTAATTGTTTCCATGTGATTGACTCGAGTCGAGTCGACGGAATTCGCCCATCATCGCTGTTAGACATTGTTTATCGATAATATTTTCAATGATCACAGCTATTTTTACGCCTTACGAAACCAATATTCGTTTTCTAAAAGGGCATCCAACGTTTATAATACAACATATTTATCTACTATTTACTTATTTAAATCTATAAATTGTTTTAAAACGACGTCTACGTTTTAGTTTATGAACTATGTATGTTGTTAGATTTTTTCGCTTACATCTGTATTATGTTATGTCTCAATACATTTTATTTTCTTCTATCGTTAGCGGTTGCGTCATTATCTTGAATTATACCATTGGCTCTAAGTGCTCAATGTCGTTTCTACTCGAAACTCATACCTAGGTTCGCCGATAACATGAGTGTTTTTCACAATCAACTTTTGCCTGCGAAAGATTTAATGTGGCTCACAGTCCGATGGTAATACACCGGAGTTATTTCCGACGGAATCTGCCTTGTGGATTTGCTCCGACAAAAATAGTACCATCGATCTTATTCGCGGGAATAACAACAACTCTGTATTTATTTGTATACCCGTCCGGTATTATAGGAAAACTTTGCCTTATTTTCGGAGTCTATTTACATATTCCTGTTGCTTTAGTATTTATTTAAGTGGCATTTTCTATGTAACATACAAGATTATTCGTTCAGTCAATATGTGTTGTTACAATGTAAATGTTACTATACAAAATAAACATCGTTGTTAGTTATAAACTGACTCCTGATAATCTTTTGTAATCTCGAATCAAGACCGCAATAACCATATGGTACAGAACAAAACATGAAATTCGCAATTTAGCTTTTGTCGGGTCCACTTTATTCAATTAAGCGTTGATTGTCGGTGGCAATAGGTCGTGTCGGGGTTGTGGCTGCACTAATTAGGGCCTTAGTGCTTCGCCCACGCACGTGCCTATTGTCGCTCTCCTACCTATAATCCTGCCCACTTCACGTGACACACTTCATTACTATGATACATTGTGTTTTACTCAACGATGCAATAACAATTGTCTCACTGCATCAATTATCAATCTCTGCGCTCACTAGCTCTTTATTAACTTTGTAAATCCAACTCTATCGTCACTTTTGTATTTATAGTGGTGTATAAATTCAACTGTTACAAATACGCTGCTAATATCAACTGACGTGTTGAAAGCACTCAATTGTGCTTTACATTATTCATGTTTTACCACCAAGGTTGAATGCAAATGCACGGTGGGGGCCTAATATACGCGTAGTGTGGATTCCGCATGATCGTGGAAGGATTACCAGGTTGAGTCCACGTGCGGGCCGGCCTTAGCGTGACCGACGCGCAGCTAATACTACTAATCTTGTTTATATTTACGTCTGTATTGTTTGATGCCGAGAAAACATTTGCCAAGAAACATTCGCCCGACACACCTAAAGTTGATTTCGCTACTTGGCTTACAGTAGTTCTAATAAAAATATGTTCACCATTTTTCTTAACCTCCCTGATAATGCAAAGCAAATTGTTTTCAATGTCAAACTACACGTTTTAATCAATGTTTATCTGTTAGTCAAAATAAAAATTTACATTTATTAACTGATTTTATCTTTTCATTGTATTCTAATTGTAATTTTTTACTTGATAATGGCAAATGTTATGTAATATTTTTTAGTTTTTATGGTGTACATGGAATAACTAAGTATAAAAACTGGTTAGGTATGTAAACATTGTGCTGGGATCTGGTTTGGGCAGTGGGCGGCCTTGACAGCGCGAAGGACGTGGCATGACATGATGCGCGTCGCACCGCTGCGCGCGCGCCGGTGGGCGTGGCTTGTACGCGCGATCTCTTGTTTTATTGTTTTTTTTCGGTGTTCACCATTGATAGAAGCTTGTCACGCGCACGTAGGTAATTTGTTTAGTTGGATATAAATACACCCTTATTTTGAAATTGCGATACCTTATCTCACAGCTAATGTAAACGACAGGTGACAATATAATAGTGAAGTTAGTTTTTTTCTTTTGCTTTTATTTAAAAAGTTATGATAAGTCAAAGATTTTCAAAATCCCGCCGAATTTTATTGTTATTCTACTCCGAACGCTGCGATACACAGCTGAGCGCGGTCATCGACCCGAGCCGTCACAGAATACTTGATAGCTAGTGTGCCGTCTGGTAATACGACATTTATTTGGTATTTTTTAAAGATAAGTAATTGACTATCATTTTTGATATTTTTATTGGATATATGGATTCAGTTACTGCTACAGATATTCTGATTTTAATAAGTCCCATATTTTCAAAATAGGGGTGTATAATTCAAGTGTTGACTTTTGATGATGTAATATGTTTTTAATGCAAAACAGAAGTTTTTTTACTAAATAAAGCTACTAAGGGACATGTGTATTCCTTTTTCCTTTTTTGAACTTTGTTTTCTTTCATATTAAGCAATAACAAACGAAAACTATACCATTTTTTTTAATCATTAATAGTCTTAGTCATGTTTTCCTGAGATAATGCCTTTAAATCATTGTATGTGCTTATGTATTATTCTCATGACCAATTTTCTACGTTCTCGTTCACGTTATACGGACGCCAGAATTCTTGGCTAAAAGAATAAATAGATCCGTACGTACGTAAGCGTTTCATGATTCAAATATTTCAACGAATATTAATTTAGTTTTTATTAAATTTATTTATTAATAACTCTCCGGCGGCTTTGCTTGTGGAATTCGGTCATGCTTTTTGATGAACTCTTGATTTTTTGGATAAAATCTAGCCTATATCGGGATTCAATTACAGTTTTATATGGTTGTATGGAATAATCACACTATCAGTTCTTTTCATTTAGTTTTCTGTTGAATTTTATTTGTTTTGTCACTCTCTCCTGGTCAAAAAGAGATACATTTTGAACTAAGACAACCCATCTTAATACTACTGTAGTTTAACTCGACCAAAACCTCATCACATAGCAAATCTAAATTGTTTAAACATCCGGAAACACTATTTACAGAACATAATTGTAAAATGTACAAAAATAAAAAAGTATATTCTAAAAATTCTCCACGATTTCAATCAACAAATGTAGATTTAAATTTAACAAATGCCGGCGTAAACGGGCTTGTGTTCGGACGCATTTTTATTTTTGTACCAACATTTTCGAACAATCTGTGGACATCACAGTTTTGTTGACGTATAATTATAGATGTCTGTACTCGGCCAACATTTATATGTTGTCTCAGTGATAAACGATTATTAGTTTTATTTATTTTATTTATCATTTCGACCGATTTACAAACAATTCGGTCGTTGCTCCTTCAAAATGTGAAGTGTACTGTCGGCTTCAAAAGTGTGTTAGCACTTTCAAACATATGAACCTTTTTATTATGACTTATGACGAAAGTTAAATCTGTTTTTGACTATGTTTCTATCACTTGACATCCTTTCAATCTTTTTAATAAATACAATCTAGTTTACTTTATAAGTCTTAAAAAAGGCCCAAATATTTGTTTTTTATATGTATACCATGTAATCATACTTTTGTCGTTGTCTGTACGTGTTCATCGACTTACGGGAGATTTCTTTTTTCTTTATTTTTTTATCATTATCTGAAAGACATTTATCGGTCATTGAACCTGTTACGTGTCCTTATGTGGGACATATAGATGCACATATTGATGCGGTTTTATGTATACATATACATATGGTAACGTATTCGCATTTTGAAATATTTATTAGGGAAAACTTTCCAGGGCACTAAATTAAATATATGGTAATCCCGCATTTATTGATATTGGAGTTATAAATAAACTTCAATCATGTTATTATGTAACAAATCTATGTATATTATTGTGTTACTGATTATAGAAAGTCATTAGGTTAAGGTGCCCTAAGCAGTTTAATCAATTTATATTATCAAAAAAACAATTACATATCCAGTATATTATTTAAAAGACTGTATTTATGAAAAGCTTTGCTTATCATTGCGCTCATCTATCCCGCTAAGGAAGAATTTTCGGAAATTCTCAATTTATTACATTAATGTTCCCTCAATGTCTTTTTCATGATAACAATATTTTATTAAAGTTATAAAAAGTAGTATATTTCTTTCTTCTCTTTAATTTATCTGTTAAAAAGCCATTATCAAACATTAAAAATTTGATAAAAGATGCTTTCGAAACAAGGATGTGTTTGATTATGTAAACACTTGAATGGTAAATATTTACTTTGAAACTGTGTTAGTAGTTGATTATTTTCCTCTTTTCTCTGGTGTAATTTAATTTTTGAACTAGAAATAACTTATGTTTACTCATTATCTACAAATAGTTTTAAGACAACAATGTATTTTTATAGTGATTGCAGTACAAAATGCATCAGTTCTGAGTGTGTCATACTCAGTAATTTCTCTGACTACATTGCCCTTCAAAATTGCAGTAACACAGCGATGGTTGGCAACGATATCTGGCAATGTGGTGCGGCGAATGGACTCGCAAAACATTCGTATCAAATACTCACATTTGTTTCATTTATATGTATTTAAGAATATCTTTAGATATTGTTAATACAAAGCGACTTTAATATCGTGGACATTTTACTAGTAGACTAGCTGCGCCCCCCGGTTTCACACGCGTAGTTCCCGTTCCCGTAGGAATTTCGGGATGAAAAATAGATGTTGGCCGATTCTCAGACCTACTGAATATGCTCACAAAATTTCATGAGAATCGGTCAAGCCGTTTCGGAGGAGTATGGCAACGAAAACTGTGACACGAGAATTTTATATATAAGATTAGTATGACTACTTGTTCTACTGTTAGGAAAAGGCCATTTCTACTCTCTTGGGTACTTGAAGACTATAGTATAACATCTGAATAGATGTCATGATGACATTCATCATCAACTCAAGAGCTGTTGCTCTTGTGTGTGTAACAGATGCAACTCCCTCCACCTGCCCCTATCTAAGGCGGCCTCCTTCACCTCCTTATACGACACGACACCGACCTTATCCTTTATCTGGCTCATTATACCAAACAATGGTGACTTAAAAATACATAATACAATTATCATAACAAATATTCCTACAGCTTATCAATACAATAAATCTGCCTGTAGATTTGCACCAGATATAGTATTTCGAGTGGTTGAAACGATTGTTATAGTTATAAATATCTATGGAAAGGTACGTGATGTAGATACAGGATTCGTCCTTGCTTGTAAAGTGGATAATCACGACACGACGCTACATGCGAATGCTCGCCAGCAATTGGTCAACTATTTTATATGTGTACAAAATCAATTGACGTACGTTTTTAAATTTTTCTAACCGTGCACGCTGGCTGGTTATATTTAGTTTAAGAATATTTTAAACAGACCAAACGTTTTAATATGTTATGTTAACTAACGTTTACTTTGAGATGCACTGGTTATTCGTCGAGTTTTAAAATTGGAACTTCTATGGTCGCCATCTTCAAAACATAACAACATCTTTAGCAATGGCTTAATCAAGGTGTTAGAGATTATGATCATTATTGACATTGCCTTGTTCGCTAATTGCTACCACATACATTCAAAGCATCATTTTCAAAATGTTCAAAACTTATCGAATAGTCTCAAAATTCTCAGATTATATTTTCTAACAGGTCGAACATTATCTGAATAAGTATTTTTCCTTTTGGGACCTACTGTAAACTAGGTGCAATAGCACATAAACATTAGAATCGGGAAACGCCTGACGAATTAAGCCACAAACCCAATAAAACTTTTACATAACATATATTTCTCTTGTTCCAGGTATTCGGCACAGTGGAGTTGCCGGACAAGCCGATCATGTTGCCGCCATTCGTGGAGGCTACCCACTGCCTCGGGTACCATCTGACCCGCAAGGGGAGGGCGGTGGCCGACCGCGTCGTCTCCGTCTTAGGATACGCCTGCCCAGACATCACCTACAGCCCGAGCTTGTACCCAATTACCGCTGCGTTACTACACTTTATGCCTGGTGAGTTTACTTGATTAAGTTTATTTTATTTAGGTTTCAGAGGATCGACAACAACATACTCTGAGACATTGTCTCTCAAAATTACAAACATGTGGGAGTGTCTGTGTGAATTGCAGGCAAGAACACGCATAACTTGATGTAATTAATTTCAAAAAGATTCGTCTGGCTGCGTGCCTTAGGAAGGTCTATTGTCCAGCTTAAGAAATTATACGTCTGATTAGTTTTGTGGACACCTGGTATTTTAATAGACGATATTCTTGAATTTGTGTATTTACTAAAAAGAAAGTGATCAAAGTAATTAGTTTACCGTTCATCAATATTACTATATCTTTATAACCCGAATGGAAGTTGTTAATTTTATTACTGTGGCCGCTCGAAACCGCATCTTTATTGACTGTCATTACTGCTATTATGACAGATTTAATATAATATTTCAACGACCAATAAATTACGCGTCAACCGTTAACGTGTCTCGTTTCTTAAATGATATTTTCAAGACATATTTTATTACTAAATCATAGATGTATGTAGTAAAATTTGTTGTAAGTTTAAATGTGCATACCTTGTCACATGAATTTTCATTCAAGAATGCAGTGACATGTGTTTCGGAAGTCTTAAAACATAATAAGGAAAAGCAAATTATTCCAAGGTTGTGTAAATATATGTGTCAAAGGTTACATTCTCAAGATACTCGCTAACAAACAAACATCAATCAAAATATCAAAGAAGATCTTGAATACGATTTGATTCGGGGAAGTCAGGCATCAACCAGTTACATGGAGTATATGATCAATTCTGTAGCAGAGGCGTCACAAAATTTATAGACGGTCTCGCCTTAATTCAGTAATGAGTGCGGGGGGCGATAATTGAACTCGGCAATAGGCAAATTGCCGGAGCAGTCTCTCCCGTCTACACCGCAGTTATCAATTATAACTGCCAACACGATTCTAAACCCTATACCTCTGTCGTGAGAAGCTATATTGCTGTCATGGAGACTGTATCCCTGATCGATATTATCACGTTCCAATTTGAACTCTACAAGCTCCCGGTAGGGTTTGGAATGCCCAAGATATTGTCTGACCGAGTTGACGTGATCACTCGACAAATAGACGTCGCCGACATGCCACAGATTTGCATTGCGTCCGTCGTGGCTGTCAATTTCATACGTCTCACTTCCTCTGCCGCACGTTTTCATATAATTTGTTGGAACGCGAACAATACGAATGTAGGTAACGAAGTTTCTGGAACATACTCTTTGAATCTGATACAATCGAGTACCGATTGCGATCTTAACTATTTAGGTCTAGTTGAGTATGATTTACAGTAATTACATTTCTTAGAAAATAAAACGTTATAAGTCGGTCGTAGTCACACTACTACTGATTCAATTTGGTCGCCGGATGGCGCTAGAAGTGACTATTTCCTCTCATGATCTACCTAGGCAGACAACTCTATTATGTAACCGTTACTGGATCTAATTTATTTTATTATTTAAACTGTTTTGCAAAAATAAGTGGCGTGTTATTCGCTCAGGTTTAATCATCTCTATAAATCTTGTCATAGTAGGGGAAAATTCTGAACGAAACAGTTTAAAAATACATTGATTTGACCTTTTGAAATGTGAAATGTTTTTTAACAGCGAATGTGGCTCTCTATGTATGTATATTCTTTACCAAAATAAGAAATGCCGTGTAGACGGGACTGTTCAGTATTCAAATGGTGTGGTGCCAACCGAGAATTGAAGAGCTTCGTCATAACATTGGTAAAGATATTCCATGTATTGTCACGTTTCGTATTATATTATTATTATTCTTGCTTCATTTTACTGTGATGTCTATGTAATTTTCTCTAAAGTATTCACACAAAGTTGTACCAACAAACAAATATGTAATGTATTTCAAGAGGAAATGAGTGTGAATTTGGCTCGCCCAAAAACAGATACAAAAGACGTGAGTCAACTGAATTATCCGTAATCACATCAAAACAATTTTAATAATGTTGTGTTAGAAAATATTTTAGTGTTATAATTAGTGATACGCGTTCAATGTCGTTCACACCTTATGTTCGACCTCCTGCGTCCGTGACACTGCAGCATCTCCCATTATCACTGTCCATATTTCTGGTTCCAACCGGATTGGTGCCAACAAATTTCACGTCACACAAAACCGCTTCCAAATCGTGTTCCCTCCGAATAAATAAAGTTACCGGTGTTGTGATTTGCTGTAAGGCGTCGACATTAACTGGGCCTGCCATGTTTTAGTGTTTGGCTTTGAGCCAGTGCCCCCTGCTTTCGGTGTATCGATCTGGCAGCCGCGTACCACCGACGGGGAACTATGTGACCGCTGTCGGCCGAAACTCCTACCTGACGGTCATTTGTCTATCTTAAACTACTTGCCGTTAATTAAACGATCATGTTTTTTTTTTACTCGTTTGATCTCCATTTGTTTGGTCCAATTCCTGTAAACAATAAACTCATTTAAACAAAAAGCTAATAAACCAACGGTTCATAGAGCAAAAATGAATTTGAAATTCATTAATTCTCCAATTAAACACGTATTGAAGTCGGCCTATTCAGTGCAATACTACAACAAAAGTTAAAGGGCCTTACAAAAAGCTTGAATAGAATCGTCATTACATGTTGTTTGTTCGTTTTCTGTGACTATTGAATCGAGACTCGACTTCCTGTTCCGCTCTCTCACTATACAAACGGTTTATTTAATCGGTGACACGTAGATAAGGCTTAATAAACTTTTCCTCGTACAACTTCATGACAAAGGAAGTTTTGACCAAAAACCCTTTCCTGACCCGGGGGAGAAACAACTCATTTGAACAACTTTTACACGAAAAGGCTTATAATAATTAAGGGTAGTATAACCTTTATTCCGCGTGAATTATTTCCTCTGAGGCATTATTCCGTGAATATTTGCGCCGTTTCCCTTTGTTTATGTGTATAATAAGATATTAAATTCTAGTTTTGTTTATGGCTTTTCAAAGCTTTCATCAACTCATTTGTAAGTTGTTTCAAACAGTAATTTAAAACTAAATTTAACTAGCTTTCCGTTATGTTGGTAATGACAGAAATACTGACTTTACACACTTCTTAGAATTGGAAAAACATTCCTATTTTCATTCGTATGAGAACTCGACCCCGATTTTTATAGCCAAGTAAAACCTCTTCAAGTAGGGTTGTATAATGAAATCCGTATCGATATCGTACCTTTCAGATGCGTAACGATAAACTATTACCGTGAGCAGGTGAATACTTGTTATTGTTTTTCAAATAGCGTTATTTTTGTTATCAATTGTTTTATATCATTAATGAAATCGCTTTAGCTCGTCAAGGTCTTTACTATTTACATACGAGTCCATTTGTCACGTGTTGGCCTGATCAATGATATCATTGTTACCTTGTTTCGCTGCGTTGTCCTTAATACTTTATATTTTATGTGTGTTTTTAATTTCATTAACTGTAACATGTTATTATTTAATTATGTACAATTTAGTATATTTCAACTGGTATCCGGAAAATAATTGTGATCCGTGCTGTAGTAGTTTATTTAAATATTATAGAATAGGTTCCATCAAAATGCTGGTTCTTTTTATTTTAAACCAGACGCTTATATATTCTGCTTTCGTAAAAAAACCCTCCTCATCATTGATAGAGTCCTCAAAAATCAGTGTTATCCCAAAAATATTACAGCCCGCACAAAGATCCCAAAAATATTACAGCCCGCACAAAGATCCCAAATTAAAGTAGAGAGGTCTTACAAAACTGCCCGGTACAACCATTACAATACAATTCTTCTTGCTCTTGATGAAAATTGTGGAACCTAAAGTACAGACTGAGAATTTAAATGATATTACGTACTTAAAATGTTCATACTAATTCTTGAATTGCGTTAACTGTTTGCAAACGAGACCGTACAAAGTTAATTAAAACGTAATACAATTTCGTATATCAAACGGTCTCTTTGATAACGTTATTTTGAATTTGCGAGATAATATTGAAGTTACTCCGAGCTATATGAAAACCACTACAAAGGTACGCCAACAACTTATCTCATTAAAACTTGTTTGATTCTCGTGTTATATCTTCTTGTTAGAAATTTTAATTAAATGTCTTGTCAATAGATTTACTTGGAAATATTAAATCTTATCTTATATTAAATATCTAGATTGTTAAGTAAAACAGACTTAAGCAGAATGCTTGTTAGATAGCACTAATATTTAACTATTTGCTGTTAACTAACCTACTCTGATTATTCTACTTGGAGAATAGCTTAGCTGCATCTCTCGACCAAGATTTAAACCCAGATCCTTCGCTATGATATGTGTAGCAGCACCATTAGACCTCATAATTGAAAGAGAAATGTTTCATTAAATATTTGTATACTTATTCGTTGATTACGTTTCAGTTGGATCTAATTTTTATTCCATTTAGAATATTAAATCACAAAAGTTCGTCATTAAAATAATGTGTTTCAAGAACTTTATCTGGCGTAATTGCTTAAATTTCCACCATTTTGCTAATCTGCTACACACAGTTACATTTTGTTTAATGCTACAGACGCGTAAAATTTTACAGACTCCAATCTGACTGAAGTTCCGATCCTATTTATAGTGTAACCAGCGAACCAATCGATGAACAGTCAATATTGGAATTCCGATCCCAACCTGAGCTCAGTACGAACTCAAAACCCTCCAGAAACTTCTGGAAAAGTTAAAGGGAACGCTGCAGAAGCAATATAAAGTGTAATGACATGAACGATTGAAAGGACTTCCCCTCCCCTTGTACGTGATAAGTTTGTCAAACAACGACAAAGTACCTTTTTAAGTTTGTACGTACACATTCTGTTTTAGAAATTACGTCATTCCATTTTTTCCAGACCATAATACTCGTACTTCATATGCTTTGAAAGCAAATATGTAGTAAGCTTTGCTAGAGGTTCGTTCAACGAAATGTAGGTCAAGTCACTGTGGAGTAGGAAAGGCGCTTCCGTTTTTATGAAACAGCATTTTTCCAAAGATCTTTTTATCTCATCAGTCTGTTTGAATCTTGCTTAACTCGCTTGATTTAGATCTCTATGTAATGGTAATTTTATTGAATTCTCTTTGTATTTGATCGGCAAAAAGATATAATAGGACTTCAGCAATTCTGCTGATAACAATGGCATAAATTAGTCGCTTTTCCGCTCTGCCTTTGTTCACAGGCACCCATTTCACCTCCACAAGGTGGGTTTTATTTAAATCTGAATTTGAATAAAAGTTAAATCTGTTTAAGCAAAGTCGACTGTTTAACATTCAAATTCTTAATTTTATGTTTGCTAAATTTTCAATCCTTATAAAGTCGAGTTAATATTTTGTTATAGTATTAAGTGGCTTATGCTACCCAAACAAACATATTTCTATAAAAATTGCATCCAATATCAATTTGGCTCGGAACCTCGTGTGTACATACCGTTCGCACGTCCCGAAGGATTTTCACCCGCACTGTAGTGTCACATTTCATTCGCAGTTCTCTCCGTTCCATCCTCTCTTTGGCTCGTTAGTGTGATGTGGGTCGCGACCTCTCATCCCATCCCGTCGTTTCTCGTTTTATATTCAACGACCACCTCTACGGAAATTCAATAAAACTCCCCTCATTCAATGTCCACAATCAAAATTATGAATTATAAATTCTAAACGAAAATTAACGAGCCATTCTCTCGGAATATTTTGCGCGGTATTAAATATTTAATTATTCGAATAATTTGCTGAATTATTAGCTAAATGTGAAAAGATACCCTTAACTAGCATAAATAATTCATGAATACTGTTCCGAATAACTTGTCTCGAATTTTGTTTTTGATGTTAATTTTCAGGAATTGTTTATCAAGCTTAAGGCTTTACTTGGAAAATGTTTATGTTTATTCTTGATTATTCCTTGAAAGTAACTTTATGGTGACCTCCGGGCTTTTTGATGAAAAGTACGAACTCAAAGAAAATTAATTCTAACAATTTACTAGACTTTTTCTATCTATGAAAACTTAAACTGAGCTACTAAAATTTTGAGAGAACAGGAAAAACATTGTAAAAAATACACGATTTAATATATGCAATAACATCTCATATACTTACTTCATATACGTATACACCTACAATAAACAAACATCGTCGGTACCGTGCGGTAATTCATCAAAGCAAATTTTATGATCATCTTTGGAACCACGAATTGCAGCCATGTTTACCCGAGCGACCGGCCCGTCGCTAACCATAATACTCAGATTAATTTACCCAGATTCATTTATTATAACTGCTGGGAATTCTGTTTGATTATTTGGTTTCATGGCCTTAGATTTTCGCCTTTGGCAACTTTGACGCGGGCTGATGTTACGAATATCTTAATTACATTTAATGCATATTCATGGGCTAGAGAATTGCTAGTTCTCTCACATGTAAGCCGATGGGTGGTTGGTAGTACATGAAATGGTGGAATACAGAATGACGTTGGATGAAGTAAATGAAAAAAATGATATGAAATGATAGATGGTGAAGTAATCAAAAGTAGTGTAATGGATATAGATAGAAACGATTGTATCAATCAATGCAGTGTCAATATAAGATTATCTGAAAATAGAAACACTATTACAAGAATCATGATACAGTTAAAGTGGTGCAATTACAATTACACATGTGCGTTTCTATACACGTTGGCCTCTAATGTGTTACTTCTATACCGCAAGGACTTTTACTTTTGATCTTGTTGCTTTTATATTGGATATTAATGCTGGATATAATTGTGTCAATGTTAGCTTACAGTTGTTTCTCTAATAATTGAATTGTTTCACATATTGTTGCTATGTTGAATCAGATTTGATTAGTGTGGTTTGCTATTTTTCCTCGTTTTATTTTTGTAGGTTTAAATTGAGGTGTTATTGTAGAATGTTCTAATGTTATTACCGGCCGTAATGATGGGTTTAATTTTAATTGTTTGGAACATTCTAGAATTTCGTATGTTAAATTTGTAGATGCTATATTTTATTATCTATAGGTCTAATTTTATCTTCTTCGGGATCTTTATCCAAAGTCTAATTAGGATCGATTTTTATTTGAACCAGATTTTGGCAAAATGACAATATGTTTAGGATTCATCTCTAAAATATCAATGGCATGTCCCTTTTATTTAAAATGTTACCGTCCATCATGTTCTGTCAAGTAACGTATTTATTAGCATAAATGTAAAAAAACTAAGTACAATTGTTTGTTAATGACAAGGTTTATGTAAATTAGGTCTCTGGGGAGCTGTCAACTTTGTCGTCTGTCGGATAAATTTCATCTTGAAACTTTCTTAATTAAATACTGTTGTTCTTGTTATATTTGTTCCATTATTCTTCCTTCTTACTTCTAATGGGATGGTTTGTTGTATGTTAATCTGTTTATATACTATACAACTTTCTTCATGTTCCAATTATATGAAACTTATTTGGGTTGTGTTGTGTATGTAAAATTATTTATCGGTATTAATTTGCAAAATATTATACAATTTGCCTAAACCCAACTAAGCTTCGTCGACGTAACAAGATTAGTTGTCTCCACATTCAATCAAGGGGGTTTAATTTCAAGGGATGGTAAGCCTACCCTCCGACCCAACTTGAATAATCTTAATGAACTCTCCGCTCATCTCGTGACACTAATGAATTCTGTTTAGCAATGTTTTAGACGTGAAGTATTAACTCTTTGAAAAATGAAAACCTTTTTGCTTCTGACTCGTTTAAATTGTAAAGATGAAATTTGTAAAGGTTCTTTTTAAAGCAGCTAAGGTCATTCATGCTGTTAATCTATTCTAAAATGATGTTTAGATGGTGACCATGAGTTTTGCTGTCTTGTTTATATGTAAGGTATTTGTGTGGGAGGCTCTGAATGGTCCTATACAAATTATATCATGGAGATCGAGACCTACGCTCTTACGACTAATTATATTAACTATGACACTACAATTGATGTACCTAAATTAAAATACAATCACGTTAATTAGATAAGTGATAAGTCAAGTTGTAAGAACAACAGACAAACAGATAAACGGACTTATGTAACAGAGGTCATCCCCTATCGGAGGTAGTGAGTCACATAACTCTCAAAGTTGATAATGGTATCAACTTTGTGATACTAAATGGGAGAAAAAATGCATTGATTAAAGTTTTATTCTAAGAAATGTTAAAGCAAATGGTGTTGGAATAGTTAGAAATTGTAGTTAAGATTACTAAGAAAGTAATGCCGATTAGGTAGTTAGGTGGACAAGAACACTCGAAGAATTACTTTCCAATTTCGAAATGCTGTCTGTGCGATGTGTGATTTCTGAATTTAGGTTTAATAGTACTAAATGAAAGCATTTCATTTACTACTACTATAATTATTGCGTCAAGAACAGAAATATGGCAATGATAAATCGATGTAACACTTTTACATACGATAGCGATATCGTACATCCATTCACCTGCATCATTACTGAGTAACGCATGTATACTTTTATCTAATTTGATAAAAATTGTGACGTATGTAACTGCGGAGTTTAGTAGCGGCTTACTATGATATATGGCTGATCGTCATATGTTTTATCCTTTTCACCGTCTCGTATAGACTTTATCATATTTCTATCTAAATTTGTTTGCTTTAGTTTAAATGACTTCAATATTATTTGTCACGATTTTCTGCGGTTTGCCTAAAAATGATAAGAACTATTTTCGGACGTGTTCACTGTCTTACCCATAGATAACGTCAGTGAGATAAAGAAATTTGGTACTGTTACTAAGAACTTTAAAGAAAGGTATTATATCATCGATTTTCACCGTTATAACTCTTGGAACCAATATTAGAACAAAAACTAAAATAAAATCGGAAAATTATGTCTATTATTGTATTCTTACGTGCTAATTAACAAGATTCTCTATCACATTGCACTAAATTATTATACAAGTAACACAAAGAATTACCGATCATAATTGTCCTATACCTGCTACCTAACGCGGCCATGCCTTTGAGCACGTAGACGTGATCACGATTTCATCTGTTTATGCTATAGAGTACGTCCGTAGGTAGCAAACTACCAGTGACGTATAACGTGACAATGTTGATTCTACTATTGTCATTGAACTTTTAACAGAGTTAGAGGCAAAAACAATTTTACTTGTTACTCCAAAGTTGATATATTTTTTTGTTGCCACATCGTTTCGTAGTGTAGCAGTGTTTATAATTCAATTAATTCAAAATCAGTTGAGCAGAAATTATTCGTAACTAAGTTTCAAAGTAAATATTATTCTGATTTGTGAATGTTAAATGTTGGTACTGTAAATTTAAGCAGACTGATCTGATCTGCCTTAGTTATACATATTTAATGAATAAGTAATGAATTCATACCGATGAAGCTGATTTTCAAATTGAATCAACCTCAACATTAACCGATAAATTGAGCAAGTTTTGAATAAATTAGTCATTAAATCTTTAATCTTATTTAAGGTTCTTGGATTTAATATTTACAGGATTATGAGAGAAATTGATTTTATCAAAAATAAATCTAAGTAATCCGGTCAGGTGACTCATTTGTAATATAACGTACTTTATCAATACTACGTAAAATCATATTTTGTGGTAATTCATGTTTAATTTTAGACATAATAGATATGAAACGGATTTGGAAATTAAAGCTTATAGTTATTTTAGTATTTTCCTTTTCCTCGCACATTTGTCCTATGTTACAATTTATTGAACACTTATCCATCACCATTCACAAGTTCATTCACGTGTAGTTTACATTCTTCAAATTCACACGCGTTTGAAGTTACCAAAAAGACCTTGATAGATAACGTTCATTCAATATCATCAGTCTCGTCTTGAATTTGTCAGCTGATTAACTCGAATTACTCATTTTTGTTCGGCATTCTTGTTTCGTCATTTATCGTCATCGTCACTCGGTCGTCATGCCAAAGGTCAATGCTAATGTTCTTCAGACCAGTTTTATTTTGCTCAAGTTCAAAGTACGAATCGCTATCATTATTATTGACAGTTTTATTGATTAGATTTTTTTCTATGTTTATGTCTGTATTTTTAGCGTTGATATTATTAAAATGATGTTGCTTTTGTCTGTCGTGTTTCATTTTTGTATTAGAATTTTTGTCGGTCTAATTTAAGAACAGTACTTTTTCCTATGATCTACTCTATCCACTTGCAAAGTAGCTTTTTTCAGTCCGTTATTTTAATCAATTTTGTAATATTTTCTTTGATGATTAGTTTTTACTTTTTATCATTAGATTAAACGGGAATTCCAAAAATCCTTTCTCAGGATCTCACCCAACATTTTTTCATATTTCAATACTCATCGGGTTTAGCTATATCTTGTTGTGTAATCAGAAGCTTTTATTATGTAAATTTTATTCGACACAAAATAAAAATATAAATTCTTTTATGTAGCATAAATTTACCCCCAGACGTAATCTATGTAAATGATATTATATTTTCAGGTAAAAATTACTTACATTTAAATTAACTTTTTATTTGTTAATCACGACATTGTAGGATTAAATGAAGCCATTATTGTGTTTTTCAGTCACAATAACAATGTTAATGTGTACCTACATCTTATTTTTCATACCATAAAATGTGTATGTGTCTGTGGCATGTGTTGTTTAGCAATGATAATAAATTATGAAGCTGTGATTTTGTAAGAGCGCAAGCGAGTTTAGTCGACGCTGAATTTGAAATATCCGATTATGAATACTGACTACAAATATTAGAATATAGGTTTATTGAAGGTATTGGTAGACCTACTCAATACAAATCTTACAAATTCGATTTATTTATACATCTTGTAGTATTCTAGCGACCGAAATCTGATAGGCAGTATCAATTCGTCGTTTAAATAAATCCAGTATTTCTCTAGATTTACGTGATCATCTAAATACAGAGACATATTCTCGTTTAGGGACCCTCTATCAAACTTATAAATATACATAGGCACATGTTATATCCATCCATCATGTCTGTCCATTTAAAAACTGTATTTTTATTACATTTCCTCAAAAATCGGAGTAAATATACACGTAGATTTGCGTTCATGTAGGATGTGCATTGATTATTGCAATTACGGTTCGCAGCGTCGAGTTGATTATCTGAACGTGTGTCGTTTGCGTTTCAGTTTGACTCTAATGGACTGTTATTACGTGAAACTGATACGTCATCCCTTGCTACGTAACGATTGATGCATGACACCAATTATATTTGTATCTAAATTATAGTGTCAGAGTCTTTTTTTTCCTTTAACTGTTAGTAAAAGTAGAGTATTTGTTTTGTCTACAATCTCTTGGTTTTTTAAGTTTTTCCAATCGTCATTAACTCTTGATGTTTGGGCTAGTTGTGTTCTGTAATTAAAAATTATAGCCGCGTTAATTTGGATGTCATTGAAAAATATAGTCAGGGGTAAGTTCCATGGCACTGAGAGAATTTTCTAAATCAGTTTAGTAAAACTTCGATTACACCAAAACTTTTACCTGTGTAGGCTTGTACATGTACATATTTAAAAGAAATAGTGTTTTCGCTATTCCAACCAACAGAATCCATTCCCTATTCCCAGTTGATGAAAGAAATACATAACGTTTTCGTCCGGGTTTTATGGCGCCGTACGAATTTTTACGAGTGTCATCAAACTGTTACCGGAGTCTGTGTGTACCACGGATGAGATCAGGTCGGTGACCTTGGACAGCGTTATCATGGACAGAAGTACCTGCATTAGATTTCTTACCTTCAAAGACCTATTGATCAGTCAATTAAATGAAGTTGAGCCTACAAATTCGGACTTGTCCCATAGTTTTTTCTAATTAATTCCGATTTCTTCTGGCCTTTTGGAAATTCTGCGACGATCGCCTTAACAATATTGTACTATTTATCCCGCCATCCCGACTAATTGAAACCATAGAGGATGAGCTGCAGAGTAATAATTTAACCAACTGTGCTCATCAACCCGTCAATCAAGTGAATATGACATTATCCCACTACGACTTATTAATGAAAAAGGCCTAAATTTAGCAATAGACATACATACATACATACAACTGGCATAGCTAAATATACGCTTTTTACACATTTACGAAACGCCAATCAACAGAAAAATTGAAAAGGATATTGAATCGCAACCTTTCAACGTAAAGTAATTCAATAAAACCTTACAAAATTCGGCAACCTTTTAAAATCACCCTGCTAAGAGTTTCCTCAATTTAATTTACCTACATCAATTCGCACGGAATCAATTTGTACTTCAATAACTGTGTACGATGTTCATAAAAGGCATGATGGCCAATGTCTTGTGAATATCTCTGGGGTAGGCAATATGTGGGTGAGGCTAGCTATAAACATCCAGCTGCTTTATACTTATACCAATGAAATACAATAACAAGAGTTTTATACATATGTCCCAGTAATGTTTATTGTTTCGTTTTGGTGTGTTCAATGTCTGATGACGTTGGTATGACCTTCCCTATCTGAAGTTCGTCGTAGATTATCGACTACAAAATAGTCTGTATAAACCTATACTCATGTCTACATGTTGCTGATATAAAGTGTTGTAGGTTGTGGGTTGGATTCCCCTCAAATGTCTAACCAAAAGATAACGGACAAAGAACCCAAATTAGAGAGGTTTAATTGCTGGTGGAAAACTACCCTCACTTATATACAATATCTATCTATATATACACCCTTATTTTGAAATTGCGATACCTTATCTCACAGCTAATGTAAATTAGGGTTAACAATATAATAGTGAAGTTAGTTTTTTTCTTTTGCTTTTATTTAAAAAGTTATGATAAGTCAAAGTTTTTCAAAATCCCGCCGAATTTTATTGTTATTCTACACCGAACAACAGGCGAACGCTGCGATACACAGCTGAGCGCGGTCATCGACCCGAGCCGTCACAGAATACTTGATAGCTAGTGTGCCGTCTGGTAATACGACATTTATTTAGTATTTTTTAAAGATAAGTAATTGACTATCATTTTTGATATTTTTATTGGATGTATGGATTCAGTTACTGCTACCGATATTCTGATTTTAATAAGTCCCATCATTTCAAAATAAGGGTGTATATATATATAAAACTCTTCCGTTACTGAGTGATGTACTGACTGACAGACTGACAGACAACGCACGAAATATGGCATGTGTGTTTGTTGTGAGGAGTAGGCTACCACTAAGAGAAGATTTTTGGAAATTCCCCCCCTAGGGGGAGAAAAGGGGAAAAAAAGCCAAATTCTGCCGGAAATCATTATTCCACGCGAACAAAGTCGCGGGTAAAAGCTAGTACATACATAGGATTTCAAGGTGTTCATATAACAGTGTGTTAGCATCTGTTCCAATAGACTTATATACATGTATTCCTGACTTTCATATGTATATCTCCATCAGATATTTTGCTCGCCGGATATTTAGGTATTCAGTACTGATTGCGAGTTATTTTGAACATATCCTTGACCCGTGGGTTGAGTTTAGTCTGAGTTTAAAGATGATAATGTTTGGTACATTATTTTCAAACAAACAAACCTAGTTGAATGCAGTGATAGCAATATGGACTGTATTTACGCGTGTTTAAGTACTTTAATTGCGTGATGTTTTTATTTAGGTCTTTGTTTACCAGATAATTTGGTGCACTTTAGATATTTTATAGAGGTTCTTTTTGAAATAGACTAGATAGTTTTCATACTTACTACTATTTATTCCGGGAGAAAATTGAAATCTTTAAACTATTCAGATCCAAATGATCAGTCATCGGTCTCTATTCCAATAAACCAAGGGTTGCAGAATTGCAGATTCGTCAAATATGGTTTCGCTCCTTGAGTATAAACATGATAAAAAGCAAAAAGAAGATACAAAAAAAAATTTCTCTACAAACACAATCCTAAAATATTATAGTACCCGTACAACACATAACCCAACTACCATTAAAATACCAAATTTATGGCACACGTGTACTCACTAAAACACTCATTATCTAAACAATACCATGTACATAATGTAGTACATAGAACGAGTAAACAATAGCAAACAATAACACCGAACTTGACGTTACGTAACCCTTTGGGCTTTGGGTTGAATGTTCTGAAGTTTAACGTGAACTAATATTAATATTGTACCGTGTATTTGTTTACAACGTAGAATATAGAGGATTATTAGCTAGAGAAGGTATACCTTATAGGCTAGTTTTCTACCTGTATATTCATTAGTTACTTTTTATAGTGTGTCATCCTACTTACTAATATTATAAATGCGAAAGTTTGTATGTTTGTGAGTTTGTTACTCTTTCACGCAAAAACAACTGAATGTAGATTAAATTTGGTACAGATTTTCCTTATAACTAGGAATAACACATAGGATACTTGTTATCTTAAAATTCCCATGGGAGTATATGACACACTACAAAAATTCAGAGTACCTACTAATTTAATTAATCTGGAAATATTTGTATACATTCAACATTTTTGTCACGGGTTTATAGCTGGGATAAATAAGCTGTCTAATTACGAATTTATCTTGAGTTAATTTTCATTCAGCTGTGAAAACTCCATAACAAATTCCATGAAATAAATCAAAGGGGTTACACTTATGTCTCTTTATTATTTTAAGGGGTAAAAATAAAATTATATTCATACAAATTGATTTCAATAGTAATTGTTTTTCATGTTCAAAATTGAAGTTCCAAAAACTCTGTTGCATGAGTCTTATTTTTAAACTTATTGTCATGATAATTATGTGTCTTCTTATAATTAACTTTAACTGTTTTACTCAAAGCATCAATTAAATCATAATTAGTAACATTTGAGAATTTTGTTCATACCAAAAATGGAAAATACTTCATTATACTCTACCAAACAGAAGTCACAATAACTAAATATATGTCTATTAAGCTTAATATCTCCTATGTTTTTGTTAATGTAGACTCGTAATGTTATTACCACGACGGTAATTCTGCTAAAATAAACGTACAAACTCCATTTCCTCCCAGCTCGGTTCAGTAATAAGATTACCGAGCAGTTTTCTTTCGCCATCGTCTTGAGGTGATTCGTTTACTACAAGATTGGCGTCCAATAGTTAGTTAATATCATTAGGTTTATTTACGACTAGTAGCTCCCCGCGGTTTCACCCGCGTAGTTCCCGTTCCCGTGGGATTACGGGGATAAAATATAGCCTATGTCACGCACTGATAAATTAGCTTTCCATTAGTGAAAGAATTTTTGAAATCGGTCCAGTAGTTTCGGAGCCTATTCATTACAAACAAACAAACAAACAAACAAATCTTTCCTCTTTATAATATTAGTATAGATATAGACAAGTCTTTTATCTTGATCGGTAGTATATTTGTTAGTATCTAATGTATATTGGGTTGACCTATGGCTATTAAATTCAAGAGCTTCAATACTTCTGATGGCACGTTAACCCTACGATCCCGAACTAACAGCATCGATAGTCGTTACGGATAGTCAAGGCCCACAAAAGTCAAATAGTTACTCTATCGAAGTACCCTCAAACGGCCCAAACTAGAGGTTTGTTGAGGAAAACTGCCTATTCACAAGTACCTGAAAGTCGTAGCCCCACAAAAACTTTTAATAACATCCAGGAAATGTTTCCATTTCTGAATAGTACCCACTGTTACTGAGTAAACTTCTATATATTAAAATCCGTAGTTTCCTTTGTCGCGACGTTCCAGCTATAAACGCAAGCCTTTATTCCCCCTTCCTTTCCCCTTGAGACCACTTAGTCCACCCTACTTCCCTCCTCTAAGAGGTCGAGAGCTCCGACAGTGTGAGACGGTAAATGCTCTACCCCGCTGCGACGACCCGGAGATTTACTTAAAGATTTTCTATTAAATTTGCTCGTATTGTCAACCTTTTACCCAATATTTAATACTAACTTATTCTCGGAAAAATATCACGTAACTTCTGCCATTACAGTAACGACGTTTCTCAATAAATAAATGATAATTATTACAGAAGCGAAATAGGTGATTCACAAACATTAGTACGCAGTAAAGTTATAACTATAATTATTCTTTTCAAAACAAAACATAAAGATTTAACGTCACACTAACTAGTAACTACTTATTAGTTGTGTCGCAAAGTTTGTTCTAGCCGTACAAACATTACAACATCGATTTTTTTACAGTAAGAATTAGGTCACCAAGGGACCGATGTACACCTGTACTGACATGCCTTTGTATTGTAAAACTGAGTTGGTTTTGGAGGTTTTAGACTACTTTTGTAAATTTTATCAAGACTTTCAATAGGATGGATTGAAATGTTTAGGGTAAGCAGTATATGCGAACTGTGTATTCTAGAATCAAATAATATAACGTTATGCTTCTTAGTATACCTTTCGTAGATGTCAAACGTTTAGAAAAAGGATATAAAGGAATTAATGTAACGGACCAGACGAAATTAGATCTTAAGATCATGTAATTAACAAACGATGCCTTAAAAATAACCCCAAGAAAATGTAGTTTTCCGAGCTCCAAACATAAACAATTACCTAACCTACGTAATCCTAACGACAGCAAGAATTGATTACATCTGCGATCAATAGATCTAGAATTTAAAGAGAAAGATTCACAAAATAAAACGCAATCTTTGATCTAATTTTGTAACAGTGAAAATTAAAAATATATCGAATGTAGTGCACGCGAACCGAAACTTGTCAATGAATACAATATTGGTCCAGATACTGGTTCTGGACGGAGATCGTTTTATTTATGGATGCTGAAATATGTCCCTTTTATGAAATAAATTGCCATCAATATTTCGGTGTAAGTGACACAGAAAATTGAAACTTATACGTAGGTTTTCGTTCTATTGGTTTTGTTCTGCTTAAATAAGATACTTATTGATAAATTCAAACCGGACACATTTACACGTCATGGTGTTTTGTTGAATAAATTGTAATTTCTAATTTGATGACCAACTTGTGCAGTTAGTAGTTAGTGACCCTTGCTGCTATGACAAAGGCAAACGATGTAATTCTCGCTCAGGACACAAATTGTGTGCATGGACGGGATATGTCTGTTCTTCTTAGTCTGGGTATTTTCTATCTATTTCTTAGTATGTATTTACAAAAATAAATATATGTCTGTTTATCCGTTGTCTTGTATCCAAGTGCATAACGCTGTGTGATGCGTGTCCGGATATATGACATTAAATCAATGTAAAAAATAACAGACATAACGTTCACTCGCAAACAAATATTACAAGCATTTAATTTAAACATCGCGTGTCATACAAATTGGACAATTTATACTGTTTACTTAATAATAGATGCAGTTACAAACGTTTGTATTCATGGGCTTGACTATTACACGTGTACAAGTTGTGCCTCGTGTTTTCACCCGCGTTTTGTCTGTTTCTATTGGTCATAGCGTAATGTTCTATAGCCTGTTGCCTTCCTCGATAAATGGACTATCCATCACTAAAAGATTCTTTACAAATCGCACCAGTAGTTTCTGAGATTAGCGCATCCAACCAAACATACCAACTTTACAGCTTTAATCTGCTTCTTCGAGTCGATTGACCAATCCCAATTCATCTTTATAATATTAGTATGTTTGCAGTTGTCAATTCGCCGGCTGTATTTCCCAGGGATTTGATTGTAAATGCGAACATCCCAGTCCAATTTGTCGGACGAGAGACGGGATTCGGCTCGTCGGGTTTTTGTTCAACTGTAATTGGGTGGTTCTTGTGTCCCTCGGTTTGTGTCAGACAGTTAATCGGATTAAGGTATTGAGTCTGTCAACCGTATTATTGAAATTGGCGACGAATTGTACGAGTTTTTCTGTCGTATTTGCTTTTTCTTTATTATTTTGTAGGATCAGCATGTATTGAGCAAGCGTGTTGATTACATCCATTGTTTCTTACTGTGCTAGAATTTTATTAATGAGAGATATTTCAGATATTGGCCGTGCTGGCTGTGGAGTTAATCCTAACTATCTTAACTAATATTATAAATGCGAAAGTAACTCTGTCTGTCTGTCTGTTACCTTTTCACGGCTAAACTACTGTACCGATTGGCTTGAAATTTGGTACAGGGGTCCGGTAAAGAACATAGGATACTTTTTATCCCGAAATTTTCCACGGGAACGGGAACTGCGCGGGTGAAACCGCGGGGCGCTGCTTGTACTACTAAATTTTACCAAACTATACGGTAGAATTTTTGTAGTTTTTGCTCTCCGATAGAGTAAGGTTTTACATTTGTTTAAAACTTAGTAATGATTGTTTACGTCTTAAATCTACTTAATTCTGAAATCCCGAAAAGGTTAAATAATCTGTTAAAATAACCTTTAAGTTTATTTGGTGTAATCACGAAAGTTAAAAAGTCGTTTTCGAAGATTACGTCCTTATTTGGAGATGGCAATTCCAAGTTTTTATTGTTGTTATCCAGTAATTTGTAGAGTCCTCATGTCTCGGTTTCTGCATTTCGGTATTTCAATAATTTCATAATATGAACTGTACCATAAAGATTATTTAATTTGATAAGATAGGTTATCAAACAGATAGCATTCGGTAACTTTTATGTTGATTTTGGAATAGGAAATATTTTTTCGTCACGAGTTTTAGATTTTTCTGATTAAAAATATTTTAATAATTATGTGCGTGTATCTGATACCCTATTATATCTTAACATAGTCAATCACTCATATCATCATTCTTCCCTTAGTTTGCCATATATTATTAAGTACATCCCAGAATGTTATCCTTATAGCTAGCTACTGCCTAGCCTTATAGCCTAGTGACTGCCAATGATACCGGTTTTGTTTTTATCAAAATCTGCCTCGAGACTACTTTCCGCATTTTGTTATTCCTTATAATTTGGTTTACCACGCCTACTTGAAAAATTCACCCTGCATATTTCAGTTGTTTGAAATCATTTTTTTTATTTTCAGAGGAAGAATGTTACCACTGCATGGCGAGCCTGGTGGCGTCCAAGGAGAAGATGTTCATCACGCAGACGAAACTCCTCAACGAGGTCACGTGGAAGACGGTCATGCAGATCGCCAAGAAGCATGCCGTAAGTGTTATTCTTTAACTTTTAGGGCTTAAAAGTTATCATATGTGTTAGACCTGGTTATAATAAACGTCTTTACAAAATTTCACCTAAATCGTTTCATAAGTTTTTGTGTGAAAGAGTATGATATCCATCCACAAATATGACGATAAGTAGGTTGTCATGGCTATGAGGAATTGATGGAGGCCTCTAGTAGTGCGGTGGGGGTGGCTACTTTTTGGAGATATAAAATATGAGGAGATGTGAACCGGACACGATGAATGAATGAATGGCTGAACTTGAAAGTTTTTGAGGTCTGATCATCTCCATATAGTAAATGACCCTTAACATTCACATTCTGTTCTTAGGATATCAGAAACTTCTCACATACACATTCATACAAACCTAGAAACAATTTTATAATAATAAATTAATTTTGACATTTTAAACCCTATTTAAACCGGGTCATATACAAGACATGACTTCCATCGCGTGACTCCATAGGAATAATATTATCGGGCATTTTTATAGTGCACCCACCGACCGCTATACTGCGGCGACACGCGAAGTTTATGTAATGCCTTCAAAAGTTTTTAAAATTAAATCACTGAATGTAAAACTGAATTGGGGTTTCATTGTTTTGTACGACATAGCTTTTAGTTTGAATTGGTCCGAAGTATTGATTTTAATTGTTGTATAAATAAAATTGTTAAATTTTTTGGTAGCTCGCTTTTAAATTATACCTTCTTGTATACTAATACTACATAAAAATAGCCCGAATAACTTTATGTCACTATTAAATAAACATCACTAGAACAAGTTTTTTAGTAAACTTTATCCTCATTTGTTAGATAAATCGTAACTTTACGATGTTAAATTCCATTATGCATCGATAAAAATACAATTTACGTTGCGTGGCCCCACGCTTCCTCGATATTCTTGATATCGTCAGGTTACGACACTGGTTTATCGATATTTATGGTCTTAATAAGAAGATGCAGAAATAGAAGTTTACCTCAACCTTTCTCCCAACTTTCCATATATCTATTAAAATGGACAGTCTACTTTATAACACGAAAAACACTCGTTAATATAGTTAAAACTGAAAAGGGCTGTGGAGGCGTGAAGTTTTACAAATATCTTTAAATTGACACTATGGGCAGTGCAGAACAGTGCTACTTTGTAACCCGAAAAACACTAACTGACGGAGCTAAAACTGAGAAGGGTTTGGGAGGCGTGTAGTTTTAAGAGGTTCTATTGAAACGAATACTAACTAGATTGATGGAAATTGATGGTATTAATAGGGCTTTTAGAACTGTTAATACATAAATAAATGTTACCTAGAAACCTGTACTATGTAGGTGAGCATTCAAAGGTTCTTTGAAAGTTAATACCCAAAGGATTTTAAAAAGGGATGAAAAATTTACGTTGCCTGTGGGAAATCTCATCAGATACGCGACCTGCAGCATTAATGTCGAGATCTTTTTACAAAACAAAATACTTTGTTAGCTCTTTTACTTTAAAAGTTACAGATACTTTGTAAACTTTGTGGAATATTTAACCTCTTTGTACACTTTAGAATCTAAATATTTTATAACAAAGCAGCTCTAAAGTTTGGAAGAAGTTCATAAATATTTTTCTACCCTCATTCCAGAAACAAAAACTCGAACATAAATTTAAAATAACTGTGGAAATACCTAGTTCTGACGAACGTTTAATCGTATCAATAAATAATAAGGGTGAACGGCTTTGCCTGTGTAAATCGATGTGATTCACTTGAACCCGTACTGCCTTGACTTGGGGTTGTCGCACCACCAGCCTCGGGGGAAACGACCTCTGATCATCGTGTTTATATTGTAAACTGTTACGTCATTTGATGAGGAAATCCATTGAAGCATTGTTGTTCTTTTAGTACTATTGTTGTGTAATATTACGAGTGTTACTTTGATTTGTGGTTAGCAAGTAAAATAAGTTGTAAACTTGACAAAGGATTTTAATTGTTGGTGATTCATTGCCTTTTGTTAAGGGAGTTCCCGATGTATGTTATGACGGTTACAAGTTTTCCGCTGTTTGATGTTTAAGATATCGTAATAAGTAATAAAAAAATAATGAAAATATCTTACCGCCCTTATCTCATCAATATTTAAATTACCTAATAAATATTTACTCTTTTATTCCTTGACTTAATTTCTAAGTTTGAATTACTTACCATAAAGTCCTTTGCCGAATGTCACTATTACTGTTTTTTTTTTAACTAATCTCCATAAATACTGACCTTATTAACCGTAATAATCCTAAAAGAAATTTTACCGGATTAATGACATAGTATACTATCCTTTAGGTGTAATGGCATAGTATCTACATAACCTGTGATTGTTTGCAGAAGTCGGCCGCGCAGCACCTGTCCCGACTATCCGGCGCCATCGGCCCAGAGCGCATATACGCCGACTGGCAGTGGTGGATCCTCGCCGCGCTGCCGTTCCCGCATCTCGTCAGGGTGCTCGACTGCTTCTTCCATGAGGGGATCAAGGTGAGGGCTTGCTTTATAGATAGTAGGAATGGAAGGTGGCGGGTAAAGATTGGATGCGCAAATCTTATGACCCAGTGTGTTGGTGCGGCATGAGGAAGGCTTTTGTCCAGCAGTGGATGTTTACGGGCTGACGATGATGATGGTGAAGAATGGAAAATAGGTTATTCGAATGGTAAGCACCTGTCGTATTACAAAGTGAAACAGGCTGCTTTGGACAGAATCATGTGTAGGGAGTTGCATGACCTGTTCCACTGACTCTTCTCAATGTATTCGCGTTGCTCTTAATATACATAAAAAGAGTTCCTCTTCCATTTGGTTTGGAACTTTGATAGTTTAGTCGGTATCACCACGTACAGTTATAGTACTATTCCATAAGGAACAAATTTCAATGCACGTCCATATATTTTAAGAGATTACAATATTTTTCATCTATCTTCCAGGTATTCTACCGGGTGGCCCTCGCTATCCTGATACTATTCCACAAGCACGCGACCAACCAGAACTCTGAGTGGTACGCGGAAGCCACCAAGAATGGCGTCGACCACGCCATCGACAAATTCTGCAAAAACATGCCCGCCTCGCCCACCAAACTATTGAGAACAGCGTTCAGCATTCGAGCACTAAGGTAACGATATCTTTATGTGTATAACTTATTGTGTCTCACTGATGGGCAAAGGTCTCTATTTAGAATGACATTTGAAAGAGAAATCATTGGCATGTGTACATAATCTTTTCATGTGGGCGCATAAAAACATATTGGTCCGCCATCTTAGGAAATCCACCATATTGCATCGACGATGACGTCACTTAGACATTCAAAAATATAAAAAAAGTTTACAGTTACAGAGATTTTTTATGTTTTCTAAAATATTGTTTCAATATTTCCACAGCTCACAGTACATATCCAGGGTGTTCATAAAAACTGAGATGACGTTGAAGTCGAAGCAAGTGATCACCGGGTCTAGACTAGTGCGGTCGAGGTCGTCAGACAATCTGCCCACTAGCCAGTCGCAAGTCAACATACAAATGATGTCACACACACTCACCATACGCGAGGTCAGTAAATATATCAACCACATAGTATAAATTTATATAAAAGTATACCAATAATCTTTTTCTAGCTTAATTTTTATAGGAAATTCAAATAATTTTAACCATTGGTAACTATAATTGGATAATAATATTGTTATTGAAAAAATGGAACACGCTATATAATGCTAATATATATTTTTATAATTTTAACAGCCACGAAAGTTATGTCTAACTCCACACAATGCACAGACAATGTATTGATCGTGTATGTAGGTACATAATATATAGTTATACATAGATTTATGTATATATAGGTATATTTTACTTATTTCGCAGAGAATGTCAGAAGAAACGTGCAAACAAATGGTATCGTACACGATAGTAATAGGCGTGGCTTTGGCTTTTATTATCTCATTCAGTCATCCGATTGCGATTTCTAACATAACTAACTTCATATCGAATTACTCGATACGATATTCGATACAATCGATTTATCTGTACCACCTTCTGTTTTTTTGTAAAATACATAATCCATGTTTTTATTTTTTCTATCGTTTAGTTGTTCCGATCACCGAGTTTTGTTATTTTACGTCTGTGTAGCGACATGTGAATGATAATACGATGTTGTGTCTATCAATGTGATCATTCCAATCAATTTAGTTGATAAATAATCGATTTTGTGACATTTTTTGTTTTTTTTTTAAAATATCGGTTCATTTCATAGCTTTGAATGTATGAGTTCGTGTTTTTTTTCTACTCTATTTTAATATGGATGTGTTTTGTTCTGTAAGATAGATTAAAAATATATTGAGGCATGCGTATTGTCAAAAAAGTTATTTGTAAAGAAAAAATAACATTTTCAGAACTATTTAATACCGGTTATGTGTACTTACCGACTTTGGGCGAATTCCTCGACCAGATTTCTCTTTCTGATGAAGGTAGGTATTATTGGCTGAAACTAGTCGAAGAATTCGACTTAATTCGGTGAGCACGCATAACTCGTATATCTACAACAACCCTCTTATTTATAAAGAAGGAATAACAACGGTGTAGTTCATCCATGTTTTCTCTCTTTCTAATAATGTTTTTTGCATTTAAGCAGCAATAGCCCAGTGGCTAAGACGGATATAGGGATAGAGAATCGTGAGTTCGATCCCCACGAAATACACTATTGACATGAACCCACTCCAGACATACTTAGCTCTTATCAAAAGGGTTAACAAGACTACTAGAAACGTGCAACCCAAAACAACCTTCTTTCTTTCTACCCCCCCCCCCTTCGTCCCCCCTTTTCCCTTCTCTAGAAAACGTGGATTACCTACACCATAATTATTCCCATTTATAAATAAGAGTATACAAAAAAGCTTGACATTAACAGTTGATCTCAATCCGATGGCATGTTATTAATGATTATAGTGTGAGTGCTAACAGTGTGTCGATTTCCTCGTTAGGGCTCCCACTCGCCGGGCCCGCGAGCCCTTTCCATGGGCGTATACCCGATACAATCACTCAAGTCGCAGATACTTGACCAGAGCGAAGTAAGATGTTAACAGTACAAAGAAGATTTTATTACCTATATCGATGTTTAGATGCACTGCTTGTCACAATATTTAGGTGTTTTTTTTTTCAACGTCGGGGTGGGGTTTTGTTTTTTTAATGAATACTTGCAAGAAAAAAAAAGTTTTTTTAATAAGAAAAAATGTTTTGTTTGTGAATTTTATTGCTGGTAAAATTTTTTTGGCACTTGATAAAAAACTGTTCTATTTTCAAATTTGAGTCTTGCTGGTATTCATTAACAGCAAACAAAACTTCACCCAGTATTAAAATTAAATATTTAATTCGTAAAAGCAGTCGGCTTGTTGGAGCAGCCTTATAATTATTATAGTAATTATATTATATCGTTAATTAAATAGATAAAAGTTCGCTTCGAGCTTTTCTGTTGCCAGAAGTAAGTATTGTTATCGCTAGATCGCATGAAAAAAATGTGTTCAGTGTTGCCAAGTAATAAATATATAATTTTATGTAGATGTTACCAGTATCGTGTTGCTAGTTTTAGTGTTTTTATTGTGGCAACTTAGGAAACATTTTATTATTGAATTATTGAATGTATTGTTGTTTATTGTCCCATAGCTGGCCTAAGCCCACACTTATGAGCGTGTAGACCTTACACGTCACACTTATATGGAAACTTTTTTTTGTACAAGACTAGAAAGTTAGGGTCTTACATATTACACTACCCTAAATATTAATTTAATATTATATGTATTATTAAAAATTTGGTTCCAATATCCTTGATGCTACGACATAAAGTATCTTATTCATTATTATTTAAAACCAACTACATAATGTATCACAATAAATCAATGTTAGGCTTCAATATTTAACCTAAATGTTGTTCAAATATAAACCTTAACTCTACGACATAAAGTATCGATTCGCAGAGCCCGCGCTCTTCCCACTTGGCACTGTGGTTCCCATTTCCTAATGCTGTGTTCAGTGATAGAAGACAACACTCTTCAGATCTGCGACAGAAGGTTTGAATGACTGAGAAATACTTAAAGTACACCACTAATACAATATGGGGTAGTTTCTACGTGGTGGCACAGTATGTGTAATAGTTACTTCTTCAAGTTGGGTTCCGTAGGATATTTTAAACTTTGCATGTATTGGTGTTGGTTTTTGTCGAAATTTTATTTAAGTATTTATGTTAATTAGGTACTTATATATTTATTATACAGGTCAAATATTTTTGTGTTTGTTCTTTATTTCTTGAACAGTTCTACATCTTATTCTCATTTTGATGTTCCTTTGAAGTTAAGCGCGGTTTTTCTCATGATTATGACTTACAGTGCTTTCCAAAGTAGTTAAATAATATAAACCAGTTACTTCTTGGTATCCTATGTATCTATGTATGCTATAAATAATATATTAGAAAATAATGTCATTTTATAATAATACTTACTAAAATAGTTTTTAAGACGTTTTATCAAATTTCTTTATTTAGCCTACGGAACCCTAAAGTTGCATGTCTCTCGTCTATCGCCAAATGTTTACACCGACACAAATCTTACTGCACCAGACAATTACAGTATTTATTAATATTTATATTATGTAACTTAACTAACACTATAAATGAATATAATTAAAAAGCGGATTATGAGTTCTTAAACGTATGTAACTGTGTGCCGCGATCTACCCGCGTTTCCGTAGATATGTATTTTCCTATACAATTAAAAATATTGAATTTCTAAATTAGTGACCGAATTTGTTAACCTAAAAGATAAATTTACTTGTATTTTATATTTAATATATTTAGTTATTATTTTTATTTATACGTTGACTTATTTGTTGTTAATTTTTTAAATTATATCTAATATTGTAGTTTTGTGTTGTATTAGGGATTGGGACCATTTTTATTACATTTTTTAAAGATTTCTAGTGTCCAAATTATAAAATGTTGTTCTCTCGTTTTCTTACTCACATATTTTTTGATATTTCTTTAAGTTTTATGTCGCTTAAGCGTTTCAAAATATCTTTGAAATTATTAATTTGGATAAATAGGTTAACTTTGTTATATATTTTTGTAAGTGTTTATGCTGCTTTTAGTTAAAATAAAGGAGGATTAATGCAGCAACAGTGGCATGTATGATCAGTAGTAGACTTTTATAGATCGAGGTAGAGGTATAAAGTTGGCACAATTATTCGTCCTGAACAACTTTGGTCTTAAGGTAAAGCGGGCTGACCATGTCTCTAAATCTACACCATAGATTTCCAAAGTTAGAAAAATAGATTTCCCTAGGGTTCAAAATCCTAAACACAAAACGAAAAGTACCATCTTTTGTGTTGCGTAGTCGGATAAAAAATCTAGTCAATGGTATCAATAGAGGTTACTTCGTTTTTTAAACTTCTTTACGATATAAGGACTCTATCCAATGTATTTAGGCTGCCAATATTTCTTTACTATACTCACTTTTTATATTGAAATTTTTGCGACATCTATTTAACAGCGTAGACCGTGGTTTAGACCGGATGCAGAAATGGTTCTAAAGGCGCCAAAAGACGATTTCTATACTGGTTCTGAATGACTTTCGCATTTATAATTTTATCATCGTATAACATTAAAGCTACTTATATTTCTTAAGGAGCCGAGCAACAATGATTTCGAGACGGTAACTTTTATGCTGTTCAAATGAATGTAATCTTTATGAATGTTATAAAATTGGCTCCCTCTCAAATAGCTGGCTCGTTCAGTGTTGTTTACACGTTCCAATTTAATGTTGCATGCTGTTGTGTCTTGTCTGTGAACTACGAGTATTATTAGATGTCTTATGTGTACTTTGAGGGTAGATTTTAAGTTGATATAATTGTTTTTATGTACCTTCTGTTTTGTCAAAGAATATACAGAATTATATACCTATTTGTTACCCAGAATTTGGTACATATATCAAGGTATATATCTTTAATTATATCAGCTTATATTTACTTATAGAAAGTATGTAATGTACATATAAAAATGTATATTGTACAGTATATAATTACGTGCACATTGCACTAAATCACTTTATGTAGCGTTTACTAATACACATCACTAATATTTGTGAAGTTAGTTTTATTTATACGTTAGTATCTACAGTTTTTTGTGTCCGAAACTGAACGTAACTTACGTTGGTATTAGCTAAGAAAGTATCAAAACAAGATGGACGCTAACATTCAAAATGGCGGATGGTTTGCCGCAAAATGTGTTTGCTAAAAGCGTTACTTTAGGGTATTTTTTTTGTCATATTCAATAGCTTATTTAATTTTGTCAGCGTAACTTTGGAAAAAAAATGAGAAAAGCCTCGTTATTCCGTTACAGTTCTTTAAAATTAATGTTAGGTAGTAAGACTATCACGCAGAAATATTATGCATAGCTCAATGCACCCGTGTTTTAGACGCAAGATACGTTCAGTGTTTAGCCTCTCATAGTAAAATTGTAATAGGCTATGAGTATTTGAATGTTAGTTTCAACCCTAGTCCATTTTCAGTATCAGATTAGCTCTACTTCATGTAAACGTTCTATTTGAGCTAAAATATTGACGATAACCAAAATTTGTCTACATTCAGACAAAGTTATTTGGTCTTTGAAAAACATGATTTAGACCAAGAAATAACAATTGAAGATGTATGAAAACTAACCAATAGAATTTCCTAAATCCAAAACTGACTCTGGAACTCTATTGGTTAATGATTCTACAACATTCTAGAACTTGTTATCAAACCTACTTTAGCAACCCATTAACATATCATTTAGTTTCACTGTTAATATCATCACAATTACCATCTTTATGTCAACGTACTAAAGTCTATATCCCAATATTTCAGCTATTCACATTGTGGTCTTGGCTCCCCGTAAGGATCACAATGTACCAGCCCGTGTTGCTATACACGACGGAGGAGCATGGATGTTCACTGACCACTTTCTACGTCAGAGTTGAGCACCATGAGCCAACGCTGCTGATGATCAAGACTTGTAATAATGAGGTTAGTTTTATGTTGGTTATTTATTTAAAAAAAGTACAGGAAAAACTAATTGTTGGTCAGCATTTTGTAGCAGTGACTCAGTGTGGGAAAAAAATAGTGGTTTGCAAGACAAAATGCTCGATAGCCGTTGTGTATAAATTTAATTGTTAAAAATGCTCCTCTAATTATTTTATATGACCAAGGTTCTTTACCAATGGCGTAAACATAAGGTAACATTATGAACGAAATCTCTAAATATAAAACTTTGTTTCTTATACATGTTTGTAATATTGATGGGGAGTCGCCCTACACCCGTTTTCCAAACGCTATAAAAATATCCTCATACTCATACAGGGCTGTAGCTAGAGTCGAATTTGAGGCAGGGCAGCATTGGTTACAGAACGTCTGAGAGTAATGTAGGAGACTGTGATGTGTAGATGCCCCCCCCCCCCCCCACCCCCCGCTACGGCCCTGTAATCATATTTATAAGGGTTCCCTATAATAATAATATGTCCAATACTGCAGGTATTCGGTGCGTACTGCTCGACGCGATGGTTCGAACGTAACCAGAAGGACGAGCGCGGGAACAGGCAGGCCTACTTCGGCACTGGAGAGACGTTCCTCTTTAGGTGAGTGTGGGTAGTTAGGGTTTTGAACGTGAGGGATATTTTGATCAAGAAAAAGCTGGTCTTGAGTGTGAGAGGTATCTGGTGCGACCACAAGTTTTTGTATGAGTATGTCTGAGAGTGAGATATTTAGATTATGAAAGTGAACGGATATTATGATTAAGTTTAATTTTTGAGGTTTTGGGTTAAAGGATAAGTGATTGATCTTAAGTTTTGGATGTATTATGGAAATGTATACTTCATTCTAAATCCTCAGCTGGACTTTGAACCTAAAACTGTATGTAGCTACAATCAACTGGTACTTATTTCAGTTCTTGGAAATCTTGAATGCGAGTCTGCCACCCAAATATGGCCAAGCTTTTGGGATCGATTCCCGAACCGGCTTTTCTTAGGTCTTGTCGATGTATGAGTGTAAATTCAGTTGTTAATTGATTGAAAGAATGAACTATGTTACAGTGGGATTCTTCAAAATAATCTAGCAACTTCAGATTTAGGTGGGCTGTGTGATATTTTAAATGATCTATGTAATAAATATAATTGGCTTTTATTTATATTATAATGTTTACATAAATAAAAGTTATGATAATGTTTACATTAAGTTATTGTATTGAACCGACTTCCAAAATGGAGGTTCTATATTCGTCAATTTTTTTCTTATTTTTATGTGAGTATCTATTTACTGTGTTATTTATTATTTCGCGTATGTATATATTTTCCTTTTATTATCTTCGGGTGAAGGCTATTACTGTATATATCACTTATTTCTAATACCATTATTCATTGTATTTTCTACTCAAATTGCAAGTTTTTATCCTTATAAACGTTGTGAAGTATTTTGCATGAAATTCTTTAATAAAACCTGTTTCAATAATAAGGGCTGTTAATCAAGTTAACCTAATATAAATATTTAACAAGCATGATATGATTTGGTGTATTTATTACTAACTCTTACTAACTTTATTACTTAAACTCTAACTATACTTTATTACGTACCCACGATTACACTCGCATGGACAACACAATTATTATGTATATTAATGTCTGCTGACCACTTTTCTATTTTCTTTGACTATGACACATGTTATAACTATATAATACAACGGGATGTTTGTACGTAGTTATTTAAGTCGATTCCCTCGACTAGTTTCAGCCACGTCCGGTGGCCATCATCAGGAGGAGGAGTGCGATACGCCCGCGCCGACGGCGTCTTGCTCTGCACTGACTTAACTAAGATATTAAAAAATAAATACATAACTCGACTTAAATAAGTACGTACAAACATTCCGTTGTATTATATAGTTATATATAATGACGTACGTTTCGTTTAATAATACAATATGACACATTTTCTGCTGTAAAAAGTATTCCATATTTCGACCTTTAGAACTACTGCATACCGGGAATAGGAATATCTACTTTATTGCATGTAAATAAGTGTTTATGTTGAATGATATTGTTCTATATCCTTTCTCCCCTGGCATGACTCGGTCCTTGTTATGTATTTATTTTTTAATATGTACAGGTACACATAGTATTACACTATGTGCTGTGTATTTATAATGTATATAAAATATAACTGAATGTATGTTTGTACGGATGTGATTGATTGTGTGTGATTTGTATTTTTTGGTGTTTTAAGTGTATATTGTTTGAGGGTACTGGTAGGTGGAGCCACATGTCTCTACATGTAACAATGTATTGAGTTAAGTACTATTTTTTGTACAAATTTTACAATAAATTCTTTATTAAATTGATATCTTAAAAATGGGTATGTTGTAATAACATATGAAAGTAGATAACTTTGAAAAATATGCATAATAGACGCGAAACCTATAAAAAGAGGTAGTAATCTTTCAACCAATTTCTATTTCTCACCTCAAACTCACAGATTACGATCAATTTAGTACAATTTAAATTATCCGTTTTTTTAATAACTTTATTAAGTACATTTAAAAACTCTTGTGGCGTCACCCCCGCATCACTTAACCCATCACCGTATCACCGTAACCGCATGTATTGCAGCCTTTACCCGGAGCGCGCGAAATACCCCTGGGTGGGGTGCTCCGCCCCCGTCGGCGAGAAGGGCGAGGAGCATCGCCTCGCGCACGGCTCTGAACTCTTCATGGCCGCTGACTCCAAGATGATCACCATTGGAGGAGGGTTAGTTAATACTGTAGTCTAGATAGCCCTAATTTATTCCAGCCTACACCCTCAAAGAGCCAAGTATCCGTGGGTAGGGTGCGTGGAGGAGGGGGCCGTTAAAGAAGGCGAGGCCGAGGCACGAACCCCCCACGCCAACTCGCTGTTCATGGCCGCAGACAGCACTATGGTCACTATTGGAGGAGGGTATGATCGCATGCCGAAATGATGGAAATTGAAATTTGTTGTCTGCATGGGTGTTGTTTAAATCTTGATTGTGTTGAAGGGTGTCTTGATACTAGAGATATGTTATGCTATTGATATCCACCAATCATGTTCATTCAATGAATTTGAATGAATTGATTGATACCCGTCACATTCAATGGCCGTTTCCAATGTTTACATCTATCTATTCTTTGTCAAGGGATACAAAACTGTCTGTCATTTTACCATATCAGTGGTCAAGACAAGACTGCATAACAATGAATACGGTCGGTGGATGTCAAACCATATTCAAATATCAATAGCATACCATACCCCTGATACAAAGACACCATAATAATATCCCTTGGTATGATTCCAGTGACGGGCAAGCCATATGGATGGACGAGAACATCCGTTTCGGCAAGACGGACCGGTGCTCGACGTTCAACAACCCGCCGCTGTGCCCCAGCGGGGACTTCGAGATCCGCGTGCTCGAGGTGTACGGCTTCTCGGGCGCGTAACGGGCCGCGCCCCCCGCCCCCCGCCCCCCGCGCCGCGCAATGCATTCTAGTTGTGTACTAAAACGTAAACATTGCGACCTTTCGAATCCCCCCCCCGCACCCCGTGCGACGCACCGACCGCCCCTTGCCCCGTCACACGCGGACGGTACCTATTCCTGTTACTCATTAAATTGTTGATGTGCGTGTTCCCCAGTAGTTATAATGCAACACGGCTGTCCTTTCAGACAACGAAGACGGGGACCGTAGGTTGTTTACGAATACGATACATATTTACTCGTGTTTAGGTGTCTGTGTGTAAGTACAAAATGTTTGGTGTACCTACTGTTATATTAAATTACGCTTATTGTAAAAGCAAAGCAATATGGGGCCTAGCCGTGCGGTGGACACCTATGTATACCATGTAGTTATTGATATCGGGTCGTTGCGAACATTCCAGTGAAGTGTACGAACCGAGGGAACCTTCATACATCGACTTTGTGTTATCATACAGTAATGGCACGCGAATTCGGTCCAAGTAACAGTATTTACTATCGCTTGTAAGGCTTTCTCATCGTTAAATTATATATACTCATACATTTTTATCATTTTATATAAACTTGCTCACAAAAAAATTACCAAAGAATTTATTCTTAGAGAACGCATCTCCTGTTGTCTACGTTCGTAATTTTATATTCTAAGGTTTAAAATATATATGGTTTGTGTCACAGAATAAACATTGTTATTTACAACAGGAATGCGGGTAGTCGTAGCTTGGAAGTGTCGAATTAGCTCTTATGTCGCACACAATAAGGTTGATGTTCGTCCAGCAATAGATGAACAACACTGCCACGTTACGCAGTCCTTTTTATAGTATTATTTTGAACGTATTCGGAGGTTTTGTGCCAAAAATGGACCATTACAAATTGGCTGGATTATAGTATTCATACAGTTACATTGTTCATGTAGTTTTTCATACGTTATTTTTGACGAAACTTGTAAGTGGATTAGAAATGTATGTTGTAGTAAAAACTCGTACTTTGATGTGTTCTAGGTTTTCCTTAATAATAAATTAATGTTGATAAAATAAAACATTTAATATTGGTGAAATCCTGAGACAACAAGTGATTACTGGTAAAAGCTGAATTGAATAGTTGGTAAATAATTTTCTACTTACTACTAATTATCATAAGTGAGAGAGAGAGAGAAAATCCTACAACGGAATTACAGAATACTTGACTTTTAAATCTAAAGTTTTATTGGAAAATCATATAATTATCCAAATTCAAGTTTTTACTACAACATAAAACAAAAAGTATGAAGTAACACAAAAACAGCAAAACATATCCCTGTTGGTACAAACGGGTCATACCTGATAAATATGTTCATATCACCCGCGGCTTTTCCTAAAAAAAAAAACAATTTTATTTGTAAATATTATTTGTTTAAATCGTTATAGCAACAAATCTTCGTACGTATGTTATTTTGTAAATACATTGTTGCTATGTTATGTAACATTGTTTTATATAAATGGTACTACATTTATATTTCTTCGGAAGCCTAAGAATTTGTTTTGAATTCAGATTATTTATGTAATTTATTGATTAGGTAAACGTATGTTCTATGTATGTTATTTAATATTGGTCTCTGTGCAGACATTATGGTCACACTAGTTATTATTGCAAATTAGTTTTATTACAAAATATATATCTAGTTTTACATTGAGGTTTGATCTTTGTTTAAATACAGGGTGTTCTAAAAAATTACGCTTAATCAAAAGTGAGTGGATAGGTCAAGTCATATTAGTTATCACAAAAAACTATTACAAAGTCAAAGTTATGTATTTAAAAAATATAAGCACATAAAATGTTTTCTTCTATACATAAGATTAAAAATTGATTGGTAGCAACAAGAGTGTCTATATTTTTTATAACTAATATAATTTAGTCTGCCACTTGCTTCCGGTTTGTTGTTTTTGAGACACCCTGTATAAGGTGTATCTGTATGTTAAAAACACCTTGTATAATGAAATAAAGACCTGATTGTAATACTTTTGTTATATTTTTGTGTATATTGAGTTTTATATATATAATATGTTAGTGACCGCCTGCTAAGTTATGTAATATATAGTTTTGTCCGCACAGAGGTCGCCACTGCGATATAATGTTAGCTAAATCGTCGTTGTTCAGTGTATCGAGTCTAGTCTTTATTCTGTTTTTATTATCTTTACGATATATTAAATATAAACGAATTGATATTTAATGTTTAAAATTGGATTTGCCCCTGTTTAGGGGTGAGTAGGCTCGCGGATTAGTTAGTTATAAGTACATTAATGTAAATTAAACAGTTATTAATCTCTATAAATTATCCTTGTCAGTATTTGTGAATGTTTTACATGGAGACATGTAATGGAGTGTGAGATGGTGTGCATCGGTACTGTCACATTCGGATGTGTGGTCGACAGACTATCACTCGTTTATATAGTAATATAAATGTTGCTTTACAATGTCTAAAAATATATAATCCCGTATACATGTTGTAGTTTTTTTATTAGCACCTTATTACGTCATATTACAGTACAGATAGCAACGAAAGTTTATAAACAACTTCAATTAATCAGAACCTGTTTACGTTTTTTTAAATACATTATTATTTCTCCATTATAAATATAATATTATTTTACATTCGTTGTTGACTGTACTGTAAAGTCAGTCATTGTGTTCGATATTTTAAAAAGCACAAAATAAATCAGTCTCTCTATCATCTGCATTATAGAAACTGACCCCTTACTAGCTTTATTACCTGATTCTAGAATATCAGAAACTACACCCAACTGAGACTGAGATAAACTTAAACTTAAGGATCACGTAAATATTCACTCCGCACGGGAATCGAATCCGTAACCGCTTGTTTTGGCAGTCCGATATGGTCAAATGCTGTAACTTTTTCGGTCTACAAATAAATAGGTAGTTGTTGGTTCCGGAAAGGTAAAGTACTTTAGGACCCAGTTTATTCCGACTCTCCAAAAGAATAAACCTAGTTGGTTTATTCCAGAAAAAAACACGAATTAATAAAGAAAATGACTCAATAACCTACACAAGAGAGTACCAACATGACCCGTACTGGGTAACGGAAAACTAGAACTAAAGTAATGTGTCTGTGTACTAACCTTGACCTCTAACCTTTGTCAGATAAACCCTACCTAGTGTCTGGATTTGGTACTAAAAGTATTGATTTTCTAACTTATGCCTTTTGACCCCAGTTAGCTGTAAAGTGTATCATACAATATTTATGTAGGTACTTATTTCAGATTTTGTCAGTTATCTAGACTGAAACTAAAGCCTAAGTTATGCTTAAGAGCTTGTCATTAGTTACTTAGATAGGTATTCAGTATGAGTACTTGTTGCCCATGGGAGTAATAGGAAAGAAAAAATAAAGTTTAAACATTCAGAAGTTTCATTTAATTAAAATATCGATACCTGTATCATAGACATTCATTGCAATAATTGTGCACTACTTGTTCTATTACATAGAGAGAGTAAAATGTTGATTACATTGTATAGTAAAGATATAGAATAGACATTTATTTAAAATAACAGTTTTACTTAATTCTACGATTGAGATCATTTTTTTGACATTTTATCTACTTTTTAACAACAATAATTAAAAAACATCTACATTATACTGAGATATATTTGATTTATCCTGTAAATCTCCGTGGGTCTGATTTGATCAAGTTTATGAGTCTACGTTCTCCTTCAGACGTGTCCTGTAGTTAGATTCCCTCTTCTCGATAATCTCTTCCAAATCTTTCTTGTCAGCAGTTTTCATAATAATATCATAATCATCAGTGATCTCGTCCAAAACCTTCACCAGGTTGGTGTCAGTGCATTGGGACATGTAAATGCACATCAACAGACAGAGCGGCACTAATGTTTTCTCCGAGTGCTTAATTGACCTCTCAATTCTTTCAGATTCCTCAACATCACCCGTCTCTGCAGATTTTTTATTTATAAATCCATTCACAATCTTCCATATATTGTAGGCCGGCATAAAGAACTCATCAGGAGCAGCAATGTCACTGACTTCCAGAATATTGAGTATTGTGTTTGTCGACTCAATTATATCAACAATGTCAACATCTACAAACTTCCGCTTGACAATCTTCTCTTCATAGTACACCATAATCTGATTCACAATGCCAACAACATTTTCTCTGTTCTCGTTGTATATTTCAGGAGACTTATCAAATCCAACAAGGTTCATTGCGAGTTGCAATGTTATCACTTGAATGCGTTCAGTCTCATCAGTCTCACACTCTCTCGCATTAAGCTCATTGAAAGCCGCAGCTACCGAATCCAACGCCTCCATGGTTACAAACTGACTGAAGAAATCAAATCGAAACTTCTCCACATTGCAGTACGTGCAGAGGGTGTTAAAGTTCTCCAGCGCAGTAATCAGCAAATCTTTGTTTGTTGAGTTCTTCATTACAAAGTAGAGAGCAGTCGCAAAGTCGATGTTTTCGAAAACATTCAGCCACACTTCTAGTTCGTCGTCGTCAGCCAAGTACAGACATGAGCTGATCACTCGCAGCAACTGAATTAGTATGGCGCTATCATCAGACCTCACATACTGGAATGTCAATCCTAACATGGTTTCATTATCCAAAAACGCGACAACTGCCTCCCTCTGGCAGCACATATTGCCTAGAATACCGATGAATATTTCGAGTAACCTTTTAGATTCCATTACCGGCATCGTGAAACAAAACAAATCCAAAATATTATGTTTCAACAGGAAAAGAACCACGTCCCTCTCCGCTGTCATATCCCAAAGAGTACATAGGTCTTCTTCGAAGGATTTTTCATTCATTTCTTCTTTGAATGTGGTTAAATTGGCGAATTTAAGTAATAATTTGAGGACGAAGCGCTCGCTGTACGCAGTATTTCCGATCACGTCTCCGGCGATGGGGCCCGGGCTATCAGCATCGCCGTCCGCCGTATCACCGTCTTGATCTTCAGGCTTCATTCTTGCACCAAGTTTTCTCTATTCGTTGAAGAACTTTACACAAATTTTCTCTCACAAAATGGAGTTGTAAAAACTGTGATATTGAGAAATAAAATCAATATCGGCTTCGGCAGAAACAAGTACCGGCATTAGTGATGTACCTTAATAAAAACAAAGAGAATATAATCACTACGTTTTAATAAAAACAAGAATGTAATGAATATACGATCCCTACTGTACAAACAATACAACTACTTGTCTTGATTGTAGGATAATATTTAATGTAATTGGTTTACAATAAGTAATTTTCCTTTCACATAAGAGTTTTCACCTATAAACTGAAATCTAAAAAACGGTAGGGAATATAGAAAAGCAGTGCCATTGCTTATTGTAACAAATGAACCGGATACTACCGAGGTAAAGGATGATAAATGAAATTATGAAACAAACTTTTAATTAAACCATGAATTCAAACACACTGTTATTCGTATGTAAGTTAAAACTAGTAATTGCATTTTAAATTATTTAATAACGACACCAACTGATATATATATAGATTATATACCTGTTCAACTATTTCAAAATAAGAAGTGGTGTGTATACTTAATTCATTTGAAAAGCCAACTCAAATAAATAAATAATTGTCAAAGTTGAGTTTTCATTCGAAAACGATGGTTAATGTTGTTCGATACTTTTAAAAACGTGTCCCAACCCTACTAAGATAAATGTCATAACATTGACAGCTGTTTGCCATAGACTAGCTATTTATATAAACTTCTTTCTTTCCTATCATAAACAAGCATAGAATAAAAATCCTTTTCAGGGTCGTATTAAACGTAATCGTAATTAACTGCGCAGTATTTTAGACATTGCAACGATTTTAATTTTTACAAATTATACGAGATAGCGAGACTGACAAAATTAATTAAATAATATAATAATAAATAAAACCGTTTGTAGTTTGGGCTCTGCCCCGCTACTGGCGGCCTTCTAACTTTTATTGTATATTTTGGTTTTATATTTCATATTGTAAAAACTTAAAAAATAAGAAAATAAATGAATATATGATAATAAAACCGTTTTATTTGCTTTAACAGTAGGTACTCTGTAAACTATCACTATCACAAATAAAAATCAGATTCATTGTCGCCGCCCGCCACGCCGGCCTGTTGAATGCAGTTTCTAATTTAACATACTAAACTAAATCAATAAAACAAATACTAATGAAATAGCTTGTATTTATCTCTTACAATATGAGCCGTAACACACAACATAAAATCCTTTCTCAGACATACTAAATGATTATAATCATTACAAAATTAAAGGCATTGCTTTTGAAACATTATCTATGATAATAAATCACTGGTTGTAGCACCTATAATAATAATTAACATTGATTATGGGTACAAAAGGCCAGCAAATGGTGTATGTTAGTCAGCTTTGACTTTCCTTGGAGGGGCATCATTGTGGTAGTCTTGTTTCCTTTTCTTTCCTTGTTTCCCTTTGAAGTTCTTTCCTCCTTTATTGTATCTCGCGTTCTTCATATGTCTTCTCCTTTTGCTCATCTCCTCAATGGTCTTATCTAAATAAGCCGTTTCTTCTTCACCGTCTAATAGTCTGAACACAACATCAGTGTCTGCAATCTTTATTTTTCCTTCTGGAATCTTCTCTGCTAATTCTTTGGCTGAATTTTCTTTTACCAAGCGGACCCATCCTTCTGTGTCGCCGAATTTGAAGTCTATGTACGCTATGTCGCCACTACCTGTAGCAAGATATTATTGTTACAGTTTTATTCATGAGAGTTTTTCATTTGAATATCAAGTAACTACTGTTCAAAGTTTTTTATGATACTTATGTATGTATACATATGTATAAGATAACAATTAAGATTGAGTATTGAAGAAACAATTATGCATTAAAAAATTTCATCTCAGATGGGGCTGTTTAGGCATAATTTTGTTCGAATATTCTTTACACCCAGCCCCCCCTAGCATGACTGTGCGTGATAAAATATATCGACACCACGAAATAATATCGATTTCGCGAGCATGACCTGAATTATGCGTGCTACGATATCATACTATTAAATGTCGGGTATTTATATCATATTTCGACAGTTGGATGTCGATAAATCGCTATATCTATCGCGTTTTCGAAGTCATGCTAGACCGGCAGGAATATATACAAGGGATACTTTTTATTAAAATTCCCACAAGAATTACATGGCTAAAACTACGAGTTACAAGTACGTAATATAATTATTTGCTTACCAATTGCTGTAAGTGCCTCTTTAATATCTTCCCTCTTCATCTTATTGGACCCCTGGCTGAAGTGGAATACTGTACCGGTTGGCAACTTGAACTCTTCTTTATCTGCTTGAATTTGCTGTCAAAGGTAAAAATAACATTGTACTTCCTTTTTTAACTTCCCGTCATAATCTATATTATTACTGGGAATAACCAGGAATGAAATAGATCCGAAATTTACGCGGATAAAAATGTGGGTAGTTGCTAGTAAGATATAATAATTAATTATGTTTCTTTTTGTCATTTTTTTTATAGAAGGGCAATTTCTATGTGGGCTCAAGTCCAGTGATTAAAGACTTACCTCTCTTTCTTTCTCCTTAATTTTCTTTTCTTTTTGCTCTTTCTTTGAAGCATATTCATTCTGTTTCTGCTTCATGTAGTCGTCTTGCCAAAGAATCAGTAACTCTGTGTCTTGGTATTTGATGTCTTTTGTGTTTATGAACTTTTCAGCCTGGAATTAGGAATAATATTAATATTTATAAAACAATGAAGTTTATGTCTCAGTAAAATTCACTAAAATTTCTCTAAAAATTTATTAATTAGGAAGATTGAAGAGATGTTTTTGCCCAGCAGTGGGACTCTAGGCTGTTATCCTACTAATATTATAAATGCAAAAGTTTGTATGTTTGTTACTCTTTCATGCAAAAACTACTGTATCAATAAAATTTGGTACAGATGTTCCTTATAACTAGGAATAACACATGGGATACTTTATATCCCACGGAAATAGGATTCACACGGTTAAAACAGCGGGGCACAGCTAGTAAAAAATATTTACCTGTTCCTTAGTCTTAAATAATGCGAACACAGATCCTTTGAACAACCTTTTCTTCGTATTTCTCTCCTGGTACTTTCTCATGATCACATTTTCGACTTCGTCATATTGTTTGAAGAATTTAAGTAATTCATCCAGAGTTATATCTTTGGGGAATCCCTTAGCGTAGATAGTTTTACCAGCTAGTTCCTTACGGCGTTCCTCGTTCATTTCTGGGATAGGCACTTCGGGGTGACGACGAATTTTCTTATTGTCTTCTGAAATCTGGAGATTATTAAATTAATATTATTTACTTACATTACATATGATTTGTGTATCATAATTATAAATTAAATAAATCAATAAAAATGAATATCAATACTTTACTTCTTAAATATTTAACAAATTATGATAGTATCAAAGTTTTAAAAACTTAACACAATTTTTCACTACATCATCTCATTAGTCAATGATTGTGTACTAACTATAAATTAGATTGTGTGCATAATCGCCAATATTCCGTATCTGTTCCACTTACAACGAATTGAATGCCAAACCAACCAATATCGATATATTTTTTTACTCCCACAGCGCCTTAAGAAATAAGATTGTTAAATATTTAAATATTTGAGTGCTGATTTTATGTTGTGATTTGTTGTTATTTTTTTTATTGTAATTTTTTTTATCTTCAAGTTTCTTTTATATTTTAAGTACTACCTAATTCTGTTTTATTAATACTTGTTTAAATTTATTTTATCTTTTCTTATTGTTTTAAATAGTTTTAAGTAATTGCTTGCACCTACGATTATTAATTTTACTTGTGAACGCTGTGTACACCTGTAATTGGTCTGTACATCTGAATTCTGTTACATATAGACACTATATTTTTAAGAATGTTTTATGTACTTTCTGTTGGTGTGCCTGTTTTAAAATAAAATAAAAATAATTATTTTCCATTATAATAATTAATATTTAATAAGTAGTAAAAAAAATAAAAATGAATTAATTATATTGATATTATTACCTCAAGTAACCCAGATTCAGATTTGGCCAGAGCTTTAGCGATGACCTCGGTGTCCATGGTTAGCTTAGCGAGACGGTTGAACCGGGTGAGAACGTCTAGCGGGACCCAACCCTCATCCAGTTGAACTTGTTCACGGAGAAATTTGTCTCTAGGCAAATTCACGTCACCTGGAATTATGAGTAAAATTTATATATTCTGTGATGATGAATTATATATATCGTCCTCCTTGACGTGTCAGTCAATGGCGAGCCTCGGCCTAGTGAGCTCGGTCGTGAGGTCTGATATGGCTTACAAAGCCAAACTTCGTCTTGAAGAACCTATGATGAATTAGTTAGTGAATCAGGTAATATTAGTTACTAGTAGAGACCTGAGGCATTTTTGGGTCTGTGAAATATATAATGTAGATTTTTTAATATTTATACTCAACAAGGCAATATTTTATTTGCTTACTTTCCATGTTTAGTAAGAAAGATAACTGTCTTGAACGACTGAATACTTTTTTAACTTGTTGTATTTAATTAAGAATGTTGTACACTGCTGTAAAGAAGCCCTACGCGAAAATGTTATTAAATAATAAGTTTAAAAAAGTAAAGATGCAGTATAAAAGTGACTCAATAAATAAACTATGTACAATAATACAAAACTTAAATGGAAAGTTGCAACATCAACAAAAATATTGTGTGATAAAACCGCGGGAAGTTAGTATGTTCATGTATTGGTGACTCACCAAAATAATACTCCACTTGCCGAATAATTGCACTTTCTAATTCAGTTTCGTCTCCATTCTCAGCATTTTCAGTATTTTCATGATTTTCCTGTCCGTTCTCAACGGCAACTTCCTTTTCCTCAGTCATTTTGAATGCTGAAATAGGATATTCAATAAAAGTTTAACTATTGCAATGTGGCTCAGTTGCTTCGAAACTTTACTCAGAAAAAAACTTTTCCGGGCTAAAAATTACTTACGTAGATATGAATACTGTTATTTATTGCTTATTTTAGTCTATTTGATTGTATTTTTATCACTATTTCGCGTATTTACAGTAAGTAAAGGCAAACACGTGTTTTTGATGATCACAATTTACACGCGGTGGTGCGGTGAACTGCCCAAAGACAAATGAATGAAACAAAAAAAAACAAAACTGGAAATGACAGCAGGGACTGACAGAGTGACATTTGTTTTCTTTTTTTCGGAAAAATATCAATGTCAAGATTAATTACATAAGACATTTGACAATTTTGACATAAAAAAGTGGAACCGCTCGTGTCGTGCGGCGCAAAATATAAAAATAACCTCAAACAAAATCAGTTTTTTACAATCTGAAAACAAAACATTCTCTGAAATTGTAAAATAAATGAAAACTACAAAGATACTTAAACAATATGGGTGTGAGAGGACTAACTACTTATATAAACTACAATGAAGATGCATTCTTACAAACCTTTTTCCTTCATAATTCTTGTTTGGTCATCGATGGACATAGTTTATGTTCTCAATTATATCGGAAATTGAACTGCTTCTCGGCTTTCGGCGGTGATTATGACAAGTATGCTAGTTACACAACGCATTTCTTTAAGAATCTACGTAAGTGTAATATTAATGCGTATGTTATATTTGATGGGAGCTACGAGCATAGAAAACTGAAGACTGTGTACAGTAGGCTGCGTTCTAAAATTAACGGAGCATCTAGACTCGACCCGGTGACACAAGGCAGCCTCCAGATATTCCCATTACTGCTCAAAGATGTATTTGTTGAAGTATTAGTTGATATGTCTGTACCTTTTACAGTCTGTGAGTTTGAGGCTGATGATGAAATCGCGGCAATGGCCAGACACCTGAACTGTCCTGTACTGAGTTATGATTCAGACTTCTTCATTTACAATGTGCTCTATATTCCATTCAATACTCTGGAATTCAGACCCAAGGTCATAGAGCGGGATGAGAAGAAAGTGTTTGCTATAGAATGTAAAATTTATAAAGTAGAACACTTGACAAGTCATTTTGGTGGTCTTAAAGAGGAGTTACTGCCGTTATTGGCTACCTTACTCGGTAATGATTATGTCGAGAAAAGAGTTTTCAATAAATTCTTTTCACAGTTAAAATTGCCCAAAAGTAAAAAAAAGAAAAATGATCAGCAAAGGTGTATACACGGGCTGTTTAAGTGGCTTCAAAATGAAACATTAGAATCTGCAATTGCTAAAATATTGGGCAGATTAAAAAAACAGCAGAAAGGAAAAGTTTTAGCTATATTAAACAAAAGTATTGCCGGGTATAATAGCAAACATTGTCCTTCTTTGAAATATTTTAATATTGATAGTGAAGAGTGTTCACCAAATATTGCATTGGTACTTCCAAAAAGCATAGAACCTGAAGAAGACATGAATGAAAATAGTGATGAGAATGGTTTGGAAACAGATGATAAGGATCCTTCAGCAGACAGCTCCGATGAAGAGGAAGTAACCAATGATAATACTCTCCTTCCAGATTGGTTTGCTCACTACATTAGAATTAACCGCATACAAAAACAGTATATTAATTTGTATACCCATCATTTATACTTCTGTTCCCCACAAGCCGAAGATTACACAGATGATGACTGCTTCTTACAAAACTTACCAATTATAAGATATGCCTTTGATTTAATGACAGACTTTTCTCAAGAATCTTGTACATATGTCAGTAGGGAAAATGACAGTAGTTATAAAAGAATAATTGTCACTACAGAGTATGCTGTTCCAAGGTTTTTAGAGATATCTTTTCCAGAACTTTCAGATGAACAGTCCAAATCATGTTTTAATTATTTTCTAGAACAAAAGATGGGGTTGCTTGATTTGGCTTTGATTGAGGTGCTACCCTCAAATTTTCAGTTGTTTATGATTTCTATTCTGTGGTGGGTGTCCACTTGCAGTGTACCTCTGGCGCATGTCCACAGTTTGCTAATAACTTATGTAATGTTAGATGTTATTGATGAAAAGACTGGAACATTCAGAGGGCACAATCATTTCCACAGCAAATATTCTAAAAAGATTGAAGAGTATAAAAAAATATGCAAGGATCAAAATAATTCAAATGATTCAGTTGAAAGTGAACTCTTTTTCAATAAAAATAAGGTTCAATATGAAGACTGTCTTGTAGCTGCAAGTGCCTTAATCAAACACTTTGAACTGTCTGAGAAAATACAGAAAAGGCCCAAAAGTTATGATGTTAAGAAGATGCATTCCTTTGCTCAATTTCAAACTTGTTTGATGCAGTTTAACTTCTTAAATAGTCTGTGTTGCTGGCCTTTTGAAGGTACAAAGTATAGTAAATCATTCAGTGGAACATTTGTGTATAATATAGCTGATAAATTGGAAAGTCAATTAGATCCATGTATGTTTTTGCAGCAATATATAAATGGAGCTACAACAGTGCTCATGTTTTACAGAAGTTTAGTGAGAATATATGAGCAATGTGCTGCAAAGATGAAGATAAATACTGTGAAATGGGCAAAAAAGAAGAGAGGAAGAAGAAAAAATGTTGACTTGGAAGAAATTAGTTTTATTGTAAAAGGTTTTGAATCTGAAGTTGTAATATAATGATTATTATAAAAATGTTTTTGTTTATTTACCTCGACTCATGATCGTGACCACTGTGTTACCTGATCAAAACGCGACTGCTATACAGGGTGAATTCCAGCGAAATGGTAGATTCATTGGCCTTCATAAGTGCCTCATTGAGGCCTTAATTGAATAAACGATTTTTGATTGAAAATGCTCAAATGACTTTGTAAAAACTAAAAATGCACCATGCCATCTTTATACACCTACTCAATATTCTAACAACCAAGATACGTACGTAACTATGTTGAGTATTTTTCGACGCTTTATAGTACAGATGGTCTACCACCACTAGCTTGAAAATCACCCTATATATAAAACAGAACTCAAGAACGACTGAATCGATTTAGATGCAATTTAGTACAAATATTCTTCTTTATAACCAGGAATAGAACGTATTCTTCCCATAATTCCCACAAATAAATGGACATTATTATTATTACTTCGACCTTAGGGGTCAGTCACTATAATGATATGATGTAGTGAATGATTAAACAAAATGCGGGTAAAACTACGGGGCACAGCCAGTTTTAATAAAAAACAATCGGTCTTTCAAAATACTTTAATGCGATTTTAAATTACCATTACTGTAAGACTTGACTGTAGGTGCAAATAAATAGTTAATTTTTTCTCCAATAACATACATTCCTAATGAAAATGAAGCGCTGAATACACAAAATAATGTTCTGATTGGCCAGTTGAATAGATCTAGGAATGGATAGGCCCAAACACCAGTCTTAAAATAGAGCACATGTATCCAAGTAGTGTACATCGTAATAAAGAACGCCATTACTCGGATACCGAACTTTCTAGAAGGATAATCTCTTTTTGTGACAAATAATTCGATAAAAATAAACGGTATTATCATTGTATGCATCATGTGATTCACCCATTTTGGGAATAATTTCTCGATTTCAGTTGGAAATATGAGGTCTTTGTTTATCGAGTAGAAAGTCCAGAATATTGTTGATACGTAAATTGCTATGGGCAATGCCAAACTGAAGACTACGTCCTTTATTCTTCGGATCATCGGCGACTTTCTAGGGTTGGTAGCGTTTGTCCCGCAGATGTCATTGAGGAGTGAAATTCCGAAGTAGACTGTTTGTAGTACCTGTAACAATATAAAAACTCATTAGTGATTTTGTTAGTTTAGGACCTAGATACTATAACGTAATTACCTATACTACACTTATATTATAAACAAGTAGGGTGTTTGTATGTAAGTATTTACGACACACTCAGTTTTCTTCTTAGCGTGTCGACAAAAAATAAATAAATGTAGGTAGTACTTATAATAAAAAACAGACATCGTTTTAATAGGTTCAAACTATATTTTTGAGGACCAGAACTCAGCTACCAATATCGCACTAAGTATCGGTGGCGTTGTAAAGATCCTCGCGTGTGCAGGTACATACTCAGTTCACTGGCGTAGCGTAATAGGTGTCACCCCAAAACTCAATCAAGTAATAATCCAATTGCAGGGGGGGGGGGGGGTGCGCCATAGAAATCTGGCCCAAGAAACGCTGGCGGTTTTTTTAAAGGTGGAACTATAACTGATGTTCATAGTCGGCCGGGGCGGGCGGACCGTCCCAGCCCCCCCCCCCTAGCTACGCCACTGGTTCCTGCAGGAACTATTTTACTACTTGTGTATTAATCTTTTTTAAAGTAATGTGGGTTGCACATTACCAGTAGATAGTCCTGTTAAGTCTTTCCATTGAAGTTATTTATTTATTAAGTTAATAGCAAGTATAGTTTATTTTTTTCCCTATTGTATTTCACTAATAGGACAAACAAGGCCGCTTTTGAAGTTTGAACGTCTGCAGATCATCAAATATTATTCAATTAAATGTCGTATTATGGAAGGCTACCATATGAGTAGCTGTAACCTACTATTATCGTGTACACAGCTGTTTTTTTTTTTTATATAATTACCTAATCAGCTGTGTAAAAACTGTAGTAACTTAGGTATATCTAACTACTTATTCAGAAGATTGATTTTGATTAAATAGCATAACTAAATGTGAATAAAGTACTTAATTAAAAGGAAGTAAAAAATAAAATATCACATCTTTAGATTGCCTAAAAAGCCATTGCTGCCGTGTCTGTATGTACTTAAAAGTAAACATATTCCGTCTACCTACTAGGTCATAACATAGGTATTATAGGTATACCTAATAATACTTAGGTATTAAGTATTCGGTATCTACATTACATACAACTCACATCTTTTATAAACGGTTGCGCTATCACTACATACAGGGTGGCGCAATAGAACGTGCATATTGCATCATCTTTTTTTGCGTGGTAGAAGGGGCGTGGGCGGGGGGAGACCGATATCGTTGGGTAGCGCGGTTCATAAAGTTTTAGTCACTATGAGTCACTTCGACGGGAAGCGTCGCGCATTTTGCGTGCGCGCATTTTACGAAAACTCTCGTTCGTACGTAGTTGTCAGGCGACTATTTTGTTCTGAGTATGGTGTACGGCAAATTAGGGAGGCTCCGAGTGCTAATTTAATTAAAATCTGGATAAAGCGTTTTGAAGAGACTGGATCGACGTTTAAACCACACGCGAAAGGTCGTCCACGCACATCTATGACCGAAGACAATATTGAGAGTGTTAAGCAGTCGGTACGAGAAGATCCACAAATGTCTACTCGCAAGAGATCGTCTGTCCTAAACATATCGCGACGAAGTTTGCAACGAATTTTAAACTTGGATCTTAAATTGCATCCATACAAGCTGCAATTAACTCAAGAATTGAAAGACTCTGACTTCATAGCACGGCTCACATTTGCTAATGAAATGCTCAATCGGTTTTCAAATTTTGAAAACATCCTTTTCTCTGATGAGGCACATTTTCATATGAATGGGTTCGTAAACCGCCAAAACTGTCGTTATTGGAATAGTGAAAATCCCAGACTCAAACATCAAAAACCGTTACATAGCCCTAAAGTGACAGTTTGGGCCGCAATATCTGCCAAAGGAATAATTGGTCCTTATTTTTTTGAAAACGCACGGGGGCAAAACATCACTGTTAATACCGAACGCTATGTTGCGATGTTGGAAGGTTTTTTGGCCCCAGAACTTGAAAATTCAAGAATAAAGAACTCTAGGACTTGGTTCCAACAAGACGGAGCTACCAGTCACACATCAAATGACTCCATGGCGGTTGTGAAGCAGATGTTCCCTGGCAAACTGATTTCGAAAAGAGGTGATATCCCATGGCCTCCGCGCAGTCCAGACTTGACGCCTCCTGACTTTTTTTTGTGGGGATACCTCAAACACAAAGTCTACACCAATAATCCGAGAAACATCAGTCAGCTCAAGGAGAATATTCGTGGTGAAATGGCAGCAATCACACCAGCACTACTTAAGAAAGTTTTCGGTAATTTCCGTTTGCGGTTAGAGGAGTGCCAACGTAGAGAGGGTCATCATTTAGATGATGTTATTTTTAAAAAATAAACTTCAGTTATCACTTAATAATTGCTTAGTTTTATTTTAACTATACCTTTTGTATTTATTTTTTAATAATTATTTTAAAAATGCACGTTCTATTGCGCCACCCTGTAGTATAAAACAAAGTCTCTTTCTTTGTCCTTATGTCCCTATCATAGAATACCTATATGGTCCCTATGTATGCTTAAATCTTTAAAACTACGCAACGGATTTTGATGCGGTTTGTTTTAATAGATAGAGTGATTCAGTGGGAAGGTTTTTAGCATAATTTTATCCCCATATTCCTACGGGAACGGGAACTACGCGGGTGAAATCGCGGGGCGCCGCTAGTTATACATATTCTTAATTTGTCGATGTCTTTATTATCAGTGCAAAGAGTGTGTGAAAGATTTTTGGAAATCTGCAGAATATTATTTTCTTTAATTTTTCATCTGTTAAACATATTTATTTTTATGTAATAAGTACTTTTCGTTAGCATATAAGTAATTAATACTCGTACTTTTAGCCGGAAATTTTGTGACATAAACGACTTTAATGTTTTTTTCGTGATCATTAAAGATTAGAAAATACCTACTTAGTGGTAAGACACGAGAACTAATCAATAGGAAAATTCTATACTTATAGATTTACCTATTTACAGTGATTACGGATTTTTATTTTTAGTTCTATTTTAATCTTAATTGTATGAATTTTGTATTTTTGTACCTACTTTAGTATTTGTGTAAGTATGTGTGATTGTAGAACCAAATAAACTTTTTATCTATCTATCTATCTGTTATAATATCAGTAAAACTTGTATTAGAGATACTTATTTAAATAGTGTATTCTAAATCTAAGTGTATTGACCAGGCCATCTGTTTATCTAAGTACTTAGTTAGTTAGTTAGGGCTAGAGCTATAGTCTGTTCATTTGGCCGTGAGACAAAATGTAAACAAAGAAATACTGGTTGTCAAACTTTTAGCTCATTTAGGCGAAAAATATATAGTTTTTTTAGAGTTATAAATATGAAAGTAAAATAAGACTAAGTAGGCATCTTTGATAAGTCGTCTATTAATTTAGTTTAGTGTAAAAATCAATAAAAAGGTAATAAACAGGATGAGTTGAGTACAAGTAAAAACAATTCATGTTAGCACCTGAATTGTTTTACTACAAAATAAATAAACAACTATTTATTGGTGATCCTCAGAAGAAGAGCTCCAACATGGATTTTCCTTTTTTTCTTTTAGAAATCGGTAAACGGAGGCTCGTGAAGTCGTTATATACAATATAATTTTTGTAGGGATACGAATCTTTGGCCAAGTCTCTTCTACATATTTAAATAAGTATATTAATAACACCTTGGTGTATGTTTGGATCTTCGGCGAAGTAAAAGTGCAAGCGCTGTTTGAACCAGGTTCACTTATTTTCATCAAAATCAACGTTCAGATAACAGAAATTTAACGATAACTGAATATAAAACATAATACAATAATTACTTTAAACAAAGAATTATCAAAAATTTACAATATACTTTACTATATAATCGGGAAGAAAACACTCACGTCAACAAGTTGATCAAGAGAAAAAATGACGGGTACAATCCGGCTAAATACGAAAACTATTAATTTTACTTTCATTACTTAAAATGACTGTTCACCTTCATTTAGTAGTATTAAAATGTATCCATAGTTTGAGATTCACAGCATTTTTAGGTTTTAGTAATGTCAATTATCATCGTCATTACTATTACTACCTTAGATGATGAATTGGTTTCGCTGTGTTTGGTAGGTATCGCCGACGTAGTCAAATGCGGCAACAAATACTACACGTACATACCCGGCGTATCCAAGCCAGTCACACTGCAAGCTGTCTGTGAGGCGTATGTTCCTAATGTTTTATTAAATTTTGAACATAATACGTAGTAAAATGTCAGTTTGCGTGGTGAAACTGTGTAAAAATAATTCAAGAAACAAATTTCGTGTAATCATCAAAAACAGTATACAACAAAGTAGCTTTCTATGTCCCTATGTCCTGATGTCCCTATGTATGCTTAGATCTTTATAACTACGCAACGGATTTTGATGCGGTTTATTTTAATAGATAGAGTGATTCAGTGGGAAGGTCTTTAGCATATTTTATCCCCATATTCTTACGGGAACGAAAACTACGCGGGTGAAACCGTAGGGCACCGCTAGTCTATATATATAAAAATGAAACCCGTTTGCCGTTATCACGTCATAACTTGCGAACGGCTAGACCGATTTGGCTTTTTCTTTTGTAGTTTTCTAAGACTCTGTAGAATGTTCTTCCGCAAAAAAATTAAGAAAATATCTCAGTTAGATTATAAAAAAATACATTTAATTTTGCATATTTTAAAAAACGCGCGTAACGTATGTCAATCATTTGATTCGGGCTGTTGTATATGCTTCGACAAAAAATCTCCGAGACGCATTATCGGTATTTCATTAAATTTCCAGGTATTTTATGGCCAAAGTGTCTTATTCCCTACCAATTGCTCAAAGGTAGTGATTTCGAGTTTCCAATATTTCTACGCTGTTGCAAGCGCCATGATCACGGATGAACTGAACTGTTCATCCGTGATCATAATAGTTACTCGCTGGCAGTGTGAACATGCGAGTAACTATTAATAATATATGTATCTCATCAGGTATCGCGGTATCCAACCAATCTTTCATCTATGGTTACTAAATAGTACTTATAAAACAAAGTCGCTGTCGCTGTCTGTCCGTCCCTATGTATGCTTAAATCTTTAAAACTACGCAACGAATTTTGTAGCGGTTTTTTTAATAGAGTGATACCAGAGGAAAGTTTATATGTATAATACATGCATGATATTGTAGAGAAACACCGATAAATCTAGGAGTTTCTAATGTGATGTCGTAAAAAACACATTTTTTGCGCTTACATTGCAAAAGTATTTAATCTAAAAGACATTTGCCTTTTACATGATTTGATTTCAATAAGTATCTTAGAAGATATCTTAGTTTTAAAATAACATTACAGCAAAATTATGATCAAGGCCACAGATTACTAAATAGTTACTACGACAAGGCGACCCGGCTAGTGCACGGCGGCACAGAATAACAATTTTTTCACCTTCTACATAAATGAAGTCGCGTGTTAAAATAATTATTACACGCGAACGAAGTTGAGGGCTAAAGCTAGTATGTTATATATTCTATATTTCAAAGATTAATTAAATATCAAGTAGTCAGTAGGGAGTAGTCTATGTATTATTGATAAAACATGACATACAAAATAACCTTTTTCATGGTTTGTTTACATTTTGTCTCACCGCCAAATGAATGAATTATAGGGCGAGATGGCTTAACTCTGCGCTACCCAATTATGATGATAAGAAATAAACAGATAGACAGACTGTTTATCCACAAAAATGTTTGCTCTAGCGGAAATAAAATGAACCTACAATATACCAATAATACAACCTTTGCCGGCAGGGAAACCAGAAAAACACCACTAGACTGTCAGTAAATTATGGTATGTATAACAATATATAAAGAAATCATAAAAATAAAAGGACGATTATTAAGTACTTACCAAACACCAAAAAGTTAAAAAGATATGTCGAGCTTTCAACGGCATATCCTCAATTTCTTTCGAAGGGAACGGCAGGTCCACATACATTTGATCGTACCACACAGTGTACGAATAGAGCAAGAAAACTGTCAAATGGAACAATTTTAAAAACATTTTGAAAAACTATTCTTTTTTTAAACTATTTTTTTTATTTACTCAAAAACTTTTTTTAAATTAAATAATGTGAAAAAATATAAATCCGGCTTTTTATTAACAAATAGGTTAATTTGTAACGGTATCTGTGAAACAACTGAACGTTTACTTGATAAGCGAGTTGATACATCGTGACCTCTGAATATTTTATCGCCTTTTTTAAATGGGTGTGTTAGAACTATTTTTTATGCAGTTATGAGGTTTGATTTTATAATGAAACCTTAATAAATAATTACTTAATGTACTGTACTTAAGTATTTTGTATTTGGATATCGAATTCGAGCTGTCTAGAGACGTACCTATGTAGATAAAAAGCTAGCGGCGTATCGCGGTTTTACCCACTCGGAAATTTATCCCAGAATGGAAATTTGGGATAAAATGTAGCCCATGTCTTTTCCCAAGCTCTGGCTCATCTCGGTACCAAATTACATTTAAAGTTTTGGCGTGATATAATAGGTATAATGAAATTCAATTGAAATAAATCAATCAACATATCTGCTCACCTATCTATCACCGCCGGCGCGGACGCAGGTCAAAAGTTTATTGTGTTATCAAGGAACTAACCGGACATAAAATAGGAACAACATCGCGTGAGCTTGAACAGATTGATAAGAAAAGTTAAGTTATACATGCATTTACTGCATTTAATTTTTGTTTTGAATGTTCGCCCTCGTCAGACAATCGGTGACCGACTTTTTGTAGGAGAAAAATCGAACGTACGTACTGATAGCATTATTGGTGCAATGCACACGTCCTAAAGTCCTGTAAATTGTAATGCGTGCCGCTCGCATGGATGCAATGGCGAGCGGTACCGGTACGCATTATAAATTACGCAGGTGCGACAGAGATATAGATATTTACAGGACAACGTACAATGTTTCATGTGAATTACCACCGGACTACACAAAAAACGGTTATAAACTCATTATAAAAAAGTCGGCTCCATTAATGTTCGAAAAGTCGGTCACCGATTATTGGACGTAGGTGAGCAGCCTAAGCCACACGAGTCTTCAATTGGTCGAATAAAGCCTATGTCACACTTTTTCAAATGTAACTTACTTTATTTCCCACGTGTGTTAACCACATATTGTGACACCGGTTGCTCGCAACACATTCTATAAGTATACGATATTAGTCGAAATAATCCGATCCGGTCAAGCCGTTGTCCGGTTTACGATGTGACCCGGTTCATAGTCGGTTTTATCTTTAACTCACACGGGCTCCTAAGCCATGTGCATCTCCTGCCTAGCACGAGTCAGTAGGGTGACTGTTAGTTATAGGAATAGGAGGATTTTCTATCATCTTCTTATAGCAACCGATCTTTAACTAAGTAGGTTTATTAACTGTATGTAGGGTATCAGAAACTACACACACACATATTCATACACACTTAGAACGAGTCAAACATTTGTGAACCACACGAATGTTAGCCTCGTATGGGAATCGAACCCGCACACTTTGATGGCAGTAAATACTGCAATTAGGTTTCTAAGTATTTCAGGGATAAGGGATTATAAGAAGTAGAAATGCCTATGTATTTTTGTAGTTTCTAGTTGCGTTGTTCCAGAAATCTTAAAAAGGGGTTATTAGAGGTGTGGCGTATCGCCACACATAAAATATATACATACATTATATATACATAAATATATATGTAAACATATATAAATATAATAAATATTATATGTAATAATATATTAATATAATATAACAAATAATATACGTTATAATGTTTTAACACAAAACAAATATAAACTATATATTTAAATAAACATAAAAATCATAAAATTAAATAATGTATATCACACTACATACACTACATTACTAATACACGAAACTAAACACTTACCTTCGTGACGTCGTGTCGCATCGTACGGTGGCCGTCGTCATGTGTCGTGGGTCGTAAAAACTTCACTTACCCGTCACATGACCGTGACAGTCGCGACAGACAGGGCGGTTACCATGGAAACGTCGCGGGCGCTGCGTCGGTGGCGCCACCACTCCCGCGCCGGTCGCCGGTCAGAAGCTCGGAAGAAAATGTACTAGACTGACTAATAAAATAAGTGTTAAATTATATAAATTAATGAATGTTCTAAGATATAAAGTAATAAGTGTTAAATAATAAAAACTAATAAGTGTTCTAACATATAAAGTAATAAGAAATAAGTGTTGTACTCTATAAACTAACAAGTGTAATAAGATAGAAAGTGGTGGTTAATAAAGGTTATAAGATATAAACTAATCAGTGTTATAAGTTCTATAGTAACCTAAACCCCCAAAGAGGCATTATCAAGGAGGAAACACGGGAATTATGTTTGTGAATGAGAATTGCTTCTAGAGTTCCTCTTAACATTATAAATGCAAAAGGAATTCTGCCTGTGTTGTCTCAGTTGCGCCATTGAGAACTCATTAGAAAAAGACCTTTTTCCTGAAAACTTACAGGCCGATTTATTGGATTTCCCATTATCATATAGATTCTTGGTTACCCTACAAAGCTAAACCGAAGCTAAGAAAACAGAGGTATTAAGTTTTCTATTAACTGACGCCCTCCAGATAATATTATTGGCAATATTGTATTATCCAAGATTTTGTAAGCAGCACACACCCCTACCAGAATGTTCTTTACTTTGGCGCCGAATTTGACAAGTCGTTAAATCGGCTTTTTATTTCGTACAGAATAAATAAAAAGAGATACGAAAACTAAATGGTGACGTCATCATCTTTCGAGTTATCGTTTGTGCAGTCATCAGCACCACAGATAATAATTATAAGACACATGTGAATTTCTTTATTATTATTATTTAGAAGCGCTCATGGCCCAGTGCTACCCGCGGATCACTTGTGATCCGTGCGGTTAAGCAACGTCTGGCACCGTCATGACTGTGATGGGTCATTACTAAAAATGACTTTTAATTTCATGAGCGTTTTCGTGCTTCGGGGGGCACGTTAAGCCGTCGGTCCCGACTGTCGTACTAACATCATCGACAGTCGTTACGGGTAGTTAGAGCCCTCAAAAAGTCTAACATTCAGTTTAACCAAGAATGTCGTATAGCCCTCTGGGTTGTGAAGGTCTGATGGCAGTCGCTTCACGTAAAATACTGACATTCCGCCAAATCTGGTTAAACTGAAAACCGACCCCAAATAGACATGGGATAAAGGTTCGGAAAAGAGAGATGTGAATGTCTTTATGTTGGTCATTTGTTTTTTTAAACAAAGAAAGAATCGTTCAAAAAACCGTTTTTAGAATTTTGAAAAATCTTACGAGCGAATCCACGATCAGAACTCTAGTCATGCATGGATGACGTGATTTCTTTATCTTAAAGGTTATGCCTAAAGATCAGACAGCCTAAAGATCTAGATCAAACGCAGTACTAAGGAACAGAGATTTTAATAACGTTATAAACGATGAGCAACAACGGTGGTTGGTGTCGACCGAACTTGTGAATTAATATTAATATTAAATTTCATGTTCCCGGTTTCGCCTCAGATTAAATAGATGGTAACACCGTACCACGGAGTAATGATGGTTATATTTTAGATATGGCAACCTATAGTTATTTATGGTACAAGCGAGTAAAGTTGGTGAACACTTTCGAGGCGCTATTGAGGCCCGAGCCGTCAGGCGCAGGATGGTCCGCAGGAGTAAATATCATTTTAATAATAAAATATCATTTTTCGCTAATAAATAACAGTTTTTCTATTCGCGCCTCTTTATGAGCAAATGTATTGAAAAATATATTATGGGTTTTGATATATAAACATAAGTATGAAGTAATAAAACATATTATATTTTATTTGATTTGTAACCTTAACTTAGAAATTCTGAGGTTGTGTGTGAAGTCGACCAATCCGCACTTGGCCAGCGTGGTCGACTAAGGCCTTATCATCCTCATGCGGGGTAGGCTCGAGTCCCTCACTGGAGACATATAATATATGATATGAGTTGATGATGATGTAACCTTAACTAACTACCGCATCCATATTTCCTCGCTCCGAGTGGTCAATAATGAAGCACTCCGCTTGTAGACTTTTTATTTAGCCACGTTAGAGACCCAACGCTGCCTACAGCGAATATTAAGAGTAGCTCAGATGAAAGTACCGCTTACAAATGGGATTTTTACAAAATTATGTTTTGTTTTTTAATAGGTAACTTTGACACTTCGCTTCGTAATTTAAATTGTACTTCTCGACTGGGATAGTGGTAGCCATTTTTGAATAACTTTAAATTAGTGCTATAGAACTCGTAGTAGATTTTGGTATCCCCTTTATTTTTTTTGGAAATTATTCAAGTACCGCAATGAGTCTAACATTAACGTAATCATGGAAATACTTATATTTGTTTTTAAATCTATAAAATAACCTACTTCAGATCTCCTAATGTGACACGTGAAAATCAATTTCCTTACTGTCTTGAATCTAGCCAAGTCCACTAAGGCCAAACCAAACCAAAAATCTTAACCAAAATTAAAATCTTCCTAAATCTAAAACCATAATAAACCTAAATATAGATTTATATTTTTAGCTTTAAATGATACTTGGCGAAGTTAACAAGCTTCCGTCGCCGGTGGTTTAATCAAAACCTAGTCATTACCACGGGTTTAATGAGAGAATATTTTTATTTGTACCTACAGGAATTCTTAAGGGGTACCCTGCAGGCTTTAATAATGAGGTACTTAACTTGCTTTACATAAATCTAGTTAAATTTATAAACGTGTTTTATATTTTAAACGTCTTTTTTAGTTAAAATAGGATTGTCCGTTTCAAAATTTGACGGATTTATACCGTGGTTGAATTAAAAAAAAACTTGATATAGAATAGACATGACTCGTTTGGTTATTAACTTTTTTATTAGTTTGGTCTTTATCTTTTCTAGATTTGTAATTATATAAGTAGGTAATTATTTGATTATAATTAATCAATTATTTTAGGTACTTACTTATACACCCTTATTTTGAATTCGAGATACTTAATCACACAGCTAATGTAAACGACGGGTGACAATATAATAGTGAAGTCAGTTTTTACCTTTTGCTTTTATTTAAAAAGTTATGATAAGTCAAAGTTTTTCAAAATCCCGCCGAATTTTATTGTTATTCTACACCGAACAACAGGCGAACGCTGCGATACACAGCTGAGCGCGGTCATCGACCCGAGCCGTCACAGAATACTTGATAGCTAGTGTGCCGTCTGGTAATACGACATTTATTTAGTATTTTTTAAAGATAAGTAATCGACTATCATTTTTGATATTTTATTGGATATATAGATTCAGTTACTGCTACAGATATTCTGATTTTAATAAGTGATTTTAGTAAGCCCGTAACGAAATAAACAATAGTATTTAATTATTTGATTTAATATTGAAAACTTCTTACAAATTATTTTAAGAAGAAAAATATATAAAGAGGACAAATTTTTAACAAGGATACGCCTTATAAGTACTTAACTCTAAACATATACATATATCTTTTCTTTCCATAAATCTTTCAAGATAATCCCTTGAATACTTATAACATAAAATCATTACAAACTCATTTCCAAATTCATAACATAAGATAATGTTAATTAAATCAATAGGTATACCTCAACGTTGTAACTATTAAAGCACCTATCCTAATATTTTACTAAACCCGCCCGTATGGCAACACCAAATATTGGCCCGAAATACCCACAGTGTGACCAGTTTCAATTTCAAAGGCTCCCCATTTAATATTTGCTTATGCATTATGCAATTTGTCTATGGGTTCTGTACTTAGTTGGATTGCATGATGAATATTGGGAATTATCAGTATTTTGGATAGTTATATTTAGTTTGTAACTCTTGAGGTAGGAAACTATTTTCTTAAAAGATTTGGTAGAACGATTTAAAAGTATATCAATGGAAAAGGAAAGTTTACAATCTCCCTTTTTACAAGCTTTTATTTAGTTTCACCTGTCCTGTTGTCTGTAATCAAATCTTGCAAGCCATTATTCGACCACTTCTGGTTATCCGATTGAGCCGAAATTTGGCATACTTATGTAAGTCCCATGGCAGTGCAATAAAAGCTTGATTTTAAAAAGGGTTTTTTTATTTATTCTTGTTTCAAGTCACTAAATAAGGTTTTATAAGTGGTTTAAACCGGCAAATCGCGTAGTTCCCATTCCCGTGAGAATACGGGGATCAAATATAACTTAGGTCCAAGTTAATGTAGCTTAGCTTTTCATTAGACGTAACACATTTTCAATAGTGGATTAAAGTTATTAAAAACACACTCAATAATGTGGTATAACCATGTTAATTAAAAAATATTATTAAAAGTTGCAGCCATTGTTTTAGATCAGCACTTTTTCATTTTGTATTGTTACTTATATTAAAACGATGTTCTTGCTATCTTATTTTCTTAAGTTGTTGCAAACAATTTTATTGTAAAACTCAAGACATGAAAAGTATAACAGGGCTGGATTTGAATTGAAACTGAGGCGCACAACTTTATGTAAGCTTAATAATGTTTTCTTTCGGAAAATGGGATGACATTATAGTCAAATCTATTGATATAGATGTGTTTAATACTTCTTCTACTAAACTCAAGCGAATTCTAAATGGTATGGTTTTCGATTAAATTTAAAAGTGTTATAGCTAGCTAACAAAACAAATGTTTTATATCTACTGTCTACGGTAAACCTATCACTGTTCATAATTTAATATTTATTTGTGGAGACTTGTAAATGGCCTTTTGTAAGCGTTTTACTGTTATACATGTACCTAAGCCGTAGCTTCCCTAAAATTAATAAAATAAAATAGTCTATGGTCTAAGTATACTAATTTTGGCTAGTGGTCACTGGACACCAAACCGGACTGCATATGAAGGTGAAGGTTTGCAGGATTGATTACCGGGAACTACCTTGTTCTAGGTGAATAAGAGCGGTATGAATGTGTGAAAGCATAGATTCTGATACCCAAGACAGAAGTATAGAACGTAGTCAAGGAAATATGAAGTGATAGAGTGATGATTTATGTATTTTTTGTATGAATTGAGTCGTGTAATGTTATTTAGTTCTACCCACAATCATAATATGTTTGAATTTTATTTATGTATTAATAATTAAATATGTAATTATTGCAAGGTACGCTTGTCAATCAACAAATTTTATTGAGTTAAACATTATTATTGAAATATCTTAAGAGAAATAAATAATCTTTAACCGTAACCGTTATGCTGGCACATTTCTTGTTTGTATCGAGATTACAAAACTTTCAGTCCATCCCTGTGTTACATTCAAAGTACAAATAAAAACATTTATTAAAAGTAGGTTCGTCCGAACCGGTGGACAACGATTTGCTTTTAATACCTCCTGTTTATACTATTTATACTAATAGAAATTTAATTATATCAAACACTAGCTGTGCCCCGCGGTTTCTCTCGCATGGCTCCCGTTCTCGTAGGAATTTCGGGATAAAAAGTATGTCCTTTGTCCTTCTCCTGGTTCTTAGCTACTTCCCCACCAATTTTCAGCCAAATCAGTTCAACCGTTCTTGAGTTATAAATAGTGTAACTAACACGACTTTCTTTTATATATGTAGATATGCCGAAAGATTATCGTATGGTGAAGGTTTTACAAAATAGATGCATTATGGTTTCTCTTGCTTAGATATATTGTGATTTTTTCTAAGATTTTTTCTCAACAATTAATTAGTTAACTAAAAGATGACCGTATGATGTAGCGAGTTGTATGATGTAGTTTATTGTTAGGGAATTATCACATACTTTCATATCCTATACCATACTAAAAATGACTTTTAATTTCATGAGCGTTTCCGTGCTTCGGAGGGCACGTAAAGCCGTCGGTCCCGGTTGTCGTACTAACATCTTCGACAGTCGTTACGGGTAGTTAGAGCCCTCAAAAGTCTAACATTCAGTTTAACCAAAAATGTCGTATAGCCCTTTGGGTTGTGAAGGTCTGATGGCAGTCGCTTCACGTAAAATACTGACATTCCGCCAAATCTGGTTAAACTGAAAACCGACCCCAAATAGACATGGGATAAAGGTTCGGAAAGGAGAGAGTTTGGTAAAAAACAAATAAGTAGGTACTTATAGCGTCTTATAATAAACCCTTATAAAATATGTGTATATTTTTACCCGTATTGCATTGCATATTTCTCTATCATTACACCAACTCTATTCCCTGTTATTGAAACACACGTTCCCATAGACACAAGTGCCGTCAAATAGAGGGTCGGCGACAATCTCGTGTCGAGACGGTTGTTGTCGATATTCATACCGATGCCGACCTATGAATACCTCGTTACGGCAGCCTTCTTGTCGGGTGTAGAGTATACTTACTACATAGAGGTACAGATGGATAAAGATTGCTGGTACCTAAAAATCGACGTTATTTAGTTATAAGATAATAATGGTACGGATTAATAATGACGACCTCGATGGCAGAGTGGTCACCATGCCGGCCTGCCATCCGTAAGGTTGCTCGTTCGTTTCCCGTGCGGGGCGAATATTTGTGTGAACCACGAATGTTTATCTCGGTCTGAGTGTGGGTGTGAATGATTGCGCGTACTTGTTGATACCCTAGATACAAGCTTCGAGCTTAGTTAAGGGTCAGTAACTATAATGAGATGATGGAGTGAATGATTATGTTATGTTATGTTATTGGTAAATCGGCCAGCGTGGTGTGGTGGTGGTATACATTCTAGTAAGAAAATATAAAACTGTTTCCAACCAATGTAGGCTATTTTCAACGTTCTTATTCTTTTTATTAGCTCAATGTTTCAGTCAATGTACTATTTTACCTACCCTAAAACAAGTAAGTGTAAAAATAATAAAATTATGACAATCTAATGTCCAGATGGGGACTACTTAAATATGGAAGATTTTTCAGAAATTTCGCTAAATCTAATTAAATTGAAAATCGACCCCAAATAGATATTATACAGGTTAGGTAGAAGATGAAGATTCTGGAAATCCTCGAGGATTTCGGCCCTCTAAACCTAACCTACTCTACGCCCCACTAGATAGCGTTATACCGTGACTATATCTACTTATATCTCCTAGCTTTGCATAAATAAAGACCACATACTGCTACGTTCCAAAGGATACTGCAGCCGTGTGAAGGCTTTTGTAAGGGGGTAGAAACTAGGGTCTATTTTCTATCTATAAAAGGGACTAACTTCTGATTAAGTGACTGACTGACTGATCTAACATACAGCTTAAAACTACTGAACGGATTATGCTCAAATTTGGCAAGCAGATAGTTATTATAATCGGTATAACTCCAGAATAAGGGCCTATTTCACCATCTTCAAGTAACGTTCCGAGCTACTCACATGTTTTGTCTTTGTCACTTGATATAAAGTAAGAAAGATACAAAACTAATTTTACTTGGTGAGTAACGTTACTTGAAGGGCGTGAAATAGGCCCTAAGACTAGGCTTGTTTCAGTGGGAATTTTGGGATAAGTAAATAGTAGTTTTCCCACTTTTTTGTATGTATTTACTTTGGTATATAGGTATGGTACCTACTTACTTTGTATTGATCGAATTTAACATGCTACGTCATATGTTAAACAAGACAAAGGTTACGCAAATATTTGTATCTTAATTCTGTTTTGATGTGTAACATCTGTGTGTGAGGGATGTGCCAAAATGTATCGATATGTACATTATTACAAGAATGTTATTCGTATATTGGTGTGAGTTGAAACCGATAGGATTATAGTTTTATTTTCTAAAGATACTAAAGGATAAAACTTGAATTTGAAACTTGAAGAAGAAAAAGTTCTTTCCATTCTATTTTACTATGTTTGCTGTGCCCTGACGGGGTTCGTGGTGTACTATACAATTTATTTTTCATCTTTTCTGTCACATGAAGCAACAACGATTTATGATTTAAACTTCGGTATCGGTAACGGTAAGTGTCGCAAGCTTGGTTTCTTTTTCTATCTCAAAATTGCCAAAGCGTCTAAAGAAGTTTTCACTTCAAAATTCCTTCATCAGTCTATATACTTTTCCATAGAGGGGCTTGAGTCTACCCTAACCTAGGGCAATCAAAGCTTAGTCAAATTCGCTAACCAAGTATGGGTTGGTATACTTTACAAAAATCGTTTAAATATCGATATAAGTATTTTTGAACAACCTTATTGTAAACTGTGTATTCAGATGGATCAACAACCATATGGCTAAATAATTTTGGTAAGGATGATGCCAGGAAATGTATGGACTCTGGTACCCCCTCCAATAGCTATGTGTAATATATCGTTGGATAGCTATAGTTGAAAAGAACAAAAGGGTACCAAAATTGGCATCATCCTTTATAACTGACACCTTTTTGGACATTTATTTGTGTGCTAGAGGTTTCGGGTTCGATTCTGGACTAACTAAATAATTTTGTGCAAATAATAATGGTTGTTTTTTGGTTTTGCATGTTTGGTGTATAACGCTCTACACACACCGAGAGCGAGGTACGACGAAATGAATGAAGTTGTTACTTTAACTTGTAAATTGGTACCTGGTACTGTCGGCACTTCACTTCAGCTTATAATACCTATTAGTAAGTACTTATTAAGTATAGGTGCCCTAATATTTTTAAATCAGTTCACTTAAAAAGAAGACATTTTTAACTACCAAAGATTGTTGCCAAAATAAAAAAATTGAATGTTTCTAACAAAAGGCTGGCAACACCACAACAGGTGTTATATTGAATTTTGTTTTCTGTTAACTTTGAACTCAATAGTAAAGACATAAAGATGGTTTTTGCTTCGCAAGTACAGTTGGATGCAGTCGGACGTAAAATTTCAATTGTAAAGACTGTGATATATCTTTCTTAAATATCAGACCGCGGCTTTGCTTACATTGCATTCAGTTATAGGTATAACTTATTCTGTAAGGACTAAGAACTTGCCTCCTAAAGGACCTTTTTTAAGATGCGGCATGAAATATATCCTTCCCTGTATCCTTCCCAGGGTAGAAGCTATCTCCTTGCCAAATTTCTTTAAAATCTGTAATTACACGACTGAACGATTGAACATATAATTTTATTATGAAAGAGTCTATTTTACATACACTTAGCTAATTACCTAAAAACTTTTTTGATAATTGTGGTACCAACCAATCATAATGTAATGTTCAAACTGTGATAATCACAGCTTCAAAGCAATAAGTTTTAAAGAAAATAGTAAGGAATTTTCAAACAAAATATAATCTAACAATATCCAATATATTCGGTTCACCAAACCGAACTAAAACAATATATCTAAACCATAAACCGTAATATTTCACTCTAAAATCTATGAACCATCGAGTACGAGCTCTATATTGTCTATGAATAATTCATAGAGGAACTGTGTTTACCGTTTCCGGTTTGCAAAACACGCCGGATGTGCGGACATCTTGTGATAACGGACAGACCGGTTACGACGAGATGAAGTTGTTACTTTAAGTTGTAAATAGGTACCTAGGTACTGCCGGCAAAAGAGAAAACGTACTAGATTCTAGATCATCATTAGCTCTTATATGTCCCCACCGAGGGGCTTGAACCTACCCTGAATTAGGGCGATCAGGCTTTAGACACACTGTTGTTTGCGGGTAGTACACTAATCTAATAAATAAATATGAAATTAGGACTTTTTAAAAGCGATAAGTAAGTATATTATATTTTCAACTTCCTCTCTTTTTGCCTATCAAAGTTCTCAATTTCAATACATATTTTTTAATTTGAAAGAATTTTATTTATTTCGAATGTCAATTGAATTTCGTTGCTAACCATACTTAGTTAAAGTACAACTTGCAGTGGACAAGGAAATGCGGAACTTTGTTGGTGTAACGCTTATCATTTTATCTAAACAGCCTATTTGTGTCTGCCAAGAATTTAACTAAATAAGGGAAGCAACAGTCTAATGCGAGTTTCTAATGATGAACAGACACTAAATATTTTATACTAGCTGTGCCCCGCGTACCTTATCCCGTGGGAATTTTGGGATAAAATCCTATGTGTTTTTCCTAGGTATGAGGAACATCTGTACCAAATTTAATTAAAATCCATTCAGTAGTTTTTGCGTGAAAGAGGAACAAACATCCACACATCCATACTCACAAACATTCGGCTTTATAATATTAGTAGGATTATTTGAATTATGACGAAACGACACTACTTATAATATGAAAGTTAAAAACAATAACGAAACACCCTTAAAGGCTTAAACCCACCGAAGTATACGCACACGCACGAAAATGACGTCATTGATACATTCGTGGCTGACTCGGCTATAGCTCAACGTAGCTGAGCTGCGTGGCCGTGGACCATGGGCGTAGCGTGCGTGGCGGTGGGTTCGCGACTTTACCCCTAAGCAAATCATTTTCGACTAAAATAAGGCGCATAAAATAATTAAATTGGTAAGCAAATCGTTCGACAGGAAACACTTAACATATAATATTAGTAAACTAGGAAATATACACACACATACACTTACCTTTATGGAAACTTTCGCCTTTAAAATATTGTGATGTCATCGTCTCATGCAAAACTCAATCTACTCAAACGGTTGAGTCACTTCCTGTAATATCAATCAATTGATAGTGGAAAAATCGTTTACATAACATGAAAATGTCCTGATATTTTCCCCCTTGTCAGTTGTCCCAAATTTAATTTGAGAAGATTTTAATAATTTATTTGCATTGATGCAACTCATTATACAAGGAAAGATACAAGGAAGCCGAAGACCACGCAGACGAAGAACCTTTTGGCTAAAGAAACTGCGGCAGTGGTTCGGAATGAGCACAAGCTCACTGTTCAGAGCTGTTGCCGACAAAGTACGGATTGAAATAAAACACTTAAACACTTAAACTTATTTCAATGTGTAGTGTTCGTGTAAATCAAAGATATCAATAAAGTACGGATTGATGATCGCCAACCTCCGGTAGGAGATGGTACCAGAAGAAGAAGAAGATTTGCATTGAATAGGTTCCGAAACTACTAGCCCAATTTGAATAATTCTTTTATTATTAGATAGTTTACTTCAGAAAGTAACATAGGCCATATTTTTGCCCACGGGAAAGAGACCTAACGTAGCTAAAATGTAAACTAGAAAATTAATAGAAAAGCAAAAGAAAGTGACTCAGCTAGATACTGACTCAATCACATACGATTGACGACCTCGATGACAGAGTGGTCATCACACCGGACTGCCATCCGTAAGGTTGCGGGTTCGATTCCCGTGCGGGGTGAATATTTGTGTGAACCACAAATGTTTGTCTCGGTCTGGGTGTGTGTGTGAATGAGTGTGTGCGTAGTTTCTGATACCCTAGATACAAGCTTCGAGCTTAGTTAGGGGTCGGTTACTATAATGAGATGATGTAGCGAATGATTATATTATGTTATGATTCAGCCAGCGCTTGTTTTCGGTCAACATTCTAAGGTTGTTTGTTTATTACCAGAATTATCATTTACACAATAATAGTCTAAAAAGTAATAAAACTACGTCAACATTGTTATAATTTTAATTTGAAACGTTCTACTCTCGCAGACGAAGCTGACAGTGTCTTGAGGTCTGGCAGTTGTTGGACGTGCTTTGGGTTTTAATTCATGGATAATAGGATTACGACTAAAAGCATGCTTCTGTTCAACCGTTTTTAAATTTAAAAGGATATACTTTCAAGTTAATAGTCCTGAGTATTTCTTGGCATATTTTAGGTTTCTAGATATTTAGAGTTTCTATTTTTGGAGACAAATTGAGACGCTTAAATTATAACTTACATAATTATTTACTCGCTCAACTTTTAATGTCTGTCTTTTTACTTATGAAGTCTGTTTCCGAATCTCAAATTTATGTATTTACATTTATGTTTACCTTTCAGTAATAAAATAACATCCTAATAAAGATGTTTACATTCATGGATTTACTTACGAGTCATGTTTTTGTCTATGTTTTTATTTGTCGTGATCATGACGGTCAGGGGAGGATTGAATTAAAGAAAATTTAGGAAAATCCACAGGAATTTCACCCGTGTCAAGCCGGGATGGGCCACTAGTATTGAATAAAAGATTCCATATTCCACAAATTGTATGTTTGACTTTTGGAAGTGACCTCCCAAGGAGCTATTTCCATATTTCCGCATCTTAAATTGAGGGCCTTCTTTTATTTACGGGTATTTTCCTCTTGGTCTATGGTGTAAGGAGGGAGAGAATGAGTTTCTCTTTACTATCACTTTGTTTTTTTGTTATAAGTAAAACGCGAGGCACAGTTAGCACCTATTTAATTAATACAGACAAATAGAACTCGCTTCATAGATTTAACTTTATTAAATACTAGCGGCGCCCCACGGTTTTACCCGCGTAGTTCCCGTTCCCGTAAGCATATGGGGATAAAATTATGCTAAAAACCTTCCTCTTGAATTACTTTATCTATTAAAATAAACCGCATCTAAATCCGTTGCGTAGTTTTAAAGATCTAAGCATACATAGGGACATAGGGACAGAGAAAGCGACTTTGTTTTATACTATGTAGTGAAGTATTATGTTTGTAATAATACTATAAAATCCTATAAAAATATATGTAGCAAATTATCACCAGATATATTTTGCGTTTGTATATTTTATAAAAGGGGCGAAATCAATTTTGTTTTTTCCATGTAATATTTTATTAAGTAAACTTAAAATCAAGCTAAATATGTAAGAAAAAGGCACACTTTATTCGCTAAGATCCTATGACTTAATATTGTAAGTGTTTTAGTCGAGGCGAGAAGTAAAATTTGATCCACCTCACCGCCCCGACCTAGTTTTGCGTCATTAAAAAGACTAGCTCTGCTTTAATTCTACAAATGGCCATCATCATAAATAAAAATAACAAATCTATGGTAATTAATTAAATAAACAAATTGTCTGTTTACGTAAAATTGTTTTTTAAAGTATCAGATGGTTATTGGAACACATAGACAATTAGAACATTATCCATACATATGATACAAAAATAATTAGGTAGTTCTTATGTATTTTTGTTTTTCATAGTGACTGAACCCGTTTTGATGGGTTTTTTATTGACAGATATTAATTTTACATATGTATCATTAATAGGAGTCATATCTATGCACATAATAATTAGGTAGGTAAGTATTATTAATATTCTGTGACAATATATGTACTACCACTTTAAATGAAGTATATAATACCTCTGCTATAAAATATCTTCGTTTAAAACACCTCATGAATCCTTATGACTCAGACTTTATGAATCATTTTCAATGGTTTCTGCTACAGTTTTTCCATTTTCCTTCACAATTATGTCTTAGAATAGAACAAAAGATTATGCTACTTAAAAACAGAAGTTAAATTAAGGGAGACGTTGAAAATCTCGTTAAAAATACATATTGTTATATGTATAAGTAACCAACTAAGCTCGCGGTTCAAATTATACTTATTCCATAAAGAACTTACTTGAATAATAACTATAGGTACTGTAGCGATATACACCTTCTTGTATCGCTAATGAAAACTTTTTGAGAAGTAAGTAGAATATTTGGTTATTAAAACATAGTATGACAGAATGTTTCTAATGTCAGAAGAAATAATTTGTATCTTTTAAAGAAAGTAAATTTTCTTAGTAAATTTTATTATTTAAAAATATAAATATATTCATCGTAATTTATTGTTATTATTTATTCTAGCGATACCCCCTGAAAGAACACGACCCCTACAGTACTTAGTCAATTTAAGACTTATTCAAGTTCTGGAACACTAATATCGATAAACAATTCTTTAACTATGTTTTTAACTCAACACTAAACGACAGAGAGTTCCCATCCAATACCCATCAAACGATTCAAAAGTCGACATTTATTTGATATATTATATCGATTGTATCGAGTCCCAAGGTGGTCGATAGCTCGATACCATCAATAAATCTGCAGCAAATATGTTTCTAGATTCAAGTGGATTGCCGTGGATGTATCGAATCGAAGTAACCGCGAATCCCGGGGGAAATACATGTGGGTTTAGCGGTCCCGTCCTCCTGTATACGCAGTTTTTTTTGATTACTTACTTACCTTTGTTTTTTGTTTGTTTATATTAATGATATTAGTTGTAATAAGGATGTGTATCTATTATTTTTAGTTTGTCCATTATGTAGTAGATTATTAAAAAGTATTAAACATTTTTTTTAATACTTAAGTTAAATCATTTCTAAAAATAGGGTTCTGTATTTTCCAAAGTTAGTACATTAGCTTTAATTGATGCCTGCTTTGATGTAGGTACGATGTTGAAAACTTGATTGCTTATTTAAAAACTTTGAATGTATGTGGACAGTTTTTCCCCAATTAAACATCTCAAACAATTTGCCTCCTTTGTACGAGCTATGATATTGTCATAAACTATTATTAAATTATATAATTAAATTACCTACATCATTACTTTTAAATGCAAAAATATTCTTATAAAACTTTTTTATAAGAACTTATACCTTATCCTTATACTAGCGGCGCCCCGCGGTTTAACCCGCGTAGTTCTCGTTCCCGTAGAAATATGGGGATAAAATTATGCTAAAAACCTTCCCACTGATTCACTCTATCTATTAAAATAAACCGCATCAAAATCCGTTTCGTAGTTTTAAAGATCTAAGCATACAAAAGGACATAGGGACAGAGAAAGCGACTTTGTTTTATACTATGTAGTGATGATGTAAAGAAAAATAGTTCTTGATATACCCTTAAACACGTTCAAACAAACACTGTTCATTTATATTATTGGTAAGTGCATAATATTAGTATAAATAAATGATAGAAATCCTAGATCAAGTTGTTCCCTCCATTTTAAATCCCACCTACGAAACGAAAACGCTATTTTTATCACAAAACTTTATATTTCACACTAGTACTTGTATTTTCTGTTTTACAAATCTATTTTACTTTTGCAAAACTATGCATCAGTTATTGATTACCTTTATTGAGTTATATATAAGGGTTATTTTAACTTGGCAGGTGTTTTCTCAATTGAATTTCTAAGGTTGTTGTGTTAAACCAGCATAGATGGTAGGTTATACGTATTCAAATGCATCTAGTGGTAAGATGTGGATGGAGATTGTTTGGTTAAGACCAACCTGAGTTGGATAGGGGGGGAGCTAAGTACTTAAGTTGTCTTTTAAATAACATAACATAATCATTCACCACATCATCTCATTATAGTAACTGACCCCTAACTAAGTTCGAAACTATTGTATCTAGGGTATCAGAAACTACGCACATACTCATCCACACACACACCCAGACGGAGACAAACATTTGTGGTTCACACATATTCGCCCCGCACGGGAATCGAACCCGCAACCTTACGGATGGCAGTCCAGCGTGGTGACCACTCTGCCATCGAGGTCTTCATATCAATATCTTTTGTTTATATGTATAATGTAAATTACCAGCTCTTCGCGGAAATCCGACCTATAAAAAACTCCGGTTTTAGTCTCGTAGCAATAGTCACGGGTCTCGTGACTAACGCTACGAGACCCGTGACTATTGCTACGAGTCCTATTGATGCTACGAGCCCCTTGGCTGATGCTACGAGTCCTACTGATGAGCTCCTTGGCTGAAGCTACGAGTCCTACTGATGAGCTCCTTGGCTGAAGCTACGAGTCCTACTGATGAGCTCCTTGGCTGATGCTACGATGTACAAGTCCCATTTCTAATGCTACGGATCTTGTGAGGATGTCATAAAATTGTTTTTAATAAACCTCGTATTTAAAATGGTACATGTTTAGCTAATTACAGATTTGCTATTGTTAAATATAATGTTGTTTATTTTCTCTTTATAAATTAATTAAATTGGCAAGTGACGTATCTAATAAAGTAATATATTAGTCTTATTGATAACCGATAGGTAACTAATTATTTAAAAAAAACAAAAAGACATAGAATTTAATTATTAAAATCGTTTACATTTCGCATAACACCATCTGTGTGCATATGACGTAATTTCCGCCGCACACAGGAAGTATGAATGGCTGGTGTTGCCAGATATCTCACTATTTATTGTTTTGAAGTATTTGTGATAAAAATAATATTAATTATTAATATTTGTTTAATCTAAAGTAAGATAAGACTTACTAATATTATAAATACGAAAGTTTGTATAAACGGATGGATATTCGAGATACTTACATTCATGTAAACACTTACAAAACTGCCTTAACTGTTTGAGCACCGTTCTTTTCCCGTGTGTTGTTTGGTTAAACCATAAAGCAAAGGTTAAACGCGCTAGTCTGAGGGATTAGACGACCGAATCGAAAAAATAACGTATGTTGGATTGCTTATTTGTTGAGAAAGACAGCAGCTTAGCAGCATGACTATAACACTAGGAGTTGAAAATGAAACCCGTGCTCCGTGCATTTAAGCTCATAGCATCGAGCTTACTCTACAATCCAACACTAAAATATTAGAACAATATAAATAAATATATATCAAACACAATTAACTTCCAACAATAGCCTGTCCTAATTACCCTTAAAAGCCCCGAAATAAAACGAATCCAACGAAAACTTTATCCAACAGTTACGCCGGATATTAAGTGTCAAATCAATGCTATAATCCGCTGATTGATGTCAAAAGAGCGGCGATTAAACAGAGAAATACCACGATAGAGCGAGAGAGATGTTGATCAAATTGCCATCAATCAAAAAACTGCCCTACATTGGGGAAAAGTTATATCCGTTAGGGAAATCATGTTACTTAACATTGAGTCGATTACTGGAGTTGTGGTGTAAGTTATAAACTTCTTTTGACTGGCTCAATTAGGAGTTTTAATTAGTTATGAAAGGTGATATTAATGTCATAGGGTTACGGAGTTAGCGATGTCTTTTTAGGTAAACATTGAGAATTAATTTAGGTAACTTGTGGAGAATAAAACTGTGATTATGACAGTTTGAAAATAGACTGGCTCGACTTAGGAAGTACCATAGCCTTGGTTACTACGCTACGTTTCGCGTGATGAGTGATAGGTCTGGAGGTCAATCCCTTGACTGGTTGACACATAGCACTGCACAGTATTGGTAGTTACCTCCTTTTCATAAGGGTTATCAATGGGTAGGAATGCATCTACAGTTCGTCCTATAGAACGATGGTACAACACAATAGCAGATGCAAGAAAAATCTTAAAACATTTCACTACCTACATACTTATTAAATATTTTTTTATGCAAATGTTTATCTCAGCTTATATTCAAAGCTATAAACGATGGTCTTACACCACGCACAGATAGGACAAGAGCAGGAAATGAGGGTCTGCTTACAATAGAACCTTCCGGCTGAACTAAGTTTGGAAAACGAATGTCGGTTCAAGTGTTCGTTACTTCATTATCACACTGTATCTGTGAGTTTGGCCGTTTTAACAATGATCCAGAGGAAAATCAGAAATGAAAACACTGTTACTGGCCTATCTTTCTTTTTTTCAAAATAGGCTTGCGTTTAATTGCCTGATGTTTATTTATTGAATTTATTTATTTATGTACAACGTTACAAAACAATATTCATTTATTTATTACAGTTTTACAAACCAAGTATAGGTAATCTATAACCTATAACATGTTTTCGTATATGGTAAACTAAAAAAAACGAAACTGGAACGCCTAACACAGAACAGTTATTGTAGGCAGATGATATTTTTAATTAGAATAAAAATGTTCGGTAATTTCACAACTTACGATGGAGCACATTTGCCTAGCTAGAAGCACGTTAGTATTTTATGAACCCTGCCAGAAGATACCGATTCACTCGATATTTGAAGACATTAACTTAGTATGCAAGGATGATCTAGTTTCCAATAAGTTTGTTATCAAATCAGTAGTACCTATAGATTCCTTTGATGATAAACGAGTTACTAAATAAAGGGCTGGGAGACGTTTTTGGATAGGTACTTGAAGCACCGAAAAAAGAGGCTTAACTGGAAGATCTTAACTGAAAGATTTAGGGCTTTGGCAACAAATTGTGATTTAAGAAAAAAATATTTAGCAAACCCATATTACCTAGTTTGTTTAAAGAAGTAACATTCTAAAAGTTAAACCCATTTTTACACTATGTGCGAATTTATTACGTACGGCAAATTAAAAATTATTCACTACATCATCTCATTATTGTAACTGACCCCTAACTAAGTTCGAAACATATATCTAGGGTATCAGAAATTACGCACACACACACTCAGACCGAGACAAACATTTGTAGTTCACACAAATATTACCCGCACGGGAATCGAACCCGCAACCTTACGGATGGCAGTCCGGCATGGTGACCACTCTGCCATCGAGGTCGTCAATAATAATGAATCATAATTTAAATATAAGTGTGGATAATTAAATAAAATAAACCTACATAAATGGTGTTTGTTTTCTCAATTCATTTGTTGTTTCAAGGAGTTTCAAGTAACTTTGTTTGTTTGTTTGCTTAAGAAAATGCATTACAAAGTTTGCGTTGCGGAATGTCTCTTTCTGAACAATAGGGTAGTTTGGATTTACCGGCTTAATGGTTATGTAGTTTTTAAGTTTAACAGTTAGAAAATTAATAGTGTTTATTTGAAAAAGGAATAGTTTTTTATTTTAATGAATTAGGTTTAAACAATATACCATAACATAATCATTAACGCTACATCATCTCATTATAGTAACTGACCCTAAGTTCGAAACTTGTTTCTAGGGTATCAGAAACTACGCACACACCCAGAATGTGAATGATCACACACACACCCAGACCGAGATAAACATTTGTGGTTCACACAAATATTCACCCCGCACGGGGATCAAACCCGCAACCTATGGATTGCAGTTCGGCATGGTGACCACTCTGGCAAGAGTTTACAATTTAAAATAAGATTTTTTTATTACAAATTACAGAGAAACGTCTCAACGTGAAGTTTTAATAACTCTCAAAATGGTTTAACCAAAAATTTCGCAGAATGCACAAAAAAAAAAAACAAACAAGAGGGTCTAAAAGTGCTTAATTACTAACTGCTAAAAATCCTGCCTTCTTACGCAAGTATTAAAATTGTACTATTAAACATTAAACGTACATAATTAAAATTTTAAAGTTCACGACAAACTATTTTAAGGCCGTATAAATATTTTATGTTCCCTTAAAATGTTCCTCCATTTCTCTCTGTGGCCGAATCCATCCCTGTCCTTTTGAATCGGTAATGTCATTAATTTACTTGGGAACTAGTTCGGCCCCTGTCCCTTAGGGCGACCAAATGCAAATAAATAATGATAAATTTAAATTCTACAATATAATGAGTTTTTTCATGATTTTTCTAATATGGAAATTAGTTTTTGGCTCCTTAGAACGATATTTTTAATGCCTATATGTGTTCTGCGGTTTTACCTGCGTAAATACTCATCCCGTGGGAATTTGGGATTAAAACGTATTCTTTGTGTTACATTTGTATCAAATATCTAAATCATACGAAGAAAAGCGACTATGTTTAATGTAAGTATATATTGTAAATAAAAACTGCAATAGCAGAAATAAAAATAGTTGATACAAAGAACATTTTGAGTAATAATTTTGAAACCGCGTGTAACAGTGTAAACGTTGCCGGCGACGATGCCAAACCACTGAATTAGTTATAGGTGTTGTATGGTGAATACTCAACTGGACCCAACTAACAATGAACACGGTCACACCGAACTGTAACTTTAGGGTTCGGTTTCGAATTAAAATTGTATAAACCTAGCTGAAGTAGTGTTTTTCGATTTTTTAAAACCTTGTTCTATAAACTAATTGATAGCTAACTATTTGTTGCTCGATTGCGCACAATAAGATTTGGATTTAATACTGATACTCCTTATTACCAGCACATAGAAGTATAACATAAAAGGACGCAGCTTGTTTATAATGTTATTGATTTGTAATTATCTTTGATATTGACCACAATACAAACTTTACTGTTTTTGATAAAATGTGGTATAGTGATATGTGATTGTTTGCGTCAATACATGATGTGTGGGAATGAATTTTAAAAATAACAAGAAGCGTTAAATACATAAGTAAAGCCAGGGATGGAAAGCTATTAATATTTTAATATTAGCTATTAATAGCGTGTCTGTGATTGATAATTTAACACAGTTAAGAAATCCTTATAGTCTAACTTTAGAAGGAAGCGATTATTGTTCAATCAATAAATGAAGGTAGGCTCTTCATTGACAATGATTTTATCTTATCTAAATCCACGTTGTGCCACCAGGTGATAAGTAAACAATCTGTTTGTATTATGTGCCATTTACATTTTAAGGTAATAATATTTTTTTTTAAATACTACTTACCACTTTTCCACCACATGATAGTAATGTACATTTATCCGGAATGAATGCCAATAAAAAATATTAAGTATGTATTTAAATAAAATGTTTTAACAATATTCAAGTGTATTATAATATTTATAGAAATACCTCTGTCTATATTTTTAAATATTTAGACGTCCCCAAAAACTTACTAACAAAAAAAAATACAATAAAAAATCACTGTTTTTGACCCACGTGTGACTGAGGAATATCTATTGCATACACAAGATGGTAAAAATCTGCATCACAATGTACGCCTACCCGCAATCGCGTGAAATATTGAACAGGCCTGGATAAGCCTTTTAATTAACTTAAAATTCTAGTTGGTACCGGTATTAACCGGAATAATCCGGTTGTTTGCGGATAATTTGCGATAGTCCAGCTTTTTGCGGTCAATTTAACTACTTGATCTGTTGATGACGTTCAATAATTGATTATAGGTAACAGGAGAATTGATGAAGCGTTTCGTATATAGTTGTAAATGCTTTCTTGATTTTTGAACTTGGTTAATGAAGTTCTCCTAAATCTTTACAGTGGTTTTTATATAAAAGAGTAACGAAAAAATCCATCCATGAAAAATCCATTTGTCATCACTCATCATTAGATACATTTTTAATATTATATTTATGATAGATAGATAGATAGATATTCTTTATTGCACATACACACACAAGGACATATTACAGAAACAGTTAGACAAGAACATTTGCTGAGAGCAATCTCTACCAGACAACCTTTTTATGAAGCAAGGATTCGTAATTGAAACACTGCTTTATGATATGAAAAATAAGGAGACATGTCGCCCTTTCAAAATATCGTTTAAAATATGATACCATGTGTCTTTACTATGAACATTTGTCATTGCTATTTATATCCTACTAGCGGCGTCCCACGTTCCCGTAGGAATATGGGGAAAAAAATATGCTGAAAACCTTTCCACTGAATCACTCCATCTATTAAAACAAACCGCATCAAAATCCGTTGCGTAGTTTTAAAGATCTAAGCATACATAGGGACATAGGGACAGAGAAACCGACTTTGTTTTATACTATGTATTGATGTTAACCATGAATACTTACCATAACCCGTGCCATAATACTTATATCCTTTATCCCAAACATATCCCGTATATCCTATGTTAAGTTGATCATAAACTCGTGGTAATTTAGAGGTATTTCCAAAGGTTGGTCACGTTTGCCTCAAACGCTATTAAGGTGTTTTCCGAGTAAGATTTGTACCGGGTCAAGGGAGGGTTCACACGGATATCCGGACTGCTAATGAGCCGGTACTGAGCCGGGTATGATGGCGATAATTTACTATATTAGTGTATTTGGGTAAAGTTTATAATGTAGTTGTTGTGTTTGAATATTGTTTGATTATAAGTGAGTGAAATGAAACGATGCCCTTTCCTATTATAATCCTTCTATACAAGGTTTTGACTTTTGGTACACACACTTTATTAAAATATGTCACTACCAGAATTGAAAACCAAAGTATTATTATAGAAATTCATGTCTGGATACACACATACAAATAGGCTTTGAACGATTTTTATATTCAATGTGAAAATTTATAAAAATTCAATGGTTTCGCTATAAAAGTTTTATCTCGGTTTTCAATGAATGTCAACGACATAATATAAGTAGTTCTACTCAGTAGGTGAATGATAACTTTATTTTTTGATCGTAATGTGAGCGTCATTCTCCGAACTGAGTCCAATTCTATAATTTATTATTTTATTTAGTCTAGAACTCTAAATAAATGGAAACGATGAACATAATTCAACGTAGTATGCTATAAGCTTATCAGTTAATGTGACGTAATAGCCATTCTGCGAACAGAAGGTCATATTAACACACTCTGTGCGGGCAAAGCGCATCACTTTACACCAACTACTCCATCCAAATTATAGCTTTTAAAACCCTTACTGAGGTGTGTAAAGATCTTTACACATTGTCTTGTATAATTAAAATTACATTAAGTACATATTATATCAAAAATGAAGTAAATAAGGAGCGTCGGTGGCGCAACGGTTAAGGCCGTTGACTTCCGATCGGAAGGTACCTGGTTCGAACGCCACCATTCCCGCCACGTACCAATTATGTGTTTTCAATTTACGAATTCATAAGTACGTTCGACGGTGAAGGAAAACATCGTGAGGAAACCAGCACATACCTGGGAAGAAATTCGAGTGTTGTGTGTGAAGTAGACCACTTGGCCGCACTTGGCCGGCGTGGTTGATTAAGGCCTTATCACCCTAATCCAGGGCAGGCTCGAGCCCCTCGGTGGGGACATTATATGAGCTGATGGTGAAAACATATAAAAAATGCAGAGTTATGCCACTTTTGAGCCACTGATTTTTGAGTGTAGGAACAAGACAACCAAAACTCATCTTAATCAATTTATGTTACAGAACCATGACGGACTAACCGAAATTCTTTTGTAGTAATAGTAAAATTACATTTAGTGTCGGAATCTTAATACAAATCGTCAAATGTTTAGCATCCTATTCAGATTTTAACATTACATAATCATTCACTACATAATCTCATTATAGTAACTGACCCCCCACTAAGTTCGAAACTTGTATCTAGGGTATCAGAAACTACGCACACACTCATTCACACACACCCAGACCGAGACAAATTTTTGTTCATTACTTTATTTATAAAGTCATATGCGATCGAAACACCCAAACTCGAAATGAAGCTAGGTCGCCGTAGCTTAAATCGGCTTGGAGAGTATATATATACAGCCCGCGTCCGATAAAGGACCCCCTTAGTAATGCTGGCTTGTTCCAATCTGTCCGACAATTAGTTCGATCATCGAACTACTTGGACAAAAATATTCCAAATAGTCCGACAGTGAATTTTACGGTACATTCAAGTGGGAAAAATATTTGCCCAGTATTCACGTTATGGTACTTCACATACATATAAAAACCTATAATATTATATATCAATTCTCTTTTAAGAACCACTTAAAATAAAAGATCGAAATGAAGTCATTATTTAAGATTTTTGCAATGAAAGTACCAGAGAAGCATCAAGGTGAAGGAGATATACCTAGAATTATATTATAGCCTATATGAATAATAAACATAAATACGTTTTTATTTAAAAAATAACGCTTTAGGTTATGCTCTCCTGGTACTTCTAATAATAATTCTCCATAGAAATACCAATAACTTTATTTAATTTTGTGAATTAATTTAACTAAGGGCTGATTTTTCCATCGCCAGATAACTTTTATTCGACGAATAAAATTGACGTTTGACAGATTTTGTATGAAATAAGTGTCAAAATATCAAAATTATTCGTCGAATAAAGTTATCTGGCGATGGAAAAATTGGCCCTTAGTTTATTTATTGAAAATACCTCCTCTACAGTTCTGTTCTCTTGGTATTTTAAAATAGATTATTGTTAAATTTCTTATAACATAATTTATTTTGAACAGAGCCATTTTGTTATTTCTTTTTTATTTGACTGTACTTTACTGCTGTCGGACTATTTGGAATATTTTTGTCCAAGTAGTTATATGATCGAACTACTTGGCGGACAGATTGGAATAAGCCGTAATGCTTACTTTGGTATTGTCAACCTTTAGCTGACCGTACTATGAGTGCATATAACTGCATTTTATTTTAATCTTTTTGTATTTAAACTGGCGCCAACCTTGAACACTATTTTCTGTTATTTGATTTTGAACATCATTACAAAAAACATCAATATTATTGACAATATTTTCCTGTAATTGATAACGTAACCGCATTAACAGGGGTTACTTATCTACTCCTTATCATTCTTATCAATGCACCTAGTACATATTACGATGACATTTCAAGTACTATAATGTACTGGGTATCATATACAAAAATAGATTACTGATTCATAGAAATGAAAAGTGTGTTATACGATGTTGCCTTTTTGGGAATTGTAATTGTAAGTGGGTTGGTTTCCGCAATTAGACATCTATACATCGTTGCATAATTTACAGGTCATAGGGCCGATTTTTCCACCGCCAGATAACTTTATTCGACGAATAACTTTGAAATTTTGACAGTTATTACATACAAAATCTGTCAAATGTCAATTTTATTCGTCGAATAAAAGTTATCTGGCGGTGGAAAAATCGGCCCTTAATCGCGTACATATTACATAATTATTATTTACCTCGACGTTTCGACCGGGTTACACCGATCGTGGTCACGAGAAGACTCAACAACAATGAATTCCGATCGCGAAAGTTTAAAAAGTGTATTAAACATCTATAGTTTGGGTTCTTTACGCGATTTGTGATATTTTTGATAATAAATAAGATTTAAAAAATACAATTTTAAGAGCTCTAACTGCTCGTATTGACCGTCGATGATGTTAGTACATCAACTGGGTCTGATAACTTGACGTTCGTAGCACAGAAACGCTCATGAAATTCAAAGTTGCTTCATTGCCTAATCACTATTCCGGCACAAGATTTTGCTTAATCGTGAATATATTAACTAAAAAAGAAACTCTTCTGCTATTAACATTAAGTAAAGATTAAGTCCTCCCACATCCCAGTATTATATCACTACTACTACTACATTTGGTGTTAGACTGTAAGCTCACTATTATTATAAATAAATAAATAAATAAATAAATAATAATAAATAATCATATCTCATTCTCATTACAGTAACTGACCCCTAACTTAGTTCGAAACTTGTATCTAGGGTATCAGAAACTACGCATACACTCATTCACACACACACCCAGACCGAGACAAACATTTGTGGTTCACACAAATATTCACTGCACATACTCGTATACTTAAACGTTCTAGTGAATTTAATACGGATTTCGGTAGAACCACAGAGAACTTTTATTAATGGATACCATGACAATAATAAACGGTATTAACCCATTTTAATCCCATTAAAAGTCGACAAAGCGAGCAAACATTGGCTTGGAAACTGCAGCCGCAGCCGCACTCGTAACTCACCAATTAATACTTTATTATATTAAATTTAACCACATTTTATTTTTGCGGTGTCGTTGAATTGTGGCCAAGAATTGGCCGGGATTAGGTAATGGATTGGGATACCTTACGAGGTTGAAATTAAAGTACTCTAACGGATTGTCGTGGTTGTAATTTTCTTTTACATTTTCTGACGTTTCGGATTCTTTATATACTTACCCGCGGTTTCACACGAGTAGTTTCCGTTCCCGTTCCCGTGAGATGAAACGTTTCGGGATGAAAAATAGATGTTGGCCGATTCTCAGACCTACTGAATATGCTCACAAAATTTCATGAGAATCGGTCAAGCCGTTTCGGAGGAGTACGGGAACGAACATTGTGACACGAGAATTTTATATATAAGAAGTACCTAATCCGTGATCACTTATGGGGTATTCTGAATATGAGAGTTCATTTCGTGTCAACATTTTTATTTAAGAAATAGGATATATTTTAATTTCTAATAAAAGTTTCAAATCTATCTCGTTACCGGATATGAGAATATTCTATTCTAAAGGCGTATGCTATTTTTCAGACATGGCCCTTAATTAAAATTATCGACACAGCTAGTGACATAATCTTCATATATCATCTCCATATCTCTTTATTTTACATATATCATCAATAGTCAGTTACTTTAATCAAATAACCTCTAACAATATTAATAATGAAATCATTTACAAGCAAGACTTGAAAGTTTTAGGTCACGTTGCGATGACGTCACGCTGCGCGTGCGCCTATCCACGTTTACCGTGGCTTATTTACACGAAACCGTTTGAGCTGCAGTGGTAAAGTAAACAATATGTTCAACTGTTATTTATTCTGTGGCGTTACAAAGTTCTGGGAATGTATGTATGTACGTAATGATGTGTGTATGTATGTGTGTGTGTATGTGAGTGTGTATGTATGTGAGTGTGTATGTATGTGAGTGTGTATGTATGTGAGTGTGTATGTTTGTGTGAAGGAAACTGGCGTGATCGGAGGCTTGACCAATCAGCGATGAGCTTTATCAGTGGTGGTTAGTGATGTGTGTCCTTGTAAGGTCCTACGATAAATGAGTGGTGTAGTTGGTTACGGAATTATCCGATTAAGCTTCAAATGATTGAAGGAACGTTTAAAAGATATTACTATTAATTAGTACATATGTATATAAATAGTACTTACGCAGAACTGAAATATTCTCCTACAATCCATTAAATTATACATTACTAGCGGCGCCCCGCGGTTTCACCCGCGTAGTTCCCGTTCCCGTAGGAATATGGGGATAAAATTATGCTAAAAACCTTCCCACTGAATCACTCTATCTATTAAAACAAACCGCATCAAAATCCGTTGCGTAGTTTTAAAGATCTAAGCATACATAGGGACATGGGGACATAGAGACAGAGAAAGCGACTTTGTTTTATATTATGTAGTGATAGTACGATCGGCAACCTATAAAAGGTAACGGGTTCGATCCCGTTAAAGACAAACAATTTTGTGTGCATGAACATGTTTGCTTGCATTTCTGCGTATTTTCTATCTATTCTAAGAACTTATGTATTTACAATAAAAACTTCCGAACCTTTATCCCATTTCTAATTGGGGTTGGTTTTAAGTTTAACCAGATTCAGCAGAATATCTGTGTTAAGCAAAGCTCTTGTAATTCAACAATTTAGTCAGTTTAGTGGTTACATTTTACGGAAAAACTGCAACACCTACAGATTGAAATAAGTCCATTGTTGCATAATTTACAGGTCTTAATCGCGTATAACATAATTATTATTTACCTCGACGTTTCGACCGGGTTACACCGATCTTGGTCACGAGAAGACTCAATTGAAATAAGGTTTTAATATGCCACAGGCAAAGGGCAGTGTTTAAAAATCTTGCGAGCCCTCACAAAGTTACGTTTTTTTTCTATCTAGTATTATTAAATTGTGGGTTGTTAGTTCTGCGTAGAAACATCGGCTTTAGCAACATGATGGTGAATCACGCGACCACCAGACGGGTCTTCTCGGTATTTGATAAGATAATAATTATGCGCAGTTACCGTTTCATTATATAATTTATATAATACTTTTAGTATATTATATATTCTTAGTATTCGTGTAGTATATACCTTTAATTGCACTCATTGGACTAAGAATTAAATGATATTTATCACACTTAAACGGATTTTTGTCGTGGTTGTATTTTGTTTTTCATTTTCTGACGTTTCGGATTCTTTACAGAACCTGTGATCACAGAAAACTAAGATGGAAGACGTCTGTACAAAGTAATGTAAAAAGGTTTACTAGCTCCAATATTTTGAATATAATTTTAAATACATTGTGAATTTACCACAGATTCGGAAATACATCAGTCGAGAAGAATCTGCAAGAAACTCGGTCTGGATTATTTTTTATATTATACAACCAAGACAAAAATCCGTTTAAGTGTTTTATTTCAATGTGTAGTGTTCGTGTAAATCAAAGATATCAATGAGTAATTTATCAGTCGCTAAACAAGTAACTGTAAATTTTGATTTATATTACTCCTCTTGTGGTTTCTTTTTTATAGATATACTTACTTATATATTTCTGTTTTGTTTTTTTGATCTACTTTAATAATTAGGTTTTAACTTGATTGTTAAATATAATATAATCACTTATATTTATGATGAATATTGGATTAATAAATAGCCAAATACTTACTCTTAATGGATTTACTAAAGGTAGAAATTCCTTCGTTTACGTGAAGTTAATAATTTTATGTAAAACATATGCATTAAAGTAGCTCTATGTATTAAAATTGACCCTTAAGGATATGATAATGAGGGTGGCATCCACTGAAATCGTCGTCAGGCACAACTAATAAGAATGTATGCTGATTGGTAAAATATGTTAATTGATATGTAACATTTATTAGCGAGACACCAGCTCCCACCAAGGTCATGTGACTCATTAGTATATTGACTCACGTGTTTTCTACGTTTATCTTTTGATAAAAGTTTGAACTGTTAATAGGTTATTGACGTTAAATTCTTTTTTTAAATTTATATTTTTAAAGGTAAATACTGGTCACTTAATTTAAATTAAAGAATTAATTTATTAATTTATAATTAAATAATAAATTTAGAAGCGCTCATGGCCCAGTGCTACCCGCGGATCACTTGTGATCCGTGCGGTTAAGCAACGTCTGGCACCGTCATGACTGTGATGGGTCATTACTAAAAATGACTTTTAATTTCATGAGCGTTTCCGTGCTTCGGAGGGCACGTAAAGCCGTCGGTCCCGGTTGTCGTACTAACATCTTCGACAGTCGTTACGGGTAGTTAGAGCCCTCAAAAGTCTAACATTCAGTTTAACCAAGAATGTCGTATAGCCCTCTGGGTTGTGAAGGTCTGATGGCAGTCGCTTCACGTAAAATACTGTCATTCCGCCAAATCTGGTTAAACTGAAAACCGACCCCAAATAGACATGGGATAAAGGTTCGGAAAAAGAGACTGGTTACTTAATTTAGTTTAGTAGGTACTGTTTTCCTACTAATATTCGTATCACTACATAGGGTAAGTTCGCCGGTTCGCGTCCATTTAGTGCAGTTGGCGAGTTTGACGGCGATTATAAAAATATCCCAGCACGCGTTTCTATGTAGAAAAATATTTAATATGTTCGTTATATAGTCTATTTTAAGATTAACTTTTAGTTTTGTTAAATATATCTTTGGTTTTTTTGTTAAATAGAGAAATATCAGAAATCGCCGTTTTCGCCGGTTTGCGTCCAAAAAATCCAAATCGCGTCCACCTATGAACCGGTTTGCGTCCACTTGCTTAGTAAAGGAATAAAGGGCTGATATTTATATGAATTTGTAAAGAAAGATTGTATTTTAACAATTTCTTTACGAATAAAAATATTGAATAGATATTGTTATTATTAAAAACATTATTATCACTACAATCACCACTTAAAAAAAAAAGATCTGATCCGTCTATCGGTCTAAGTAACGTTCTTGAGGCATACTATTCACTAAAACTCTTCCTTTTTCCACCTTATTTCGTGTTTCCATACTGATGATGATGATTGGAATCATCATCATCAGCCTGTTTGTCCACTTCTGGACATAGGCCTCTCCCAATGATTTCCAGTGGGGACGGTAGATTACAGCCATGCAATGCAGGCAACCTTTACCAGGTTGTCTGTCTATAGGGTAGGCGGTCTTCCTACACTGCGCTTCCAAGTACGTGGTCTCGATTGTTGGAGAACCTAGCTGCTCCATCGGCCGTCAGTTCTCCTTGCTATGTGCCCTGCCCATTGTCACCGCAGGAGAACAAAGGTGGTCGCATCTTCGTTCTCCTGCGTATCACCTCGTTGCGGATACGATCACGCAGGGAAACGCCAAGCATAGCCCTCTCCATTTCATAGCACGCTGTGTAACTCTGAGATTTATGATTAGGCCATAGTAAGAGACCACGTCTCAGTTCTGTAGGTCATCGCTGGTAACAAACACTGGTTGAAGACTTTCGTCTTTAGGAATTGAGGTGTTTTGAACGAGAAGACGCTTCGTAATTTCCCGAACACTGCCCAGCCGAGTTAGATTCGACGATTGACCATTTTCTTGACTTACCTAATTGGATCGTTTGTGCTAGGTATATTTGCCAACAACTTCAGATTAGAATTCGGCGCAACATGAACATTCGATACGATTTTTGTCTTTTGCATGTTTTTTTTATGGCCGATCTGATGAGAAACTCCGTCAAAGTCAGCGAAAATTTGTCCCAGGGCTCCAGGTCTTCCAGCGATTCTGCCATGACTTCGATGTCGTTGGCAAATGGAAGGTGAAGGCGATATTGATGCCAAGTTATTTCTATTCCAGGAGCTCGATGGCATCTTCCAATACTGTCCAAATAGTCCCAGTTTCTTTACTCCATCTGGTCTGCGCCCACTGATTTTGTTCAATATTGTGGTCTTGGGAATAGTATACATATGTGTCATATCGATTTAATCTTCTCTCGAAATTAATTTAACGCTTTATTTAACTTTTCTTCTGTGAATGTACTTCTTCTTTCTTGTCTCCGAAGAATTCATGTTAAATAAGATGAGTACTTTGGAGACAAGAGGAGAGAAAGAGATATTTTTCTATTTAGAAAAAAAAAAACGAAAGATATAACGCATTTCATTTAAAAATATAATAACATAGTGTTCATAAAAAAAATATAAGTATAAAATTAATTACTTAATAATAATTAATTTTATATTGTAAAAACTTAAAATATAACAAAATAAATGAATATATGAATAAATAATACATTTTAAATTATAATTATATAGCAAGTGAATCGTATTTACTAAACGAAAATAGTGGACGCAATTTGGTTTACTATTATCACATGTAGGTATAGTTTGCGTCCATTGCGGACGCAAATTGGAAATTTTGTAAATTCGATGTAGCAATTCGCGTCCACCTTATTTTATTCGTTAAATATGAAAAACATTAGCAAATTCATAAATAATATTATTCCTTTTTTCATTATTAAAGTCTAGAAACAGCTATGTATCCTAAAATTCACATAAAACTATTAAAAACTTACCATCGAACGCGTCGCTGCACACTACTTGTTTCCTAAAAATCCCGCGCAAACGCTCTCCGTTGATGACCAATCAGATTAAAAAAAATTTTTTACGGGCTTGGTTGGTCGCACGGACGTTTTATCCATGCGTGTGTGCTCCTTATACATTGAGGTATTAGCGGTAATGTCTATTCGTTTAATTGGTGTGTTACTTTACTTATTTTTAAAGGGAGATCCTTAAAGTGGACGCGAACCGGTACATGGACGCGAACCGGCGAACTTACCCTAGTATAAAACAAAGTCGCTTTCTCTTTTATCTTTTTATCCCAAAAAATCCCACGGGACAGAAGCAGGTCACTGTTTCAGGAAGATAACCACTACTTGTTGGAAAGTTAATCACTAAATTGCGTAAGCGAACATTGAAAACATGTTTTTTAAATAATACTATTTTTAAGAAGTGTTGTTAATCTCTGACCTTGGAATTCTACAGATATCTACGCCAGACATACCTACACATTACACAAATCTGTTGTAGGTATATGTGACGTATTTAATAAATACTAGCAGCGCCCCGCGGTTTTACCCGCGTAGTACCCGCTCCTGTGAGAATGCAGGGATAAAATTATGTTAAAAACCTTCCTCTTGAATCACTCTATTAAAATAAACCGCATCAAAATCCATCGCGTAGTTTTAGAGATCTAAGCATACATAGGGACGGACAGCGGGAAGCGACTTTGTTTTATACTAAAACTAGAAGTGCCCCACGGTTTCACCAGCGTAGTTCCCGCTCCCTTGATAATTCAGGGATAAAATTATGTTAAACTCTTCCTCTTGAATCACTCTATCTATTAAAATAAACCGCATCAAAATCCGTTGCGTAGTTTTAAAGATCTAAGCATACATAGGGACGGACAGCGGGAAGCGACTTTGTTTTATACTATGTAGTGATGACTTAAGAGTGTGTGCCACGAAACATGTGTGGGTGTGTCTCACAGAATATGAGTATGACGCAGTTCTTTTGACGATTTTTATAAACTTTACTTATTATTACGTCGTTTTTTTTACGATTTTATAGTATGTTCTATTTCTGACGTGATCATAGAAGATTGAGGAGGAAGCTATATTACTTTACTCTTTAGAGGAAGCTATCACCTGCTTGGTATACCATCATCAACAAATTAAAACCCAAATCTCGTCCAACAAGTGCACAACTTTATTTATTTATTTATGTATTTATTTATAATAATAGTGAGCTTACAGTCTAACACCAAAATGCTAACTATCTTAAATGTATGGTACAATATTGACTTAAACTAGAGATTGACACATTCACACTGTTAGTCTAGTACTTAATAAAAACGTCACATACCTATACAATAGATTTGTGTAATATGTAGGTATGTCTGGCGTAGACATCTTTATATAATTTAAAACAATATTGTAGACTTCATCTAGCTGTTAAAATTAAACTAAGTAGGTAAGTACTTAAACTGATTTTTGACACAGTTTTAATTTCTATCATCTGTAATGTAACCACTGTCAATGATGTCACTACAGGAACCAATAGTTTAAAGTTACGTGTCTCCTGTCCATACAAACTGAAAATGTGATATTGAAAAAATATATAGAAGGGACATGGGTATAGCAGATCCACACTTACAGCCTTACTAATAAAAAATACCCACTGTGTATATATTCTTGATATAACGAGTGTGAAGCATATTAATAATTCGTTATATCAAGAATATACACAGTGGGTATTTTTTATTGGTAAGGCTGTTAATGACAAAAAAATATACACGTCGAATAGAGAACCTCCTCCTGTTTTTTTGGAAGTCGGTTAAAAAATTGCTCAAAGGGCATTATCCAGGGAGGACACACGGGACTACGTTTGTATAGATAGCTCCAGCGGTACAGTACACCCCTCTCAAATCTTGAATAATATTTTACTAATTAAAATAACTATTCCTTGTGTTTTATTGAGAAAAATAAGCGTTTTTTTGCAATTTCATTCAACTTTACATTATCACTACATAGTATAAAACAAAGTCGCTTTCTCTGTCCTTATGTGACTATGTATGCTTAGATCTTTAAAACTACGCAACGGATTTTGATGCGGTTTGTTTTACTAGATAGAGTGATTCAGTGGGAAGGTTTATAGCATAATTTGATCCCCATATTCCTACGGCAACGGGAACTACACGGGTGAAACCGCGGGGCGCCGCTAGTACATAATAATCTACTTACTCATCAGAGAACGTTTTCTTATGGGCAAATATTTTACCGATTTAGACCGATTTTTCTTAAATTTTCATTTATAGAAAATGGAAATAAAATCGAAAGAAATTTTATTATTATAAAGTCATGGCGATTCCTAAAATTTGGGGTTAACAGGTACTCCCTACAACGTCACAAACTTTACCTCTTCATAATATTAGTAAGAAGTATATATTATAGAAGTTAAAATATGATAAAAATAAGCATTTCTTTATAAATTAGCTGAATAGTTACATCATGAAATTGCGTCACCCAAACCAAACCTCGTGTGCCTGAACTTACAGCCTAAGCTCAGGCCATTTCTTTGAATTAAAATCTAGCACGTGTGACGTATGCAAACGATATATTTGAACAAACTTTATGATTTAAAAAGCCATAACAAACTTAGCAAAGTTAACATTTTTATAATGAAAATTATAAATATAGTAAGTATATAATTTTTGTTGAAATTATTATAATTACAAATAAAAAAATATATTTGCCTTAGTTATCTACGCAAAACACATTTTTAATTAAAAAAACATACTAAACTCATTAAAATTAATATTTTCCTAACAGAAAGTGTAATAAAAACTTTCGTTGTTTCAAAGTTTCATGCGTTTTCATATTTAACAAAATGGCCGCTGGATATCCCTGTCTCTGTTTAAAGAGCGAGATAGCACTATCGCAAATAAAAGCAGCGCGCGCGCTATCGCCGACCCATTCCCCCTTCAGCTCTCATGAATTAAAAATCGAATTAATAATTGTATAGCCTGGTTTGTGAGTTTATAAAGTTCTATAAGTGTTTTTAAAGTGCTAAAGTTTCTTTGAATAAAGTATTCATTGTGCTCAAGTTGGTATCAAGTAAAACGGATAGACTATTTTTGATTCTGTTTTTTCTAAGAGATACGAAAATGGAAACGCACGCTGACGTTAATTTCTTCAACCGCAACGCTTCAAATTCGAGGTAATTATTTTTTATTTATTATAATATTTTTGCATTTTTTTTTCCATTTACTTGTAAGTACTTATAATTTTTATATTAATAATTTTCTTTTTTTTGGTCTTTTTGTGCGCGCTGCAATACTTTTATGTCGTAAATCAACTGTTGGACTTTTGATTTTGTTTTTGGGAGATAAAAGATTGACTTTTTCATTCATTTAAGATTTTTTTTTTAAATACAAATAGTATCTATCTATTTTTAATTTAGAAAATTCAACCTTTGTAGTCTATGCAAATTAAATGGCGGTATGCCCGGAATTGAATTGATTTAATTAATAAATTATTTTATTTAAATAAAAAAAGATAGCAAACTTGTTGACGAATTAATAGTTTGTAAAAATGTTTTAGAGGTTTACCATACCATAACCATAGTGATAACGCCTTTTTTTCTCCTTTCTCTGGGAATTACAATTCTTCTGTATGTTTTTTTTTAAATAATTTTTAATTTAATGATGGGATTAATAAAAAAAATAGTTAAGTCGAGAAAAAAAAACTTCTGAATATAATTTTGAATTAGAATAAAATTGTAATGCCGGAGGCCTAATCAGCAGACGGTCTTTCCAATGCGTTACAGCCAGATAACATATATTTTTTATTCATAGTTAGATAGAGTTTTTCTAGTTGAAAAAAAAAACTTTAATTATATTTTTTCTTTGAGTAATCCGCTTTCATGGACCATGTAATAGTCATCCTTTTTTTTCTTTGAGAAATTGGGTAAACTAAGATTTCCCGAAGTTTCGGTTGAGAGGAAATAAAAAATAAAATAAAATAAAAATCCATTTATTACTTAAAACTTAATACATAGAGAGAAATAATATAAGGAAAATACATTTAAGCAATAGCTTGTGCTGCCCGAAATAAACTTAGTTCATTTCGAGCAGCGCTGGTTTTCAGCCACCCCGGAAATGCTTTTTCTTAGTGCGTAGGAAGCAACCGCCGCTCATTCTATCCGTAGTTAACGTTCACGATCACGAAACTTTATTATACAATGAATATCACTACATAGTATAAAACAAAGTCGCTTTCTCTGTCCGTATGTATGCTTAGATCTTTAAAACTACGCAACGGATTTTGATCCGGTTTGTTTTAATAGATAGAGTGATTCAGTGGGAAGGTTTTTTATATTTATATTCCTACGGGAACGGGAACTACGCGGGTGAAACCGCGGGGGGCTAACAATAAATTGAAAGAAAATAATTGACGAAACTTTTAGTTCACGGTCCATCTTACGTATTCGTGATGTTACAACTTATCGTTGTTTGGCATTTTGTCAATGTTTTATCAAATTGGAACGTATGATAAAAGTAATCTTTACTGTAGTTATTTATGATATATCTTGTTTGTTTCCTTTGTGTTCAAAATGTTATCATTTATGTGCATAAATATGCAAAAAATAAAAAATATGCGCCTAATAAAAACGATACAGAGCAAAGAAAACTCGTGTGACGTCACAGCTAGGTGCACTTTTCACCTAGAATTATCGTCACAAGCACGCCCCACGCCTTAGTTTTATTCATTAAAATTTAATGAATAAAACTAAGTCAGTTTTATCAATTTGATAAAACAAAAAAATATGCGTCTAATAATTTTTCGAAATCTATCTGACGGACTAATTAGAATTTCATTTTGTTTACCCAGTCGACATCCGTATTCTGCAAGTTTTTTCCCATATTTTCCACATATTTTATATTTTTTAAAACAGGCCAGGAATTCTATCATATACGACTAAGTACGTACGACCACAATTAATAACACCAATAAAATTGGTCGAGCTATTTATGATGCGCAGGTCTGCCATACATTTTAATTTATTTAAATAGATAAATGGTGTAACAAGTTCGCCAATTTTTAAGATATTAAAGAATTTTGGCCTCGAAAAAATCTCTTTCCGAATGAGTCATAGAGTTATCGAACTATGCTATACATTTCGGCATATAAACAATGTTCTTTAAATAAAACTAGCGGCGCCCCGCGGTTTCACCCGCTTAGTTCCCGTTCCCGTAGGAATATGGGGATAAAAATATGCTAAAAGCCTTCCCACTAAATCACTCTATCTATTAAAACAAACCGCATCAAAATCCGTTGCGTAGTTTTAAAGATCTAAGCATACATAGGGACAGAGCAAGCGACTTTGTTTCATACTATACATATAGTGGATACATAAATGTAGGCCAGTACAGTTTTCATTAAAAATATTCTTTGTTCAGTTTAATTACGATTTCATCATCAAATCCAGGACAACAAAATGTTATTCGGTCTATTTTCATCCTAGTTTTTTTAATAAGAGGAAATAAAATTTTAGTGTTTAAATTTCAATTACCAGATATCTTAATCATCAGCGCATATAATGTCCCCCACTCGGTGGGGACATTATTCAAGCTTATCTTGAATTAGGGCTGTTTTAAATTAAGGGCCTATATCACCATCTTCAAGTAACGTTCCGAGTACATAATCACATGTTTTGTCTTTGTCACTTGATATAAAGTAAGAAAGACACAAAACTAACTTTACTTGGTGAGTAAAGTTACTTGAAGGTCGTGAAATGGGCCCTAAAACATATTGATATGTTTACTGGCGGGATGTCTTCTAAGTTATATCTATATTTAAATATAAAGAATATATTGATATGTATGTCGCTCGTAAGTCATTTATTTTCCGCAATTAGACCTTTCTAATTTGGGTCTACTGTGCGTGAATATATTGATATTAGCCATAGCATAAGTTAGCAAACTGCTTGAAATAAAATCCACATTTTGACTGTATTAGTCAACCACGCTTGCCAAGAGAAGAGTAGATACTATTAACTAACTATGTATTTTAGCGGTGTAACAACTCAAAACACAAACATGGCTGTTCCAACGGAGAAGAAAGTGGTGGCCAGGCCTCCGCCTGTCTACAGGAGGAGTGATTCCTGCTACGACATGAGCGGCGACAAATACGCCCTCATTTTCAACCATAAGACTTATAAACACACGCCGTACTTCAAGTAAGTTTATTTAATTATTTATTCATTTATTGCGTACATGTTTTTGGGTATAGGCAGATCTTATAAATACCAGGGAAGTATTATTAAAAACATGAACCCTGCAAGGGCACAGCAATACACAAGTAAAATAATAATGACATATTAAAAAACAATTACAATTAACATATTAAAAATAAAATAGTGACAAGCTAAAAAATGAAATATAAGTAAGTAAGTAAATGAGTAAATTAATAAAATCTTAACATTGAGCAAATTTAAAAGTTGTCAAGTAATTAGAAACTAGTATTAATACAATTATAACACATACTCGTTTATCAGTTTAAATATTCTTTGGAGATTTTGGGATAAAAAGTAATACAAGTTTCCTTCATGGTTATGAGAAATATATACTTATACAATTGTAATTTTAGAAAGTGCACCAGCCAAAAAAATATATTCATCCACAAACACTTTTTAACCCCCGACGCAAAAAGAGGGGTGTTATAAGTTTGACGTGTCTGTGTGTGTGTGTGTGTTTGTGTGTGTATCTGTCTGTCTGTGGCATCATAGCTCCCGAACGGATGAACCGATTTCAATTTAGTTTTTTGTATTAAAGGGGACTTACGTGCGAGTGTTCTTAGACATGTTTGATGAACATCGGTTGACCCGTTTAAAAGTTATGGGGGTTTGAAAGTAATTGTGTTGGGGGTTTTTTAATTTTTAACTTATGCAGTAAGAAGCATACTTTCTTTGTTTTTTTTGAAATTATACTTATCTTTTTGTGAGCAGTTGTTAAGTATAGTTGCTTCACAATATACTCCATTACTTAAGAATAGTTTACTACTGATTTTAAGCAACAATGACAATTGCATTCAACTTATTTTATCCCTCAAAAGTATTCTAAATTAAGTTAGAACTTTACGCTAAATTGATAATTTTCTTAGGGCCCGCCCATCTGAGAGAGATGGGACAGATGAAGACGTGGAGAAACTATGTGCCACATTGGGCTGTAGGGGTTACAGCGTCTCGGTTCGCGATAACTTGGATCACGCGGAAATCATGGCGGACGTTCAGATGCGTAAGTAACTATACTATACGACTATAATAAGTAGTCATAATAGGAAAACATACGTCAGTTTTCAAATTAAATACTTTTTTACTCGAAATTCCTTAGTACCTTTTGTAACAACATTGATCAACCAGACAACAGCTGCTAACTTAATTTCTTTGTAAATGAATATGATTCTAGAGATATAGAAATAAAAAAACACCCTACTCTTTGAAATAAAATAAAATTCTATCAGTTCTATCCTTTTTTCGAGGCAAATCTCTGCTTTTTACCCCCCTATAACTTCTGTATATGTTCATACATGATATGACTTTCCTGTCTATCAGATAGATTCATATCTTCTTACTTATCAGATAAATTATATTATGATTATGCGAACCACTTATTATAAATGTTACTTTATTTCTATATTTGTTCTTATTTATGTAAGTATTTACCTATATTTAATTTTATTTTTCAGTATGCAACTCTGAGCACAGAAATACGTCGTTGGTATCCATTTTTATTCTGACGCACGGTATGAGTGGCGGTATCGTGTATGCTGCAGATAGACCTTATAGCTTGGAAAGTATCATGACTTTGCTTCAGAACGGAAACGAGTATTTGGTAGGGAAGCCGAAACTATTGTTTGTTCAAGTAAGTACTTCTATGGAATTATATAAATGTATACTACTCTGATTCTTCTGAAATCATCATCATCTCACCTGTATTGTGTAATATTCATTGTTTAGTGTACCTACTAATATTCATAATTCTCTTTTGTAAAGTTTTATTTTGAAACTAACTTACATTTACCACTTTCAAGTCCTGCCTGTGACGAAAATTTTGAATGCATTTTTCAAAATACATTTATCATATTTTGAAAAATCATTCCTCCATGCTCGCTTGAAACTCACTCACTCACAAGAGGCCGCATATTAATTTTCATAGACCAAATAACAACCTACCTTGAATTAGGGCGATCAGGCCAAAGTAAACCAAGCTAGCTAAATGCTGCTCGACTAAAATATACTCGGCCTGAATTAACTTTACTTGGTAAGTAACTTTACTTGAAGGTCGTGAAAAGGGCCCTAAAACATATTAATAAGTATACTGGCGGGATGTCTTTTAAGTTATATCTATATTTAAATGTAAAGAATATATTGATATGTGTGCCGCTCGTAAGTCATTTATTTTCCGCAATACCCTGAATTAGGGCGGTCAGGCCTTAGTAAACCAAGCTAGCTAAATGCTGCTCGACTAAAATATACTCGGCCTGAATTGATAACTGATTCCTACCATTTAGCCAACTATAAAATACCGTTTAACTCATCATAAACCCAGATAAAATTCGCAGACATAACATGCAAATAACTCTTCTAATAATTCACGTTAAGTCTCGTTATCTAAATAATAATGTAACGTTATGTGTGCGCCGGCGCCGCTGAGTCACTCTCGCGCAGTTTATTAATAATTATTTGTATTGTTATCACGCGTTGGTAAAGCTTTACTTTACCATATATGGTTACAATATCACTTGATGTTTCGTAGAAGTGGGAGCCACACACGAACTAACGATAGTCCGAATTATTGGATTGAGACGTATGAATTTATTTATTTAAACATTTCAATAAAATCTTCACAATAAAATACAAATAATAAAACTTATTCAGTTATTAGAATTTGTTATTAAGTAATAAATTGGATTATTTTAACAAAATAATATCAATTAGTTGATAGTTGATAAATTACTATGTATTTATAATAGGGATGTCGACTGGGTAAACAAAATGAAAATCTAATTAGTCCGTCACATAGATTTCGAAAAAATATTAGACACGTTTTTTTTGTTTTATCAAATTCATAAAACTGACTTGACTGAGCAGAAGTTATCATACTGGTAGTGAATTATAGCTAGCATGTATTTAGTATTAAATTAATAGTAGTTTAGCAATATAGTAGCAACTATTTTAGCAATATAGTAGCAACTATTTTAGCAATATAGTAGCAACTATTTTAGCAATATAGTAGCAACTATTTTAGCAATATAGTAGCAATTATTTTAGCAATATAGTAGCAATTATTTTAGCAATATAGTAGCAATTATTTTAGCAATATAGTAGCAACTATTTTAGCAATATAGTAGCAACTATTTTAGCAATATAGTAGCAACTATTTTAGCAATATAGTAGCAACTATTTTAGCAATATAGTAGCAACTATTTTAGCAATATAGTAGCAACTATTTTAGCAATATAGTAGCAACTATTTTAGCAATATAGTAGCAACTATTTTAGCAATATAGTAGCAACTATTTTAGCAATATAGTAGCAACTATTTTAGCAATATAGTAGCAACTATTTTAGCAATATAGTAGCAACTATTTTAGCAATATAGTAGCAACTATTTTAGCAATATAGTAGCAACTATTTTAGCAATATAGTAGCAACTATTTTAGCAATATAGTAGCAACTATTTTAGCAATATAGTAGCAACTATTTTAGCAATATAGTAGCAATTATTTTAGCAATATAGTAGCAATTATTTTAGCAATATAGTAGCAACTATTTTAGCAATATAGTAGCAACTATTTTAGCAATATAGTAGCAACTATTTTAGCAATATAGTAGCAACTATTTTAGCAATATAGTAGCAACTATTTTAGCAATATAGTAGCAACTATTTTAGCAATATAGTAGCAACTATTTTAGCAATATAGTAGCAATTATTTTAGCAATATAGTAGCAACTATTTTAGCAATATAGTAGCAACTATTTTAGCAATATAGTAGCAACTATTTTAGCAATATAGTAGCAACTATTTTAGCAATATAGTAGCAACTATTTTAGCAATATAGTAGCAACTATTTTAGCAATATAGTAGCAACTATTTTAGCAATATAGTAGCAACTATTTTAGCAATATAGTAGCAACTATTTTAGCAATATAGTAGCAATTATTTTAGCAATATAGTAGCAACTATTTTAGCAATATAGTAGCAACTATTTTAGCAATATAGTAGCAACTATTTTAGCAATATAGTAGCAATTATTTTAGCAATATAGTAGCAATTATTTTAGCAATATAGTAGCAACTATTTTAGCAATATAGTAGCAACTATTTTAGCAATATAGTAGCAACTATTTTAGCAATATAGTAGCAACTATTTTAGCAATATAGTAGCAACTATTTTAGCAATATAGTAGCAACTATTTTAGCAATATAGTAGCAACTATTTTAGCAATATAGTAGCAATTATTTTAGCAATATAGTAGCAATTATTTTAGCAATATAGTAGCAATTATTTTAGCAATATAGTAGCAATTATTTATCCGTGTCGTGGTTTCAGGTAACAACGCCGAAGTTCAGTACTCGGTATAGTGAAATATCTGATGTGTTCAAAAAATGTTTCACACCGCTGGTTGAGGCCTCTCTGTCGTGCGTTTTACAAGCGCCGGGAGACAACAAGATCGCCACGCCTGCAGCCGGTTGAATTGTGTCCTGTGAGTAAAATAGTTTTAGTACAATATAGTAAAAGTACTATTTAGCTATTTAGCTCCAGTCAAAAACAAAAGCACTACTATCACATAAGTAAATCTCTCATTGAAATATGTTAATACTATCCAGCCCCCCTAGCATGACTGTGCGTGATAAAATATATCGACACCACGATATAATATCGATTTCACGAGCATGACCAAATGAATTATAGCGTGCTACGATATGATAAAATTAAATATGACAGCTATATTTTTTATATTTTGACAGTTGGATGTCGATAAATAGCTATATCATATCGCGTTTTCGAAGTTATGCTAGCCCGGCAGCTCTATCGGTATATCCCGCGTTAGCTCCACTTCCGTTGGTGGTAGTTTTCTATCATATTTTTCTATCAAACCAATAGTTACTGAGATAATTGTGTTCAACCAAACAAATTCTTTAGCGTTATAATATTAGTATTGATTATTTTTGAAATATGCGGAGAGGGAATAAAAATGGTGGGCACCTGCCCAACGGTTGTAGTCGGGCTCTCGTATATGTAGTCAATTGCTCTGTAATTTTCTCTTGCGCAATTCAGGACTCTTCAGTTTAGTTCCTATAGTAGCGGATAGATGTCGCTGTTAATATTTAGTTCCTTATGTGGCGTGTAGATGTCGCCACAAAGATAATTAAACTTACATAGTCGATATGTAGGCAGTAGTAGTAGTAGCACTTAAGTACTAAGTTAAAGGGTAAAATCTGTCCTTATTTACTTTATAACTACGTATATAATCTCTATGTATCCTATATATCTCTTCTCCTAATTATTTATCATCACCATCAAAGTCCAATTTCTTATTTCATATCATCATATTACTAATAAAACTTCATACATTGTGTTTAAGCATTTTATGTGCTTATTCAAGTGTCGATTGTGAGGTGGTGGAATGTCTTTGTCTGAGACTTGCAATTGAAGTAGAGAGTACAGAAAGACGTTCGGCAAAAAAATAATTGATGAATATTTACATAAGCAGAATTCTGTTTCAGTTGTTATTGTTAACCCCCGACGCAAAAAGAGGGGTGTTATAAGTTTGACGTGTCTGTGTGTGTATCTGTCTGTCTGTGGCATCATAGCTCCCGAACGGATGAACCGATTTCAATTTAGTTTTTTTTTAAATTTTAGGGGACTTACGTGCGAGTGTTCTTAGACATGTTATATGAAAATCGGTTAACCCGTTTAAAAGTTATGGGGGTTTGAAAGTAATTGTGTTGGGGGTTTTTAAATTTTTAATTTAATTTTTAATATTGTTTAAGTAGTATTTACAAATTAATGGTTTTAATTTGAAGTAATTATAGTAATTGTGAAATTCAAAGAAATTAAAAATGTTATTGTATTGTTGTTGTAGGCTTGTAGGGGAGGACACACAGACAACGGCCGACCAGTACAAACGGACAATGGAGAGGACATCGTGCTTCCAACGGCTTCGGACTGCTTGGTCATGTACTCTTCATACCCTAGTGAGTATCGTATAACATAACATAATAATTCACTACATCATCTCAGTATAGTAACCGTACCCCTAACTAAGTTAATGACTTGTATCTAGGGTATCAGAGACCACGCACACACTCTTGACACACACACAGACCGACATAATACAAATATTAATTTTAATAAAAGATTTCACACATTATTTTTATACTTTTATCCAAATTTTGATATAAGTAAATTAATGAATAAGCGTTTCTTTCGAACTGTGCGTTATAATTAACTAATGCCCCCCGGGTTTTATGCACATAAATCCCAATCTCGCGAGAATTTTCGGTCAAAAATTATGTTTGTGTTATTCCTAGTACATGGAATATCAAATAACATCAATATCGATTCAATATTTTTTGCGGGAAAGAGTACAACAAACATCCAACTATGCAAATTTTCACGCATAGATAAATAAAGCTTTCGCGTTTAAAATATTAGTACGATACACCAACCAAGTGTATGACCCATTTTTTTACTATTTCCAGATTATCTGTCATTCCGCGACTGCCGTGGATCTTGGATGATCCGGTCACTCTGCCAGGTCATCGAGGAAAATGACCAACAGGATATCTTCAAGATTATCCTCAAAGTAAACGATATTGTCGCAAGGAAGACTTCCAATAATACAGAATGTCCAGAAATTCATAAAAAGAAGCAAATCCCTGAAACTAAGTTTACTCTCACCAAAACACTTTATTTGGTTTGAGTTAATTAATTAATGAGGCTTATGGCCTATTTCCACCATCTTCATGTAACGTTCCGAGTAGTTACTCACATGTTTTGTCTTTGTCACTTCATATAAAGTAAGAAAGAGACAAAACTAACTTTACTTGAAGGTCGTGAAATAGGCCCGTAATATGTTTTCTTAGTTATTTAGGATAGACTTAATTTATATTCTTTATATGCCAAATTATTTAGGATATTATAGTAAGTAAAACCATGTAATCAACTAGTTTAAAAGTAATATTAAGATAATAAAAATGTAAACCGCCATTTTTTTTATCAATGATCTTGTACTTATTAAAAGATGACGCACTATGCTGAAACCAAGGTCGCATAAATTTTAATAAGTAGGTATCACATTTTAAATGCATTTTTTAAATATGTACTATGTACATAAGTTAATTTCAAATAGGATGTACAGCTTGAAAATTTTTTTTGCATTTAATAAAAAATATAATATAAAAATATTATTTTCGTAAATTATTTTGATAAACTTTTTTAAGCACTTATTGTATGAAAAAAGTAAAAAAAATGTTGCTTCATAAAAAAATATATCTAAGGGCTGATATTTCCATCGCCAGATAACTTTTATTCGACGAATAAAATTGACGTTTGACAGTTTTTGAAGAAACAACTGTCAAAAATTCAAAATTGTTCCTCGAATAAAGTTATCTGGCGATGGAAAAATCAGCCCTATATATTGTACTTTCTCTTTAATAAAAATGTACTCTAACTTTAGTGTCACAATATGATCTTTTATTCAATATTCTCTTTATTATAAGCTTTATTTAATAAATTGATAAGCACATATTGTTTTTATTTATTCATAACCCTCTATTGTCTATGTCTGCTAGGCTAGCATGACTTCGAAAACGCGATAGATACAGCGATTTATTGATATCCAACTGTCAAAATTTCATAAAAATGCCCGCCATATTTAATTTTACTACATGATTAATTTTATGACATTTGGTCATGCGCGCGAAATATAGCTATTTATTGACATCCAACTGTCAAAATATAATAAATATAGCCGCCATATTTAATTTTATCAAATCGTACTACGCCATATTCATTTGGTCATGCTCGCGAAATCGATATTATTTCGTGGTGTCTATATCATTTATCACGCACAGTCATGCTAGGCAGGTTGATATTGTTACAACTTTTTGTAATTATATTTAGAGAATTAACCACTTACAATTTACTGACAATTACAACAGTTTATGAACTAGCACTACGAGACTACAAGTGATTTCATTTCATTAATTGTCTAAACCAGACCTCTCATTTTGGGTATTTGTGCGTGCTGCTTGTGTTTTATTTGAACCATCCTAGTTCCTCTAGTTGACATTTATTTAAATCAGCAATAATTTATTCAGTTAATCATTGATATATATAGTTCGCCGACTTATGTGGATTCTTATGGTTTTTCTATGGAAAGAAGAATCCACATAAGTCGTGCCCGCTTACAATGTTTTGGAGAAACGCCAGTTGTAACACAAAAAAAAAACATAAGGAACCCTAACTCATATTTTGAAAACAAAATCCTTATCTCTTTTAAAATAAGGTCGATATTGGTATTGAAATTTCAGCCCTTCGATGAAGGGATTAAGAATTCATCAGAGGTTCGGAAAATATTTGAAGTAAGCGTTGGATTTCCTTAAATATATTGTGGTACGGAAACCGTTTATTTTTGAGTAACGTTATATCTTTGAATTTAGATTTTATTTCTAGTATATTAGGATTGATGTTAACGTATAGGAGTTATTAGGAATATAGGAATTATATAGGTACTTATGTATAAGTATGTGAACTTTTTTTATAATAAATTGATGTCTTGTCGAGTCCCGTGACTGATGCTACGCGTCCCGTGACCGATGCTACGAGTCCCGTGACTGATGCTACGAGTCCCGTGACTGATGCTACGAGTCTCAGACTGATGCTACGAGCCTCGGACTGATGCTACGAGTCTCGGACTGATGCTACGAGTCCCGTGACTGATGCTACGAGTCTCTAACTGATGCTACGAGTCCCGTGACTGATGCTACGAGTCTCAGACTGATGCTACGAGTCTCAAACTGATGCTACGAGTCTCGGACTGATGCTACGAGTCTCGTACTGATGCTACGAGTCCCGTGACTGATGCTACGAGTCTCAGACTGATGCTACGAGTCTCAGACTGATACTACGAGTCCCGTGACTGATGCTACGAGTCTCGGACTGATGCTACGAGTCTCGTACTGATGCTACGAGTCCCGTGACTGATGCTACGAGTCTCAGACTGATGCTACGAGCCTCGGACTGATGCAACGAGTCTCGGACTGATGCTACGAGTCCCGTGACTGATGCTACGAGTCTCGAACTGATGCTACGAGTCCCGTGACTGATGCTACGAGTCTCAGACTGATGCTACGAGTCTCAAACTGATGCTACGAGTCTCGGACTGATGCTACGAGTCTCGTACTGATGCTACGAGTCCCGTGACTGATGCTACGAGTATCAGACTGATGCCACGAGTCTCGGACTGATGCTACGAGTCCCGTGACTGATGCTACGAGTCTCGCACTGATGCTACGAGTCTCGTACTGATGCTACGAGTCCCGTGACTGATGCTACGAGTCCCGTGACTGATGCTACGAGTCTCAGACTGATGCTACGAGTCTCGGACTGATGCTACGAGTCCCGTGACTGATGCTACGAGTCTCGGACTGATGCTACGAGTCTCGTACTGATGCTACGAGTCCCGTGACTGATGCTACGAGTCTCGAACTGATGCTACGAGTCTCGTGACTGATGCTACGAGTCTCAGACTGATGCTACGAGTCTCGGACTGATGCTACGAGTCTCGGATTGATGCTACGAGTCCCGTGACTGATGCTACGAGTCTCAGACTGATGCTACGAGTCTCGGACTGATGCTACGAGTCCCGTGACTGATGCTACGAGTCTCGGACTGATAATACGAGTCTCGGACTGATGCTACAAGTCCCGTGACTGATGCTACGAGTCCCGTGACCGATGCTACGAGTCCCGTGACTGATGCTACGCGTCCCGTGACCGATGCTACGAGTCCCGTGACTGATGCTACGAGTCCCGTGACTGATGCTACGAGTCTCAGACTGATGCTACGAGCCTCGGACTGATGCTACGAGTCTCGGACTGATGCTACGAGTCCCGTGACTGATGCTACGAGTCTCTAACTGATGCTTCGAGTCCCGTGACTGATGCTACGAGTCTCAGACTGATGCTTCGAGTCTCAAACTGATGCTACGAGTCTCGGACTGATGCTACGAGTCTCGTACTGATGCTACGAGTCTCAGACTGATGCTACGAGTCTCAGACTGATACTACGAGTCCCGTGACTGATGCTATGAGTCTCGGACTGATGCTACGAGTCTCGGACTGATGCTACGAGTCCCGTGACTGATGCTACGAGTCCCGTGACTGACGCTACAAGTTTGAGACTGATGCTACGAGTCTCGGACTGATGCTACGAGTCTCGGACTGATGCTACGAGTCCCGTGACTGATGCTACGAGTCTCTAACTGATGCTACGAGTCCCATGACTGATGCTATGAGTCCCGTGACTAATGCTACGATTCTCAGACTGATGCTACGAGTCTCAGACTGATGTTACGAGTCCCGTGACTGATGCTACGAGTCTCGGACTGATGCTACGAGTCTCAGACTGATGCTTCGAGTCCCGTGACTGATGCTACGAGACCCGTGCCTGATGCTACGAGTCCCGTGACTGATGCTACGAGTCCCGTGACTGATATTACGAGTCTCAGACTGATGCCACGAGTCTCGGACTGATGCTACGAGTCCCGTGACTGATGCTACGAGTCTCGGACTGATGCTACGAGTCTCGGACTGATGCTACGAGTCCCCTGACTGATGCTACGAGTCTTACGATTGATGCTACGAGTCCCGTGACTGATGCTACGAGTCTCGGACTGATGCTACGAGTCCCGTGACTGATGCTACGAGTCTCGGACTGATGCGGTACCATAGATTTATTTGGCATGTAAGGTAAAAAACGTTTGCCTTCTCCATTGGCAATGATCGTATGATGGCATAATGCGTTTTTATCGTGCAATGAAAACTTTTTGCTTTTTTTAGTGGCTTGATATCGGAATCTCGTAATATGGGAAAAAGACCGAGATTCCGATATTGCATGCCCTAGACCCCACCCGTGTAATTTTAAACTTTAATGGGTCCAGTCGTCCAGTCGGTGCAGGTGGTGTAAATAGTCTAAATTCGTACTCAGATGTATTTTAAATAATCCTGAAAACGACTCCAAAAGGTAAAAGAAACAAATCATTATTCAATGATGAATTTTATTCTAATTTTATTTAAGTGGAAACATGAGTCCTTATAACATTTATCTAAAGAAGAAAACGCTATAATATTCTTAAATTACGAAATACTTATTAAATAAACAATGTCTTTCTTTATGTCACCGTTGAAATTAATTGTACCTAAAACATTTTGGGAATTAAATTATAAAAAACACACGCCACTATGGCACAATTACAAACACTTGAATTAGTACAAAAAAAATATTACAAGTAATAAAAAATAAAAATTGTGCAAAATAAAATTTAATATTTATTCGCAATAATGTGCCGTAACGAGCTTTCTGTGTTTTAGAGAATGTAAAATTACATATTTGTAAATTTATTATGACTTTTTAGTTCTATTAAAATTGAAAAAATACAAAACATTTCAAATGAAGTTTCAGGTTTCAGGTTTAAAGTTAAAATGAAGTTTTATATCGCGTTCACACATGAGAAAAATATTCTTTCCCTCAAACAGACGTAGGAATTGAAAGAGATAACTATTATTATTTTCAAGGAAATTGGTATTACTTTTGTTTTTTTTTATATGTCTAAAAAAAATGTTTTAATTTTACATTATCTAACGCCATCATCGTTAACACAGCTCGTGTCAAATGTAACACTAAATACGTTATAAAACGCGTAACAATTACATATTTATATACTGTTCAATAAAAAACGATATTTTTATCATTTATTTTAACCATTATCTTGAGAAGGCACATGTATAATTTTATACTTAAAAATTATATTTCAAAGAAAAATTGCGACATGTATCTGTTTTCGTTATACATATTTGTATATAATTTATATTTTAATGTTTATTTTTTGGTGTTGTTTAATTAAGAAGCGAAATTATTATCGAAGCTGTCTTAAAAATACCTATTTTGTATAGGTTGTTTTTTATTCTTGGGACATTTTTGATACGTATTTTTGGTGTGATATTATATACTATTGTTATGTATCCAGCCTTCAGCCAAGCTCAATCAGTCAATCCAATTTGCACTTAAATATAAAATAATGGTATGACAAAACCCTTATTAACTACTACAATTACAACAATGTATAATTTTAACGAACAATTATATTTTTTTGAAGTGGTACTAGATGATATGCCACAGATAATGACAGTTTTGAAAACGCCATTATAATTCGTAGTTTAAAATGAGAACCAAAAAGTGTTTAAAAACAACGAAAAAGTGTTTATTAGATTTAAAAATAATCATTAAAAAATGCTCTACAAATTAAGAATAAAGTGACATTAGACAGCGTAAACTGTCATTTTTGACGTTGACATAAGGTGACGTTTTCAAAACTCGTCAAATTTTAGTACAAGCTACAGTTACTACGTCTTACAAAATGTATTGTTTTGTAATTTATTAAAACAAAATTAAAACATTTTTTGATAATAAACAATTTTTTTTTCCAACCGATTTCATTAGAAAATCTGTACCAAATCTTATATTATTATTTTTTTGATTATTATTATTTATTTTTTTATTTTAATTTGATCCCAAAACAGATGACGAATAGCCAGCATGATATTAATTTTGATTTTACATAACAATGATAACACAAAAAGCAATGATAACCGTTATTTATATTATTTAATACATAGACAAGCATTATTTACAGTCGCTCAGTTGACATCTATTTATGTATAGTATATTAATTACGAGAATTTTAAAACGAACATTATTGATCTTAATAAAAAAAACAGTAACAATAATCAATAAAACTGTAAACGGCATAGGAATTAAAACTTTTTCTTATTTTGATGTCAAAATGGATAAATTATAAAAAAATGGTAGAAGACGGTAGAAAAGTCATAAATTAATTAATTGTTTTTATTTCAATTAAACTTAAATAATATTGAAAAATAAAATGTGAAAAAAATCCGTTTAAAAATTCTCGTAACAATTCAAATAAAAAAATGTACTGCCAACTATAACTACAATTTTAAATACGAAAAATATACATAAATATATTATATCAGTATTTCTAATTTATATAAAAGCTCGTGAAAATATTTTAGTGACACATAAACTTGTCTTTTACAATGTTTTTTTATATAACTACTAAGTATAATACATACTATTAACCGTATCGGCAATTTTATTAAACAAATTTTGAACAACATTCCATAATAAACATAAACTTATAAACTAGTACACACAAAACCTAATATAGAGAAAAGAGAAAAAAGAATTACACATGTCTTTACTGTATGCTGCTTGGAGTGGTAATTAAAAATAAAACAAAAAAGACTATTGCTTTGTACAATTAATTAAAACAAAAGAAAATTTGTCTTTTCAAAATTGCAGTAACATTAAATGCATATCACAACTGGCCTCTTGAAAAGTGTCAATGATAAAGGTAATTTCAATACGGCAAGCGATATTCGCTCGGCACATCAAGAGCGCGAGCAGAAATTTCACTTGAATGTTTAATCTATAGCGGAGAATACTTTTCGCTCGCGTCATTGAAGTCAATTCAATACCGCAAGCGAAAATCAACGCTCGTTAAATTGATAATAATGATTACTTTCTACGTTATTTAATGTAGGTACAAAATTGTTTGTGATCAAGTATTTATTTTATTAATTTATTATTAAGATATTTATTATTTTGTTCCTATTATTTTTCTACTTCAAATCTATGGAAGCCAAAAGTGACGACGTTGTGACACGTCGACTGACATGCGTTTTTTTAATATAAATACAATTTTCTACTCAATATGTTACATTATAAATTCTAGTCGAGAGATAGCTTTTCTATATGGTCCTATTTGTAGAGTAAGAAAATATTTAGTGCTGGTCCAAGATTCATCCAAAATAAATATAGGCCTAAAATTGTGATAAAAGTTTTGAAGTAATCGCTTTTTTAGAAGAGCTATCCCATAATGTCTGTTTAAAAAATGATTATTATTTTATTTTTTATTTATTATGATTGTGGAACAGACCCTGCCTCGTTAAAGCGATATAAAAGACTATTGTTTACCAATTGTCATCTAATGTCATTACCACCTAATACTACAAAAGCTTTGACAAAACATTCTAGGCCGATAGGAACTGAACACTTAAACAATAATTACAAATTAAAAAACACAAACGTTTTCAAATAATTTAGCTAGAAAAATCTTCATTTATTTCCGCTAAATTATCATCTCTCGTTAATTTTGTAAATTAAAACATTTATAGCAATTGCAAAAAAATCTCTACACTTACTAACATACCGTGTTCCATCACCTAATAATTTGACATTTGTAACTGTCATTCACAAACGTCAAGATGACAGTTCCAAATTGACAAGCAACCATACACTGACAAGAAGCATTTAATACAAATTGAAAACAAAAGGAGAGACCGCTAAACGACTAGGCGATGGAAACATCATCTTACGCTATATCTCACTTACATTTTAGTTATAAAAATTACTTCAACACTGTATTAACAGCCAATTACGTACGTCATTTCGAAATTTTTGGATGCGTCGCGTTTGTAACGTCTTAAAAACGATAATCATCACACATATTGCATACACTGCTGGTATTATGTGAGGTTGAGTGTCGCGAGGCGCGTCCAAAGGGGCAATGTATCGTGTGACTATGATGTTTCTGATTCCTCCCATTCGACGCTCGCCCACTGGGGCAGCTCGGTTTCGTACTCCCAGCCGGGGCCCTAAGGAACATAATTTATGTTTAGTTATTGGGTTCCCAACGTCGTTTACGTACGTAGACTGAATATAGAGAGATACAAGCAATAGAACACCCGTTTGACAAATATTGATCGGTAAAGTGCAGCCACAGTTAATTGGGTATGTTGACCGTTTTTGTTCTTTGCCAGTAGGTCAGCTAATTTATTAGTGGACATGACACACGTCATCAAATTAATTTGAAACCTAACCGAATATTTGGTTATAATGAACAAATTATAATGATCAGATAGCAACAGTGAAATAAATACTAGTAAGTTAAGTTTAGGGACCAGTCAGTAGATTTATAGAGACCAATCAGTAGAAATCTTAAAGGTGCGTCTTGGCTAGACGAAGCAAGCACAAGCCGATCATGATTCGAGCTAGAGCCGAGCACAAATTTATTCAAAAGCGCGTCCGTTCGATGCTTGTAAGTTCGTCCACACTACACGAATTTGCACGGCTCGTACTCCGCTCGTGATCGGCTCATCTAGCGTGGACTTCTATAGAACTAACCTTGTACTTCCATGCGTGCAGGTACATGACGAGGTCGCGCGGGCGCGGGTCGCGGTAGCGCACGCGGCACTCGTAGCAGTGCGGGTCCGTGCCCTCGGCCGCGCTCGCGATCGCCGTCCCCACTGGGTTGCAGCCCGTCTGCGTCGCTACTGTCACTTTGTCGGACTGGTGGGACAAGTGGAAATGTGTTTGAGTACATGTGTATCGAAAAAAATTAGACGAGAGCATCGATGAAGCAACGATCGACGCTTTTGACTTTCATTCAGGGGGCACACGTTCGACAATGATGGCTCTAATGGTGAAGGAAAACATGGTGAGCAAATTTGCACACACCGCCGGGGAAATTATAATTGTGTGTAAAGTTGATCAATCCGCTTTTGGCCAGCGGCCAGCGTGGTTGACTAATGCCTGATCATGATCACCCTAATTCAGGGTAGGCTCAAGTCCCCAAAAAGAATAGAAAAAACCTAAGTAACACTAATTCAGAGTAGGCTTCTGTCCCTAAAAATTATAAAAAAAAAAATACTATAATCTAAGTCTATATTACCTTAGCATCGCTCGAATCATCGTTGAGTGAAGGCGAGGCGACCGGCGAGGGGTGTCCCATGAACGACGCGGAAGGTGACGAAGATATCACTTCGAGAGGAGCCTCCGCCCCGCTAGACGGACTCGGTAACGTCGCTGTAGGTGATATAAAATTGTTTTCACTTTAGCATATACCTTACGAAATGAATTAGCGATATTATGATTCACACACAAGTCACGGAAGACTAAGGATATTTGCGTAAATTAAAGAAAAGAGACGCTGCGGCCCATTACTTTTTTTCTTAACTCTCATTTATAAGGAAAGATTTGTTTCTGCAGCTGTTGGAGTAAGAGCTGTTGTTTGAGAAATTCCAATGATTAAAAAAAGTAAATACTTAAATAAAAGTTAACAGCAGTCACATATACAGTCGATTTCTAAACATCCAAAGACCTCCCTGCATCCGAATATACTCCAAGTGAATTCCCACTAGCAGTATATAAATTCCCAGCAGTGTATACTCACGTGTCATGACTGAGGTGGGTGTGACGCCGGGCGCGGGGGACTCGAGTCGCGGGGACGACTCCCGGGACGCCGGACCTTCGCACTCGTCCTCACCCACTGGGTAACATGAGGGTATATTGAGTTGGGATGTAGTTTATAGAGAGAGTGTGTGAGTGAAAGTTTTTTATGGTGGAAAGTCACGCGTTTGACCACAATCTCACCTGATGGTAAGTGATGATGTGGTCTACGGTGGATCACGCTTACCTATGAAATACATATTCACTCTTGCTTTTTGCGTGTTTGTGTAAATAAGGACTGGAGGGCCATTTATTAAGTTCGAGAAATATTATGTAATCTTACATGGGGGTAAAGTCAAAAATCGAAAAATCATTTTTACGTAATGAATGGCCCATAGAAATAAAACATCATTTTCTGTAAACATTTAAATTCTTTGTAGCAAATCAAAATTTTATGTTTTGAGTAATTGATTTTTTTATAATGTTATTTTAACATATTTTGTCTTTCACATAAATTTCACAAAACTTCACTACCACCTTACCTTTATCATCAGAAGCTGGTTTGGAGAACAGTAGATCATCATCAGCCGCGTCCACACCGAGCCAGTTCTCAGCGTTGTGTATCGCTATCAGGTCCTTGACTAGTTCCTCGTCTGACTTGCCTCCTGTGTCACCGCCTTTACCACGCAGGGGTCCGAACACCGGATGGTTGTATAGCGGATCGTTTACTACTGGGTAGCCTGTAAGGAGTAATTTGATTTTAATAAATATAATATAATAAATATTCTAAGTATAAGACTGACATCTTCTTTCATCAATGGCATCTCTAAGATAACTTTTACTTCCTGACCCATTAAAACACACACAAAATATCATCCTAATAGATTAAATACTTAATTTTCTAGATTAACTTAATTTTTATTATGTGAATATTGTTAAACATAAACGTAACTTGAATGTAAACTAAGAGGAACTAATATAGAGTTCAATAAGGTAAAACAAAATTATAGTTAAACACTTTCTCGCAGATTATATAAAGAAGTGCCAGTATATACTTAAATCAAGAATGTCTTAAATATACTAACTCAAATCACTACGCATCCTAAACTTAAACTATCAAACGCAAGTTAAATTGAACCAAATAGATAATTGATTGCATATCGAAACGTAGTATCGGGTACTTGGGACAGTAAACACATTCAGAGGCCTAGAGTTGTTGGCCGAAGATAAACACAGTTTGGGAGACGGCGGTGGAATCGTTAATTTGTACATTGTAAGCATGCAAATATTGGCTTAAGTCTAGCAAGGACTTGTGATATATTTAGGCTGATGTCTTGAAATTATGATAGGAGACACTAATTTTGATACTTAATTGTTGATTGTAAATAAGTGATGTAGATTTGATAGTGATAAAGATAAAGGCATCATAAAAGTACCAAAATTTTAGACAAACTTTAAATTCTGCTTCAAAGAAAAGATTAATATTTTTCTGGTTTGGTTGGGTATGCTCTACGTTAAGAAAATGTTTGAAAGCCGTTAAAAATTCTAGTAAAAATACGAGTACATATTACTAACCTAAAGAAACACTCACACAATCTAAACAACAACACAAAACACCTCAACAGTCCACGACAAATTCCCATCATTCAAACTCTTCAAACCACTCACCCAAATACTGCAAGTGGACCCGTATCTGGTGCATCCTCCCCGTCTTCGGCTTGCAGAGCACCACGCTCGTGTTGTTACCGACATTGTATCCCAGCCTCTTGAACACTGTCGAGCAGTCCTTCCCCTTGGGGGACACTTTGCACACGCCGATCTTGTAGCTGACCACTTCTATTGGCTCCTGGCATTCAATCTCTTCTCTGCAAATTAATTGTTTGTGTGATTGTTTTGAGTGATTGATAGTTGGATAGATGGTTTTGAAATAACGGATTATTTTTTATAATTGTTTTTTTGTTCCGGTTTAAATTTTGTTTTATATTTCTGAAGTGATCACATAATTAGAGTGTATTTATGTGAACGTATATTGTTTACGTAAATAAAAGATATCAATAACGATTTTGAATTCCATAGAAGATTAATAAAAATGTACTAATAGTGGAGACTAGGGTTGTTCAAGAATTTAGCACAACAACTTATTTTTTATTTGTTTACTTTCAGCTAATAATTCATCTTTATTTTATTCCGGAACTTAATTGTTTACATACTTAATTGTGTTGGTCACTTGTCTGAACGTCTTTCCACCCCTCCCTAAAGCACTGCACAAAGGATCCTCAACTAGAGAGGTCTAATTGCAGAAAACTGTCCACTTACGAGTACAAGTACCCCCCCCCACACTTGTGCCTCGCTGTTCAAGTTACAGGAAAAACAGCCAAAATAAAAACTGCGACTTGGTTATTCAGTTAAGTGATTATAAAATTTCAAGTCACTAACTCGTCAGGAAGTTAGTTAAAAATTAATTAGAAGTCATACCCGAAAAGACTGCTTGAGACAAGTTAATAATTTTAAACTTTGTAAAAATATTCTTGATAATTGAAAATAAGAAAAAGGATTTGTCTATCTCATTTCTTAGACACCTTCATATATTATCTATTTTTTTCTAAACCAATTTTGATGTCATAAACGATTTAGAAATCTTGACAGCAAGATAATTACCGCGACACAGGAAGGAAGAAAAACATGTTCCCAATTAGCTTTAATTGAGAACTTAACTCAGGGACTTAATGATTTAGTATTTAATAGTCTGCCTGTCGAGTTATTTTAAACCTTATAAGTATCGTTATATTTGCGTTATGTCAATAAACTTCAATATTCTCGTCACTAACAACTTACATCATTAATGAGGGAGAGAGAGGCTTTTGCACTGCAGAGAGATCTTATAAGCCAATACTTTACGAGCTATACCCCGCTTTTTACTATTTTTAATCCCTTTTCTATTGTTCCGTAGAAATTTCAAGACAAAGTATCCTTTCTTTATATGCCACTGATAACATTTATGCCAATTTCATAATGGTCGGTTGAGTATTTAAGACATAAAAGACAAACAACTTTTGCCTTCATATCATTAGTAAGTATTAAAGCAGTCATATTTAAATTATTAAATAAAGTTTCAAAACAAGCAAATATTAAGTAAAATGTTTGTTACTCATATCTTGTTTAATTCGAATTAAAACTTATACTCGGTACTCGCTTTAGAAGTTCGCTTTTGTAGTAACTATTTTATTAAACGTATAAAACTTGTTTTTAGACAAAATGTTTGGTACAACAAATTTAATTATTGTTTCGTTAATTTTGCTTTTGGTTTAATTACCTAATGTTTTACTTTATATATTAAGATTAAGATCATAAGTTTTGATGATGATTTAATGTGATGATTTGATGATGATTTAATTAAACTTTCTTATTTTAGAATTATCTTATTTAATAATTGGGTGACTTGACTGACTTTGTCCTGTTACTTTTTCATAGAATAAGTTTTTTGACTATATTTCTATGACTTGATTATCTATCAAACTTTTTATCGTTAAAGAGTTTGAGGGAATTCATAAAGAAGTTATGAATATTTAAATGTGATAACATACTTTTGATGCTGACTATACAAATAAATACTCAGATTTACGTAATACTTAAAAATATAACGATTTCATAAAAAACATCATAATATAACTTACTCAGGGAACTCTCCATCGACTCTGCAAACGTATTCTTTTTGAACTTGTCTGTTCCTTATCTGGTGTTCCATTTGCCTTGCTTTCTTTGGACTCCTTCCGAATAATAGAAGACCTAATAAAAAGTATATTTCAAATATCAAAATTTATTACTTCAATAATATTGCGTAAAATTTGTACTACGATAAAGTCGTCATATGCATTACAATAATATTAAAGTTCAATAACATTTTTACCAATACAAACGTAAATAAAACGCGTTGAAAATATTTTGAAACCAAACACGGTAATTGAATAAACATTCGCAAGCGTTCGACTTGACTTACCCGACGTTAGCCTGTCTAGCCGGTGAATAGTCCTCAAGTTCTTCAAGTTGTATTCCTTAGCGAGAATGAAAACGACCGTATTGTGTCTGTATCTACCACACGGGTGCACCTGCAGACATTCAACTTGTTATATTTTATATAAAAATAAGTTTAATATAAAAACAGATATTATGGTGTCCCTCAAGGCTTTAGTTTAGGCAATCTATTATTTCTCATACATAATAAAATGTGTGTTCGATTTTACTGACAAATAATAATTTAAAAAATATTTAATTCAATACATACATACCTATCATATAACATAATAATTAAAGATATGCTGAAATGAAAATAATAACAAAAACGGTGCACAAATGCACAAAAAACGCCGTGATGAAATGCAAGCAATGACATAAGACTGGTTAAATGAAAACGCCGAAGAAAAATACCCAAACAGTTTCTATAAACTCAACCACAGTTGTCTTTCTCACTCATAATGAAACACGATCAGGATAGAAAGAAAGAGACAGAAAATTCAGAAGAATAAAAGGCATGCGTTAAAGTTTATTATTTAAAGAGAAAATTTTAGTTATTCTTGATTTCATTGAAAGGGTTTCAGAGTAAGCAAACATTTTATAACAACTAGAAACTCCAAAGTACTTCGCAAGTTGATTTGTAACAAGTTAAAGCGCTGTTGAACGTAGAAAGCTCATCATTAACCTAAAGTTTATAAATTCAATTTCGTATAAATTTTCAACGTTCGTATTAAATGAACCGATAAATTGTATAGTAAATTTTATGTCCGTTTATAAAATTTTATTACTACAGAAAATTCGGTTGGAGCAACTTTTGGGTGAATTATGTTTCACGTGAATAATTAAGAGTTAATTTTTAGTGTCTGTTTACGAAACAATGTAAAGTTAACGTTAACGAATATGTTTGCTATCTCATATTCGCCCTTATTATAGAGAAAATAAGATGTAGAGATAAAGGAAAGTGATGATAGGACCGCAATACTCAATAAGTGTACCACTCCTAAGTGGCATTGAGAGACCGAATATTTGCAGTTGCCGTACCAAAGTATTATACATTCTCAAACTTTGTGCAGATCACAATCTTCGTGTCAGACTCTGATGGTGAACTTTGGGAACTGAAAAAGTTTCATTTAACAATGTGGGTTTCGCAATGTTATCTCGTCCAATCCTGTTACTTTCTTTTCTTATTGAAGTTTCACATCCTGGGGGACTTATCGCATCTCAGATAAAATTGGAAATGAAAGAATTGTTATTTTGAGATGTGGACAAAATTTATTGAATTTTTCTTTTAACGAACGAACGAATTTTATCTGATTTAATTTGGATTTGTTTGGAAGATAAATTATGTCGAACCTGAATTTCATTTTGATTAAAAGGTAGAGATAAAAAACATGCAAACGATACCCATTGCCCAGAAAGCATTTAACTAGGTGTGGTAACAGATTGTTGTGTATAACCGATCAGAATCTGACATCGACTTGTTTGAAACGGTCCCACGCACTCACCGGCAGAGAGCAAGGCTTGTCTAGCACTAGTAGATCCTCGTCCACATGTATGATGCGCAAGGGACTAGCGAGCACTGGAGTTTCATGCCTGGCCCACCACGGATAATAAGTCATTACGGATACTACTCGAATCAGCGATGATGTAACTCACTTTGAACATTATTTACAATCTGTATCGCTAGATATGGTTCCTGCTATGATGGACGTCGCTTTATAGGACCCAGTAACTCATTGAACACATCTTCAAATTCGCCATCTATTAGTGTTTGGATGGCATAAAGGTCAGGATATAAAGTTCATGCTTAGGAAGACAGAGTCCTATATTGATGCTGTCTTATCGTACCATGTGTTGAATGGTGTCTATAGTTCCAAAGTGTCGAAAAATCCGATTTCGATGCTATAGGTGTAAATGGAAAATCATCATAGGAGGAACCTCGTCAAGATATTAAAATTTCTGTCGGTTTACCACAACAAAAAACTAAGTGTTCAATCAGTCCTTACATAGAAGGAACTGTTATTTATTTCATAGGCATAACCCGGGCGACACAGAGTCATTATGTACTGCCCTTGTCAAACTAATACAAGGATTGGATAGTGATAAAAATTTGTGATCAAATACAACTAATTTACATTTGTCTTGTCACAAAAATTCAAATGAGATTGCATCAAATGAGCTATTAATAAAAGTAGCATAAAAATAGTGTATTGAGACATAAACAATGAAAATAATGGAAAGATATCAAAGTGAATTACATCATGGATAGCAGTATTATACGAGGTACAGCGTGTTTTACAATTATTTAGCTGTAACTTTGTGTTATTTACGAATATCTAAGGGTATTCCCAACTGGCTCACCGGAGGGATCTATTGTGTCTAATACATGAACTATTGTGTGTACTGCCTTTGTGTACATATCCTCTAGTGTAGGAGATAAGAAAAACAATAATGGTTAAAGTATATTTGATAAAATTGAGTATTTTAATGTAAATATAAATGCGAATACGAAAGGTAATCTTAATAAAGTTGAACGTGTTTAAATGATATATAAAGATAATATAAAAAGCGAGTGTTTATTGAATATGGATAAAGAAAATATGCGCAATGGAAATGTAGGATACATTAATGATAAATAACTTTTCAAGTTAGTTTAAATGAATTTGTATTAATATTCATAGCATTAAAATGATGATGGAAAATTAAAAGATGAAAAGGAATATTATGAAGATAAACTTATTCATTAATGCAAATTTATATTAATTAGTTTCTTCGTTAAGTAGCTTAAACAATAGAAAGTCTCTACATGATTATAATACATTGTTAGATAATAGTGTTAGTTCCAACCTAACCGCATAAAACTTGGCAATGATTATTTTGAAGTTGGACAAAATTCTAAATCAGAAACTTTAAATTTTGGAACTTTACTTTAAAAAAAAAACGAACTTTAAATACAGAAGACAATTTACCTCACCAAAAATAAACTAAATCATATTAATTAATTAATTAAAATATTAGACACACTACATAAACTTTAATAATTAAATCGAACAAGAGAAATTTAAACAATGTGGATTTGGAGGGTTAGTTAGTTCAAAGTTATTATCTACATAATGAATTTGCTTAATAACAATGTTGAAACTAAAATAGTCTCGTTAACAATTAACGGTAATATTGAATACAAAGCTGGCTTTAGTGTAAATTAATTAAACATGTCAGTCTGTTTAGGGAGCGTACGATTAGTTAAATACGTTTCATACACAAATGTTAATACGTACAAAGCTGTTAAAAGGTACATTGAAAGATTGATTACAGCCTGTTGGCTTGATTTGTTTAAAACATGCAAACATATGCATGCGAGCCGACAACATACTCACACTTACAAAAACTTTGCAACCGGCTTAGTGACTACTTCTCATGCAAATACCAGCACCACCTACATTACTGTTTTATTCCGCAAAAGCCGATATGGAAGCGTCTGGCGATATTACGAGCCCTCCATCATACAGCGCAGCAAAATATTTCTTACCAAAGGGGCCACTTCACGTAAACGCAAAGGACTTTGAGAGATGCTAGCTTTTAGAGCCAGGAAAAGCGAATTTCACCGGAATGGAAAGCCTATAATATATCATAGCGGATTTATACAGCCACCGTGGGGCGAATTAAATCGGCACGTGCCCCCACAAAGCATTCATAACGTTCATATTGCAGACTCAAAAGTTTCTATTGAAAACCGGATTCCGATTGTTTTACTCGTAGTCTGAGAGCACTTTAGAATTTCAAACACTGAACCATTATCTCGACGAGACTCGAAAAATAAATATCATGAAAATCTATTGTGAGAACAAACAATTATCTAAGTATGCCAGTTTCATGAGGGCCGTAGTGGTATTATGCTGATATATACATATATAAAAATGTAACATAGAGCATGCAACACAAACACAGGGTGTATTTACAGTGGATGGTGTATATAGTAAGGAGTAAGCGTAACACATAACATGGCTGTCCCATTTGCCACTTACGGGGATAGAGGCCGGTTTGTTGACAACCACAATGTCCTCGTCGATATGAACGAGGGTGATGGGTTGGCTGGTCACCGGTACTTCGTGCCTGCAACGATACACACGTCAGGCTTTCGGCTTCCGCAGCGCGCCCCCAGATGCTGAGCAAACGTTAACAACACGCATGTTGTGCTTAACTAACGTGTCTGCTTCGTGTACATACATACATAGATGACGTTATCATTGTTGCTGTTAACTTACGGTCACATATATGTTTAATGTTAATTGCTCAGAATCCGTTAAGATCCTCGTGATGATAATAAATAAATTAGACGAAACAAAACAACAAATGAACATGCGTGAACTGAGTAACATTTACACTATACCAGACAATGTGACGATGGAGACCGTCCCCAACAAAACACAAACTTTATTGATCAATGTAATGTATTTATTTTGTGTTACTTGTTTGTTGGAGAATGGCCAAATAGTGCACTCGCATGCTCATTCGGTGCTTGACACTTCGTTACAGAAGATAGATATAATATTTGTGTTACATTTGACTAAATACATTAGACCTGAAATACAAACAAGCTTTGCTCTTTTAATCGATGCACGCCAAGTATATAAACATACACCTGACAAATGTAGCGGAGACAGAATGTGTAGAATACAAAAAACTTTAGTAAATACACAATAAGAAGGAAGAGAAAGATGATGTTAATATATACACAAGTTATTGTTTGTATGTATTTATAAATTATGTCAATGTATTTGTGTATTGTGATTATGAATTTGTTTGTATTTTCGTTATAATATTCGGGGATAAGTACAGTACCAGTTTCGTAATCTATGTGCTATTCTATACTTGGAAGCAGTACTACAGTAAACTTTGTTGTTGATGTTTTGGATGGTGTCTTACCTGTGGACGACGTTGGCTAAGAGGTCGTTGTGTTTAAGCCTGTAATCGGGGTCAACCCTGTCATAGTTAACTGTGAGGGTTCCAGCCCTGATACACCTCTCGTATTCAGCGGCGGGATGCGCCCTGAACTCCCGGGCGAAAACGTCGAGGATCTTCTCCCCGACCCACCGTCCTTTGGTAAACGTTGTGAATGTAAAATAGTAAGGGTATACCTTTCTGAGACCTGTAAAAAATATTTATGTTTTCTAGAAAATTCTTTAGTCTTAACGTGTTAAATTATTCTAACAACTTTTTATATCAAGAAATTCTTATTTTAATCACCTGAACACAGAATAATCCAAGCTTCTACATTTTTATTAGGACTAAATCGTTAGTAAACTTCCAATAATCGCCTCTTATAATCTACTGACAATTTAAAAGCCAATACCCCAGATTAGACAACAGTTATTACCGTCGTACAATCAGCCTGAATTTCGCTTTCAATAAAGCCATTTATTTCTACCTCATTATCCGTCAACAGCCGCGAAGCACGAATGAACTTCACCTTAATGTAGACCCGAAGACGGCAATGCGGCATGATAACTAAAGGTGGCCATTGACTTAACTGATCAGTTGAACTGGCGTCCATCCAAAATAGTCGTCAATCACCAGAGCCGTCCCAAATTCCAGTGGGGAAATCTAGTTGGCCTTAAACTTATGCTGCCTTATTTGCGTTGCATTTTTAGTCTGGTTTAGCACTAAACCAGGTTTTACACTCAATTTTGAATACTGCTAAAGTGCCAGGTTTGACTGACAATGTGTCAAATGCTTACCAGGTTTTGTTAAACCAGACTAAAAATGCAACGCAAATAAGGCAGATGGAGTGATGCACAGTTTTATGTCTGGACTGATCAGTTCAACTGACTTGAGAATGGCCACCTTTAATCCATTTAGATCATAAGGCAACGCGTTATGCATCGATTACAAAATGAATAGTTATAATAGACCATAATCTCATGGGTGGAAGATCGAAATTAGTTTGCCGTGAACTAAATATCGGTAGTTTGCGATGGACGATGTAAGTTATTGGTTTTAAAGGTATTAATTAAATGGTTTACTGGTCGATTATGATGATGATGTTGGAAGCTTTGTTTCTTAATGATTTTATTAAATATTTATAGTGTTTTATGAGTTTTTAATGAATATACTTTTGATTGACGGTCAATTTAGGTTGTAATTTATGAATTATTGAGTGATCAAAGGTTCTATTCTCGTTTTTGTTGATCCCGTGAAAATATTCTACATATACAGGGTTTGTAATGTCAATTACCGTGTAAAAATATATATTATCCATAAATATTGTTCTCAGTATGGGTATAGTAGTTTCAATAATGTGGTATCGGTATGTGTATGAAAGTGTGCGTAGTTTTTTTTACCCTAGATACAGGTGATTAACCTATTTAGGGATCAGTTGATATTATATAAAGATAAAGTGATTGATAAATGTTATGTTATGTATTTTAGAAAACCATTTTGAATCTTTTCTCTTTAAAATATAACACTGTCTTGCATGTCTAAAAGTTCAATAATAGTTTATACTTGTACTAGCGTCGCCCCGCGGTTTCAACCGCGTAGTTCCCGTTTCCGTAGGAATATGGGGATAAATTTATACTTAAAGCCTTCCCACTGAATCACTCTATCTATTAAAATAAATCGCATCAAAATCCGTTGCGTAGTTTTAAAGATCTAAGCATACATAGGGACATAAGGAAGGACATAGGGACAGAGAAAGCGACTTTGTTTTATACTATGTAGTGATAGTGATATTGAACTATTGAAACCATTAAATTCTTGAAATATAATAACAGTAGCATATTGTTCATGTGCCTTTGATGTCTTTTGTATTCTTTGTTTGCTCGCAGCTCTATTGAATTCAAAGTTACATTTAGATTAATGTTACTAGTAGTATCGGTATTTGAATTTCATTGGAAATCTTTTGAAAATATATTTTTAAAGATATTGTGTTTTGGAATTTCAAACAATATTACATATTAGATAATAAGACACATGTAACATCATCGGCCAACGTTACGGGTAGTTAGAGTCCTAAAAAGTCTAACATTTAGTTTAACCAAAAAATGACGTATCGTCCTCTGGATTGTGGAGGTCTTATAGTAGTTGTTCAAAAAGACAACCTGACTGACTGATGTATAAGTATCGACGGACTAATCCATAAACATTTCACTCAAAAACTGAACGGATTGCGAAATATGGCATTTAGATACCAGATGCTGACTGACTGACTGATTACGCAGGTATCCGCTAAGATACAAACGAAAAATACGTGATTCATCCGCAAGGGGAACAGTTAGTTTAATAGTAAAAACTCCAAACAAACTCACCATTTTCAATATAATACGACGTCTCGTTGTATCTGTCGTCTGTGAATCCCGGTCTTTTTGCTTTTAACGCCTTTGTTTCTAACTTTGCCTGTAACAGAAAAAAAAATGAATGGATAGTTTTAAAAACAAACCAACTCTGTCGCTGTATGTTACGGAACACTGTTTTTGTTTAAATAAAATACTAGCTTCGCTCGATGGATGGAATGAGTTATCTATACTTAGGTACATTATCTTGATATTTATAAATACATAGAACAAAACAAGAATAAATAAAATAAAACCTTTTTAAAAACACGCTTTTAACGATTGTCATGGGACTTACATAAGTATGCCAAATTTCAGCTCAATCGGATAGCCAGTAGTGGTCGAAAAAAGCTTGCAAGATTTGATTACAGACAACGGGACAGGTAAAACTAAATAAAAGCTTGTAAAATCAATGAACTCGATAGCACCATTCTTACATGATTGTCATCGTTTCATATCCCAATGTGTCCCAATGCAGAACAATGGTATCTATTTCTCACTTATGATATTTATTAGAAGAAACAGGCGTTATCACCACGCTTGATTTATTTGAATACTTTTGTAGATATTGCATAAAACATACTTATATGTGTCTAGCTAACATATCCCCAAAAGTTTCTTTAAACTGTATATTCCTAAGGTCTATTTTCGTTTACCACGTCATATCTAACCTAATATTTCGTCAACTGTACTTAATTTGTGGAAACTCGAGACCCTATTTGTGTTTGATTGTTTTTGTTTTTAAGGTAAAAACTTTTTTATATATTTTGTTGTAATTTTGTTGTTTCATTGTAATAATGGGATTGCGGAATGTAGGTCGGAACTCAGAGTGACATTAATTTCATGTTATACTTTGTTGTAATGTTTTATTTCCTTGGTTTTTTTTTCTTGCAAAGATTTACGGTTAATTTGATTCATCAGTTAATTTATTCCACGAAATATTTAAAAAAATCTAGATATAATTGGTTTTTAGTAAATGCTTATTGCACACCCTGGGATTTGACCCGTTTATCTGTTAATTCGATAAAAACCCAGGATAAAAAAGTATCTTACATGTTAATTCAGATAATAAACTATAAGCATATACTTTTTTATCCAAATCCGTCCAGCCGTTTGAGCGTGAACGAGTACCAAACATACACACTGATGTTATTAAGACGATAAGGAAGAATAGTCATAATAGGTAAAATGACATGTCAATCCAAAAAAAAATCAACAAAAAGGTTGTTACTGTCCACACACAAATCCTTTCCATTACATCCTGACACCAAGGCTTTTCAGCCGAAAGTCGCAACCAAAATGAAATATCAGAAACCGATCGGCGTGGCCACACTGATTAAAATTCGAAATACAAACTGATTGAAGCCGACCAGACTCTGGAACATTCGGATCATTGCTCGCGTAAATTAAAAACTGGGATTAATATACTTTTCTAGGGTTACGTTAAATACGGGATCTTATTACTAAGATTTGCTACAAATGACTTGTACTGTCCGGACGGACAGTACAAGTCATATCTGTCTGTCCGTCACCAGGCTGTATATCATATATACTGTGATGGTAAGACAGGTGAAATCTTAAAAAATGGTGTTATTCTGTCGGCGCCTTAACAATATATACAAAAAACAAAAGAAAATAAATATAAAAATCTACAAATAAAATAAATATAAACTCCAATACAAACGTGGTTGTTTGCTGTTTCTTTCAATATTAATAACGTCAACATGACGTTTGAAATATTAGCAGAATATTTAGTAATAAGTAGTACGGAACCCTTCATACGCGAGTCTGACTCACACTTGGCCGGTATTTTAATGTTTAACGTGTACATTCCTTGACCTTTCATTGTGTGGTTACGAAACGATAAAAAATACATTTCTGGAAGATTGAAACAAAGAAAAGTAATAAAGAATATCTCTTTTACGGCTTTTTATTCATGAGTTTTAATGAAAATGTTTTATTCAATGAGGTGTTACATGTATCGAAAATGATGTAAACAAAAATGGTACGTTGTGTTTATGTAATAGGTGTTATTTTTGTGTGAAATAGTTTAGTATATTTTGTTTATACATGTTTTTTGTAATAGTAATTTCGTGATAAAGAAAACTTTGGGAAATTCATGGAAAACATAATAAAAACTATATTTTGACATTAAATTAGACTTAAAATAGAATTAGCATTAGGGCCTATTTCATAATCTTCAAGTAACGTTCCGAGTACCTACTCACATGTTTTGTCACTTGATATAAAGTAAGAAAGAGACAAAACTAACTTTACTTGGTGAGTAATTTTACTTGAAGGTCGTGAAATAGGCCCTACGCTTTGTCAAATAACTTAAATTTCTACAAGTTCAATTAATAATTTAATACTTAAATCAAAGACAATATTTCAATTATGAAAACAACAAACTTGAAAATTACTGTTATTGCAATAAGTTTTGACATTTGGATTGGCGCCAATTTCATTCATCGGCTGTCATCGTGATCACAGACTAAATGATAAGTAGACTTTTTGCAAATAAAATGTTTTGACAGTTAATAAGTTATTACAGTTTTTTTATCGTAATGCTTGATTTATTTAATTTAAATTATTAGTAAAAATATATGCTCCCAGTTTACCCAAAAGCAAACAAATGATTGATATGTAGAGTATTTGTAAAGATTTAAATAACAGATGTTCATGAAATTTTGGTGACCTTACACATTGCGAAGGTTTTTGAAAACAACTTTTTATTTTACAATTCCTTAGGAATAGAAACAGGAAATTATGCAAATAAAATCACGGTGCAAAAAAATCACAGGTAATAGCAACAAAACCGACACAATTCTTACACACCTCACACCGTTCCGTTCACGTCACATCGCGTCATTATCGCATAAAAATTTCATCCGCCCATACAATTACCGGCAAGTAGGGGGCCGCATCTAGAGCTCTCGTTGAAGACGAGCAATGTATTTGAATTAGGGTCAAGAGTCGAGCGATGGCGGTGAAATATTCGCGTCTCGGTGCTGGTAATGAAAACAGAGCGACCTCGGGTGTCGCCTTTTGTGTCACTTCTGTTAACTCTTCGAGAGACCTTAATTGAAGGACGATTTTCATTTTATTTTTATTGGTATATAGTAGAGCGTACGCAGTTCTGATTTAAGTCGAATCTTTAAACAAATTTCAGCAAAATACAACGGCCTAGTTGAAGTTTTTGACTAACCTAGGTACTCCCAAACATAGACTTTGGTTAAGGGGAATAAAATCTACATTTTACCCAGAAATATTAAATAATTTCTTAGAAAAGGCGATATAATTGAACCTCACGCGAGCGAAGCTAGTCATAAGTACTAGTATATAGTATACTACTATATAGTACTACCTAATTCTGTTTTATTAATACTTGTTTAAATTTATTTTATCTTTTCTTATTGTTTTAAATAGTTTTAAGTAATTGCTTGCACCTACGATTATTAATTTTACTTGTGAATGCTGTGTACACCTGTAATTGGTCTGTACATCTGAATTTTGTTACATATAGACACAATATTTTTAAGAATGTTTTATGTACTTTCTGTTGGTGTGCCTGTTTTAAAATAAATAAATAAATAAGCTGCGATAAATAATAAAGTAAACAAACCTTTTTCAAGTCTTTATTTATATCAGTGTCATCTGCTTTTCTCTTCTCACACGAAAGTATACAGTTTTTGCCGTTGTCCTTTTCACCCTGTAACAATTAGAAAGAGATAACATTAGTATGATATCACAAGAGTAAACGTAATCCCACCAAAAACATTCTGTAAAAAACTAGCCAAGTCTCGATAGAGCTGCTTGTTTATCTCTAAAAAGTAATGAAATCTAGACAAAGTCGTGCCAAGACTTCCAAGAGTTCCTTACTGCGATTTCTTTATTATTATAGTTAATGTTGTGTGACTTGGCCGTTCAAGGGTACACATGTACACAAGGGTACAAAACTAGGTGCTCCATGACACTATTGCACCAATCTGTCGCCAGAACCGCTACCCATTGACGATAGAAAATTGCCACTTAAATAACGTTGATTCAATATCCAGTCCATTGTAGACTTGATAAAGCTGCGTATTTCAATAATGTTATAACATTACGTGTAAAAAAAATTTACTTGTACCCACTACTAACGTTTTAAACAATGTTCAACGGCCAAGTCACACAACATTAACTATAATAATAAAGAAATCGCAGTAAGGAACTCTTGGAAGTCTTGGCACGACTTTGTCTAGATTTCATTACTTTTTAGAGATAAACAAGCAGCTCTATCGAGACTTGGCTAGTTTTTTACAGAATGTTTTTGGTGGGATTTTATTTATTTTTGTTGAAATGTGTTTATATTGATTTATTTTATTAGATTTTCTTATTTGACACGTTTTTTCTTTTTAGGAGTAGTATTTTATTATTAAGCGCCCCGCGGTTTCATCCGCGTAGTTCCCGTTCGCGTTTCGGTGGGAATTTCGGGATAAAAATTATCCTATGTTATTCTCCTGGCTCTAAGCTACCTCCCCACCAATTGTCAGCCATATCAGTACAGCTTTTCTAGAATTATAATTCCCGTTCCCATTCCCGTGGGAATTTCGGGATTAAAAGTATTCTATGTGCTTCTCCTGGTTCTAAGCTACCTCCCCACCAATTTTCAGCCAAATCAATTCAGCCGTTCTTGAGTTATAAATTCCTGTTCCTAATCCCGTGGGAATTTCGGGATTAAAGTATTCTATGTTCTTCTCCTGGTTTTAAGCTACCTCCCCACCAATTTTCAGCCAAATCAGTTCAGCCATTCTCGAGTTGTAAATTCCCGTTCCCATTCCCGTGGGAATTTCGGGATTAAAAGTATTCTATGTGCTTTTCCTGGTTTTAAGCTACCTCCCCACCAATTTTCAGCCAAATCAATTCAGCCGTTCTTGAGTTATAAATTCCTGTTCCCAATCCCGTGGGAATTTCGGGATTAAAGGTATCTTATGTTCTTTTCTTAGTTCTAAGCTACCTCCCCACCAATTTTCAGCCAAATCAGTTCAGCCGTTCTTGAGTTACAATTCCCGTTCCCGATCCCGTATAACTCCCGTTCCCGTTCGATTATCCTAGTTTTTATAGTTTTCCCTATATGTGGCCATTAAACCCTAACTCTGTACCAAATTTCAGCTCTCTAAGTTTATGGGAAGTACTAGTTCTATTTTGATGATCATGAGTGAGTGAGTGAGTGAGTGAGTGAGTGAGTGAGTGAGTGAGTGTCTGTCATAAATACGAAACTTTGCTTTCGCATAACTTCGGAACTAAATGACCTACAGACTTGAAATTTTATTTTAAGTATGTGATTGTATAGCTTACTGGATGACGAAAATTTCAGCGTTCTGGGTTTATCCAGAGGTTCTTAAATAGGGGCCTGAAAATGCGGCGAAAGGGTTCCTGTAAAGGATGGTACGGCAGTGTTTGCTTCGCGCTCGACTTGGCGGGGGGCACTGCCGTGCCCCCAGATTCTATGCAAAGATTAAAACATATTTCGTAGCAACCTTTTACGTAGTCAGCTACGGCGTAGTAATAAAATGTTGCCGTAGCGTTTTTCTAAAACAATTTTCATCTTTGGAATGAACACATTCCAGATAGATAAAGATAGAAGATATTGGGAGAGATTTTTGCGTAAGAGTGATACTTAAGTAAATCTATACTTATATTATAAAGAGGAAAAATATGTTTGTTTGTAACAACTAGGCTTCGAAACTACAAAACCGATTTAAAAAAATCTTTTACTAATGCAAAGCTATATTTTCAGCGAGTGACATAGGATATATTTTATCCCTGTATTCCCATGAGAATGGAAACTACGCGAGTAAAACCGCGGGGCGCTGCTAGTATAATAATATATTTACCAGTATACTTAAATGTTGGATATTTTAAAAGCACTATTATTGTATTTCGAAATCAATCAAGGTAAATTGAAACAATTAATAATGTATTTATTGAATTAGAAGCTATTTCGATATTAAATTGATAACTAATGAATCAAATGAGAGTTAAATTGGTTTATAATTGTTATAATCTAATATTCATATCATGAGTTTAGACTTAGCTACTTAGATAAGTTTATATAGAAGTTGTCAGTTCGATTTACTACTCTATGCGCATTGAAATAAATTTGAATTTACTGGTCATGAAACTAGAATTAAATAAGAGTATAGAGAAAATAATAATGCCAAGCGCAACGAACAATAAACATAACATAACCTTCACTACATCATTTGACTATAGTAACTGACCCCTAACTAAGTTGGTTACTTGTATCTATAACAGAAACTACACACACTCATTCACAACAACAAAGTCAAAATAAAATTTAGACAAATTGAAATCCTACAGAGATTGATAAAAAGACGACAAAAAAAACAAATTGAATAATCCTCAACGAAATCCTAAACTGGGTGATAAATAGACCACAAAAAAAAAAACAAATTGAATAATCCCAAACAGCGAGCCAAGCCGGGCACGTACACTAGTACACCATAAATCATATGATCACAGACACATGTGCGTCACGCAACATAAGTTATAATACCTCTCGGCTACTCTTGACCGCGTGATGGATGGACGGGATATATCATACTATAATAGTATTATGAGTGCTTAATTCTATTGAAAAAATGGTCGGAAAAATACGTAAAATATGTCGCATATAATCGGGTGTGATTTTTGTGGTTATAAGTCTATCTATCCAGTGACTATGTGCACTTTTTAACCCCAGACGCAAACAGAAGGGTGTTATAAGTTTAACGTGTCTGTGTGTGTGTGTATCTGTCTGTCTGTGGCATCATAGCTCCCGAGCGGATGAACCGATTTCAATTTAGTTTTTTTTGTATTAAAGGGGACTTAAGTGCGAGTGTTCTTAGACATGTTTCATGAAAATCGGTTGACCCGTTTAAAAGTTATGGGGGTTTGAAAGTAATTGTGTTGGGGGTATTTATAATTTTTAATTTAATTGTTTTTTCAACACACTTGCTCATAAAGGGGCTCTTATTTGTGCAAAAACAGTTGAATAATGACACACTTGATTCACTAGTGAGTTATAGATTTTTTTTTTTATTGTTTAGTTTTAAAAAAGTTTCGATACCAAAAAAAAAATCGTGTCCATACATTTTAAAAACAAACTTCAACTATGTTGCCTTACTTTTGGTAGGTCTATGGTCGATTCCATTCATTCATTCATTAGATTTTTTTTAATAAGTATACTCTTTTAATCTATGGCCGATCACCATTGTTGTGTTGGATGCGCGCGTATAGAAAGACTGTTTATTTATTAGCAAAAATAATATTTTATTATTAATTTCTTCGCAAATGTGTTGAAAAACGTTGTATGGTACACGCGTGTATTGATGATTACTATCCTCGGCTATCTTCAGACCCTCGCCTGACGGCTCGGGCCTCAATAGCGCCTCGGAAGTAGTCACCAACTTACTTCGCTTGTACCATAAATAACTATTTATTTGTAGTAACGCTAAATTTACATCTACCTGCTTGCACAAGTTTGGCTTTCGATTCAGCTTCAAGTGACGCGTGTTTGTAAGCTTTTTGGTATAGTCTCGTGGTATGTCAACCTACATGAACCAGAGATCTGGGGTTCAATTCGTCGTGGAGTGATAAATGATTGCAAGCTTTTTGTTAATATTTTTACAAACTTGAGATTACTAATAAGCCTATTCCTCGTTTCTCTACTAATGTCATTTTATTAGAGAAAGGGGCCTTACCCAGTACAGCCTCGACCTGTGTGATTTATTGGAAGCCCACATCATATATTGACTAAAAGTTCTGCTAACAACATCAACTAACGCCAAAATTATGGACGTGAAATTTTTAATTGATCACGCTCAGAAACTTTTCTAAACTCATTGAATTTATTTGGTCCTCAAAAATTAAGAATTTTGTTTTTTTTTTTCGAATTTCAAAGAGTTTATTTATGGAATTAAATCTAATTAATAAATCTATATATATAAAAGAAAGTCGTGTTAGTTACGCCACTTATAACTCAAGAACGGCTGGACCGATTTGGCTGAAAATTGGTGGGGAGGTAGATAAGAACCAGGAAAAGGACATAGGATACTTTTTATCCCGAAATTCCCTCGGGAACGGGAACGGGAACTACGCGTGTGAAACCGCGGGGCACAGCTAGTAACTATATATTACGAAAACAATAATCAAAGTAGAAAAACGTTAGAGGCATAAAACTATTCGGTTGGAAAACGTTTTAAGTTAGAATAAAATATGTTTAGATATATCCAGACGATACCTTATAAATACAATCATAAAAGAGACAACATCACCGAGTTTAATGAATTTTTCTTCTAGGTGAAAAATACGCTTTATTTTAAACTCATTTGACGATTATATTTAGTGATTGTTTAAATCCTAAGCAATAAAGATTTATTTGATCTTTGATACCAAACACAAAGAGAATAAAATTTCAAAGTAACTTTTTTCAAACTAACGAAACTAGTCGAGTCGAACATTTAAATTTTATTTTCCAAAAAAATCAACATCGAGAGCATTCGACAATATTCGATATCGGCGTCGAAGCTTCCCAAATATAACGAGGAATTTAAAAAGTCAAGTGAGGTCGACTTTTTGCTGCCGTGAAAATATATTTTATATTTTTAAGAGTTAACAATAGAACGTTTTAAGTTTTTTTGTTGTTGGTTAAAATGGGAATGTATAGTTTAATTGTTGCATAGCTTTTTCTATGTAGCGTGGAATGTTCCGATATATGTATAGCGTACTGTATCTGTGAATATTTGTCGTGTGGACAAAGATTAGCGGTACTAGTCCAACAGCTAAGGCCTGACGATAGTGAGTTCGATCCTCACCCAATTGACGTGAACCTACTCCAGACACGAGCATACTTAGCTTCGTTGGAGGGGACAAACAAGACTACTAAGAATCGCATTGCTAATAAAAACAATTTATCGGATATTTTAGCCCGGATTTTGTAATAAATATGACGGGAAATTGATACCATCATCAGGATTGGCCATCGTAGGGCGTGTGGGCGAACAATAAAATAATAGTCTTTGATTGAAGGTATGACACTTTTATTTAGATAGCAGTCTCAATACAAAATCAACTCACGAATCTCAAATCACTATTCCTTAAATTACATTAAATTATTCCTTTAATCAGACTGCAATTAACAAACGGGAATGTCCTAGGATGACGCGGAACAAAAACGATCCGTCGAATTCGTGGTGCGAGCTTGAAGGCGGTTACCAATTGAATTCCGCCAACATGGCCGCTAACCAACGACACGACGTTCCGTCAGAACGACAGCATCTGTCAATCTCGTTCCGCAAACTCGTTCAATCTTAACTTAGAGCGCTGTCACTGTCAATCACGTTTCAAAAACGTCAGTTTTAACGTTTATTTAAAATGCGCCGTCAAATAAATAAACAAAAACAATAATCAAATTAAAAACTTCCACCTTACAAAGCGCGTAATCCAAACCATCACTTCCACGAATAGTAATGAACGCTGTCCAAAATAAATTATTACTTATTTACGATATAATACACAAAGTTTCCAACAACCGGGGGTCACTTTAAAAGTTTTAATTGAAGTTCACCCTCGTCTGGGGATGATAAGCGATTATCGTGGTATTGACAAATTGGTACATAACCGATGTAAACAAACCTTTGTTGGGAAATTAATTTGTTAACGAGTTTTTGGTAATTGTAGAAGATCTTTGCAATTTTGATGACGCTAGGTTTACTGAAGTAATTATATAAGTGCGTAGTATATCGTTATGTTAATGCATAAGAACGCAAGCTATTAAAAGCTGCGATACTTATTTGCACGAATTCAAGATAAAAAACAATTTGACTTATTGATTTCTTTAATGAACACGACAAAAATCCGTTAAAGTAGTTTTATTTCAATTTTACTTAAACATAATTTAGGAGAAATCGCAATTACAAAGCGTACTAAGTCTATACTTCTTTTGAATTTTAAACTTTTTAATTCTATAAAGTTCTTACAAATTTCCTATAAATAAAACTTTTACTTCCATGAATATCGTTTGAAGTTATAACGTAATAGTTTTCCTTGTAATTTTTGAATAGTATGTTGTAGGAGTGTATTTTGCTATTACAATTTGAGTAGGCGATATTATTATCGGATACGAAAATAAGTTTATATGGGATTTAGTAGCTTATGTACCAAATGTTGGGTTAGTTCTAAAATTTTTTTAAACATTTTATTTTATAAATTTCCAATTTATGTAAAAATATAATTTATGTTTAACGTTTCAATAAGTCTACCTCGTAAGCACAATTTATTAATATTTATAAAAGTATCAGGTAACTACTATTATTCTAGGTACATATTAATGAATACAGTTACTTTTTATCATATTGCATATCCTCTTTTAATTTCCAATTTAAATTAAAATATCTCTCGTTTGCCTTGACATTCATAATTTATTAGTGCGATATAGATTATATTTAAATGTTATTGTTCATAATTAATTTAGAGATTAGACGGAAAATTTTAAACTAATTTTGACCTATACGAAACATCACCGGGTAACAAAAACAAGTCTCCGTGAACTTAAACTACTACCAAATTAATTAATCTTTATAACCTACTAGCAGCGCCCCGCGGTTTCACCCGCATAGTTCCCGTTCCCGTGTGAATACAGGGATAAAATATAGCCTATGTCACGCACTGATAAATTAGCTTTCCATGGGTGAAAGATTTTTTGAAATCGGTTCCGTTGATCCCGAGATTACCCCTTACATTTTAACAAACACACAAACTTTACTTCTTTATAATATTAGTATAGATTACTATCTAGAACGCCATTTGCATATGCATCTGCTAGACAATGCTGGGGTACCAAGATCTATTCCTAAAATTATAGTTTTGCTTGTTATCTTTCACGGACCGAGTGTGGTGGCGCGGCATGGGGAATGCTTTTATCCAGCAGTGGATGAATACGGGCTGACGATGATGATGCTATCTTTTTTCAAATATGGCTGTAGTTTTAGATTACCAACATGCATTGTTTAAGGGTCATGATTCTGTCTTTTTCACTATAATAATATCGATAATTTAGAATGAGTGAGAGAGTGACTTTTGGCCTAGTATTGCATCTAAAGGCAGAAACTTCTCGCTACCTATTTTTAGGAAATTGAAACTTTAAGTCCTATTTCTGAAAGTCGATTTTCGTCTAAACAAAACTACCAATACGTTTGCTTCTAATAAAGTACTTGTACATAATTCCGTTTAGATTGAGTAACAAAACAGGTGCAATTTGAATTCAGCCCTGACACTCGGGGTCCATCAAAACACGACGGTGGCAGTTCAAAGACACCGCGCCACACAAACTCGCGTGACTTCAGACCCTTAAGTGAAGTTATCAGTTAAGGTTGTGGGGTGCAAGTTATGAGAGAGTTGTGTTGGTATATATTCGATTCAATAAGTAGGTAAATAATAAGTTTGTCATACAGATTGTTTTCAAATTAGTAATAGCACTTTTTTGAAAAATGCATTCATAATTTTCCCCACAGCCAGGACTTGAACCCGGAACCACTGAATGGTATTAGCACATTTTATGTAAAGTATTGACGCTTAATCGCACTGTAGAAAGCTTTACTAAGCAAAGGCGTCTCTCTGTTTAAAAAATACCACTCGACCTAGAAATTGAACCCAAAACCTCAGGTTCAGCAGGTAATAATTAACATAAGCGACTAAACCGACAAGCCGTTTACCATGGTGGTATACTTATAGACCATAAGCTGATACTCGTGGCTGATACCGACAAAGCGTTGACCATTTCGGTATAATATCAAAGATAACTGGGTTGGGTAGACCTTATAACAAAATGGTATAATGCCAAAGACCTAATCCCTACTATAAAATACAACAAAAAATATCTCATACCACACACCACACACCAAAACGACCGTGACTCGATCATTACACACAAAAACAGTTTATTTCGACATCCAATACGAGCAATTTCGGGGCGTTCAAGTAATTCTACTCCATAGGAATAAAGCCATCTACGTATACCACCCACCATCTACATATAGACACGAATAGGTCTCCTAAAACAGAATATATTGTTATTTATTGACTATGTTTCATGAATTTCTGTGTCTTGGTGTATTGATGAATTGTGTCAGATATATCCTATTCTTCTTCTGGTGCCATCTCCTACCGGAGGTTGGCGATCATCAGGGCAATCCGTACTTTGTCGGCAGCAGCTCTGAACAGTGAGCGTGTGCTCATTCCGAACCACTGCCGCAGGTTCTTCAGCCAAGAGGTTCTTCGTCTGCCTGGTCTTTGGCTTCCTTGTATCTTTCCTTGTATGATTGATTTATATATCCTATCCTATCTATTTATTTGTACTGTATATACCTATGTATTCTATATCTGTGTGTATGAATATCTTATTATCTTTAGAATTCTTACTAATATTACATTACATATGCGAAATTAACTCTGTCTGTTACCATTTCATGGCTAAATTACTGAACCGATTGTTTTATGTTTTAACCAGAAATTCTCACGGGATCGGGAACTATGCGGGTAAAACCGCGGGGCATAGCTAGTTTTGCATATGTATTATTAATATAGATGTGCCACGTGGTTTCACACGCGTTAAATGCCTAGGTATAGCTTTTTTTAATTACGGGGTATGTTATTTTAATCGGATAAATATTACTTGTTCAAATAAACAAACTCTGCATTCTAATAGAGCTAAATATAATCATAAAATTGATTATACCTAACGTATCTTTGTATCAAAATTATATTTAGTTACACATAAAATAAATTAACATAAAATATTGATTGCCCTTTACAAAAGTTATTTATATTTGAAACAATTTCTTCATAATGTTGATAATAGAGCTAAAAATAATCATTAAAATTGCAATACCTAACGTATCTTTGTATCAAAATTATATTTAGTTACACATAAAATAAATAAATTAACATAAAATATTGATTGCCCTTTACAAAAGTTATTTATATTTGAAACAATTTCTTCATAATGTTTATATTACAATATTTTGGCACCATTTCTTGACAAAGACAAACAATAATACAGATATTAATTTGGACGATGTATATCTCTGATTATTATTTTATTCAGTTTTGTAAAACATGACTCACTGTCACAGGGACAGATATTTTAACTTATTGTGAAGATGTTCGACTAACATAGTATCTATTTTTTGTCATTTTTAAAAGCGAACGTGAAGAAAATTTTAGGTTTGTATTTTTTTAACAATACATTTTTTTGAACAGGCAATTGTGAAATGTTTGTCTATACTAATATTATAAAGAGGAAAGATTTGTTTGTTTGTTTGTAATCAATAGGCTCCGAAACTACTGGACCGATTTCAAAAATTCTTTCACTAATGGAAAGCTAATTTATCAGTGCGTGACATAGGCTATATTTTATCCCCGTAATCCCACGGGAACGGGAACTACGCGGGTGAAACCGCGGGAGCTACTAGTTTTATATAAAATACACAGTACGGACACTGTATGTACTTGAGAAAGAGAGAGAGAGGCCTTACAAGCAAATACTTTACTAACACTTATATTTATTTAATTAAAAAACAGTGGTAGAGTCGATCTGTGAGTTGTGTCTCTTTAGAAAACATATTCTTATTCTTTTACTTCATGATAAGTACTAGTTTCAGTAAAATTTTACGTTCCTTCATACAAAATTACGAAAAATCACCGTATAAATACCAAAAACATATCATACTTCCAATCAGTGAATGAGAAAGAGTCAAGAAAGAGATAGAGATAGTTCGTTATTCCGTGGTTAAAATCATAACAAAACCGTTTTATCTTTCACTAGTAGCTCCCCGCGGTTTCACCCGCGTAGTTCCCGTTCCCGTGGGATTACGGGGATAAAATATAGCCTATGTCACGCACTGATAAATTAGCTTTCCATTAGTGAAAGAAATTTTGAAATCGGTCCAGTAGTTTCGGAGCCTATTCATTACAAACAAACAAATCTTTCCTCTTTATAATATTAATATAGAAGTATAGATGAGCCGAGTGTGGTGGCGCGGCATGGGGAAGGCTTATATCCAGCAGTGGATGAATACGGGCTGACGATGATGATATTATGTTTTTTTCAAATATGGCTGTAGTTTTAGATTACCAACATGCATTGTTTAAGCGTCATGAATCTGTCTATTTCACTACAATAATATCATTAATTCAGACACAGTGAGAGAGAGAGAGAGAGAGATTTTTGTCCTAGTACTCGCATCTAAAGGCAAAAACTTCTCGCTACCTATTTTTCGGAAATTGAAACTTTAAGTCCCATTTCTTAAAGTCGATTATCGCCTAAACAAAACTACCTAAACCTAAAGTTTTAAAACAATTCCCAAGCAGAAATGATAGTGAGTAAATTATTGGCACACATTGTTGGCTACTGTTCGCTTTTAGACATACTATACGATACGAGTATATCTATAAATAAATAGTAAAGTACAGGTGACTGTCCGTTGTCTTGTATGATTTATTGTCGTCTCGGAGATCAGACTCATAGACATAGATATAGAGGATGTTCTCTCTTGAGATACATTAACACTTAAACTACTTTATAGAGTTACCGTTCGGTGCCGCTGACAGCGTCGCTGTAATCGCATTTTTTGTTGTCAGATGATTGTCAGTGTAATCAAAATGTATCCAAATGTCAATAGTCAACATGACAATAGGAGCTTCCAATTTTGACCGCCGGCACAGAAAACTTGGTGACTGTATACAATAGTGTTATAGTATTTGATGAACAATAGTTTGTTATTTCGTTTTCGGAAAAGGTTTTAACGATTTTGATGATATTAGCAAGTTTATGGGGCGATAAATCCTAACTCAAGAACAACCTAGGTCTCGTTTCTTAGCATAGGTCTTTTTCAGGTCTGAAATGGGATATTATAGACCGTCTTAAACTTACCACAGATATTGTAACATTATCTCGCTCCATAAGTGATATTTTTATAACAATCGGTACAGTAATCCGTCACGTTTTAAACACAATCCAATATAAACCTAATCCCTATAAGAATAGAGCATAATTTCAGCTGAAAGCCGTAAATTTAAATACATAGCGCTAAGTGAGCCATTAAAACTAACATCCGATGATCGCCCACGCATACATCAAACAAAAAAAAAACCGAGAAAAATCAGGAACAATAAATACGGATCAAAAACGCTTTACAACCAGAGAAACAATTAAATCCGTCTGCGCATGCACATTGCCAATAGTACGGTTGGCAACAAAAGATTTATTTTTAAATATCTTATTATACGTTATACGAATTAATTTTAATAATAATTATTATAAAATAATTATATTTCATTAAGATTGGCTAGATTTAAATAGAGATTCTTCTTCTTCTTCTTCGTGTCGATTGACAAGACTTTTTTAACAATCGGGTTATATATTAGAACACCAATGAGTGGCCACCACAATAGAGATTGGAGAAATATTTGAAGAAATTCATTAAAAAATCGCGGTACTGCTTGATTTCTATTTGTTGTATTATGAGGACAAGGTGTGCGTGTCAAAGAAAGTTAATATAATCCACATTCAATCTTTGCAAAGCCAGTCAGCTAGATGTGTAATTATTTGAGGATGGAAATGAATATAAAAGTCAGGGTCACAACACAACGGGCGCATAGTTATAACTTTATCTGCTGACTGTACAATGTGTGAATGCAGTTTCAATTCACCACCCACTAACAAACATAAACTCGTATATTACTTTCGGTAATTGTAAATGAAGATATTAGAGTTTGAAAATATTATGTTGCACAGTTTTCCTTTGTAATATTTTCTGATTTTATTGCGTGTAATCATACCTAATTAAATAACAATTAAGTTGTGTCATAATTTGACTATACGTTGATATATAAGTGGCGTAGATAACAGGTACTATGTCCAGATGCGGCTTTGATTTCTACTCAAGGTATCTTGTTTGCATTAACATATCTTAATCTTAATTCCTTTTCTGTTTATTCTACCTATATAGCATTGTATAAAAAGTAGATCCGTTCAACCAGGAATGCAATGCTAATCTGGAGAAACGCTGACAGATTTGTATAAGGTTTTTAGTACCGCGAGTTACCTAATACAAAAAAGTGCATACATAACCAAAAAGGGCTCAGTAGGAACAAGTTTAAAATAGAACTTAAGCCGTAGACATAAAGTTTAAATTACAATGGCACACATAAATTCTGAAATATCAACACGTAAGTTATTTACAAAGAATATTCAACAGCTTGCAGTGTTTTATTTGAACCGCATCCAACTGTCTGCGTTTAAAGTGAACCAATGCGGCCAAATAAAGACCCAGACAGACTAACGACAAGTAACAATATCAGTCGCCCACTTGACCTATACTCCTGGCTCAACGCCAAACACTTCGATTATTTTACGTTTGAATCAAATTAATTAATTAATTGGCATGTATTGTGCAACTGTTAAGTTAATTGGCTTTGTTCATTGGCGTTGAGAGAAGTCGTTGTCATTTGTCGTGTGCTTACGTTACGCGCGACGCGACAAATGTCGGGCTGCGTTTAAAAGTCGCAGCTGTCGTTAGTGTGTGCTGGTACTAATTTTAGGTTTTGGTTGGGTGACTGAATATTATATTGATTTCTTTGATTTACGTGAACACATTGAAATAAAATTATTTCAACGGATTTATTTATGTCGCGGTTTTAATTTTGTTTTACATTTGACTGATATTTATCGAACAAACATAGCAGTCTGTCCGGCAGTCTTTACGAGTACTTAGTAGTTGTCAAAGTCAATGTCATGGTCTAAAATACTTATCAATGGAAGCAAGTGCTCTAGTCCTTGTAGCATACAACCTTAGTCTAATGCTACCTGACTTTACAGTTTCCTTTGACAAGAAACATTTTAGAAAAGAACTCCTTTTATCGCAAGTAAATTTCACTAATCATAAAACTCACACTGACATTTCGCCAAAGCTTTTCAAGCTATACTGGTGACCTCAATAAATATAGGCCAAGGTTTGAATAAAGAAGTTTGAATCTAATTATTGTTCTATTTGAATACTAAATCCAAGTTTATGATAACTATTTTCGAATTTTATTATTTAATAATTCAAATTTAATACATATGTACCTAGTAGCAATTTTAATAGAGATTAAACAATACATTTTGTAGAAAACTTAGATTTTTGTTGCAATTCTGTGGTTTTATTTGTATTAAGTACTGCAGCGCCCCGCGTTTTCACTCACGTATTTCACATTCCCGTGGGAATACAGGGATAAAATATATAGTCTGTGTTACTCAGGGTGAATGTAGCTTTCTAATGGTGAAAGATTTTTTGAAATCGGTTCCGTAGATTCAGAGCCTATTCGATATTTTTTTTTCCTATAATATTATTACGAGTATAAATAGATGTCATTGTAGTAGTCTAGAATATTTTTTAAGTAAGTACATATATAAAGTTACTTATAATTTACAGTATTACTTATTCAAAATCGACTAAAAGATTAAAAAATCTAATCTAAAATGAAAATCATTTTCAACCACATCCCTATATAAAAAGCTGAAAATAATTTCATTAACAAAATTCAATGTAACGAAAAAAATTCTCTCACATTTTCACTAATGAAATTAAGTTTTCATTAAATTAAAATTTCATTATTTTTTCATGAGTTTCATATAAATTTGATGGTGCACTAAAATTCTGGCCTCAATCTTTGCCGACACGCGAATTATTTAGTGTTTTACATTCACATTTGCATTTAAATAATTAGTACATTTATGACTACTTTACGACGCTACATTACGAATGCAATTTGATTTTTAAACACTGGATTGCTTCTTTTAAATATAATAAACCAAAATTTTAATTACTAGAATTAGAACTATAGCAATAAACTCACGGTTTTACTTACGCAATTCCTCTTTTTGATTCCGCAGTAAAATGTACCTAATAAGAATTATAAGGATCATCAATGGCAAATTTTAGTTTATATTATCAATTTTTATTATTAAACGAAACGTACGTCATTGTTTATAATTAATATCTTTTACGAAACTAGTCGAGGGTTTCGTAAATGTCCCGTAAAAGAATCCAAACTAATATTATAAATGCGAAAGTAACTCTGTCTGTCTGTCTGTCACCTTTTCACGGCTAAACTACTAAACCGATTGACTTGAAATTTGGTACAGGGGTAGCTTATAGTCCGGGAAAGAACATAGGATACTTTTTATCCCGAAATTCTCACGGGAACGGGAACTACGCGAGTGAAACCGCGGGGCGCTGCTAGTTAATTATATATTATCCATTCTCGAATTACAAATGGAGTAAATCTATTAAAAAGATTAAACGAGTATTCTGTATCATTATCAAGAAAAAGAAGCTGACTCCTCACTTCTGAATTGAGTTACTTTTTCCACTCTCCGTTAGTGTTCACTTAAGAACTCGTAAAACAGCAACTAGTTGAACTCAACCACGCTTCATAGCTCTATTTCTCACTATTCCCATGGGAACTTCTGGATAGCAAGCAATTAATTATGAAACCATTCGTGTATACATTTTCTGTAATTATTATGACTCAAATAGATTCATACGGATTAATTTTAAAACGAAGCTGATGATTTGATTATATTATTTGCTGTCTCCCGCTGATAAGGCCTTCGTCTGCAAACGGGCTATCTATCTGTGTATCAGTTTAACTAGCTCGTCAATGGCCATCTTAAACCAAAGCAATGTAATGAGATTAGTGCCTTCAGACAAAGAAACAAACTCTCCTTTTCATAATAATAAAAGTACTAAATCGTTTAACCTTCGTTAAATTTAATTCAACACCTTTCTCTTAAATCAATCTATTGATGAAAACTACATTAAAATCCGTTGAGTAGTTTGAAAGATACAGTCGCGACTTTGTGTTATACTATGTACAGATTTACATATAATAAATTCATATAAAAACCTCTTTCGTTGCAACGGACGGTTAACAAACTCTTTTTAAAACGTTTATTGTCCATACAAAATATAAAAATAAAAAGTTTAACTCCACCTCGTAATAAACAATTTAAGTTTTCATTGTATTCACATAGTCTCGGGGGAAAAGTGTTGCACGAAATATTTTTTAAAGTGTCAAAAAACGAGAAAGAATTATTCATAAAAATTGTGAAATACAGCCTGGTATCGACATAAGGTTATGTGACGATGGAGGTTTAAGTAACAGGCTGTTTGTTTAAATGATATAAGACCTTTGAAGAGCGGCAATAGACGGCTAAGGCGTCTTGGCCTGGCGATCAAGAAGGATTGAGTTTGATTTATACTCATAGCACTAAATATAAAAGACCTTTAAAAAGAGGCAATAGCGCAATGGTTAAGGTAGCGGTATGCTGTGTAAAGATATTTTCAAACGTTGTATGTTAAACCCGAGATAAACTCATTTAAGACGTTTTCGTACATTACAAGGTCAATTGCAATAAACAGTCCATAACATTCGCTGTTAACGATTAAAAAGAAAATTCCGAGCACATAATTATAATGAAATATCGATAAAACACTCTCATATCGATAATCGTTTAAGATAAAGTTAAAAAAATACGCGCCTTGAACTTATGAACTGGACTCGGAGGAAACATTTTTAACTGAGTCCCAAAAGTCAGTTTACTTGTGATTTCTTTTGCTTACAATTTGGTAAGTAAAATTTATAATATCTTATGAAACTTTTTAAGACATTTAAGAAGAAACTGTTACTGTTATATGATAAAAAATCTTATATGTAAAACAACGGGATGTTAGTTAGTACGTACTGATTTAAGTCGAATCCCTCGACTAGTTTCAGCCACGTCCGGTGGCCATCATCAGGAGGATAAGTGCGATAAGCCTAACATCCCGTTGTTTTACATATATATAATGTCGTACTTTTCGTTTAAATAAATAAATAAAAATAATTTTATAGTCAAAAACACAAAATAAAAAAAACAACATCTTTTTTCATTAGATAGCCCGGTTATTGAGATAGGCTAGGTGCCATGGGACAAAATTAACATGGGTGAAATAGCGATGCACGCAAGAAGTATAAAAGGTTTAATATTTATTTAATAGGATATCGAATAGCTTTTCTTAACAATATAAGTATTATTATTTTTTTAAATGAAGAGCGAGGTTTCCCATCACAAGTGTCTCCGACTACTTTCTGGGAAACCTCGGCAATTAATTTGTAATGATTTCATGAAATAAAAACATTTTTTATTATTATTATTAATTAAGTATAGTGACAGAGAGCCAATTATAGGATCTCACGCATAATTATCACGAGTAATATATCAATACTTTTTAATTATTGTCAACATATAAAAATAATCAACCAATCAACTACTCTCTCTAGCCTCTAAGGTATGCTGAAAGAAAACTCTTTTAGGGTTAAGTTAACCTCTGTATATGCCTTCTCATCTTTTATTTTTTTAATTATGTTTCTGTGTACAATTATATACAATTATTAATAAATAAGTGGCCAATCGCAGCATTAGAAAGAGAAAGCTGGAAACATATGGGGGAGACCTTTGCTCATCAGTGAGATAACATAGGTTAATATAAATAAATAAATAAAATTAAAATAAGTACTTACTTCACAAGTATGTACCAAGTACACCGACTTACGGGACAATAAGAAGTCAGACTATATAAGGAACAATGTGATATTAAATGGAAATCATTACTGTTTTACCACTGTGGTTTGTTGTCCAACACTCTTGAAATATGTCGGGTTTTCGGTCATGGCGCAAACTACTATTGTAACTCGAAATAAACTTTGTTTTTACACACTACATAGTTAGGAGGTCGGTTACTGAAAATCTCTTTGAAAAAATTCCTCTATCACAAAAAAGCATTTGTAAAATTTTATTAGGTTTCTATAGATACTTTATATTTGTTTAATCGATAAATAAGTAACTAAATAATTATTTCAACACACTTGCTCATAAAGGGGCTCTTATTTGTGCAAAAACAGTTGAATAATGACACGTTTGATTCAGTAGTGAGTTATAGACATTTTTTTTAATTGTTTAGTTTAAAAAAGTTTCGATACCAAAAAAAATCGTGTCCATACATTTTAAAAACAAACTTCAACTATGTTGCCTTACTTTTGGTAGGTCTTTGGTCGATTCCATTCATTCATTCATTCGAATTTTTTTTAATAAGTATATTCTTATAATCTATGGCCGATCACCATTGTTGTGTTGGATGCGCGTGAATAGAAAAACTGTTTATTTATTAGCGAAAAATGATAATTTCTTCGCAAATGTGTTGAAAAACGTTGTATGGTACACGCGAGTATTGATGATTACTATCCTCGGCTATCTTCAGACCCTCGCCTAACGGCTCGGGCCTCAATAGCGCCTCGGAAGTAATCACCAACTTACCTCGCTTGTACCATAAATAACTATTATTCTATTAAGTGAATTCATCACTACATAGTACGAGTATAAAACAAAGTCGCTTTCTCTGTCCCTATGATCTTTAAAACTACGCAACGGATTTTGATGCGGTTTGTTTTAATAGATAAAGTGATTCAGTGGGAAGGTTTTTAGCATAATTTTATCCCCATATTCCTACGGGAACGGGAACTACGCGGGTGAAACGCTAGTTACCTATAAAGTAGAGACAGTCATGCACACAAATAATTACATAGAACAAGGATCGAACTGGAACATAACTTTGATTTCGCTGCTCCTATAAACCACTTGTTCGTTTAAAAGATACTTATACAATTTATAAATTACCATTTTGTTAAGTGAGAACACATAGTAGTCGACATTTAAGCTACAAAAGGCGATAACTCAAGAATTCAGTTTTTACGTTTCTCATGAAACGAAATTACGACTTTTAAATATTAAAAATATAACCCTTTTAGCGGATTTACAAACTGCTTTCTTACTTAATAATCCGTGTTGATAGTGTTATAACATTAATTTTATTTTAAATACTATTTATGAGGTTTAAAGGAAGCGTTAAATCATAGAAATCTAGATATATAAAGTCATACAAATTGCTACTCAAATCTTTAGTACTAATAAAAATGTTCATGTTTTATGTTTGTTTATTACTTACTCACTCGTGGGAAAGGGCTGGATCGATTTAGAAGATGTTTTGTACCATAAAGAAGACAGTTTTATGATAAAAGTGGTATGCGCAGATTGGTCCAATGGTGGTGACCATTGTCGATCATAAACATAACATAAACCAGGCTTATTCCTTCCTTTCAATATTTTATTTTATTTGGGTGGCTTACAGCTATCCTTAAAAAATAAATCCTTACTAATATTATAAATGCGAAAGTAACTCTGTCTGTCTGTCTGTCTGTTACCTTTTCACGGCTAAACTACTGAACCGATTGACATGAAATTTGGTACAGGGGTAGCTTATTGTCCGGGAAAGAACATAGAATACTTTTTATCTCGAAATTCCCACGGGAACGGGAACTACGCGGGTGAAACCGCGAGGCGCTGCTAGTAATTAACATAAATTAGTAAAAGCCATTTACAAGTCTTCACATGTAGCACATATTAGGATATTATAGCGATAGAATTATTATATTTTTACTAGTTGTGCCTAAGTTACACTCGCGTTTTTAATGAACATATTGACCTTTTTCTTGAACCACTCTTTCCAATGTTGATCAGATTAGAAACCGTTGCGTAGTTTAAAAGATATAAGCTTACATATAAAGGGACAGACGGCGGGAAGCGATTTTATTTTATACTTTGTAAAGATTTATTTACTGTCACAGAATTGCGATTAACGCGAGCTGCATGGCAGAGTTAGTTATCACCAAATACCTTTCCGACCAAAGAGAAGAATGCATTGATTTATCAACTAAAATCTCAGGTGGGGTGCCTATTAAAATTTCCCAAAAGGACTCAATAAATAACAACGTTTATGGCCTGTAAAAAAAGGGATTGTCGAAAGCGAAAAAAGAAAATGAACCAAAAAATTTTGCGACCGAAAACAAACATCACGTGCCTACCTAAGTATAATATACACTATACATAAATACTGTATGATGAAATTCGAGGAGGCACACGAAATGTTACGTTAAGGTGTAATGTACTTACTTTTGTTTAAAAGACTATACGTACTATACGCGGGAGTCCTTAGCGTCTGTCATTCTGTCTTTAGAACAGTAGTTCTAGATGTATTGTACAGAAGTTTAATGACTCATCAAATGATATATAAAGTCAAGCTTAGCAGCTTAAAATTACGATATATGACACTGTCATACTCTTTAAAAATGTTATTGTACAAAAGTTTACACTTTTACATTAGGATAGAAAATGTAAATTATCACACAGCAAAGAAGTTCATCAAAGGGGGTTTAAAATAGAGTGAATATTTGGTTTTTCATATAAGAAGTAGGTTAAAGATCAAAGCTTAATTTACAAAAAAAAAAATAGAACAATAATAGAAGCTTTTAAAATGAAACCTTGCAAAAATTAAACTCAAAGTAACTGCCCCACTCCTGTACCAAAAAAAGGCTTGAACAACTAAAATGTGACGAGACGAAGGGAATTAAAACAAAGCCGATGCGAACGCTTTGCCGGGACAAAGGGGACCGGGATATGTTTCTGGGAAATTAGGCTGTTCACATACTACATGGCAAAACTGGAAGAAGGACATAACGACATGAAAAATACGGAATTATTTAATTAAAATTCTCTCTGTTGACTGATCCGACACACAGCTTTCAGAAATATGGCAGGAAGATAGCATCCGCTTAGAAAAAAAGAGAAAAATCTGGTGTAACCGCGGGGCACTTTTCACCCAAATTAGTCTAAGACTAGGTAAGCCCAAATTAGTCTAAGGTAGTAATTTCGGAGCGTATTCTATACAAACAAACAATATATCAAATCTTCCTCTTTACAATTCAATTTTTGGAAATAACACCTAAAAAAAATCTATGTAGCAAGTAGATTTACAAATCCGTCTATCCCAATTATCTCAAAGTTAGACGCCTAATAAAGTATATTTTTAGCAGAGTCAGTTATATTTTTGCAAACAGAACTCGTTTCTAAGTAAACTGCGCTCATGATTGTGGGAAACTGTTTACTAGTAATACTATAATTTGCATACAACTTTATATATTTACCCTGAGGGACATTTTATGCTTTTATAAGGAGCAATAATATTTTTTTAATCATTATGTTTGTCATTCTGCGGGGACGTATAAGTGGTAGTGTTTGCAGCTTCTGTGGATAATTCTCTAACTTAAAATTGAAGTAAAGTATGAAATAAATCAAGTGCTTGTTTCTGCAGATAATTCTCAACTTTAGGAAGCAAAGAATCCATGAATGAAATGAATTTAATCTCTATACGAGTGTGTTGTACAAAATTTGGCTTTTATATCTCAGTCTTTTGCGACCACGGAATCGCAACTTAAATCCGTTATAGGTAACTTACGAGCCATTTTTAACCCAATGTCACCCGAGCAGAGCCTAGGGGAAACAACTATTATCATATGATGGTGTAAAACACGATCAAGTCCAATTTAATGAGCCCATCTGATAGATCAAAATAAGTCACAATTTATTATACATAGGAAATTATAACGGTAACTATCCTTTAATACATTTATCAACTTAATGTATTGTAAGTTAATGTAAAATATTATTAAGAGTCTATTTTTCCATCGCTAGATAACTTTTATTCGAAGAATCAAATTGACGTTTGACGTCAAAGTTTCAAAATGATTCCTCGAATAAAGTTATCTGGCGATGGAAAAATCACCCCTAAGTCTAATTTCAAAGGTCTATCTGATAGACCAAAATAACAGTTTTAATTTATTAAACATCTCCTTTACTTACTTCATTATAAACACTCATAACCTCTGTAAATATTCCTGTCCTACATTTTTGTAAATGACCTAATATCTAAAGGCGACCAGTCACGTTCCGGGGAGCTCAAACGGACCGGGAACACTTTCACGGGTATTTACTCCACTCCCCCGGGAACTTATTTATGTGTTCTGGTTATGTTGGTAACTACTGAATGTTGGTATATTTGTGTATTAATATGGAGTGTAATATGTTTGTTTAGCATTTATATTCCCGTTTTAAATTATCTTTGAGATTAAGTAGCTATCCTACTAATATTATAAAGCCGAATGTTTGTGAGTGTCGATGTGTGGATGTTTGTTCCTCTTTCACGCAAAAACAACTGAATGGATTTTAATGAAATTTGGTACAGATGTTTCTCATACCTAGGAATAACAGATATGGTACTTTTTATCCCAAAATTCCCACGGGATAAGGTTCCACGCGGGTAAAACCGCGGGGCACAGCTAGTTAGAAATAAAATTGCTTAAAATCGATGGTCGATTTAAAATGGCAGAGTAGTCACCAGGCTACTCTTGTTAAATAGTATAAAAATTTATGTCCCAAATGGCAAAGTAGTCATCGGGCTGTCAAACAAAGGAGTACTTAGTATTTACCTCGCACGGGAATCAAACCCGCATGATTCCCGTGCGAGGTAAATATTATGTTGTTATGTTCATCATCATGTTACAGATGTAGAAGCCATTGGATTAAACAAGGGTCGAAAGTTATCTTGTGAATTTGAATGAGTGTGTGGGAAGTTTCTGATACCCTAGACACAGGTAACAAACCTAGGTCAGTTGATTTATAAACATAGTGTAATAATAGTGATTAATGTTTAAATAAAACAAAACAAGTTATTATGTATACCAACCGTTGTTATCGAATACACGCAAACACACGCCCTGATAACTTATAATCGCGATTCAATTAAACTATTGTTACAAAATATCAGTTAATTAACGAGTTTAACCGGACTGATTATATAATTTAACCGTACTAATTATACAATTTAACTTGCTGCGTACAACGGTGTTACCTGCGTTAGTAAATATGGTTTAATCAATAACGTTATTTTTAACTGGGTAAATTTACAAATACAAAAAGTATATTTGTGACTATAGTTCATTCATTTGGCCGTGAGACAAAATGTAAACAAAGAAATACTGGTTGTCAAACTTTTAGCTCTTTTAGGCGAAAAATATATTGTTTTTTTAGAGTTATAAATATGAAAATAAAATAAGACTAAGTAGGCATCTTTGATAAATCGTCTATAAGTAATTTAGTTTAGTGTAAAAATCAATAAAAGGTAATAAACAGGATGAGTTGAGTACAAGTAAAAACAATTCATGTAAGTACTTACCTGAATTGTTTTACTACAAAATAAATAAACAACTATTTATTGGTGATCCTCAGAAGAAGAAGAGCTCCAACATGGATTTTCCTTTTTTTCTATTACAAATCGGTAAACGGAGGCTCGTGAAGTCGTTATATACAATAATTTTTTTGTAGGGATACGAATCTTTGGCCAAGTCTCTTCTACGTATTTAAATATATTAATAACACCTTGGTGTATGTTTGCAAGCGCTGTTTGTACCAGGTACACTTATTTTCATCAAATCAACGTTCAGATAACAGAAATTTAACGATAACTGAATATAAAACATAATACAATAATTACTTTAAACAAAGAATTATCAAAAATTTACAATATACTTTACTATATAATCGGGAAGAAAACACTCACGTCAACAAGTTGATCAAGAGTAAAAATGACGGGTACAATCCGGCTAAATACGAAAACTATTAATTTTTCTTTCATTACTTACAATGACTGTTCAACTTCATTTAGTAGTGTTAAAATGTATACATAGTTTGAGATTCACAGCATTTTTAGGTTTTAGTAATGTCAATTATCATCGTCATTACTATTACTACCTTAGATGATGAATTGGTTTCGCTGTGTTTGGTAGGTATCGCCGACGTAGTCAAATGCGGCAACAAATACTACACACCCGGCGTATCCAAGCCAGTCACACTGCAAGCTGTCTGTGAGGCGTATGTTCCTAATGTTTTATTAAATTTTGAACATAATACGTAGTAAAATGTCAGTTTGCGTGGTGAAACTGTGTAAAAATAATTCAAGAAACAAATTTCGTGTAATCATCAAAAACAGTATACAACAAAGTAGCTTTCTATGTCCCTATGTCCTGATGTCCCTATGTATGCTTAGATCTTTATAACTACGCAACGGATTTTGATGCGGTTTATTTTAATAGATAGAGTGATTCAGTGGGAAGGTCTTTAGCATATTTTATCCCCATATTCTTACGGGAACGAGAACTACGCGGGTGAAACCGTAGGGCGCCGCTAGTCTATATATATAAAAATGAAACCCGTTTGCCGTTATCACGTCATAACTTGCGAAAGGCTAGACCGATTTGGCTTTTTCTTTTGTAGTTTTCTAAGACTCTGTAGAATGTTCTTCCGCAAAAAAATTAAGAAAATATCTCAGTTAGATTATAAAAAATACATTTAATTTTGCATATTTTAAAAAACGCGCGTAACGTATGTCAATCATTTGATTCGGGCTGTTGTATATACTTCGACAAAAAATCTCCGAGACGCATTATCAGTATTTCATTAAATTTCCAGGTATTTTATGGCCAAAGTGTCTTATTCCCTACCAATTGCTCAAAGGTAGTGATTTCCAGTTTCCAATATTTCTACGCTGTTGCAAGCGCCATGATCACGGATGAACTGAACTGTTCATCCGTGATCATAATAGTTACTCGCTGGCAGTGTGAACATGCGAGTAACTATTAATAATATATGTATCTCATCAGGTATCGCGGTATCTAACCAATCTTTCATCTATGGTTACTAAATAGTACTTATAAAACAAAGTCGCTGTCGCTGTCTGTCCGTCCCTATGTATGCTTAAATCTTTAAAACTACGCAACGGATTTTGAAGCGGTTTTTTTAATAGAGTGATACCAGAGGAAAGTTTATATGTATAATACATGCATGATATTGTAGAGAAACACCGATAAATCTAGGGGTTTCTAATGTGATGTCGTAAAAAACACATTTTTTGCGCTTACATTGCAAAAGTATTTAATCTAAAAGACATTTGCCTTTTACATGATTTGATTTCAATAAGTATCTTAGAAGATATCTTAGTTTTAAAATAACATTACAGCAAAATTATGATCAAGGCCACAGATTACTAAATAGTTACTACGACAAGGCGACCCGGCTAGTGCACGGCGGCACAGAATAACTATTTTTTCACCTTCTACATAAATGAAGTCGCGTGTTAAAATAATTATTACACGCGAACGAAGTTGAGGGCTAAAGCTAGTATGTTATATATTCTATATTTCAAAGATTAATTAAATATCAAGTAGTCAGTAGGGAGTAGTCTATGTATTATTGATAAAATATGACATACAAAATAACCTTTTTCATGGTTTGTTTACATTTTGTCTCACCGCCAAATGAATAGATTATAAGTTTATTTACTACTACTAGCGGCCCGCCCCGGCTTCGCACGGGTCCAATTTTCCCGTTGATATTCCAGTTTTACATAAGAACCTTCTCCTAATAATAACAAAAACAACAAAAAAAGAATTAGTGAAATCGGTCCAGCCATTCACGCGTGATGCCGTGACCAAGGAAAACGGGTTTCATTTTTATATATATAGATTTAGTAGGTTTAAGATTAGTTTAATTATAGTTTTTGTACAAAAATATGTGGGATGTGTATTGAACATTATAAAAGGAAAAGTAGAAAACAACGACAGAGTGGTGTAGTAACTATATAAGTTTGGGACTAGAGTTGCGATGTGTGATGTATGTCATTTCTTATTTTATTAAGTAAATAGCAGCGCCCCACGGCTTCACCCGCGTAAATATAATATAGCCTATGACACTCCGGGATAATGTGGCTTTCCAATAGTGAAAGTTTTTTTTAAATCGGACCAGTAGTTTCGGTGCCTATTCGTTACAAACAAACATACACACAATCAAATCATTCCTCTTTATAATATTAGTTTAAATTTAGATAAACAAAATAAAAAAGGCTGTCAAAGTTACTAAGGTTATAAAATTCACGCGACCGGATGGCTTTCACATTAAAAACCATAAAGCAAGCTTCGATTAAAATAAAAAAGAAAGAAAAAAGTTCGATTGTAACAAAAAAAAAAAAGAAAAAAGCAGCGGCCGCCAAAATGGCGACCTGGCAGAAATCAAAGGGCTTTGTATTGTCGAAATTAGAAAAAGACAAAAGAGTTAGGGCGGACCTGTTGATTGTTTTTTGGGACAAAATACGATCACATCGCGACACGAATGTTGATTGGATTGGTTTTTTAATACTTTTTAGCTTTTTTAAAGTTTTATACACTAACTAGCGGCGCCCCGCGGTTTAACCCGCGTAGTTCCCGTTCCCGTAGAAATATAGGGATCAAATTATGCTAAAAACCTTCCCACTGAATTACTCTATTTATTAAAACAAACCGCATCAAAATCCGTTGCGTAGTTTTTAAGATCTAAGCATACATAGGGACAGAGAATGCGACTTTGTTTTATGCTATGTAGTGATGATAAATACTCTAAAGTTGCAAGTTTGTACGATATTTTAATGGCGAATGTCTGGATGTGTGTGTAACTCTTATCACGCTAAAAGGATAAAAGGATTTGGAAGAATTTTGGTACACACACATGTAGTTTATTTCGTGAATTTACATAATAGTTATTTATGGTACAAGCGAGGTAAGTTGGTGATTACATCCGAGGCGCTATTGAGGCCCGAGCCGTCAGGCGAGGGTCTGAAGATAGCCGAGGATAGTAATCATCAATACACGCGAGTACCATACAACGTTTTTTAACACATTTGCGAAGAAATTATCATTTTTCGCTAATAAATAAACAGTTTTTCTATTCGCGCGCATCCAACACAACAATGGTGATCGGCCAAAGACTAAAGAATATACTTATTAAAAAAAATAACGAATGAATGAATGAATGGAATCGACCATAGACCTACCAAAAGTAAGGAAACATAGTTGAAGTTTGTTTTTAAAATGTATTTGGTATTAGTAATTTTTTTGGTATCGAAACTTTTTTAAAATGTAAGCAATTTAAAAAAACAATCTATGACTCACTTGTGAATCAAGCGTGTCATTATTCAACTGTTTTTGCACAAATAAGAGCCCCTTTATGAGCAAATGTGTTGAAATAGTTATTTATGGTACAAGCGAGGTAAGTTGGTGATTACTTCCGAGGCGCTATTGAGGCCCGAGCCGTGAGGCGAGGGTCTGAAGATAGCCGAGGATAGTAATCATCAATACACGCGAGTACCATACAACGTTTTTCAACACACTTGCGAAGAAATTCATAATAAAATATCATTTTTCGCTAATAAATAAACAGTTTATCTATTCGCGCGCATCCAACACAACAATGGTGATCGGCCAAAGACTAAAAGAATATACTTATTAAAAAAAAACAAATGAATGAATGGATTCGACCATAGACCTACCAAAAGTAAGGAAACATAGTTGAAGTTTGTTTTTAAAATGTATGGACACAATTTTTTTGGTATCGAAACTTTTTTAAAATGAAAGCAATTTAAAAAAACAATCTATAACTCACTAGTGAATAAAACGTGTCATTATTCAACTGTTTTTGCACAAATAATAGACCCTTTATGAGCAAGTGTGTTGAAAAGGATATTTTTGCAACGAAATAAGAATTTATGTGAGTACAACTACTACATGTTAGTACATATGTACTTACATATATTCTAAGGGCTTGTGTATACATACATGTACATAAATGATGAGTAAAATGACAGTTTTCTTACAAAAAAATATATTGACTTTTTGCAAATTGAATTTTTTGGACCCGAGAATATCAAAATATGTTGGTTTTCTGAATTATTTAGTCGCCTCTGGGTAACGTTTTGTTATTTTATATAGGTCAAGATATTCGAAAGACCATTTTCTGTGTATCTTCCATTTATTTCATTGAATTATTCATAACTAGGTAAAACGGGAGAGGGTAAAGGAAGGCTTTTAAATCTATTTGAAAATTAAAGAGATATTTATTTATTATTTGTATAGGTTTGACACTAAATAAACGTTACATAACCAGGATTAATTTTATAGTGCCTTTCATACTTGTCTTAGAAAAATACATGAAATATTTTTCTCAGATGAATTCATTTCGAAAGAAATTAAAAAAGTAACGGCTAAAGTTTTTTACTGAAATAGTATTTTAATTAGCTTTTACACAAACTATTAACCTTCTAAGGCACCAATCACATTCTACTTCTTTTGTAACATTTGTAACCAACTAAAAAAGGTCGAAAACTAATCCCAACTAATTTGTCCGAACCGAATATTTCCGTTCACAATCAGATTCAACTCAAAAACTAATCGAAAGGACTTCAACTTGATAAAGTTTTGTACGTGAAACCGGCGGTATGTGCTCGTAAATTCTTCGTACCTCAATCGTAGAGGGCGCCACTTACATTTCAATATCAAAAGCGTACAGGAAATTGGTTTCCAAGCACACGACGCAACTGAACGCTTCCCGCGATTTGTATCGATTCATCCAACAACATTTTTTGCTGTTATACACTTAAAATTTATTGGAAATTCAACTCTATGCATCTGGGAATAGGATTGTCGGTTTATTTGCATGGGGGGTAGTGTTAAATTTGTTTGATGGACATAGGACGGGTCGGCTTGGTTCCAATGATATGTAATGACAGATTACTCATGTTTTATTTGGACAATCTATCATGCATGTAATCTGAGGAAGCACTAGGAAGTCGCCTGGATTAGATTATAGGGTTTTAGAGGTATTACATAATTTCTTAATTGGTAGCAGTGTTTGCTGCGGCTTAGATACTGGCTTTGGATGGCATTGAACTATATTTAATGATGATTTCTAAGATACATTTTGATTTGCTGGATTTTGGATTAAAATAAAAATTGAAAATGTTTATCGTTTTGGCGTTTAGAGACACTTGCTCAGAAAAAACTTGTCTACCAAGATGCGAGGGGTCTCGGATTCGATTCTTGTTTGGGTCTACTACCATTTCTTCTATTGCCTTAAATGGCTCGGGTTTTAGATCACCCTTACGCGCGTACATTCATACGCTCACTCAAACACACAAAAATGAAGCTCGTACGGCAATCGAACCCTTAACCTATACACGTTTCGAAGGTCGATAGAAAGAATAGGATATATTAAGAATCCTAATATTATAAATGCGAAAGTAACTCTGTCTGTCTGTCTGTTATCTTTTCACGGCTAAACTACTGAACCGATTGACTTGAAATTTGGCACAGGGGTAGCTTATGGTCCGGGAAAGGTCATAGGCTATGTTTTATCCCGAAATTCTCACGGGATCGGGAACTACGCGGGTGAAACCACGTGGCACAGCTAGTTAAGTTAGGGCACCCAAAAAACCTCAAACAACGCTTTCTCATTCACTTTACCAATAACAATTTCATAATATACCAACCGAGCTATAAAAATGAAAACGTGGCGTTGCCAACACAAAGAAATCAAGATTGTAATGTTGCGATCCAATTGTTATTTCGTATCAGGTGTGCCATTTTGTTGATTGGATGAGAGTATATTTAGGTCCCCGTCACACGATAAAGATCAAATAAATCAAATATTACAAGTAACCTTTCATGTAGCTCATCAAATTATTTTTGTGGCTAGATATTAATATTGTTAGATTTTATGATAGGGCAAGCCTCTTAGATTTTATTTAGACAGTGTAGACATTTTGATTGTTTTATACGAGTGATGTGCGCTAACCGATTTTCGTCGAATCTTTCGACTAGTTTCGGTCACATCGGATTTTATGAGGAGTGAGATAAGCGTTTACAATAGGTTACTAATCAAGGGATTAGATTAAAATAGGCTACTTTTGGGCAAACTAGTTCCATTGTAGACAACTTCTTAATCGTCAGGTTCAGAACGGGTAAAGTAAGCTCATTTGTGAAAAAAAGAACGCACTTAAAATTCAATTATAAAGATTCACAATGGCAAATATATAAGAAATAGTAAAATATTAATTATATTAAAAAAAATTGTTACCTCAAGTAAAATGCCTTTAAAATTTTACTGTATATTATTGAGTACCTACGAGTAAAAAAACATTAAAGCTATTTCCGTATGTGAAGCAGTTAAGACAATAGATAAATAAATATTATTGTCTAGTGTAATTTGGAGTGCTGCCATGTTTAAAATAGTAGACAATGCTTTCAGTGCTGTCACTTTTTGACCGCAATTGTGTAATTTTGTTCAAAAAGTGGTTCATTTTACTCTTAAAACTTTGAATTAACTAGAGTAAGTCGATAAAGAATGAACCATGGGTTTCACTACATACGATTTTTCGAAAAGATTATAATATGGTACATGAATTAAAGAATATTTTTTCTTTACTGATCCTTAACTTGTTTTATTAACCGTACTTAAAGTATCAGAAACTCCGCACACGCTTATTCACACATCCACATTCGCGTTTCAAATACCAAATATTGACCCAACAAGGGAACCGAACCAACGTAAGCGTTGAGATTATACATGATCCAATTCTAAAATAACAAAGTATATAATCGGTAACTAAATACGGGATGAAATAATCCGATTATCGGACTCCAAACACGATGCCCCGTCAGCACCATTCGATACGATTCAAACCAAATTAGCCGTACATTGTGTACAAATCGAAACCGCCTATTACCGATTATATTATCGATTTAAGTATTATCGAATGATTTTAGAATCGATTCACACGCAACACAATCAATGTTTTGGGTTTGTTAAACGTTTGTCGTAATACGCGTGTCGAATTTTAAATGTTTTGAATTTGGAATTTGTTTTCAAGGTTGGTGGTCAGGTGAGCGCGTCTTTTTGTTATTCGAATTTTGAAATTTGAATTCTGTTCTGTAATGGAGGAATTTTCTCAATAATAACGGTTTTCGTAGTTTCATGAAACAATGTTTTATTTTTTCATTTCCAATAAGAATTAACAAAAAATATCTTCATTGTATTTTCAATTTAATCAAGTGCTCAATACAAATTTAGTTTTCAAACCCTTTTAATATCAAGTACATACCTATTTTTCTCCCCTCGCAAAAACCTCAACCAAATAAAAACTCTATGTAACATTAAAATAAAGTCGAATTTTCTTCAAATTAACGACCTTAAAGTCCTCACACACCCTCGGCATGCAAATGACAGCACATCGTCATTCTGTACAGTCACTAGACACATTTAGAATGTAGTATTCATAAATAAATGTGAATAAAGTAAGCCCTTATTCGAGACAAATGTCAAATAAGCATGCAACAACAAAGAGACGTTTGAATATTGAGCTTAATAAAAATTTATAACATTTTTGTCTCCGACTGTACTATAAGTATATTTTCGAAGTAACGTAGTGATACGTAGACAATGTTATACACGTAATATCAAATGAATATTTTATGCGTGGTTTCTGATATATTAGATACAGGTATATAGGTATTAGATACAGGATACAGGTATAGGGTATAATGATATACACCCCTATTTTGAATTCGAGATACTTAATCACACAGCTAATGTAAACAACGGGTGACAATATAATAGTGAAGTTAGTTTTTATCTTTTGCTTTTATTTAAAAAGTTATGATAAGTGGAAGTTTTTCAAAATCCCGCCGAATTTTATTGTTATTAAACACCGAACAACAGGCGAACGCTGCGATGAACAGCTGAGCAAGGTCATCGACCCCAGCCGTCACAGAATACTTGATAGCTAGTGTGCCGTCTGGTAATACGACATTCATTTGGTATTTTTTAAAGATAAGTAATCGACTATTATTTTTTATATTTTTATTGGATATATGGATTCAGTTACTGCTACAGATATTCTGATTTTAATAAGTCCCGTAATTTCAAAATAAGGGTGTATAAATATGTATATAAGATGATAGTGGTAGTATTTGGAAAAAAAAACAGAGATCAAAATATTGATTTGTTTTGACACTATCAATATAATTGCACTATATTATATTAACATATTGTTATAAGTAGCTCATGATATGGGGTCGAGGGAAATAATTACATACGGAAAAATCTATCTCTCTCAAATCTATTTAAATTTGTAGGCATAAGGATTAAGGATAGACCATAGATTTTAACATTTACAAATGTATTATTATAAACAATCCTTTAAAGTTTAAATAAACCATAAACATTTAAAAATAATTTCGAATATTTTTACAACTTTTTCACCATAAAAAAAAAGAAAAAAGTCTTTTTGTTTACAACTTTCCTCCATAAATCCTGCGTGTTTATTAAAAACCAGTTGGTGTTTAAAAGAGAAACGAACCCCGGCCCGGAGGCGTACTATTACCGGAATTAGATTTCGTCTAGGGGGGGAGTGACGTTATAAAATAGGGGTGTATCCATGACGACAGACGGGAGAGGTTGCAAGTGAAATAATAAAGTCTGAGATACATTAAAATTATAGCACATTAGGGCGATGTGACAAATTTTACCCGTTTTTTACTTTGGCCGATGTAATTTTTTGCGTGTGATGGCAGGTACCATTATTTTTATTTTGCATTTTTTTTTGCTAGTATAGAGTTGTATTTTAAAACTAATGTGTGCGTTTTTAAAGTGCTTTTTATTTTCAGGATTTAAACCATTTTCAACAGTAAACGATTATAAAAATATTTACTAAGTAAAAATATATTTTTGCTCGTAACCACTCAAACAACAGCTTTATTGGTTTTCATACAATTTTTGTCAATGACTAGCAAATAATTTTGACAATCAAATATCGCACGTTCATACGATCCAGATTATAAAGTGTTTATCTATGCATCCATCTTTTTAACAATAAAATATCGCACGCTCCAAGCATCCATATTAAAGTGTTCATCTATACATCTATCACCTGACGCCACCTATATCATCTTATGTAGATGTATAGGACAATAATGATGATGATACATCTATCGATCTATCCACATAGCATATCTGTTCAATCTCAATCCAACAAATTAACAAGCCGTAGTTCACAAAAGAAACGATACAATGTACAGACAGGCACACAATTGATTGCATACGTATGTAGAGTCAGCAACAAACGCTGAGGGCACTAATTCGCGACTGCGTTAGCTAATGACTACGGACCGACTTCCATGGCGGCAATTACACCATGATTTATGATTTAAAGCCCACTATTATTGTGTTGTAAACCGTATATATCGGTGTAACATGTTAATTTTAACGTTGGAATTAATCTAACGCGTTGTGACGTGTATGGTTGGCAAAAAAGTCGATTAAAATTATTGATTTTTGTATAAAATTGTTGAAAGTTAGTTTTTACGACTACTACTACGACTTTCTCAATATTGAATATATTTTTCTTCTACATCCATACTGTATTATAAAGTTAGAAAAAGAAACATCGATAGAAACTTCTTATAACACAGCTAAGACATAGAGTCACTAGTTGTCACCTTTAGAACAATAAAAACGAATTCAAAATAAGTCCATTCAAGCTAAAATATAGACCCACATATACACACAGATAAACCCACATATACACACAGATAGACCCACATATACACACAGATAAACCCACATATACACACAGATAGACCCACATATAGGTACACATGTTAAACCCTATGCAACACCCCTTTTCTCGCTCCAGGGGTTGAAAATATTGATTGAAATTGAAGTGGTGAGATTGAAGATAGATGGAGATAAGTACATACATACAAAAATAAAATCAAATAAAAAAAAAACCATCGAAAAACCTTATTTTTTTGTATTCATTTTTGTTGCTGACTGTACAAAAGGAAATAAAATTGCAATCCGATTCCTTTTATGATATTAATTTGATTGCCTTAGGGCTGAGATTTTTTGCTGATTGAGTGACGTTTTGTATAGTTATAATTAAAAGAATTAGATTTAAAGAATTCTCTTAATTAAGATCTGATGTTGAAGGGAAATTATACGTTTTTATAGAAAATATATTAAGACGTAAAACTTGTTTAAATATTTTGATTGAAAAAACACAGAGTATTAACAGCAATTAAACATCACAAAGAGTCGTATTAAACATATTATGATTGTAATAAAAATAGTAATAGCAATCCATCTATATTAAATAAACAAATAAGGAAGTGAAAGAAACTGCTTTGGACAGAAGTTGGTGGAAACAGTTGCACCTGTTACACCGACAAGAGCACCAATATTTTATTTCATAGATTCTTATAAATTATAGTGATCCTCAGAGTTCCTTAGAACAAAGATATAACTCATTAGTATATAAGTGTTTATATATGTACTTAAGTTACCATTAAGTTTAAGTTTCACCTTGTCTGTATTGTTTTGGTTCTGTTCAGATTTTTTTTATATTTTACATATCTTTTATTTTCTATTGATCTCTATTTTTAATTGTTTTGTTTTATATGTTTTATTATTTTATGTTATTTGTCTTTGTATGTAAGTTTAATATGTGTAGATACTAGCAACTTAAGCGCTTTGGCATCTTAGCTGTACGCTTATTGTTGTTTCTATTATAATAAATAAATAAATAAGCATTAAATGTAAAAACAAACAGCACACAGAGAAAAGGTGGATAGAAAATACTCTAAAACAATTACTCTAAAATAAAAAAAGCAAATGTAACTATAACTCAGCAAGTGGTTAGAAAAGTAGAATATTAAACCCTCAATCTAAATAAAAAGTAACCGAGATAAATAACTACAACGATTAGCAACTAGTTACCAACAATATATAGTTAAAACAGAACACTTTTAAAAATAAACGGAAAACATAACCGTTATGCAGTTATTATCTCCCAATCCCTATTTACGGAGATGATCCTCTTAATAAGTTCAATAATGGCGGGTCCATTATACAACTAATTGTTTCATAAATTGAACTTTATTTTTAGATGAGCGGAATATTGATTGTTCCGTTAAATAAATTTACTTAGATATTGATGTTTATATTGATGTTTCTTCGCTATTTTATTAAATACTACCGATCCGACTTGGTTTATCTCGGGAGTAGTTCTCGTGGCTTTTCCAAAATGTTCTTTTTAAATCGTAGCCAAATACCCTACAGCCGTTCTAACTGTAATCATACGCGTACACACGTTTTGGCGCTGTCTTTTTTTATCTGTAGATATAACAATCTCTCTGTTATGTGAGCTAAGAAAACTAGCTGGAATATTGTAGTGATTTCAAGGTAGACAAAAACTTAGAAGTTGTACTTAATCCCTAGAACATACAGAAACTCTAATCCGAAACAATCAAGAAAATAATGCGTAATTAAGTAACAAAACCCTATAAGACGTAAAGGATACATATTTGAAAACCAAACTACGTAGTGTTAATACTGAACCAGTTAACACGTTCGATTCAGTACCACGTTTGAGAGCCTTAACAGAATGTGAACATAACATTTGAACTGTCGAGAACCCAGGAAACATAATATACCTCGAATAAAGCAAACGCGGTTAATCCGATGACATGATGCCACGTCCATTAAACGCCTTACACGGGCTAAGACTAGAACCAATTACTTATGGTTTGGTACATGTTATAAGCGGGAAGGTTAAAGGACTTCAAATAGCATGGGTAGCTTGTAAAATATAGGAAGTTTATATAAAGAATGGTACTTAAATAGATAAAGAAGGTAGTGTGAATAAAATTGATGAAATACAGAATGAAAGCAAATAGTAAATTATAACTTTAGAGTATGAAATATAAGACAGATTATAAAAAGGCAGATTACAGAAAGAAACGAATGTTTTCTGGCAATATCAGTCACAATATATAAATGAAAAACAAAATGAAAAAATAATCCCCAAAATTTGCAAGCTTACAAGACGTATCGATATAAATGGATATGAGAACATAATTTTCTTAAATAAACAAAATACAAATAGTATACAAATACATACAAATCTGTATATTTAGATTACCGAGATGTAAATAACAAACAGTAAAGTGACTCCATAAAAGAACCACCATCTAAATCTCATAAAATAAACCACACTAACACTAGTACTAGTAAAACAAGTTCTGTTTATACTGAGATAATAATGGTAGACAAACTTACAGCCGATGAGAAAAAGGGAAACCAATAAAAGAAAAAACGCAGACAGCATATTAATCCATGTCCAAGACTTATTAGATGTCCATATAGATGTGAAGATTAGAATTTTATACCATTAATAGACTAAATGGCACGATTAACATTACCTTCTACTGTAATTAACTTCGATTTCAAAGAAATTGTAGTTTTTTTTGTGATAAACTCTTCACACTTACGCTTATGGAATATTGCGGTTTAATAGGCGGTAGGTATGGTATAACAGAGGATCAATTAAGCAATACAAATTCCTCATAATAGTTCTCCTCGATATGGTGTGATTGCAGATGGTATCTGGATTGAAACTTAGAGATTACAAGTTCATTCAACAGCCAGTTTGGTGTGATTACGTCTTATGGGTAAGAAGAGGACAAGTTCTTAGGCGAAAAATTTAGAAAGTCATATTTTCGTATAATTCCGACTTAAATGCCCGTGGAGGAATATGCATAGCACATTCAAGTTAAACTCATGTTCTTTTTACAGCAGTATAAAAATATCTAATAGAGTTGTTAACAAGGTGCCATAAATAAACAATAACTGACGCAAATTCCATGACTAGGCAACATCTAATCGCACTTCAATATACCTGATTTATAATATTATAAAGAAATAAATATTGAAAATCCCAATATCAAGGCATAAGGGCCGTAAACCCTAAATGATATCGTACAAATGGAAGCACCGAAGGTCTCATTCATTGGTAAATTACCTTCGGTAATAGATAGGCGACCCTCGTCAAACCATGCCTTTTCCATTCCTCCATTTAAATGCCAGAAGTAGCAAATACACACATCAAAAGTGTCTAGGGATCAACATATATTTTTGCAATAACTTTTCTCCTGATTGATATTAATTAAAATTTTCTTTAAGGATTCATCAAATAAAGTGTTTTCGTTTGTCACAGTAACGATAAACCAAGTCACCTTTGCATTAATAAAGAAATTTGCCATTTTCCTAATAAAGGGATTTTTGACATTTGAATTAAAGTTCGAAAAAAAGACTGAAATAACAGTTTTCTTTAAAATTTTATTGGGTAACTTAAACAATTAATAATCCGTGTTTCTACCGCGAACACTAACAACACAAGAACATCGGTTTGGCATACTCAAAATGAGTTCATCCAAATCACGCTGTGGAATGGCCGCCCATGTTCGTTGCAACAACAAAAAAAGGTCTTCTTGCGACTGGATACCCTCCATATTCGGCAGAGCTCTTCTCTGTAGCATATCCCATGCACGCTCAATCGGGTTCAAGTCTGGCGACTGAGCAGGCCAGGGCAGGACATTGATGTTAGCTGCGGCGAGAATCTGTCTTACAACTCTTGCGGTGTGCGGTCGTGCATTATCATGCATTAACTGAAATAAGGGACCGATTTGCACTTGTAGAGGAACGATGACGTCTGATACAATCGTCTCAGCATAAATTTGAGCGTTGAGGTTGCCTCTGATCCAAATCAACTCAGTTCTTCCGCCGATCCAAATACCCGCCCATACCATGATGGTTCCACCACTATAAGGATGGACTTCCTGGCAGGATTTTAATCGCTGTTGGCGTCCAGGGGTTCTCCAGTGTCGTATACGTCTTGTATCCGGTCTCATACCAAAACGAGACTCATCAGAAAAGCACACGAAACGCCATTGTTCTTCTGCCCAATTTCTGTGTTCAAGAGCCCATTGATATCGAATCCTACGATTGTGCATTGCTATAGGTGGTACCCGTAGCGGTCTTCGGGAATGAAGGTTCACTTCATGCAAGCGGTTTCTGACTGTTTGGTCGCTAATTAAGTTCCCTGAAGAGTGATGAAGCCGCACGGCTAACATCATGGCGGTTATTGTTGGAGCTCTTCGAGTTAAGATTTGAATGTATCGGTCTTGTCTCCGTGTGGTGCAGCGATACCGTCCTCCATGGCGCTCAGCCACGGTACCAGTGCTTCGGTAACGTGTCCAAAGTCGACTGATAACACTCTGACTTGTATTCAGAGCTAAAGCCACAGTACGTTGCCGGGAACCAGCTTCTATCATTCCCACGGCTCTGAGCATTTCTTCCCTGCTTAAATGACGTCGCCGCTCCATAATAACGTTGGTTTTAATCAGTAGTAGGGAAACAGTAGCACTAATAATGTCTTCAATGCGTTGTATGTTTTTATAGGGAAAATATTGACAGCTGATTTTCATCTTTTACTCGAATTTGATTCACAGTTCCTGATTCAAATTATGAAATGCACCAAAAAGGATCCATATAAATTTATAAAATCATAAATTTATTACAAAGCCACATCTCAATCTCAAGAAATCCGCATAAAAATGCTTGATCCCTAGACACTTTTGATGTGTGTAGTTTGTCAGTATGTGCAAAAGACCAGATAAAGATGGCCCAAAATTTATTTTGCTAATTTATGTAAAATATGAAAGAGATAGGGTCAGGATATAAGAATTTATGATACATTCGTAAAATTATTTCCAGGTGTGATAAGGGGGAATATTCCAGAAAAAATATGTATTTTTGATAAACGTATTTCTGTGGACCGTATTTAAGGAAAACGCCTTTGGGAATGTCTCTATTCTGACATTGGGTTAACATAAATTTGCCTAAATATCAGAGAAAATATTTATTTTCCCCTCCAAATATTCAATTGAAACGGGAATAATTGATAAAACTCCAACTGTAACTCCATTTTTACGGGTATTAAGCCTTTCATTGTGTATTTTCCCGGAGAGTTCAACAACACTTTCGGAAAATATTTCACAGTATTCTAATATCAGCAATAACGCTTGATTGAACATTATTGTTGTGTCTACAAGGGGAAAAACATCCCACCTATAAATATTCCCAAAGAAATAAGTAATAACCAATATTGGCCAATTATGTACTTGTTTTCGACGCCCACTATATTTTATGATCTCAGACTTGATATAACCAAACTAAACATCGTCAAACCTATTATTATACATACATGTAGTTACAACCAAAGCAAAAATATTACCAAACGAAACATAATATTTGATAGATATTCCTAGACAAAATGGCTGAATTTAGGATCCCAGAAATTAGATTGAGTTTTCCTAAACGACGTAGATGAACACTATTTAAGTATTTATACTCGGGCTGATTGTAATACTGTATTATCTTTCATAGGGCTTAGTTAGATATTCAAAGAGGCCAAAAAATAGTCTGAGAGACTGAACTAAGTATTCTGGAATAAAGTGGCTTTTTCACCACTTTTGACACACTTGTTTATACTTATGTGCATTGAACTACTATCACTAACTTACTTTTCGACCATTTTCTTGAATAATGACACATTTTGACTACTCTTTACAGTTGCGTTCATTAAACCTGTCATCAGCTTACCTTTCTCCCAGGATGTGGCATAGGAGGTGGGGCTATAAGCCGTAGCGGTTGCGGTGCCGGGGGCAAGGCTGCCAATAGTGGTGGCACCAATGGCACCACACCACCCATTGGCAAAGCCACGGCAAACTTTTGCATGCCCATAGTCCAGGGCAAGAACCACCCTCCCCCGGCCTGCATGGCACCTCCGCCGTACCACGCCAGCGCGATTAAGTGAACCACATCAACACAACACAGACACTTCACAACTCGCCTCCACCATGGAATTAATTGCACTTATCACATGTACCTGTGGACAAGAGATAGGAATTGTTAATATCATTGTCACAATCTCACTTTCGATCATTGCTGGACATAAAGTCCATAAACAAATAAATACCTATCTCTAGCTCTCTAGTCACTCTCACTGAGCCCAAACTTCGGCTATTCTCTGCTAATCACTGCCCACCCATTTTAAATTATGTTTTGCTATATTTGTTTCCATAAATATCAACGACTTCGATAAAGTCAATCTAGCTTTCAAAATGTTCAGTTCGAAATATTATAATCATAAATAGCTTAACTACTTTAGTTGCAATATTAAACTACACTGAAACAGTGTTGAAAGCCTTTGAGACTGAAGTTCATTATATCCATTGTAACACCTTAGTTCACTCGGCTCCATTATATAATACCTTTATACGTAAACTACGTATACTTGGTTTAATAACGTCTATTTCGAGAGAAGCTATCTATCTTCTATAAGTTATTGCTCTTTAGAGATTTTCACTTCGAGTCGAGGTAGCAACTAGATCCCAAATCCTAACTAATATTATAAATGCGAAAGTAACTCTGTCTGTCTGTCTGTTACCTTTTCACGGCTAAACTACTGAACCGATTGACTTGAAATTTGGTACAGGGGTAGCTTATGGTCCGGGGAAGGACATAGGCTATGTTTTATCCCGAAATTCACACAGAATCGGGAACTACGCGGGTGAAACCGCAGGCACAGCTAGTGTGAACTAAATCTGTGATGGCTCTTGGACTAGATAGAAATAATGACATTCTTAATTTTTAACCTCGAGTACGTTGAAATCTTAAATTGGGGCCTTAAATAAATAAGTGATTAAAAGTTTTAATTAAGACCTACAAAATAATAACTACTTGGAAAGTAACAATTACGATAGGTATCAGATTTAATAAAGTCTTTACTTCTAAACACCTACTTATATTTTCCATAGCTTATCCGTTAATCCAATTTACTCTTTGTTAATTTATGTAAGGTATAACACCTTGACCGATTAGTGTACCTGCCTGCCAATTGAAACGTCCCGAATTCAATTCTTGGGAAGAGAACTACTTACATAAAACAGTTTTTTTTTATATCTCAGTTTTGGGAACCTCCAATTGGCATTTAAACGGGACTTTCCAATAAATCAATAAATACAAAACCGAGGGGGAATGACACTAATAAATCAAAAAACTTTCAACTAAATAGTTATCCGATAAAATTATAAGTATATAAGTGAAAAATATATAAGTGGACGCACTAGACATCTCCTTGAATAGATCAAAGCGACGGCCCGTGAGTTCACATTTATTGGAGCAGAAACTATAAAGAAAACGGAGTATAGTATATCCACAGTATATCGTTGTTCTGTGACCGAACTATGGGAACCGTGAAATTGAATGAGGGCCCCAATTAGACGGTATCTATGTATAAACAATGACAATTTCATTGTGTTTCTGTGTATTCTTTTTTGGCGTTTGACGGACTCATTTTTGTTGTGATGTATGAAAAGTAAGGACAACTTAGAGACAATTAAATGATATAAGAGAGGCTTTTTAGCAAGTAGTGAGATCTTACAGGGGCCTAAGTCTGTAATTTGACATTATTGAACAGACAATATGTTCATATTGAGGCACCATAACGAGAGTGTCAGAAATTTGGTATTCTGCTAAAATTTATTCATATGGTGTCTCAGTGGTCTTTGTTGCATATAATTTTTTTGTCAAATAAACGTCAGAATACTGTTTCCATGACAACCATCTAAGTTTTATGAAACCATTGAGTCAGCGGTATAGTTGTCACTTAGAGAATACCAAAATGACAACAAATGTCAAAAAAACGGTCATAATGGTGGTATCAAAATACATTTGAGTAGCATTATCACAGCTTAATAGTTTAGAGAATCGGGGCCCAGGATGATATTTTACTCGTAAACTATAAGAAGTACTTTTAAGAGGACTAAATTCAAAAAATGATTTAATAATAATTAATATTTCTTAAATAAATAAATGAATGTAAAACCCTGGTAAGCAGCTGTAATAAAAAATGTAAACCATATTTCATTTTGAAATTGCTATTAAAGTAAGTTACAATTTCTGCGAAACTTTGTCAAAGTTCAAAGAATCTTTTCTTGCGAACTTCCTTTCTTGGACGGAAGGCGAAGTGCAGTTAAGGAGACTAATTTTGAACAATTGTTTCATAATTTTGAAAGCTTTTCATAATTTTATGTACATTACTAAATTATGTAAATAAACGTTGTACATTTTCATACGAAATATCATTAATTTACATATTTTTAACCGACTTCCAAAAAAACAAGAGGAGGTTCTCTATTCGACGTGTATATTTTTTTTTTTTTTGTGTGTTTGTTACGCGATTTCTTTGTAATCATGAATGGAGCATTTTAAAATTCTTATTTCATTAGAAAGCGGATATTCGCGAAGTGGTCCCATGTCAAGGAAATCAGGATCTGATGATGGGATCCAGAAAAATCGAGGAAAAACCCGCAACAATGTAGGCTGGGGTGTCGATTGACATTATTTAAAGTAAAACTACCTGTGACCCGTGGTTTTGCTCGCGATATTCTTGATACCATAAGAATTTCTGGATGAAAATTTTTTGGCTGTATTTTTTCGTATTTAAATCAAATGCTGTTCACAATTCATGGGTTTTAGATATAAAAATGTCCTGTTTTTTAATTCGTTAACACACACTGAAATAAACCCGAACCTACAAACATTTTTAAAAAATAATTTTATACTATTATAGGTACCTATTACACATATATATCTATATATCTTCAGAGCGTTTTCATAAAACTAACAAACACTGCACCAGATTAGATTGTATATATTATTTTAATTAATAAATAGACAGTATAAATGTCATCCTCTATTTTCGTTTTTATTTTGACTTTGGTTAATTTTCTAAAAAGTTTGTGGTTATAAAGAAGTTTTGTAATAAAATGATGGTTTAATTGGGATGATGAAGTTAAAAAGAAGTAATAAAATGCAGGGTTGTGTTAGATTATGAATCATGAGTAACATCAGCTCATGGGACAGGATTCAAGCGGTACCCGTTGAGGTTGAACTGCTCGACACTTATAGAGCAGCGAAAAAATCCCTGCAAGAGGCTATTGCCCTCGCAACTCTCGCGGCAATTGTGGGAAACGACCTCTCCTTGCCAAATGTAGTCTCTGCTATGGTGAGCGAGGAGAGGTCTTGGATTGTAGTGTCCACCTTTTGTGAGTTCGTACGAGAGAGCGCGAAGCCCTCTCCACTAACATTATCCGCAGCAGAAGGTTGGGCAGACGGAGGCGGGACTACCACTTTGCCCTGCAACCGCCATACGCCCGACCTACGGCAGTATTGATCCACTGCCGCCATATAGGCCTCGAGGTGGCGCGCGGTACTTTCGGAAGGGGGTAACTCAACATCTGGTGCCTAGAGCTACATTCTAATTCGGAGGAGAAACCCTTAATAGGGTAGAGGCGCTGTCCGGGATTGTAGTAGCGTGCAGCCGCGTTTCTTCCGGTTTCGGCCATAAGCGCAGAGGTAGCACACCAAGGGGTTTTAGTCGGTAAGCGCGTCGCCGCTCTATCTTTGCGGCGCAGAGTCCGACATACCTCGTCGTTCCCCTGGACAGTGGAAAGACGTAAAGTCTTCCTCCCACAAAAAATGGATTCAAGTGATCCACGAGTCAAAAGCTCTTCTGGAGGAAAATTTAAGCGTCTTTTGTAGAAGGAGACTTGCTTCCCACTAAAAAATTTAAAATAAAGTTAATTTAAAAAAATAAAAAACCGACTTCAGCACTAAAAAGTAAGAAAATAATTGAAAATAAACGATATTATTAATACATATTTACAATTTATAATTAGTTACTTTTGAAGTCGGTGACAGCCAAAGCCTTCATTAATAACGGGTGATTTTTTAAGAGCTTGAGAACTTTTTTAAACAATAAAACGCATAAAATTTGCAAAATCTCATCGGTTCTTTATTTTAAACGTTAGATTGGTACATGACATTTACTTTTTGAAGATAATTTCATTTAAATGTTGACCGCGGCTGCGTCTTAGGTGGTCCATTCGGAAAGTCCAATTTTGGGCAACTTTTTCGAGCATTTCGGCCGGAATAGCCCGAATTTCTTCGGAAATGTTGTCTTCCAAAGCTGGAATAGTTACTGGCTTATTTCTGTAGACTTTAGACTTGACGTAGCCCCACAAAAAATAGTCTAAAGGCGTCAAATCGCATGATCTTGGTGGCCAACTTACCGGTCCATTTCTTGAGATGAATTGTTCTCCGAAGTTTTCCCTCAAAATGGCCATAGAATCGCGAGCTGTGTGGCATGTAGCGCCATCTTGTTGAAACCACATGTCAACCAAGTTCAGTTCTTCCATTTTTGGCAACAAAAAGTTTGTTAGCATCGAACGATAGCGATCGCCATTCACTGTAACGTTGCGTCCAACAGCATCTTTGAAAAAATACGGTCCAATGATTCCACCAGCGTACAAACCACACCAAACAGTGCATTTTTCGGGATGCATGGGCAGTTCTTGAACGGCTTCTGGTTGCTCTTCACTCCAAATGCGGCAATTTTGCTTATTTACGTAGCCATTCAACCAGAAATGAGCCTCATCGCTGAACAAAATTTGTCGATAAAAAAGCGGATTTTCTGCCAACTTTTCTAGGGCCCATTCACTGAAAATTCGACGTTGTGGCAGATCGTTCGGCTTCAGTTCTTGCAGGAGCTGTATTTTATACGGTTTTACACCAAGATCTTTGCGTAAAATCTTCCATGTGGTCGAATAACACAAACCCAATTGCTGCGAACGGCGACGAATAGACATTTCACGGTCTTCAGCAACACTCTCAGAAACAGACGCAATATTCTCTTCTGTACGCACTGTACGCATTCGTGTGGTTGGTTTAATGTCCAATAAAGTAAACTGAGTGCGAAACTTGGTCACAATCGCATTAATTGTTTGCTCACTTGGTCGATTATGTAGACCATAAATCGGGCGTAAAGCGCGAAACACATTTCGAACCGAACACTGATTTTGGTAATAAAATTCAATGATTTGCAAGCGTTGCTCGTTAGTAAGTCTATTCATGATGAAATGTCAAAGCATACTGAGCAAATAATAATGCATGAAAATCATAACCTCAAAAAATCTGAGCAAATACTAATGCATGAAAATCCTAACCTCAAAAAAATCACCCATTATTATTGGCGCGTCTCGTGCTATCTTATAAGGAAAAAAAACTATCCTGGGCTGGCACTGACTCCAAAAGTAACTAATTATAAATTGTAAATATGTATTAATAATATCGTTTATTTTCAATTATTTTCTTACTTTTTAGTGCTGAAGTCGGTTTTTTATTTTTTTAAATTAACTTTATTGTAAAGAGTTTTTAGGCAAATATCAATTATAAATTACAAGCATGAATCTAAATCCAATAAATAGCCTATGAAATGAATCTCTCAATGATAATATAAGACTAGACTAAAAATATTCTGCAAAAAGATTTAACAAATCCTTGTATAAAATAAATATTTCAAGTTGAGCATAATATCAGTATTAAAACAAGAATTTTAGCTTTTATTGCATTGTCATGGGACTTACTTATGTATGCCAAACAGCTCAATCGGATAGCCAGAAGTGGTCGAGAAATGGCAGATTTGAGATTTGATTACAGACAACGGAACAGGTGAAACTAAATAAAAAGTTGTAAGAACATTGTTCTACCAAGGATTCCTTTAATTTCAATCAAAGTCCTTTAATTTATTTTCAGTCAATGTCTTACAATCACCTGCCCAGGGCCCTGATTCACTAAACTATTAAGCTGTGATAATGCTACTCAAATGTGTTTTAATATCAACATTATGGCCGTTTTTTTGTCATTTGTTGTCATTTTGGTATTCTCTTAGTGACAACTATTCCGCTGACTCAATAGCTCCATAAAACTTAGATGGTTGTCATGGAAACAGTATTCTGACGTTTATTTGTCAAAATTTTTATATGCAACAAAGATCACTGAGACACCATAGCCATATTAATAAATTTTAGCAGAATACCAAATTTCTGACACTCTCGTTATGGTGCCACAATATCACCATATTCTCAGGAGGGCGATTCACTAAGGCAAAACATCTTTACATCCAAGAAATCATCGTTGAAACATCGGATGTAATCAAATCGGTATTCTGTAGTTACAACTGTGCAATCGTAGCGCTTCAACGATGTCAACGGCGCGACATAGAACTAAAATATAGTGCCAAATGTATGAAAAACGGTATTCTGTAACACAAAACATCCACGCCTTCGACGACAACGGTGACTTCGCCTTCTATTTTAACTGTCAAACCGTAAAGCTTTAAAATTGTGGATGTTTCGTTGGATGTAGACGATTAAAATGTAAATTATCGTGTAATTTTACTAACAAAGTTGATCAAAATCTATTAAATAATCTTTTATGTTTTATTATTTCATCAGAAATTAAATATAAGGATAACAAAACAGATATTTTAACCATGTCCCTAGTTAACTATTTCTATGAGCGAAAGTCTTTTATTTACGTGGTACTAGCAGCGTCCCGCAGTTTTGTCCGCGTAGTTCCCGCTCCCGTGAGACTACGGGGAATTTATACCAAAAACCTTCCTCTTCAATCACTTTATCTATTTAAGAAACCTCTTTAAAATCCGTTGCGTAGTTTTAAACATCTAAGCCTACATACGGACAGATAGTGGGAAGCAACTTTATGTAATGAAGAAGATATTATATCCTCTCAGTACATACAAAAATGTAAAAAATAAAAACACAAATAATATGTTTATTAAATTTATTAAAGTTGGTGACCATGTCGTATAAGAAGGTGAAGGAAGCCGCTTTTACACAAGCTGTATTATTTCAGTCCAGACTGCACACCGCTAACCCGTTCGACCCGTATTTTATTTAAGTATTTCCATGTCACAATAATCGAATACCCAGTTTCCAGGTCTCTTTGCACCTCTGCCTGAAAAAAAGCAATCTTCAATATCAAGTTCGAAACTTGTATCTAGCTATGAGAAAATACACACACCCAGACAGAGATAAACATTTGTGGTTGATACAAATATTCATCCAGCAACGGGACTCGAACCCGCAACCTTACGGAAAAAGAAAAGAAGTTATGTTTATTTATAAAAAATAAATTTAATGTAAAAACACTAACCTGTGACGGTCAACATCCGAATGGATATTTTAATTTTAAGGAAATACAGTGGCCTCTTGCTTAGTTTCTTCTATAAATCCATTAGTCATCCTTTAGAATAATATGTGGAACATCACTTTTACAAGCTTTTGTGTAAGTATATAATAATGTTTTCATTTAGAAATAAATATTTAAAACACGGACGGAGCACTTGTATATTATATGACATTGTGACCATTGATTGTCACCATTGTCTGTTTTGAAATTTGAAATCAGTGTTGTCATTAAATACGGTACAAAATTAAGTGTCAAATAATTATTTTTCAAGTCTAAAATGATATATTTAATTCAATATTAATTTATAATAAATAAAACATGTTTCATGCATACGTATTGTGCATTTATATTAACTTAAAATGACGAAATAAATTTAATATCGGTTAGTCGAGATTTTTCTCGATTATACTCTAGATTAAACATAGCAACACTGTAAACATCCTAGACATCGTCGTTGTTCGGCAGATCGTCGACGAGCTGAGGTAGCTTAGCGAATACGGTTTTTATCACGGTTGTTTTTAAAAGCGATGTCTCCGATGCAACATCTGTGAACTCGTCGTTGTTAACATCCGTGATGAGTTTGTTAGTGAATCGCATTGCTGATCAATAATGTCAAATTGCAGACTTAGGCCCCAGTTCTATTTCCATAAACCTGCTAGTATCACGCCACTTGTCAAACCCAACGTTTATGTAACCAAAAAAAATGTATTTTTAAATGGTTTCAAAACGAGACTGACGTTTTGAATACCTTCCAAGAATCTAACAAAGAAAACGTTCCAATTCACGAGTTAAATATTTTACGTTTGACCGAAACGAAACGCGAGGAACGGTAGCCTTGAATGAGAGTAATTATATATTATTATATGTAATTATCTTAAAGGAAATCGCAAAAAATATATGCAAAATATATATAATTATTCATTTTGTATTGTTATTTTAATATAAGGTATATTGATGAAGTTGTTTGCTTTATCTAATGTTGTTAAGAGCAAAGTTATGTTTTTCTTGCAAACAAAAAAGTTTGATAAGCGTCCGTCCTTTTGAGTTACGGAAAAAAAAACAAATTATAAGCAGTTCCAAAAACAATTTGTATTTATTAATGATAATTTGTCTCTTAAAGTCTTGGTATCTACACCTGTATTATAATCTGCATCTACACTAATATAAAATAAAAAGGAAAGATTTGTTTGTAACGAATATAAGCTCCGAAACTACTGAACCGATTTCAAAAATTCTTTCACCATTAGAAAGCTACATTCACCCTGAGTAACAAGGGTTATTTTATCCCCGTATTCCCACGGGAACGGGAACAAGCGGGTAAAACCGCGGGGGGCTATTTATATTATGTAAATCAATGCAGAAAATATGTCGAAAATTGCTGCGATGCGTTTTCTTTAATTTTACATGTTATTTTTGTTTTATTATGCCGAATTAAACTAGTATAGTAAGCAAAAAACTACCAGCTAATCAAAACATAAAAACAACTAACCTTTCAAAAGTCAGTGTGTATTTGACCCAAATACAAACTAGTACGAGTCGATGATTTAAAAAAAAGCGAGATTTTTTTTGTTTCGTAGCCAGAAAATGGGTCTATAGAATATGGGAATTTTGATATTCTAACGTTCTACCGAAGGGTTGCATGTTCGATTCTCGAGCAGGGTAAAATATTGTATACACATTTTTTTATCTCGTTCTGTGTGAATTGGTGTATCAGTTTCTGATATCCTAGATACAGGTAATTAACCTAGTTAGGGGTCAGTTACGTTGAAATTATCGAGTGATTGTTTTGATTATGTCAAGATGTGTATTATAGGCAACCCATGTCTATGAACATAATTTTGTAAGACATAAGTTCAAGGCATATCCAATTAAACCCACTCTATTTCAAAACAATCATAGAATTACAATCCATGCAAATATAGACTTGAAGTCAAATAAATGCAGAAATATATTGAAGTAGTAAAAAGATCGTAAAAATATCAATATTTATAACATAAATAGATAAAAACAAATAATGGAAATCGTGAGAGATGTCTACTAAAGATTATAGTCACATAAAACAAGCATCAGGTTCATGCATTAAAGAAACAGAGGCCGAGAAAAACATTGATTCAAATGAATTTTAAAATAAAATTGCGTTTGAACTTCGACTCGATAGAATAACATCAAAGTGTATCGTATATAAATAACTAGTTAAATATATAGTTATTATAACGTTACCGTTAATGGTTTTTTATGACGTTATCGTTACAGTTTTTCAAATAAATGGTTTGTCAATTAATTTAGTTTGACAAAGAGGTTATAACTTAGATATTTTGATTTAAATAACTTATTGTTTTGGGATAAAAACATTAAATTAAAAATTTAAAATACCCCCAACACAATTACTTTCTAACCCCCACAACTTTTAAACGGGTCAACCGATTTTCATCACACATGTCTAAGAACACTCGCCCGTAAGTCCCCTTTAATACAAAAAAAAAACTAAATTGAAATCGGTTCATTAGCTATAATGCCACAGACAGACAGATACACACACAAACACAGACACGTCAAACTTATAACACCCCTCTTTTTGCGTCGGGGGTTAAAAATATAATATTTAACGTAATTACATGTATTAAAACTTAAGCAAAGAAATGATTATTTACATTTGTCATAAAGTAAATATTTTAATATTAGTTTTAAAAGCCATACTATCTAGTACTATTAATTATTCTGTGGCCATACTTAGACACTGTAGGTCTTTAATAACTAAAGATAGATTTTGTGGGTAGTTTAAGTAATCGGCCATCTTGTATTTTTAATAATGCAAGTCGAACTCTTTCAGAAGGATAAAGGAAAAGCTGCAAAGTAACTGGTGAACAAAACATTGGACTTTTTCTTAAAACTTTCATTTTAAAGGACTTCTACACAAAAAAGAATGTCTAGATGTCTGTCTGTTTTACACGTAGTTTTATTTAGAAAAGTAGTAACGTTGGTATTTTCACTTAATTGTTGTTTGGTAGGATAATTAAAAGAACGTTTCTGAAACGACTCTAACGTTTTTCATAATAGTTAATACAGCTGTACTGTGAAAATTCAATCTAGGTATGTCATATCTGGAAAAATCGTTTTCCCTGTATTTGAAAAACAATGTAAAATAATTATTAAACGAAACGTGCGTCATTGTTTAGAATTAGTATGATACGGGATATTTGTAAGTACCAATAGTCGAATCCCTCGACTAGTTTCAGCCACATTCGGTAGCCTTCATCAGGAGGATGAAACTAGTCGAGGGATTCGACTATCGGTACGTACAGATATCCCGTATCAAAATCATCTTAAATGTAAAAGAATTTTGCTTTATCATAACTTGAGCAGAACTCGGTTAAGCCTAAAAGTATCTTAAACGTTAATGTATATTGAGAGAAACTTAAAATACTACAATGAACCAGCACTACCAGCGTTCGCCTGTTGTTCGGTGTAGAATGACAATAAAATTCGGCGGGATTTTGAAAAACTTTGACTTATCATAACTTTTTAAATAAAAGCAAAAGAAAAAAACTAACTTTACTATTATATTGTCACCCGGCGTTTACATTAGCTGTGTGATTAAGTATCTTGAATTCAAAATAGTGGTGTACTTACTTATACAAATGCATGTTAAACCACGTGCCACACCCACTAAAAAACCAAACAGTCAAACATCACAACACACCTTAACCATTAAACATTCTGATAAAAGCCCGTAATGACATCCAAATCAAATCAACAGTCGAACAACAATAGAATCCCGAAACGCATTACTCACGGGAGACAGGTTCGATACCGGTCACAGTCCACAACGCAACACTAATCGATAACAACTATTAAACGCACAATAGCTTTTATATGGTCAGCGGTTACGGCACAGATTACTGAATAGTTACTATTAGTTGGTACAGATTACTAAATAGTATCTATGTATGTTTTTATATGGTCAGCGGTTACGGCACAGGGGGTTAAGTCTGCTAACAATAATGCTGTGTTAATGCAAGTCACAGTTATTTTAATATCACTGTTATGGCCGTTTTTGGAGCGTTTACTTGACAAAGAGCTAACAAACATCATTCGACCCAGGAATTCGGGACCTCAAGCTTTACTGCATTTGCCACTAGACCTCACCAAGAAGTAATTTTAATTGGTATATTTGTCTATCAGTGAAAGAGAAGTTTTTCAGATACTTTTTTCGTATAACGGAATTTTCCTATATCATTCATAATTTCTCAGACATTTGTTTGATTGACTATAAAATCGGAACGATTATACATTTTTAATTACACTATTAACTTAATTAATGTTTAGACATCTGTTTCCTTTGCAAGTCGATCTAAGGAAATGTTTTTTAAACGAGTTTCTCAAGTACATTGTACATGAATCAAATGAATATTACTCAAACGCGGATCTTCTATGTTCAATCGAAAATGTACAGTCAGCGAAAAAAGTAGATAACCACATTAAAATATTCAAACCTATTTCATGACTTTCCAGAAGCGAATAATATAAGGGCATTCTTGCAAAGTTACTTCAAAGAAAAAGAAATAGGTTACTAGTTAAAATAACTTCTTGTTCTTTTCTACGTGTATCATGGGGGTTAGCTATTTTTAATTTAAGTTTATAAAAAGAAGGAAAAATGTCGTGAACTCGCATTTTCTGCCTTGCAATTTGACAACGCATGAATTTGCAGTTTAACGTTTTGAACCAAAACTTTAGTAATTGTCTAATAAGTAAAAAAATAAACACTACTTACCAGGCACAACAACACACTAAAATTAACTTAAAAATACCAAAAACTGCACGCTCGACCGCAACAAAAACAGTTTCATGTAAACATAAAAACGCAAGCCTTGAAAATTGAAAAAAAAAAACAACAATATATGAAGTGCAGATTTTTTTGTATGAACTAAAATATTTTGCGGCGTCTGCTAATTAAAGACCTACTTAAAGAGGACGAATTGTCTTTACAAAAAGTAAACCTATGCAAATTATGAAGTTGGCGAAAATTACTCGGTTTAATACAGGTTTTAGCGTATGTATTGTGTACAGTCAGGAAGAAAATATTTAGTTATTAATGATGAAAAAAAAATTCAATATATTTATTTATTGACCGTTCAGCTACTGTTCCGACAACTGACGGTGACGTGACGGTGACTTTGAGAGGAGCAACGAGTTGACAAGTAACTAGAAGCCGGTGTTTTGTTTTGATACTTTTAGCTGTGCTTTTACTAGGCCTTTGACCTAATTATGTAGCCATTTACTGGACGCCCATAAATGCAAGTTCCTAAAAAGTTAAAAAATACTTGTTTTAATACAAATCGGTACCAAAAAAAACCCAAAAATTTGACACTAAATTTCAACCGCGACAGTACAAAGTAACAACCTCATAATAAATACGTGAACAATCGACAAGAATCGATCGGATCGATTCGATTGTCAGATCACTCGATTACAATAAATGTGATTGTAATATGTAGTGATTATTCGACCGGAATTTATTGCCGAACCCACCCATCGCTTAACAATACCGTCCGATTTTCAAATTAAAATTCGTGGGAACGATTCCTATTAGCTCTTTTACGATCGGAACAAAACCAGTGATGGATCACATTATCTTTTATGACGTATTCTTCAAAATTTCGAAAAAGGTTTATAGGTTAAACGTAACACGAGGTCGGAACAAAGAGTGTCGTTGCGAGAAACAGAACCCTTTCTGTTTCGTTTGAGAGTTAACTAAAAAAGAAAAGTAATAACAAAAGGCATTTGTAGGGCAAAGGTTTGTCAAAATTATTTTAATTTATAACCATATTAAATAATGGCTTTTTTAAAAATGAGGCTTTCATGGAAATACTCATAAAATCTTTTAAAAACCAAGCTACATTTGAGCAAATACTCATAAAATGAAATGCATTTGAGATTACCAACATGCATTTAAGAAGCGTGGTAATTAACTACGCTAATTCCTAGACACTACTAAACCAATACCAGGCGACAGAAGCATACGCCCGCCGGTGTGATCTTACAAGCCGACACTTTACTTTAGTCATAAAACGAATTTATTTCTAAGATACCTTATAATCATAAAAAATAACTTCTAAACTTCACTACTGCGGTTCGTGTAAAGCTGCAGTGTTTTCGTATTTTTTGCACCTGCCTATGCATTAATTAGATGGTCTAGAACAAGATACACACGATATGATATTATAGGATGAAAACCGGATTCAAGAACACTAGAAATAAGGCCAGTATCATCTCCTTGATTATAAAACAGCCGATCGGGTTAGAAAAAAAAATATCACGAAATTCATGGTTGCATCTAATCAGGTTATCAATTGAGAACTTGTATGAATGAATTGTAGTCGTTCTTGTATGTAAGTGGTCATAAGTATTATGGGCAGTTTTAGCGATTAGAGATCTATACTTAATTTGGAGTCTTTATCCGTGTTGCGATATTTTTAACCCCCGACGCAAAAAGAGGGGTGTTATAAGTTTCACGTGTCTGTGTGTGTGTGTGTGTATCTGTCTGTCTGTGGCATCATAGCTCCCGAATGGATAAACCGAGTTTAATTTTGTTTTTTTTTATTAAAGGGGACTTACGTGCGAGTGTTCTTAGACATTTTGATGAAAATCGGTTGACCCGTTAAAAAGTTATGGGGTTTGAAAGTAAATGTGTGGGGGGTTTTTGAAATTTTTAATTTATAGTTATTGGTTATACTTTTTGGGGATCTAATTGTATCTGTAACGACTGTGTCGGTGCTGTTAGTACCACATCATCAGGAACAAAAGCTAACGTACCCTTGGACTTCGGAAATATATTTTTTATATTGAAACTAGCAGCGCCCCGCGGTTTCAACGGCGTAGTTCCCGTTTCCATGGGAATTTCGGGATAAAAAGTATCCTATGTGTTATTCTGATGTATAAGCTAAATTATTGTAAAGTTTCATTAAAATCCATTAAGTAGTTTTTGCGAAAGAGGAACAAATATCCACAGAACACTCACAACCATTCGGCTCTATAATATTAGTAGCCCCGCGGTTTCACACGCGTAATTCCCGTTCCCGTGGGAATTTCGGGATGAAAAATAGATGTTGGCCGATTCTCAGACCTACTGAATATGCTCACAAAATTTCATGAGAATCAGTCAAGCCGTTTCGGAGGAGTATGGCAACGAAAACTGTGACATGAGAATTTTATATATTAGATATAGGTCTGTGTCCTTTAGTAGGGGTACTAGGGTCTTAAAAGCTGATACCAAATTACTCCTAACTGTACTAATATCATCGGTGAGGCCTTTGCTAACAGCCTATGCAAAAATAATCAACTGTTTCTTTCTTTCTTTTTTTTATTCTGCGCGGTTTTGTGATATAAACTCGTATATTTTTTAATTTAAAATCTAATAACAGATAGGTGTGCGTATGCGCATCCGATTCTTATTACTGCACATGTGTAATGTTTACGTTATGGCGCTTGATTACATTGTTTATTTGGATTTGTTATTTTTATATTAATTACAAACTGGATTTTGTATTTAAATTTTAATAAAACATAAATGTAGAAATTTATTATCAAGATATGTGTTTTAATATACTGGGAATGAATTTAATTTTACAAGCTATTAAAATATGTACCAGGTTATGTCTTAGTTAGTACAAAAATACAAACACTTTTGTGCGTGAATGTATCTGTTAATTTTGTGGTCTTAGTGCATTTTGTCATTTTTTTACAAAAAAGTATACAGTGTGGCCCAAAAGGAACAGTCAAAAGAAATATATTTAAAAAACAAAATTTTGAATATTCTTTTGCACAACAAAGAAGGCCTGCCCTGACCGGACGTGAACAAGTTACAATCAACAAACGTCTTCACAAACAAATTTAATGATATTCCGATTAGATGAACATAAATTTAGGACTAACTCGGATGAAAACATTGCTTTTGTTGGGTACATAATAATTTTGAAATGGCGGACTGAACGTAAAATATCATTTTTAGGATTTTCGAGTCATAATGATTTACTGCAGAGGGCATAAAGTGGCTATTGACGAGTCAGCTAAACTGATCAGTTGAAATGGCGTCCATCCAAAAATGTAATGATATTTTCTTATATCAACATGAAGTAAGTATTTTAATAATTGTTTTAACAGCCATAGTCACTAGGTCCTAATCCTAAATAATTTAAGACAGATTATGTAGTTTAACTGATCAGTTTAACTGGCGTCCATCCAAAAATGGTCGTCAATCTCCGGAGCGATTCCAGATTCCAGTGAGGAAATCTAGTAGGCTTTTGGGGGGACGCCACAGTTTTAAGTCTTGACTGATCAGTTCAACTGACTCAAGTGCCACCTTTAGGGTTTCCAAGTCATAATGAAATGATTTACTGCAGCAGGTTTAAGCAGCTGAGTAATGGCCTGATTGACAAACAAAGGAACATAGATTCTCGGAGAAGGTATGAATATCTCTTTTCTAAAAAAAAAAACAATAGAATTTCTAGCAAAACTCGACTCTCCACATACTTATTTCAAAATACGTGTCATTAAACATGTGAAAATATTGTTTTGTTCTTTTCACAACCAAACGGAGCGGCAGATTGATCTGGTATTCTGCACAAACATAGCCCAAAGGCTCAAAAGTGACATAGGCTATTAATTATCCCGATTTTTCTACAGGATGATTATCAAAAAACGGGCAAAACCTTCGAGGCTTGGTTAACGCAGAGGTAGACAAAGGTACAAACGATATGTAATTACGCTAAACATAGAAAGGATAATGACAAGACATTATCGCGTCCTGTGGTGACATCATTCGTCAAGGACTTCGGCCATCTTTAATTTATTAACGGCCATTATTTACTTTAAAAGCTTTAATTTCATATAAATTATCGTTTTTATTGCAATTAATTGTGTAAATGACTGACTTTGTGGTCTTAGGTATGTCATGGTTGAGATAACTTAGATATATCTATCTATACTTAATAAATAAAGCTGAAGAATTTGATTGTTTGTTTGTTTGGTTGAACGCGTTAATCTCAGGAACTGCTGGTCCGATTTAAAAAAATCGGTGTTAGATAGCCCAGTTATCGAGGAAGGCTATAGGCTATATATTTTATCCACGTATTCCCACGGGAACTGGAACTACAGGAGTAAAACCGCGGGGCGCTGCTAGTTAGGTATAAATAATCCACATTATTTGATTATATTTTTATACTTTTTGTATTAGAACAATCTGGGTAGAACTACCAAGAACTTCAAATAGCTTATATTTCATGAATATATTTGAAGTAATCAATGAAAAACATTAAACAATGTTTATAAAATATTGTCGTTTACTTATTTTGTAAGTTTTGAACGTTGCATATTTGCATGTCCCTTCACTAATAGGTATCGGTTAGGAAATACGACGTGTTGAAACCTTATCCGCTTGGCAGTACATCATTATTTTGATGATATGTGGATAATAATATAGAATTGTATACAAATTGCTTTTTGCAAGATTTTGTATAAGTATGGTATTATTATTGATTACAATGTTGGCATAAAAGAGGTCTTTTTCAATAATCATCAATATACCTACGAATAGACTTAGAAGTTAAAATAGCAAGCCCTAACCAAAAAAATAAATTCATAAAATCATTTAGAAGAATATTTGTGTGAACCACAAATGTTTGTCTCGGTCTTCTGATACCCTAGATACAAGTTTCGAACTTAGTTAGGGGTCAGACTATAATGAAATGATGCAGTGAATGATTATGTTATTATTATTTTGTTATTAACTTATCAAAAACAGAACTTAAAAAGGCATAGAGTACCCAAGCTTAATTACCAAAGTAATTAAGTACTGCATAACATTTTTACCTCAAATTACTGAAAGCACACAAAAGCTAGAAACGAAATTTCAATACTCCATTTGCATTTGCGAATGTCTGTTTGTGGCTGGCACAAGTGTGGCTGCAATTGCACCTTGATTAGTCGCTTCTATAATTTATCTATTCTGTGGCGTAGTTTATATTACAATGATGGGAAGTGAGTTTTTAAGCAAAAAAGGATACAGGTTGTAAGTATAATATTGATTTTCTTTACGCGAAAGTGTAAAAACTGCGAAGAAAATTCGTTAAAGTAGTTTAATATCAAGTTTATGAGGATATTGGAGGAATGAAGATGTTTGGCAATCATAGTATGATAGGCAAAATAAAATGAGTAATTATTGGTTTTTGTAAATAAAAGATAATATTGAAAGAGGTTTTATAAGACTTTCGATGCCAACCGTACAAACGTAATGCTAATTGCTCAGCAGTTCTCGTTTTTAATTGCATTTCTATTTACATCCATATCAAAGTTAGTACGAGTTGAGATAGTTCGATGCATTTTACTACAACTTATCGCGAGTGAATAGTTTTAAATTTAAAATTACTCTGAATGCGTTTAAGCGTAGTTTCATATTGAAAAACAAGTAAACTGGCTCTGTAGTTTCGATTTCTGTGCAATCAAATTCTTGTATTATAGTAGTCATCAATGTTACTAGTTTTAATTTTGATTTTTAAGCTATTGCATAGCTTCTATCGAGGGTCTTGAGCGCGGGGACCGAATCCAGAAATTCCGTAACGAAAAAAAACCTCACGTTTTTATTATTTTTTTATAAAAAACTTTTTTTTTGTAAATTTTCCAAAAAGTTTTTATAGTAATGTAGACAAAGTTTTTATTGTATGAAGTCCCAAGTACGACATCAAAATTTCTAAGGTTAGGATTGCAATACAAAAATAAAAAAAACAATTAGTTGATAAAATTGCTATGCAATAGCTTTACCGCGGCAGTCCCCGAGTGCCACACGTTTTTTTTGTTATATGCGATCTGATATATAAGTATATGTAAGCTTTTGGACCGAACTAGGATAAGGTGACCATTTGATACTGGTAATCAGAGTTAGGACAAGATAAATCTGTTGTGAAAACTTGGATTTATTCTTGAAATCTTAAATAAGTTTACACAAACAAGAGTAAAAATATCTCTTGTATGAACTCGACTTACTCTTAGCCAGTTTATTTTGATCAACCACTGCTACTGGGCTACATGTTCTTTCAATATAACATAACATAATCATTCACTACATCATCTCTTATAGTAACTGCTAACTAAGTTCGTAACTTGTATCCAGGGTATTAGAAACTACGCGCACACATTCATATTCAGTACCTAATCATCTCTGTATATACATGAAGGCAATAAATTATTTTGATTTGATTTGATTTTGATTATAACATTATAATAAATCAAAGATGTCAATTAGAATAAAATAATCGTCTTATCGTGTCGATGTAACAACTCCGCGATGATTTCATTCCTCGATTCCTATGGATGACGTCACGAATATATTATATACTTAAATAATAAATATTATAACTTTATTTATCCCTATGTCTTCTCCGAATAATGATGCTACTATGTTAGGTAAAGCTGCGATTACATAGGTTTTTTTAGTTAGTTTTTTTTAGTTTTCCTTAATTCTGTGTTAACTAAACAAATAGTTTTTAGGTATCATGATAAAAGACAACCGCAAAGTTTTTTTTAGTTTTTTAGATTTTGTTAGATTTTTTAGAGTTGATTTAGTTTACGAATTGAACATTTTATATCAAATTTTGACTAACGTATTTGTTTTATAAAAAAAAAAAACTGGTTCAATATCTCGATTCGATAAATAAATACATACCTAAACATTTTTAAAAGATCACCTTGCATTATTTTTTAGAAGTACAGAAAAATGATACCTGTAGGATACTTTTTATCCCGCGGCAAAAACCTGTAGAACACTGGTAATTCCAAAAAAATATTTGAATAGACATTTCTCAAACGACTATATTTTTCTATCAAATATCACATTACAACAATAATTTCCCAACATTTAGTAACACAATATCCTTTACGTGTTTAATGACAGTTAAATTTAATCCGGTGTAGACACACCATTATAATTTGACAAACATTGAACTTACGTTAAACTCGTGATTGTCGTGAGCCATAATTTAACTTAACGAAGTTATAATGGATGAGTAATTGAGGTATAAATATACATATTTGTAATATTTAGCTACATATCAGCCCGCGGTTTCATCTGTAAAGGAATCGGTAAAAAGTTTAGCCTAAGACAGTCATAAAAAAAATACAGGGTGAATTTTCAACAAAAGAAATTTTAAACTCAATATCTCTTGACATGAATCGTAACCACTATTTGAAAAAAAAAAATTTTTTAAACCATACTAATGAGATTGATAGTGTATCAAACTAAAAGAAATTACTAGAAAGTAATCTTACGAAAAATATAAGGAAACGTAAAAAAATATCTTATTTATTTCTCAAAGTATTTCCCGTATGTACGTACAATAATATATTGTTTTATCAATAGAATATGTTATATCAGTCAAGTTTGAGTCCGTGTTGTAAATGAAATGACTAATCACTCTAAAATCTTTATAGAAACTCAAGAGGTAAATTGACGAATCTGTTTAAAAAAAAATTGGCACTTAGTTTAACCGCGATGTATTTATGTCGTACAAAATAATGAGAACCAAACCTTTCAAAACAATACTACCTACAATGATACGTAAATACGTAAGAAGCTAAAATAATAACCTTCATAAAACCTATTTACCTAATGAGCATTATATACTAGTATACATACTTCAAGGCAATATCACTTATGTATGAAGCAATGGTCATTCAGAAGTCCCGGTACCATGAAACGATGACAACAGCGATAGTATCGCTATGTGTCGTTACCAAATGATACGTACCTGGAATAGAGGAAAAAATATTATTAGTGATTGTATTTAAAAGACTTTTTGTGTTGTGGTAGAGCAAAAATCATAGTTCGATCTCTTGGAGATATACCGCACTCATAGAGCATCGACGTCATGAAGACGCTTAAACTAATTTACTTCACAACTTCACTTATTTATCGCTTACGTCATAATAAAAGTCTGTATATTACTTTAAATCGAACACGTTTATGTACCATACAAATCCAGAGATTTGTGTCTCAATTACATTATACTAAATAATTATTATAGGTACATGGACAAGTATAAAGTCGCAATAATAAAGCTAGTTTATACTTTAAAAAATATATTAAAATAAACAGACAAACATCTTCATACATGTCAACTCCAATCAAGTAATAACTGCATCGGACCGGTTTTATCCGGTGCAAGATAAACATATTACTTACGATATTAAATGGTATATAAGTACTTATTTTTATTAAAAAAACCTCGATATTTTCATTATTACTCGCTCCAAGTTCAATTACATTAAGTTTCATTATGTATACGTACAGGATGTAGCAAAAAAGTATGCAATATTTTTTGCCGAAATTTCGGGAAATTCTCCATTTTGTTAAAATTATGTCGGGATGACACGGCAACATTGTCATGAAGCGGTCTCGCTAGAACAATTTATTTTAAAGGTCTTTTATTTTTATTAGATTTTTTGAATATTTATGTCAAAATAAAATAAAATGAAATTGTTATGAATCAAGCTCATATTTTCGGGATTATAGCAGAAAATATATTCCAGGATATTTTTTCCGGGCAAAAACGTGATGCAATTTGTAATATTTTATAAAACTTCTCAATCCTTGTTAAAAGTAAACGAAAAAAAGCGATATAATAAAGTTTTCTTATGATCACCCTGTATACAGTAAGTTCTGAGAAGTCGCTCTATAAGAATTTAATATTTTAAATGTATCGCACAAAAAACTAATATTGAAAACATTTATAATCAAAACGTGATCGATCGATTGCTGCATCTATTAAAAACATGAAAACATTCATAATATGAGTACCTATTTATATTATGTTTACATCTAAAAGCTAGGGATGTTATAAATTTGGCGGATTTAAATGCCGTTTAGGCTAGGCTTCTTCTGTACCAATGTCATCAGTGAGAGCAGTACTTTTCCATTCACGGGACTATTAAGGAGTCCCGGTCTTTTGGAAGGCTAGTATGGGGCCAAAGCCAACACACGGAAGCCCTTTTCTGCTGGGACTATTGCAAATATATGGAAAACTACGACTGGACTATGGGAATGGGATGTTCAATAGACTGGATTGTGGTGAGAGAGTGACTATTTTATTGATTTATTTATTCATAAACAATTTTCTAACAAATCGTGTTTGAATGTCATTAACAAATTGATGATAAAAGAATAACATATTAAATTATAAAATGACTTGTCTATTAGTACATTAATTATTCACAAAATTATAATTTAGAACTTACAAAGTGATATTATGTTCAAATCTAGCTATACTAAAAGTATTAAATATTGTAAAGGAACTCTTTCAAGGCGAAGTTTCATAACAAATGATCATAACCAATTATCTGCTAGTACAAGTTTATTGAGCATCCTCATCATTATTATTCAAAACACTCGTATGTAATAATAATATGTTGAAAAACAACAAAAAAACTACAAAACAAAGCGCACTTTACACATACGAAGTCCGTTGGAAAAATCCAATAACTCACTTGGTGATTACCGTAAAAACGTAACACAAAAAGAGCTTTATATTAGTTTTTGTGTAAAAAACTTGTTTCCTACTAAAATGTAACAAAAAAATAATGAAACAATACGTACGGGAGGTGGTCACGAATTGAATGATTATCAAAGACTTCTTGTTTTTTGTCCTATTGTTGGATGATATGATGACAATTATGGTAGGGTTGTTACATACGCCATAACCTTTGCATACTCAATTAAAAAACAAAGTTTTTTTTGTATGTGCTATAATACTTTTTGGCCATTTTTACATAGTAAAAAACATTAAATTAAAAATTAAAAAAACCCCCAACACAATTACTTTCAAACCCCCATAACTTTTAAACGGGTCTATCGATTTTCATCAAACATGTCTAAGAACACTTGCACGTAAGTCCCCTTTAATACAAAAAAACTAAATTGAAATCGGTTCATCCGTTCGGGGACCTATGATGCCACAGACAGACAGATACACACACACACATATACACACACACGCAGACACGTCAAACTTATAACACCCCTCTTTTTGCGACGGGGGTTAAAAACGACGTTACATTTTTTGTAGGTGCTAAGGTACTTTTTGGTTAGAGAGACTCTACCACTAAAGGATACCTAACGACTGTCGATGATGTTAGTACGACAATGGTGACCAATAGGTTAACATGCCTTCCGAAGGACGGAAACACTAATAATAAAATTAAAGCTTTTTTAAAAACGCGTATCCACTACTATTATAACGGAGTTACAATTAATTAGGCTAGAACTGGGCTAAAAGAGCTTCATAGAGCAAACAATACAAAAAACAACAATCATTATTCCTCACTCAAACATGCCAACCCTACTCCACCCGAACGCACAACATCGAAATAAAATAAAACCTAATTAAGTATCTATATCGTACGTGCACATACTTACTAGACAATTGGTTACGTAATAGACCCCTATTATTGCGGCTGATCAATCTGGAATCACTTAATTCCGTCTTGAAATTGATTGTTCGACAAAAACTGTAGCGAATCGTATCTATTATTATTTAATACGTTTCGTATTACTAAGTACAAATGTGAGAATTTATTTTAATGGACGAATTTAATAGTTTTTTGTACTTTGAGCTCTCGAGTGAAGCATTGTTTATGGTGGTCTAGGTGCTAGTGAATTTGGTTTTGGTCAATCTTTTGTTGGAAGGTTTGATCTCAGGCCTTGGATGTGTGTGAAATATGTCCGTCTAACCTGTGGTGTAGAAGAATTCCTAGTTTAATATGGGAATGGGCAAGTGTAGCGTTAATTTTAAAACAGTATAGGTATTAGGTGAAGACCTATTCCGTTCCAAACAGAAAAAAGTCTATAAAAAGAATAAGTTATTTCTTATCGTTCTCAAGCTATCAGATTAAATAGACCTTATAAAGTACATTCCCGCAATAAAAGCTATCTAGACAAATGGATACAATTAATATTGTCATTACCTCCACATTAGTTATCACATAAGGGTAATTGCAATTATTTTGTCCACTAAGAAGGATTATAGAGTTACATGAGGTTAGAGGACAAAGTAGCTGTAGCAGCTTCATAAAACCATATCTTAAATAGCTGCTTTTATTGATGAAAATAGCTTATAATCCAGCGTGTAGTTTAAAAATTAAAAGCGAATAAACTGCTCATTGCACTCGTATAAGTAGTTTTTTTCAATTACGAATGTAGCAATAAATTACTTCTTCTATAACAACATCAAAAATTACTGCTGGAGCTTAGTTTAAGGTTCATACACTGTTCACAGTCAAATCTACGTACTCTATATCTTTAGCTACTCTACCGCAATAGGTTTTATCTTGTTCAATCTCTTGATTTATCAATTGATATTAGTAAAGTGAGAGACGAATTGACAGTAACATACCTTAGTCAGTATTATACTTAATACAAGAAAAAGGTTTTTTTAAGACTTTTAGTATATTTTCTGTATGTGAGAGCTTATTTGTGGCATTATTAAAATTATCTATGTTTTTACCAACAGAGTGTCTGAGACTTGGATTAAATTAAAAAAATAAACCATCTCGCTTGTTTTTAGACGACTATTTACATCTCTAAACTTTTCTAAAAGACCCTATGTAGGGAGGGTCTTTTATCAGACAATTGTCATATTAAAAACTCTTTTTTTTATATATTCTTTTTATTATGTATACTACAAAATAATATCTATATTCTACATACACATTAATCATTAAAAAGATTATCTTTCTCGCAAGGAAATTTCAAGTGGTTAATACACATAATAAAGATTAAAATGATAATATTATAAATACGACGCAGCTAACATTTATATTATTCTTATCAAAGTCATGTAATGTTTGTATTACATACTTATTATAAATTACTAGCTGTGCCCCGCGGTTTCACACGCGAAGTTCCCGTTCCCGTTCCCGTGGGAATTTCGGGATGAAAAATAGATGTTGGCCGATTCTCAGACCTACTGAATATGCTCACAAAATTTCATGAGAATCGTTCAAGCCGTTTCGGAGGAGTATGGCAACGAAAACTGTGACACGAGAATTTTATATATTAGATAATAAATACTAATCCTAGCAAATCCTACTAATATTATAAAGCCGAATGTTTGTGAATGTGAATGTATGGATGTTTGTTCCTCTTTCACGAAAAAACTACTAAATGGATTTTAATGAAATTTGGTACAGATGTTCCTCATACCTAGGAATAGCACATAGGACTTTTTATCCCAAAATTCCCACAGGATAAGGTTCCACATAGGTAAAACCGCGGGGCACAGCTAGTCCTAAATAATAATAAAATATATGCGGAAGTCTGTTTCTCATGTTATTATGAGAAACATACTTCCTATGTACTCGTATATACGGGCGTGTTTCAGCGCAACCTGTTCAGTGGTTTGTTCATAGATCAGTCAGTCAGTCACGATTGTCTTTATGTGTATAGATAGATAGTCTTTATATACAAGATACAAGCTCCAAGCTTAGTTAGGGGTCAGTTGCTATAATGAGGTGATATAGTGAATGATTATGTTATGTTATATACAGAGTGATTTTTTCAAGTAGGCTTAGCAGACGAAATCTAAAATTATGTATATAAGGAATGGCGAAAAAGCCTGAAAGGAGTCTCGAGGCCGATTTAGATAAAGACCAAAAATGTATCAAAAAATACTTTTGCAATGATTTGAACCAAAGACCGTGTCAAACTTGCCTTTTAACCAACAATAAAAATATAATTTATACACGTATGTATATTTAAGATACATAATCAATTCCATAAATCTCCATATTATAACAGAGGTCGGATAAACGTTATTAACTTTTGAACAATACAATAGAAACAGAAAACCTTGGTATGGACTTCGTATCAGAGAGATACATATCGAGTACAGTCAAGGAATTAATGTTTGGGACTTTATACTTTTAAATTCATGTTTGTAGGCGGTTTTATTTTTTGTATTTTTCAATATGTGGTAGAAGAATTTTTTAGTTTTTTTTTATCGATATTATAAAGGCGACACGTTCGGTTTTTTATGCTTTAAATGTTAAAAATTTAAAACACAAAAAATCCGTTTTTTCCGTTATTTTTCAGTATTAGGTGTATACAAAACTTTTGTAAAAAATTAGTAAGCTGTAATATGATTACACTAAGCCCATTTTTATTATTGTAAAAAAAAATACTCAATACTATAAACACGAAACTTATATACAAATGTACGTTTGTTATCTCTTTTTTCATAAGTAAAACAAAGAAACGATATTTTTTTGCACAAAAAACCGCAGGCCTACTAATTAGAAAAAGAAAAACGATTACAACTAAAAACAATTACACCACTTAAACAAATAATAAAAGCACGACAATATTAAAAGCTCAGATTAACATAGTTGAGTGTAATTTCCCTGATAGTACTCACATTATAATTACGGTCACCGATGCATGCGCCAGATCTCAACAAAAAATATTTATTATACACTACCAAGTAGTACTTGGGATGTTGGGGTGGACAATACAATAGTTTTGAATTTACGAAAAACTATTTTATATTAAAATATGTAAATATTTTTCAAGCAACTTATATTATTGCTATTTTCTACTACAGTATTATTACATTTATATGTGAGAGTTAATTTAGAACTACAGCTCAATAATCTAGTTTGGACAAAAAATATATACCTAACTACTAATTGATTGGTTGTGTACTATAGAAAAAAGTAACAAATAAATAACCTATTCATTCTGATACCCATAGATTACATAGAGATATTTGAGTCTTTGCTACAGTTACGTAAAAAATCGCAAATGTTAAAAATGAATAAGTCAATTATGTCAAGAGGCCAACTTGTACTGCAAATACTAAACCAACATCTTATCAAATACATTTGAAATTATAATTCGAGACGGATAAAAGCTTTATCCTTCATATTGTAATTAATTCAGTTTTTACATATAATTGTATTGTTCTGTACTACACTGTACCGATTATAAACTGCGATAAACGATGTTTATTGTTTTTAATTAACACTTAAATAGTTATTAGAGGTCATATTTAACAACTTACGAATCGGATGACCTAGTGGGGAACCTATTATTATTTTTAAGTAGCGATTTGGCCCGATTTCTTACGCGTGCAATTCAATGACATACGTAATATTAGATTATCCCGTCTTTTTTTAAATAAGAGTAAGTAAAGAAAGGAATAATTCTTCTTTGTTTCGATATTTTAGCTATAAAGCTGAAGAGTTTGTTTGGTTGAACGTATAATCTCAGGAAATGCTTCAATGATTGAAGTAGATATATCAAAATGATAATTCATAATACCATTTACAATAATAGATACTAAAGTAACTTAGTGTTTCCGGATATAATAAATATTATTTACCAAATCATTAAGCGTTTTACTGGAAATAATAATAGAATACGAGTATATACAATATGTAACATACAATATATTTGTCAATTAATCCGTCTACCAAATACAAAGACAATCATTTGTCCGTAGTTTATTCTATTTATACAGCAAATTGCTGGCGACCCCGATACATGAGCCGAGATGATTTTATTGTTAGCGAGTGCACGCTCAATGGGGCAATAGATGTTTATCTGTTCGCGTGACTGTCTCCGTGCCTACCCTATTGTAGGCCATCTTGGTTTGCGAATCCTTATTAATCTCATCTATATATATTGGTATCTATCAGCTGGATGTATAGTGAGATTTTTTATATTATGGATGGACTTGGATCTTGATATGAGTGGTCACCATGCCAGACTGCTAAACAAAGGGTTACGGATTTTCTTGTGAGTGGTCAATATTTGTATGATTATCTCGGACTGGGTGTGTATGCGTAATTTCTGACGCTTTAGTTACAGAAAAACGTATTTTAGGGTTCCTTATTGCACTAGTACTTATACATGACTGATTACCATACGTATAATTGTAGTGTCCTTATTGAAGCACCCTAGTCTTAGAAATTACTGATCCCAAAAATTTGATCCTATTAATAATATTATAAAGCCAAATGTTTGTGAGTGTGGATGTGAGGAAGCTTGTTCCTCTTTCACGCAAAAACTACTGAATGGATTTTAATGAAACTTTACAATAATTTAGCTTATACATCAGATTAACACATAGGATACTTTTTATCCCGAAATTCACACGGGAACGGGAACTACGCGGGTGAAACCGCGGGGCGCTGATATTAAGTCATAAATCATTGGATGCTCCATTGTCCTCATTACTCTAACTTTACGTTATTCCAATTTTAGAACAAAATAAATATACAGTAAGTTCACCAGATAAAATTTCTAGAAAAAAACAAGCAATTAAGAATGCAATTCCACCAGGTAATTTAGAAACACTTAGTCGCAAATGAAAATAAAATTGAAAAATTGAACTCGAAGTGTTAGTCATAGCTAAATGTGAAACTAAAATGTCAAGTCGTTAATCTTTTAACACGGCGATTAACGGGTTACGGCACTTTGTATACAAATATTTTAATTACGTACTACAATACGTTATTATTTATAGTTTATATATAACATTTCACGCTGTATTGCCCGTAGAAAAGTAGCTTGTGTACCAATTAAAGCAACTTTGCTTTTCTCATATTGTTTCTTTGAGTCTAAAATACGTTGTCTATCTATACTAATATTATAAAGAGGGAAAATTTGTTTGTTTGTAACGAATATGATCCGAAACTACTGGACCGATTTCAAAAATTCTACCACCATTAGAAAGCTACATTCACTCTGAGTAACATAGGATATTTTATCCATGTATTTCTACGAGAATGGGAACTGCGCGAGTGAAACCGCGGGGCGCTGCCAGTAATAACTAAATTTAAACCGAATGTTATGCTTCTTGACTATACTAATCAACTTTTAAATATACTATAGCAATTTATATTAGTTGCTGCCTATCAGGATATTAAAATATTGATGTCTTTCAATTTCAGTTATAATATTACGAACCTATCCAGACCCAATCCCATCATAAAATAACTTTAAGCCATAAAACAAAATAACACTATTTCACATATAAATATGATATAACGGGAATCGAACTTACAACCTACGGTATGAGCACAATCAATTAACAGACAATGTTATTACGTCATTAAGTTGAAAATTTAATCAAAATTTTATTGATCCATCAAATAAGTCATAGGACCAATGAGTGATTCGTAATTACTGTGTGAAGTAGAAATATCTTTACAACATGGGTGGCTTAACAAAAATTCATAATCATTTGAACACAAACGAAAACAGAATATTAAATCGTATAAAATAAAATAAAAATACTTAACCAATTTCGAATGCATTGAACGAAATGAACTGAATTACAATCAGTGGTGATAATCCAAGGGTTTTTAATACATAGTCAGTCGGCTTTGTCAGAATTTATTGCGAGTGTCGGTTTCAATACTTTGTGGGTTCTGTTGTTAATTATTTTATTTCATTTATTGGATATTTTATTAATACAGTCAAAGCATAAACGAGCCATGTTGAATATGATGTCAATTTTAAAATTTTGACTTTTTAGGCTTTTAATATTTTTAACACTTTTAATATTGTTATGTTTTATAGATTTAGTTACTCATTATTATTTTACTTGCTTATTTTTTATTTTTACCTATTGTACCTACATACTTTTTTATTGTAAATGTTGTACACGCCTGTTATTGGTGTACATATCAGAACTCGTAATTTTAATTGTTTTTGTGTAATTTCTTAATATGTACACTGTTGGTGTGTCTTTAAATAAATAAATAAATAAATGATGTTGATGATAATATACACTTCTTCTTGCTTAAACGACAAGAAAATTGATATCAAATTAAATGCCAAGTTCAATTATCAGTCATGATATTTATTTATAACAGAATTCAATATTTTAAATAAGCTTAAAATATTATTTCTTCTTATAGTTTAGAACAATATATTGAAGCCTAGATCTGACTTTGCTAGTTCTTGAATAGAAAATAATAACAAAGCAGAAAACCCCTTCTACTTCACAACATAACATTTTCACAACCGTTTTTTTATTCCAACCACGGTACCCTAATAACGAGATTTATAACACTCACACAGGATGTACCTGACGCTCCGATAAAGTTGGTTATTAACATGTTTTTGCCATTAATTATTTATTCGATGCAAGCGCAACTACAGATTTACATGAAGCTTCTTATAATGTAGTTAGATATCGACGTGGGTGGATAGGAAGCGTGCCGCAAGGAATTCACTTAGGTCCTACATTATTCCTTAAATGTATAAATGACAAGAGATAAATTTAAATTGTATTCTCATTATAATCAAAGTAGCGGACCTGGTGTGAGTAACGTTTCTTTATAATGGTGAGATACACGTATAAACATTCGTTCTATTACCATATTGAACCAGGATCTTTTAAGGGAAATGTACGTCGGTGTGAACGCCTTAAAGTAGAATAACTATAAACCAATTTTAACGAGTCTTTGTCTAATAAGTATCAAACTATTAAGAGATTAGTGTCTATTCATAATCTCAAAAAATCTAAGACATACGAACAAGATCACGCAGCTTCTAGCTAGTACCATAATTATCAAGCTACTTCTGTTTGTTTCTTAAGACGTCGGGATATTTCAAAACTTTGTATCCAGGAAATAGCTTAGAAATCCCTTTTATTTTAGAGAATAAACTCACACGAAATAAGAATACCATTATTCTTAATATTAAACACATTCAACAATAACAATTAAAAACAAAGAGTCATTAATTACAGAGTCATTTGACGAAACAAACAAAAGTGAATCAATTTATGGACGATATTAACTTCAATGGCATCCGGGGTCCATTTTACCGGAATGTAGCCCTCGTACGTGTGGTAGGCATGTATGTACGTACATACGCTTTTTAGGTATATAATACTTTATTAATACAAGTGCAAGTTGAATTTGGTTGGTACAGCTTTTTGTACACAAGAAGATTTTTTCTTGGAGACAGGAAAAGTATTATATGTACAGTAAAATAATATAAAAACAGGTTTAGCAGTTCTCAAGATGGACACGATCAATACAGATATAAGGAGAAGACGAAAATCTTCTTGAAGATATTCTGATACAAGTAGAATTGCATCCAATCAATTTCATTAGTTCTCAGAATAACTTTATAGTCAAGAAAAAGAAACAGAGGAACAGAAGCTAGTCAAGAATTAATTGTGTAATAAAAACTTTAAACACGCGTAATCGACTACTAACCTAGACAAGAAATCAGCATTTTGAACACGAAAAACTTAGGTATTTCAAATGGTGTTCAAACTAAGGTCGTTTGATGTCTAGTTAACAAGAATATTTTCGATTCCCGTGCGAAGTTGAGAAATATTTTTATGATACACAAATGTTAGTCTCAGTCTGGGTGTGCGTTAGTTTTTGATATCCTAGATACAGGTAATAAACTTAATTAGGAGGCACGCTGTATGATTATGTTACGTAATTTCCCTAAAACACAGTAAAATAAATCAAATGAAACAACAATTATTTCGTACCATTACATCCCTAATGAAAACTAAAGATAGTCCAAGACAAATAATACGTTGTACGCACGGTGTAACACGATGATTTGTTAAAGAAAACCCAGTGGACAATTCATTTTGTACCGGTCAATTTATATAACAAATCTTTTGTTCTGCTTTCGACGTGATAGGTACTTACGTCCGCTCGTTATTTTTGTCCCGTATCGTTTTCTGGATACTTTGTTTTTACCAAGTAATGGCAGTTGTTCTTAATCTGGAGCAGATTTTGTTTAGGTATCAAGATTATAGTCTATTTTTTATATTTAGCTGAAATTGTGAGCCAATACCATTTTTATCGCATAGTAACATACTTATCAAATATTTTTTTAGGAAACACATAAGATAATAGATATCAGAACGTTGAATTTTCAAGAAGCAAAATTAAAAACAATACTTCAAAAAATTATTAAGTCTCCATTGACACTACTAATTTGGAAAAGCCCGAGAGTTTCTTTGACTACTTTTATCTCAGAAGAGTCTGATTCGATTCTGATAATTCTTAAATTAATTGAAGTTACATTATCATTTATTTTTACCCCAATATCCTACGGGATAAATAACAATACTACTAAATTCCAATACAAAATAATAGACATAACACCCCAAGATAACCTAACAGTGTAAGTTTGTCGCTGAACAACAAGCCACAACCATACATTACCGAAACATGTCTAAACATATCGATAAATTACAGACCAATGCCAATGTGATAAATCAAATAAACTGGATGCAATAAAAACTATACGTAATGATGCCAGATCAAAAACAGGGGCATGGAACTAATAGCAGGACGGTGGGTACGGTTGGAGTGTAAGATCTGGAAGTTGGATTTTAGATTTATCGGCTTTTATGGCGGAGGAATGTTGTGTAAACTCTTGTAAAAAATATTTTAGATTTTAAGTCGAAAGTAATGGTTTTTAATTATTATCTAATAAATCTTATAGCGTAGTGATTTATTTATACCAAAACATAATTGCAAAATGAATTTAATTTTGTAGTCAACACAAAAAAGGAACATAAAGATAAGTGTATGCAACGTGCAAAACAATATCACAATTTTTTACTCTGTCTCTACCAAAATTTTCACATAACATCGGTAACTGAATCCCAAAAACAAAAACTTGCAATCACTTAACATAATTAGGTACAACTTACATTGCTCCGACGTTTTTCGAGACGTGTAATTTGTACCAAAAATAAGTAGGAGGTAAAAACATGAATGCCCAGTGTGTTTCGTACCTAAATACATTACTTTGGAACGTCGCGTCGTGCTCTTGCGCAGATTGTTTTAAGTATTATGTTGTATTAAATTGTCCAATTTGACTGACTTATAATGTGCTGATCGTACGTAGAATTGGTTAAGTTATTATGGTAGAGAATCAAATATTTAGGACATAGCAATTTTACATGTGAAGGTTTTTGAGGTACTAGGAATAAATGATGGTCCATTCATTGAGGATTACTGATATTATTATTTTAATTCTGTTTTAATATCAAAAATGTGATTTCTTTATCTAAAGTCTAATCTACGAGTATCTAACAAAGATCAGTCGTAAAAAAAGAGTACAAGCGTAGTAATAGCGATTATGTTTACCGTGAGTTTCCCACATCACTTAAATTCATTAATATAAATAGACATGTAAACGAAGGTTACTTATGGTGCAAGCAATAATTATATTACCAAGATTTCGAGTCTGACTCATTCTGAAGGTCACACTGACCCACCAAACGTTGAGACCTTGAAAGTTTGACACGTAACGATTAAAAACGCGGTATTGAAGACCAACTTTTATTTTGTAATTAATTGCTCCGCGTTTTAAGCCCAGTTTACTCCTGTTATATAGGCCGTAGCGTAATGTTCTATAGCCTATAGCCTTCATCGATAAACGGACTATTTAACACAAAAAGAAGTTTTCAAATCGGACTAGTATTTCTTGAGATAAAAGCATTCAAACAAACTCTCCACCTTTATAATACTATATGGACTTAATTACATATTAATAGATCTGAGTCAATACTATAAATTCTTTATGACCTCATTTCGAAGATAGAATTATAAAGATTTATTAAAGTCAAGGTTTTTAGTAGTTGAGAAATTTTAATTAATCAATCACTCTATCATCTTATTAAACCAATTGACCTCTTACTAGGTTTATTACTTATGTCTAGTAAGGCCTTCGCAAGAATACACGTATTTGTACACAGACCTAGTTAAATCAGTTCTACAGATTTAGTCAATTAAGTCAAGACATTTTTAGTTTAGCGAGAATTCAAAATTCAAATCATTCGTATTTTGAATTATGGCATTAGAATTAAAAAAAACAAATTCATGAGAATTGATTCTGTGACCGTCAATTTGAGAGTCGAAGATGAAGACAACTCTGCTTCTAATGTTAAGATAGATAAATTAAGAAGTGAAATGATCACAAAAATATTTTTGAAAAATACAATAATGACTTCATACTTAATTCACACAAAATAAAATACATAAATTGTTACAGGACACGTTAAACCTATATTTATATTTAATACTTCCAAAGAAAAGGACCACCACAACATTTAAAATCAACTAATTAGAACAAACTAAAATGAGCTTTAAGCCAACGAGTTAGGAGTCAATGGGATAACGACTGAAGTAAAATATGAGCTCATTTTTTTCCTTAACAAAAGCACAGTCGGAAACCTTAAGGCTAATATTAATACGCACCCGACGTTAACCGACCGTGAAAAGAGATACTATAAACACGCAGAATGGACGCTTTTGATGCATATTATATGAAAATGGAGACTATAGTAATTGTAGACTAAAGTGTTGAAGAACTGAATGGATTATATGCTAAAGAGACTGAAGTTTCGAAAATGTTGTGCTTTTGTAGAGCGAATTTGTCTTTTTAGGGAAGTATTGATGATGATGTGTCAGGATGATTATTAATTTGTATTAGCAGTAACTTAGGGTTTCATTAGCATCCACTATCCAATAGTTATTTTTGTACATAAAAAACGTCTGTACCAAATTTGGCATTCATAATATTTGTAAGATATCTAGACTGTGTGTCTTCTCTATGATCAATTTATAAACTATTTCTATTAAAACACTAGAACAAATATCAACAGTCCACCTTCATTTTCACTAGCTAATTGCATATTCCGTCCCCATTTCGGTCTTTGATGTACAGTCAGTGTGAATTTCGAGCTCAGATTCGTTCCGGTGACTGAGTGCAGGCCGGCCTCGGTTCGACGAGGGCTCAACGTAGCGCGAGTCATTCTTAAAAGGGAAAATAAAACAAACCCTCAACGTGCCGATACGTCACTCAGTTGTCAGTACCTGGACCGTTCCACGTTTTTATGCCCTGATTTTTGAATCCAAAAAGATTTGCATTGCTTTCGATTACAGATGTGGGTGTAGTTTTTAATTGATTGTTTTCTTAAAAACTACTTTTTTCTTTTTAAAAGAACGGTTAATATATAATACCACCCCTCTTTTTGCGTCGGGGGTTAAAAAGGTATACGGACGATTTTAATAAGAAAATGGAGGCCAGATTTAATCTTCATATGTGAAGCAAAAATCTAAACCAATTATAAACCTATACATACCAAATAATATTACAGTAATAAATTAAATTTTAACGATCACCTTTGCATGTACGTTAAACCTATAAAATTAAACATTTTTAGTTTTACGCCTCTTGCGGTTTTGGTATGCATTTGCGAGTAGGCATATAAAATGGTACTCGTTTGTTATATCGTATCTGTGAGCGTAACTAATTCTAATCTTTTAAAGACACCGGTCCTTACCAATTTTCCGTACACTTCGAAATCGGTACTTACCGGCAATTTAGTGCATAATCCGACAACTTGTACATCATTAAGGCACGTTTACACTCAAGGTTGAGTCGTTTTAGAGTTCCGTACTTTCCGTACATAGAATAAAAACGGGATACTATTTCTAAGACTCTGCTGTCCATCTGACTATGGCTGTGTCTGTATGGCTGTGTCTCATGAACCGTGATAGCTAGACAGTTGAAATCACATGTTATGTATTTCTATAACCGCTGCATCAACAAATTCTTAAAACACTATATTTAAGTGGGGCTCCAATACAACAAACGTGCTTTCTTGCCGTCTCTTCTTATGTATTCATTATCTTACGGAACTCTTCATGCGCGAGTCTATTCGCACTTGGCCAAATATAAACTATCCGACAATAGTTATGTATTAAGACATGCGAAGTGATTTTTAATTGTTCAGATTTAACAAGCGATACTGAGTGTTATATTATAAAGCTGGATAATTTGTTTGTTTGATAATCTCAGGAACTACTGGTCCGATTTGAAAAATTCTTTCGGTGTTCGATAGCCCATTTATCGAGAAAGGCTATAAGGTATATAATACTACGCTAAGACCAATAAGAGAGACGCTAACGCGGGTTAAACCGCAGGGCGTCGTTAGTGAATGAGTAAAATTTCTTGGCACAATTTGATGGTTGCCGTTTTTATGTGAGTTTTCATCGGATGTGTGAAGGTGTGAAGGTCATTGGAAACTGTCGGGTCTGAACTAACAATTTTGTTAAAAGTAATGTCCGTAGTTTCATTGGCTGTTACTTTTTCATGTTCATTTACAGTTTACGTCACTGCTGATTCATCATCGTTGGACTCTACGTCTTATGAGTTATTAGGGTAACAAAATATACGTCGTAGTAAAGTATCAGTAGGTATGAAATAGGACAGAGGCATCTCTCTAACCGGTGATATTAATACAGGGGGGAGGAACAGCCGTGATCATACATCACGGTCATAATTTTCCAAAAATGTAGTTATAAGTAAACGAGTTTAATGGCCTATTTCATGATCTTCAAGTAAAATTTCGAGTACCTACTCACAAGTTTTGTCGCATGATATAAAGTAAGAAAGAGACAACACTCACTTTACTTGGTGAGTAACTTTACTTGAAGATCGTGAGGCTCAAAATCAATTAACGAAGATAAGAAATAAAAAATAATCATATCAGTCAGTGAGGAGAGTTGGTAATCTCAAACATCATCTTGAAATTACATGTAGGTACTTAATACAAAATAGTAAGCTTACATAAAACAAAAATGGAAAAACACAAAATATTAAAATAAGCAAAAGAAAACATCAACATTAATTACTATTCAAAAATATGATAATCAGAGACGAGTATCCAACAATGACAAAATGTCCAAATATTGAGTCCAAAAACATCCCCTTGAAACTGAACAACCCTCAACCCTAATTCCTTTTAGGGTTGCTAACAGAAAGGCAACAATTGATAAAACAAACGTACTGAAAACGAATAACACCAAAGGAATATACAATTTGAATTGTAAATCACTTGAGAGATACTTAGATGGTAGTACAAGGAGAAATTAACAGAAGAAACACTTTGAATGGTCTTTCTTGTCACTTTGAGAACCAGTCGAAATTTTCAACTGACATGAAAAATAAGAGTTGTCAAAATTTTTGTATAAAACTTGAGATTGATTTTTATTTTCTTTTCTTTTTGTTGCATTTTAGAAGCAATAGTAATCAATACTGGCAGCAACTTAGCAAAATATGAGAAACTCGAAAATAATAATATTATATGTGACTAGCAGCGCCCCGCGGCTTCACCCGCGTAGTTCCCGTTCCCGTGGGAATTTTGGGATAAAAAGTATCCTATGTGTTATTCTGATGTATAAGCAAGATTATTGTAAAGTTTCATTAAAATCCATTCAGTAGTTTTTGCGTGAAAGAGTAACAAACATCCATACATACAAACTTTCGCCTTTATAATATTAGTAGGATAGTAGGATGAAAATCCCGAAAACTGTGATAAATTTAGGGTTAAAAACCAAACCATATTTATAGTAGCTATGTAAAGCTTGAGTTTGAGATAAACGACATGAACTGGCCAAGCGTGTTGATTACGCCTATTCCTCCTCACTGTACTTATATCTTCAGTGAGAGAGTGGCTTATTACAAGGGATTCCTACTGACCGATACTTCGTTTTTAACTTTTTAGTTGAATGTTTTTGCTGGCTCTACTAATCCGTCTGTATTATTTGGATATTCTATATTTGAGGAGATCGAGGGTCCATGTTTATTGTTCTTACTTAATAGATTCAGCTATTTTTGAATACGCTTATCTACTTACTGAAATGCCAGGTTTCAGTATGTAACAGATGGCTACTTTATCTTATAACCTATACTATACTAATATTATAAAGAAGTAAAGTTTGTGTGTTTGTATATTTGTTAAATTGGAAGGGGTAATCTCGGGGTCTACTGAACCGATTTCAAAAATTATTTCACTAATGGGAAGCTATATTGTCAGAGAGTGACATAGGTTATCTATCTACGGTTTATCCCTGTATTCCCACGGGAATGTGAACTACGCGAGTGAAACCGCGGGGTGCTGCTGGTTTGTAATATTTTCTAAGCCACTCTTATCTATAAGTACTAATATTTTAGAGATGAAAGATTTGTTTTCTTAGAAAAAAATACTCGACCGATTTTAAATTTTCTTTAGCTAATATAAAGCTACATTTTTATCTCAAACATAGGCTTTATTTTATCCCCAACACACCAGGAATTAAACCCGACTTAGCAAACAGATGCATAGGATTACTCAGCCGATACGTACTTTTTATAGTACAGACAGATACATAAAAAACTTATATTAAGCCATTAAAAACCTCCAACTAATAAAACTATAATCATTTTATTCCAGTTCTTAAAACAAAGAGTTGTTTAAAACATCGCAAAAACCAATATAATAACTTTATAGGTAACGAAATGGATCCATTATAAGACAAGAATAAGTTCGGTGAACCCGAATTAATTTGAAATTCGAATCAATCGGTAATACAAAAAAAGTATATTCGACATTCAAAAAAAACGTATTCGTATACGCTTTTTGTTGCACAGCGCTAATGAACTAACAAATACTGGTTTGAATTTGAATTTCGAATGCGTTCGAAAAAACAACAACACTATTGCACAAAAATTCGTTTTTAATTATTCGAAATACAAATTACGATAAATGATCAAATGTTTTGGTTTAAAATATTAGTTTATTTGATGGTTTACGAGTATTAACGAAGCGTGGCGGAGATTTGATTTAATCTGTTTAATCAAATGCAAATTTTGATGTATTACTGAATGTTTTGTGCAATTATTTATTAGTTATGTTATGATATTTGTTTTGATTCGGAGAGAGATGGTTGGGAAAGATATGTGTGTGTTAAACTGAGGACACGATGATTACCGATAATTTGAAAGCTTTACCTTCACTCTACTAAAACCCCTTTTTAAAGAGCTTATATTTCCTAAATCATTGAAAACCAAAAAACAAACATAAGTCTCAATACAAAAGCCCAATCCCATCGGGAATCGAACCCACACTTTTTACATTAACAGCTATTTATCGCATCGCCACAGAAGGAGGCGCTACATAAAATAAATAAAATTTAAAATTGTAATATTACCGATGGAAAACATTGTGGGAACTAAAAATAGTTGCACACGACACTGGGACCCTCTATCAAACGCAGCTGCGACTAAATCCAGTCATTCTAGTTATCCAAGCTTACCTGTAACGAGAAAAAACTGTTGATAATATATTGCCAGCGATGCGACAGTTTACTTTAGTTTAAAAATCGTTAAAAACCGAGCAAGAAATAAAACATAAAGAATTAATAGAGTTGGAATGTTTGTAGTACTGTAAAAGAAATAAATAAACAATAATTTAATATAGTTTTTTATAGTTATCATGGTTATTAGCACGCAAATAATTATGTCGGATACTCGAAATAAATATTAGAGGTACATACATGGTAAATATCCCGTTGATAATAATAAAAATAATTTAGTTCTCTGACAGTACTATAAATTAAATAATAATAAAATGTTTTAAAAAACCTAACTCATTGGTAATTTGTATTTTTTTTTAATTAGTAAAGGAATCTTAGCAACATTATAAGTCGACCCAATTTTCAAAATCCTGAGAGATGAGAATATTTTTTGTAATATCATTCTAGAAAACGACCCTAATGATTTTGATGAAATTCGTAATAAGGATTACGCGAGCGAAAAATACGTTTAGCTAAGTTCAATTTTGTGAAAATTCGTTTACTCTATTTTCGCCCAGGTGCTGATGAAATCGTATAGTGAGGAGGAATAGATATAATAAACACAATTTTGTGCTCAAAATTGATTATATACATCATCATCAGCTCATATATGTCCCCACCGATTGGCTCGAGCCTACCCTGAATTAGGGTGATTATATTATTCAGAGACTATTTCACGATCTTCAAGTAATGTTCCGAGTACCTACTCACTAGTTTTGTCTTTGTCACTTGATATAAAGTAAGAAAGAGACAACACTAAATTTACTTGGTGAGTAACTTTACTTGAAGGCCGTGAAATATTCCTTTATTCTCAATATTTATGTACTCAATCATCAATTTATAACAAACTAGCGGCGCCCGCGGTTTCACCCGCGTAGTTCCCGTTCCCGTAGGAATATGGGGATCAAATTATGGGGAAAAACCTTCCCACTGAATCACTCTATCTATTAAAACAAACCGCATCAAAATCCGTTGCGTAGTTTTAAAGATCTAAGCATACATAGGGACATAGCGATATAGGGACATAGGGACAGAGAAAGCGACTTTGTTTACTATGTAGTGATTAAGCCGCACAAGGCATACAAACTCATTCATACATAAAAAAATAATCATTTGGACCACATTAAGCGAAAAGTCGTAAGAAACACTCTCTTTAAAAAATACAATACGAATAACAATTTAATATGCGACGAACTTGATATTGTGACAAAAAAGTGATATAAAAATCACATAGCGTTTATCTCTTAGCAGTTATAGCTACTGGTGGTAGCAAAAGGTAAACTCATGCAACCTGGGTCATAGATTAAGTATCAAGTGACCCAGAAGAGCCGCTGTTTAGTTTTATTTTACGACATCTAGCCCCAAATATTTCTAATCTTTGACATATATGAAATAGCGCCAGGACCATTTAAGACGTCTTTTAGTTTATTATTGTTTTAAGTAACGTTTTTTTTAAACATTTATGTTATGTGCTATATTCTGCAAAATTATTTCCGTATTATATTATAATGGGGGATATATATTATATAGTAGTAGTACTCGTATATATGTTTATGTTCATATAATCACATTCTGGCAAATAATAGCCAGCGACTCGCCAAGGAAACAACTTTGTTTTATACTATTAAAAGATAATTTACAACCAATTCCTTGCATTTACTCGTATATCGACAATAAAAACAGATCATTTCAAAACAATAATAATAAATACCTAGTACGTTAAAATATAAAATACTAATAAATACCCTAGTACGTGGGTGGCATACGATTACCGGACCTGTTACGCCTTGTAATATTTTGAATAGATCGTCCATTCTGTTTTATGGTATGATCTTTGATACAAATGTGAATATCTTAGCGTTTGTTGTATATAAAAACATGTCTGGGAATCTGTCTGTTACTTGTTATTACTATTTATAACATTGTTTGCTTTAAGCCTTCTAACTTGTATTTGTTTTTGTCTCATAGCTAATAGTATAGTAGGGATTACGCGTATAATTATATGTATTAGATACATGCATCTCGGTCCGTCTAGGATGCAGTTAAGCTTAGAAATAATATTATGTTGTATATTATGACGACCTCGATGGCAGAGTGGTCACCATGCCGGACTGCCATCCGTAAGGTTGCTGGTTCGATTCCCGTGCGGGGTGAATATTTGTGTGAACTACAAATGTTTGTCTCGGTCTGGGTGTGTGTGTGAATGAGTGTGTGCGTAGTTTCTGATACCCTAGATACAAGTTTCGAACTTAGTTAGGGGTCAGTTACTATAATGAGATGATGTAGTGAATGATTATTATTATTATATGCAGTTTCATATAAGACTACACTAGTCTAAACTCTAAGGGCTAGTTTCTCACAGGCAAAGCTGTCTAGAGTCTAGAGTGGAATGTCCTTTGAAAGTAAAAGATTAGCAGAAAGTTTCTAAGACAGTTTTTTTTTCAGCTTACTTTAAAATCTGTTATGGATTACAGAAGCTGTATACAGTAGTAAAAACCGTTATTATTTACTAAATTTATGTACTTAACGGATGGAGTGATGACTGCTGAATGTTTGCTGTTTTTCAAACATGGCTGGGGTTTGGAATCACCAATCACCACGGCCAGTGTTGCAGTAATTATGAGTATTCTTTCTCACTATACTTATATCACCAGTAGTAGTATAGTCGTGAGAGAGAGGCTTTTATTCAATCGTAGGATCTTACAGACTGTTAGACTTATGTACTTCGTCAAAGATAAATATAAATAAAAATATTGAGAAAAAGTCTTTAGGAATGCTTTCATCATCCAGGTACAGGGGTAGCTTATGGTCCGGGAAAGAACATAGGCTTTATCCCGAAATTCCCACGGGATCGGGAACTACGCGGGTGAAACCGCGGGTCACAGCTAGTTAAAAATAAAAATAATCAACCCAAAACACACCTTAATACCAAACCAAAAAGGCTCTAATTTAAAATAACAGAACTAACCTAACCTAACCTCACGTCCAAAATCACAACAATTTTTCAAATTATCTATTTCGTCTCCGCTTAATCCCTTTCAAAGGTTTTAAAATTATTTATTTAGCTAATCTCCTTGACATCTGAAGGTTAGGACTTAATATTAAGAGTCTAGTCTAGACTAATGTTTGCACTGCAACTGTTTACATTTTAAATATAGACTACTTAAGAACTAGTTTTAGTTTTAAGATAATATTACGTTATAGCGGATTACGTAATAGAGGATTATAAATACGTAATTTTTTTTGTATGTTTGATTAAAAATTCGGTTAATTATAGGTTTTAGAACAGTTTGATTATTAGCATTTTTAATTACAAATTCAATTTTAAACATTTTTATCAAAAAAAAGCAATTAACTAATAAACCAAATGGCATTTATTTTCGATCACCCGTTTATGAAGGATAAAAAAACACACACCCATCCAAAAAAGTTTCTAAAAATGAATCCCTATTTCCCTTGGTCACGGCATCACGCGTGAACTACTGGACCGGTTCACTTGAAATTTGGTACAGGGGTAGCTTATGGTCCGGTAAAGAACATAGGTATTATCTCAAAATTCCGGCTCGGGAACTATGCAGGTAAAACCTGGGGACACAGCTAGGAAGCCATTTTTATCCCGAAATTCCCACGGGATTCGGGAACTATGCAGGTAAAACCTGGGGACACAGCTGGTAGGCTATTTTTATCCCAAAATTCCCACGGGATCGGGAACTATGTAGGTAAAACCGCGGGGCACAGCTAGTAATCCTATAAAATTCTCATAACATCTAATACAAAACCGAGTAGTTGTAGAAACCAGTTAAACCAGGCACTTAATGCATTGAACATATTCATGTAAATTCGTTATACCACGCAAATAGTTTAATAGGTGGAAATAATATGTTTGTATTGAAAACAAACCTATTTTATTATTTACTAGTATTGACTTTATAAGAGCCTAGGGCAAAGTCCTAGCTTTCTCTCTTTGGCTTAGGTGGCTACTCAGCCACTAAAAACTCACCTATTGGTGAGTAGCCACCTTGTGATTTTCTTAGTGGTCATCACAGCCAGTACTTTAACCGATTGTGGGTGAGCCAACCACTCCAATTTTTGGACGTCGTCCTCTCACCCACTTTATAAAACTTAACCTGGGAGACCGTACTGAGACTGTCAAATGTTACATTGTTTAGATATATCGCGCGATTTTGGGACAAAAGTACCAGGCAAACATGGGTTATTAGGAGTTTTACATACAATTTTGTTCAAGTAGGTAAAATTAAATTTGAAGTACTAAAAATGCAACGCAAATAAGGCAGCCAGGGTTTAATACGAGTATTACAAAACTTTCTTAGCTTATTAATAGAACCAAATAGGGTAGGTATGTAATTTCATTTTTATAGTCAGAAGCCATTTTCCGTAATGATATAACTATTAGTAATCAATACTTATTAATATACTTTTTCAGTATAACAACTTTATTGATTATTAAATTGAAGTAAAATCAGTACACGGTGACGTCTACAAAAGCCTTGAAAAGCTAATGGAACCGAAAGCTTGGAATAGGAAGTAAACTTACTTACATTAAGCTTTTATAGTGTACTTTAACATAGGTAATTGAACAAAAAAGCTGGACTTATATAGAAATATTGTCATTTATATGGATTACTTTTTTTCATAAACCACTTTGTGTGATGATTTTTGTTATTGTTTTCTACAGGGTAGTAAGTAGATTGGTTTAATTCTCTTGCGAGATAAAATATTTGGGACAAATATCACTACGCTGGCCAAACACATGTTGGTGATACTAAATCGAAAACATGTTCGGAAATAGGAAACTTGCATCGTGCACCCAGAAAAGCTTAATAAGTTTACCACAATCTTATTATCAGTAGTTTTAATATTGTGCCCTTACTATTAGAGTAGACTACAAACTACTACGAAGAGTTAAAAACAAATAGATATAAAAGACAAAACATTTTAAACGTTTAAAATAGACCTAAGCATTCCAAAATCATTAGAAAACGTTCGTCATTGTAATTTATCAAAGTCAAAACTTCAAATGGCGGTTGCACAATTCCAGTCCTGAAATAAATCCAATTTGGCTCCGTTTTTTGTCGTTCACTTTTTGTGAAGATAATTTAATTATATTTGATATAGAGGAAATCAATTGGACAGTTTCTTACGTATGTGCGAGTGGATAGGCTTAAAATAAGACATAGTTATGGAACGAAATTGAAGCATTTTGTTAGGCACACTTTGAGATGGTTATGCTTATGTATATTGGAGTTTGAAATACTTGAGAATAATTTAATTACTATGTATATTTTATATACTTTAATACTTAGCTCTACTCAATATTTAGTTTTTAGGTTGACATAGTCACAATATACATAGATCACTTTTAATAAAGACTTGTATTTTCATTAAAATTATTTCCTTTGTTTTTGTTTCTCCAATAAGGTTTAACATATTGACTTTAACAAATACATACAATAATATTTCAAAGAAACATTAGCCATTCTTATAAACAATCAATGGCTACAACAAACACAGCGTAACACAGTGTCTTACTGTGCCACTAATCATTCCGTTTACATTGACAGCTGATTCAAAACAAGCAAACACGGGAACTGTTGAAAAACATCTGCAAACATTATTGCTCATTAGCGGTTTACTACAAAGTTATATTTGACGACCTCGATGGCAGAGTGGTCACCATGTTGGACTGCCATCCGTAAGGTTGCGGATTCGATAGTTGTCTCGGTCTGGGTGTGTGTGAATGAGTGTGTGCGTAGTTTCTGATACCCTAGATACAAGCTTCGAGCTTAGTTAGGGGTCAGTCACTATAATGAGATGATGTAGTGAATGATTACGTTATGTTATGTTATATGACCAACCTCTTTTGAAATTAAGACAGAAATTAGACAGCCAGGTGACGTATGGACTTCATTCTGTGACCTCATAGCAATAGGGTGACCATGATTTTACTTATATTAGGACTTGCGATAGTTAAGGAATAATATCATACAGGAATAAGCCCATCTCCATCTACGTATTTCAGTATACCGGGTAGAATGTCGTTAGGATCGGTATTTTATTTAATTATTACAAGACATATTATATTACAAACAAAATTATAACAAAATATAAAGGGGTACATAGACGTCACGAAAAAAAAAAAATACGTAGGAATGACATCGGTAGTAAGGTGAAAAATTGGTCACTATAATCTAAGTGTCAATTATGTGAGTCGTTGTAATAATAATGAAGGACATGTCAATTTTGACACCAACACATATAGACTATCGTAGAGTTTAATAATTAAGTAAGGTCAGCTATTGATTTGGAACTATTAGAGCTACTTCAGTTAAATATTCAACAAGCAGACGTATTTTCTTTACTTCTTCTTCTTTCGTGTCAATGGCCACAAAAATAACCAAATAATCTAAATTTTCCCGGACCAAAATCCAGCTACGCCTACACCAGCGGTAGCTGCTTTTATCAGGTCTTCTCGTGTGCAGGTGAAAGGGCACAACGGGCACGACAGTAAGTGGGTCATATCCTGCTTTGGAGCACCAGAGTCACAATTAGATTCACTGGAATAACCCCATTTCACCAAGTTAGACCTGCAACGACCCACACCGGCGCCGCGGCGCGGAGACGGTTAAGGGTCCGCCAGATAGGCCATTGCATTTTCTTTACTATGACGAAAGATTTGATTGTGTGTTTGTTATTGTTACAATTTAATTAAAAAACTGACCTAAAAATTATTTCACCAATGGAAATCTATATTATTAGCTAGTGAAATAGGTTATTGTATTTTCATTCCAAGGTAAGGGAAACAATGCAAGTGAAACCGCGGGCCGCTGCTAGCTTTAGGACCTATTTCACGACCTTCAAGTACAGTTACTCACCAAGTAAAGTTGGTTCTGTCTCTTTCTTACTTTATGGCAAGTGACAAAGACAAAACTTGTGAGTACTCGGAACGTTACTTGAAGATGGTGAAATAGGCCCTAAGTCTGATAAGAAAGTACTTCTTTTAAACTGTGTTGTTTTGACAAGTGCATAGTTTACTAATTAGTTACCGGTAACGTAGTTATCGTTAATTATAGCTGATTATTCCAGCGTTAACCTATTATTAAATTTTCAACACCATGACGAACGAGGTATGAAATAATTTGTGATAAAAATATACTGAAAAATGAAATAAGTAGGCTTTTTAGAGAAATAATTTTGTTTTTTAAACGAACAAAGTATTAATATTAAACCTGGGACAATATTTACACAGGCAGCCTAAATAAACGATGGACTAATATTTATTTAATTTAAAACTTCATGACCTTAATACTTGTTTAGATAAAAGTACACATTTTTTACCCTCGCAAAAAGGTCACGTTTCGGAAAAGTTCCCGCTTTGAAGTAGAAGTGTACTTAGTACTTACATACTCATTTTATTACAATAACTAGCAGCGCCCCACGGATTTACCTCCGTAGTTCCCGTTCCCATGTGAATACAGGGATAAAATATAGCCTATATCCTTCCTTGATAAATGGGCTATCTAACACTGAATGATTTTTTCAAATCGGACCAGTAGTTCCTGAGATTAGCGTGTTCAACGAAGCAAACTCTTCAGCTTTATATATTAGTACTAGCTGCGCCCCGCGGTTTCACACGCGTAGTTCCCGTTCCGTAGGAATTTCGGGATGACAAATAGATGTTGGCCGATTCTCAGACCTGCTGAATATGCTCACAAAATTTCATGAGAATCGGTCAAGCCGTTTCGGAGGAGTATGGCAACGAAAACTGTGACACGAGAATTTTATATATTAGATAGATAAAGATAATATTAATTTGATAATTTGTTACATCTAACAACGCTTAGATTATTTATTTCTTCATTGATATAAGTACACAATTACAGATATACTTATCATAAAGCCCTTCTAAGTATTACTACTATACACGAATCTAACTTCAAGCCTATACAAATACACTTAAATAAAATAGGTACAATACCATAAAAGAACAAGCGTTCACCGTACTATTACAAAAAAACATGCCATAAACAAAAGGGTAAGGTCACAATAATAATCCCAATGAGGTCACAGAAAATAATGGTAACCCTACATAAGGCCTAGTGGGTCAATACGGTCCATTTTACTGGCAATACCGGCTAAGTAGGGACATTCTAGAGTCATTTCATTGATAGGGCCATTGACCATTGGGCGTAAGCGTTGACAATAGACTTATTAGGTAATACAGACCTTTTATAGTTCGCCTGAATCGTAACCTAGATTAAATTGTTGAATAGTTTCAAAGGCTTTGGTGTATGGTGATGTACGGTATTGAAAATTAATGTTTTATTATTTAAAGCTTCTTTCCAGTTGGACCAAAACCCACCCATTGTTATGTTAATTATTCACCCTTTTTTTAAGGTAGAAATGGACTGTCGAGGAAAAAAATTAAATAAGAAAATTTTGTGTTAATAAGTTTGTAGTAAATGGAAAAGTCAGTACGTAAAATTTTAAAAATAGTGGATTATAAATAAAAATAATATTACGAAGTACGTTTTGTATGCTTTAATATTAGAATTTACATATTGTTGCAACATAGCCAGATTATTGGGTTATGTTTTCAGAACATATTCTAGTTATGTACTTAAAACGAATACATACTTACCGTGCAGTCAATTGTTATTTGTATTGAAAGAAAACTTACCTGAAACAAAAATAAAATTCATTAGTAAACTTGTCATTAAATTCCAATTTTATTAAGTAAATTGATTTATTTTATTTAAGTACAATCTTTCCTCAATTAGATAGGATAAGTGTTTATAGAATATTGACAAAATTTATCGCTCTTTTAAGGATTTTTTTAAAATCCTATTTTGAAATCCCAAAATTGATTATGACTATCCATATCAAACTTTAAAGAAATAAAAATACACCATAAGTATATAAAAATATCAACACTTTTAATTAGCGATAAGACATCCCATGAAACACACAACCACTCACACCACATTTAATAATAAAACAAAAATCCCAATACTATTTTCCCGTCGATAAAATGTTGTTCCACAATTTCCCGATACAAATTCAATTTGAAATTATTCACAATTGTTTCCTGTGAGTTTTTATGGACACGTCAACGTGGAACGGCGCCCAGAGTGTCATCGAAATATGAAAACAGATTTTATTTTATGTTTATTTGTTTTATTATGCGTGAATAGAAAAAATGGCTGTCCCGAAGTTTCTGGAAGATGTGAAAGGTATTGAAAAGTATTAAGTACTTATACTGTAGTCAAGAAAGAATAATATAAAGAAGTACGAGTATGTATGTATGTATGTATACTTGTAAGTGGGCAGGTTTCGTAATTAGACCTCTCTAATATGTATTTTCGGTTAGACTTTGGAGGGCTCTAACTACACTTGACGATTATTGAAAATTTTAGTACGTTGTACGATGATTAAATTGAGGTAGCAAAGTAAGAGTATTTAAAAACCATATTCCAATTACAAAAAATAATATTACCGCCTTCACAATACTTGATCCAGGCAGGGATCGAACCTGAGACCTTTATTTTATACAACACAAGGTTACCACAAAGAAGGTCTCCCTCTAAATCAACTGACCCATAACAAGATAACGTAATACAATAAAAAAAAAAGCTCGAAACTTGACTTAGCTTTGACATTCTAAAAAGTAAAAACATATTTAAATTCCCGTCACGATGTTGAGATCAGGAGGGCTAATGAACCAAGGTGAATAATGTTCAGAATAATCATTCGCTTTTTTGTATTTGAACAGCTTTAAGCACAATCGGTCGATATTAAAAGTCTTTTTTTGTATTTTGTCCTTTATTGACAATGATGTGATACATAGAATTTGTAATGGGATGTCATCTTAATAATATGTTTCTGAATAATAATTTATTTTTCAACACACTTGCTCATAAAGGGGCTCTTATTTGTGCAAAAACAGTTGAATAATGACACACTTGATTCACTAGTGAGTCATAGATTTTTTTTTAAATTGTTTAGTTTTAAAAAAGTTTCGATACCAAAAAATATCGTGTCCATACATTTTAAAAACAAACTTCAACTATGTTGCCTTACTTTTGGTAGGTCTATGGTCGATTCCATTCATTCATTCATTCGATTTTTTTTTAATAAGTATATTCTTTTAGTTGGCAGCAAATCGGCTAGACTGAAGTGGGAATGGGCGGGCCACGTAAGTCGTATGGAACCTGAGAAGTGGGCCCACATAACAACAGCATGGGTTCCCGAAGGAGGGCGTCGTCGGGGTCGGCCGAGAAAGCGTTGGCGGGATGATCTCGTCGCCTTCGACAGTAGCTGGTGGGAGGCTGCGAAGGATCGGGAGAGTTGGAGATGTCTGGGGGAGACCTTTGCCCAGAAGCTGGACAATGTGGGTTAAATAAAAAAAAAAAAATTCTTTTAGTCTTTGGCCGATCACCACTGTTGTGTTGGATGCGCGCGAATAGAAAAACTGTTTATTTATTAGCGAAAAATTATAATTTCTTCGCAAATGTGTTGAAAAACGTTGTATGGTACACGCGTGTATTGATGATTACTATCCTCGGCTATCTTCAGACCCTCGCCTGACGGCTCGGGCCTCAATAGCGCCTCGGAAGTAATCACCAACTTACCTCGCTTGTACCATAAATAACTATTAAAGCTACATCATAGAACAGTTTATGATTTTTCAAAGGACATCCTCCATTTTTCATACATTTTTGACCCAAAATCAAAAGTGCCGGTCAAAAGAAGAAAGTGCTGTATTCGGATAGAACACGTCCTCCTTAACATTTGTTACTATGGCACCAAAGCTGTAGCACCACTGTGCTTCTTAGTACTTGAGTTCGAAAAGTCCGTCTTCATATATTTTTTGTCATTAACCATTTTCATATCCAAGTTTAGAAACTACGAGTAGAAACGCTTATAAGTACTTAAATACAAACCAAAAAGTACAACTTGAATGACACAAAAATATTTTTAATGAAATATATAAAATATAAAGTTGTACATAAAAGGAACTATCAAAGCCAGTTGGTATAAAGGTTGGTCCACATGTAGGTCACGGATCTTACGAGACATGTAAGTATACCTAAAAGTGAGCATTACTGAGATTATCTGCCATTTACAGTTTACTTAAGCTTTTGAAAAAAATGTTTGTTGTTATATTATTTATTTTACTAATATTATGAAGAGGTAAAGTTTGTAGGTTTGTAAGTGGTAATCTCTACTTTAGCTAGATTGTCCTAGCGGATTTTGAAATTCTTTTACCAAGACAAAGCTTATTAATTGTGTATATTATGATAATTACAAAATAACTTGAATTATTAATAAGAAAAAAGCTTAGAAGATTATGATTATTAAAAAGACTAATACTAATAAATATTCTTATTTAAATTACTATGAATAACATTAAAATTATTTTAATTCAATTACAAAAAATAATAATCAATATAAAATCAATTTGTTATTTCAATTTATTTTTTATTTAGTGTTATGACTGTATATTTAATTTAAAAGCATATCTAGGTGTCAATTAAGATAATTGTTTTTTTATTTATAAAATATTTATTTATAAAAAGATATGAGATTTTATTGGTCATTTATTGGTCGGAACAAAGAAAAAAAAGTGTTAATTTATTTCTTTTTATTCCGAACTAGCGGCGCCCCGCGGTTTCACCCGCGTAGTTCCCGTTCCCGTAGGAATATGGGGATAAAATTATGCTAAAAACCTTCCCACTGAATCACTCTATCTATTAAAATAAACCGCATCAAAATCCGTTGCGGAGTTTTAAAGATCTAAGAATACAAAGGGACATAGGGATATAAGGACAGAGAAAGCGACTTTGTTTTATACTGTAGTGATAGTGATTTATTAGTCAGGTCAAAGAAAAAAATGTGTTAATATATTTCTTTTTATTCCGAATTCAAAAATATTTTTACATACGAAATCGCACTTATCCAAGGCCATAATAAAGATCACCATGCTTACTAACCAAGAGACCAGGGGCCATCTTTAACAGAGGTGAAACCGCAGAACACAGGCAGTTAACAAATAAGGAAGCAAAAACACTGTGTATAAGTATGGTAATTTGTATATACCCTTTAATTACACTAACCGATCGAGCAAAACAAATAAAAAAACAGAAGACTATCTGCTGACCACAAACAAAGTGGTAGTCGATGACTAATGAGTATTTATTATTAAAAAAAACAATAACCTCGCCGTATATTTATGGTACTTGACCTAGTGATGGCTGCGGACAGACAGACAGATGTTTCTCGTGAAAAAAAACTTGTCAGTCTTGTGTATCGTTAAGGCTTAAAATACGAACTTTGAGCGTTAAAAATAACTTTAACTGTACGTTATTTGTGTGATATTTAACTGTTAGTTACGATAGACGTGTCATAAATATGTCACACCCTTTTTAGAACTTATTGGGGGTGATAACAGATATATTTGTTACTAGCTGTGTCCCGCGGTTTTACCCGTTCTCGTGAGAAAACGGGGAAGAAATTATGCTTAAAACGTTCCCCTTGAATTTTTCTATCTATACTAATATTATAAAGAGGAAAGATTTGTTTGTTTGTTTGTTTGTTTGTTTGTTTGTTTGTTTGTTTGTAATGAATAGGCTCCGAAACTACTGGACCGATTTCAAAAATTCTTTCACTAATGGAAAGCTAATTTATCAGTGCGTGGCATAGGCTATTTTATCCCCGTAATCCCACGGGAACGGGAACTACGCGGGTGAAACCGCGGGGAGCTACTAGTTTATTATAAAAACATATCATAATCGGTTATGTAGTTATGAAGATAATATACATCGTAGGAAGCGAATTTGTTCCTATGTAGTATAGCGATGATTTGTGTTACCTATAATACATAGATAAAATATCAAAATTTATTGCAAACAAAGAAAAAACTCACTAACGAAGAAGCATATTACTTTTAGAATTAGGTACACTTAAAGTTAATTGCGAAAGTGCAATAAGCAGCTAGAATGAAAATAAAAATTGTTATTTCATACAATTAAGGAGTAAAACCAAATTATTTAAAATCCACTTTTAGACCATTCAACCATAACACGCCATACGGCTATATAAAACTTTTTTCTTAAATTAAAAATACTATAAAACCTTTTCCGTCTTATTATTATCGTTAAGTTCTTAAACCTAGTTTAACAAAACTGGTATTAAGGTTAGACTTGGTTTTAGAAATTAGCGTTCCAGAACTAAAGTTAGACTAAGAAAATCCTAACACTTAAATTAGTCTATGGTTTTGTTCATTCAAAATTAAAAAAAAATATTGCTTGCTAAGTGTAGATACATATATATTGTGTTACAATAATAGGAACTTAAGACTTAGCACCTTTACAGGCATTGCAATTCATATATTCAACCCGAGACCGAAGACCGAGCTCGGTGGCGTTCATTGGGAGAGGCCTATGTCCAGCAGTGGACGATGACGCGCTGATGATGATGATGAATTCATATATTTTGTGCTATAGTTCCAAATCATTCAGAATTTCACTTATATACTAGGTTGCAAAATCTGGTTTAGTGGTAAACCAGACTAAAAAAGCAATGCTAATAAAGTTTTTACTTAAATTAAAAACAGTATAACATAGTGCCATATTAATTCACAAATATAGTATGTTTGCATAAAAACCTGATCGATACCGAGCGGTCTATTTATTCAGTTACATGATTTTTTAACTTATAAATACCGGGTCATACAGCTGCATGTGAAACTAGAATAGCGGGTTCGATTACATTTAATTATGTTTAGAAGTACAACTATTTGTTTAATTTTATGTGTAGCCTGATTATGAGAAACTATGCAAGTTAACATTGTATGCTACAGGTTGAAACGCTCATACGGATTAGTGCGCATTTTCAGATTGGTGCTAATCACGGATATTAGCGATCTGTTCGGTAAAGCAACGTATGGCACTGAGGTAATAGTGATGGGTGACATTTACCGAAGAGGCTTTTAATTTCGTGAGATTTTCCGTGCTTTGGAGGACACGCGTTTGTCTTAGTAATAAACCTGATTAATTGATCTATAAAAATCAAACATTTACATAGTAAAGTTGTGATTGTGATGTAAGCTTCCGAAAAAAGTAAAGTAAGAAAACGCGGGTGAAACCTCGGGACACGTCTACCTTGAACGCAGTAATCTCTAACTACTGATCCGGTCAATATAAGCTACAGCGGATACTTTTTAATTTAAGATAGTGATATCAAATATTATATCAACACGCTAAGCCAAAAAGAGTAGACTTAACTCGAGTAAAACGACATCACAAAGCTAGTTTATACACATAACACACAGATCGTGTATAAAAAATGGTCGACACATTGACACAATTCACTTGACCCCGAATGTGCGAGCCACTTGCCCGGCCACTCGACTTGCAACTGTTACTCACTGGAGTTAGTTACTACTGGATACGACAATAGATTTAATTGTTTTGCATTTGTTTATACTAGGTCCTTCTATACGCTGTTTTTATAAAAGAACATTATGAAAAATCTTTAAAAGAAATGGGAAATTTTACAAGTTTTTATTAGTTTCACCTGTCCCGTTGTCATCAAATCTGGCAAGCCATTTTGCGACCACTTCTGATTATCCGATTGAACTGTAATTTGGCATGCTTATGTAAGTCCCATGACAATGCAATAAAAGCTTAAAAAAGTTTTATTAAAAAAGGTTTTTTAGGAATTTATTCTCGTTTAAGAATAAAACAAAGAAAATCTGGATTCACTACTATCGTTATTGCGTCTAGTTAATGAATAGGAAAATTAATGTTTAGTTACGAGCTATGAGTAATTTAAATAAAAGGTTGTTATCAAATATTTCAAAAAAACTAATTAAATAAAAAAATGTATAAAGTAATTAATATGCAAATATAAAACAGACCTACATAAATAAACTGATTACAATTCAAATTATTTTATTTCGAAATACAAAACAATTTTTATCGCTTAATTAATGAGATCAACTGAATATGGTCTTTACAACAGTTTATCTATGCAGTTAAATTTAAAGTTAAATTTCTATATGCAAGAAAAAAATAGTTAAGAAAATACTGACCGTAAACTGAGTATAAAAATCAGTTAACTATACCAGATAAATATAAATAAAAAACTATTCACATCCAGTAACACTTTAAATCCGTGTACAAAAAGACAGGGAAAGTGGTCTTCGCGGCGAAGAAATGCTCGACACGTAACATGCGCGTGCGCATTACAACATATAACGTAATATGCGCAATCGGTATTCCATATATAAAGTGTTTACTTAGGGTGTAAATAATGATTGTAAAGATTTTCTTTAATGGATAGAGTGATTCAAGAAGGTTTTTGGTATAATTTTATCCCCGCAGTCTTACGGAAGCGGGAACTAAGCGGGTGAAACTGCTGCGGGGTGCTGCTAGTTTAAAATATACTGAAAACAAATTAGAGGCGAAGCCGAATTAATACAGGGACTAAAATTATTGTTGATTTCTATCAATACTAAGGCATTTTGTGCAGTCAAAAGTGTAACAGATTCGACTTCCGATGTAATCTCAAAAAAAGCTAAATAAAATTACAAAATACAGAGTGTAGTAACACATATGACATTGAACAGACAGACAGTTGGAAATTGAAGTATTTAGGTTGCAGTGACATCGACAATTATTATCAACGTTTTTAATAGAAATTTATGTGTACTCTGACGAAATTGTTGTTATGGTATCAGTTGTTATATGTACCTTTTCTAGATCTATTGGCGTAATATTTAGGAAAAGAGTATTTAGTTAGCGTTAGTAGTTTTTCAAGAAAATTGCGATTGTGCAAGCTTTTTAACCCCCGACGCAAAAAGTGGGGTGTTATAAGTTTGACGTGGCTGTGTGTGTGTGTATCTGTCTGGCTGTGGCATCATAGCTCCCGAACGGATAAACCGATTTTAATTTAGTTTTTTTTTTTTTTGTATTAAAGGGGACTTACGTGCGAGTGTTCTTAGACATGTCTGATGAAAATCGGTTGACCCGTTTAAAAGTTATGGGGGTTTGAAAGTAATTGTGTTGGGGGTTTTTTAAATTTTACATTGACCAATAGAAATCATGCGCCTCTGAGGTCGGATGGCATAAGTAAATTTCTATGAAACTTGCAAACTTATAAACTGAACATATAGAGAACTTCCTTCTTAATGAATCTTCCTTCTTACATATGATTATTTTATTTAATGTGGGGTAAGAAACGCACTTGCCAATTTTGGTCAAATTTCTGGATTAGTAGCGAGCAATTTGACCCAAATTGCGGGAAGTTATCACATATCACGATTTATATGTGGGTAAAATTTTAAGTTCGTAGTCCGGTTTTTCTAATTAAGTTCGTATTTGGAAATTACAGTTATGTAATTTTTCGATGGTGACGTATTTTTCTATTTTCTTAATTAAAACAGTGTTTATGGTGTAAATGATTAAGAAACAAACCTTGACTCTTTCCTGTCTTTCATTTATTGGTTTTGGTTCGAAATATTTACTTACAGCATTTCAAATTGATATACCATTGTTATAAATTATAGAACTATATCCGTGCATTGTATTAAAACATTGTTTTTTCTTGGCTAATCAAAATAAAAAATAGTAGGTTCAAGAAACAATTATATTAAAATTGAAATAATGGAAGTATATAATTATATTAAAAGAATATGAGTGTTCAAATTATACAAGTATTTTATCGTATTAGTTTGTAAGGATGTATGGATAGATACACTTTTTAAACTTTCGCGATCGGAATTCATTGTTGCATAATTTACAGATCTTAACGTTCCAGCCGTTTCAGTCTTCTCGTGATCACGATCGGTGTATCGTCTTAAAAACGTCGAGGTAAATAATATTATGTTTTACGCGATTAAGACCTGTAAATAAAGCATCAATGTATGGATAGATGTTTGTCACTCTTTTAAGTAAAAACTTTTTAACCGATTAAGATGAAATTTATACAAATGTCTCTTTTATCTAAGAATAAATAAATCTATATACACCCTTATTTTGAAATTGCGATACCTTATCTCACAGCTAATGTAAATTAGGGTTAACAATATAATAGTGAAGTTAGTTTTTTTCTTTTGCTTTTATTTAAAAAGTTATGATAAGTCAAAGTTTTTCAAAATCCCGCCGAATTTTATTGTTATTCTACACTGAACAACCGGCGAGCGCTGCGATACACAGCTGAGCGCGGTCATCGACCCGAGCCGTCACAGAATACTTGATAGCTAGTGTGCCGTCTGGTAATACGACATTTATTTAGTATTTTTTAAAGATAAGTAATTGACTATCATTTTTGATATTTTTATTGGATATATGGATTCAGTTACTGCTACAGATATTCTGATTTTAATAAGTCCCATCATTTCAAAATAAGGGTGTATATAAAAATGAAACCCGTTTTCCTTGGTCACGGCATCACGCGTGAATGGCTGGACCGATTTCACTAATTCTTTTTTTGTTGTATTTGTTATTATTAGGAGAAGGTTCTTATGTAAAAAAATCTGGAAAATCAACGGGAAAACTGGACCCGTGCGAAGCCGGGGCGGGCCGCTAGTACAAAATAAATCATTTAATCATTGATAAAACACTGTTACAATACTAATCTTATTAACTAATATTACGTAACATACATTTAAACACAAAAAATAATATGTAGGTACTTCACAATTCTTTGAGTATTATTTAATAACATTTCCTTTAATATTGCTATAAAAATCACTATAGATAACAATAACACAGGATCTCTTTTCCCAAAATTCCAACGGGATTGAATTTTTTTTTAAATATTTGTTTTACCACATGTGCACAACTAGAATTTTAACATATCAAGGTTATTTTCAGCTGAAATCTTCAATATATTCGAATACTTTTCAGTGTAATGGAACGGATTAGTAAATCTGTCTGTAAAACTATTCTGCGTTTGATTAGTACCGATTGATTGATTATATCAATTGTTCTTGATATTGAACCAAATATAAATGTAAAACATTTTTCAATCACCATCTCTGGTCATTTATTTGTGAATCTTAAACATTATTTCGAGTTCAATTCCACCAGTTAAAAAGTTTTAATCAAAGAATCGGTATTTTTAAAGGAAAATAGGTTTAGAACCAAATATTTGTTTTAAGCTCAAATCAAATCTGGCTTTGGCGTAGTAATTAAAGTTCTAAAGTGTAATAAATCTTAATGAAACACAAGATACTTTTTTTTATTTTATCCCGAAATACACGAGTAACATATAGTACATTAAGTATATAGCTAATTATGTAAATAAATATTTGTAAGCAAACTGTACGAATTTTCATTAAACTTGGCACTAACAAGCAATATAACATTTGTCAAGATTGAATACGTGTCCTTCAGAGTAACAGATGGACATGTTAACCACTCAGTCAGTCAATCATTATGACTATTACTCATCTAGGAACGCGTATTAAGAAACGATTGTTAGATTTCGATAAAAGTGTTTCTGTGGTTGAAATAAACTAGACTTTATTTAGTAACCTAATAGAGTTTGTTCTATACATATTGTTAACTGAAGAATAACAGACCAAAATTGGATATATTTGTTACTGTCGCAGCAATATAAATAATATACTTCTTTTAGTATCATAGAAATATTACAAGCATTTACCCAACCAATGCATTTAATGATAAAATGTATTCCTTATCCGTAGGCTTTTAAATTAATCAGTAAATCACAACATCTAGGTACAACTGGTACTGGTATTTAAGAACAATAGTTACACATTGTTATACCAAATGTGAGCGTATGTTAGAACAATACCTAGACACAAAATGTGTCTGAGCGTATATAAGAACAATACCTAGACACAGACAGTGTTACTAGAATGAGTCTGTGACTATTTAACTTTTATTATTAGTAACATCGATTGAGGTATGATAATATAATAGCTGTATTATGAAAACATAGCTCATCTATGTGTTTGTTTTAACTGACAACTTCTCAGGTGTGAATAGGAGGATCATGACATTGATAGAAACCTATAACAAAGATTTAAATTACAGAATATTTTCTTTTTGTAAATACTATGAATCGGCAAACTTACTTGATTTGAAATAACTTAACAATTAAATAAAAATCCTCATCATTCCAGAGCTACCTAAACCAATATTCTTATTATTTTATGCATATCTATCACTCAATCAACTCAAACTTAATCCCAAAACCAGCTTCAACTTACCAAGGATTAAAGTCAGTACCATTTTTTATTAGTAAACGAAACGTACGTCATTATATATAACTATATAATACAACGGGATGTTCCTCCTGATGATGGCCACCGGACGTGGCTGAAACTAGTCGAGGGAATCGACTTAAATAAGTACGTACAAACATCCCGTTGTATTATACATATAGTCAGTACTATTCTCAAATACGCGCCTCACAGCAACAAGACGTTATACAACAAAAAATAACCAAAAAAATTATGCAAAAAACTTCATAATTCCATGTCAAGTTATTGACACGTTCCTGATAGTTAGATCGCGTGTTCAAATCGAGTTTTACAAAGGAAACTAAAACTGCGAAACAAAGTAATGGCAAACGTTAAAATTACTGTAACTGTGGGAATTATAAATATTATAATAAGAGATAGGTTAATACATTTTCTTTGTGTGTTTTCTAAGGTACGGTTTGTGGGACACAAGTACACGGGAAACTAACACCCATATAAGTTTAAAACTAAATGATCCCATCGAAAAAGGTACGTATAACTTGAATGGAATTAATAAAATATCAACATACGTAGTTTTCTTCTACACTAATATTATAAAAAGGAAAGATTTGTATTTTTGTAGGTAACGAATAAACTCAAAAAGTACTGGACCGATTTTAATAATTCTTTTGTCATTAGAAAGCTACATTCACCGTGAGTAACATAGGCTATATTTTATCCCCATAGTCCCAAGAGAACGGGAACCACGCGTGTGAAACCGCGAGACGCCGCTAGTTAGTAATAAAAATAAACTTGTAAAAAACTACCCTATTCCATCCCTACTTAAAATCCTATTTAGATAAACATTTAAATAAACATTTACCTAAACAATAAAAACAACAATACCTCTATAAACAACCATTAAACAATAAAAAACCTAAAATATAATTCGAAAACGTATCATCCCCTACGGATTTGTTTACAAAACTGAAATGAAAGTGTCTACTTTATTAACATTAATTAGTGCCGGGGGATGAAATTATTTGAACACAAACAATGTTTACGCAATCTTTTTTAATTAAAAATACTTGTTCAATAGAATATTTAGTGATTTTAGAAGTTACAGAAATGATTTAAAATTGAAAAAAGTTTGGGAGTTAATCCTACTAATATTATAAAGGCGAAAGTTTGTATGTATGGATGTTTGTTACTCTTTCACGCAAAAACTACTGAATGGATTTTAATGAAACTTTACAATAATCTTGCTTATACATCAGAATAACACATAGGATACTTTTTATCCCAAAATTCCCACGGGAACGGGAACTTCGCGGGTGAAGCCGCGGGGCGCTGCTAGTAGTTTAATATGTTAACGAAATATAATTTTGGGGAAAAAAAACTTTAAACTTAGGGCCTATTTCACGACCTTCAAGTAAAGTTACTCATCAAGTAAAGTTAGTTTAGTCCCTTTCTTACTTTATATCAAATGACAAAGACAAAACATGTGAGTACCTACTCGGAACATTACTTGAAGATGGTGAAATGGGCCCTCAATGTAAAAACCTTCTCTGTTGTAGAGGTCTCGTAAAATACTAATATTTCGCCAAATACTAAAAATCTAAACTAAACAGTGTAAAAAAGAATGACATATTCACGATTACAAATTACGTTATTTTAATAAGTAATTCGTAGTACATTTATACCCACGAACATGAGTAACGCATAAAAAACCGAGAAATAAATTAAAAATAAACAATATATAAAAGCACTCTCTTTTTAAATAAATAATATTAAGCTTTAAATAGATACGAAAACATCGCAACTAATACAAAAAACAATAATAAAAGTACAAAAACTTTGCACTACCCTCTTTTTTCAAACAACGATTCTATCTTTAGATTTCAAAATGGCCGAACAAAAAATATCCTAATACATTACGATAGTGTCCATTATATACAATATTTATGTACCTTTCGCATGCAGGTGTCAATTAAAGGTATTGGTAAGCAGCTGTTAGAATAATTCTGTATTTATATACTAGCATACCAGCTGTGTTATGTGGCTTTACTTGAAGTTTGCAGAAAACTATCAAAGTAAATGCAAATTTTATGCAAATGTGTTTGATTGGTTTTACGTGGTTGAGTCACAATCATATTAACAAATATTTTTCAAACTTTTCCTTGAATAACAAAAAACTTTGCACGAGAATCAAAGCCGTAACCCTTAGCTTGGCAACCCGGACATAATGTTTAAACTTTTCTTCATCAAAGTTAGTTAAAGTTAAAAACGTTACAAACAAACAGTCGAGGTGACATTTATTAACATAAGCCCTCTAAAACATTACATGCAATTCATTTAACAAAAAGTACATCGTATTAAAGAAATAAATATGGAATAGGTATTAAAGTATAAAACTTTACGCTCAATAAATTGTATAACAGCGCCATCTTTTATTTAAATAAGGTACTAAGTATTTTTAATTTATAGCAATCGTTAGTACATGAATAAAACGGTGTAAATAGCTTGGGAAACCGTTACCTACGATATACATTAGCATAAAAATTAATCCTTATATTTCCCTTATCACGTCATAACTTGGGAAGAACTGAACCAGTTTAGATGTTACAAATTATTTTGATGGATTCATTATAATTAGTTAGTACAAAATATGTCATAAAATCAATTAATGTTCGTTAATCTTAACTTAATGTGGACAACGGCTTGACGAAAATAAATAACTTTTGTTTTGTTCATTCTAAAATAGGGTGGCTTGAAACCTAGACGGAAATTACGTGGTAAATACCAAGGACACATAACAATACAATTAACATAGCAAAACGAAAACAACTGATAAACTATACACAAAAACATTTAAAAACAAACACAATTAGTACCAAAAATAATTATCAACGTTACTTATCGCGCAAACAACTGAACTGCAATTATATTGCCATTATAATCCACCAACGCCACAGATATAAAACACATAGAAGCGTTACGTAACCTAGGTGCGCTGTGTCACGTCATCACCTATGCACCACTGACCCGAATACAGCCGTAGATAGGCTACAATATCACAAAATGGCCACCCTATGACGTAAAGTTTACTGGAAACGGTTATTTTATTACCCAGTCGGGATTGATGGTACATAATACAACGGGTCGCCTTCGTTTGGATGGCATTTTGTAATAGTATAGTGCGCTCCCGTCAGCTACTAATTAAAGAGTTTGAAGGTTTTTGTAATGGAAAAAGTTTCGCTTTTTACTGTGTTATATTGAGTTTGACATAATTAAGTGCATATCAAAACTGACAACGCTTCTTTTTAATACAAAATTATGATAATAAAAAAGGAAATTGACTAATAAAAACCTTTAGAAAATTAAAAGAACAAGGTTTAGTAGAGGCAATTAGACAAAATATAAAATTAACGGAACAACACAAAACTTGAGAACGCATAATGATTACAAAACAGGAACACTTGACACAGATACGTGGACATTTCGTTCGCTCTGTTCTATTATGGGAACAGTAAAAATATATTCAACTATTATAATCGACGGTGAGCCCTTCTAGGCAAGTTATATTTCTGTCGGTTTTGGCGCCGATGATTTACACGCCACGTCAAACTAACGGTTGGGGTTTTTCCGAACCAACTACAGTAAGTTAGAAATGTGAGTTTATGTTATAGTTTGGAAATGAAATATATAAAATGTTTTGTACATGGTATTACAAAAAGAACTTTGATTTTGTGATGATTTAAAGAGCGGTAAATCAGTATACCAAGACGAACACAAAAATCTAAATTAAAGAATCCTTTATAATAATGATTACTAAAGCTTGTCACGCCTAAGATGATAAGTTTTACTTATTTTAATTGAATAATCTCTTAAGAAAATTCATAACTAAACCAACTCGAGGAAACTTGTAGCAAGTATAGATAGAGTAGAGGCTAGTGGTAAAAATAATATACAGTCTTAATAATATCAGTAATAATTCTACAGTCAAAATGTTGGGTTTAAAACTTAACTTTCCATTTTCAAGCCTCACTCAAAAACATATCAAGCAATATACAAACTCTAAATACTAACGTAGCACATAACACCTACGCCATTCCATCAATTATTTAGTCCACATTACCTTTTACATTTACAAACCAACAAATTTAACCTCTCAATACTAGTGAACATTGAACAGTAACCATTGTTGAGTTATAAATAGCAAACCTTTTGAAAACCATTAAATACGAAATACATTTAAAACCACTTCCAGTTGTTTCTATTTCTGTGGCTAAGTGCGGTCTCTGAATATCTACGACTTGTACACTTTTTGCTCTACTTAAGTGATTAGCTGAAGAGTAATGTAGTTTGTTATATGATTTATATACGATTGTTTAGAAAAAATATGTTATTCTTAATTAGTTTTCATGGTCAAACTTTAATCTTAATATACGAGTATTATCTTGGTATCGTTAATAATACCTATGTTTAGTATGTTAAACGTATTTTATGTTCCGTAGAATCTAACTCTGTAGGGCTAAAGTCGAACTTGACAAAAGATTTTGACTTTCAATCTTTAAAAAGTAGCTTTACTACAGACAGTTTCATTAAATTTCAAACAATGATATTACTAAGCAAATAACACTACGATTCCTTACTTTAAAAATAGACTTTAAACTTTAAACAAACACATACCCAATACAATTAAATAAAACAACAATTATTCAACATCAACTCCACGCTGTGACCATCACATCTGCGCGAGCGCATACACCATTGACGTCATACAAACGCGTGGCGCAGTACGACGCGGCGCGGTTACTTTGATCTGTGATTTGTTACGTAATCATTTGTATGTGTCTTATCTAAAATAGTACAGGAATAATGGTTTTGGAAATTCTATAAGACTTTTAGTCAGTCTTTGGATTGAAGAACAGTTGGTTTTAGTTAAATTTATTCTTTCAAACCTATGTTCTATATTTAGTTGTGTAGTGTTTGGGATCCTTACTATTTTTATTTCAGACTTTCAATTTCGTTTCCGTGCTTCGGAGACCACACAATGCCTGCGTTTATATATCGCTGTTCCCAAAGCCGTTGAACACGGTTGTCGTACTAACATCATCGACAGTATCTATGGGCAGTTGGAGCCCTCAAAAGTCAAACCTTTTGGTTAACCAAAAATATCACAGCACACATAAATTACTCAAACCGAAGAAGTCTAAATGCGGAAAACTGCGCACAATACAATACAATACGTATTTTATATTATTTATTGGCCTTATAAACTACTACCAACTTTAGTAATCTGCGCCCGAAGGTTATTTTAGTTTGCGTGTCAACTACAATGTTCTTATAATTTGTTTAATAATTCTATTGTAATAGAAAAACTAATAATACTCATCTAATAACTGGGAAAAATAACAATTGAATATTATAATAAGAAACACAATGACCGCCATTATAATGTTTTAAAATCATCATTGTTTTTAATAATTTATAGTAAACTAGCTGTGCCCCGCGGTTTCAGCCGCGTAGTTCCCGATCCCGTGGGAATTTCGGGATAAAACATAGCCTATGTCCTTTCCCGGACCCTAAGCTACCCCTGTACCAAATTTCATGTCAATCGGTTCAGTAGTTTAGCCGTGAAAAGGTAGGATTAGGATAAGTTGCGGTTTCACCTGTGAAACTTTTATGGAACTCGAAAAATTATCCTCATAACGTCAGCTGTATTTCGGAGCAAGTCACGTCAAAATCGATCTAACATAAACGGACAGGCAAAAGATACTTATTACATTTTAAAAATACATAGTTTAACAGTATTTGAATTCCGTTTTTAAAATACCTTAAAATTTATAATGTCTAGGTACATTAAAAATTTGCCTGTATCAAAACATTGAAAACCAATAAATTTTGATTTGTATTGATCTATATCTCTCTACTAGACTAGACATAAACGCAGTAAAATCAACAAAATACACCAACTGCAGCGTTACAGTTACACACAAACAAACAAACATGCATCAAAGATAGATATTAAACTCCCTTTGCTTTAGCTAGTCTACTAACGTTACCAGATACCATTCTGTTGCTAAGCAAATAGTGTGTAAGCTATGGGTTATCCTGAAGAAGGTATCGGTGTAAAAGAAAATCAATGTTTGGAACATCCAGTTTGTAGTAATAAAAGTCACGAAATTCCAACCTATTATCCCAAAATCAGGTCAACACGATATAAAATTAAAAATAAATTAATGTAACTCGTACACTTAACATATATAACAATTAACAAGCTTTCAGAGACACGTTACAGAAACTATGTTAATCTGTTCATTTTCGAAAAGTGCCATAAAACGGTCGGAATGTCGTTTCAAAATTCGAACAAAAACAAAAGTTGTGACGAATAAATTGGCCATTGTTTAACGTATACATACATAACATTGAACGTTATTTCTGTATATAAATCGGGTGTGGACAGACAGACAAATAAATCGAAAACAGTTGTAGAGAATTTAGGTAAGTCGTAAATAAACGTCACTAGGCATCGGACGTAACATTACGAAACAACGAACGGTTTTATTCTACTTATTAATGTATGTGTTACTGTTGAATTGTGAAATAGGTCATTTAGTTAAATGGTTACATGTTGAAGTGGTTAACAGGTTTTGTGATTGTTATTTAATTTATTAGTATAGTTTAGTGGGATTGACTCATTTATGTTGACACACTTCCTCGTGTTGGGCTAAACGGTTGGAATTATTTGAAGTACCTAATTAGTTTATTTTGATGTGGCTAGTTATCGTGGAAATATAGAGACAGCTCAAAACTTTCCGTTACTTGAGACGTGGTTTATATGTTTGGTAATTCGTTTTATTAGAAAATACAATAAAGAAAATCTTCAACAATTGGGTGATAAAACTGTTTTAACTTTCCTAAATATTTATTTCTTTTAACATACAAACACAGTTATAAATAAACAACGCTTTTATTCACAACTCAAATATGTAAGAAACAGTAAATACCAAAAAATACGAAAAGAAAAGCTAACTTACTTTGCGAAGCAATTTTCTATCAAAATACTGTTACTATTTTTAGTACCGCCCTATAAATTATGTAGGTACACTCAACTTGGAAGTGTATTCAGCGTGATGTATGCGACATTTGGTTGATATTAAGTGTCACGTGTCCTTTCTGTAGGCAATTTACCTTTTTTGACATCAATCTGTCATTTAGGCACTCACATTGACTTTTAAGAAAACTTTTTTGAGAAAGTGTAGTGATTTTTAAAATAAATAAAAACAATGTAATAAATATTTTATTTTGAAACGAAACGTACGTCATTGTTTATAATTAATATCTTTTTACGGGTTATTTACACGTACCTATAAGTCCCTCGACTAGTTTCAGCCACATTCGGTGAAACTAGTCGAGGGATTCGACCTATAGGTACGTGTAAATATCCCGTAAAAAGATATTAATTATAATGTAATAAATCATTTGTGTCTTGGATTTTTTATAATCAATCACGCATTAACGGTTGCAAGGTTACATTAATAAATAGATTGAAACGATTTGACTAACTTTCATACGGGATTTTCGCGGGTGATAAAGAAAATCACAGCAAGTTTCTTTTAAAATAAAATTGTGTAAAAGTTTAGAAAAAAAAAACAAAAATAATATGAGATAAACCTAAAGGTCCTTTAATCAAGAAAACTCTACTTTCTTGAACTGAAGATATCGCATTACCATTAACCCATCAAATAACTCTTCAAATATTTTCTTACACTTAATAAATAATTCAACATTACTAAGCTTCGTTATTCCAAACTGTATTCACAATTTCTCTACAACTTCGAGCTACTTTATAGTCTAAAACTATCTTCAGCCGACAGCCATATAAAATAATTCCCGGCCATTTTACAAAACGACCGAATTCAAGTTCTGGCTGCAACAATAAGATAATGGTTATTGTAAGTTAAAAGGATTAGGCGTTATTGTTATTATTTTGATATTTTCTTAATAATAAAGCTACAGCTCTAGATTATTATAGGTTATATAACAATTTATAATTAGCTAGCTGTCTCACGCGGATTTACCCGAAGAAGCTTGAAAGTTGAGACGGACCAGAAATAAGTTTGAAGAGCAAAGAAACTAATTGTAAAGAAGCTACAGAAACAGAAAACAATATATCTCCTGTTTAGAGGAGCGGTTCATAAGAGATTTTTAGAGGCCCAAACTAAATGAATTATGTTGAGTTTGCACGGAGTGTCAGTATTAATTATACTGGAAGACCTAATCTTGAGGAAATTGTCGGTGTAGTTTTTTGTTAATTTTATTTTAAACCTCTTTCTTTCTAGTTAAAAATAATGAATTTTAAACACTGGCAGGAAGCCATCACACGTCTATGCCATAGAGACGTGTCATTCATGTTCTTTTTTCGTATTTATAAATTCTTAATTCAAAATTTTAAATCGATTCTATATTCAAACTCTATTTAGAATACGTATTTGATTGATTAACACATATTTTAAAAATGGTGATACATAAATGTCATGTAAAAATAATATTTTATATTTTATACAAAAAAAATATTTTATTATGATTTGTAATATTGTAAGCTGTCAAAGTTTTTTAGTTAAACTCGTTACTTTCTTCGATGTCATAAACATTATTATATACGATACTTTTACACACATTCGAATTTGAATCTTCTTTACCCCAAAATAAGATCCAATATTGCTTGAATAATAAACAGAAACATGGTGTATAATGTTATGGTGTATATTTACTGTGTTGTAACGTATGGATCCGTGATTTTGCAGATTAAGCCGTTAGTCCCAGTTGTTGTTAATAGATAACAGTTTTCGAGCCGTTTCTGATGACTTTAGAAGGCTTACAAGTTGTGACGTCACTGGCTACGACACGCACTACGCTTGTACTAATCTTTACTACTATCTATACTAATATTATAAAGAGGAAAGATTTGTTTGTTTGTTTGTTTGTAATGAATAGGCTCCGAAACTACTGAACCGATTTCAAAAATTCTTTCACTAATGGAAAGCTAATTTATCAGTGCGTGACATAGGCTATATTTTATCCCCGTAATCCCACGGGAACGGGAACTACGCGGGTGAAACCGCGGGGAGCTACTAGTTATACATAAATGCAAAAGTAACTCTGTCTGTCTGTAACCTTTTCACCGATTGACTTGAAATATGGTCCGGGGAAGGACATAGGCTATGTTTTATCCCGGAATTGCCACGGGATCTGGAACTATGCGAAAACAGCCTGTATGTAGAATATAATGTATGGCACACCACATACTTATCCTGTTTTTTCTCGAAACATTACCACAACATGACCTACAAATAACACAAAGAAAATAAAGGTGTTTTACTGATCATTTCAACACCTCAAAGAAAACCCATGTAATGATTTATCACCCGTATTTAAAACAGGCGTGACTACATTTTACTACGTACGAGTAATGGTGGCCACTGACGAGTCAGTTTAACTGAACAGTTGAACTGGCGTCCATCCAAAAATGGTCGTCAATCGCTCCGATTCCAGATTCCAGTGGGGAAATCTTATTAACTTATATTAACCTACGCTGTCCCACTGCAGAGCAAAGGTGTCCGCCATTGGTTTCCAGCTTTCTCTTTCTGATGCCACCAGTGGCCAATTGCTTTGGTACGCGTCTAGCTCGTCTTGCCACCGTTTTCTGGGCCGACCTCGTGTACGGCGTCCATCTGTAGGTAGCAACTGAGTAGCCACCCTAGCCCATCTATCGGGAGGCATGCGGGGAAATCTAGTTGGTCTTAAACTTTTGGAGTGACGCCCCAATTTTATGTCTGATCAGTTCGACTGACTCGTCAATGGCCACCTTAAATGTTTATACGTATACCAAATACACGACGTCCGTTAAAATGTTAAACATGAAAGAAATCAGTTTTAATTACACGAATCCGGCTTTTTTGATCCGATACCGATAAAAAATCCGTTAACGTGTCACGATGTGTGAACACGACTTATTTGGATACGGGTTACTTTAATCGATTTACATTGAATTAGGGACTTTATACGGGATGGCACGTTTTGAACGTTAAAGAAAAATCTGGCTGTGAACGTATCATTGGGGTACTTAATTTATACAAGGGTTACTTATTTAATTGTAGACAGGCTCATGACAGAGGTAAATTAGTCCATTTTCCGTGATAGACCTACCAATTAAAGCTATTATTCTTTTATAGTTCTCATGGTTGTTAGCACTCAAATTATTATGATTAACGGGATATTTATGGTAAATATCCCGTTAATCATAATAATTTGAAAGTTATTATTCATTAATTCTTCTATACCATATCACATAAGTACATGGAGAGCTTACTGCTGGCATAGCATTTTCTACCAGATCAAGTGTATTTCTATTTTTATTCCGACACTTAATATTAACAAAAACAATAAAATAACAAAAAGTTAATTTTGAAAATAATTGTGTGGTTGTAAAATAAATAAATCTAAAAATAATGAATTTACGTAAACAAAACCACGAGTCACAACTCCTTAGTATACTTTTAATTTCTTCAAAGTTATAACAACATGGAGTATATATTTTAAACTTAATTCAATTGATCATTGTTTACAAATTCCTTCTTTCCAAAGTAAAAAAGTAAAGAATTCTTATAAACAATCGTTACAAATAAACTAATGGGACACAAGAGTATTCTAATCGTTCCGACTTTTAGAAAATATTTTATCTGGACTTCGTAAAAGGTAAAGGTCTGTGCACACTGGATTCTTTAATAAGATACCGACGAATTGAAAAACTCATTCTTTTTTTAAATCGGTCAAAAAGAAAAATATATATTGATAATAATTTATATTTTTAATCATTGCATAAATATTAGATAAAACAGTTTTCCGCAATTAAAACTCTCCAGTTTAGGTCATTTGTGCGCATTAGTTTATGTTAAGAAAAGACCACGACGATATAATTATTTGGATACTAATAAAATGTCAGTATTATGTAGTATATAATTGGCACACTACTACGCAAAATACTTGATAGATATTTATAAATGTTATGTTTTGTTTTTTTTTGTACGCACGTTGTTAGTCTTGACTAAGAAATAAACAGTTGTTAAACAGTTTTGTTTGACAACAAGTCCGTTGTTTTTAATTGTACTTACATTAAGAAATAAGAAGCTCTAAATATTATTTTAAGTGGAACTTATGAAACAATCAACTTTACAATAACATTTACAAATGTAGAGTATGATTGTATTTTATTTACTTTATCAATTAAGCGTTACGTTTCACTTATTTTGCTTAATAGTTATGGTATCACTTATTCCTTCTTAATATTCTACTAATAATAATATCATCGTTGACAAGGGGGCCTTTGCTACTGCTTTAAAAGAAATTGTGACTTAAAAACTGTCATCACTAAAAACCAATATCGATTCAACTGTCAAAATATTGACAGAACTGTCAAAACGTTCAATCTGTCAACATTATTCAAACAGCCAATGTGCACACACCTTTAGTGTATTCTTGTACCTAATTAGACGGAGAGTCGCATACCGAAACGTCTATCTGTGTTTAAAGTATAGCTTTCGTACAATAGTTTAAATCACACGTGAAATATTTGAGTTATGCGTTTGTGGTGTAGCGACTTTTTGCTCGATGGAGGAATCGAATATTTATTTCTATTGAACTGGCAACCTTTATGTTGTGTGTGGCTAATTTTTATTACTTTTTTACGGGGCGGTGACAGTATATGATACCGCTGGATGTGCTTTTTCGTTTGCGTTGTTATGTGACAAGAAATATTAACTGAATATTTGAATAAAAAGGTATTTATTTCTTTGAACAGCATTTTCATTATCATTAAAGTCTTTTTACGGTTTATTTACACGTACTTACCTATAAGTCGAATCCCTAGAAGGCCACCGAATGTGGCTGAATAGTTTCCCTCGACTAGTGTCTAGGGATTCGACTTAAACTGTACGTAATCGGTACGTGTAAATAACCCGTAAAAAGATATTAATGATAAACAATGACGTACGTTTCGTTTAATAATAAAAAAAGTATTTTCATTTATTATTTTTTGTTTTTAATTTTCAAATTGTATTCAGACCTCACAAGGCAAACAAGCTATTCCACCATATAGATAGTGAGCATGAGATAGGTCTTTGTCAAGCAAAGGGATCTTACAAGATGACACTACTTCTACTAAGCTTGAGATCAGATAACCAACACTCATTATGCAAGCGTGATTTTCCTCCTCATTGAACTAATATCATCAGTGAAAGAGAGAGAAATAATTTAGCCCTAAGTGGAATGATACAAAACTTCACTCTCTGAGAAAATTTCAAACAAGAATTGCATTAATCAAAAGCATTTGTCGCATAAACATAATACTGCTAATTAAACATTGATTTACCGATACCCAATGCAGTCCAAAGGGTATGTTTACAGGTAAATTATGTAAATGAAACTAGTTACAACTGGTTATTGTACATGGATGATTCCTTGGTAATGCTAGTATTAAAATAACGCAATTATTATTAACGATCTTCGATATTAAAATCGTGTTCACTCTGAGACAAATTAAATTTTATGTTAAATAGTTTTTAGTTTATTGAAACATGGGTCTTAATCGGCTATGAAAGTACATGTTTAAAATTATTATTTCGTCTTTCGGATCAGGTGATTTGGGATGAAATGTATGTGTATATTAGTATACAGATGTAGTTATCTGTCCTGTATCTAACGATAAATTCGGGGCCAGTCAAGTACTGCCATAATGCTAATAAAATAATAAAAAAAACAACTTGGACCATGGCAAAGTTCCAGAATATACTCTATAGATATGAAAAAAACATTTTGGTAGCAGGGCTGCAGGAGTCAGGACCCATTGACTAAAAAAATTATAACAAAATATAAACATAGTTAATGATTCCGTGGGATTAAACGACTAAGCTCAACATTGAGAAGATGATATTAAGAGCCGTGATCTGGCGCGCGACAACTCAAATTTTCACTCACACAGACGCGCACGCGTGTCCGCATGCACACTGTCTATGTGGTGACGGCGCGCTCGCTCTGAATACTCCGGCCGAATGGTTTTGATCCATTGGAAATTATAAATTGTGTAAAAGTTATTGACAAAAGTAAAAATACGAGTATATTTTTTTTACGATTCATAGTAGGTAGTATATGATTAGATATAATTTACGTAATACCTTTCGATTCGATATTCCATTATTCACAACAAGGAATAATGAATAAAACAAATACTTAGTTTTTTGTTTTTAAAATAAGACATGATTTTTTTTTGGTAAGTAACGAAACTTTTTAAAAACAAAGCAACATACGAGTAAAAAAAAGTCTATAACTTACTTGTGAATAATATATTTTTTGCCATAATGGTATTGATTTTTCATATACTAATTGCAGTTTTAGTTTTTATTAAAATCGCCAGCAATTTTCGATATTCCTTTCCATATAGTTTCGAATATCGTCTACCACGCCTACTTGAAAAATGCATTCTCTGTATATGTACAACATATATTATCGGGACAACCTTTTAGCGCTAAAAGCAGGACTTTCTAAATTATTTCGTTTCCGTGTTTGTTAAAAAAAAAACCGACTTCAAAAACTAAAAAGTATAAAATAACAAATATTTAATGAAATACCTCTTATGCGATGTAGCACATAAATAAAATAAAAATGCGACCAACCCAAGCGGGCAAACGTTCGTTAACGGTCGTCTCGAATTAAAGTTTTGTAGTTTATTTTTCTAATAGTTTTATTTCTTTAAGGCTTGGCACCGACTTCACACTTATCAATAGGTAACATACACACAAAGGTATTAATTAGCATCGCATAAGAGGTGTATTAAATTAAATATTTGTTATTTTATACTTTTCAGTTTTTGAAGTCGTTTTTTTTTACTTTTGAGTGTCACAACCTATCTGGTTGTAAAGTTCTCATCGATACAAATTAATCAAGCCCAAACACGAGGTAACTGCTGTTAGTCGTTGAAGAGTTCCCTCGACTATCTTCCAGGTGCATCATCAGATCGACTTCAAACCTTCATTTAATTATAATGCTTTAAGATAATTAACGAAAAACTTAACAAATGCACTAATCACCCTACGATTTTCTAAAGTTCCTCTCAATTTCTCTAGAATGCCATCATAAGATCCTGGTTTCCTTGACATGGGACCAAACGGCAAGACCATTTTTTTGAATAAAAAAAGAATTTTAGTAATCGGTACAGAATTGACGGAGATATCGTTGAACATATTCATAAAAAAAAACATACCGGCCGAATTGAGAACCTCCTCCTTTTTGGAAGTCGGTTTAAAATAATGTTGTATTATTGCTCATTATTTCTAAAACATTATTTGTTATCATAAATGTTAATATTTTTTTTTAATAAATAATTCAAATTATAAAACAAAAATTATTATCGAGTATCAAAACATGTTGATGAGTTATCGCATAAAATTCGTACGCGCCGCAAAGGTCAAACGCTCGGTAGGAGCGATACGTCCTCTCTCTAAAAAGCCTCGCGGCAGACTGATTTGAATTGTTTCGTGCGTCCGATCCGATTTTATAGTAGTTTTATGATGATTTTAAAATATTTGTAGAAAAAAAGACAATTTGTTTTAGAGATTTTTTTTTAGTATAATTGTTGTAGAAAATATTCTTTTATTATTTGAGGTAATTTTAATAACGTTTTGAGCATCATTTATCAACGTAAATTACGATTTTCTTGAGTGTGATTTTTACAAATTCTAACTTTATATTTTTGTCGATTTCAATAATAATTATAATAAGCCCGCAGGGCACCTTTGAGGCGGGGTGTCGGGGAGTAGCGACCCCGCGGACCTGACGCGCTCCCGGGGGAGGTCACCATTCCTCACCTCCGCTTGCCTTCACTGGCCGGCGGAGTGAGCACTGACGAGGAACAGGTCCCCCACCTCCGTGCTTGCCTTCATTGGCCGGCGGGAGTGGAGCCCGCAAGAGCACTTTGGTGCTCGGAGAGTGAGGGGCGTTGCGTAAGTGGTGAGTTGGCTTAGCATGAAGCTGGACCCTCGGGCTCAGTGGATCGCGGTTTAAAACCCAGGGCGTCTGCTCCACTCTCAAAGCCGCTCGTTTCATGTTGCCCCCATGTTGCGACTCGAGCGACTTGTTTGGGGGGCCCAGTTATAGAGCTGGCAAGTCTCCATCCGCCACTTCGTACATGTTTATAGCATTGTATCGGCGGGTGTCATAGTCCCCATAGTTCCCCAATATCCAGTCCATTAAACATCCCATTCCCATAACCCAGTCGTAGTTTTCCATATATTTGCAATAGTCCCAGCAGAACCGGGGACTGTCCTTGGATGCATTTTATAGTGTTATACAGGGATAGTCGCCGGATTGTGCATCCTTTACACAAGATTAAATATGTCAAAGGGCTTCCGTGTGTTGGCTTTGGCCCCATACTAGCCTTCCAAAAGACCGGGACTCCTTAATAGTCCCGTGAATGGAAAAAAAAAAAAAAAAATTATAATAACAATTAAATTTTCCTATGAGTATTTCCTTAATAAAGATCTGGACTTTAAGTTTGTTTAATTTTTAGTGCTAAATTGGTCGAATTACTAGAATCCGAAGGCATGGAAGTTAATGCTAAAAGTGAAATTCAGAAAACCTATGTTCAGTTTTCTTGATATATTTTTTAAGTTTTCTGTATAATATTGTTTTTCTCTGAGTATTTTTTAGATGACAATATTTCCTTTAATTATTACCTAAAAGCATGTTTATAAAATACGCTTTTCATATAATATGACTAGATCAAAAAGTACAAAAACCGTCAATTATCGAGTTTAGGGTCTTAATAGATAATACAACACAAAAACATTAATAAAAAACGTAAGTATTCATATTTGAACTAAGCTATATCTTCACTTCACGACTCGATGTGTTAATCGACACATTAAACATTCAAAATTGAACATTATTTTCTAAGATTTAGGGTGTAAAATCGAATAGATGAGTTAACAAATAGATACCAATCATGGCAATTGTTCAATCACGCGTTAATTTTAAATGAGCATTGATTTTTAGGCCTTTGATTAGTGAGGAAGATATTTGAAAATATTAAGTATTGATGACGTGATAAATCAGTTTCTAAGGGCTTATTTCACGACCTTCAAGTAACGTTACTCACCAAGTAAAGAAAGCTTTGTCTCTTTCTTACTTTATATCAAGTGACAAAGACAAAACTTGTGAGTACCTACTCGGAACTTTATTTGAAGATGGTGAAATAGATCCTAAGTATAAAATCAGGTTAAATTAATAAGATCACAATAATTAAAATTGATAAAGGGTCGCTGGTTCGATTCAATTGCAAGTTATAAATTTATTACAATTGATGGCAAGACAAGAAGACAGAGATAAATATTTATATGTAGATAAATTGAGTAGTTTCTTATACCTATCCTAGATACAGTTAATAAATCTGGTTTAAGTCTAAATTCCTACAGGATAAATATAAACGGGAAGTAAACCCACAGCACAGAGAACAATATAAAAATGTCGATATGTTTGTTAGTCTGACGTTAATAGCATTTAAAAAATAATAATATACTACCTAACATTCTTAAATACGCTTATAAAAAATATTTAAAACATATTATAAATCAGCTTAACCAATTAATTATACTCAAAAATCTGGAGGAAATAGTTTTTAATCTTCTCGTCGTAAATCGAGTTTCGGTCAATTTATCGACTTTATAACATAAACTTACAGTACGGCGGGTATTGTGCCAAAATTTGTATTAGCGCTTTATATTAGTAACTTCGGTTTGCATGTTGCTGTTAAATTTTGGAATCTACTTAATCTTGTCTTGTTCCTACACCTAGTAAAAGGCAAGAATGCATAAAAGTTTGTTTTGATGTCTTCAATGAACCGATTGGGATGAACTTCGGTATCTAATACATATAAAATTCTCGTGTCACAGTTTTCGTTGCCATACTCCTCCGAAACGGCTTGACCGATTCTCATGAAATTTTGTGAGCATATTCAGTAGGTCTGAGAATCGGCCAACATCTATTTTTCATCCCAAAATTCCTACGGAAACGGGAACTACGCGTGTGAAACCGCGGGGCGCCGCTAGTATTGTATAAATTACTTTTATCCTGAGAAATTGGTTCAAGTATTATATACCAGAAAAGTTAAAATCGCATAAAAAGCAGATGAGCGCTTCTAGAATTTCACGCAATCATACAAACATCGGCAAACTCAGATCAGGACCCTTTTTACTTACTCAAACACGTATAATATTTCTATAATATTGTTATCACAAACACCAACACTATCACAACCAAAATTTCCAATACTTATCACTTCCACCAACCTCGACAATACATAATCTTCCCTATTCCCCTACATAACTGTAACATAGCTATATAGTACCTACACACGCTCAGTGGATGTAATTCATCACCACATAGCACAAGGTCGAACGGTTACAATCACAACGACACATTGTTGTAATAGTAGTTTATTTTTATTTTTATTTTTCGTCACGTTTCATTTGATGCCAGAATTTCTTGTGCCACTACAGCATTTCAATTGAATATTTACACAAATATTTGAATTGAATTTTTTGCTTAGTTCACTAATTTAGGTTTTATTTGTAATTTTACTAATAGTATACTTCGGTTTAGTTTTTCGATTAATATAAACAGCTTTGACGACCTCGATGGCAGAGTGGTCACCATGCCGGACTGCCATCCGTAAGGTTGCAGGTTCGATTCCCGTGCGGGGTTTGTCTCGGTTTGGGTGTGTGTGTGAATGAGTGAGTGCGTAGTTTCTGATATCCTAGATACAAGCTCCGAGCTTAGTTAGGGGTCAGTTACTATAATGAGATGATGTAGTGATGATGTATTGAATGATTAGTTTATTTTTATTTTTCGTCACGTTTCATTTGATGCCAGAATTTCTTGTGCTACTACAGCATTTCAATTGAATTTATTGCGTATTTCACTAATTTAGGTTTTGTTTTAATCTTTCTCTTTAATAGAATACTTTGGTTTTATGTTTTTCGATAGAAATAAACAGATTTGTAATAAACATCTATTTGTGTTGCCTCAATTTTCCATTCGCACATTCTTTCCTAGAGTTCTTTTGTCAACAGTTGGAGTAAACTTTCCATTCCCATACATTTTTTTTCCAAAAGTTGCACAATACAAACTCTATAATACTTAATAAAAATAACATTATCATTCACTACATCATCTCATTATAGTAACTGACCCCTAACTAAGCTCGAAACTTGTATCTAGAGTATCAGAAACTACGCACACACTCATTCAAAATATAATAGAAAAAAATCGTTTGCAAATTAAATAAAACCATTTCGTTAAGAGCACGGTGATCCCATATCTTATAAAATATATAAAAATCCGGTTATACCAGTTTATTTCCGTTATTAAACGTGATTTTTTTACCAACCGTTTCACCGGAAAATGTTATCCGGTCAATTTCGTATTTTCTTTATATAATAGTAAATAATATAAACTCGTCCGGGGTCGATGAAGACGTAATTATGAAAGTTTGTTTGATCACCGTTTCCTTAGTTAATATATTAAAATGATTTAAATAAAATAAAAAGTTTACTAAATACATATTTCTGTATAGTGAGTAATATCTACTATTAAACATGTTAAAGACTGGCAGTCATGTTAAACTCATTACAGCCCTGGACATTTTAAACGTAATGTAATGTTTTGAATCGACCGTCAATATTTATTTATTTTAATTTGAAAGTCCTATTGTGCACATGGAATTGATTGTATAGGTACTTAATGAAAAACATCACGAGGTCTTGCAATAATTGGACGTGTTTTAGATTCAAATTTCTTGATAATAAAATTCCAAACCTCATTCAGTTATAAATGAAAATCAAAACTAGCCTACAGAAGCAAACATTATAACAATTTCACAGCAACATTTATAGACTTCAATAGAGCAATGTATTGTAAACAAGTCGATGTTTATGAGAACCGATACACGTCTTATGAAAACAATTAGACGCGTGAACATCGCGCCTATAAAACTACCCTTTATTGCATCTATTTGAATTTTCGCAGTTACTTTGATAATAAAACTTGTATATCTATAGATATTGTAGGGATTTTACGGTTTGATTTCTATATAAATATTTGGGTGTAGAGGTTGAGCAAAACTATCCAAATTATTACTGATTTTATCAGCAAGTTATTCGGATAATTTAAAAGAAAAAAGAGCATAATTATAAAATCAAAATATGTATCTAAATATTTAAATATTCCAAAGGATAGAGTATTTTGAAAAGTATAATACTTTGGAACCGAGTTCCTTGCCGATTCTTCTCGGCTGATGTAATTTCCAAATCGGTGGTAGAATCAATTTTTGACGTTCATAAGTGCCCCATCGAGGCCTTATCTGAATAAATGACTTTTGACTTTGAACAGATTCCGAAATAAGACTTCCAGTTTTGTTCCTTTGCGCTGCTGCGATTATAGACTTTTGAAAGGTTTAATTGACTACAGCTCTAATTATTTTCGTACTAACGAGACGGACAGCTTAATATACCCTCAAAAGCACGTAATCACTCATGAAAATTAAACCTTTTTGGTAATGGCCACCCAGACAAAACTGCATAGTTTATTATTAGGTGAGATTTGAAAAAAAAAATGCGATATCACGATCATTTATACATGATTCAAGCTGTGATGAAACAGAGGATTGCCTCCATTTCTAATTAAAACATTTGTTTCATATTTTTTCTTTTGTGAAAACACGAGCAAATTCACAAATTCTTTAGCATTTTTTCAAATCATTTGTTTCTTATTACTTCTTTTGTGAAAACACAATTCAAATTCACAAATCACGAAATGTTTTTAGGTGCTTTATTTTAGGTCTTTCATTTTACATTTCCCTGTCACATAACAGTGTCAAAATAGTCAAAATAACTTATTTAATTAAACCAATTGTCAAACAATACACGTAACATGATGACAGGCAGTGACACTTGTGAATTGTGATTGTCATTAAATTGTTTCCAATAAAAAGGTACAGTTACGTAATTGTTTTCGTACAGTCAGAGTTGAAAGTTTGTGAACATATTAAAATATCAAACCTTTTTAAAAGTTTTCTAAAGCAAACTATGACTAATCTATTAAAAAGATTGAAAGAAAATCACATGACATGTAGTCTAAAATAATTATTGTATGAGGAATGAAAAACTGTCCGAAGTATAAATGGCATTATTTAAAAAACTTCAGAATAAAACTTTTTTTACCTTTATCCAAAATAACACAACAATCCAGTAAAAAATATTTTAACTAAGCATAAAATTACAATTGATATGAGGAAAAAATCTTAATTTTTTTGTTAATACATAATTATGATTTATAGCTATCTGTTATTCTCAACACAATCGTAAAACGTGACCGTTTCGCGGTACTAAATAAAAATATATTCATTCAAAATTAAAGAAATAACCTTGGAAATACTATTTAGTTATATTTTAATTCATCGTTCTGCGAAACTATAAGGACGACCATAAAATATAAAAAGCGAAGAACGAGAAAGTTGTTTCCAAAAATATTTTAAAGAAACCTGCTTTAGTACAGTCAGCGTCAGAGAAAAGGTACCTTTGGTTGGCATAAATAGTTTAATTCTTTATTGTACACGCCATAAAATAACACAAGAAAAAAAAACGAAACGTACGTCATTATATATAAGAATGTAAAACAACGGGATGTTAGTACGTACTTATTTAAAACTAGTCGAGGGAATCGACTTAAATAAGTACGTACTAATATCCCGTTGTTTTACATACTTTTAAGAAAAAAAAAGTTCTAAAAGTGCTACAATCGGAGGCCTTATCACTAAAACCTATTTCTTCCAGGCAACCTTTGGATGGAGAGAACAAAAAGAACAATAAATTAGGCATACCAAAGTGAACATTACCAAGGGAGGTACCATTTTCTGACGCTGACTGTACAAGAAAAAATGTTAAAATTGTTATTTTTTAAAGTGTAAGAAAACATTGTTGACTTAAAACTTGTCCCAACTTTTCAAGGTGTTGAGCGCAGTGTCATACAGGTTGGCGCGAACTTATAATTATCACCGTATTTGTAATCAGACTTGTCGATGACCAAACCGTTTTAAGTGGAACATCTTGTACTGTGGCCTTGGTATGGGTAAAAGTTATATTACTTGGACTTTAAGTAATTTCTTCTGAATATTTGTCTCATGTCTAATTGGGATCGGTTTTTGGTCTAACCAGATATGGTAGGCAGAATGGCAGTATTTTATGTAGAGCGACCGCCGTTAGATCTCTACGATCTAGGCAATGTTTATGGTTAAACATAATGTAGAGTAAATAAATCATTAAATTAAAATTTAAAAAAACCCCAACACAATTACTTTCAAACCCCCATAACTTTTAAACGGGTCAACCGATTTTCATCAATTGAAATCGGTTCATTCGTTCGGGAGCTATGATGCCACAGACAGACAGATACACACACACACACACACACACACACACACACAGACACGTCAAACTTATAACACCCCTCTTTTTGCGTCGGGGGTTAAAAAATAAAATGTTTTACCTACAATATTCTTACAAAAATTTTCATTTTTACAAACTGACTAGTCTAGTCTATGCATCACCTGACAGCAAAACATACATACAATATGAGTTAAATAAAGTTTTAGAAATACATTTTCAAATGTTTAAAAACCGCAAACACAAATAAATATTAACTCACGGTGTACAAATTCCGCCTTCAAATCTTTTTATTTGTATAAATAGTGAATGCAGTGAAAAACTACTGGATTTTCCGGAGATGTCAATCATATAAATGTCTGCAGTTCTTTGCATAAATATTTTAGATTGTAAAGTATGTACTGAGGATTATATAACATGACATTGAGGTAATGTAACCTTGTACAAGTCAGTTAATTAAAGGCAAGTCATACTTCGTAATCTTCAAATAGTTTTAAGAACTAAAACTTGGGCGTTTGGAGCAAAAATAAAGTCATTTTAATTTTATTTTTGGAAGGCCACCATACGTGACTGAAACCAGTCAAGGGATTCGACTAAAATCGGTACGGACGAGCCCGTATAAAATAATTAAAACGTCTACGTCGTACGTTTCGTAACAAAAAGAAGTCGTTAAAATTTTTCGGAACATCAGACTAAGAAGTTGGGTAATTAAATCCGCAATTAATATAAACATTCGACTGCTGCGTAGACGCAGTACCGAGACAACAAAACAGCTGAACACAACACAAATTATTCAATAAAAATTTACTAGAACGCAAATCCGAAACATTATTTGGCAACGAGACCGGATTTTTACAGCACTCACGAAACAAAAGGTTGGAGTGATACGTTCAAGTATTATAATCATTTTTTTTTCTAAACGAAAATAAAATACGGAAAATCGTCGACGGCCAACATTCTAGTCGCGAGTCGGATGCGCGATCGAAATAGACACGGTTTCTAGTTCGACTTTACAAGTCAAAGCGACAATCGTTTGGTTTGCATTAACATTATTCGAATTGTCTTTTTGTGTTTCTATTTTGGTTAGTTCGCGTTGCCAGCGGCCTCGCCGGCTCACCACGTGCTCCCGTTTCTTATTAGCGGAGCTGGGATTGTAGTCTGGATGTCTATGACTTTTTAATGGAAGTTAGCGTTATTTGAAACTACTTCATCAACCATCAAGACTACGCTGGATATAACAGTTACAGCTACTGCAATATTAAAGTTTTACTATATAGAATAAATAAACGCATGTCAAAACTTGTTCCAATTTTTAAGGGTAGCATGCCTGATACCAATTTGACTTTCTGTTAACATCAAACTACGAATATAAATCTTGGGAGCATTCAAAACTGAAACTTCGTTATAAGCCGTAAACGTCGTAAAACACCATACAGCACCGGTATGATTTATCAATGTAAACTTTCAAAGAAACAGTGTAACGTGTGTATAAATTATGTCTATCGCACTCATTATAGTTATGAAACGGTGTGGTATTTCGGAAAGTTGTCGAGCCACGCAAAAGGGTACCTTTTTGGAGGGGAGTCTTCCTTTGTGGCGTTCTACTGAATCCACTGGCCTAATGTTTGCGGTCGACGTAAGGACGAAAAGGTTTCTATAGACGGGCGACCTCCTATTCATAGAGATATAACACCTGATAATTTTAATGGATATTGGAAATTTGATTGTATTTTCAACGTATATCAATCAAAGGATATCTCTCTGGTATAGTAGGTACGTGACCTCGGTATTGAAGGATTGGAAGTGGGTCAAAATTAATGATTTGATGAAGGGATATCATGTATTATGTATGTGGTGATGTTAATATCAAATTATTGACCGTAGATTCGTTCATAATTAAGTAGATTTTACGATTATAAATAACATAAGCAAACCTTTTATCATCTTCATATAGCAACTGACTCTAACTAGATTTATTTTCTGTATCTCGAGCATCAGAAACCACGCACACACACATATCTACACAACATTCGATTGTTTGATGAACGTTAAGAATGAAAACGTGTTTAAGACCTGTTTTAATTAACCATGAAATACATAAATAATCAAAAAACCTGTGTTTTAACAAACCATGAACGATAAAATAAATATCCAAAAAAGATAATCAACACGAGCGGAGAAATTATCACAAATTAAGTTCAGATACATTTACATAATTAAAAAACAAAGTCAAAGAACTAATTTAAAAGTGTCAATTGGATATTAAAATAACCTGAATATTATTGTCAATTATAAAACTCCTAGCAGCGCCCCGCGGTTTTACCCGCGTAGTACTCGCTCCCGTGAGAATGCGTAGCTCGTAGTGTGAAACAATCTCGGCACAATTCGCCATAGTGTGTTAAAAAATTAAGTAACAGCGCCATCTATTGGTAGGATTTGTGACTACAAAAAGTTACAATAAAACATACGATTACTTATACGCAATTCCATGAGAATTTCGGGATAAAAAGTATCGTATGTGTTAGTCCTAGTTGTAACGAACATCTGTACCAAATTTAATCTAAATCGATACAGTAGTTTTTGCGTGAAGAGTAACAAACATCCAAGCTCACAAACATACAAACTTTCGCATTTATAATATTAGTAGGATTATAAAACTACTATAAATCAATGTTAGCGAAGAAACCTGTTATATCCTTGACTTTGAATCTGTTTGGTCAGAATGAAAGGTCAACACGGTACAGTAAAGATATTGCATAACATACATAAAGTATGTCAGATCATACAATGTATATAAATTAAATATAAAATGAAGGATATCTTGCGTTCTTAGTAATTATTGTTATTTTTTATAATTATATCCTTTAATACATAGGTATTAAGATACATATTATTTTATTTATGTCAAATCATATTTTATATTTATGCTATATATAGCTATATATGTGCCATATATGTTTTTATTACAATATACACAATTATTCGCGTGTTTCTGATACCCTAGATACAAGTTTCGAACTTAGTTAGGGGTCAGTTACTATAATGAGAATGATGTAGTGAATGATTATGTTATTCTCATATGAATTTGAAAAATATATTTTTCAACACACTTGCTCATAAAGGGGCTCTTATTTGTGCAAAAACAGTTGAATAATGATACGCTTGATTCACTAGTGAGTTATAGTTTTTTTTTTAAATTGTTTAGTTTTAAAAAAGTTTCGATACCAAAAAAAATCGTGTCCTTACATTTTAAAAACAAACTTCAACTATGTTGCCTTACTTTTGGTAGGTCTATGGTCGATTCCATTCATTCATTCATTCGATTTTTTTTAATGAGTATATTCTTTTAATCTATGGCCATCACCATTGTTGTGTTGGATGCGCGCGAATAGAAAAACTGTTTATTTATTAGCGAAAAATGATAATTTCTTCGCAAATGTGTTGAAAAACGTTGTATGTTACACGCGTTGTATTGATGATTACTATCCTCGGCTATCTTCAGACCCTCGCCTGACGGCTCGGGCCTCAATAGCGCCTCGGAAGTAATCACCAACTTACCTCGCTTGTACCATAAATAACTATTTTTAATTGATTCTATCACAGTTCACTGAATATTATGAAAATTTTGATGAATATTTAGAGTTACATAAGAAAAAGAAAAAGGTTTACAAATAAACATTCTAACTCAAAAGTTTTCAAAACAATATAAAAAATACGTTAATTAACCACGGGGTAGACTATTAAAATAAATAAATGTTCTCAGTAAGAAATAAAGGCTTAATTTAATCAATTACATTCGTTAAAATTCCTACTTTAATAGGAATAGGCAACTCGTTTTTCTATCTTCATTTTGTTTTGTTTTTAAGTTAATTTAAACATTAGTCACGGTTTTAAATAAGAACCAATTTGTTTATTTTATACTGCTTTTAGTATCACTACATAGTATAAAACAAAGTCGCATTCTCTGTCCCTATGCCCTTATGTATGCTTAGATCTTTAAAACTACGCAACGGATTTTGATGCGGTTTATTTTAATAGATACTTAGAGTGATTCAGTGGGAAGGTTTTTAGCATAATTTTATCTCCATATTCCTACGGGAACGGGAACTACGCGGGTGAAACCGCGGGGCGCCGCTAGTAATTCATAAATAAAATATTCCTTTGTAAACTTTTTGAGGATTTTGTGTGTAATTTAATTCGCAACTTTTTCTTTGTAAAAGTTTTCTATCAATAATCAGTTTAATTATATTAGGTTGCAAAAACTAAGTTTTCCTTGTATCTTATTCGTATTTCTCAAGCGTATTTTTGTATTTAAGTAAAGAAACACAGTTTTTCCGAATATTAATGATGTTGGTAGATTTATCAAGAGTATTATAGTTTCTTTTATAGAAAATAATGGTTACTAAATGGTAGGTATTTAAAATTTATTTTGTTGCATTTAGTACAAAATTGTATAATAATTTTCAAGATAGAGAATTTCATAATATGTATTACTAGAAGTTTTAGTAAATTAGAGCAAAAAGTTAATTTCAACTTTTTAAATTTAATATTATTATTCCCAAAACAATAGGAATTTTTATTTTGTCATTTTCCAAATACATATATTTCGAGTTCCTTGTTATTCTTTAAAAACATTTTAACCCAGTTTGACCCAAAAGTTTCTTTGGGTCGACGATTGTAAAATAAATTGTACGCGACCCCGGTCGAGAGGGAATTCCTTCACATTTTAATAAAAAGAAACAACTTTCGGGACAATTGATAAACATTCTTTGCAAATAAAATATTTTTTTGTAACCAACTATTTCTAAAAAAAACTTTATGACTACCAAAACATCTCGTAATTCTAAACTATAAAGACATCAATACAAATAAATTAAATAAGAAACTCACCATAAAATCCGTATGTTGTAAAAACAAAATAAAAGAAAATAAAGAAAAATCCGATTTCGCACCTTTCTAAATCACAACACAAAGTTTTTACAATTAATAAACGTCACACATAAATATTTATTATCGTTGAAGATTAAAAAAATATTAAAATTTATAACAAAACGGCGTTAAAAAAAAAAGAAAATTGAAATGAATATTATTTTCTAATCGTACGTAATTTTCGCGGGAAACGTGATAGAAGCGTTAACGTCCCACCCACGCGAGCGCCGGAGCGAAACTGTTCAAAATCTGACATTATTCACCTGCATTGCGTTAGCTTCTCACTGGTGCTAGACAGAGACAACAAACAGTGTACTACGCCTATATCAGAGGGAGATAGAGCGAAACACACGTGCTCGAACAACCTCAGGGGTAAAACAGTTTTCAGGAAAAGGGGCGCGTTATTACAGAGCTGCGAATGAATACCTATCCTATGTATTTTGCATTATGAAAACAGGGGACAATGAAGAGAGTTATGCCTTTTGTTGAAACTCAATGTGACATTTTCGTTGGTACTATTCCTTTCGTTAATGAAGCAAACCTTTTGACACGTAATGACTTAGGGTTTCCATTCTGTTTTGGTAAATTTGATTGGTTGAACCTGTTGTACGATGATAAGGTGTCAATTATAATAATAAATTGTATAGGTGTCGCATGTTTTTGTAATTTTGGAAAATGGGGGTAATATTTTAGAAAATACGTGATAATGGGGACGTTATGAATGTCGTGCTTGAAAAATTGAATTTTACGCACTTGTACATATAGAGCTACTTTGATTGATGACGTAAAAATAATTATAGACGTAGTTTACAAAAGTCTGACTACAATTTCTTAGGTTAAAATAAATAAAAATATTCTAAAAAAATATACGAAACAAAAACATGTTTTTTAATTATAACAAAATTTATAACAGCATAGGATTATTTCAACGTAATTTTTCATAAAAAACAAATACATTAAATAAGTAATTAATTTCGGTGTGGGGGTTGAAAAGGGCGGCTGAAATACCCTCATTTTATTTTATGTAAGTAATTATACGTTTGTGAATTTCAGATGTCGATTTGTTAATTAAACACTTAATAAATATTATAATTAACGCTTTTATAAAAAGTTATTTTTTTGTTTCAAATTATTTTTTTTTTGTAAAGTTTGTTTTTTATTTATTAGACTATCCTTTCGGTTTTGGGGTTAAAAATTTAACATAACATAACATAATCATTCACTACATCATCTCATTATAGTAACTGACCCCTAACTAAGCTCGGAACATGTATCTAGGGTATCAGAAACTACGCACACATTCATTCACACACACACCCAGACCGAGACAAACATTTGTGGTTCACAAATATTCACCCCGCACGGGAATAGAACCCGCAACCTTACGGATGGCAGTCCGGCATGGTGACTACTCTGCCATCGAGGTCGTCAAACTATATACCTAAACTGATTAATGACTTTTGCGATTCCACTGAGGGGCAAGACCTCTCACTCTCACTGTGGATATTATTAGAACAATGATGAGAAACAAATTGAATTGAAGTAAATTGAAAACACTTGATTCAATCCATGGATCACAAACCCAAATCACTAAAAAACAACAATCATGCGCCATTAATTAAATAGAATAAAAGAAAACAAAACAATCAACCTTTTGCCAAAAAACCTGTTCCGAACTATAAAAGCAACGACAACTTACTGACCTACATCCGACCCCAATATTTAAGTTAATAGCGGCATCCCCCATTTAAATTTCCACCCCGGTAATAATTTTGACAAAAACATCGTTTTATTTTAATAATAATACGCTTGAAACGGGTCAAGGTTTGAACATTGTATGATATGGAATGACGTGACTACTTTTCCATCAATACTTGGTAGGTACAGTCGTGGTAAGAAAAGATTCGTCACCTTAACATCTAAACACCAGAAATGTTTATCTCGGTCTGGGTGTGTGTGTGAATACGTGTGTGCGTAGTTTCTGATACCCTAGACACAACTTACGAACTTAGTTAGGGGTCAGTTTCTATAAAGAGTAGTCCTCAGTATGAGCGATATTCCGTTTTTTTCAATTGAGTATGACATATTGCGTCGCTAGACGTAGTACAATAGTATAACTCTATTTTGAACCATTTAGTTCATAGGTTTGAATCTATTTTGAACTTAGTTTTCATATTCTGTAAGTATATTTTTGTACAGTTGTCTTCTTAGTGTTTAGTTTCAAAAGGTGCTAAGAGTTTACGACTTACAAAGGAATGATTATCAAAACTGACGAAGGTTTTCCTACTGTGACTGTACATAGCCTCTAGGTTTACTAATGAATATTCAAAGAAAAAATTTGGGCATTTGCATAATGTTTGTCTTGGAGTTTATAAGCACGGACATTTGAGTAAAAATATTCGGATAGTGATTGACAGAGATCAGCTGAAGATCGGGCTCAGAGGCATATATTGGGAGATGATAGTCCAGCAGTGAACTGAGGTGGCTGATGATGATGAGCAAACTAATGCCTAATGATCTGTAAGATCCCACTGCAGGGTGAAGGCGCTGCTTCAAAAAATATTACGGACTATTGTACTTGTCAGCCAAGCCTAAGACCCTGGCTTCAATTTTGGGGTAGAGGTCGTTCTTCCAATTTTCAAAGACACAAACATTTAAACCTCGTCTCTGTTTTAATATCGTAGAGCTCCGGTTTAAATCTATACTAATATATAAAGCTGAAGGGTTTGTTTGTTTGTTTGAACGCGCTAATCTCAGGAACTACTGGTCCGATTTGGAGGTGTTAGATAGCCCATTTATCGAGAAAGGCTATATACAGTGGTGGTCACATAATTAAGAACGATTTGAAATTCCATATATTTTTTGTCTAAATCATTTCTTGTGTAGTTATTTATTGCTTTTGGCAGTAACTATTTATGTTTTGAGATAGCTACGTGACTGGGGCAAATGGGATTAGGAATATAGAATTGAAAGGTCAACTATTTTTTTTACAAATTTCATTAGTTCTCTTTTGTAACGAATTTAATGTACCAATGAAGCTGGACAAATAATTAAGAACGATTTATTAAACTGTTCAAAAGTTATTTAATATAAAACTGAGATTCAATAAATGATATTATTGTGAAAGTAAAATATCAATTTATTGTATTTTAACTGAAATTACTAGTTGGCAACATGTTTACGACTTTTAAATTACTGATTTACCTATACCGGGCGGCGACGCATTGACTCAATCAATTTTTGTCATTTTGTAACAGAAACAGAGTTCCATTCTTTGGAGAAAACATCATTACAGCTCTCTTTAAATTGACATATTGTCCATTTAAAACTATTCTCTTGACTTCGAACCAAGAATTCTCGATTGGGTTTAGCTCTAGGCTGTAAGCTGGCCCATTTTAGACAGAAATTAATTGCAATATGAGATATTCTTTAACGGTGCGCGCATTATGTTTTGGGTCATTGTCGTGCTGGAATGTTCAAATTGACCAAAAACCTACAAGAACGTCTTCAGCTTGAAGGAACATAGCTTTTCCATTAAATTCTTTGTCTTGGAATTGATTCATGTTTTCTTGTGTCAGCTTCACAGCTTCAACGCCGTATTGAAATTAGTATACAAAAATGTCATATTTCTCCATCATGTTTTAATGTCACTTTTGTGTATTTATGGTCGAGTGATTTATTTGGAAGATGTTGTTAACGTTGATTTTCACCAGAGAACACCCTAGTTTATATTAGTTTCATCAGAAAAATATCATTTTTCCTCTGTCTTAATATCCAGTTTTCACACCTTCTTGTAAGTGCCAGCCGGTATTGCCTATGGCATCGTTGCATGATGGGTACCTTCGTTTTTATTCTTCCGTGCAGCTTTCCTTTTACAAAATACCTTCGTATAGTACGTGCCGAGATTGTTGGAAGAGTTATTTCTCCCAAAATATTCGTTTCTTAGCACATTAGACCCTTTTAAATTATTTTCTCTTCCAAAACGAATGTTTTCGATCATCTCGACGTGATGACTTTCTAGGTACTCAACAAACACCAACCATTTGAAGTAATTCTGATATGTAGCAAAATGCTTCACGGCGTGAAAAAATAACGTTTTTGAGCATTGTAAAGTGTTAAATATCTTTTTGTTCGACCAAATTCTTCTCAGGAAGTTTTTTATTATCTACCTTGTAGATTTGTCAAAACTTTTATTTTTCTCCATATGAAACAATTACTTTTAAGACCTTTACAGTACTAAATGGGATCTAAATAATACGAATAGTGACTTACAACCACAAAGCTATGGAGTGCTCTTTATGTAAACTTGAATAAAAAAGTTCACTATTCAGCGTTCTTAATTATATGACCAGCCAGTACGTAGTAATATTAGGTTTAGATCTAATGTATAAAGTTTATCTTTTTATTTATTAGCCAATCGTGTGTATCAACTGATGTATCGATACTATGGAAATGTTTGAAGGCATCAAAAGAAATAAAAATAAATACATGCAATTAGTTATTTTGAAAAAATCGTTACGTTAAATAATCGTTCTTAATTATATGACCACCACTGTATATAGGCTATATTTTATCCGCGTATTCCCACGGGAACGGGAACTACGGGGGTAAAACCGCGGGGCGCTGCTAATTTTATATACACTGTTTAACCGGGTGGAGTAAAATCCGGTTAAACAGTGCTATATCAGTCAGTCAGTGTGTTTATTTCTAACATCCTGTTAACATCATTAAGTCCTACTAATTTTGTACGATAATTGTGTGAATTAACCTTGTGAGTACGAACGAAGGTTGTAACAGTAAAAAAGCAAAGCGAAGATTAGTGGTTCTTAGCTATAACAAGTATATTTTAATGATTTTAAGTTTTTAGAGTTCCGTAGTCCTAATAAGAAACCCTTTTGTGCTATATCCGTCTTCAGGACTTTAGTATAGTAAGTTTCAATAATGAATAAGTAATAATCATGGAGTCAAAGTAGGTTCAAAATAAAAAAAAACATTTTTTTTGTGTACTGTACGGGTAAAATTCAAAGACAAAATAAATATGTTTTTCTCGTCTTTTATTTATTAAGATAGTTCAGCTATCTTAATTCTTAACTTACTTATCAAATTAGTAACTGGAAAGATCTCGAATATGAATAATATACAAAAAAAATGTTGAAGTTATTACGACTACTAGCGAAACCCTGAAATGCACGTGACGTATACACACTTGGCGGGTTCTTTCCGATACACTATTTTAATTTAAATATGGAATTCAATAAAGAAACTAACTTTTTTAAAGTGACATTCACAAGACGTCAATGTCATCACATTAATGTCAAAAACTTTGTTTTATTTATATTTATTTATGAACAATCCGATCGATAAACAACAAATGCATGGATATCGCTCGCGGTTATATTTTATATTATTTATAAGAATAAATCGAAATAATTAGATAACTAAGAAGTTGACATTCAAAAAATGCTTTAAACAAACACATTATTTTCTTAAATACATTGCGAAATTTGCATAATCATCGACACAATAGAAAAAAATGGATAACCTTCACAAAACCTTAGAGACTTTTTTAATGAAACGTTATTACAATTCTTTTTTAATTATACTAGCCGTGCCCGCGGTTTCAACAACTTTAATTTTATACAATTTTCTATTGAGGCCTTAAACTAACCGCAGAGTCAAGACGCGGACAAGTTTAGGTTGCATAGTTGTCAGTTGTCATATATAAAAACTAGCAGCGGCCCGCGGTTTCACCCTCGTAGTTTTCAATTTACCCCCGCCCCCCCTTTTCTCCGCCTAGGGGGGTAATTTGCTAAAATCCTCTCTTTTCAGCTCTCTACGACCATTAGTTTCGGCTGTGTGTTATCTGTCAGTCAGTCAGTACATCACTCAGTAACGGAAGAGTTTTATATACGAACATATAAGAGTACTCGCTGCCCCGCGGTTTCACACGCGTAGTTCCCGATCCCGTGGGAATTTCAGGATGAAAAATAGATGTTGACTGATTCTCAGACCTACTGAATATGCTCACAAAATTTCATGAGAATCGGTCAAGCCGTTTCGGAGGAGTATGGCAACGAAAACTGTGACACGAGAATTTTATATATTAGATAGATATAGATATTAATCCAACTCAATTGAAATCGCAACACTAATATAAATATATTGAGACCATTATTAATAAACATACTACATACGTTAACCGCACGCGTTATTATGCAAAGCGATTTAAGAATAAAACGCAACGGATTAATACAATTAAAACAAAAACAGGTTCCAGTTAATTTTGCGGATTCTATGGTTGAGTTTATTGAGATTTATTGTATTTATAAATGTATAAGTAAATTTTATAGTAGCGTATTGGTTATGTCGTATTTAATATTGTTTAACGCGGTTTTTGCAGCGGTTTTCCTGTTTTTTTAATAGTATTTAAATTATTCAAAAGACGAAGCAAAGAAAACAATAAAAAAGTAACAAATGCAGTACGTATCCACTTCTTTTCTTAGACTATTTCCGACTCGGAATTTTAATCTCAAAATGTGTATAACATAACATAATCATTCACTTCATCATCTCATTATAGTAACTGACCCCTTACTAAGTTCGTAACTTGTATCTAGGGTATCAGAAACTACGCACACACACATTCACACACACAGACCGAGATAAACATTTCTGGTTCGCACAAATATTCACCCCGCACGGGATTCGAAAAATAATGATAGTATTAACAATACGCCTCATAATCAGTAATACTAATCATCCCATTACACTAACTGACCTAAAAATGTTGTCATTGTGCACTACCTGTATCTAGGGTATCAGAAACTATTTACACGTTTATTCGTACACACAGGCCCAGATATACATCAGTGGACCTTATTTAAACCTTATAAGTTAGTGAATAAACTTTCTCTTTAAGATTTTGCGAGATTCCTTACAAAAACTGCGACATGTCCGTGTTAGTATGTATGTTACTGGAAATGAAGAAATAAGCCATTTTTAGAAGGGACGAGCTATTCAATATTCTTCTTAATACAATTAGAACTTTATTTTTTATATCAATTTGTCAATTTTATTTTTTGAGAACTCCTAGAAAAAAACACCATTCATTTTAGTCCTAGATCGTGTACTTACTGCCATTAACTTTTTTAATTGTATTACCTATACAGTATACATACATATTAATGCAAAATATACCCTAAAATTTGTTTGCAAATTAAACTATCTTGTACCCTCAAAAACTAATAAAAAACCTAATTTTCCATTCCCAAGATTTCCACACTTTTCTCTACCACATCACCACACCAAACTCATCAACATTCATCACTTTCAACTGTTACAACAAATGTCCGATTACCCCATTTGACTGCGACACACCGACACATCGACACACTTCATTAGTAAGGCCCTACTCTAGGTTACGAGGTGAACAGGGCGAGGTTAAAAGGTGTACCTAGCGCAGATTATTATCGCCAGTACATATTACATGACTACAATGCGCATATTGTAACATTTTACTATTATGCCGTTTTTAAATCGATAGTGTTACTTTGTACTAAAATAAGCTGTTGTTTTAAATGAACAAGGATTGTATGTGCGGGGTAAACCCAGTGGGTGAGTTTATAGTGGGTGAGTAGCCACCTAAGCCTAAATTTCGAGTGAGTGTGGTAAGTCTAATTTAAAACTATTAGGAACATCTAAATATTGCTAAAGAAGTCTGAAGGCATAAATATTTTGCGATAAAACAGCATCATTGAAAATCAATATTCCTAGTTAAGAATTGAACTCACTGATTTACAAAAATAAAATACGTAGTTTTATACCGCCTAAATCACTACGTTTACCTAAAAAGACTCACTCATACAAAAACATCACTAATATTACAATAAACATTCCTAGTTTTACTATTATTAATCACATGAATTGGCATATCAAAACATTTCCAACACAAAAACTAACATTCCCAATTATATGTATTCAAGTCTAATTTATGTAGACTGTTCTACCATCGCTGAATTTCTGGGTGCGTGTTAAAAAACCGTGGCACTGATTAATGATAACATTATGTTAATGTACCCCTACCCTCTACCCCTAGCTGGCCCACAATGACCTGCCCGTGATATTACGGAAATGTTTCTGTTCGAACGACCATTCTAATTACACGGGGCTTTTTATAGGCATTTTGCCTTTCCACTCCATGACCGATTGGTGGGGTAACTTGGCTATATTAAAGCGAAGTGGGGTAAATCAGTAAATCCCTTTTCCTTTCGATGCATGGCGTTAAAACCATTAAGTTTGGGCATAACTGCGTGTTCAGATCGTTCGATATGGTCGGTTATTACGGGGTGATGGTTTTTCGTCTTGTATAAATAGAAAATTATTTTGTAATACCGATAAGAGAAATTAGTTGCGTAATCTAATGAATTATAAGTGTGTGCGTGCATTTTGTATTGTAGTTTATAGGTTTCTGAAGGAGAACGACACAGTTTGTGGGCTATGAATATTAGTGACACTTGCTGCCTTATTTGCGTTACATTTTTAGTCTGGTTTAGCACTAAACCAGGTTTTACAATCAATTTTGAATACTGTCAAAGTGGCAGATTTGACTGACAAGGTGTTAAATGCTTACCAGGTTTTGTTAAACCAGACTAAAAATGCAACGCAAATAAGGCAGCATAAAATGTTTCACTTGAAGATGGTTGGGGAAACTTTTATCCAGCTGTAGGATGACATTTCAACGATGACCCAAATACAGAGTGGTCATCATGCCAAGCTACTTAACTAGGGATTATAAGGTTCGATTTCTGTACACTGTAAATATTTTGCATGTGGTATTTGTGGTGGTCTTGTTCTGAGCAGGTTTAAGATTGAGTATCTCGGCTCACGCTGGTATGCAGTTCTATGCATTTTTACAGCAAAAAAAAATAATAATATTGAGTATGTGTGTAGTTTCTGATATCCTAGCTTAGATACAGGTATAAAACCTAGGTTTTTCTTTTGCTATATGAAAATGATAGAGTGATTGTTTATTATTATAACATTTATATATTATGTAAATTACAGTTTATCTCTATATTTTTGTATTTGTATAGAATAAATTAAGTAAAATATTACGTCACCATTGTTTTTGCCCGTATTTCAGTTCAAGGTCGAGATGTAACTTAACGTACCTGAAAAGGAAATAAACAACACATTAGTATTTATATACTTAGTAAGTAAATGAGTTATGTAATATTTATATATGTACTAGCAGCGCCCCGCGGCTTCACCCGCGTAGTTCCCGTTCCCGTGGGAATTTTGGGATAAAAAGTATCCTATGTGTTATTCTGATGTATAAGCAAGATTATTGTAAAGTTTCATTAAAATCCATTCAGTAGTTTTTGCGTGAAAGAGTAACAAACATCCATACATACAAACTTTCGCCTTTATAATATTAGTAGGATAGTAGGATAAAAGAGATTTTTCTGCAATTGGATCTCTCTAATAAATTAGGCCCTTTTTTAACCCCCGACGCAAAAAGAGTAGAGAGTTTGTCGTGTCTGTGTGTGTGTGTATCTGTCTGTCTGTGGCATCATAGCTCCCGAACGGATGAACCGATTTCAATTTAGTTTTTTTTGTATTAAAGGGGACTTATGTGCGAGTGTTCTTAGACATGTTTGATGAAAATCGGTTGACCCGTTTAAAAGTTATGGGGGTTTGAAAGTAATAGTGTTGGGGGTTTTTAAAATTTTTAATTTAATTGTTATTAAGAGGGCTAAGATATGTTTTTTAAACTTTTGAATATGTAATAACAAAGTAAAAAAAAAAATAGCCCCAGTGTTCGTTAGTCATATCATGTAAGTCTATGTTTTGCCAAAAAATAAAATAAATGATTACCTTAAACTATTAATTAACTATTTTAAATATAAAAACTAAAGTTTTAATTGAAATTAAGAGTGTTTAAATTTATTAATACAAAAAAAAATTCACTTTAAATATTAAAATTAATTAAAAAAAACAATAACCAATTAAAACTAAACGTTAATTACTATAATTACATGTTAAAATAAAATAATTAGTCAAGTGTAATTATTATGAATATAATGTGTAATTATAAAGATTATTGTTTCATCTCATTGCCATAGATTTAATATAGATAGATAGATTTACATTTACATTTTGCTGGACAATGCAAGGTTGGTAATTAAGATGGATCAGGTCAAATGGTCGATATAGAGAGACCTTGTGTTCTTACTACCAGATTTGGTACAGATTATGAGTAAAAATGATTTATTTATTTCGTAACTAGTCTTTATTTATTATCTTTGGTGTTTTGATCTAAGTTTAGTTGGATACTAGCAGTACCCCGCGGTTGTGTTTTGACGACCTCAATGGCAGAGTGGTCACCATGCCGGACTGCTATCCGTAAGGTTGCGGGATCGATTCCCGTAAATATTTGTGTTAACCACAAATGTTTATCTCGGTCTGGGTGTGTGTGTGAATGAGTGTGTGCATAGTTTCCGATACCCTAGATACAAGCTTCGAGCTTAGTTAGGGGTCAGTTACTGTAATGAGATGATGAAGTGAATGATTATTATTATTATTTTACGCGCGTACATTCCAATCCGACACTATATATACTTTGAAATATGTATTATTTTTTTATTAAATCTTTACCTAATTTAATCTGAATTGGTCTAGTAGTTTTATACTTTAAATATACGAATCAAAATTAATTTTAATTAGATTTTAGAACACAATGTCTTACCCCGACTTTCCACAGAAACAAATATTAACACAGGCAAAACCGCATGTATATCTATGTAAAATTATACAACAATTTGTATGTATAATACACAATAACTGTGCCATCTTTACAAGCCCAATAACACGGAAATCTCAACTGTGACGTCACAGGAATAAAATTAACATAGTATTAGCATTAATTGTCTTTCCCGGGATTTAATGCAGTGCCTGTTTTACGGCAATCGGACGATGGACTGGAATACTTTAAACTTGAAGAATGGAAATGCATTTTGTAATACACTTCTCCGTTACCGCTTGGAATATTTAAATGAATATTTTATTGAAAAGATTAAAATTTTGACGTTGATGTTTTTTACCCCGTTAGGGCGCAGTGAAAGGGTTATGATTTTGACCTGTATTTTTGTTCATATATTCTTTCATAACTTTGAAAAAAAAAAACAATTCTTTAAATGGGGTATCTTTGGAAACGATTTGATTGTCTACGAGGCAGTACATAGGTTATGTGACGTTTCGCTACATTCATGAAGTTGTAGGTAAAAATGGAGCCCACACTTAGAACAACAGCTTGAGGTAAATACCTACGTCTCTGTGGGCCGATCTCTCTTTTTAGCGTGGACTCTCTCTTTCTAGAGTGTGAGAAGTGTGCTCCATTTTTACCTAAAAATTAATTGCTACATTAAATAAAGCGCCCTCTAGAGGAAAGAAAGTCATGAACTAAATAAAATTTCTTAGCTATGCCGTGTAGGGTAAATAAAATATTCCTACCGAAATTTTTTATCAAAGCAATAAATATTATCATATCGCAAGTAAATAAATTAATAAATAACTACACTGTTTTGATAAAAATATTATTCAACATCTTAACATTCTTAACCTAATAAAGATAGGTATAATCCTGAATAGATTACGATAAGTAAAACAGGTTAAAGTAATAAATAAATAACGATAAAAAATGTATAAATAAAATATTATTCCTATTACATTTTACTTATAATTTGACCAAATATTCGATTCTAGTGCGTGGTACAATTTATATGGTTCTTAAAAAGTTTTTTTTTCAAATGCCTCTTGTTATTGCGTAGTTTCGGATACCCTAGATACAAGTTTCGAACTTAGTTAGGGGTCAGTTACTATAATGAGATGATGTAGTGAATGATTATGTTATGTTACAATTAAATGAAAAACCTAATGTGGGTCGCGGGGAGCCGCTGGGGGAAGCCCTTGTTCAGCAGCGGATGACCTTCTGTAAGGACTTTCGTACAGTTATCAGGTTATCAACGAACATTAAATTAAGAATTTAAAAAACCCCCAACACAATTACTTTCAAACCCCCATAACTTTTAAACGGGTTAACCGATTTTCATCAAATATGTCTAAGAACACTCCTACACTCACAGCACGTAAGTCCCCTTTAATACAAAAAAAGCTAAATTAAAATCGGTTCATCCGTTCGGGAGCTATGATGCCACAGACAGACAGATACACACACACACACACAGAGACACGTCAAACTTCGAACACCCCTCTTTTTGCGTCGGGGGTTAAAATGCAGAATGATTAACTAGAAAAATATGTATAGGCCTGATTACCATGCAAAACCAGGTCGAACTTCTAGCTATTACGAGTATAACTAAATCAAAGTATTAAATATAACTACCAAGTAAATTGTTAATTAAGTTTTCCAGTACTTCAGTAGTTCAATTACAAGTTAGTCCTCAAGTCGCGTTAAACTTCAGTTTAATATTAATTTAAATATAATTATTAGTATTATAAAGAGACCTAGTTTCTTTGAAAGTCTATGAAACTACCAATCTGAGACGTCGAAATTACGAATATAAAGGAATCGAACTCCGGACCTTCAACACCCTCCAGCTTGATAAGAAAGTGACAGCCGCTACACGTGATACGCTTTAATTAAATATTACTTCAATTTAATCCATTATTCATCCTTTAATTACCAAAATTAAACCCCAAACATCATTTTTCATCCGAACCCGGTATTGGATCCGATGACGTAGCCATGTCAACATGTGACGTCATGAATAATGACTTATTAAACGTCACTGTTAAGCGTGACATTACGTTCGAAATTTAAAATGAGTTTCGGCGATGCTTTTGTTTTTAATGACGTATTGACAAGTGATTGGACAACAGTGAGTTCATTTGAATTTTGGTGTATGTTTTACGTTAAATTGATTTTTACGGCAATATTTAAGATGTTGTCGTATGTACAGCAGTTTTATCATTATACATACTTTTTTATTTTTGTATTTACTGTTGCGGCTTAAATAATTGGACTAGATTTCGTTTGCAAGTTAGATTAGCTAGTCTGGAATGGATTAGCATCCAGACTATCCTATGACTAACTGCTTCTCTATAACTCTCACTCACCATGCGAAACGCAATAAAATTTTGGTGTGAATTGATAACTCAAGATCAATTCACACCTAAATTCTATGAGATACTTAGTATGACTGTCCCGTGTTCGTAGATAACCACAGTTTTGTTCCACCACTAGAATTGAATAATCACTAACGTTTGATTCCTGGTTAAGATCCAAAATTCATGAACTGCAATCCGATTGACTTGTTTGACCTAATTCCCGGTCCACCGTTTTTCGTGTGAAATTTCCCAGTAGAATTTTAAAGCCGAATCATTAGCGTATCAACAAAAAAACACACGATATATTTTTGATTGAAACCGTTCCCTGTTCTCAGATTAGCTTCCCTAAAAAAATTCGTATTTCAATTTCGTCGCGTCCAAATCATCGGCGTGTAAACAGAATCGCACCCAGGGGTATCACTTGTATGTGGCTTTTTTAAAACGTTAGACAAGGATGGATATACATATATGAAGGCGAGTATGAAAGAGACAGCTTTATTTATTATTTTAACAAAAAAGTATGTTATTATGAAAGTGATTTATAAAAGTTGACACACCTTTTTATGGAGTGAAGGACTTTTATAGATGTCATACATATATTAAGGGCGGAATAAAACATACATATCTACGTAGAGTCATTTGAATAATATTTTGTTTCGTGTTGACAGTTAAGAAAATTACTTTTTCCTCTTTATATAACGTGTATTGAGTTTTGAGAAGTGAGAAAAACAGACCTGTTGTATAAAACATTCGAGTTATTGTGAATATATTTTGGTGTAAACGTATTATAGGGAAAGTATCTATTAAATAATTATATATTAGAGGTTATTTGATCTAACTAAAAATCAGAAATAACTTAACGAATTTGTGCCTAAAATATTTGTATCATCATCATCATCAGCTCATATAATGTCGCCATCGAGGGGCTCGAGCCTATCCTGAATTAGGCCCACGCTGGCCAAGTTATAAGTATATATCGTTTTTTTTTTGTATAGTTTTTTCTCATAATGTTACTGAACACAATAACAACGTCAATAAAAAATGCTGCTATGATCTATCAAAGTAAAATTGCAAAGAATAAATAGTCTCAGATGCTACAAACAACCTACAGTGATATATCCAATGTTTCATATTTCATATTTATTCTCAGAAATCATCCATCCATCATGTCTAGCCACATTCTGTGGCATAAAAATGTAATAAAAGCATCTATTTACTTAACTATTCAGCGGCCATATCTAAACTATGAGAAGCGTTTTGGCCACATTATCAGAATAACTAAGGTAGGCGGTTCAGATGGGCAGAGAGAAGGCTTTTAGTGAATTACTATTGAGAGAAAATGCTTACTTAAATGTTATTAAAGTCTTTGCTTGCTTAAATTATATTAAGGAGTCTTTCGAGCCTGCTTTCTTAAGTGTATTTTTTGAATGAAAGTTCGATTGCCAAATAAACTAGAGGTTTGGGGCAAAGATCTTGCTTTCAAAGAAGATTTATCGAAATAGCTCTTATGTATCTGAATATAATATTTGAATATTATCTAATATATAAAATTCTCGTGTCACAGTTTTCGTTGCCATACTCCTCCGAAACGGCTTGACCGATTCTCATGAAATTTTGTGAGCATATTCAGTAGGTCTGAGAATCGGCCAACATCTATTTTTCATCCCGAAATTCCTACGGGAACGGGAACTACGCGTGTGAAACCGCGGGGCGCAGCTAGTGTTAATATATTATTATCCAAAAAATTAAGTGTGTAATTTAAGTCCGATATTAAAAATGGGAAAAGCAGCTCTCACTCGCTGATATTACTACAGTAACATGGAAAAGTGATGTAGATTTTATAATTATATAGGTATAATAGCATACAATCCGATCGTGTGATCCTACCCACAATATAAATATTGTATGGACAATCACTGAATGTACAAAACATAAATAATTAAATAGTACAGCGGTACAAAAAGCTGAACGCAACGCACACCCTAAACACGATACCTAAGCGGATTTCAGCCGATTTGAATATTTTCGGCGGCCGTCGTCAGTTTGCAAATAAATCTACTGTCATATTTATACAATGTGAGTTACGTCTGTCCGTTTGTGAGCCGTAAAGGTGTTTATTTAAGGATAATTTTCCTTGTACTGTGTTTCGTAAATGTTTGTTTAGTAACGAATGCTAGTTTTTTGTTAATATTGCTCCATAGAAACAGAATGACATTAGATTTTTATTTAATTTTGTGCGCAGTAATACGAGTACGCAAGTAATGAAGTAAAGCAAATTTTTCCTAAGATTACAGTCATCAAAATATTTTCGTTCACAAGCTAGGTACCTATATACTATACTTTCATACATCATACATATATGCACTATAATAAAATTCCAGTACACAGGTATAAAGTATTTATATTCGTAATGTATTTTCGTTCACAGTTTTATCGTTTCACCTGTTTTCAGTTCAGTTACAAAGTTTTGTGATTATGGAACAGAATATTAACTGTTTTAACTTTTTTATATGTTTTATTTTGTCTTTTTTGTGGGAAAAGTTCGGCGTTCATGTTGTAACATATTTTGTATTTAGTATATGTTTGTTACTCCTTGAAACGGCTTAACGGATTTGTAATTTAGAAAACATGATATATAGTTTTTTGTCTGGATTAACACATAGGACACTTTTTGCTATGGGGTTCCCACAGGATCAACATTAACGCGGGTAGAAGCACGGGGCAAAGCTATGTTTTGTTTGATTATACACAATATTTGTGAGATAAAAAAATTTGAAACTGCTCCAAATTTAAAATGTCGGGACGGATGTCTACTAAATAAAGTTTTATTTGTCTCAAAAATATATTTCACTCGAAAAAGTAAAAAATAAAACCTTATATTTACGTCTAAAACATTATCAAAATCCCTTCTAAATACTCATTGTTCTATCAAACATAGACCAGTACACCCACAAAAGCAAAATCAACAGCCAAGTGCTAGCTAATATGTAAACAACAGTCGGTAACAATTAAATATTATGACAACACTCTTTGATGACATTACCCTGTTATGACAACAATTATACAACTTAGATCTCCATGTTTTGGTGTTTGAATCGCAAATTAATCACGTTAATTAGAAAATGACTCACGGGACGTGTTTGTCAAAATATTTTGACTAGTGTTTGCTAGTTGATTGGCTGGTAATTAGAAATGTATTTTTGAGACATTCGAATTCTGGCTGTATTTTTTGGGGAATAGTTTAAAGAATATAGATTGTTGCAGGTCAAAAACATCTGAATTATATAAGTTTATATTTTTTTAAGTCAACAATATATTTAATAATAAAGTTAATTTAAAAAAATAAAAAACCGACTTCAGCACTGAAAAGTAAGAAAATAATTTAAAATAAACGATATTATTAATCTGGGGGCACGGCAGTGCCCCCCGCCAAGTCGAGCGCGAAGCAAACACTGCCGTACCATCCTTTACAGGAACCCTTTCGCCGCATTTTCAGGCCCCTATTTGAGAACCTTTGGATAAACCCAGAGCACTGAAATTTTCGTCATCCAGTAAGCTATACAATCACATACTTAAAATAAAATTTCAAGTCTGTAGGTCATTTAGATCCGAAGTTAAGCGAATGCAAAGTTTCGTATTTAAGACACTCACTCACTCACTCACTCACTCACTCACTCACTCACTCACTCATGATCATCAAAATAGAACTAGTACTTCCCATAAACCTAGAGAGCTGAAATTTGGTACAGAGTTAGGGTTTAATGGCCACATATAGGGAAAACTATAAAAACTAGGATAATCGAACGGGAACGGGAATTATACAGGAACGGGAACGGGAATTGTAACTCAAGAACGGCTGAACTGATTTGGCTGGAAATTGGTGGGGAGGTAGCTTAGAACCAGGAAAAGGACAAAGAATAACTTTAATCCCGAAATTCCCACGGGATTGGGAACGGGAATTTAAAAATCAAGGACGGCTGAATTGATTTGGCTGAAAATTGGTGGGGTGGTAGCTTAGAACCTGGAAAATGACGTAGGATACCTTTAATCCCGAAATTCCCACGGGATTGGGAACGGGAATTTATAACTCAAGAACGGCTCAACTGATTTGGCTGAAAATTGGTGGGAAGGTAGCTTAAAACCTTGAGAAGAACATAGAATACTTTTAATCCCGAAATTCCCACGGGATTGGGAACGGGAATTTATAGATCAAGAACGGCTGAATTGATTTGGCTGAAAATTGGTGGGGAGGTAGCTTAGAATCAGGAGAAGCACATAGGATAGTTTTTATCCCGAAATTCCCACGGGAACGTGAACGGGAACTACGCGGGTGAAATAGCGGGGCGCTTAGTAATAAAATACTACTCCTAGAAAGAAAAAAATGTGTCAAATAAGAAAATCTAATAAAAAAAACAATATAAACACGTTTCAACAAAAATAAATGAAATCCCACCAAAAACATTCTGTAAAAAACTAGCCAAGTCTCGATGGAGCTGCTTGTTTATCTCTAAAAAGTAATGAAATCTAGACAAAGTCGTGCCAAGTGTAATGTTCCTTACTGCGATTTCTTTATTATTATAGTTAATGTTGTGTGACTTGGCCGTTGAACATTGTTTAAAACGTTAGTAGTGGGTACAAGTCAATTTTGTTTACACGTAATGTTGTAACATTATTAAAATACGCAGCTTTATCAAGCCTACAATTGACTGGATATTGAATCAACGTTTTTCAAGTGGCAATTTTCTATCGTCAATGGGTAGCGGTTCTGGCGACAGATTGGTGCAATAGTGTCATGGAGCACTTAGTTTTGTACCCTTGTGTACAGTTGTGTACTTGTGTACAGTGTATCCTTCAACGGCCAAGTCACACAACATTAACTATAATAATAAAGAAATCGCAGTAAGGAACATTACACTTGGCACGACTTTGTCTAGATTTCATTACTTTTTAGAGATAAACAAGCAGCTCCATCGAGACTTGGCTAGTTTTTTACAGAATGTTTTTGGTGGGATACATATTTACAATTTATAATTAGTAACTTTTGGAGTCAGTGCCAGCCCAGGATAGTTTTTTTTCCTTATAAGATAGCACGAGACGCGCCTATAATATTAATGAAGGCTTTGGCTGTCACCGACTTCATAAGTAACTAATTATAAATTGTAAATATGTATTAATAATATCGTTTATTTTAAATTATTTTCTTACTTTTCAGTGCTGAAGTCGGTTTTTTATTTTTTTAAATTAACTTTATTTTAAATTTTTTAGTGGGAAGCAAGTCTCCTTCTTCATAACATTAAATTAAAAATTAAAAAAACCCCCAACACAATTACTTTCAAACCTCCATTACTTTTAAACGGGTCAACCGATTTTCATCAAACATGTCTAAGAACACTCGCACGCAAGTCCCCTTTAATATAAAACAAACTAAATTGAAATCGGTTCATCCGTTCGGGAGCTATGATGCCACAGACAGACAGATACACACACACACACATACACACAGACACGTCAAACTTATAACACCCCTCTTTTGGCGTCGGGGGTTAAAAAGACGCTTAAATTTTCCTCCAGAAGAGCTTTTGAATCGTGGATCACTTGAATCCTTTTTTTGAGGGAGGAAGACTTTACGTCTTTCCTCTGTCCAGGGGAACGACGGGGTATGTCGGACTCCGCGCCGCAAAGATAGAGCGGCGACGCGCTTACCGACTAAAACCCCTTGGTGTGCCACCTCTGCGCTTATGGCCGAAACCGGAAGAAACGCGGCTGCACGCTACTACGATCCCGGACAGCGCCTCTACCCTGTTAAGGGTTTCTCCTCCGAGCTAGAATGTAGCTCTAGGCGACAGATGTTGAGTTATCCCCTTCCGAAAGTACCGCGCGCCACCTCGAGGCCTATATGGCGGCAGTGGATCTCCCCCCGGGGATCACTGCCGCAGGTCGGGCGTATGGCGGTTGCAGGACAAAGTGGTAGTCCCTCTTCCGTCTGCCCAACCTTCTGCTACGGATAGTATTAGTTAGTGGAGAGGGCTTCGCGCTCTCTCTCGGCAGCTTTTTTTTTGCGAGAGTACGACCTCACAAAAGTTGGACACTCCAATCCAAGACCTCTCCTCGCTCATCATAGCAGAGACTACATTTGGCAAGGAGAGGTCGTTTCCCACGATTGCCGCGAGAGTTGCGAGGGCAATAGCTTCTTGCAGGGTTTTTTCGCTGCTCTATAAGTGTCGAGCAGTTCAACCTCAACGGGTACCGCTTGAATCCTGTCCCATGAGCTGATGTTACTCATGATTCATAATCTAACACAACCCTGCATTTTATTACTTCTTTTTAACTTCATCATCCCAATTAAACCATCATTTTATTACAAAACTTCTTTATAACCACAAAGGTATAAGAACTTTTTAGAAAATTAACCAAAGTCAAAATAAAAACGAAAATAGAGGATGACGTTTATACTGTCTATTTATTAATTAAAATAATATATACAATCTAATCTGGTGCAGTGTTTGTTTGTAATATCTAAATATATTTTTTTACGAAAAGTTTTATGAAAACGCTCTGAACATATATGTGTAATAGGTAGCTATAATAGTATAAAAAAGGTTCGGGTTTATTTCAGTGTGTGTTAACGAATTAAAAAACAGGACATTTTTATATCTAAAACCCATGAATTGTGAACAGCATTTGAATTAAATACGAAAGAATACAGCCAAAAAATTTTCATCCAGAAATTCTTATGGTATCAAGAATATCGCGAGCAAAACCACGGGTCACAGGTAGTTTTACTTTTGATAATGTCAATCGACACCCCAGCCTACATTGTTGCGGGTTTTTCCTCGACCCCATCATCAGATCCTGATTTCCTTGACATGGGACCACTTCGCGAATATCCGCTTTCTAATGAAACAAGAATTTTAAAATGCTCCATTCATGATTACAAAGAAATTGCATAACAAACACACAAAAAAAAAATAAAAAAAAATATACACGTCGAATAGAGAACCTCCTCCTGTTTTTTTGGAAGTCGGTTAAAAAAGAGTTTAACCCGATTCGGGTTGTTATTTGTGATATTTATTTGGCGATTTATTCATCAAAATACACAATTATATCCTGAAGTGTCTCTTAACAAAGGTTTCCTTTCAATCTCTCATCAAAACATATCATCAAAATTTGTTATCTAAACAAGACTCAACATATTATTATTATTCGTTATTTCCACCCATGCAAAAATGAAAACCAAAAACTAGAAAAACGTCACAAAACTCATATTTAACCGTCCAACCAACCGATGGAACACCCAGCGTCATCACTTGAAAACAAAACTGCCAAAAATATAACCACATACATTTTTTTCCGTCAGTTTGTCAGTCACATCAACTGTCTACAGTTGGGCGCTGACGGGAAAGCGTCGAGTTTTTCCCGATTTGAACAAAAATAGCTGGAGCGTTTGATGATCTATTGTCCCGGTCTGCTGTGCCCGTTTAACGGGTTAATGAACTAAAAAGTATTGTTTCGAAAGTACGTAATAAATATGTACATAAAGGTAAGTATCTATGTACGGTTCGATTCCCGAAGTGAATAATAGTTTTTTCTAAATCTATGAATGCAGTTTTTATGTTTACTAAAATCGATACATGGTTCCTAAAACAGATCTTGGTATCTCTTATAGTTTCAGACTTCCCCCCACTGACCGTTCTATTTGGGCCACCCTGTATATAAAAATGAATCCCAATTTCCCTTGGTCACAGCATCACGCATAAACGACTGGATCGTTTGACTTGAAATTTGGTACAGGGATAGCTTATGTTCCGGGAAAGGACATATGCTATGTTTTATCCCAAAATTCTCACGGGATCGGGAACTTTGCGGGTAAAACCGCGCGGCACAGCTAGTATAATAATAAATGAAGGAATAGAAAAGAAAGAACCGCTGGAAGAACTAGTTATTAAATGTAATTATCATGAAAGAATATAGACTAAATTAAATGTAAGATGTTTCTATTATATTTATTAATTTAAAAACTTACAAAACTTTGAACGAAAAGTAACAAGTCTTTACTCAATTATATTAATATCAGCAGTGTACTGATTAATTTCAATAAAATCAGTCATTTTAGTAAAGGTAATTTACTAACTTTCGCATTTATAATAATTTTCCTTAGTAAAACTTTAAATCCATATCTATTCATAATATTCTTGATTAAGTTTTAAATAACGAAGATGAAAGATCAAAGTAGATTTAGGTCTTGAATTAAAATAATCTTCTTAAAAGCATTTTAAACCTAAATAGGAGCTAATAAGAAGCTTTTCAGCGTATAGAATGAACGTAAGCTTTGATGACCGAACGTAACGTACTACTTACGTCATCCTAAGTACCTACTATTCTAATCCTAACTAATATTATAAATGCGAAAGTAACTCTATCTGTCTGTCTGTTACCTTTTCACGGCTAAACTACTGAACCGATTGACTTGAAATTTTGTACAGGGGTAGCTTATGATCCGGGAAAAAACATAGGCTATATTTTATCCCGAAATTACTACGGGAACGGAAACTACGCTGGTGAACCGCGTGGCGCTGCTAGTAATATTATAACCACAATAGTTTGGATGTTTGTTACGCCTAAACTACTGAACCGCTGTAGGTATATGCAATTTGGTACAGATGATCCCCATTATTATGAATAATACATACAAAAATTTTATCGCCAAATTCCCACGGGATTGGGGATAAAAGTTAAGATTTACTTGGGTATAACCGCGGGGCACAGCAGTAAAAGCTAAAAGAAGCTATTCAACGTCTCAATTTTGACTAATTAAAACAGAGCTTATACATACTTTAACTATTACCTAACAATTTATATGTTTAAACAAATAAAGAGATTTTTATTTGATTCAAAAGAATGAACGTAAGTTCCGATGACCGAATGTACTACGTCATCGGTTCATAAGTTTCACGTGATAGTAACGTTCACGTATCGCTCGCGTGATTCAAATGTGTTCACTAATGATTTAGGGTACGGATTTGGCGCACTTACTTTTTGCTATTTTGTATTGTTTTTTGTTAATTTGTATTGTTTCAACGTTGGGTTTCATAACTCTGTTTTTTTAATAGTTAGATACCCTTTCTGGATGAAAATTCAGAAACGCAGGTTTTGTAACAATAGTAATTATTTACGGCGTCATGAATCACTCTACCTATCTATAAAAAATCAATTGCTGTTCGTTAGTCTCGCTAAAACTCGAGAACGGCTGAACGGATTTATCTTATCTTGGTCTTGAAATGTTCGTGGAGGTCTAGGGAAGGTTTAAAAGGTGAGAAAAAAAACGAATAATTTCCGGGAACACGGGAACGGGTACTACGCGGGTGAAATCGCGGGGCACAGCTACTTAGATAAAAAACTACATTAAAATCAGTTTTCAAACCGTTATTTAAAAGATTTAAATAAACTGGAACAAACAGCGGGAAGCTACTTTTGTATCATGTACTTAATCTTTAGATGGTGTCTTCACACAAGCATATATTGATAACAGCCCTTCAAAAGCTTGTAAACCTTCCATACTCTCTCATCTCTAATATCAAAACACTTTCTTCGTGCTGAACTTGAAATAACAAAAAGCGAGTTGATTCCGACGCCAGACGAGAGAAAATATGTACGAAAAACTGTAGAATAACATAAATCATGGGCCGGCGTATACGGTGTGACGTCACAACTCCATTCAGTTAAAAATGTTAGTACTATTGGAATTCGAATATATTATACTATGTATTATTATAAAGATGAAAATAATTTATATCTGTATGTACATTTATTATGATTTTTTATTGATCTATTCTGTTTTTCTTTTTGGTGCAAAGCATTTGTACCAATAGTATATAACTGAAATATTTGTATAAGTAATTGGTTGAACGCGTTAGTTTTGGGAAGCACTGGTTCGGATTATATAATTATTTTAGTTTTGGATAGCCTATTTGTTGAGGAAAGCTATAGGCTATAGGCAATTTTAACATCACGCTACGACCAAAAGGAGCAGTAGTAATTAATGTGAGTGTAGCCAACGATGTAGACGAATTTCATATGAGAATTTTAATATTTTCTTAGATTATGTTTTCCGAAAAGTTTTCGATCGAGAACAAATAGTAAGAAAATATGGAAGTAAAATAAATTTTACGAGTTAGCTGTATTAAAGTACACGTATGCATTTATAGGTGTAATTGTGCGCAGGCTATATACAAAATATATCTATTACATTATATTTACGTCATAAAACTCATATAAAAATATATTTGTGTGCATATAATATAAATTACTAACATTGTCGAGCATACATATTCTTAACTAAAGGTAGTAAGATAGATTTAGAAGTATTTTTTTAGTTTTTTTGCAGATTCTTCTCGGCTGAAGTGTTTTCTGAATCGGTGGTAGATTCACATTCGTTCATAAGTGCTTAATTGAGGCCATAACTGAATGAATGATTTTGACTTTTGTAAGATTTTTACTGTTCTTTCTTGAATATCTATCTATATAAAGAAAGTCGTGTTAGTTACACTATTTATAACTCAAGAACGGCTGAACTGATTTGGCTGCAAATTGGTGGGGAAGTAGCTTAGAACTAGGAGAAGGACATAGGATTTTATCCCAAAATTGCCACGGGAACGGGAACTACGCGAGCAAAACCGCGTGGCATAGCTAGTTTCAAATATGTTGAACTTACTTTTGATACTGGCTGTAGATACCTGGTTATAATATTATTACCTTCTCATACTCCTTATGTATCCAATCTTACAGATGTCAAAAACAAAAATCTAACATTTCGTGATATAGGCCAATGAAAAACATGTCTTATACATAAACTAATAAAGTCCAAATTCGTTGTCAAGCCGTGCCAGTTCATGACGACACGATTTCACAATCTGGGTCGTAGAAAACAACATAATCCCTCTTCTTAAACTGTGTTAAGCTTTAGGATTTTCAATACGAATCAAAATGAAGGAAGGGTTAATATTTATGTTATGTTGTTGAAGAAATTATCACAAACACATATCACATCGTCATCTTATTCTAGGGTGTGTGAATGAGTGGGTGCGTAGTTTCTGATACCCTAGATACAAGTTTCGAACTTAGTTAGGGGTCAGTTACTATAATGAGACGATCTAATGAATGATAATGTTGTATTAAGTTAAGCTTACACTACGTAGATCACACTACGATCATCACTATCACTACATACATAGTATAAAACAAAGTAGCTTTCTCTGTCCCTATGTCCCTATGTATGCATAGATCTTTGAAACTACGTAACGGATTTTGATGCCGTTTGTTTTAATAGATAGAATGATTCAGTGGGAAGGTTTTTAGCAATTTTATCCCCATATTCCTACGGGAACTATGCGTGTGAAACCGCGGGGCACCGTTGTATAGTATAAAACAAAGTCGCTTCCCGCTGTCTGTTCCTATGTATGCTTAGATCTTTAAAACTACGCAACGGATTTTCATGTAGTTTTTTAATAAATAAAATGGTTCAAGAAGAAGCTTTTGTATGTATAATGCAACACTTTTTAGAAACAATGGTTAGAAAATATACCAACACTTTAAGCAATACAAACCTACTGTTTTGCCTACTGTTTCACAAAAAGACACAAATTACTTTACAAAACCATTATTTATCTAAGTTCAGTACCATATCATCCGCAACTCAAAGAAGCCAGCCAATTTGTTTCGACTATACTTTGTGACGCTCACAAGTTATGATATAAAGTGAAAACACTGTATTACAATCCAATAGTCTTACAGCCTTTTGATGTGAGTGAACTGAGTGATACTGTTTACTTGCTTGTGAAATGTTTCTTTATTTATTTTTGGGACATTTCTACACTAATATTATGGAGGAAATATTTGTTTGTTTGTTTGAGGCTCCGAACCTACTGAACCGATTTCAAAAATTCTTTCACCATTAGAAAGCTACATTTTTTAATAATCATTCACTACATCATCTCGCTATAGGACCCCTAACTTAGCTCGAAGCTTGTATCTATGGTATCAGAAACTACACACACACCCAGACCGAGCAAAACATTTGTGGTTCACACAAATATTAATCACACCGCATGGGAATCGAACCCGCAACCTTACGGATGGCAGTCCGGCATGGTGACCACTCTGCCATCGAGGTCGTCAAATGAGAAACACACATTCACCCTGAGTAACATAGGCTTTATTTTATCCCCGTATTCCCACGGGAACGGGAACTACGCGGGTAAAACCGCAGGGCGCTACTAGTTATCAATATTTGTACTGAACATTACAGATTATGTGCGGCCAAAGATACGGCCGGCTGAATATGTAGCCAAAAGCGGATCGGAAATGAATTTTATGTGCATTTTATAACGTGCGGGATATAAAAGTATTTATTTTGTCTTTTGTTATAGGCCTATTTGTATGGGTAGATCGTGTATGCAAAATAAATATACCTGTGGAAATATTTTTAATGTCAATATATGGATGGAGTATTCAAATAAACTATGCTTTACATTATTTTATTTTATTTTATTTTATTTGGGAAACAAACAGTACTATATTTAACAATTAATAATGTACTTAAGCTAACACTTTAACCAGTGAAGTTTCCACTTCAATTATATTAGTAGAAATGTTTACTTAAAGAAAGTGAGTCGATGGTTTTAATATAGTTTTTGATATAAATAACAATATTTGATATCTGTCATTATCATCATAGGCCTATACATCTACACAAGATGATTTAGGTGGCGTCAGGTGATTGGACAATTCGTGATAGAACATTTCTGTTCATGATATCTGTAAGTACGTACCCCGATTGATTCCCATATATCCTTCTAATGCAAATAATTGGTCAAGCTAAGGTCTCCCACTTGTTTATAAAACTTGGAGACGAAGGGATTTCCGCCTTTTACTCTTCCCCATTAGCTCGATAAAGCAGTAAAAAACATATGCAGTCAATTACTTATAAAATTTAAAAGAATAAGTAAGGAGAGTCCCTACTTTGTAAAAGTTACGATATCCAAAAGTGTCCTATGGGTCTATAAATAAAGAACTTATTTAAAACACTTAAACGGATTTTTGTCGTGGTTGTATTTTGTTTTATTCTGTAAAGAATCCGAAACGTCAGAATATGTAAAACAAAATACAACCACGACAAAAATCCGTTTAAGTGTTTTATTTCAATGTGTTGTGTTCGTGTAAATCTAAGATATCAATATGTAACTTATTTAAATTCTAATGAGTGAGTAGATTTATAGATAGCCTACTTCAAGTTTAATTTAGAATAGGTAAAATACAGACGAAATTATAATCCATATGTGTGTAAATGAGTATGTGCGTAGTTTCTGATACCTTAGATGTTACGAACTTAGGGGTCACGGTCAGTTACTTTATTGAGATGATGTAGTGAATGATTATGTTATGTAAATATCCACAATGTGAGAGTAACTGTCTACATCACTGGTATAACCAAATTACTCAAGGAGAAAGTGTTCAAGGGAAGGACATATGTCTCGACAGCTTGTAATTTAAGGGAAGCACGAATAATCAGAGAATTTGTTTTATTAAAAAGAGCTAGCTTTTTCTTTGATATTTTGTTTTGTTTAATTATCTTACTTTTTGCATACACAACTGCTTCTATTCAAAACGTTTTGTCATATAAAATAAAAAGTATTTTTTAAAAGAGCCAGCTTTATTATATCTTGATAACTCTTTTCAATTCTTTAATTATGATTTTTTTTACATATAAAACTGATTATGTTAAAAACTTTCTATCATCAAATTGAATTTGCAACACATTCATACCATATACGCTTGTTATAACGATATACAGTATTTGCTCTGATGTCGAGCTTAACGAAAGGCTTATAAAAACGTAGCGAGGACCTAAAAGCAAATTGTTCCAACCGTCCCCTAATCTTTTCAGTGTATACTGACGCAGAAATCCGCGCCATGACAACTTTAATCGCGGTCCACCCGTTATGAATTTGGTATGTTTTTTAAAATAAAAATCACGTTCGGAATTTGAAATTTATGTATAGAACGAAAATGTATTTTTAAAGTATTATTTTTGGTGTTTTTTACAAGAATAGTGACGTTGAAAATCATGCAAATACTCTTTAAAAGGTGTGTTTATAAATCGTAGCAAAAGGTAGTTGATAGTACTCTGATATTTTACGTGTGTATTTTAGTAAATAGTATTATGTATTTTGGAAGTATTTTGTCTATTATGTAAAAAAAAACTAATTTTGCAATTCCCATGGGACTGTGATTTGCTAGATAATTAGCTATATACAAATAATTTTAAATATGTCATCTATAAAGGCAGCAACTAATAAGTGTTATTTTACATCAAAAAATTAAGTACACCTACATTTTTACCTCCGGTATTAAATACGGGTATGCGGTATCGAGCTATCCAGGTATTACCTGTTGCTTGAAGTCTTCTCGACGGTTTTGTAATAAAGTTTTATATTGAGCTTTCCGAGTTGGTCGATATTGGTTATAACTTTCAGCTTTTTTAATATCTTTACATTACGAGTTTTTGATTGATTTGTTCTTTAGAATTTGTATAAGATACGACTTTAAGGTGGTTTAAAAACAATGTTGTCTTATTGATATCTTTGGTTTACACGAACACTATACATTGAAATAAAACACTTAAACGGATTTTTGTCGTGGTTGTATTTTGTTCCCGTTTTTTTGGTTACATTTTCTAAATTCACAATGTATTTAAAATTATATTCAAAATATTGAAGGTAGTAAACTTTTTACATTACTTTGTAAAGACGTCTTCCATCTTAGTCTTCGGTGATCACGGGTTCTGTAAAGAATCCGAAACGTCAGAAAATGCAAAACAAAATACAACCACGAAAAAAACAGTTTAAGTGTTTTATTTCAATGTGTAGTGTTCGTGTAAACCAAAGATATCAATAAGACAACATTGTTTTTAAACCACCTTAAAGTCGTATCTTATACAAATTGTGTTGTCTTATTTTTCACTGTAGTCAAAAGTAAAAATGCTACACTAGTAAAGTTTATATTAAAATCAAACTTATGGAAGGACTACGGCACATGTCATAACCGATAGCATAGAGCTTATAACGTAAATCTTCAAGTAACGTTCCGAGTATCTACTCACATGTTTTGTCTTTGTCACTTGACATAAAGTAAGATAGAGACAAAACTAACTTTACTTGGTGAGTAATGTTACTGTTAAAATGTCCAACTACTTTTCCTTTTGCAGTTAAACCATTAATTAAACTACACATACAAATTATCAGCATTACTTAAACCAACTATAACCACAAATGTTCACTTCATCCCAATCTTTTACAATCTATTTCCAAGAAATTGTGTCACCAAATCAACCGCAATCCTCCAGCATTTTTTATCAAACCAAATTACGAACCGCAACTAACCATGATTATTTTTAGTAATACATAAAATCATTAAGACGTCTGGAAACTCAAAGAGATTTCATGCATCGTTTAGCGGCAACCTATTTGCTCTGAATGATTTATTTTTGTACAAAGACGTAATCTTTTGAAGCAATCCCACTGCTAGACTCGGCGATATGAGCCGTGCCATGTGTTGTGATAAAACACGTGCAATTTTTTATAGATGTTATGAATTAAATGTCATTTTTGAGTAAAATATTACAATAGTTTCTTTATTTACACGAAACTACTGAAACGACACTACATACAAAATTTTGGTGACAGATGGTGAAGGAGGAGGCGTCTCCTGATGGGGAGATCCTTGAAAATGACATGCAACACAAACAACAAATCTGCTTATAGTTGATGACTGATCGCAGATAAGCACAAAAAAAATGTTTCTTTATATAATTCAGAGATGTCGCTAGTCTTGAAGCGTGGAATATTTACGACATTTTTTTTTTATATGTTATCGATCTGAGTCGATTTTTTTCACATTTTAGATACCAGTCTAGAATTAGGAATTTGATTAATTTGGCAGATACATGAAATAAAAACTGACAATCAAAACACCCTCCTCTTTTTCCAAAATCAATCAAAAACAAGTTAAAACTACTCGTAGTAATCCTTTGCGAGAAGCAATCTCTTCAATCAAATATAGGTGACACACAACTTTGTTCAACAAAACCTCCATCAATGTGTCATTTTGTTTCATAAACAATACGAGCGTATATTGTACAGGGTGTTTGTAAAGTTACCGATACACATACAGGGTGATGTAAATACTACATAACTTTGAGTGGAACGGATATTGGGACGCTTTTGTATTCGGTGCTATCTTGTGTTTATATTTATAAAATGTGGGTAGTTTTATGTTTTAAATTATTGAGTGTGTTGGTGGTTTGGTGATAAATATAAAATATTTTTAGTTTCTATCATACATATTTTAAAATTGGTGAAAGGAAATTAAGTAACTTTGACTATAAAAATAAGTGAGAAGATTTTAATGCAATTATCAAAGTGACTTTTCTTTTTAATGAGCGTTTCCGTGATAACCCATCCCAGTTGGAAAAGGTACTATAATAGATAATCTTACCAAAAAAAACAGAACCTTAAACAATAGTAAAGTCCGATATATAATATTTCTAAAGTATATGATATCTTCATCTCATATTAACTTAATACTTGCTTACATTATAACTTATTAATATCCCAAAACAAAAAAAAAACAAATCATCAATCCATTAACACAAACACAATCAAAAACAATCTTTATCACAATACAAATACGGTACCATTTACCAAGCACCTTGTTGGCCCACAATCGTACGATTCCGATGTTTGATAGACATTCATTTATGTAATTGTTTTCCCGTACAAATCGACTGATCAGAGGAAGTTTGGTTACCTGTCTGTCTGTCTGTCTATTTCCTCCTACTTTTGCCAATTTCACCGTTAGCACGTTCCCATTTAATTATTTGGGAGCGCGCATTTTTGTTTCTGTGAATGATTTTCGATTTGTCTTTGAGTGGTTATGCTAATTGGAGATTTGAGGGTGTGGTTTTAGAGTTTATTTTTGAGAATACTTTATATTAGAAAGTTATTTATTAGTATACAGATCATAAGATGTTTAATAATATGTTTTTGATAAGATTTTTCAATGGTTCTGCTAAGTGTTTTATAATCATGTATTAATCAAAGTAAAAATTACTAACTCACGAATTCTTAGTAGGTATCTTATTTCGAACATTGAATTTGAATAATTCAATAAATCCAAAAACATATTTCATTAATCAAAACATGTCAAAAACTTACAATTGAAAACAAACTTGATGATAAATTAAAACAATACAGTCAGACTATCAATTTACTCTAATTCTACAAAGCGTTCCAAAATCAAAAATACAACATGGCCGCTTCCGTCCCAGTGACAGGACACCTGACTGACATTGACAGATGACAGTTGTCACTCTCACTCGCGTACTGACAGGTGAGTCATTACGCCAGAAAATGATTCCAACGTTTCGTGTAACACAATCAGCGTGGATAAATAAAAAAACCTATTAGCTATTACCGATATTTTGCTAGGAAAAATAACGAAGTAAAAAAACCTTTTATAGTAAACGTAAGTACATAAATCGGGCTGATTGGGTGTGTGTTTGTTCGTTGGTGGCAAACAGCGCCATATCCACACAGAGTGCGGGTAAACAAATAGTTTCGGTGTGAACCCGGCGTTACCCTATTGTGTTACTGTCAGGCGAACAGTGTTTTGTCCCTTGTTGTTTATCAATATGTAATAGGTATATAATATTACAGACACTCTTCAAAGCGTGAAATGAAATTGAGTATCAATAAACTGACTGTCAATATCATAGGTAGTTAATTTTGTGCACATTAGCGTACTTACTTTTATGTACTCTCATGTTTTATGGATTCAGAAATCAATATTATGCATTGTAAATAAAATAAAGCAAATAATTATATATCATATGAAAACCAGGACCAAAATAACCAAGTATTTCACTTACTAAAGCTATTCCAAAAACAAATTCGATCAAACTCTATCCAGATAAGAAACCTTATAAAAGTTGTTTAGCAGAAACATTTTCCAAAATTCCAAAGCAAACATTTATTTAGTTCCCAATATAAAACTATACAAACATATGTACTACAAAATGAAGATTTACGAACGAATGAAAACGAATTGGGGTTTCTGCGGAAAATTGATTTATTCGCCGGGACACACATATTTGGGATTCCGGGAGAAAACCTTAGTAACGGATTGGATTGAATGGAAACCAAGATTAACAGAAGTTACGGCAAACTTGTATACCTAAACCTACATACATATAAGATAGCCATATATACCTAATCTATATTAACATATAAAGCTGAAGAGTTTGTTTGGTTGAACGCGCTACTGTCAGGAACTACTGGTCCGATTTGAAAAAATATTTCGGTGTTCGATAGCCCATTTATCGAGGAAGGCTTTAGGCTATATTTTATCCCCATATTTCAACGGGAATGGGAACTACGGGGGTAAAACCGCGGGGCGCTGCTAGTCCTACAAATAAGTTTAATGCGAACAAATAATAAAGACGATACTTACAGGGCATTGAAAACTCGAGTGAGGTTACAGCTAGGTGCACTTTTCACCTAGAATTATCGTCACAAGCCTCCACTCCTAAATGTTTCGAGTCATACGTAAACTACTTGTTATGGGCGTGATATGGGGTCAAGTAAAATTACTTAAACGGTTACTAACGTACATAAAATACATACAAAAAAAATGCAGGACCCTAGAGTAAGCATTTGTCTTTGTAAAAGCATCGAAAATTGGAACATAAGATCTCATCTCTAAGGCATTATGATTAACAGCTCACTTTTCACGACTTGCAATCTGATCTGAATATTAAAATAACCGTAAAACAGTAGAAAAAATATAAAAAAAACCTTTTTCTTAGTCTCCTGGGATCACGGGTTCTGTAAAGAATCCGAAACGTCAGAATATGTAAAACAAAATACAACCACGACAAAAATCTGTTTAAGTGTTTTATTTCAATTACTAAATTCAATACAAAAATTTATCTGGTGTCTTGGGACACCAGGTAAGAACGAAGTTACTTAAAAAAGTATTATTTTCAATGGTCAAAATAAGAAGAAAATAAATCATTATGATTTTCAAAAAAGTTTCTACTCAAAAGAGTTAGCCATAGGTTACCTACCTTTTAATAATTAAAAAATAAACGCGCGTTCGAAATTTGAAAAAAGTGTCGTGACAACTTTTCGTAAGAATTTTTTTCCCTTTCACAACACGCGATAAGGAACTTTGTTCCAATAAAAATATGCAATTATAATTTCATTAATACATATAAAATATAATATTTTTAACGTAAAATGTAACTTAATTCGTCTGTTTCCTCGTCAAAAGCCAATTGTGGGAACACTATCAGAACATGTTTATATTGTTATCTTGTTACAAAAAGCTCAATCGAATACTAGGAAGTAAGATAACAGGTTTGCATGATTCAAAACAGATGGTTTAATTATAAATCAATCCTAACTTTAATATTATAAATGCGAAAGTAACTCTGTCTATCTGTCTGTCTGTCCTGTTACCTTTTCACGTTTTTGAAAAACTTGACTTGAAATTTGGAACAGGGGTAGCTTATGATCCGGGGAAGAACATAGGCATAGGCGTGTTTTATTCCGAAATTCCCACGGAATTTTCATACAATTATACTCATTGAAATAACTGGAAAAGAATTGAGTGATAGAGATATACTTACTGGGAAAACATATAAGTAATATAGTATAATTGTTATATATTTTTCCATATAGACATTACTTATATGTATAACCTTTTTAAAGCTTTTTCTTGCTGAATATTTCAATTTAACATCACTTTTATTTATTGTCCTAGCTACTTTCAAATAAGCCCTGAAACGGACAACACAAATACTTAATACAGCGCTAATAAAAAGAAAACAGACTATTATAAAGTTATTAAATTCCTTCAAGCTTCGCTTGGAGAATGTCCAACATTAGGTGGTATATAAAACCGTATGGAGCATCAATCTCGAATGAAAAACAGGCGAGTCATGTTTCGAGTAACATACCGAAAAATGGCTCGGACATAACGAAGAGAAATAGGTTCCCATATCATAAATCAAACCGTATTGAATTACTGACTGGTGTATCCTACTATCGTGATGCAATCTATCTGTTGTATATGTTTTTCTTTGTATTTTAGTTTGATAAACTCAAAATCGTTGGGATACTGTCTGTATCTGTATAGGATTTTTAGCTATGCTTCGCAGTTTGACAAGTGACTTTGTCGCCCAAATCTTGTTTCTTTAATGAAGTCTAGTAATTTTTACATCAAGGACACTACATAATACATCCGTTTATAAATATTAACTTTAACATATCTCATCTCGTAATTGTGCTATTAAGATTTATGACTTAAACATTCCTAACCTTCCTGCGAAAGGCCTGAAAAGTACCTGTGGTACCTGCTGTAATTTCATATATTTTATTTGTTTTATTTTTTTGGACTACTACAAAATTCGTAGTTTTAAAATCTTAAAACTCTGCTTACTAAACGCGACGTGAGTGGACGCGATGTCAAGCAGTAGGGTGACAAAGGTATTGTTCCTAATTTTCGAGTGAAATTCGAAAACAAATAGTACACTTATTGAATGTCAACAAATTGGGCGTCATTCGTTTCGACATTCGCAATATGCCATTGTATCAGTAGGTCAGCATATATTACAGAGTATACATACATTTATATGTTATTTATTTCAATCTACAATTCTTTGTCCTGTGTGACTGACTGAGAAATCATACATAAACCGCTGATAGTAGAGACATGACATTTGATGGGTGAATTCTTTATATAATGTAGACATCCGATAGGAAAGAATTTTTAAAAGTTTCGCCTCTAAAGGGGTGAAATGGAGTTGCAAATTTTGTATGGGACAACGTGTTAAGGTTGCGGGTTCGATTCCCGTGCGGGATAAATATTTGTGTGAACCACAAATGTTTGTCTCGGTCTGGGTGTGTGTGTGAATGAGTGTGTGCGTAGTTTCTGATACCCTAGATACAAGTCTCGAACTTAGTTAGGGGTCAGTTACTATAATGAGATGATGTAGTGAATGATTATGTTATGTTTTACTGGTGTGATCAACTTCAAACTTTGTATAAATGTTCTATAGCAGATTTTATGGACCGCATTTTTTAATTCCCTTGGTATTTACGTGGGTAAATCCGCATGTCCCTGATAATATATCACATAGAGGTATTTCTCACAAATAACTCACGAACTGATTAATTTAATCAACAATGTAAAAGTTAATTAAGGTTTGCGTGTAATAAAATTCCTGTTATTAAGCTAATTATTACCTAATACGAAAATGTTTGTGGTGTTCTGAGATTGTTGAGTCCCTTTCAACAATGAGGCTATTTTTAGATTTGTTTATTTATTAATGTAAGGTGTGTAATATTAATTGTGAAAGACTTACTTACTATTGATTTCTTTGATTTAACGCGAACATTACCAATTAAAATAATACTACTTCAACAACTTTTTGTTAAAGTTTTTATTTTTGCTTTACATTTCTGTACATTCGGGACTTTTCCCGTTTTCTTTTTTATTCTCTTTAGAATTAAGTATTATTGTTTTTAAGGTTTGTTATTAGGACGCATTAATCACAAGAACTAGATACTATTCTAATTTAATGATAATGAGAGAGGTATATCGTAATGAAATCTTATGGGACATAATATTTGTAGCGCGTGAAGCACGAGCACCGCGTGAAACCATGGGTCGCATCTAGTATATTAAACATACACATACAAACTTAATTAAACATATCAGCCCGTATTTACAGCGTATTGCAAACAAAATGCATTTCGAATATCAATGACGTTCATCATCGATTTTGATGTAATGTGTCGCTGTTCGTGACTTGGGTTCCGAATACTTACGTGTGTTTCTATATTTTGTAGTATACATACAAGGTTTTTTACATATACATAGAAAACTTAATTGATTTATCCTAAACTATTTAAATAATTCAATTAAAAATATTACATTATAGAGTTTATTTAATTAACCGTACTAATTCAATTTGGATTTTATTCTTTAAATCAACAAACTGCTTTTCTAGCTATTCTATACAAACAAAGAACATAACATTATATCCAACTTAACTATACAGAAAACCATCAGTATCTTAATTCTTATTCCGCAGTTGTGCGGTCAACGTGTAACTACGATACCGACTAGCGCTCGCCCCAGTTTCCGCCTGGTTATTGTTACTGGGACTTCAGAACATTCGGAATTAAAGTTTAACGTTGGTTTGCACGAGATGAATAGCGACTTATTTATGAATGATTATTTGAATTGAAAAGTTGTCGCTGTTTTATTATTGTAGTCTCGTCTTTGGATGATAGTTTGGTGTATTATTTTGTAATGAACAATAAGTTGGATTGGGACAGTGGTTCTTGAGATTGAATGGTGGGGATTAATTCTTATAATGTTCAATGCTTAAGTTGAAGATAGAAAAGTAAAGAAAAACAATTTGATCAAACTACGAGTACCTTGTCTAAAACCAGTCTGTCAGCTAAGCCGATACATGTTTCCAAATATAGTTCTGGTTTGACATCACCAACGCCCGCTTTGAGCAAACGTAGTGATTAAGGATACCTCCTCAAATTGATAAGTAATTATGATCAGTGAGGGACAGAGGCCTTTGCCCAATGGGATCTTATAGAAACTTGCTTGCTTAAAATAATTTCGTCAACGTTAAAATGAAAGTATCAACATATGTGTTGATACGTTTTCTAACCTAAATATATGTATTTAGGTTAGAAAACGTGAAGCAATCCCATTTCCTTCCGTCTTGATGCGGTGTTAAAATGAAGCTCAAATTTTAGCTTAGCTCATTCTCAGCGAGCTAGACAGGCTTAGTGACAAGGCACTGCGGTGTCTTCTTGGTAAGCTTATTACTGTGGAGAGAGTTTATAGTGGGATATAACTGTATACCTTTTTACTTAGAAATGTGTTAAGGCAAAGTTCCTTTAGACTAACTCTACTAAGACTATCTATGACAGCATTAACATATGCGTCATCTAGTTTGGTGACTAACATAACATAACATAATCATTCACTACATCATCTCATTATAGTAACTGACCCTAGATACAAGCTTCGAGCTTAGTTAGGGGGTATCAGAAACTACGCACACACTCATTCATATTATAAAATGAATATAAGAGTAATGTATAGAATACGTAGGATACTACTGCATTTCAAAGGCCTTTATCTCGCTGATGGTATTAGTAATACTGTGAGGAGGCGTAATCACCGTACATGTGCAATGCATATTGGCGATCTGAAACCCAAGGCACAAGGGAAATTGCAAACCTCAATCAAGCCCAGCAATTTTTGAATAAAAACTGCTAAAATAAAAGTTATAAACAAAAAACTAAACAAACAAATCCTACACAACATAAAATAAACCAGAAAAACAAATTTAATATGCGTCAACGTTCAAAATTCTATGAATTTTTTTCAACGAATTCCGTCCAAGTTTGACTGCATAATAAATAGTAGAGAATTGCCAATATACGAATACAATTCGCGGATAACATATCACGAATCAATCGATCTGAAATGATGGTAACGACAGTTGAATAGTGTGACATGGCAACTCACATTCACGTGTGAATGTTAGATTTTAGGAAATTGCAGAATTTTTTTCATCACAATTTTGATATGCACAATTTAGGTTTTTTTTGGAAGGTAGGTAAATATGTGTAGTTGGTAGTGGCAGTATTTGGAATGTTTTTTAATATAAATAAAAAAGTACAATTAAGCTGTACTTTTAATATGTACCATCACTACATAGTATAAAACAAAGTCGCTTTCTCTGTCCCTATGTCCCCATGTCCCTATGTATGCTTAGATCTTTAAAACTACGCAACAAATTTTGATGCGGTTTTTTTTAATGAATAGAGTGATTCAAGAGAAAGGTTTTAGCATAATTTTATCCCTGAATTATCAAGGGAGCGGGAACGACGCGGGTGAAACCGCGGCGCTAGTATCTATAAATTAAGTACATAATAATAAATGTTTTTCTCTCACTGATGATAAACAAAAATGAATGCATTTATTTTTATTCTAACAATGAAAACCAAAATTCTCTACGTAGAATGCTCTAAGTAGAGCATTTTCGAAACAAATTCTTTAATTCTTAACGGCTTCTAAGGAATTTCTTAGATTGAACTAACCAAATAACTTCTTAATATACACAAGTAAATATACCCATAGACACATCAAACACAATATAAAGCAACATACTTAATAGAATTTCTTTGGACGACTATTGAAATTTGGATCGAATGTTTGTAGTTAAGGACGAAGGGATCGACATTTTATGTTAAAGGGAAATAAAACGGATTCCTTGAGGTAAACAAAGTCGACGGGGTAACACAACCCTTACTTTGAAGATGAGCTTGAATATTGAAAGGATTTTTCTATAAATATCGTACGGACACATATCACGCGTTTCCATCTAGTCCCAAAGTAAGTAAATCTTGTATACTATGGATACCTACTTATTAAGGTATAAGTTGGTAGCCGACTGCAGACAGCAGCATCAGACCACACGTGGACGCCTAACGTCATCATTCGACGCGAAGCTAGCTTCATGTCGCCCACTACGAATTTAATTTCATAGAAATACATACAAACTAGTAGTGGCGCGGCGACGTGTGGTCTGCTGCTGCTGTCTGCAGTTGGCTACCAACTTATACCTATAGATAACGTACCTACATACTTCAGTATACTAGATAACTGATACAAGTACTTTTATTAAGTACTTATACTTTTTTGTAAATAACCACACTTTTAGATTAAAATAGATAGAAAACCAGTTCAAGACAAACACGTTCATGCACAATTGCACACAAATCTATATCTCGAGAGGAAATAGAATTCATAAACTTTAGGATAGCAAGCAGTTTTACTAAATATTTATGATTTTTTTTTGTTACATATGTTAGATTTAGAAACAAAAGATGAAATTAGTCGATTAGAGTTAAAAATAAATTATTAAATTAGTCAATTAAATAACTGGCAACAATTGTAATGGCAACACCAGAGGGGGGGGATTCAAAATGGCGGTCTTTCTCAACGGCATTCTTGATCCGGCGTTGATGCAGGTAACACGTGTGAAGAGAAATATATTGTAGTCTGTGTTCACGAGTCGCATTTAAAGGTAAATGTGTTTTTATTTAATTATATATTTTAATGTAAGCATCAATTATTAATGTAAAATAAACCCTGTGAAAGTGGTGTGAGTATTTTATTATAATACATATTGCTTTACCCTTGCTAGCTAGGTAGTGTGTTAATATTTCAGAAGTGGGATACTAAGTGGATTATCATCCACAGTTTAATTTTCAAAAGCATTTTTACATTAAACGTTAATTAAATATTGTGTGTTTAAAATTTAGTTTTAAATGTGGGTAGGTAAATATATATTTTAAAAAAAAAACCCCTTCTAATATCTTGTATGAGATAGTCATTTATAATAAAACAAATACCGACATTTCGTAACTCCCTTTTGGTTCGATCATCCCAAATTATTAATAAGGTCAAGGGAAGGTCAACTTTTTTTATTGGATGTCTAAGTCTCCTGGTCCCTTGTGGGGGTCTACGGGGGAGCAAATTTTGGTTATTTTTGAGCTAGGTATCACCGTTTCGGAGATATAGACGATTTTATAAATTTACATTTTATTTTTGCGTACCATGATTATACGGAAATAGACCCACAGTATGGAAGTCAAGCCGTTAGTTTCGAGTTTCAGACAATGCCACGAACAAGTGAAAGTTCCCCTCAACGACGGTTGACGACCCCGGAGAGGTTAGAAGGTAGCACGCGGTCGCGAACTGGGAAGAACAGATCAAGCCGCAGTCGCAGCTACCTTAGTCGCAGTCCGATTCGCAGCCCTCATCACGAGCGAAGCCCAAGAGTCTGCGAGCGGGAACCGAGCCGTCATGATCTGAATCGCAGATATGTTGAAGATCGGGATACAGGGGATCGAGATTTGAGCTGTAGTCGTATGTTATCGTCGTTGCGCGAACGCGAACTGGAGGTTGATCGTAAAAAGGAACAACTTCGTATTTTGGAAGAAGAAGTCAACAGGAAACGCAGACAACTAGACCACCAGGACAGAGGACACCGTGGAAAAGGAGGAGCAGCTGCGGGAGATACAAGGTCATGTAGTCCTACTTTTACAGCTAAAGATATAGTTGATATTTTGAGGTCATTAAAACCCCAAGCAGAGACAGTAGGTGCCGTTTTGCCTAGTACTAGTAGTAACATTAATCACAAAAATATTTTACCCGATTTTGACCCGTCATTGAAAAGTCAGAGAACGGATATCTGGATTAAGAAAGTCAATGAGTGTGCCACTGTCTATGGTTGGGATGAACGAACGACGGTTCATTTTGCTATGCAAAAACTTCAGGGATTGGCCAAGGTTTGGTATGAAAGTCAGAACTCTATACTATTCAATTGGTCCGAATGGCAGGAAAAGCTCTTAAACGCTTTTCCTTGTCAGCAAAACTATGGCCAATCCCTAGAAGACATGTTGCGAAGGAAAAGTAGGTACAATGAACCACTTGAGGTTTATTACTATGAGAAGTTAGCCCTATTGAACCAATGCGACATCGATGGTAAACGCGCTGTTGATTGTTTGATCCATGGCTTGACCGACAGAACCATGAGATCCAGCGCCAATGCACTACGCTGTACTCAGCCTGATCAGTTATTACAATTCCTTATTAGTAACCAAGAACCATCACATTCTATAGATCAATCTAGGGTTAAGATTAAGGTGATGCCGGAACAAAACAGTAGCTATAATAGTAATCCTATTAGAAGACCTTTTAACAAAACTTTCAATAATCAAGTATATTGTTTCAATTGTAAGGAAAGAGGTCACCCTTATTCGAAGTGTACCAAACCAATAATCCAGTGCACAAAGTGCAAACGATTTGGTCACAAGATAGAGACATGCATGTTTAACAACGACAGCCCATTAGATCAGAGACAAAAAGTTGATTCCATCCCAAAAACTATGCGTATTCTAACATCCAATACAAATTCTAAATATTTAAAAGAATGTACCATTAATGAAACTGTTATAACTGGGTTTGTTGATTTCGGTAGCGAGGTTTCATTGATCACCTTATCTGCAGCTAAATCTCTAGGCCTAACTTGGGATAAAATATCTATTCCTATAAGAGGTTTCGGAAATGAAATTGTGCATTCACTAGGTAGGGTGAAGGTTAATTTGAGTGTTGATGGCGTTAGAGCAGAGGTCTTGTGTCAGGTTATTGAGGATATATATCTGTATGTACCACTTTTAATCGGACAATCTTTTACAGAACAGCCACACATATTGGTTTGTAAAGATGTGAACGAACTTAAGTTCTATGTCGTTGACAATGATTTTGAGAATTTTGATTTTCCTCGATCTTGTGAACTACTTTCATCAGTCACTCTACTTGCAGATTTAGATATATTTGGACCGGTAACTGTAAAATGTCATGTAAATCCTTCTTATAATGGAAATATTTTATTAAATCATAAAATAATTGGCCGGCCTAACCAACAGTTTTTGGTCCAAGGAGGCGTTTATCATGTTAGAGAGGGTACAGTTTTCGTTAGTATTATACCCATTTATGGCGTGGTTCTTTTACGGCAAGGAATAGTGATTGCTCGAGGTACTAAAGTTCAAGTAGTGAATCGCATCATTGGTCCATCTAAGGCTATACAAGTACAAAGTGTGGAAAGTTTTAATGAAACCGAAGTAAAAATAGGTGATAGTATTAGCGAAACGCAGAAACAAGCACTATTAGAATTATTGAAGAAATTTAGACATTGTTTCGCATCAAATTTAAAATATTTAGGATGTACAAATATGACGGAAATGGATATTGAATTGAATAGTCGTAAGCCCGTCGTTTACCGTCCATATAGATTGTCACATAAAGAAAGGGGACAAGTTCGAGAGATGGTAGGAGAGATGATAGACGCAGGTATTGTGAAAGAGTCTGTATCAGAATATGCCAGTCCAATAATATTAGTACGGAAAAAGGAAGGTGGTGTACGAATCTGTGTTGACTATCGCTTGTTGAACTCTATTACGGTTAAAGAGCGTTACCCCATGCCTGTCATTGATGACGAGATTGCCAGGTTGTCTGGCCAAGCTTATTTCATTACGTTAGATCTAATGTCAGGATATTACCAGGTACCAATTTCTGAAGGCTCTAAACATCTCACTTCTTTCGTCACACCAGACGGCCAATACGAGTTTAATCGTATGCCGTTTGGTCTGGCCAATGCACCGGCAGTGTTCCAACGATTAATCAATAAAGTTCTTGGCTCATCGCGTTTTACTGATGCAACAGCATATATTGATGACATTTTGATATATGGTTCAACTGTTGAACAATGTCTCGAGAGGTTGGAAAAGATTCTTAAATTGATAGAGGATGCAAATCTTACTTTAAATTTAAAAAAATGTAACTTTTTACAAGATAGAATAAATTACCTGGGTTATGAAATAAGTTCGTCTGGGGTACGTCCTGGTGATAAGAAGACACAATGTGTTATTGATTTCCCTTGTCCTAAAAATCAACACTCTGTTCGACAATTCTTGGGCCTTGTAAAGTACCCCTACTTTAGGAAATTTATTAAAAAATTCGCATCTTTGTCACACCCTTTAAATAAATTGCTGAAAAAGGATTCAAACTGGCAATGGGGAGAAGAACAGGAAAAATCTTTTCAACTTTTGAAGGATAGATTAATTGATAGGCCTATACTGGCTATTTACAATCCAAATGCACAAACTGAATTGCACACCGATGCTAGTAAAATTGGTGTCGGCGGAATATTATTTCAAAGAGTACATAATTGTGATCCTTTTGTCCCGTAGCGTATTACAGCCGTCAAACATCTCCGGAGGAGAAAAATTTTCACGCGTTTGAATTAGAAACCTTGGCTGTGGTTTGCTCATTAGTTAAGTTCAGAGTTTATTTGTTAGGTTTAGATTTTAAAATAGTGACGGATTGTAGTGCTTTGCGTTCAACTTTTTCCAAACGTGATCTCATACCGCGTATAGCAAGATGGTGGTTGACCCTACAGGAGTTTCAGTGCACTGTAGAATATCGCGCAGGCACAAAAATGGCCCATGTTGACGCATTATCACGGAACCCCATTAACGGAAATGTGGTTTCTTTGGAATCTGAACAATGTCCAACGGTGTCGGTGATGTCGATTAGTAGTGATGATTGGTTAGCGACCTTACAATTAGGCGACTCAGAGTTACGTAGGATACGCGATATAATAGAGAGCAAGTTGGATGTTGAAGGCTTAAAATATATAAGGGACAATTATTGCATTAAGGACAATAAGTTGTATAGGTTTTTGGACGGTGACAAGTCACAACTGCGCTGGGTAGTTCCCAAGGGAGCAAGGTGGCAGTTATTACGTAAAAACCATGACGAAATTGGCCATTTTGGGGTAGAAAAGACATTGGATAGAATAAAGACTACCTACTGGTTCCCTAAAATGTCTCGTTTCGTAAAGAAATATGTGCAAGCTTGTATTGAGTGTGCGTACGCAAAAAGGAATATCACAAACGAAGGTCATCTACATCCCATCACAAAGATTGAAGTACCGTTCCACACTCTTCACATCGATCATCTAGGTCCTTTTGTGCGCTCAAAACTTGGTAATTCTTACATTTTGGTCGTGGTAGACGCTTTCACGAAATTTACTTTTGTCAGACCCGTACGAAATACTAAATCTCAAACTACTATACGAGTTCTGGAAGACATATTTTTCATTTTTCGAAATCCCGATCGCATTATATCTGATAGAGGTACATCCTTCACGTCACATGCTTTTAGGAGGTTTTGTTTGGACAAAGGTATTAAGCACGTGCTCAATGCAGTTGCTTGTCCACGCTCTAACGGTCAGGTTGAGCGTTATAACCGTACAATTCTGAACTCGTTAACAGCCCAAAATCTTAATGGAAATGAAAAAGAGTGGGACCATAAAGTTGGCGCCATTCAATGGGGTTTGAATAATACACTACAAAAGACTACAGGTAAGACCCCTTCTGACGTCATGTTTGGGACTTGTATGAAGTCCGAAATAGATCCCAGACTCAATGATGTGGTGACTGAAACCCGGCCAGATATAGATTTGACTACGATTAGGGAAACTGTGAAAGACAATATAGATTTTGAACAAGCCCAACAAAAGGAACGCTATAATAAAAACAGACGTCCTTTTCAAACTTATAGCGAGGGCGATTTAGTGAAAATCAGTAAAAATAGTTTTAGTAATGATGGTAAAAGTAGAAAGCTTCTTCCGTCCTACGTCGGTCCCTATAGAGTAGTAGAGGTATTGGATAAAGATCGTTATAGGGTCTCTGCTATACCAGGTTTGTCAAATAGTAAGAATAAGCGTAAAACTACAGTAGCGGCTGATCGAATGTCTCCTTGGATTCATGTAGCTACCTTAAACGTTAATGATGATGATGATGATGATGACGATAACGAATCAGATACCAATGGAGAAGAGAAAAATAACATGTATATTGAGTAATGTATACCTTTCAAAGTAGGTTAAGATTTTGTAATTAAGAGATTGTTACCTAGTATATTAATTTTATTTAGATGAATTGTATTAAACTGGATAAGATTTGTTAATTGGATAAAAAGGGGAATATAAATATTTTGAGCTATGTACTTTAAATTGTGACTAATATAAGAGTTGAGGATTCATTTGGAAAATAGGAATAAGTATTTATTATGATTTATGATTAATTATACAAAAATTGGATATATTATGGATGTATATGGATTAAGTAAATTTAATGGAGTATATGATTTATGAATTTCCAAAAAAAAGGACATAACTGGAAATGGAACTACGTATTGATATAATTTATGAATTTCCAAAAAAAAGGACATGACTGGAAATGGAACTACGTATTGATATAATTTATGAATTTCCAAAAAAAAGGACATAACTGGAAATGGAACTACGTATTGATATAATTTATGAATTTCCAAAAAAAAGGACATAACTGGAAATAAAAATGGATTGATTCTATCGTACTGGTAGTGAGAATGGAGGGTTCACGCCAGTAAGATAGCTATGGAAAATTGATATTATTATGCTTTTGTAAGAATGGAGGGTTTACATAAGCTTAATAATAATTTAAAAAAAAAATGGATATGACATTATGTCTTACTGGATTGGATGGATTGGAATATTATTATTATTTTATTTGAATTAAGGGAAAACATCTATTTATATTAATAAGATTGTGAATTAAGATTGGTTATATATTAGTGATTAATTAATATTTTGAAATAAGGTAATTGTGTGAATTTTTAAATGTTTTTGTATGATGATTTTATTAGATTTCAAAAAGGTTGGATCAAGAAAGCCGAGTGTTAGATTAAGTTACGTAGTGCACTCTATTGAGGGCGAACATGGGGACATGTCCGTAGTTCAGGATGGTCGAGTGTTAGATTTAGAAACAAAAGATGAAATTAGTCGATTAGAGTTAAAAATAAATTATTAAATTAGTCAATTAAATAACTGGCAACAATTGTAATGGCAACACCAGAGGGGGGGGATTCAAAATGGCGGTCTTTCTCAACGGCATTCTTGATCCGGCGTTGATGCAGGTAACACGTGTGAAGAGAAATATATTGTAGTCTGTGTTCACGAGTCGCATTTAAAGGTAAATGTGTTTTTATTTAATTATATATTTTAATGTAAGCATCAATTATTAATGTAAAATAAACCCTGTGAAAGTGGTGTGAGTATTTTATTATAATACATATTGCTTTACCCTTGCTAGCTAGGTAGTGTGTTAATACATAGATTAATTATTAGTTTAGGTTACGATTGTGTGACAAAAGCTCCATAAAAATTAAGATTAAAAAAAAACGAATGAATGGAAATCGAACCTGCTACCTTTTAACATAGGATGCAGTGTTACTAACCCTACAGCAGTAAAAGAAACATTGTCAGTTCATATTACTTTATACAACGAAACAGATACGCTTTTACTAAATCTAGGAATTCATTTAGTAATGTAGGAAGTCTGCCGAACGCAGGAAACGTGCATCTAGTTCGAAGATGAACTGTTTTGAACAACCTAGAAGTTCCTTATTCCTGTTTCATTTCCGAATGTTGTTAGACAGTTTCTCATAATCTACAATTGAAGTATAAACTTACGATTATGTTGTTATAGTAACTGATTTTGTATGTATGTAGGTACTTTTAAGATACCAGTTTTACGGTACTTATAAGTACTTACTTACTTGTATTACTAGTTCTACTTTGAAAGAATGATTAAATTTAGAAATAACAGAGCCAAAAATACTTTAAATGCAATACAAGATGTTTCTCAACACATAGCCGAACTACTGAATCGTAATGACATTAATAAAAACGTCAACCAATCGGAAATTTCCAGCATTTCTCCAGTAGATTCAGTTCTAATGACGCAAAAATGACGATAAACCGAAATTTTCCACAAAATTGTCACTATAAACTTGTGAATCGTTTAAACAAATTAGTGCGACATAAACGCACGTGTTAGTACGAGATCAAAGAAGTTACATTAACGTCGAAACTGTACAAATCCATTCTTAAGTCTATTATTCCACACCCTTAATGGGTGGTGTCTCTTTCACACGTCGCGATGATTGTAAAGCTTAGTATATGCGTGTGATAAAAATGTGCCGTGTGGTTTTGTTTTATTTTTAGTTATTTGATTTTTAATTTCATGCTTGTATTTGTTGAATTTAAATTTGTTTTTTTTTTATAAAAATATGCTAAAACTAATATAAAAATTAAAATCAACAAACTTCCAACTAACTGACTAACTTTACTGTAACAATCATTCAAATATTGTGAGTAGTCAAATAATTCAATAATAATAATAATTTTGTAATATTTTTATGTTAATGTGTAATATGTAATACTGTTGACGTGTCATTTGTATAAATAAATAAATTCGACCTAATAAATATACGCCATAATAACACACATTCGGATTCAATATCTAACAATATTATACTCAAATATTCAGCATAAATCAAATACCTAATATACGTTACACTTCAAAACAAAATCAATCTGTACGCACGCGTCATTCAAGCACGAAAACTATTCACAATAATCAAAGTACAAAATAACTTATTAATGAAGTGACGCGTAAATTTCGGTTATGTTGCACACATAGACCGAAAGTTCAGTTAATATTACAACAATTAATACAACTAAGTATGTTGTAACGTTATTAATAATAACTTTGTTAAGTTTACGGGTGTTTCAACAATGTCAAACTAGAAATGTACCTACATAGTAGTTTGCAACAAATCTCCTATGTTGTGATAAATCGGTAACAAATTAGTGTTGATTTATTGTTAGTCGTGAGTGGGTGTATTATGGTAATCGTTAAGTTTGAGTATGATGTGTGTATTAGCTCAGACTTCATAGTTTGTATTTATCGATAGTCGTATAATACTCAAAGTACTTTATTTACTGAGATTCCTGTTTTCTTTTAAATATTTGAACAGCTACTCACTAATTCTGACCTAAAATCCATTACGACGTAAAATGATAAACGCAATACCAAAAATTAAAAGCACCGTTTTTCTCGCATGCCTGTTTACACCTTTAACTCACACAAGAGAGCCTGCGGTAGACAAGTGTCTCGAACTATCGAGCCGAGCGACGAGCAAGTAATAAGTACGACGCGCGTCGCTGTCAACGTACCTATTAAGCGGAACGAGAAGAAAGAGCGAAACGAGCGGGCGGGCGTATTGACTGTGTGCCCTCAGCTTTATAATAGAACTTCTAATATGTTTTTTAATCTATTTGTTGAATGGAGGCTTTTGTTGTATTGATTTTATTTGTGGACATCGAATTAAGAATTCTTTATTCTGTTTAGGCGTTAAAGTACATGAAATATCAAAGAGACTACAAAAGACCACTAATACACACATCAAAAGTGTCTAGGGATCAAGCATTTTTATGCGGATTTCTTGAGATTGAGATGTGGCTTTGTAATAAATTTATGATTTTATAAATTTATATGGATCCTTTTTGGTGCATTTCATAATTTGAATCAGGAACTGTGAATCAAATTCGAGTAAAAGATGAAAATCAGCTGTCAATATTTTCCCTATAAAAACATACAACGCATTGAAGACATTATTAGTGCTACTGTTTCCCTACTACTGATTAAAACCAACGTTATTATGGAGCGGCGACGTCATTTAAGCAGGGAAGAAATGCTCAGAGCCGTGGGAATGATAGAAGCTGGTTCCCGGCAACGTACTGTGGCTTTAGCTCTGAATACAAGTCAGAGTGTTATCAGTCGACTTTGGACACGTTACCGAAGCACTGGTACCGTGGCTGAGCGCCATGGAGGACGGTATCGCTGCACCACACGGAGACAAGACCGATACATTCAAATCTTAACTCGAAGAGCTCCAACAATAACCGCCATGATGTTAGCCGTGCGGCTTCATCACTCTTCAGGGAACTTAATTAGCGACCAAACAGTCAGAAACCGCTTGCATGAAGTGAACCTTCATTCCCGAAGACCGCTACGGGTACCACCTATAGCAATGCACAATCGTAGGATTCGATATCAATGGGCTCTTGAACACAGAAATTGGGCAGAAGAACAATGGCGTTTCGTGTGCTTTTCTGATGAGTCTCGTTTTGGTATGAGACCGGATACAAGACGTATACGACACTGGAGAACCCCTGGACGCCAACAGCGATTAAAATCCTGCCAGGAAGTCCATCCTTATAGTGGTGGAACCATCATGGTATGGGCGGGTATTTGGATCGGCGGAAGAACTGAGTTGATTTGGATCAGAGGCAACCTCAACGCTCAAATTTATGCTGAGACGATTGTATCAGACGTCATCGTTCCTCTACAAGTGCAAATCGGTCCCTTATTTCAGTTAATGCATGATAATGCACGACCGCACACCGCAAGAGTTGTAAGACAGACTCTCGCCGCAGCTAACATCAATGTCCTGCCCTGGCCTGCTCAGTCGCCAGACTTGAACCCGATTGAGCATGCATGGGATATGCTACAGAGAAGAGCTCTGCCGAATATGGAGGGTATCCAGTCGCAAGAAGACCTTTTTTTGTTGTTGCAACGAACATGGGCGGCCATTCCACAGCGTGATTTGGATGAACTCATTTTGAGTATGCCAAACCGATGTTCTTGTGTTGTTAGTGTTCGCGGTAGAAACACGGATTATTAATTGTTTAAGTTACCCAATAAAATTTTAAAGAAAACTGTTATTTCAGTCTTTTTTTCGAACTTTAATGTTAGTGGTTCAAATGTCAAAAATCCCTTTATTAGGAAAATGGCAAATTTCTTTATTAATGCAAAGGTGACTTGGTTTATCGTTACTGTGACAAACGAAAACACTTTATTTGATGAATCCTTAAAGAAAATTTTAATTAATATCAATCAGGAGAAAAGTTATTGCAAAAATATATGTTGATCCCTAGACACTTTTGATGTGTGTATTTGATAAAAAAAATATAAACTTATGAATAGATAAACTTTACATCAAGAATGTGCCTTCTTTCAGTAAACACTTTGTAAATCTACCACTAATTTGTTTTTTAAAACCACTCATTTAAAGTGTCAAACAATTATCTTGTTCACTCAGAAAAGTTTCACGCCATAAGTGATTGATTGACCATACCATGATCAATAAAAAATTCAAAAACAAATACTGAACCAATAGCTAATTCAGCAATCAAATACCAATTAAACTGAAAACCAAAATTCATTAGCCTTTATTATAAATTATATTTCAAAGTCGTAAGCCAACAAATTATTAATTGCCGGTACCCGTTCAATGGAATTGGTCTTTTGATCTTTGATTTTGTTTAATATAATTATTTATGTAAGTATTTATTTTATTTGGTTTTTGACCAGTCAAGTACTAGTAGGACTACTACTCAGGGATTTTTGCCTTTCAATTAGAGAAAATACTTTAAAATCAATCGATAGTGTCGTAGCTATGTACGTCGCAGTTGCCGAAATCATTTTAAACTTTTGTAAACCGAAATTATAGTTATTAAAACACAAATCTTCAGGTTACACTAACGGTGATCAAGAGGTGACTGTCCCCGCCCTTCCTTAATTAACCCCCGACGCAAAAAGAGGGGTGTTATAAGTTTGACGTCTGTGTGTGTGTGTGTGTCTGTCTGTCTGTGGCATCATAGCACCCGAACGGATGAACCGATTTCAATTTAGTTTTTTTTTGTATTAAAGGGGACTTACGTGCGAGTGTTCTTAGACATGTTTGATGAAAATCGGTTGACCCGTTTAAAAGTTATGGTCGTTTAAAAGTAATTGTGTTGGGAGTTTTTTAAATTTTTAATTTAATTGTTATTTAAAATGTTTTCATACGCTATAAAGTCTGTTATAAACTGTAATCAAACATTACCAATCAAAATAATTACTCTCAAATTATTACGAAGAACGGACCAATTCTCAGTACAAAACATTAATCAAGAAACACGTGACAACATAGAACTCCCATAACCATGGCACTGGTTCTATTTCAGTTAAACTTTATTAACTTGAACCATATTTCAACCGGGAAATTGTACGTTTTAGTAAATTAAGTTACATCGCAACGGATATAGAACGTTCGGGAGCGTTTCGTCTTCAATTTGTAACTACCCAACCCACGGCAGTTAATTACTTTTAGTAAGTATATAAGAATATGTAATAATATCATGTCAATATAATTGGAACGTTTTGAAATTAATGCGAAAGCCCTTTGACCTGAAGGGACCGTCACTGAATCTTGTTTTAAAAGGTCATATTTTAATAAGTTTTGTTTATCAAAAGAATCTGATAAAATTTTAATATGAAGTATGCCATCGATGCGATGTTTCAATATAATACAAATTAAGGCATTTTTTCTCTCAATTTTACGAACAGCTCTATTTTCAAACTTACTTTCAGAAGTGCTGGATAGGAGGAAACCATTTTTTTACGCTGTGAAAATGCATAGAACGGCATACTGGATAGAAGGAAACCTTAGGAGCACCATTTACTAATTTTTTATGTATCGATTTTAAGTAAAGAATAATGAAAAGGTCATTCTCCCACGCTTGGTTATTAAATAATAATTCTTATAATTCTTTGTTGTTGAATAATATGTTTTGAACAAAATAGTTATTTAAGAACAATTATTTAAGGTCATTCCGAAAATATTGTTTAACTTAAAGCATAACAAATGATGAGTCAGCTTACCACAAAACAGATCAAAATCTAGTTTTTTTTTATAAATATTACCTATTATTTAGTTATTTGAATACTATTATTGATATTAAATATCAACCACAATGACGTTATAAATATATTTTCCGAAAACGTGTCCCGAACTCAAATTACTGCAAATTATTGGATTACGGGTTCGATTCCCTCCCTTGCAAGTTTTAATATTACCTGTGGCGCCATCTAGTATATTAACATAGACACTACATCGTAATTACATTGAAACAAAGATGGAGTTATAAAACCGAAACCCATAAAAGTCATATCGACGAGAGAGGTTGCCGGGCGATGGTAAAGAAATGATAAGAACATAAAATGTGATGTAATGAAATTGGATTGAAATGTTACACGAATATGTATTTTATGGCTACATTTATATAATATAATGTTGAATGAAGTATATCTGTATAAAAGGGAACCGCTGCTGACTGACTGACTGATGTAACTGACACTCATCTTATTTAAGCCACTGAACGGCTTGGCTACACAATAGGGAAATTGTCGCATTTCTAAAAAAAATAGTATGTACGCGGAAATTATTAATCAATAAACAAAACATTGAAACTAAACCTTTTTTAAATTTAAAAAGAATCGTTCTAGAATTTAAGAAAAAATAAAAAGAACTTAAAAACTAAAAAATATTAAAGAAATAAACATATTTTCATGATGTTTGATCATATTTTACTTTGAAAACAAATTCTAACTCAACTTCGTACGGAATCACAGTTTAATACATTTTCTTTTTGCTATAAAATCGTTTCATTAAATCAGAAGTTACCTTTTGAGAGCAAACAAATTAACGAACTTCGGAACTTTTCCGCTGCACTTTAGTCGTCCTGAAATGGTTTTTAAGCTAACGAGTTAAGACTCAAATTTGAGTGTAGTTAAAAAAACTTGTTCGAATGCAATAAATAGTATTTTCTGAAGTTGGTTTAAGCACCGACTTTGCTAAATGAGCTGTTAGATTCTTTTGTAGCGTGAATAATGTTGGTGTACTTAGTACATTTGTTATTAAAGAATAATGGATGTTAATTGCATGGAAATAGAGAAGATAATCCCAGAACGCAATGCATATTCTTCAGTTACATACTCTTCTTTGGAAAATAAAGGTTAATTTTGAATTAAAAGGTAAAGTAGTTGTAAAATTAGATAGAATAAGTAAGTTTGTACTTATAGCGAAAAACTCATAGGTATTAGGTACAGTTACAAATATAGCATATATCTAATCTACGAAATAAGTACTAGACTCGCGTAAAGTCCCGATCTTGTGTTCTATCCTAATCCTAACTAATACAGTAACTCTGTCTGTCTGTTACCTTTTCACGGCTAAACTATTCATATTAGTAGAAAAATAAGTATACAGTACACGAATGATACTTCTAATATAACTTCACTAATACTAACCGCAGATTATTTACCTAAGCTAAGTATTGACGAGGGTGTAGTTGAGGTACAGTGTACAGTAGTACCGCGGGACGCGATTATATCAAGTGGACGAAACTTTCCAGACGCACCTGTTAGAAGTTTTGGATTATTCTAGAATTGCCGTCACGTAACCATACTGTGTAGGGTTTAGAACTGTTTTTTTTTACAATTTAATTTTCATAATATACCAGGAGGGAGAGGCCTTTGCCCAACTGTGGGACAGCAATTATTAATATAATATACCAGATTGAACTTCGGAGTTTAATATAAGACACTGAACGTATGGATTTTCATATAAGTAGACTAGATATTAATTTTTTTTGTACAAATACAGTTAACGTCAGGCTAATAGGGCTGTGATAGTTACAGTATGATTTAAATAAAAAAGCAGTTGTAACGTTTCGTTTTTTTTTTATAAATCAGACGCTTAGCCTTAGCTTTGTCGAAATTAAAAAAATATAGTTTAAAAAAACTAAAAAACACGCTTTTTATAGAAAACCGAACTAAAAAATAGAAAATAAAAGAAAGCGTGGGGTGCTTTTTAAAATATTGACACCATGCACCCCACGCTTTTTTTTATTTTCTATTTTTTAGTTCGGTTTTCTATAAAAAGCGTGTTTTTTAGTTTTTTTAAACTATAATTTATTTTCTACTTTTTAGTTTGGATTATAGATGAAAATTATATAAATTAACAAAAATCATATTTTGCAAATTGAAAAATGGAATAATTTTATCAAATTAGTGTATTGTCATCGGTCCTCAATAAATCTACAAAGTTTGAACGAAATCTGGCCGTTTAAAGTGGGTCAAAATAGCGCCCAAAGAAGTCGGTTACAAACAAACATACAAACATACTAACATACAAACATACAGGTGAAGCTAATAAAAAGCGTATAAAAAGGACTTCATACTATTTTTTTCAGAGTCTGAGAAAAACTGGTAAGTACCTACATATATGATATTAAAAAAATCAGTATAAGTACAACTAAGTTCTATTTTATAATTAAAATTTCAGCGTCAAAAACACAGCAAGAAAAAAAGAATTAAAGAAATCAATTACAGAAATACATTTACAAATACACGAAACATTTTGAGGCTGAAGAGCTTTCTCAAGCGCCTTTACGTTGTACTTGTATCCTTAAGCAGGCAGTTTCGGTAATTAGACCTCTCAACCTTAAAATCTTTTGTGAATTTATTTTGAAATTATTATTAAACGCAATTACAAGGAAAAATGTAAGTATTTAATGGTTGAACTCTGTGGGTTGTTACGGCAGATTAAAAGCTTTTTTTTATTTTTTTAGCGAATATTTGTGTGAACCACAAATGTTTTATCTCGATCTGGGTGTGTATGTGAATGAGTGTGTGCGTAGTTTCTGATACCCTAGATACAAGTTTCGAACTTAGGGGTCAGTTACTATAATGAGATGATGTAGTAAATGATTATGTTATGTTATTATAGGTTCTCACTGCTGAGCAAAAGGTTTTTTCTGATTATGTGATTGAAGATATTAGTACAATAAGAAGAATAAACGTAATCACCACGCTTTGCTTATGTGTATTGATAAAATTAACCTGAGTCATCACATCAGCTTATATTGGTGAAAATGCTACTACTCACCTCAAATCGAATACTGGACCTTTGACTTAGCAAGGTGTTAAAAATATTTATATAGATTCTTAACACATATTGAAACCGGTCATATTCAATTAAATGAAAGTAACGGGATGTTCGTACATACTTATTTAAGTCGAATCCCTCGACTAGTTTCAGGTTATATTCAGTTTTTATATGTTCAGCAACTTACCTGTAACAAGAAAAACATATCATTAGAAAACGTTATATGATACACAAAAGTGTTATGTGGAATGTATTATACTCCTAACTACGTTGAGCGACTGCTATCAGACCTTCACTTGTTATATACCCAGAAGGTGATACGTCATTGTGTGGTTTAACTAAATGATATAAGATCATTTATTAATAAATACCATCATCTTTATAATAACATCGATTGTTTAAACCCATGTGCTCTAATTACGTCCTAATATCCTTACATTTAATAGCAGTTATTTATATACACATAAACCAGTTAATGTTTTCCGAAAACTCAACGTTCTGTAAACGATTGAGTTATATTTAAACTCGATTATTATTGGAAAACGCTGTAAAAATTAGTAACCAATAGGTATTAAAATGTGCGCTAGTTTATGGCGTAAAAAGTGTGAGATATTTAAAAGCGTAAGATAGATCGTATGGAAGATGTCGTTTTAAGCGTCTATGACTCTCTTTAAAAAAATGTTGGTTCAAAATATGAAAGTGTAAGTAAGAAACAAGCCTGGAAGAGATCGCTTCAAGATGTAAGATCACCTATATTTTTTTCTTGTATTAGATCCAATTCTCTAATTGGGGTTAGTCAATTTTCCGCAGTTAAGTCATTTGACTCACATCCCAAAGATAAAGCAAAAAAGACCCATAAAATATATCCACCAACATAAAAAAAAACAATTACAAACATCTTACTCATATTATTTAGCACCCGACTGTACTTAAGGCGTACAAGTCAAACATTATTATTCACTGCAAATTATTTCTCTCACGAGGTACAGTCGTGTGTAAAAGTGCCCAAAGGTAGTATAAACTTTGAAATATGTTCTTGTGTAGTGAGCCCGTCTTTAGGTACTGCAACAGGCGTTCGGGTATACACATACTCGTACTATAGTATATAATACCAGTATGTATACCTTAGAGTATTCCGTCGTATCGGGTATTTTATTACCCCACTGAACTTTATACGGTGGGGGGTTCTACAGAAAATTGTGTGCTTTTCGTCGTTAAGATATAAAAAAGGAAATGACGAATTCAGTATGCGGGAATGAGTGGAATTGAATTTGTTTGTTAAAAATTTTTGTAGGAGTGTTTTATATTAAGGTCTAATAAATAAATCTATAATAATCACGAATGACTAGAATCCCTGTCCTTTTATATTTTTTCTTTCTGAACTAAAAGTAGTTTTACAGATGTAAAAATAATATGATTAAGCTTTCAGAACCACAAAGAATAACAATCATCGCTCATCCCTGGAATCGAATCCGGAACTTTCAATATTTTAGGCCCAAATCTTCTAGAATCTACACACTAATTGTTAAGATAAGATTACACATGCGAAATAACCGCGACTCCCGAGATTCGTCTGTCGTCGCGTCTCGCTCAGATTTACGACGTCACGCCTGTCCGGTACGGACACACTCTTTACGATTACTGCCCGTTTAAAAATGGAACATTAAACATATTACATGTTACTACAACATGAAAGTAAGCTAAATGATCTTATGTGACATTAATTGTTTGTTTAATACCATTTTCTTTATAGTAATTAACGGATAGTTCAATAAAATTAATAACTATACAAAGTTATAAAGAAATTAACTTCCAGCGTCTGTACGACTTTTAAGTTTGGCAACGATCTTTCGATTTTTATCTAGAACAAACCCACTTTCTCACTTTTGTTAATAAAAGAGTGAGGACTGATCACTGGGCTTGTGTAGAAACTAAATAAATAAATGAATTCACAAAACATAATTGTAAACATTCATAACACTTTGCAATTTTTATTATATAATACTGTTGGTGTTCCTATTTAAATAAATAAATAAAACATAATAATTAAATAATATGCGTTTTTTATGAATTACTTCAAAATTACGGCGTCCATTATGTTTTGGCTTCCAAACTCTACACAAAGTTTACGCCGCGCGACGCGAACGCCCCGGTTCACCACTGGGCTACGATTTACAAGACACCGTCTTGCACACATGTGTGTACCCAGCTCAACTTCGGTAATTTAGAATTGTGAGCGGGAAATACTACAATTTCAATAGTCAAGCATGCTGCACTAAGTATCTGTTTCTAATTTAGTTAAAGTGCTATAAGCTCAGTACTTATTGCATATACTTGCAATCTGCTTAAGCCACGCTTAGCACCCTTATAGTTAGTGATCGGTGGCCGTCATTAAAGTAGCTTTCAAATGCTCGTGTCTATGCTAAAGGCAAGTAAAATCGTTGGCCCTGATAATGCCCTAAAATGTGAACCAAAATTATATTTTGTTTTCTAGATTGTGGAAGTATGATGGCGTGTTTAAGAAAATATTAACGTTCTTACATATCAAACAGCTGACCTCAATAAGACACGCGACAAACATTTCGTAGAAGACAAGATCCTTCAAATTAAGCAACAAAAACTTAACACTTCTTTCGAAAAACAAAAAAACACCAAACGCAAATAAAGCCACAGCAAAATCCGCAACAATCACAACCAAACGTCAAAATTAACATTCATTTCACTTCACTACACAGTTAATATTAACGTACGGCATACACAGCTTTATCGGCTCCACAATAAGATTTATTATCGCATATTAATAATTGCTACAGTGTCGCTCCTACGTCACAGTGTAAATATTTACAGTACGAAATCTTGTTCTGTATTTGAATGTATGTACGGAGCTGTCATCTTGACGTGTGTAATAACAATTTATTGCATTGGTTTGTGTGCGTGAATTCGGATGGCTATAGTAATATTGGTGTGAGTTAATCTAGCGAAGTTAATTGTAGTTTGTTTACCGAAGTCTGTGGGATTTGTAGTGTTTGCTTGGATTGTATTGTATTTTATAATTACAATAACAAACTATGTTTGAGTTCCATTTTGTGGTGACAGAGGTTTTGACATGATTTTGTGAAGATAGTTTTCTTGCGACAATTTCAATGTTCACGGAAGATTTTACTTATTAAAAGTTTGGTATGGCCATGAATATTACTAGTATTGTGTTTTTAATAAGTAGTCATTACGTTACATAGCATTAAAATGAGAAAGTATGTTTTATAATTCAAAGCATTCAATGTTTCGATATCGTCACATTAAATTCTTCTATTCGACAGCTAGGTGTACATGCCACTCAAGGACCGAAACGTCTTTAAAGCGTAAAATCAAAAGAAAAAAAAGCAATTTATTTCTCATTCAAATTCTATCAATAAGCCAGAAATAATCAAATAAAAATCCAGCGCAAAAACACGCATTCCAAAAAGTGTAATTTCTTGTAACGTTACTTTTTGCAAACATACAAAAATTGAAAAGGTCCATTTTGTGAATTCCACAATACAATCTTGGAAATAAAAGGCTGTCTTTACAGTGTAATTTGAAGCGAGACGACGCTAAAACGTGCGCTGTGTGTCAACCCTAATTTACAAACGCGAACCGGTGGCGCGGCGGGCGCATTTCGATTGAAACAACCTTTTACGAACAAGCTTTGATGTATGTAATGCCCATACCGCGTTATCCTTACACTGTGTTATATCGCGCGTGCCGTTAACGTTTCATGAGCGTTTTTATTAAACACTCCCAAATGTATGAGGTTTGGAATTTGACTATTTATCTTGAGAGAAAATGCGGTAATAAACTTTAGTCTTTGTTTTTGTTCGAGATGGGTTTTGTTAGGAGAAACTGTAGTTTTACGTGACAGTGGCTGAATATTTAAACTGGGTTACAGGTGCTACCGCGAGATAACTGCAGGTTACGAGCAAGGACACAGATTTTAAAGAATATTGAACATATTTTTACAAGATTTACTTATATTTAAAGTTTAATAGGTTTGTATGTTTTGTTTTTAGAAAGTTTTATAGATATTTTTATCAACTTCAAAAATCTAAATTTTGCTTTCCACTTTACATTTACATTTTACTTTAAGTAAAATATTGTTTTGGTTACCACTGCAAGGCACAATTTTCTCTCTTGTAGATGATAATATAATTGTACAATAATAGATATCACAGATAAAATGTGTGTTTTTATGAAATTTACATTATAAACAAAAAATAAACATTCATCTTTTTTACCATCTCAAAAAACAAATTTCAATATTTATACTCCAGAGTTCATAAATCTAAATAAATACGCCAAAAAATATGAGACATTTATCATTAGTTATCCAAAATATATTGCACTTTCAGTGAACGCTATTTCAATAAAATACAGTAGTTTGAAAAACATCATGCTTGTCTCATAAAATCAGTTCACACTTTAATATTACGATAATTTGCAGTCTCTTCATCATTTGCAAGTATTTTTATTTTCTTGGTTCAAACTTTTTAAAATATTGATTGATACAGAACATATTGGTTTGGAAATTGATATAGAAGTTTCTCAGAAATTATTATTTAGTTTGTTTCAGTAAAGTTTATTTATTACTTAGTTTACGTTCTTCTTCTAAACGTGTCGACTCATATTTGAGGACCAGAACTTATTAACAGTATTAGTATTTAACATTTCTTTGTTTAATGGTGAGTCTAAGATTATGTAACATTTTTCGACGTGAGATTGTGTGACATAGTTTTAAAACTCACATAATATAAACGCACGTTGAGTTTGCACTTATTACGAGATTCCAGATGAAAATGAAACGCGATAAACGTTGCAAGTGACTCGCACCAGTAACTGGACTGGACCTAAATCTGTTTACACTAAACCTATTCCGTAGCTGGACTGAAATCCAACGCTGCACCAAGAGTATTGGATCAGTGTAAATCAACTTTAGCTTCCTATAACGAAAATAGTATTCTAAGTAACACAAACGGTCATGTTTAAAACTAAAGGATGATTTACAACTGGCAAGCCGCATTAATGTCGCCGTTTATATTGTGCAGTTAAATGTTGTAATGGAACTATAAAGAAACAATGTATTACTATTGGTTTGTATTGTTTTAGAAACGGATGACGTGAGTTTGTTATATTGAAAATTAGATTTAATGCCTCAAAAAACAATACAACTCGTAGTTTACTGACATCCTCATCTTTCTTCTTCAAAAACTTTGTTCTATATTTGATTGGGGTCACTTTTAAGGTTTACTGAGATTTGAAGGAATAGCAGTAGTAAAATACCGGAGTGAGCGACTATCAATCATCAGATCATTTTATACGTAGAACGACTGTCATCAGATCTTCATAATGTATGATTGAATGCTAGACAGAACTTTATGCAAGCTCTGGAAAAACTACGTTCTCTTGAAATAAGAACGTGATTTCTTTAAATTGTGACAATTTTACACATTCGTTAGAAATTCAAAAACAAACTGTGAAGACTGACGTTCGTAGTACGTTATCAGATCATTAAATTGAAAAGAGAAGTTAGTTTATTTTATATGTTAATTGAAAAAAATTTCGTATAGCCCTCTGGGTTGTGAAGGTCTGATAGCAGTCGCTTTACGTAAAATACTGACATTCCGCCAAATCTGGTTAAACTGAAAACCGACCCCAAATAGACATGGGATATAGGTTTGGAAAAGAAGAATTAAAAATTAAGATTAATGTAAATCTGTAAGGTCCCATAGCAGAGAAAAATGATCTCACCATTTGATGTTACTAGTTGATTGTAGAATAACGCTTTTTCTGTATTACAAGTAAGAGTTGACGTAATGTATTGACAACGTTTGATTAATCCGTGTTGGTGATCTCAAACCCAAGCTATAAAGTACTATAATAAAATAGAAAATCAAATAAAAAGCCTTTATTGTTGATTTTATTTAAGATTACAAGTTTTTGTGCGCCTAGTACTATTTTAATATAGAGTACTAGGCAAACATAAATACGCAGCAAGTCTCTTCACGTCATTTACTTTATCACACATAATCTGGTCACATCTAATCAGCACTGATTTGCCCCAGAATCAGAACCTTTTCAACGCTTTGTGGTAACTATTTAGTAATCTGTGTTTGTACAAAAGTACTAGGCGAACATAAATTCTTAGGAAGTCTGTTCGAGTTACTTAGATTGCGCTTACGTTGCTTAGTCTAGTAATGATGTATTTAGCAGCTCTTGGAGCATTAATTAACGGACATTTTGCCAGTATTGCACAGCCAGGACATAATGCCAACTTAACCGTATGTAATATACGAAACACCTTCTACTTAATGAATCATTCGACCATTATAACTTGGTCTTGCTGTGGTGCAAAGGAAGGGCGATGTTTGGTAATTTGGTTCAAATTAGCTGTGATTTTGTAATTGAATGTGACTTGAGAAGTCCTATTTAAAAAGGAGGATTACTATAGAACCTTTTTATGAACAAGTATATTGGTAGGAGACTGTGAAGGTTGGAAATATTTGAGGGAGATCTGTGCCCAGCAGTGAGACAGTTATAGGTTAACATAAATAACGTTTAGGGACCTTTTTGCAAAGTTAACGAAACCATTTTATTATGCAATGATATTGGCTGCATACATGTTTATCGAAAATAGTATTCTACGCAAAATCTGTTATCTAAAAGTAATCTTTAACCTCAAAGATCACACTGCAAGCCAAAAGCATCACTCTCACTGATGATATTAGCCCTGTGAAGACGAGAAGCATTACCTATGCTAAAGGTAAACCCATACAGCAATAACACACAACCTTATCTCAATCTGTGTTCAACATAAACTTGAAACACCGTTCTGTAATAAAGTATTCTTTACGATTCACAATCAAAATTTCGCCCAGACCTACGTTTTTATAGTCCAACCATGATTAAAGTAGGAGAGATCAACTTACAGTGGTCGTGCCAACATCTCTGGAAGGTAATGAACTAATTTGTCTTCGGTATAATGGTTGCTTTAAATCTGGGTTTGGACGGCAAATGGTTAGCGGTAATGACGAATATTATGTTAAAATATGTACTGGTGCCTTGTTTACGTTATGGTGTTTGCTTCGAGACGTGTATTATGATTGTGTTTTGTTGATGTAAGGGGTCGGAGATAGAGCCAATGTCTTGGGGGATTAATTTTGAAATATATCGTAATTTGCGAGATCATAAGTAGCTACGTACCTATTTGTGTGTATTTTATTTAAATCCTGAAATCCTGCGCAAAATATTTTTAGGGACAAACACAAAATTCGGATTTTTTGCAACGTAGAAAATTACATCGTGTTAACATCACACCCTGTCACATTATATGTGGCCGATGACGTCATTAAACAAAATACCTACCATGCCACCGTAGATCCCCATCCTTACTATCCTAGTGATCACCTAACACTAACAACTCGTTATCATCTCCTATGTTATCAACATAATACGTAGCACTCGACCCTACTCACAAAGGATGTCTCCGTACCTTGAGACCCCAAGAAGTCCCTAAAAAGAACAACACACGCAATATTTACACAGGACAATATTACTTAAAGGGTCCTATCGTCCTTATTTCGTACCTAAGGAAAGGTCGGTGCGAATAACGAAAATATTAAAAATTGAGTTTTGTGGGTATGATGGTTCATTTGTATGAAAATTGGGATAGAACATAGGCTAAAGTAATAATGGATAGTGTTTTCACAAAAAGGATATAGAGTAACTTCTTCAAAGGTGACTAGGCTTTTTCTAGGTACAACCTTTTTAAATAAAATAACATAATCATTAACTACATCATCTCATTATAGTAACTGACCCCTAACTAAGGTCGAAACTTGTATCTAGGGTATCAGAAACTACGCACACACTCATTTACACACACACCCAGACCGAGACAAACATTTGTGGGTCACATAAATATTCACCCCGATTCAAATTGTGTCGTTGTTTTTAAATGCTCTAAAGAGTTATGTCACAGACCACGCGGCAGGTCTCCAATGCGGTGGACTGACCAAGTTAAAGCAGCAGTGGGCAGCCGGTTATCAGACTGCACCCCCCAGTCCATAACTATTTTGACAACTTAAATTCGTTAAATATTATGTACTCAATATGTTTCGTATTTTTCTTCTTTTGATTTTATTTATGTATTTTAATTTTGTTATTCTAATTGATTTTATTTTATTTTTGTTTTCTACCTTTCACAATTTTGAGACTATAAGTTATGTGTAGTTTAGTTTAAGTACATTTTCTTTTTTTTTTTAAATGTTGTCTATTTAGAGCATGTTGTGGCTTCTAAAGAATTTACATTTAGATTTGAATTTTGTGTATTTCAATAGTTTTAAGATTAATGTAATTTTCACTGAAGTCCTTAATAAATAAATAACAGGGAGCGATGGCGGGAGATCGTGCGGAGAGCTATGTCCGCGCCTACAGCCACAGTGGACAGCTCCACGTGACCACGACCGCTCTGCCAAGGGCGTATCCACAGAGAAGAAGAAGGAGCTACGTTACAAGAAAGTCTTTTCAATCTTTCAATCATTTTCTACTTTAAATATTTATGTGCTCCTTTTATTTTATTTTCAACTAGCAGCGCCTCGCGGTTTCACCCACGTAGTTTTCAATTTACCCCCCTTTTCTCCGCCTATGGAGGGAATTTCCAAAAATCCTCTCTTAGTGGTAGCCTACTCCCTCTAATAAACACACGTGCCAATATTCAGCTCTCTACGACCAGTAGTTTCGGCTGTGCGTTGTCTGTTAGTAAGACACTAAATCACTCAGTAACGGAAGAGTTTTATATATATAGATATTACCTTTTCTCCGCCTATTTCCGCGAATTTCCAAAAATCCTCTCTTAGTGGTAGCCTATTCCCCCCAACAAACACACATACCAAATTTCAGCTCTCTACGGCCAGTAGTTTCGGCTGTGCGTTGTCAGTCAGTCAGTACATCACTCAGTAACGGATGAGTTTTATCTAATATATAAAATTCTCGTGTCACAGTTTTCGTTGCCATACTCCTCCGAAACGGCTTGACTGATTCTCATGAAATTTTGTGACCATATTCAGTAGGTCTGAGAATCGGCCAACATCTATTTTTCATCCCGAAATTCCCACGGGAACTACGCGTGTGAAACCGCGAGGCGCAGCTAGTATATAGATAGATATTATAACAAATTCCCTTCCTTTAAAGAGTAAAATGTCGTATGAGTTAAACATTCTCTGACATACAATTTTACTTTACAACATCCAATTTTCTCCGATACTCACATTACGTAAATGAGTTACTCCTTTATATACCTCAATAACTTTTATTTTATAGATATGTTTGTTTGTTGAAACACTAACTTCAGTCGGGTACGAAATTTGTTTTCTTTGCATCTGGTATTGTAATAAATGATATTAGTTTTATTACTAGGACAGGTGGCTCTCTGATCTATGAATTTATAAGAACGCTGTTGGGTTTTCGTTTTATTAGCGGTACGAAATTAAGAATTTTGTAGAGTTACTTTAGATTAGATTAGATTATATCTTTATTGTACACATCTCAAAAATAAAATATTACAAAATTAAAACTTATACTAAGTGCCACAATGGGCGGCCTTATCACTAAGAGTGATCTCTTCCAGGCAACCTTTGGATGGAGAGAATAATATGAATTAATGAGCTTTACTTAATTTATTAGGTTTATTGTGGAGTTATACCGATTATTTTTTAATTATTTGATGCCTAACGTGTAAAATAACACTTTTTAATAAAAATACTTTTAACCGATTTATGTTGTGGTTTCATTTATGAAGGTCTTCGATCCCGTAAGGATTTCAGGATAAGCATGCTATTTGTAGATACAAGAAACAACTGTATATAACCTAATTTAACTTATATCCATTTTTAATTATAAATTGTGCAAAAAAAAAACTACATACAATTAACGATATCAAACGAATTTTTTGATCTGTGAATTAAAACGGTATTAAACCCGTGTCCCAATACGGGAAACATGCAAGAATAAATAAAATCAAAGAGTGTTCTCTCTGTAAGTGGCTGGGAGACGTATGAGTGACGCCAGATCGAAGGTTCAGACGTGAAGGAACAGTATTTAATTTGGTAAAAGTAATGAGGTATTTGCTCATTTGAACAAATACATCATGCTGATGAGGTATAGGCACAGGTAATCACCCGACTCATGCAATCTGGTGATAATAAACTCATGACGTGTTTAGTTTAGAAAAAAACACACATGCATTACTCAATTCATATCAAATCTTGGACTTGTGCCTTGGTAGTATAAAATACCGCTAGACTACCAAAACGGTATTCGTAGTAAAAACGGTGACGGTTTATATAAAAATAAACGTTAGTTTTACTTGAAGATTTAATTTTCTTCATACATAAAACAGGTTAAGTAAGACCTAAAACATTCTATTCAAGTTTCTGCTAAGAGAACATTCAGAAACTTTGATTCATTAAAACACCTATCCTTTGTACACTGCGCTCTACGTTAAGGTACTTTAGCTGGTGGTCCAAGTTAAACGCGCAAGCGGTAAAACATTCTTTTGAGCTGATGGTTTAAGCTGTCCAAAACTGTGGTCAACTTGATGTGAATTACCTTCTTCTTGGAGGTATTGAAACTTTATGATTTGGTTATGGAAAATCATGGAAAAGTCATCTGAATCTTAAAGTCAAAAGATCTGGCCGACTGTCGTTAGACCAGAAGACAATACAAATGTTTTTGTTTTAACTAACTGTTAGACTTTTGAAAGTTCTGCCAGTAATGACTGTTTTACAAGAAGTGACTGTCACAAAGGCTCTAAGGCTCTAACTAGTCACGACTTTCAATGATGTTATTTACAACAACCGGGGCTGATAGATAAACGTGCGTCCCAAAGCAAGGAGAGCAAAGAACGTTTACGTTAACTTGTTAAAAAACGAAGAAAAACCTCTTTTCGCTTACACTTGTATCCTTAATAGGTACTGGCCTTAAGAGTCCATTCAGAAACGTAAGTATCACGCTTCGCCGCGTACAGTTAACGAGTACGATTTTATATTTTCAGAATTTTCCTCATACACACGTGTATACAGGAGTCCTGAGGGACCGATTTACTGGGGAATATTTCTGGAAAACAATCACGTTCCCGCTAAACTCCAGTTTGGAGTTAATGATCTAGTTTTTGAACGTTGTTCTGGAATTTTATATTGAATTTTAAAGAAAGAAGTTAAGTAAGTATATTTTTTATAAACTGTTGTTAAAAGTAGGTACAAAGTAAAAAGAAAGTGTTTATCAATTAAACTAGCAGCGGCCCACAATTTTCTATTTTGTTATTTATTTTTCAATCGTAAGACATCTTACTTTACTTTCTCTTTGACGACCACTGTAGATGATTTTAATATAAACTAAAAAGTATTATGTACAAAATAAAATATTCCATTAAAAAAATGATCTAATGCTAAAACTCAATGCCATTTTAAACAAGACGACAAGAAAAAGATGCGTCGTTCCCTAATTGTCAGTTACAAACATAAAAATAATATGATAAATACTAAAATGTGAGTCGCATCAACAATTAAACTGGGTTGGTTTGTGAAATATTTTGTATCTTTCTCCCCTTTTTCATTCAATGGTGTCTACTTGCCCCTAGTGTAGGTTAATGAGCAACTGTGCATTTCAGTTGTCGAGTTTTATTTTTTTTTCGCGTTCCAGACAAACAATACTAAGTACATGTCGAGTTTTTCTGGAGCGTAATTTAAAAACATGCTGTTTCGTTGTGAAAATTTGTTAAAATGTGTGTATTTCGTTTGAAATTTGTTAAAATATGTTTCACCTGCGTGGTTCCCGTTCCCGTGGTAATTTCTGGATAAAAAGTGTCCTATGTTCTTTCCCGGACCATGACCTACCCTTGTACCAAATTTCCAGTCAATCGGATCAGTAGTTTAGCCGTGAAAAGGTAACAGACAGACAGACAGAGTTACTTTCGCATTTATAATATTATTTCGGATAGTACTTAATAAAACCGCTAGAAATATCAAATCATAGAAGAACTTTTTTTTATTCAGACTTTAAATTTTGAGGTTAGTGCGTTACACCAAACATTCAAGCTCTGCAGCTCTATAGCATATGTATACTTGTATGTATACCCGTATGTGTTACTTGTCCTTCATCATCAGCTCATATAATGTCCTCACCGAGAGGCTCGAGCCTACCCTGAATTAGGGTGATTTTGGCCTTAGTCAACCACGCTGGCCAAGTGCGGGTTGGTCGACTTCACACACAACCCTAGAACTTCTTCTCAGGTATGTGCAGGTTTCCTCACGATGTTTTCCTTCACCGTAAGAGCGTCGAAATTAACGTACTTATGAATTCGATAATTGAAAACACATTGGTACGTGGCGGGACTGGTGGGGTTTGAACCACCACGATATTGTACTTGACTTGTACCAAAGAGTTACAAATTAAAAATCTGTCGCGGACCGAACACTTCATAATTTCAAGCTAAAATTTTATTCCTCAGCTAATAATTCCCGGCTAAAAATGTATTACTTCAAAAGCTATTGAAATTGACGTGTTTCCTTTGAAATACAACAAACTTACCCCATTCAGGTACACTCGTTGCTAATTGCATACCTCCATAACATACTGTGGATCCATTGAAGTATAAAAAACCAAGATGATACATTCAGCATCTAAAAATTGTACCCGTTGAATGAGTGCACAGTGCGCTCATTTCAAACAGACTTTCAACTTTAAACCATCCGCGTAAGGTTCAGTTTGCAATATAGTATGTTTATTTTACATTTATAACGAATAGTTTTATTCATCAATTAACATAACATTATTATCATTCGCTTCATAATTTTATCAACCAGCTGTGCCCGCAGTTTTACCCGCATAGTTCCCGATCCCCTAGGAATTTCGGGATATGTCTACGTTCTTCCCCGGACCATAAGCTACCCCTGTACCAAATTTCAAGTCAATCGGTTCAGTAGTGTAGCCGTGAAAAGGTAGCAGACAGACAATCAGAGTTACTTTGGCATTTATAATATTAGTAAGGATTTAATTCATGAGTGTTTGCATACAGTTTCGAGTGTAAGATTTGTTCGGTATAACATAACATTACATAACATAATCATTCACTACATCATCTCAGTACAGTAACTGGCCCCTAACTAAGCTCGAAGCTTGTATCTAGGGTATCAGAAACTAAGCACACACTCATTCACACACACACCCAGACCGAGATATACATTTCTGGTTCACACAAATGCCCCGCACGGTAATCGAACCCGCAACCTTACGGATGGCAGTCCGGCATGGTGACCACTCTGCCATCGAGGTCGTCGTATATATCTTAGGTTTTTGTATATCAATGTGTGGAACTTATATTGTAGGTATTTTAGATGTTATATCTCAATTTAAGTTCGGGTACTGTTCTGAAGGAAACTACGCTTCCTGTACTCTTGTACTACTCGTAGTAGGTGTTTGTAAGGTAGATTGAGTTCGCTATGAAATTCAATAAGTTTGTTGTTATATTAAATTCTGATTTTGTTATGAAAACGATAGATTTAGATAAGGGTAAAGTGAAGATTTCATAGTTTTACGTTACTTAGGAATCACTACATAGTATAAAACAAAGTCGCTTTCTCTGTCCCTATGTATGCTTAGATCTTTAAAACTACGCAACGGATTTTGATGCGGTTTGTTTTAATAGATAGAGTGATTCAGTGGGAAGGTTTGTAGCATAATTTTATCCCCATATTCCTACGGGAACGGGAACTACGCGGGTGGAACCGCGGGGCACCGCTAGTTATATTATAAAAAGTATCTATCTACTGTGTATACATTTTGTTATTTAATAAGAACAAATACCTTTTCATTTTGATCTAGTTGTTGTCCACGGTGTCACGTGGTTCACGATAAGGAATTTTAAGTTACAAATTATCCGTTTAAACCATTCCTTGTTATCCTAATCCTAACTAGTCCTAACTGATAATATTATAAATGCGAAAGTAACTCTGTCAGTCTGCTACCTTTTCACGGCTAAACTACTGAACCGATTGACTTGAAATTTGGTACAGGGGTAGCTTATGGTCCGGGAAAGAACATAGGACTTTTTATCCCGAAATTCCCACGGGAACGGGAACTACGCGGGTGAAACCGCGGGGCGCTGCTAGTAAGAAATATCTTCAAAATTCTGTTTTATAACACGTAAATAATAAAATAAACCTACTTACAAAAAAAACTGTAAATGTCAAGTATACACAAATACCTATAATGTAATATACGAATAGCTTTTCCCTTTCATAAAGACATTAAGCATTTTGAAAACACATTGAACATAAAATTTCCTACAATATTACGTGGCTCGGTTATTTTTAAAGCCATTCAGCGAGACTGTAATGTGGAAATTCTTTACTAGTTCAAACTCCTATAAAATCGGTACGTGAATACAATTTTTCAGGTGAATATATCATTGAATATGCTAGGCTTTTGATAGTTATTTCGCTTTTCAGACGATTGTACGTATATTTTTATGATTGAATAGATTTGTTGGTACGTGTTGGATGAATTTGTTTTCTTTAAGCTTTAGAAAGCCAAAGTAGTGTTTGGTTCGGATAGAAGGTTTCTCTTATTCATGTTCAACGATTTTTGTTTTAATTATTTTTTATTTTTATTTTATTTTTGATGTTGCGTAGTATGCCTTTGATATATCTACTGCTTATAGGTATTGTTATGTCCTATTTTTTTTTCAATTCAATTTATTTAATAAATATATTGTTACAATAAACATTAAATTAATAAAGTTAATTTAAAAAAATAAGAAACCGACTTCAGGACTAAAAAGTAAGAAAATAATTTAAAATAAACGAGATTATTAATACATATTTACAATTTATAATTAGTAACTTTTGGAGTCAGTGCCAGCCCAGGATAGTTTTTTTTCCTTATAAGATAGCGCGAGACGCGCCTATAATATTAATGAAGGCTTTTGGCTGTCACCGACTTCAAAAGTAACTAATTATAAATTGTAAATATGTATTAATAATCTCGTTTATTTTAAATTATTTTCTTACTTTTTAGTGCTGAAGTCGGTTTCTTATTTTTTTAAATTAACTTTATTTTTAATTTTTTAGTGGGAAGCAAGTCTCCTTCTACAAAATACGCTTAAATATTCCTCCAGAAGAGATTTTGACTCGTGGATCACTTGAATCCTTTTTTTGTGGGAGGAAGACTTTACGTCTTTCCTCTGTCCAGGGGAACGACGGGGTATGTCGGACTCCGCGCCGCAAAGATAGAGCGGCGACGCGCTTACCGACTAAAACCCCTTGGTGTGTCACCTCTGCGCTTATGGCCGAAACCGGAAGAAACGCGGCTGCACGCTACTACGATCCCGGACAGTGCCTCTACCCTGTTAAGGGTTTCTCCTCTGAGCTAGAATGTAGCTCTAGGCGACAGATGTTGAGTTACCCCCTTCCGAAAGTACCGCGCGCCACCTCGAGGCCTATATGGCGGCAGTGGATCTCCCCCCGGGGATCACTGCCGCAGATCGGGCGTATGGTGGTTGCAGGACAAAGTGGTAGTCCCGCTTCCGTCTGCCCAACCTTCTGCTGCGAATAGTATTAGTGGAGAGGGCTTCGCACTCTCTCTCCGCAGTTTTTTTTTGCGAGAGTACGACCTCACAAAAGGTGGACACTCCAATCCAAGACCTCTCCTCGCTCATCATAGCAGAGACTACATTTGGCAAGGAGAGGTCGTTTCCCACGATTGCCGCGAGAGTTGCGAGGGCAATAGCCTCTTGCAGGGATTTCTTTGCTGCTCTATAAGTGTCGAGCAGTTCAACCTCAACGGGTACCGCTTGAATCCTGTCCCATGAGCTGATGTTACTCATGATTCATAATCTAACACAACCCTGCATTTTATTACTTCTTTTTAACTTCATCATCCCAATTAAACCATAATTTTATTACAAAACTTCTTTATAACCACAAAGGTATAAGAACTTTTTAGAAAATTAACCAAAGTCAAAATAAAAACGAAAATAGAGGATGACGTTTATACTGTCTATTTATTAATTAAAATAATATATACAATCTAATCTGGTGCAGTGTTTGTTTGTAATATCTAAATATATTTTTTTACGAAAAGTTTTATGAAAACTCTCTGAAGATATATGTGTAATAGGTACCTATAATAATATAAAAAAACATTTTTAAAAAAAATTGTAGGTTCGTGTTTATTTCAGTGTGTGTTAACGAATTAAAAAACAGGACATTTTTATATCTAAAACCCATGAATTGTGAACAGCATTTGATTTAAATACGTAAGAATACAGCCAAAAAAATTTCATCCAGAAATTCTTATGGTATCAAGAATATGGCGAGCAAAACCACGGGTCACAGGTAGTTTTACTTTTAATAATGTCAATCGACACCCCAGCCTACATTGTTGCGGGTTTTTCCTCGATTTATCCTGGATCCCATCATCAGATCCTGATTTCCTTGACATGGGACCACTTCGCGAATATCCGCTTTCTAATGGAACAAGAATTTTAAAATCCTCCATTCATGATTACAAAGAAATCGCGTAACAAACACACAAAAAAAAAAAAAATATACACGTCGAATAGAGAACCTCCTCCTGTTTTTTTGGAAGTCGGTTAAAAATTAAAAAAACCCCCAACCCAATTACTTTCAAACCCCCATAACTTTTAAACGGGTCAACCGATTTTCATCAAACATGTCTAAGAACACTCGCACGTAAGTCCTTTTTAAAACAAAAAAAAAACAAATACAGAAATACACACACACAAAGACACGTCAAACTTATAACACCCCTCTTTTTGCGTCGGGGGTTAAAAATACATTTAGCGCAATTATGGAGACCTTACCTCGCATACTAGTTTTAACTGTATCATGGAAAGGTAATCTCTGCATGCTTTTAAAGTAAAACATGGCTGTGCTTCATATTTGTATCTAAAACCATTATTGTAACCTATGTTTAAGGAAATAAATACTTTGACTTTGACAAATTACGCGCACCTATAGATCGATGAAGATTAAAAGCAAGAGAAACTTCGGGACCTTAGTCACACGATGGCAAATATTCATCGGACTTTATACTCATATATGATTGTAGCAATAGAGTAACTACTATTTATTTATTTATTAAAAAAAGACAAAACAACAGTTTAACATATTAAACATTAAAACAGAATACACAAATTTAAAGAAGGGTTCTGATATGTAAACCAATTATGGTTGTGTACAGCAGTGTCTAGTAAGAACATCAAATAGTAATAAATCTATCTATCAAAACTATATTAACAAAATAAATGAAAGGGTTACTACTAAGAGTTTACCAAAAATATTGCAGAACACAAAAGAACCTAAATATTAGAAGCATCATTGCAAATAACTGCCAGCTTACAAGTGCAATATACCAAGCAAACTAGTAACTATTACTGACGTTGACTAACATTACGTATAGCACAACATATTCATCATAAACACGATGAAACAGTGTTCAGCAAAGCATCTTGTTCAAGACACCAATATATTAGACTTTGCTAGACCAAGTTAAATTGGGCCCGTAAGGAAATCTTTGATGAATTTCAAACTGTATTGTTGATAGCGTTTAGAGTCGAAATTCGGTTGTGCTGTTATTAACACCGAGAGGAGTAAGTTTGTTATTGAAATTCTGTTTTGATTATTTATTTTATGAAGAAATTGTTTTAATTATTCTTGTGTGAGTGAAATTTTGAGAAAGATAATAAATAAAGGAGGAGTGAAAGAGAAATGTCATGTCACTCAAAAATGTCTCGACCGAATTGAGATATTACTTTGTTTTATAGTTCTAAACAGGGGTAATTTAAAATGTCTTTGTCTAGACACAACGGTAATGGCCTAAGTGAAGTCGCAGGGCAGAGTTAGTAAATACACACATACTCACTCCCATAAACAGGTAACACTCCTGTGACGTCAATACTAGAACAGTAGACACTCACTCACTCTTATGTAACAAGTTAAAGAAAAACTTATAAAAACCGTCGATCATTCTATAGTTCATACATTACTAGTCAATATCACAAATCTTACAAAAAATAAATTCATTTCTAACACCAATATATCAGAACATAAAAACCTGTATCCAGCAGAAACATAAATTTAAGACCGAATCAAAATATTTCATTCGAAAACGTGGAAACCGATAAAATTATTTATTTACATTGCATATTTGTTTTCGACGCAATGTTTATTCTGCGTGAAAATTGGGATAAAGATTAGCTTTAGAGTTCTAGTTTCTGAACTATATCTTTGTGCAAAAATCACATCAATTCGTTGCTACGCTATTAGAGAACAATAAATAGACATACGCAACAAATAGACAACGTATTTTCTATAGTTATTCCGCATTTTCACATTAAGATAAAGATAAGTGTGGCTATTGACGAGTCAGTTAAACTGTTCAGTCCAGACAAAAAAACGTGCGTCACTCCAAAATTTTAGGCCAACTTGATTTCCCCACTGGAATCAGGACCATTTTTCGATGGACGTCAGTTCAACTGATCAGTTATACTAACTCGACCACCTTCAGTAAGAATTGTCAAAACAAGAATCAATATTTCTGTCTTCATTTTTCTATATCACTTTTACTATAAATCTTTCTTATACAGAAACTAGAGTCTGCTTCAGAAAACACACAATTTAAACATGCTAGATTTATATCACTTTAATACAAGGACATAAGTTTTAATTTACAACAGATGATGTACAAACTGCAGTCCACTTTGTGAAATTGCATGTTTCAGCCAGAGAGCGCAAATTTTTGCACTCTAACACAAGGGTATAAGGTTTAATTTAGCACAGAAAAATTCACACCATTAAAAAAGCGGCTCAATCAGCAACTATTCCGAACAGGGTATAAAACTAAACCCCCTTTGTTTCATATCTCATATCTTCTCCGCTGGCATTCAAATCTGTCTTCTATAAAGTCCCCTATTGTTCTGAGGCTGAATCCAGCGTATTTACTCAAAAATCCCGACAATCGACGATCGTTCCTCCCCTTTCCCTGTTTACGTTAGGAGTCCATTGTCCCCCCTCTTCCCTCCAACCGGGAATATTACGTGTTGATATTTGTTTTTTTTTGTATCTTTAAAATACTTGTTGATCCGTAATGGATTGAAATTTGCCGCGATGGTTTTGGTTTTAAAAGCGTTTGAGGGCGTTTTTTAATTTATTGAAATGTTATTGATTTTTGCGTTTGATTCGGTTTCGGTTGTTAGATTTTGTTTTTCATTATGATATTGTATTTGATTTTGCGTATACGACGCTAAATTTACATTGTTATCTCTTTATGGCTAGCTTTTTTTTAACCTTTTTTTAGCCTTGATCTAGCGCGCGACAACTCAAATTTCACTCACACAGACGCGCACGCGTGTCCGCATGCACACTGTCTATGTGGTGACTGCGCGCTCGCTCTGAAAACTCCGGCCGAATGGTTTTGATCCATTGGAAATTATAAATTGTGTAAAAGTTATTGACAAAAGTATAAATACGAGTATATTTTTTTTTACGATTCGTAGTAGGTAGTATATGATTAGATATAATTTACGTAATACCTTTCGATTCGATATTCCATTATTCACAACAAGGAATAATGAATAAAACAAATACTTAGTTTTTTGTTTTTAAAATAAGACATGATTTTTTTTTGGTAAGTAACGAAACTTTTTAAAAACAAAGCAATATACGAGTAAAAAAAAGTCTATAACTTACTTGTGAATAATATATTTTTTGCCATAATGGGGTATTGATTTTTCATATACTAATTGCAGTTTTAGTTTTTATTAAAATCGTCAGCAATTTCGATATTCCTTTCCTTATAGTTTTGAATATCGTCTACCACGCCTACTTGAAAAATGCAACCTCTGTATATGTACAACATATATTATCGGGACAACCTTTTAGCGCTAAAAGCAGGACTTTCTAAATTATTTCGTTTCCTTTTTTGTTAAAAAAACCAACTTCAAAAACTAAAAAGTATAAAATAACAAATATTTAATGTTATACCTCTTATGCGATGTAGCACATAAATAAAATAAAAATGCGACCAACCCAAGCGGGCAAACGTTCGTTAACGGTCGTCTCGAATTATAGTTTTGTAGTTTATTTTTCTAATAGTTTTATTTCTTTAAGGCTTGGCACCGACTTCACACTTATCAATAGGTAACATACACACAAAGGTATTAATTAGCATCGCATAAGAGGTGTATTAAATTAAATATCTGTTATTTTATACTTTTCAGTTTTTGAAGTCGGTTTTTTTTACTTTTGAGTGTCACAACCTATCTGGTTGTAAAGGTCTCATCGATACAAATTAATCAAGCCCAAACACGAGGTAACTGCTGTTAGTCGTTGAAGAGTTCCCTCGACTATCTTCCAGGTCCATCATCAGATCGACTCCAAACCTTCATTTAATTATAATGCTTTAAGATAATTAACGAAAAACTTAACAAATGCACTAATCACCATACGATTTTCTAAAGTTCCTCTCAATTTCTCTAGAATGCCATCATCAGATCCTGGTTTCCTTGACATGGGACCAAACGGCAAGTCCACTCTTTTGAATAAAAAAAGAATTTTAGTAATCGGTACAGAATTGACGGAGAAATCGTTGTACATAGTCATAAAAAAAACATACCGGCCGAATTGAGAACCTCCTCCTTTTTGGAAGTCGGTTTAAAATAATGTTGTTTTATTGCTCATTATTTCTAAAACATCATTTGTTATCATAAATGTTAATATTTTTTTTAATAAATAATTCAATTATAAAACAAAAATTATTATCAAGTATCAAAACATGTTGATGAGTTAATCGCATAAAATTCGTACGCGCCGCAAAGGTCAAACGCTCGGCAGGAGCGATACGTCCTCTCTCTAAAAAGCCTCGCGGCAGACTGATTTCAATTGTTTCGTGCGTCCGGTTTTATAGTAGTTTTATGATGATTTTAAAATATTTGTAGAAAAAAAGACAAATTGATTTAGAGATTTTTTTTTAGTATAATTGTTGTAGAAAATGTTCTTTTATTAAATGAGGTGGTAATTTTAATAACGTTTTGAGCATCATTTATCAACGTAAATTACGATTTTCTTGAGTGTGATTTTTACAAATTCTAACTTTATATTTTTTTCGATTTCAATAATAATTATAATAACAATTAAATTTTCCTCTGAGTATTTCCTTAATAAGGATCTGGACTTTAAGTTTGTTTAATTTTTAGTGCTTAATTGGTCGAATTACTAGAATTGGAAGGCATGGAAGTTAATGCTAAACGTGAAATTCAGAAAACATATGTTCAGTTTTCTTGATATATTTTTTAAGTTTTCTGTATTATATTGTTTTTCTCTGAGTATTTTTTAGATGACAATATTTCCTTTAATTATTACCTAAAACATGTTTATAAAATACGCTTTTCATATAATATGACTAGATCAAAAAGTACAAAAACCGTCAATTATCGAGTTTAGGGTCTTAACATCTTTGTGACCACCAGGAAACCAATGGGGAGATCCCGGTGGTTATGTACTAAGCAAATTTTGATTAAATTTAAAATAATATACACCCCTATTTTGAAAATATGGGACTTATTAAAATCAGAATATCTGTAGAAGTAACTGAATCCATATATCCAATAAAAATATCAAAAATGATAGTCGATTATTTATCTTTAAAAAATACAAAATAAATGTCGTATTACCAGACGGCACACTAGCTATCAAGTATTCTGTGACGGCTCGGGTCAATGACCGCGCTCAGCTGTGTATCGCAGCGTTCGGTGTAGAATAACAATAAAATTCGGCGGGATTTTGAAAATCTTTGACTTATCATAACTTTTTAAATAAAAGCAAAAGAAAAAAACTAACTTCACTATTATATTGTCACCCGTTGTTTACATTAGCCGTGAGATAAGGTATCGCAATTTCAAAATAAGGGTGTATAATCGTACTCGAGAAAGGAAATAGGCATTTTTTCTCCAGAAAATTTTTTTGGTAGTTCCCTAGGGAGAGTAATATAACTGATTTACACGCGGCCAAAGTCAAGTAAGTACAATAAAATTATACATGAGGGCTTTTTTATTAATATTTTTTCAAACAAACTACATAATGTCCGTAGTTGGCTGAAACTTGTGGATATTTATTGATAAGAAAATAAGTTTGTATGTCTTTACTTCGATCCTTTGTTTTGATTTAGAATCTAAGACTTCAAAGAAATGGTTAATCAGTTATTTAATTCTGGCAGACTCACCTAAAAATCACTATATAAAAAGTCGCTTTCTTTGTCCCTATGTCCTTATGTCCCTATGTATGCTTAGATCTATAAAACTACGCAACGGATTTTGATGCGGTTTGTTTTAATAGATAGAGTGATTTAGTGGGAAGGTTTTTAGCATTTTATTCCCATAATCCTACGGGAACGGGAACTACGCGAGTGAAATCGCGGGGCGTAAAAAATATAATAGAGCCTGAGATAAAGGTGTATTTGTTTGTAACCCTTTATGTAAAGTTATAGATAGCATTAAGGCTGAAGTCCCACAACGGCAAACGCGTGTATTATGACGTCACTAGCCACATTTATAAACGTTGCATCTGACCCTTATTTTTTCTGTATATAAATAACTTTTGATAAGTAATAATTTTAATTCTTTATTACTTAAATATTGAAAGAGCTACTTAAGAATATAATTCATCTAACTACGTTGATAACTAAATCACTTAGCTATATTAATAAAATTTCTTCTCCAAAAATATTTTCTTTAACAAAATGTTTCAATGCCTTTTGTACCAAATGTCGTAGAGAAATGAAGCTAAGTACTTCTTACCAATCATATAATGTATTTTCATTTTCACATTGAGTTTATTAAAATACTAGCGGCGCCCCGCGGTTTCACCCGCGTAGTTCCCGTTCCCGTGGGAATTTCGGGATAAAAAGTATCCTATGTGTTATTCTGATGTATAAGCTATATTGTGGTAAAGTTTCATTCAAATCCATTCAGTAGTTTTTACGTGAAAGAGTTACAAACATCCATACTTACAAACTTTCGCCTTTATAATAGTAGTAGGATAGACTTTCATTTTCGTTTGGGAGGTTCTCGAAGGGAGGCTGGGATCAAATAGGAGCGCTACCTACGTAATGTTATCTTACATAGTGGACTTTTTCGCCTTAAAGTCATCAGGTATACGACAGATATGACCACAACAGTTCTGTTGCACTTAAGTTCATATTACAAAATAGCGGACAGAAGTCCTAAGATGACTCCCTGATCTGTGGTTGCAGCCATTTTGTAATGGGGGGTTGAGAAAATTGAAACCATGATTTGTCGATAAATAATACCATATTTGACATCCCTAATGTTTCCGACATCGGTGCCTCATAGCACTGAACACTTCTTAGCAAGCTGAAGACATGTGTTTCATAGAGAGCGTCAGACAACTTTTCGATGCGACAGGTCGTCTGTTTCTCTCTCTGCTGTCTGCAATCGGCTACGAAGTCGTTCCTAAGCTTTATGGCCTTATGATTTTTCTTGGGAGACTATGTTGTGTCGGCAAAAGGAGGATGCAATGTGGAAAATTGTACTTTAACAAATATTGAAATTCTAGTCTAACTAGTCCAGGGTTTCGACACAGGTGCATGTAAATGTCCCGTAAAATATATTAAATATAAATATAGAAAGGGTTTAATATGTATTATTTTCTTCATTCTTAATCGATTGAAGCCGCTACAAACAATTAAACCATATATTAATCTCTAAAGTTCTGCAATCGTTCAAAGCCCGATATAAAACAGAGACGATACCTCATTGAATTTGGCGTGAGTGCATCCAATAAACGATTATTAATGAAGTCTGTTCCCCTGTTAGATATTACAGCCGGTATGGCAACACGCCAACGGGGAGGCAATAAAAAAATATAAACGGAGTACGTGTAAACAAATGCGCTTAAATAATGAAAACGAAACGCATTATAATGCGTAACCTTCGCAATGTGATTTATGTTGTATACAATTGCATAATAATGTTGGGCCCACAAATATTGTGGGTAGTTTTACAACTGGATTATTTGTATGATTTTGATGAAACTGTTAGACTTTTGACTTTCTACAGCGGATGGTTGAAGAAGCTCTAACTACCTGTAAAGGCTGTCGATGACGTAAGCATGACCAACTGCTTGTGCACTTCGAAGTATGGAAGCGTTCATGAAATTGAAAGCCATTTTCGGTAATGGTCACCCATCACTGTTATGACGGCGCTAGACGTTGTCCAGCGGTGTGAGTGATTATCATTACTGTTCAAGAACTATAGGTAAGTTTGTACTTGTAAACACTTATAGGTTGACCGCTTGTCCCGTGAAACGGCAGAAATTGGAAACTCGGTGACAATGTCAAAATGGCATTTATTTATTGTCAGTGTCTTTAGTATCAAGTGCTCCGTGTTCTAAATCTTTATTTATAAATTTAAAATATTAAATAATCTAAAAGCATGTAAAAGTGATGCCCCACATACTATTCTAAAGGATGACTAATGGATTATAGAAAAAAGTAAGCAGCTGGTCACTTTATTTCCTTAAAACTAAATACGCATATGGATTTTGACTGTTACAGGTTTGTGTTGTCAGTTCTTAGTTAAATTCTCGACATATTTTTCATTACAGTAAATTAGGTAATTTTTTTTCAGATTATTTTTAATTGACAGAGGAGCAAGTAGATTTAAATTAAATACAAGTTAGACGGTGTAGTGAGACGGGTTAGCAAAGGGTGTACAGTCTGGACCGAAATAATACTGCGTGTGCACTATCCAAATCTATGACTTATTTATTTCACTATATGTATTTAATAATAAATTTATAAAATACCAATTTTGTATTTTTATTTATTTACATAAGTATGGTACTGAGAGCACTATAATCTATCTTTGTTTGTGTGTAATGTTTTGAAACAATATAATTAGGTTTCTAACGATATAATAAAGCATTGAATATTTAATAGATTGTGTTAGTCAAATTAAACGATTATTTTTTGCCTATATTAAAGCAAGTTAAAATGTAATGGCAATACATGAGAAAGAGATGCCTAGTTCTCTGTTTCATGGAAACCAACGGTGGCGGTCCCCGTTGTTTCACGACTGCTTTGGCTTGTCTATAGTCGTGAAATTGATTTATATTACTGTCACCTAAGTGACAAATTAAAATATTGTCACCTTAGATAATCTATGTAAGGGATAGAATCTATGCTATCAACCGCGTGTCCATTTTATGTAAAGTGTCAGTGTCTACAACTGCTACTAGGGAAGTGCTTAGTAATATAGAGCATATCGATAAAAACTTGCTAATAACTATATAAATGAGAACTTTTTAATAATAAAAAATAATTTATGATTAAATTATATGCTTTATTGAAGATGGACATAAGTATATAATATTTTTAATGAAGTATATTAATGATCTTTCGAAAATAAAAAAATAAAAATCAAAACAACAGTGAAAATAAATCCAACGAACAAAATGGCTCGAAAAACTTGGAAATTAATAAAATCAAAACAAAAATGCAATTCTAATCTTACAAAATATTGACTTAAGGCCTATTTCACGATCTTCAAGTAAACCAAGTAAAGTCAATCTTGTCTCTTTCTTACTTTATACAGGGTTACTGGTTAAGTCGACCTATTCCCGTCAAGGGCGTGTAGTGTACATCGTTTCTGACTGATTTCCCCATGAAACACCCTACACTAAACCTTACCGTTTTCGAGATATTTCAATTTATTTGTTTTTATAAAAATCACCGGATCTTCGGCTATAAGCTTAGATATTTTCAAATGCGTATGTCTTATTATTACTATTACTTGATTTTAACGTTTAAAATAAGGTGCTTTGTGACCCCAATAACAAATATTGTACCTAAAATGAATAAATAAGTAGTTGTAGACGATTAAAACTTATAAAAAATAATACAAATCAGAAAGTTTATTTCTCGTTCAAGGATATCTAGAAAAAAAAAATATGGCACCTGTTTGGCAGATATACCTAAAAATATCTACGTTTCATCAGCTATCCATCGAGGTATAACAATCTAGGGTTTTATCGAAATTTTGTACAAAACATGTAGTTTTATAGGCTACTGGGGAGGATAAATAAAACAATAGGTCAGCATACAGAGCATGATACTAAACTTATTTAACTTTTAAGTTCTACACACACCATTTTTGAGTCTAAATTTCATGTTCGACATGTCCGCCCCTTTTTTTTTTTTTTTTTTTTTTCCCAGGGGAAATGCAGTGAGGCATCCCCGCAAAGCGGCGGGGTATGTGGGACTCTACACTCCACCAGTTTGGGGTGGTGGAGGTCCTACCCACTAAAACCCCTGGGGCGATTCATCAAAGCGCTGAGTGCCTCTGCAGCGGTGAGCGGACCGCATATCCGCTACAGCGGCGGCGCGTGACTCCTGACGGGAGTCTCACCGTGGGGCGTAAGGTGTTGGCACCCCGGACAGGAGGGATGGGTTCCTGTCCTCGTCTTGTGAGCGTCACAGACGCTTCTTATTCTCCTCGTGAGGCTGGTCTTAGCGGACGCTTAAGGTCCGCAGCCTCAGTTATGGGGGCTGGTGAGTCTGAAATGCCCTCCTCCGCCGCCCGACTCTCCTGCTGCGGATAGGATCTGAGGACGCGGCCTCTCTTTCCCTCTCTGCAGCTTCCTTTCTCTTAAGGACATCTTCGCTGAAGGCAATGAAGGCTTGCCAATTGTTCTCCCCTCCAAGTATGGTATTGACCACGCTCGGGAGAGAGAGGTCTGAACCAATTGCACTGATGAGTGCGCTTGACATGTCCGCCCCTGCGTTGATGTGTGCAACGCAGGGGCGGGGGGACATGTCCGCCCCTGCGTTGCACACATCTTCGCATTATTTTGCGAAGACCAGTTTTCACTACTCCAGTAGTTAATTTTGTTCTTATTTCATTGGCCGCACTAATGATTCTGTCTATCAGTACTTCAATCGATGAAATTGGGGTAGGTATACTTCAAGTAGGTATTCGAAGTGTGGACTCCATTTTCACCTTTAACTTCATGGATTTGACGACATAATCTGTGATCTATGGCAAAATTTGTCAAAATTGCTTGATTTTTCACTTATTTCCATAGGATTTTATTTTGTCGTAATTAATTAATAATGCATTTCTTTACACTAAAAACAGTTTATATGGGTTATAATGAGCTCCTAAAACACCCCTAAATAAACAGCATCATTAAATTCAGGTACCGGAGATCTATAGTCTTACCATGTTCAAAGTATCGACCATATTTATCGACACATTTGTTGTACATCACTAACTGCTTGGTATAAAACAATACATTAAATATAACTAAATTAAACCTTTGAAATCACAACTATGTACCACCGGTTGAAAGTGATTTGATGAAAAGTGTTTATTCTACAAGAGAAATGGATATTTTGCTTTAAAATGAGTTATTTCAGATAAAAAATGCCAACAAAGACTAACATGTGAAAAGATAATTCTGGATTCTTTACTCCTCCTATAGTTGTTCTGGATTTGCAAAACACAGCACAACACGACATAGTTTTAGTTTCTCACAAGATTATTAGGCTTTACGATGATATTTTATAACAATTTTATTTTCAAGTATTATAAGTCGCAATGTTGTGGCCGGCTAACATGTGAAAATTGGTGTTGACGCAGCGTTGACAAGCTTACATTAGCCTTCTCGTTTGCTCTATATGACGATCCGTGTAATAGAAAGAGAAACTCGATAATGTTGACAGATTAACGTCAGCTCTAAGGCGGCTTCTTCAGAGACCAGAGAGAATCCTGGTCGTGATCCTTATTCTATGATTGTCACGATATTATTATGTGACTTCGTCACACTATTATTTTAAGGGCTGATTTTTCCATCACCAGATAACTTTTATCTGAGGAATGAATTTGACGATTGACAGTTTTTGTATGGAATAACTGTCAAAACTTCAAAATTATTCCTCGATTAAAGTTATCTGGCGATGTAAAAATCGGCCCTAACACAATAAACGTTTAGCTTTGTGTTATTAAAGGTTGTTAGGATATAAATAACAGTTGTAGGTTAGTTTTAATTTATATTTCGGATAAAACGAGACAATATTTCTTTTAAATGGAAGTATTTATTACAACAATGTTGCGCATAACCTTCAGGTACGATATTTATTTTGATTATTTTATTATACCATGTCACCTTTCTTGGCACGGCATTCTAATGTTATCTAGACTAGTTTTTATGTAATAATTTATGGTACATTAACTTTTAGGTAGAGATTTAAATGTGGGTAAAGTGTAATGCGTCCATTAGTGAGATTTAGGTTTGATAGTACTTTTGTAAACGATTTTTGTGTAATTTAATTTTATTGATTTTAAACCGACTTCAAAAAGGTGTCGGTATTGTATGTATGCTCGCAATGTTTTTAACAATTTCTGATCTAATTCGTTTTTTTTTTATTTCGGTGCACTGACAACACTTTTTGATATTCAGTATTTCCATACATTTTATTTGATACACTTAAGGACTAAATATTTGATAGAAAAATAAAATAACTTAGTCTCAACAGGGACAGATGTAAATAATAACAAAATTGTCAATTCAAACATTACAAACAGTTTCAATTAAGTATTACATAGGCCTTAAGCCTCATAGTTAGCTATAACCATTCAAAAATCAACCCTAATTACTTACATTAGAGTACATAATTACATTCGTAACTTTCTAAGTCCCATAGTACTCGTAATATCAGTCGTACACCATAGATTTCTTTTCATTTCTTAACTCTAAGTTGGCAGAGAGCCAAATGATCGATACGTTTTGGCACAAATCCAGGCCATATGTTGTATGGAACTGAATAGGGAATAACTGTTCACTTGTTGTAATTACAACAAGTAATTACGCATATAGTTTTTTGTGACCTTTATTGTTAGGTAAATAGAGTTCACTATTGCATATGTTTTTGGAGCGAATAATTTTGATGTGCGTTTAGTGGTTAAGCTACGTCTATCGTGTGTTTACATAGACAATTTAGATGGGTGACCGTACATTTTTTTCCTAAACTACATGTCTGTAATTTTGATATAATTTAAGATTTTGACTTTTTGGTACAATAGCATTCAGAAAATAATATGAATTGTGTCCCAAGTTTACGGTATCACTTAAATTCTTCATTTTAATGACGATGAAACCAATTTCGAAAAACTCTAAAGTATAACCAAAATATATACCGGAGCACGCACAAAGGACCCTAAATAAGACAGGTCTAATTGCGGAAAATTGCCCACTTACACACACACTTACATACCTACATTTATATACATATTAAGTCTAATTACCGAGAAAACTCATCAACCTATAAATTACCGTAGCAACTAGAATTTCATCATTAAAAATATTCGCAAAACGAACGCACATGTTTCACTTACCTAATTGTGAACGTACATTTTTTATTGTCACCACTGACACTGGACACATGTTGGGAAATAGGACACAATCTATTTTAGTACCTAGTGTTTAAGTATTAGAGTACAGTTTTATAGACCATACTTACTAATATTAGGTAGGTACATGTGAAAGTATGTTTTTTGTTTAGTCTTTCTTTTAAGGCGGAGAAAAGCGATATATGAATTTTATAATAACCAAATTAAAACAGAATTCAAACATAATATCTAAGTAAATGCTAACATAAGACTAATTTGAGTGATAAATAACATACATATGTACCTATCGTTGCATAATTTACAGGTCTTAATCGTGTAAAACATAATTATTATTTACCTCGACGTTTCGACCGGGTTACACCGATCGTGGTCACGAGACGACATATGTACCTACTTAATTATCGATATTACATATTTTGTTTTAAAGGTAACTAATTCTGATATTAACTTCGGTTGAAAAGTATAATTTCCAAAAGTTTCAAGACCACGATACGATAATCCAATATTAGACACGACCAAAACCGTTGTCAAACGTCTACTTAGTCAAATTCTAAATATTTTTCAGTCCGTTAGCCAAAATCTGGATACAATCTGGATAGCACCAGACATTTTACTTTCTAGTAATTTATTACATATTTTGTTACTAAGAATTTTAAATATTAACATAGATTGCTGTCATTGTTCTGTCTCCAGTTTTAACTAATATTAATGATAGTTTAAATTGATTTAGCGAACAATGTCTTTTCGTTTTTGAATAATATAAATGAATTGTTGTATTGTTTTAAAAATGATTGTTTGCCAACAAACTTTAGTTCAAAGAAATTTATTTTAGTTACATATCTATCAGATTTATTAAAGGAAAATACAAAAATAAAAAAAATATTTAAATGACTTACCTTTTGACGAGCACAATTCTCGATTTTTTAGCATCTTTACGACAATACGTGAGATTAAATACAGCTGAAATTAGTCAAATCGTTTTGGAGTTGTAACAAGACCTACGAACCACAGATTAAGATTTTCTTATTATACTGAAGATTCAAATCTTAGCTTAGCTTGTAAGTATAGTAAAATAAAGCTTATAAATACGAGAAAGAGATGCCTAGTTCTCTTTCTATTGCGTATACTATGTATAACTAAACTTACATTACAGGAATTAATCAAAATAGTTTTACACATAAAACTCACATGCGTGAAACAATGATACTATTAAAAAAACAAAAATGAAAGTAGAAAAACGTGAGTCACAGTAGAAGATAATAAAATATACATTTTCAAAAATAGACGCGATATTTTATTGTTTCTGATGTGGGTTGAACGAACAGCTGACCGCCATAACTTATTCTATAACCGAGATAAAAGTATTCAAGTAAGATTAACTAATTAATTACACTCTTAATTTTATATTATCTGATCTCTTTTGTTAACAAAATTCCAAAGATTTAATTAATTAATGTCACGTCCAGAATAGATACAAAAATCTCTACTGTTATAGATTTTAGAGACACATTTAAAATACTCAAATCGTAATGATTAACGGGATATTTACCATGCATATTATTTATTTTCGAGTCAGTTCATCCGTGATCATGGCACTTGCAACAGCGTCGAAATATCGGAAACTCGAAATAAATAATATACATGGTATATATCCCGTTAATCATTATAATTTGAGTGCTAATAACCATGATAACTACAAAAACTACATCCTACTATGTTATAAAGCCGAATGTTTGTGAGTGTGGATGTGTAGATGTTTGTTCCTCTTTTACGCAAAAACTACTGAATGGATTTTAATGAAATTTGGTACAGATGTTTCTCATACCTAGGAATAACACATAGGATACTTTTTATCCCAAAATTACCACGGAATAAGGTTCCACCGCGGGTAATACCGCAGGGCACAGCTAGTAAATATATAAAATAGACAAAACCCAACCACAAAGACTATCTGAAATTAAACATAAAAGCTCCATCACATGTCCACTTGTGTCAGTCTGTCTGTCTGTCCGAGTGTCACTTACATTAAATATTAACGGTCCAGGTGAAAGTGAAAGTTATTTTTGGAAAAGAATTTTGTTGTATTTCTTACGATAACGAGAAATAGGTTAGCTCTAAGACATGTTTTTGAACACCAGTTTTATGATACTGAAACATTTTAATATATTTTTAGAATACAATTAAAGTTCACAACATTGAACTAATTAAAAGTATTATTATAGGCCACGGTGGACTAGTGACATGTGATATACGTCAGACTTAGATTAGAGATCACCAACATACATTAGCTAAGCGTCTCTTCCGTACTAGTAATTGGAGAGAGCTTTTGCTTTGCTGCGGAATCTTACAGGCCGATACTTATATACCGACTGCTTTTAACATAACCCACACAAAAAGAAATATGTACACTATGTACCAGAAGCCTGGGTGTGCGTGTCTGTCTGTGTATCATAGAAATACGTCGTTAAAACTGTAATGCGCAATAATTAAACCCCTATTTTATGTCGATGTCACAATATTTTCATTAAATTAGATATACACAATTTATTTTAATACGTATAATTCCTAAAGTACCACTAAAACATCCAAGGTGAAATAAAAAAGTAATAAAATTAAAATGTTAATAAAAACTAGTGGCGAACAGGTAAACCGACCCACTCCGTGAAAATCACGCACGAGTGGAAATAGAATAGTAATAAAGTGGGAAGGGAAGTTTGTTTGTCCTTATGATATTTCAACATTGGAAGAGTACTTGTATGGCTCTTCAACATACATAATAGTAGTCATTTACTAAGCCAAGCTTGTAGCTAGTACCTACTTGAAATTCTAGACAACGGATGACCGTACTTGAGCTTTTTTATATAGATACTTACATATTTATCTAAATAGACATCTAATCATATCTTTAGAGCTAGGTATGAGTCGCTTTGGTTTGCTTAGAGTATTTTAAAGATACAAAGATACCTAAAACACAAATATTTGCAATAAGAGAGAATCTACACTCACTCCAAAGAGAGAAGAGTTCTAAAGAATTGCATAAAAAAAAATGATTCTTGAAGTTTTTTTTAACTATGCCAGTACATGAATTAACTCGTTGAACAAAGCTGATGGACCATGTGTCAGTCGCCTTACATTTTGGTTTTTCAATGATGTACTCAAACTATTCGTATAATACATAAATACAATAAATAGAGGAATAGTAATTTGCTATGCAAATAATGTTGCGGTCAACCAATATTGGCACATGAGTTCTGCTACAAAATAAACTGAATTTATAACTATATTTTATCTAACCAATTTTCCGGACGGATTAACATAAAATGGATTTTTTATTATGTGCCCTTTTGGGAACAGCAAGGTCTACAAACATTACTTCTATTATAAGCAAACATTTAGTTGTACCATTATCATTGCACCTAAATATTATCCTCATTCCTCATAATTGGCTTTGTCTGCTTTTACCTTTTGATCTACAGGCAAAGATATTTAAAATAGTAATTACTGATTCAGAAATTGCTTATCCTTTCCTTTCTTTCTTAAAAACAGGAGAATTAAAGCTAATCCCAGAATTCCTAGATCAGCTATTTGTATAACTACTAGAACACAAGTCAAGACTAACAATGCGATTAAAACTTCATAAAAAACGAATCACATCAAAAAATTCACAGACAAACGAAACCGGAGCAAAGAACTACTTCAACCAAGTAATAAAATAAGACATAAAAACTACAATGAATTAACATTTCGTCCCGGTGTTTTAGCAACAGCTGATAGTAATATTTTACTTAATAATGCGGGCAGGAACATCAATGTCCAGTTTACCAATTAATTACAATCTAATCTATTGCTGCTGAATTTTTTCATTCTCCGTTCAAAAGATAACAATAAAGCTCATATAATTAATTAAATCGATTCGTTTGAATCGCGTTTCGAGGGCGGAAATGTTTTCGAAATGACTTTAGCTTTACAGTTGATTGTATGTGCTTTTTTAAACATGCCTAATGGAAACAAAATGTGGGTCAAATTGTTCAGCGTATTGTCCAAAATATCAACGTCATTCTTGTGTATGTGTGTGCGTAGTTTCTGATACCCTGGTAACCGGCAAAAACGAAGTTGAGAGTGTGATGCTAAATACAAATGATAGTGATTGTATTGATGACAACGAAATTTCATTTATGGCCTTGAAGTATAATTGGAACAGATAACACAAAACGGACCTATTAAAATTCATTACGAAATACAAGTCTGCCAATCAAAAGATCGAGCTGATCTCTGCCAGAGAAAACAAATAATAATTTTATGCTTTGTGCAGCATTCATTTGATATTATATTATTTTCAGCTTTATGTAAATAAAATAAGATTGATAATTAATAACCACTAAAAATGGTGATCGGAATTTGCTGTAATGATTTCTATCTGGACTTGAGTATAATTTCTAATATTCCAGATGCAATTAATATCCCAGTAACCCAAAATAAAAGATGATGAGTGATTGATTATAGTCACTATTTCCGTATTAATAAGGTCTATTTTGGTGTCATTTGTCAGAGATACCCCAGGGCGTTGAGTGTTAAATAAATACATTAACACAGCGAGTCTACACTCCTCAATTAGTCATTCTAGCATCTCACTGAAAGGTTCTCGATCGTATTAAAGGTCAATGACATTGACAGATAGAGTATCCATCTAATTTGTATTACTGAGCTGCGTAGAACGCAATTTGTTGGATTTAAATACAGGTTTTTCAATTGATTTTATGTTATTCTTCTTTCTAGTGTAAGCTTTATTGTAATCGACTTTGAATAAAATTGGTATTCAGTTATGCACAACTTAAGTATCAATTTTTCTACGACTCTTTTTAAAATATATTTACAGACGGGGATCAACGTGTCGCATAAACCATCAGACCGTGAATTTTGCATGCAGGAATGAATTCGCATGGTGGGCAAAGGTCTCCCTCAAATCTTTCCATCTGTCTCTGTCTTTAGCCAGCTCCTTCCAATCTCTGTCGAAGCTCTCAAGGTTTTGCCTCCAATGTATCGGGGGGCGACCCGGGGACCTAGGCTCGTTAAGTTCCCAGTCCGTGGACGCTATATTTTTGTTCTTTAGCGTATTATATACATTGGTTCAGAAAATAATTCACAAAACAGTTAAGATCTCGAATCATTAATATCAACTAATAACAAATCTAGCACTTAGATACTCCCCAAGAAAATTTAAACATTTCAATAAACTATTGTTCTCATCTCAAGCGACTCAACAAAAGATCGCGAACTCAATATTATTTATTTTAATATCAACATTACTAGTTATATTTAAACATCTTACATTGTAATGTACGAACAGTCACAAATCATTACGCAAGTGTTTAATATTAATAATATTTGCTAATCGGTCTAAACTCTTGTCTAATTTCAGTGATTCATTGCGATGAGCGTTTATCCTTAGTTGTTTATTGCATTTTAATTGGCTTATGTTAAGTAAGAAATGGTGATTTGATTCTTTTGTTATATGATGGTTAAGTGATTCTGCTATTTGATTTTTTTAGATAGTTCAAGTGGAACTATCTGCATAACGTTATTTGTGAATAAAAAAAAATTTGCATAAAAGGAACAGGCACTGGTCAAAATAATATTAATAGATTGCAAGGAATTTGCAGTTGTAACTACACTGAATATTAATGTGACTGTATTTGTCATCAGCTTCAGGAATTCTCACAAGCATTGAAGGCGAATACGCAAAATAATTTAGTACGTGTTAGATGTTTGTCTTCGAATGACTTGTTTAAGAAATTATCAGTTTATTAAGTTTAAAAATAATTTCATAAATACTAACATAAAAACAGCTACTTATCAATAAATTACTGCTAGAAAGTAAACAAGTTTTGTATTGTAAGAACCCAAAAGAAACGATTACTTGTATGTATTCGCCATAAAACACGTGTCATTGATCTATCATTATTCAGAAAACTCAATGTAATTGATAGTTGTCCTTAACAACTACGAAATACAAATATGGTCCCAAAACTTTACCCAAAGAGGTCCTTCCCGCCTACATACCAATGCGTAGGCGAAAACTTTCAAACATCTGATTTGTTATTTACAAAAAAACGTTTCGTATACCAAAAGAAGTATATTTTATCGTCTTTTTTTACGTGGATCAAATGCCAGTGAAATTTGGAGAGGACCAATGAATTCCTTTAAACGTTATTCAGTTCAGCGGTTTTGCCTAAACGAGACCAAGGTTTTTTTAATCTATTCTAACATGTTAATACACATGACGGTTTGGGAATAGGGATGGTAGCAAGTAAATCGAATTGTAAGGAAGATACTTTTCTGTAAATTTATTTAAAATTTACGAGTAAGTATGTTTATTCTTATTTTGTTGAACTTGAAAGTTAGTTAAATGGAAAAGCAAGTGACATACATTTGTTTTTGTTTTAGGGCATTATCACACCGGAATTTCGTTTGCAAATCTCTCAGTGTGTGTTGAAACTATGCAAAGTACAATACACTGTCAACGACCCTTCACGTGGCAGAGTGACTCTATCGACCCACAATACGAAGCACTGTGCAAATCGATGCGAAAACAGCCTTATGTGGAGAACTTGCAATATATTTAATTCTATTAATCTGCTTCAAGATTATTATTATTTCCAATAACCAGAAGCATCGTCTACAAAATCTATAAATACCATCCTATTAAACCACATTAAATTAAAGTCATAAATAAAATAATGGCCACTAAAAGAACAAGAAGACTATAAAACAAAAGATTAATTTCTTGATTGTCACGCGAGCTTACATAACATGCATTCTGGCTGCGCCTACGCATGCCGATACGTAATGACTCGGAATTGGTCGAGCGAACAATGGAACGCCTACTTTTACGTTGTCATAAAGACAGACCAGTCACGCCCACAAATTGTTAGGGACTAGTGGACATTTTAGAAGTCACTGGCTCCATGCCAGACAAGATTCGGTTAAGATTACAGGGTGAAAACGCGGTGAAAGTAGTATTACTATCAGATATAGACCAATACCTTTATATTTAGATACAGGAAACATTGAACAACAATAAAGATATGGGATGAAAACGTGGTAATTTAAAGTAAGTTCAATAATATATTTAGGCAATAGAATGTACTTACAAAAAGTATTGGGGAAAGTCATTTGTCCAGCAGTGAGACAAGATAAGTTAAATAAAAAGCCTAAAGAAACGGATAGCAACCCCCACTATAATAAAAATATCTCAATATCACGTGCACAGGCATAATCACCACGCTTATCTAATTTGTCTTAGTAATACTATATTTAAATTAAAATAGATCAGTACATTAACACATACTATAAATTAACTAACGATATGTCTAATCAAAATAAATGTGCCAGATCATATTCACAAAGCCGTGCTCTACGCATGAGGTTGAAAGGTCAATGCTCCTGTATGAATTTTAAATGATCCTAATGGTTTAATCTCAGTGGCTTGGCCGTATAGTACATAATATTGCTTTTTAGATGCTGCATGTTTATGCAGGGTATTTAAGAGTTTGTGTAGTACTCGTAGTAGAATTGTTTTTATAAGATTTGAGACTATGAATAACTTAGAACGTTTTATTTTTATAAGTATTATCAAACAGGTATTTTTTAATTTTGTTGTAGAAAATTACGACTAATATGGGAATTTTGAGTGACAATCGGCCAAAAAGAGTGAAAGTAAAGAATTGCCAACGTTTCCGAAAGGTCCAGCTGGTTGATATCAGCTAATAGTCCTCAGTGCATACCGACGAAGTGCACCCTGGCGCTGTTCCAAAGGTGCACCTGTTGCTTCTGTTATCGGTTACATGACACAGGGATATATACTTTAATAATCATTCCGCAACACAAGATTTCCTACAGAGATAACTAAATTTTCCACTGCTGCTCTAACTTTTTTGGCATACCCTTAAAGACCATTTTCGTCTGCACATTCTGACCTTTGCTAAGTTAAAGCTTTTAAGGCACCGACTTTATTATTTATGAGGCCGAGATGTTTTATTACAATATTGTTTTCGTTCAATTTGGACATAAATTATTTTTGGAGCGGATTTGAGACAATAACAATATTAGATGGTCCCAAATTGATATCGGTCGTGATGTAAACAGAACTTAGGTTAATAAAACACGTTCTAATATTGATAGAAATAAATAATAAGCAGCCATGTTTGTTGTAAGAACATCTGACAGATATAAAAGAAGCTAAGAGGAGGAAAACCTACAGGCACGTCCATGGACGATGTGACGATGGGCGGACACAAAAGGACTCAAAATATTATAAATAAAAACGGAAAACGTGAGACTCCTTCCCAATAGCGTTAAGTACATGAACGGGGAACTCGAAGTAACGATGTTTTGGAAACACTGTTATATCGTTGTTGATATAAAAATGTTGACAGTCGATTTAAAACCTTATACGAGTATAATAACATTTGCGTCGTCTTCGTGAACACGTATTCTGCATTGTATCCAAAGGGTCATACGTTTGAAACAAAGAAAACCTGACCAGTAACCTAATTTGTGTAAGACATCAATTTTGCAAGCATAGTTAAAAAGCTGAGGCAACCTGCGTCTTCTAATATTTCAAAACCAAAATTAGCAATTTTTTTTATCCGCTCTCCAGTTTTTTTTTAGACTAAGAAACGCTAAGTTTTTATATATTTGACTTGTAATTCTGTAATTTTTTGTGCTCGTATGTACATGATGGGTTTATTTCCTGAAATAAATCTTCCAAAACAACTATATTAGTCACCCATCACATACAATTATTATTTCATGTACATTTCCTACGAACATGTCTTCGTAACCCACGTATTATTAGTACACGTTCTTGAAATAGGGCAAACTGATGACGTCAGTGGTATTGAATTGTTTGCACATGAGATTAGTATCAATTCGCACACTAATGAAATCTAATGCACTGTTATATTTGTATAGGCAGGGATAAAAATTGTCTGGGAATATGTTGTGCGTAATGATTTACTTTCTATCTCTGTTTCTTTAGTTATAGGATATGTGTAATGGATTCGTTAGGTTTATTATTGTAAACGTGGAGTTTTTAATACCCTAGATACTGAGTTTAGGAACAGTTGCTATAATGACATGGAAGAGTTATAGTGTATACGTATTTTGATACTTGTCTGAAAGTTAAAGCTTTTAAAAATAGCAAAATAATTTAAGTAATAATAACTTAAACAATCAGTTTTTATAACGAACTGGGAAGAAATGTCAAGAAACAAAGTAGCGTTCTCTTTTCGGAACAAACAGAAAAGTGTAATTGCTTTAACTGAAAATTACGAATATGTACAACTGAAATAGCCTACTACTCGTATGTACCTTTCATTTACATTCATATTGGCATAAAAGAATCTAAAACATGCACAAAACAAACATTTTTAAAACAAAACAGGCTGCTCAAACATTGATTACTCTCGTGTACCACCTCCAGTAATGTAGCACATTTACTATGACGAGACAGCACCCGGTGAAGACAATTTGATTGATGAACTACGCTGGCACTACACTCACAAAGCAACTACATAAAGCCGGGTCGTGGGGCTTTTGGGACCGGGACCGCGGTCCAAACTTACACCTTTTAATTTTTTTTTATTTTTTTTTATTAGACAACATAGCCGAGGATAGTAATCATCAATATACACGTGTATCATACAACGTTTTTCAACACACATGCGAAAAAAGAATAAGGAAATAAAATTTTTCATTAATAAAGGAACAATTTACATATTCGAGCGCATCCAACACAACAATGGCGATCGGTCTAACATTTAAACAATATACTTATAAAAAAATGGACGAATGAATGAATGAATGGAATCGACCATAGACGTACCAAAAGTAAGACAACATAGTTGAATTTGTTTTTAAAATGTATGGACACGATTTTTGTGCTTCCGAAACTTTTTTAAAAACAATGCAACTTAAAAAAACCTTTAACTGACTTGTGAATAATAGGTGTCATTATGTGCCTGATTGCAGAGAAATAAGAGAATAGGTCACGGTTCGTGCGTCGTCGAATTTATGTAAGCATGTAAGTTGGTCGCGGTTCGTGCGTTTTGTAAAATATAATAAAAAATGGCTTTATTGAATAGTCGCGTTTCGTACGCCCAATCATTTTGGTTCACTTTGATTCGTTCGTCATTGGTATTTTACATCCAACTCACAGATTTACTAACGGAATAGACATGACAAAGGGCTTACCTCGCAAGTCACAGATACTTGAAATTATTGAAATATTGCAATGAGACTAAATATTATCTTAATTTAGTTTCAAACATATATTATTGTTGTAAAGACTTAATATATGTATTTATATATACTTACTAAGAGTATAAGAATTTTTATTTAAAAAATAACGCTCTAAGGTTATGCTGTCCTGGTACTTCTAATAGTAAATTCTCCAAGACCAAGACCAATTACTTTATTTAATATTGTGAATCAATTTAACAAAGTTTTAGACCTCTTCTACATTTCTGTTCTCCTAGTATTTAAAATAAATAATTGTAAAATTTCTTATACATAATGTTTATTTTGAACACAGCAATTTGTTTTTTTTTGTTAACTGTACTTTAAACTCATTTTTCTTGTGGTCCCGAAATACTACTCAAAAATAATATAAAATTAAAAGGTGTAAGTTTGGACCGCGGTCCCGGTCCCAAATGCCCCACGACCCATAAAGCCATAGTTGGTAACGCGTTAACGTATCGGTGTGAATGTAGAAAACCTTTTGAAATGTTGAAAGGAAATTACGCATCGGTTACATATTGATTTTGAACGTACGTGTGCAGATCCCGTATATTTGTTTTAAAATGTGTACTTAACACGTTTCGTTTAATAATTAAAAATATTGATTTCTTTGATTTACTACGCATCACTACATAAATACTTAGTATTAAACAAAGTCGCTTCCCGCTGTCTGTCCCTTTGTATGCTTAGATCTTAAACTACGCAACTGAATTTGATACGGTTTGTTTTAATAGATACTAAGAGTGATTCAAGTGTAAGGTTTTAGTGGAATTTTATCCCCACATTCTTACGGAAGCGGGAACTACGGTGGTAAAACCACGGAAAGCCGCTAGACGGTTGATAAATAGCTATCATTACTGATGATGCGAACAAACAAAATTTTATTAAGTATTCTTATGTGGTTATTTTTTATTTACGCGATGATTATGATGGGTTCGTTACTTTTGATGTTTTCAAAGCCATAATTATCGTACGAAACTTAGCCATCGTTCCAAAATATGCCATCGTCAAAATGATTTCCGGCGTTTTCTTTGTAACACATATTTAAAAAAGTTCTAGTGTAAATAAGGTTGAAATTCAATCCAATCTCAAAAGAAAACTTCAAACCATATATTATTTGTATTACTATCCAGTATCGGATAGAAGCATTACCGCACAGCGAAATAAGCCCAAGTAGTGAGACGTAGCCTCTCTTAAATTTTTCTCACATAACTATACCTATGGGAGATTCAAAATTACACCTTCAGGCTTCATGCGAATTTAACCCATATTTGCAGGCATATAAAGACTAAAATTCTGTAAAGAAACATGCTTTTCAAAGCCTGAGATTCAGTGAAAAGGTGAAACATAATCAAGTTAATGAGATGGCGTCGGTAACGGATACTATGGCGGTTTCGCTGAAATGTCAACAATTAGTTTTGATCAGAATTTACTCGAAGTTTGATATTAATTCATGTTAAATATTCATAATTTTGGTAGACGAATATCTATTTCATGTAAAGGTCAAGTAATATTATCCTTGTGACGTAGGACAGATGGAATTTGAACAATTCTAATTTGTTGAGCTGTGAAATAAGAACAATTGGATAGGAAGGTTTTCTAAAATTCCCAAAGCCGTTTTAGTCATCTTAAATTACAGAATGTTTTGATAGAAAACTTTAATTAATAAACTAACTACAATATCTTAGAAGTTAACGTAGTAAATGAACCTCTTCTTCCGAACCGTTACGTAATTTCTGGATTCGGTCCCCGCGCTCAAGGCCCTCGATAGAAGCTATGCAATAGCTTAAAAAAAAATCAAAATCCTATTAACTCAAAAAAAAAACTAAAACATCAAAACCTGAAAATTTTCTCCCTTACAAGTATTAGACACAAAATCTCAACACCAGACCGAAAGAAAATATACCTACTTCGTCACATTCAATTCGTGACATACATACGCACAATACTTAAGTATGTATACCTGAGTGAATTCCGACACGGTTTCAATTTCGCGTGCAAACATAAAGACGTGAGTTGTCACCTAATTACGGGCCTAATATTGTCTGGATACGCATTATATAAGAGTTTATAATACTAGCTGTGTCCTGCAGTTTTGCACGAGTTTTTCTTTCTTTCTCTTCTTTGCTACATCATGATATTCTTTTTTTAAATCATTCAGATATGTGCCCGGGCCTGATTGTATTTAACAACACTCTGGAAGGTTCTGAAATGCTAAGGTATATTAATTTGAAAAGAAAACTTTTGGACGTAGTATCATCATACGACATAGTCCCTACTAATCCCTACTTCCCTACTAATATTATAAATGCGAAAGTAACTCTGTCTGTCTGTCTGTTACCTTTTCACGGCTAAACTACTGAACCGATTGACTTACAGGGGTAGCTTATGATCCAGGAAAGAACATAGGCTATGTTTTATTCCGAAATTCCTACGGGATCGGGAACTACGCGGGTACACCGCGAGGCACAGCTAGTATCATATAATTTAAAAATAATATTAGGCAGATAGATTTATCATTGTAATTAATATCACGAACACCATTATCATCATCAACTCGTAATTCCTATAAGTATACTTTTTCCTATAATCACACACTAACCTTCGCTTCCCCATCTGTCATCACATTTACAAGTCAATTAAACATTCAAAAACAGAACAAAAGACGCAACGTATTAATTATACGTATTAAAACTGTTATCTATAGAACGAGATAGGTTGCTGGCTGGTTAAGGGCGGGTGTGTACGCGTGTAGTGGTTACCCAGTAATGGGTGGTGAATAGTGAGATAGAACCGTTGATATGGTGTACCCTTGTTTCGGGTTCTTAATAGGATCCTTTTGTTTTGGAATTTTAATTACTTTTGAGGCGTTTTTAGTGTCGGATTTGTTCATTTGCCTGTTATGGTACCCGTAAGCTGCCATTTTGTATGTCTCTGTATGGGAAGGTGATTTTATATGGACCTTCCTGTGTACAATTAGGGAACTTAGGGAACGAAAGTGAGGGGTTATTTTTTTTTACATTGGTACAATTACAGCAAACAGCTTATTCTAAATTAAATACTTACATACACCTGAATTATTAAGTTACTAACGTAAAAATAGTATGTAGTAGTTAGTGCAACTTCCACAGTGCAACTCCCGTTTCTTAGAAAAGTATTATCATTTGTTTATAAATCGATCATCAGCTCCAGTTTTATTTCAATGAAATGAAAACATTACAGTAGACAGTAATTCAGCGACCTAGAAAAAATGACTTTGAAAATCCAAAGAAAATAATCTGAGAGCTAAAATATTTATTTTGACACATAATAGAATCACGAAAAAAGATAATGTCAATAAAAAAACTGAATTTTCAGTTTAAGAAGACTATCAACTTCATCATTAACATAAAAAATATTTGACAAATACTAAAGTAATGTACTGCGACTTGCGCAAACGCAACACAACTCTAAAAAAACAAACTAACCGAAAACACATGTCGTTAGCACATCTAATTCGAAAGCCATATTTCTTTGAATGTCACACATATATAACATTTATTAGATATTCGATCATTCTATTAAACGTTCTTAATCGTCCGATAAAACCAAACGTTTGCTAATAAGAGCAAACACGTGCGATGAACTTCAATAGATTCCATACATCACTCGAAGATATATGCAGCGAAAGGTCAGTGGGTAAGCTGAACGAAATCCCATTTATCTGTTATGCGAATAGTTCTCGATTTAGTCTATTGGACGGTGCCAAAATACTCAGCCGGCATTACGCGGGGACTCAGCGAATCAGAAACACACCAAATACTATTTGGGCATTCGTAACAACTACTAAAGAACCTACTATTAGGGCATTTTGTGTGTGAATGAGTGTGTGCGTAGTTTCTGATACCCTAGATACAAGTTCCGAACTTAGTTAGGGGTCAGTTACTACAAGATGATGTAGAGAATGCTTATGTTCTGTTCGTTTCAGGGGCAACTTTTTTGGGAAATAGTTGAATGAAAGAACGAATGATCTTTTAATGAGTCAATAACACATTTTTGGACTAGTGGAAACATCGGAATATTGAAGTAAAATTCCTTGTTACCATTATACTTCCCTGTATAATAAAAAATATGAAGATCTAGGCCAGGTACTTCATAACGACAAGAAGAGATTTCTTTAGAAAAACTTATCTGACATCTTAACTGAACATTAACGAAATCATGTAAAACATTAACTAAAATAGTCCACATAAATCGCACTATCCCATTATCAAAAGTTAAATTAGTTTCTCCAACCATAACATCGGTATAAAATATTAAAAATAATTACCGTGAAGTTAAACTACATGATTAAATGGTTAGTTAACTTGTACCAAGTAAATTATTAGACACGCAATTTTAGGTTTATAATATTAATGGAATTATTAAACTATTTGTTTGATTAAAACTTTAGTAGGGTAGCGCTATGGTTTTAAGGAAGCCTGTCATGTTCGAGAGTGGATGCAACGTGCCGCCGACAGAGCACATTGGCGCGAATTGGGAGAGGCCTATGTCCAACAGTGGACTAATACAGGCTGTTGATGATGATGTCATGTTCGAGGTATCTCCTATAGGACTCAGGTTTTAGATCACCAACACGCATTAGCCAAATGAGGTGATTATGCCTACCGTATCAATCATTATCATTGCGTACGGCATAACAAGCGTTGATCAGATTTCTACTGCATCTATACCAGCATATATTTAGAGGCAGAGTCGTCTACAATGTGATATTTCAGGTAAACAATTTTTACTTTTATTTAGTTATTAATGTTAACATTTTAATTAAAACAGGTGATAGATGAATGTACTCAAGACCGCGGTATTTAAATTACTAGAACTCAGTTGGCTCACCATTTGTTGCCATTAGTGTCATGGGGTTTTAGACGAAGTGCTCATACAATTTGAACATTAGTTTGAAGGTTATTTTTCACTGGTGTTGTCACAAGATTTTACTCGTATTGATGTCTAGTAGCAATAATGTAGGTAAATATTAAAGTACAGTCAGCGTCAGGTAAAATAAAAGGTACGGTAATGCTCACTTTGGTATTTCCAATCAAGGGGGTACCTTCTGTCTGACACTGACTGTACCTACAGAAAAATCTTAAGAATCACTACATAGTATAAAACAAAGTCGCTTTCTCTGTCCCTATGTCACTATGTATGCTTAAATCTTTAAAACTACGCAACGTGTTTTGATGCGGTTTTCAGAAATAGATAGAGTAATTCAAGAGGAAGGTATTTAGCATAATTTTATCCCCACATTCCCACGGGATCGGGAACTACGCTGGTAAAACCGTGGGGCACAGCTAGTAGTGTATAATATGAAATATCCTCTAGAAATCAATTTAAGATTATCATTTATAAACTTTCATATAGGTATATGTCATAAGCGCGCACAAAGGGCTCAAACTAAAGAGGTTTACTTGTTCAAAACTTCCCACTTATAGGTAGCTTAATCTGTTTACAATTACTTAGCAGGCTTTGGAAATTTGCTCTAAATTTGGAAGTTATTAGCTATGAATTTTGATTATCGGTTAATGTAATGTGATATCTCATATTTTGGCAACGGGTTAGAGATAATTAAAACGAGAATGAAGAAAATTTTGAAAAAATGTTTCAATAAAAAAATGTTCTAAAATTAAAAGTTTAGTGACAACGGCCACCAGTGGTGGCGGACTTAGTGGTGGCCGATGGGAGTAAACAATTTTAATATGTCAATATGAGCGACTAAAAGCTCCTTATAAATATAAAATTTTTAAAGAAATACAAAATATAATTACAAAATAATTCAAACCGCTAGAAGTTCTAATATGTAATAAAATTATAAGCACTCTCTTAGAAATCGTTTTATTTGTTCCACAATATATCTTTAATTACTTACATAAAAATCTCTCTATTAATTAGCTATTCCAGCAATTTAATTCATTGCTATAGACCCTATTTAGATACCAAATTAAGTCTACGAAAGCTATTTACTATATACCTTTAATACCTAACTAGACTCATCGAAACTGGGAACTAATTACGTGTAATGAAACTAGGTAGACGGTAAATCAATTAGGTTGCAATTACTGAAGGTTATCTCATTAATATAACTATTTTGATAAGACGTTGGATCCTATGAAAATTGTTATTGTTTTGGTTAAATTCATGTATATAGTAAGTTCATGTATATAAGGGACGGTATTTATATAGTAAGTATGAAGGGAAAACGTATCTAATTTGACTGAGGTAGTTAGTAGTTATATAACTAGAATTTTCGTTAGTAGTTAATTGTATAGGTAATTTTTGTCCCAGTTTTGATAATGGGTCAAAAATGAACGCCGTAAAAACTAAAAAGAGCATAAATCTTACTGATATTTTAAATCAATATAACAAAGGATTATTAATAGTAACATAACTAATTTGACTGAGGTGTAGTTATTAGTTATTTAATTAGCCTTTTTGTAAGTTCGTTAGTAGTTAATTGTATAGGTAATTTTTGTCCCAGTTTTGACAATGGGTCAAAAATGAACGCCGTAAAAACTAAAAAGAGCATAAATCTTACTGATATTTTAAATCAATATAACAAAGAATTGTCTGTAAAAACAGAGAGATGAATATGCACTCATATTCTAAATCAAATCATCAATCTAAATCTGTAGAAACAAACCAGAAAGTGACTGACATATCAACACAGCCGAAAATTTGAGGAACTAGAAACGTAAAATTTTCCACACGACTTCCTTTTATGACCTAAGCGAGCTAAGAAACTCAACCCCAAAGAGGCTGAAATATTGATGTATAGAAATCAAAATCGTTGAAGCCAGAAATGTTTAAGCTTGACATTTAAGTCACTGTTTTACACAAATATTTATAGTATCTATAGTGATTAACTTACCTCTTAAATGTTCTTTCTTCTTTTTGGGTAAAAAATCACAAATAAATAACTGGTACCTGAAACAAAAAAATATATTTTAAGTAAACATATGACACACTAATTTACGTTATTGATAAATTATATGAATTATCCAATATTGAAAAATTCAATTTTGACGTTCATAAGTGCCTCATTGAGGCCTTAACTGATTAAATGATTTTTGACTTTGACAATGTTAAAAACCACAAAATTTTACGTGGTAATGTGTAATTGTGTGTGCACCCAATTTAAACAAGTGATTTTTTGTTTTTAGGTCAAAACTTTATCAATTTAAGTAGGATATTTCTTATAAAACCATATAAAATTGTAGTTGCCAGGTGATGCCGCACTTATATTTCTATCCAATTGGCTATGCCACACTTACATTTCTATCCAATTGGCTATCGCCATACTTATTTTATCAGACCGGTGAGTTAAATCCGAAACCAAGAAACAAATCTACATATACTATAACATAAAAGAACTCAAAACAACAAGGAAACCTTAAGTTCTCCACTGATGACCGCCAAGTCTTAATAGCCAAAGTTTTTCGGATACAAAATCCTAATCTCGCAATGCTTAAGGAGTTCAATCTTGGGAGCAAGTTTAAAACATTTTTTGGTTTCGACCTTTTGAGTTATTTATTGTAGGGAAATGTGTAGGATCTATGTGTGAAAGCATGTAATTGGTATATAGGTACTAATTTTTTTCTACTTATTTTGTTAAGACAACTGTTTGCTTTCCTAGTAAATAAAAAATAAATAAATAAAATATTTGTACCTTTATGTATGTAGTATGTATGTAGTCCAACAACAATTATCATTTCTCCCAATGATAATTGTTGTTGGAATGCCGTAAAGTTTTTTTTTTTTATAAAATGTAAAATTTACATAAGCTGGGATATGGCCTAGATAGCTCAATAGGTTAAAGTAAGCCACGATTCGACGCCTTAATGTGTAACTGCTTGTTTTCCCTAATAAAATATAATAAAAAGATTAACCACGGTAGGTTGATATAAATGTACACAAGGCGAGATGAAAAAAAACATGTATTAAAAATTACTGAGTATATTGAATAACTACATATGTAAAACACTATACAAATTAAACCTTTTATTTATAACTAGTAGCTCCCCGCGGTTTCACCCGCGTAGTTCCCGTTCCCGTGGGATTACGGGGATAAAATATAGCCTATGTCACGCACTGATAAATTAGCTTTCCATTAGTGAAAGAATTTTTGAAATCGGTCCAGTAGTTTCGGAGCCTATTCATTACAAACAAACAAACAAACAAATCTTTCCTCTTTATAATATTAGTATAGATAAACTAGCTGTGCCCCGCGGTTTCACCCGCATAGTTTCTGTTCCCGTGGGAATTTCGGGATAAACTATACCCTATGTTCTTCCTCGGACCATAAGCTACCCCTGTACCAAATTTCAAGTCAATGGGTTCAGTAGTTTAGCCGTGAAAAGGTAACAGACAGACAGACAGAGTTACTTTCGCATTTATAATATTAGTTAGGATTAGGATTAATTCAGCTTAGTTAGTTCAATATAAAACGATGGCTCATATATTTAAGCTTGCTTTAATAATGTGTGTTAAAATGGTTCAAATTATGTTTATCAAGTATATTCAGGGTTACTTGAGGTTCTCTAAATGGTTGTATTTAGGGCCTATGTACGGAATATTAAATTTTCAAGATCGGCGGTTTGTTTTAGAGAGGATTACTAAGGATCAGTTTAAGTGTTATGGATAAGTAATTGTTATTTGACAACATAATGCGATACTTTAACTAAATCCTAGGATTTAGTTAAAGTATAGTTATCATAATACCTATATATGGGTCTTGGTAATTCACTTGGTTTAGAGCAAAAACAACTTTTGTGATCAGAAATTCTCAAAAGAAAGAAATTCTGGAGAAGAATTTGAAATGTTAGAAATGTTAAACACAATTATTACGACAAAAATACTTTACAAATAACATAACATAATCATTCACTACATCATCTCGCTATATGTAGTAACTGACCCCTAAGTTTGTAACTTGTATCTAGGGTATCAGAAACTACGCACACACTCATTCACACACACACCCAGACCGAGACAAACATTTGTGATTCACATAAATATTCACCCCGCACGGGAATCGAACCCGCAACCTTACGGATGACAGTCCGTCATGGTGATCACTCTGCTATCGAGGTCGTCAATAGTGTATACGTAAATCAAAGAAATCATTAAAAAAAACAAACAAAACCAACTACCAAAACTTTTTTTTACTGCGAATAGGCTTGCACTTGACTGTAACTCGCCTGATGGAAAGCGATAATACAGCCTAAGATGGAGCGTGCTCGCGAGATACCGATAACTCTTAAAACCAAAAACCCACATCTATAGACTTCATTAATTATAACAAACCACAAACAAATAAAAATTACTTCAACAGAACAGTACAGATAAAGAAAACAAAGAGAAACATAGTTCAAAATAACAAACCGCGGCCCACTGAGAGAAAAACAGAGAACACTCAAAGTGAAACTGACGACCGCAAGTTAACAAATTAATTAAGAAGCTCTCAGTTAACAAGTAAACAATGGGAAGTAGCAAAAACACTATTGGAATAGTAAGTAGTTCAACTGGACTTGAGTGGTGGATTGTAGAGGAGTGATCCCGACTGAATGTAGGTTGGAAGTAGTGCGATGTTGAAATCTGGATGTTTTAATTTCGTTTTGATAGTTTTATTTGACGACCTCGATGGCAGAGTGGTCACCATGCCGGACTGCCATCCGTAAGGTTGCGGGTTCGATTCCCGTGCGGGGTGAATATTTGTGTGAATCACAAATGTTTGTCTTGGTCTGGGTGTGTGTGTGAATGAGCGTGTGCGTAGTTTCTGATACCCTAGACACAAGCTCCGAGCTTAGTTAGGGCTCAGTTACTATAATGAGATGATGTAATGAATGATCATGTTATGTTATTTATAGATGCTTTTGGATAATACTTTAGTACTGCATTTTTTTGGTTAAACTATCTATAAGAACTTTTGAAGACTAACTACTCAACAGCCAAAGCCCTTTGAAGCATAGAAACTTTAAAAATGGCCACTGATCATATACGTTCTTTAATCCAATAGATCGCAAGCAATCCATAGTTCACATTTGTCTATTACTCAATTTTGAATATAAAATTAACATACTAAGGGCTGATTTTTCCATCGCCAGATAACTTTATTCGACAAATAATTTTGAAATTTTGACAGTTATTTCATTCTGTCAAACGTCAGTTTTATTCGTCGAATAAAAGTTATCTGGCGATGGAAAAATCAGCCCTTATACGTAATTTAAAAGATGCCCCTAAATGTGTTTAAAGTTACAAACATTTAACTTTGTCTAAACAATTACATACATTAACGCACTGACGACAAAACTTGAATAAAATTAATTATACATAATTATGAAAAAAGGAATTGTCACTAAATTGTACCGAATTCAAACTAAACAATATACACGAAGTTTATGGAACAGTTCTACGCCTCGTAGAGAAACTAAGTTGAACGAATTATTGTGTTACAAACAAACCGAGGCTTCATTATTGTATTCGGATAATCGGTTTCGGTTTATATTATATGTACTTAACTTTATTATTAACTTGTAGCGCTCCGCGGTTTCACCCGCGTAGTTCCCGTAGGAATATGGGGATAAAATTATTCTAAAAACCTTTCCACTGAATCACTCTATCTATTAAAACAAACCGCATCAAAATCCGTTGCGTAGCTTTAAAGATCTAAGCATACAGGGACAGAGAAAGCGACTTTGTTTTCTACTATGTAGTGATAAACTAATGTATATGATCTTCTACAGTTGAACATCTCATGATATTTGCAAGATGTTTTCCGCAGATTAACTAGCATTATATATTATCATTAGCAGCGCCCCGAGGTTTTACCCGCGGAGTTCTCGTTCTCGTAGGAATATGGGGATAAAATTATGCTAAAAACTTCACCTTGAATCACTCTATCTATAAAAAAAAGGTAGCACTCCGGGAGTGCCGGCAGAAGTGAAAACTTCAATATTAACGTTGTGTTTAATTATAAGTATAAAAGTACTATCATTTATGAGGTAGAATACAATGTTTGTTTCTTACTTCAGTTATCATAAACGTCACGTGATGCTGATCTTACGCTTTTTCGATCAGCATCACGTGACCCTGACGCGAGTTTGAAAGTTTTTACCCATACAAAAAAAGTGCTCAGCGCCGCTAAAGAAGTTTTCACTTCAAAAACCGCTTCAAAATCCGTTGCGTAGTAAAGATTTAAGCACAAGTATATAAGACAGACAGACAGCGACAGCGACTTTGTTTTATTCTATATAGTGATACTTAACTTTATTAATAACTTATGATCTTCGTTAGATGTGATCCGCAGTTTAACCGGTATTATCATTAAGATAATAAGAAAACCTTCTAAAGGTTGGTTTGTTTGTGTCGAGAATTAAAATGTTCTGCGTTAAGCTACGAGTACATCAATGGGTTGAGTTAGGAATACCAATTAGGGATGAGCAAAGAATTAGGATGAGATGTCATATTAATTAAGGAACTAAGGAATAACCCCAACAACTTAGTTTTTTGAAAAATACATTCAAAATTTTCGCCACAGCTAGAACTTGAACCCGGATCCATGCTGAACCGTAGCACCGCTCTTTCCAATTGAGTTACCGTGGCTTCAAGACGACTGGTCGAAAATCTTGAACGCTTGTTATTGACTTAACGTTCAAGATTTTCGAACAGTATTAATGAATCAATTAAACTTAAAGTCTTAAATGTTATTAAGTAAGAAACACACTAGCTTAACTAAGGTTACCAGTAGTTAAGGCTACACAGAAAGGTTTAGCCATTATTAAAGTGATATTACCTACCAAACACTAGCCAAACTAAGGCTACTAGTAATTAAGACTACAGAGAAAGGTCTCGCAGTAATCTCCAGCACTTTGAAATTGACTCTTAACACAACTAGAGAGCCTTTTAAGAAATGCCGAGACATGCTGTCACACCATTAGGCCTGACCACTTGGTACAATGATTGTTGAGTCAACATCCCACATGAGATTAGCGAATCTTGTGAGCCAAGTCTGAGTGTTTAGTTAGTTTGTCTTTTTGTTAACGTTGTAGATGTAATATAAAATTGTTAGGGCCAATGTAAGTAGATTAGTATTCATGACTAAGTACTTAATAATTTGTGACGAGACAGCAGAATTTAAATATCCTAATCCTAACTAATATTATAAATGCGAAAGTAACTCTGTCTGTCTGTTACCTTTTCACGGCTAAACTACTGAACCGATTGACTTGAAATTTGGTGCAGGGGTAGCTTATGGTCCGGGAAAGAACATAGGATACTTTTTATCCCGAAATTCCCACGGGAACGGGAACTACGCGGGTGAAACCGCGAGGCGCTGCTAGTGGTTACATAAATCTATCGACATATTTGCTATAAGCGACTATATTATCAATTTTGTTACTCTTTAGTATATGTAAGTACTTTTTGCAATTATTCTACCACACTTTTAGCTTACCAATTAATGATTTTTTCTAATAAAGAATACATTGTATACCTTATTAACATTATTTTTAAACCACACTAAAATTGTACCATCAAATGAAAAGCTCAATCCGTGAAAAAGCCGACGATAAAAAATCTTGAGCGTGTATTTGGAGAACCTGTATTCCGTTTGAGGTACCTAATAAGTATGAGAACTTTTATACGACTTAACGCTTCGAAAGGAAGGACGATTCACCACAATCATCTCTTTCAAAATCTTTACGATCATAAGGACTATGGGATTTGGGGAACGTTATAACTCTGAAAGAGATTTGGATTCACGGCTGATTTTACGTTTAAATATTTTTTATGTTAAAATCTTTGACGGCCTGTTTTATTTTTATTGTGGTTTTAAAAACAACCGGAGGGATTTACGGTATATTATATCTACGACTAAGCACTTGTTACATTGAAAGTATGTAATACCTAAATGGTAGAATAATAGGTATCATATCTATGATTAAGTAACTAGGCTTTATGTACATCTATGACGTAGTAAGTGTATATAAATATGTGTGTGTTTATGTACTCATAAGTGGGTAGTTTTCCGCTATAAGATCTATGTAAATTGAATCCTTTGTTTGTGTTACCAAATTGTTTTGGATAGACTTTTGAGGGCTCTAAACTAAGTACCCGTTAGAACTCTCTTTTGAGGTTTCTAACTATGTATCTGTAACTCGCGATGTTAAAACATAACATAATCATTCACTACATCATCTCATTATAGTAATTGACCACTAACTAAGTTCGAAACTTGTATCTAGGGTATCAGAATGATACACAGTCATGTAATCTAAAATAAAAAAGTATGTATTCTTATTTTAATCAATAAATAAAAATGTGTCCGCACAATTACGTTACTCATTAAAAAAATATGTCAACTTAAAGGTTTAAATTGAGGTATAAACAAAGACTAAAATGTACCGAATAACAATCGGCTTTCAAAAACAATTTTCAGTACGATCAAGAACAAATTATTACAGTCCCCTTTGAAAAGATCCTTTTAAATACTGTTAAATGATTCAAGTGTTTAAAGGGAGTATTCTGGATGGTTGTTATGATTTCAATTCGTTATATGAACAAAATAAAAGTTTAGGAAAGAAATATATTGATTAGATGTGTAAATTAAGTGTGTGTTCTTAGAAGTATGGATGAATGTGTCAAGAGTTTTTAAATCATATAAATAGTTCAACTTGTTGTGTGTGTGAATGAGTGTGTGCGTAGTTTCTGATACCCTAGATACAAGCTTCGAACTTAAGGGGTCAGTTACTATAATGAGATGATGTAGTGAATGATTATGTTGACTTTTTTTATTTGGGTATTGTAAAATATACTTGGCACCCCAAGTATCTCTAAGACTTGCCATTCAAAAAGGCGTTGGGAGGCTACAAAGGACAGAGACAGTTAGAAACCTTTGCCTAGCCGTGGAATGATATAGATTGACAAAAACTTCAAGTAAGTAAACTTTGAATGATATAATAAAATACAGATATTTAAAAAAATATTGTCCGTAGTTAAAAAGCTAAGCCTTTCTATCAAAAAACATTTTTATATAACTAACATAACAAAAAAAGAACCGCTAAAAACGTTATTTATTTACATTCAAAAGTACTATACCGAAAACATTTTCAACTGTCATTATTTGTAAAATATACCACGTTGAGACGTCGGTTAACATTTTTAGCTATCAAATAACGTTAGTACAACGACAAACACGACATAACTCAGACAATTTGCATAACCGCTAAACGAACACTAGACTGACATATTTTTCGTTGCCATCCTATATTTTATCATGGCTAAGGTATTATGAATTGTCGCGTGACTTTCGAAATAGGGGTTGCAAGTTTTTTAACCATAAATCGGTACTGAGGGCGTTTTAATTGTTGTTCGTAAGAAATTTTACTTTTGCGTTCCGGTATTCTGTTTATTGTACTGTAAAAGTTTTTGGACAAATGTTATTTATTGTTATATTAATGTTGGAAGGACGGTTTGACTTTGAAAAAGAAAATGTTTTGAAGATAGCTGTAATAGGTCTTGAATTCAATTTCCGATCGGATATTGTGCAGAGAAATGTCATTTTTTGGAACTTTAGTATTCTGAATTGTATTTTAATTACTTATGATAGATTATTTTGGATGTACGTGTAAAACGACTTATCTTTAAATTGCCCAACTGTATAAACTTGATTTAAATTATTCTTTCTTTTGATATACCTATTTAATTTCGTTTTGAAGAAAATTAAAACTAGAAAAATAAGAAAAATGTTTTTTAAATATCTTTTTCAAATTTATTTTCTTTTCAGCCAGATATTTCGAACCTAAAAAGAAACTAAATTCAATTTCTAAGATTGAGACACAAAAAAACTTAGGACGAATCTTGAAGGATACTTAATTTATTGAAAAAAATGTTGAATCTCGTAACCTAGAATGTGGAGGATAAAATAAATGGATTTTCTTTGTTTTAATATGTAAAAGTTATTTATAAGTCATCTTCATAGGTCTTTACATCTACATAAGATGATTTAGGTGGCGTCGTCGTGGTGGTGATTGAACTATAACAACAATTATTTGTAAGTAGACTGTAAATCTAATATATAAAATTCTCGTGTCACAGTTTTCGTTGCCATACTCCTCCGAAACGGCTTGACCGATTCTCATGAAATTTTGTGAGCATATTCAGTAGGTCCGAGAATCGGCCCTTTTTCATCCCGAAATTCCTACGGGAACGGGAACTACGCGTGTAACACCGTGGGGCGCAGCTAGTAATTACCTAAAATTTTTAATATAAAATTAAATCAATAATAGTTTTGGCGATGTAATACGAGTACTTATACTTTGAATAGTATAAATCTTCTTTTGAAAATATGTAAGTAACTAATTTATAAAACGAATTATGCCATTTTCCAGTTATGTTTGCAAAGTTAACATATTGAGGATTTGTTAGTTTGAACTTTTGAAACTAAAAAAATGTTCAGCGCAATTGCGAATATGGTATTCAACAACTTTTGACTGCAGCCAATTTTGTACAGAAAATTATGCACCATTCGATGCATAGTTGGAAAAATAATATTTTCTACATCTGATGCTGTTTTTATTACTTTAAGGGCCTATTTCACGACCTTCAAGTAAAGTTACTCACCAAGTAAAGTTAGTTATGTCTCTTTCTTACTTTATATCAAGTGACAAAGACAAAACATGTGAGTAATTACTCGGAACGTTACTTGAAGATGGTGAAATAGGCCCTAAAGATAATATTTTTGTACATATTATGTTATTCATTCATTGATTAAGTAAGGAAAGTCAGGTTAACAAACGCAGTGTGGAAGAACTTTTCTATTAAGTTTTTATAACAAAGTTTCATCAAAATACGTGAAGTATTTAATGTGTGTTACATTGTAATGTTGGGTGGTGTTGGTGATGACGTAAACACGGGGTTTCAATTATGACTGACTGTTTATTTAAAAGTAACTCCTTTTTATAGGAGCTAAAATGGTTACAATGTAGTAGGGTGTATGACGGGCTGTGTGACATAGAATCTGTAATCCATATTAGGATATAAGAAATAGGTTGTTTACATTAGGAGTCCAATGCTCATTTCCTTATCTGTAAATCAACGTCACGCGTGTCTTCACACATTCTTTATACGTAATAGCTCAGTCATACACTACAACATACACATCCACTAAATAAACTATTAAAACCCACAATAACCCGATCAAATACACAAACACAAAAAAAATATTAATTTACTCAACTACAAGTATTATTTTCACTACTTAAACCAAATCATAACCTCAAAATAAACAAGCCAAACCATTTTTAGACACAACATCTGTCACAATAACCCTTTCGATCATCCCTCGGGGTTGAAAATACAAGGAAAACTGACAAACCCCATAGAAAGGAGAATAACCTATATCAAATGTAGGTCGTTATGTATTTACGACTGATTTGAGACGAATCTCGCGACGTCACGGTTAAGTTTCACTGGTTTGATTGAGTGCCATTGAGTCTCAAGAGGTATGTGACGACACATACTAATAGTAATGTATGATAGTTATTGATTTCTTTGATTTACTCGAACAAGACACATTGAAATCCTATAATATTATAAATGCGAAAGTAACTCTGTCTGGTACCTTTTCACGGCTAAACTACTGAACCGATTGACTTGAAATTTGGTACAGGGATAGCTTATAGTCCGGAAGAGGACATAGGCTATGTTTTATCCCGAAATTCCCACGGGATCGGGAACTATGGGGGTGAAACCGCGGGGCACAGCTAGTACTTAAATAAAATAAATAAATGAAACTAGTTTAACGGATTTAACTAACCTCAATATTTTGACTAATAATTAACTTTTACACAATAAGTAACTTTTTACATTACTTTGTACTCGTATATAAAAACGTCTTCAATCTCAGTCTACTGTGATCACCCATCACTGCAGTGAACTGTCTTTGCTAGTCAAACGTTGCTTAATTGGACAGATCGCGAGAAATTCACGATCCGCACCAGATTATAAACACTTGTACGACTAAAATAATCTAGTAATAATTTCTCTAATAAGAGCTATAAATAAGAAGGTAAAAAACTTTAAATATAAACAAAACTTAACTTAGCCAGGTGCAAAATACAAATAAAGAAAAATAACTAAAACCTACTTTTAAAAACTAAACTATAACTCTCTCACTCCAACATATAAATAAAATAAACAATTAGAAAGAAACAAAAAATACGGTTCCTTTTACAACGTCTGACCGCTTAACATAACTAATTACGATATCGATTACATAAAATTATAGTAAATAGTAAAAGAGAGCTATCACTTAATATCTATAAGTGTTACTAAGTTTAGCTATGAGCAGGTGGTTAGGAACAAAGACCTGGCATTTGTTACTTTCACCTTTTTTGTAGAAAAAACGGTTACGATCACCTGTTTGTGGTGTAATGGGTGAATTTTGCAATATCGACATATGTAATTAACAAAGAAATGGTATAAAAAGGAGATATTATTTAATTGTGTAATACATATGATTTCGAAAAACATTTCGGAGAGCAAGTTAAACCGAAATATATAACATAACATTATCATTCACTACATCATCTCATTATAGTAACTGACCTCTAACTAGGTTACTAGTAACTTGTATCTAGGGTATCAGAAACTACGCACACACACACACCCAGACCGAGACAAACATTTGTGGTTCACACAAATATTCACCCTGCAATAAAAAAAAAACACGTACGGTTAGCAATTTTAATAATTCAGAGATTAAGTTCTTTATTCTGAGGTATCAGTAAATTACTCTCTTTTAATGATAATAGAACAGTCAGCAAATGTTATCAACACGCTTGTCTAATGCATGTTAATGTCAAATCAGAATCATGTTTCGAAAGAGCAAATGTGTATCGCTCAACCCAATTGAACCCAAGACCTTAGACCGCGAAGCACATTTGTGCCTCAGACTTGGCATGCAAGTGCACATTCCACTACTAAGGTATAATGAATGATACAGAAAAAGAAAACTATGAATTTAATTTGTCAGAGCGGTCATCATACTAGACAGTCAAAAAAAAGTTAACGAGTTCGATTACCGTTTGAGTTTAACAGCTACAATTTACAAATGTTTATCTCAGAATCGGTGTGTTTGAATGAGTGTTTGCATGGTTTCTGATATTCTTGGTAGGTAAAAAAACATGGTAAGGGGTCAGTTGATACATTAAGGTGATAAAGTGATTGATTATTCGCGTTCAAACCGTCAACGCGAGCAGTTGTGTTATAGCAGCTGCCTCGATGTTTTGAATAATAAATAAACGTCATCAAAAAGTGCGAATATGGATGGACACCCTCCCTCCGCGGACGTCACGGATCCAGTCGACGTTAAAGCCTTGCTGCAGGACGTGTTGCTGCTGAAGGCCGAGGTCACCTACATCTGGGCCAAGCTGAAGGATTCGGAGCGCATTGTTTTGGAGTTAAGTACGGAGCTCGCCACATTGCGCAAACAAAATGCAACAACGTCGGAAATGCCGCAGTCAGCACCTTACGTATGTGTGCGACGCGGTACTAAGAATTGTGAAACATCACCCGTCAGCAATAATGCTAGTAGCGCGAAAACCGACGCACAGGTCAAAGTGCGCCCGGCCCCGATTACCTCGGCTCCCGCGGCGCCTACTACGTCATCTGTGCCTACTCCACGAGTATGTAAGAAGAAGAGTTATGCGCAGGTGTCCTGTCCCCAAACTCTTCAACAGCAAGCACCTTGTAGTACACAGTCAACAAAGAAAGTCGACGGGGATGGTTTCACACTTGTGGAGAAAAAACGCCGACCGAGGTTGACTCGTAACCTAAGGGGTACCGCCACCGCTTCCGCTGCAGAAACAACTCTACGAGTTGTGGAGCCGACCGTCTCTCTCTACATATCGAGATTTGACCCCAATACTACAGGCGAGGAGGTCCTACGATATGTCAAGGAGAAAGCCTGTTTCTGGACGAAGGACACCATCCGGCTCAACCTGCGGCGCCTCGAGTCGACGAGGGACACCATCTTCAAGTCCTACGTGCTACAGGTGCCTGCGAAGTACAAGGACATGTTCCTGACTCCCGATTTTTGGCCTGCAGGAGTGGCTTTCCGGCGCTTTAGGGAGGCGAGACCGATAAGAACTCCCTAAACTTGTAGCTTTAAGTATATACAATTATATATGTTAGTTTATAAGGTATATATTTAATTTCTTATCTTAGTTATATTTTATGTGTACGTGGTTTGAGAGGCCTTACTTCGCCGTAACACAGTTTATTAGTAACTACCACGGGTGGTAATGTCTCAATAACCACATCAAATAAATTGTAACTAAATTAGAAAATATTAATAAATTGAATTAATAAATTGAATTGAAATTGAATTGAATTGAATTATGTTAAATTAACCTACATTTTTACGTAAGAATTTACGAAAATAAAATCAAGCGATAAAGCTAATAATGAGGAAATACATTAGGTAAGATCTTTATGATTTTTAAATGAGCTTAAATTTACGAAACACTCTTAATTCAAATTTTTTTTACAGATATTTTGTTACTTGTAGTAAAATATCTCACCGCGTCAAAGGATTATAAGTCTAAAATCACTACATATTATTAAAGATTTTAGTACAAATTTGTGTTGAGATTTTAGATATTTATTACATTGTACATACAATATTCATCAAAGAAGAGGATTTACCTAGAATGGTTAGGTATAGTAAAAAGAGGATCTATAGTTTTATTATACTATGTAATCCTTACTAATATTATAAATGCGAAAGTAACTCAGTATGTTATCTTTTCACGGCTAAATTACTGAACCAATTGACTTGAAATTTGGTACAAGGGTAGCTTATGGTCTGGGGCTGTTTAATCCTAAAATTCCCGGGGATCAGGAACTATGCGAGTAACACCGCGGGGCACAGCTAGTACTAAATAATAATAAGAAAAATAGTTCTATTGTACAGACGTTTATCTTTATAATATGAAATATTGCCGTTACTGACTGACTGGCTTATCTATCAACTAAGCTCAACGGACAATTCTGGAAGACACCAACCAAAAAGCGGGTAGAGCCACGGGGCATACCTAATAAATAACAAACATAAAAATTAAACGACGGATTTTCAAAAATGCCTTCATAATTAAAAATATCACAGTATGTGTGTACCTAATGTATACATACTATTATCACTAAGCTAATTTTTGTAAGCCAACACAGAGACAACGTTTAGGGACCTCGAGACGCCAAATTGCGGAAAACTGCCCATTTACGAACATACATAGTAATATAAATAAAAAAGAAAACAACCTTTAGGTCTAGTTTCACCATATTATGTTAACTCTTTATTAAATCTTCTCCTTAGCGTGTCGACTCATATTTTAGAGGAACAAAACTCAGCCACTCGGCGATGTAACACTACAGAATCTCATGCATATCACTGTCAGTGTCTTTTAAATACATACAAGTTACAGAATTGACATGAAATCATTTGACACATTATTACATGGCTGCTTATTGCTAACTGCACTTACAATTAGAGACAGACTACCGCATGCGTTAATAAGACAGAAATAATGTAAAAACACGGCATTAAATAGTAATCATACCTTAATAGCAGTAGTTACTATTGGATGCCTTGTTAAACCCTCACAGACAGCTAAAGTTGTCAACTAACTAATGAGTGATTATTTCCTTAACCGCGTTAAACCTGATCACCGCTCTAAAGGATCCGTTAAAACATTAACAAGATGTCAGATCAGATAACAAACATTGTACGGTGAAACCCGACCTTAAGCTAAAAGATAAAACCGCATATAAAACATACATTTATATAAGATACACAATAAAATGAACTTTGTTGTAATAACAATTAGTGCTATTTTACAACGACCGTCCATGTAATGCTCTAAGCCTATTTTCCAACAAAACTATCTAACATTTCCAACATAAGTATCTAATTGTTTTTGTAAACTCTGTGCTTTTATATGTATGTTTTAGTAAAACCAAGAAAACGAAATATAATATATTAATATGTCTTCATAAAATATTTTTTAAGCTATTTAGAAAGTACTAGTTGCATTCAGTGGTTATAGCTTCAAACCTTTAAGCCCGTAAGATTTATGGGATGAAAGTATACTTATTCTAGAGAGGGGTAAATTTGGGTAAATTATAGCCTAGGTCTTAACTACGAATAATATAAACGACAATAAGTATTTCTAGAAAATATAGAGTCGGATTAGTAAAGGGTGTGATCCTTTACTAATCCGACTCTACATTTTCTAGATTACGCAAATACAAATTTCACTATACTGTTAATACACTACAATTATAAATTACAGGACCATTTTAAAAGTATATAAATTAAGTATAGAATAAAAGTAATATGCAACTTAATAGCGGATTTAAGTTTGTTATTCATCTGAATTCACAAATACATTTTAAAATATCTTTACAAAAGCAAATATTGCAAAGTAAATAAAATCGAAACGTAAATTTAATAAAGCAAAATATACGTTTTTAATTATGAATAACTTCAATATTTTAAACGAGAGTTAATATATTTTTGGATTGAAATTTATACGTCAAAGTATTGTTTGAGTTGTAAATTATATTTTGGAATGAAATTACAATAATTTTAAATTAATATACGTTTATTACTCTTTGTTAAAGTAAGTTATCGTAAAATAATTGAAACGGGTATGATATTGAAATTAGTAAAACATATAAAAATGTTTTTCAATTCACTCACTTTGTTTATTTCTTTGTCGAAATTAACTAATCGCTTTTATTATATTTTAAATGTAAACTCTTTGTTAAAGTCAATCGTTTTTTAATTGTCTTTCGATATATTTACTAGGAATTAAATTATTAAATGATGTTTCAGTGATATTATAACCATATTTACGTTATTACTTGCAAAATACATCACAAACCAGACTTAGTAACAAGTCGTCATTGTAAATAAACCCGGCTTTCCAACCACATTTTTATTTAAATCATCCCAACCATAACAAAAGAAGGAACCGTTATTAAAAATGCATATAAACCACACAACTACATAAATTAAAAACAGAGCCGGCACACAAAACATACAACAATGAAATCGTAAACAAATCATAATATTACAATTCCTACACAAAAATGTTGATAAAAACACTTATTTTAAATAATAATGTGTGTGATAATGATAACTTACCGTGGATTAGTAAGGAAACAATCACAATAATAGTCACAGTGGGAAACACGCGGTCGATAGGGCGGGCGGGAGAGCGTGCTGCCGGGGCGGCGGCGAGACGGGCACTGTTTGTGGGCGGGCGGCAGAGGCAGTGTTCGATTGAAGAAAGATTTAGAGAAGGCTTCGACGCCGACCAACTAGCTTCGCCGAGTTAAACTTTTAACGGCGAAAATATTGCTAACTCGCCCGCGTAATATATTAAACATTTTGTCATATGTTTATTGTACAATATAAGTCGGGAAGTTTTGGAGAACAAATGAGTTTTTTTTGTTGTCTATGAATAAAGCTTTGTTTTGACAACGGTTCGAGATTTATTTTTACAGTTTGACTGTTTATAATCAACTAGACGTGTACGGTGGCTTTACCTGCGTGGAATTTGAATATATTTGCTACTTAAATACACAATTTCTAGAGGAAATTAAGTGTATATAATTATCATAAGGCTGTAGTTTGCCAGGGGTTGATAGCGACATTAATTTTTAAACATATATTACTTACATCATTCCATTAATAATACTAAAATCTATTTAAACCCAAAAATACTTCATACAGGCAATGAATTTTTATATAACAGTATCATTACTATATCATAATCCGCTGCACAAGACCGAATACATCATTAATGTGCACGAATCAATTCCCGTTAGACTATTCTGTCATCGACTAATATCGTCGCATGTCACTAGAGCACATGCATAGATCAATACGTGTGCAATGTGCGATAACATTATATGTGACGGAACAATATCACATTTTAATTTATCACTGCATAGTATAAAACAAAGTGTCTACCCGCTGTCTTTACGTTCTGTCCTTACGGACAGACAGCGGGTTGTGACTTTGTTTTATTAAGATCTAAGTATACATAAGGATGTATGCTTAGATCTTTACAACTATGCAACGGATTTTGATGCGGTTTTTTTAACAGATAGAGTGTTTCAAAAGGAAGATTTTTAGCTTAATTTGATCCCTGCATTCTCACGGGAGCGGGAATTATGCATGTGAAACCGCGGTCCGCTGCTAGTTTGTAATAAAATAGTCTATCTTATTTTTATGTTTAAACACTAAAATAAATGTATAGAATTTATTTTAATAGGGTTATAACTGTGTGTCACAATTTGATGTTTAATATTTAGGAGAATCGGGATAATAAATGTACTATGCCATGCCCTAAAGTTCGGCGTATATCTATCGCCAATAAAAATAATTAAAATTGCTTTTGTTGACCTGTTATTATGTAATTTAACCTACTTACACAGTTAGAAATTAACTTAAAAATCAAGTAAAAAACAACTTTTAACCACCAATTTGGCAGACAAACATACAATTTTAATCACTACATAGTATAAAACAAAGTCGCTTTCTCTGTCCCTATGTATGCTCAGATCTTTAAAACTACGCAACGGATTTTGATGCGGTTTGTTTTAATAGATAGAGTGATTCAATAGGAAGGTTTTTAGCATCATTTTATCCCTATATTCTTACGGGAACGGGAACTACGCGGGTGAAACCGCTAGTAAAATTATAAACTTCAACCGCACGTATAATTCAAATCGTGCAAGTATACCATAAAATATAATGTCAAATCTATCCACACCTTAATACTTTGTACCCATAAAAATATTTATGTTTACCACTCAATCTGATAATAACATGATAAGTTATTTGTGTGACCTCAGCCGAGTCCTCGTCAGACATAAAACACGCGAAATTATAATAAAATATATTGTTTTAGTGTTTTTTTTATATGTTGCGAAGTGTTGGAATCTCTATTTTAATATTAGTTTATGGGTATGGCTTTTGACAAGGTCTTGCATCGCTGAAGCGCGATCCTTTCATTAAACTGGTTATAACGCGCACCAACTATCGTTGGAACTCATTTATAATTATATCTTGTAAAGCTTTTAACAAAACTGTAGATTTTAAAGACCGAACCATAGATCTGTATGCATCTAGTATTACTAGTTTGACTAGAATCATCATTATCATCATCAACAGCCTGCATTAGTCCACTGTTGGACATAGGCCTCTCCCTTGACTAGAATATTGAGCAATATTTGATACATACATTTTAGTTATTAATCAACTTGCTGTGTAACAATAAGTATATATATAGATCCTACTAATATTATAACGGTTTAATGTTTAACATTTTTCTGCTACATGTGGAGGCTTGTAAATGGATTTTACTAATTTTTGATAATTATTTAATTCTTAAGTATAGCTGTAAGTCACCCAAAAAATATAAAATAAAAATAAATAGGATACTTTTTTTAAGGAACGGAGATTCGATTTAGAGGCGCTGCTAAAGAAAAATGAATTGGAATTATAGTAGTAAATGTTGTATTAAGCGTACCGGTTGTTACGGTACTGACAAAATAAAAAATTAAATTAAAATTAGAAAATTAAATACCTATAGAACATTGAAATAAAACACTTAAACGGATTTTTGTCGTGGTTATATTTTGTTTTACATTTTCTGACGTTTCGGATTCTTTACAGAACCCGTAATCACAGAAGACTAAGATGGAAGACGTCTGTACAAAGTAATGTAAAAATATTACTACCTTCAATATTTTGAATATAATTTTAAATACATTGTGAATTTACCACAGATTCGGAAATACATCAGCCGAGAAAAATCTGCAAGAAACTCGGTCTGGAATTATTTTTTTATATTATTTTTTAAATAAAATAAATTACAATGCACTTTAAAATCAATACAAAAATTTTCTTCAATTTGAAACGTTCCTTTTCACGCATACAGAACTGACAGTATCTTGCGGTCTTGCAGTTGTTGGACGTGCTTTGGGTTTTAATTTGTTGATGATAGGATCCCAAGCAGGTGGTAGCTTCCAACCCTCTTCCCTATTGAAATTAGGATGTTTTTTAATTTCAATGGCCTCGCGTATCATCCTGGGCAGATATCTGTTTTCCTTAGCAAGGATTTGGGGTTCATCAAACCTTAAGTAATGGTTGGGTTTGTCCATAGTGTGCTCGCAGACAGCAGACTTGTAGTCCCGTCTATTCTTGACGTCAGCTATGTGTTCCTTGATCCGCGTTCCGATACTTCTTTTAGTTTGACCTATATAGGAGAGCCCGCAGTCACAATCAAGTTTGTAAACACCTGCTTCTTGAAGGGGTATGTGGCATTTGACAGGTCTTAGAAATTGGTTTATCTTCCTTGGCGGTTTGAAGTAGGTCTTGATGGACGCTCGCCTCAGGATATTCCCAATTTTGTCCGTGACTCCTTTCAGGTATGGTAAGACAGCAGGTTGTCGCTCGACCGTCGCTGGTTTGTTCCGGCATCTGTGACGGGGGCGCGGTACTGGTAGTTTGTTGTCCCTCAGTACTCTCTTGACATGTTGAAGTTCGTCAGGCAGGTGTTCTTTGTCACAGATGCCGTGTGCTCTCTAAAACAGGGATTGGCCCACGGTAGCTAACAGTTTTGGATGGTGGTGAGAGTCACCGTTAAGGTATTTATCCGTATGAGTTACTTTACGATACACAGTATGGCTCAACGATTGATTGGGATTTCTTTTAATTAAAATATCTAAGAAAGAGAGTGTTTTATTAGCCTCCAACTCCATAGTAAAGTTAATTTTAGGATGAATGGAGTTAAGATGTTCAAGAAAGGCAGAAACACAGTTGGAAGGGAGAATGGTGAAAGTGTCATCTACGTACCGTTTATAGAACCGTGGTTTCACTGGGGCTGTGCTCAGCGCTCTGGCCTCAAAATCCTCCATGAAGATGTCGGCGACCACAGGCGATACAGGAGAGCCCATTGCCACTCCATCAACTTGTACATGGAACTCCTCATTCCAGAGTAGGTAGCCAGATGTTAGGCAATGTTCCAGAAGCTCTGCATATTCTATAGGCATAGCTGAGTCACTCAATTTCCTTTTTACAATATCAATGCAGTCTTGTACCGGTAGGCTGGTGAAAAGAGACTGTACATCGAAGCTGACCATAGTTTCATCATCGGCAATATTGATGTCCTTAATATTACTAATGAAATGGTAAGAATCCTTCACAAAAGCATTTGTTTGTCCTCGTAGCGGCGAGAGTATTTTGGCTACATGTTGTGCCAATCTGTATGTTGGTGAATCGATTTGGCTCACGATAGGACAAGGGGAGCATTATTTTTGTGTATTTTTGGTAATCCATACAATTTGGGCGGTTTGGCACAGCTAGGGATGAGGTGTTTGTCGTCTAAACATAGTTTTTCCGAGTGTTTTTTAATTAGCTCCGAGGTTTTCTTCACAACTTTATTTGTTTGGTCTGTTTTGAGTAACTTGTATGTCGAAGTGTCGGACAGTAACTCCCGAATTTTATCATTATATTCAGACGTATCCATTACGACCGTAGCGTTTCCTTTATCTGCACGAAGGATAGTTAATTCCGGCTTAGTACGCAAGCTTTTCAGCGCTAAGAACTGGTCCCGAGGAAGGTTAGGTTTCGGTGGTTTGCTGTGTCGCAAGACAGATGATATATCTTGACGAATCGCCTCCACATCATCCTTCTTCAAATTGTTCTTCACTAAGCACTCCTCGACGTTACAAATAATGTCCTCGTACGGTATTCTGCGCGGTGCCGGTGCAAAATTAAGCCCTTTGCTTAAAACCTCAACAGTCGTTTGGTCCAATGTTTGTTTTGATAAATTTATGACAGATCGTAATCGTGAGTCATTGTTAGTGTCAACGTCAATGTCATTCCGTGGTCGACATGACACATTCCGTTCAGTTAGATTTTGTTGTTTGAGCAACAGTCTATTGAATTTCATTATCTGTCGCGATTTGCATTCATTAAATTTGTATGACTCACGTTTGTCGAGGATTACAATGCAATTTTTGAAATCTAACTCGTCCATAATATGATACAAATCATTGGTCAAACCCTCAATTATACTATTTGCGTGCATTAACTCAAAACGTTTCTGTCTGATTAATTGACGGAGTAACTTTTTACTTGCCTGGTTTAAAATCTTTGCGCTCCCCCGTATGTCCTTTTTCAGCGATATTTTTACACACGGTGGTATGATGTTATTATCCCGACATCTTTTCAAGAAGTTTAAAGACGTTACATTTTTGGCGCGTTTGTTACGAAGACTTTCCAAGCGGCGAATTTTATTTGCATTTTCCAGTCCGTACTGAGTTACATATTGATATCTTTGATTTATTGACAAAAATCCGTTTAAGTGTTTTATTTCAATGTGTAGTGTTCGTGTAAATCAAAGATATCAATACCTATAGAACAGCTAAAATATCTACCGAAATCGAACTAATATCAATCAAAAACTGACAATCACAGTAAAAGCAGACCATATTAATTAAAATTGTAATCAACCTTCACATATCATTGAAATTTGTATCTCAATAGAAATTAATTGTGTTTATTTAAACGTGTCTTACACAGATATTATTACATAGCGCCGTGTACCAGGCTGTCAGTACTCACTAGGGAGTAATAGCGAAGGAGCTCGGATTACCTTTACAAACAATAATAACTAAAAATATAATAAACAGAAAAGTAACTAATACTACAAATTCGAAAGTTTTAATGGATGTTTGTTACTATTTCACACAAAAACTACTGCGCCGATATAGATGAAATTTGGTACAGTATGTTCTTTATAACTATGAATAACACATTGGATACTTTTTATCTCAAAAATCCCACGGGATTATTGATTTAGGCGGGTAAAACTGCGGGGCACAGCTAGTCACGACTAGACCAGACCTCTAAATGTTATCAATTAAAATTATAATTAAACATATATAAATAACCAATTAATTTCAATACAAACGTGTCTAACACAGATATTATTACATAACGCCGTGTACCAGGCTGTCAGTACTCACTAGGGAGTAATAGCGAAGGAGCTCGGATTACCTTCGTAATGGCAGTAACGAGTACTATAACACATGTATTATAGTACAAACTTTAACTAGTATTTTTTGTAGGATTTTGGAGTATTGAGGTGCGGGTTTAGGGTCGAGAGAGGTTTTTTTGGAGTTATAATATGTTACTACGTCTCGCGCTTGGTTTCTGTTCCCGTGGGAATACGGGGATAAAATATAGCCTATGTTACTCAGAGTGAATGTAGCTTTCTAATGGTGAAAGAATTTTTGAAAAGTAGTTTAAATCGGTTCAGTAGTTTCGGAACCTATTCGTTACAAACAAACAAATCTATCCTCTTTATAATATTATAGCATAGATAGAAGCTGCCTTGTGGTTTTAACCAATGTTATCGAGAATAACTATTTAGTAACTATATGTTATAATCATACAGTTTTTTTGTGAAAGAGTAACAAACTTAAAATTTAGTTTAACCAAATCTGGTTAAACTAAAAACCGCTCCAATCATACATATGAGACAAAGGTTCAAAGGATGATGAAGTAAAAGACTTGTTTTATAAAAGAGCGATAATAATAATGTAAATGTCACAATAATCGACCGTTTCGATTCTGATATAAAACTTTCGTGTACTGAAAAACTTTGAAGAAAAAGAATCTTGTAAAGTTTGAGAGACAAAGTTCAGACTGTCAAGTAGAGTTTTACAGACAAAATTAAATTTTGCACTGATTTTCAATTATCTGAGATTTCCGATATTACTTTTTGACAGTTATCAGCCTTTTTTAATGCAATGTTTTCTAGTTTTTGTATAGAACCTAATCTGGAGAGTGATATAGGTACTATTTATCTTAAAGTCATCTTGAAGTTTATAAAGACTTATACATGCAAAACAGAGGGATCCACCTAGTGTATAGAATCACACAAGATTTAATGGTTTAAGAGACACAATTGTAAAATGCTACGGGTCTATCGTAGCACTACTACGACAAGCTAATGCTACGAACCGTAGTCGCGTAGGCCTACGTTAACAACACCTCACTATGATTACTTAATATCAAACTCAACTCAAAATCGATGAAAATTAGGTTCAAATTCAGCTCAAAGTTATTTGTTAAAAAACTAACAACAAAATAAAAACTTTGACCAAAACATAAAAAAAGCATAGAATAAAGCACACCAATTAAAGTTCAACGTAAAATTCAAAACAACCCTGAAGCACAAGGAATGCAAACTTCTGTAAAGAGTAAAACTTTCAAGGGAGTGTACCGTCAAAAATCTGTAACTTAAAATTGTGGATTAATTTCACAATTTGAGATTAGCGTGGGTAACGGCATAACTTTATAATTGAGAATTATCAGATGAATATAAAAGGAAATTCCCGAAGATATTCGAGGAATTATGTTTGTCTTGTTAAAGTACTTATTTCTTTATTATAATCTGAAGTATAATGAACATTTTGTAATATAAAATTGATTTGATTCAAATTCTTATTTGAGCCATTATTTGCGTTAGTATAATAGTGACCTACGTATTTGACCTATTAGCTTTGTATACTAGTCTGATCTAATTTCAAAAGATATTTTAGTTCTAAAAATGCCCTTAAGTTTCTTCTACAGGCGAAAAGTACCTAAAAATATGTAGAAAAGTTTCTGAGTATAGCCCTACATAAAAGAATATTAACAGAATAGAGGTGACCTTTTGAAACTAACTTACCACCGCAAGAGGTAGGTAAGTAGGTGGGTAGGTAAGTAGGTGAGTTGGTAGGTAGGTAAGTAGGTAGGTAGGTAGCGAAATATTAAAAAACGTTTCAACGTTTTACGAGTATAAGAGTAAGAAAATTCAGGAAATAGAAAAATAGATACACACTTTCCTGAACACTTACATACTCCCATAAAAATGGTTATTATGATTTAAGGATGGGTTTTCTATTTTTATGCATGTAATATGAATAAAACGTAGTTTCTTATACCTTATATACAAGTATTAAACATAGTTAGGGTCAGTTATAATGAGATGATGTAGTAAATGATAATGTTATGTTGGTTATACCTACTTAAACTTTAAGCACGTTTAATTTCCTTAATTCTAACATAAATACACATATAAGGTTCCTAAAGCTCTAATGCAAAGAGTTATAAAAATATATGACATAACAAAACGTAAGCACCTATTTAAATGACAAGTTTTGGTACAGAGTGTAATATTTCATACATAATGACGGTTATTCTGTTAGTAACGGACTAAATTTAGTCCCAGACTAACCTTTTTACTGACATTTGAGATCAAAATGGTTTTGAATTAGATCGAATTAGACACGTTAAATTCTGCGTATTGTATCAATTATACAATGTATTTCTGGTAATTATCTAACTATCAAATGTTTTTTTGTCTCAGAATTGTGGCTAGGTGGAGCGATGATCTGCGCAGGGTAGCCGCTGACACATTGGCGCGAGTTGGCAGAGGCCTACGTCCAGCATTGGACAAATACAGGATGATGATGAGAATTGCAATGATAAAGTCAACCCCATTAAATAAGACAGCGATTTTAAATTTAAATGCACTACACACATATACATGATGAGTCTTTATGGATATCAATGAATAAGGTCTAGTACACAGAAAAATCATTGAGATAATACCGTTATTTTACGCTTAAACTTCTTTAAATCCACTCTAAGGCTTCTCAGAATAGCTTCCCTAACATCCGCTATCCTAAAATAATATACGCATCTTACGAACCAAGATCGTACTGTTTGATACCTAAAGGCGTACTGAAAATGGTTTTGGGCCAATGCAATACACATATATGAAAATAATGGTCCTGTATCGCACAAGTTAATCTAGAGTGGTCCCTTTTTAGGACGGAATTTAATGAGTTAACTATAATAATGTATTTTATGTGTTTGTTAGTTCGAAGATATGAATTTTGAGTAAGGTTTCCAATGTTTACTGGAGTCGTAAATTAGTTATTTTATTTTTGTGTATTGTTGAAAGAGATTGGACGTTTACCTCATGAAATTGTATATTATAGCTCCATAAGATCCACACTATAGGATAAAGGCATCTCTGCCGGGCTAGCAAGACTTCGAAAACGCGGTATGATATAGCGATTTATCGACATCCGATTGTCAAAATACGACCGCCATATTTAATTTTACCACATCATAGCACGTGATAATTCATTTGGTCATGCTCGCGAAATCGATATAGCTTTTTCTCGGCATCCACCTGTCAAAATATAATAAATATAGCTGCTATATTTAATTTTACCACATCATAGCACGTGATAATTCATTTGTTCACCCTCGCGAAATCGACATTATATCGTAGTGTCGATATATTTTATCACGCACAGTCATGCTATTCTGACTTGATGGTATTAGTACCAATGACAGACAATAGTGTAAATATAAGACAAATCTGACTTATTCTAAAAACCTATTGCCAACCACTTGGGCAATAATAGTAACTCTTTGACAAGCACTTTTAAACTCATAAATTCGCTTTATCTTCCAGTTCAGTTTCACTTTTAGTAGTCCAAAAACCTTATGGATGCTCAAATGCCTAATTAGTTAGTAAAATAATGATAAAATCACCAACAAAAAGTCCAACAATCTTCACCAATCACACACACAACGAATATCTGCATAACATTTGCAGCAAAACCGATACAAAGACCTCAGATGTACAAACGGTATCACTCCGATAATATCAATGAATGAATAATACAATACTTGAAAGGTTCCACTTAAAGATCGTGGGTTGAATATGAAAGGATTACAGATAGTTCAGAAAAACCTTGGTGGTATTAAAAACATGTTTTTTTGTATAGAATTTCCTATTTCAAGTCCTTTTGTATCGGTAATTGAATAGAAATGTTTGTGTGAAATGTAAATAGTTTCCTTTTTCAATAGAAAATCGCCGATAAACAGATACTAGGCATGCCTTTTAAGTTCTGTCGTTTCCATATTTCCCGGCAATTTTGAATTTGAAACTGTTCTATATTCGAATGTGTTTAAATTTTGAATCTTAAAACAGTTGAAAGTATTAGGATTCATGCTTTTGTTTAGTCACAGCGTCCATTGGAATCTGTCAAGATACGTACGAAAATGAATCTTTCTAAGGAAAATGTTCGTGCAATAATTTTCTATAACTTTAGAAGAGACCTGACACGGCTTGAGTGTTTGAAGAGCAAACATCTGTATTCAGTGATGAAGCCCCATGTCTGCGGACTGTCGAACGCTAGTATTTAGAATTCCAGCGTGGACATACTAGTGTTAGTGACAAATCTCGCGAAGGACGCCCAAAATCCGCCTTCACTGAAGATAACGTCATCGCTGTGAGACAACTAATTCTCGAAGATCGTCATGTGACATATCGGGAGATAGAGGCTCTATTAGGCATCTCAGGGACAACCATTCAGAAGATCTTGCATGAAGCGCTTGGTGTGAGAAAGCTAGTTTGCCGTTGGATACCGCATCTGCTTTCCGACGAGCACAAGGTGGCCCGCGTCAGATGGTGTAAGAAAACTCTGCAAAAGTTCAACCGAGGAGAGTCAAATCACGTTTATGACATCATCAGTGGTGACGAATCTTGGATCTATGCCTACGATCCTGATTCCAAACAACAATCGACAATCTGGGTCTTTCAAGACGAGCCAAAGCCAACTAAAGTTTTTCGTTCTCGAAGCACATCAAAGAAGATGAAGGCCACGTTCGTTGGAAAAGCCGACCATGTTGCGACTATCGCACTTGAAGATCGTAGAATGGTTAACGCAGAGCGGTATACCACAGTTTGTTTACCACAAGTCATCGCCGAACTTCGAAAATCTAACTCAAAGCGGCGCATCATCCTGCACCACGACAATGCAAGCTCACACACCGCCCGTCAAACGATTGAGTATTTGAAGCAGGAAAAAGTAGAAATTCTTGACCATCCGCCATACAGTCCTGACCTAAGCCCTAACGATTTCTTTACATTTCCTAAAATTAAGAAAAGTCTTCATGGTCAAAGGTTCCAGTCCGGTGAAGATGCAGTCGACGCTTTCAAGTTAGCATTTTGAACACCCCCACTTTAGAGTGGAATAAATGTTATAATAACTGGTTTGAGCGAATGGAAAAGTGTATTAAGCTACGTGGTGAATACTTTGATAAACAATAAAAAGTACTATAAGGTTCTAGTTGTGTTTATTTCTTGAAACGACAAAACTTAAAAGGCATGCCTCGTATATAAAGTACTTTGATGTTTTAAATTGTTGATTTTTATTCAAGTCTCTATCGGTAGGGAAACTAACAATTCTTAGTTGATCGTATTATTATAAACGTATAGGTAAGTGAAACTTACTTGATTTTTAAAATAAGCTAAAAATGAAGATGAAAGACAGATAGATATAACTCTTTGTTGCTTTTTACAAATAAAACAGGTAAGTATACAAATGTATACAGTCACAATAATAACTAAAATATACTACATAGAAAGAACAATGGGCGGCCTTATCTCTAAAAGCGAAGATGTTTTCATATGTATGTGGTTTAATATAACAGAAAAACGATTTTTTTATATGTATTCATAATTGGGCAGTTTACCGCAATTAGATCTCTCTAATTTGGTTCATTTGTGCGTACTGCATACTTTATTTTTTACCGCTGTAAAAATGATGTTACTGCGAAGAAATTGTCGGAAAGATATAAACAAACCTATTTAAAGAATCTCAATTGACAAAAAACACTAATCATTTACGAATAAAGCAACATTCCCCTTCTTAAAGTCTGGACAAAACAGTAGATAATGAGATCAAAATCCTAAGAAAAATATCTAGGCTTACACTACGTAATGCAAACATTGTCGAACCAATATTCCCATGAATCCACGCAACCAAAAACCAGTGAAAATCTCGAGTTCCACACCACATGTTCACATTGCCGTTCCAATTTTCACATCAATCCACTGGACCTTCCAGTTTGTTTGTAGTTGTAACGTAGACTTCCTTGTTCTATTCCCGTCAATACACATTGGCACTCTCTTTGCGTCCCGACCAGTAATTCATTGTAAGAGTAAATTAATTGTTAGAACATTTTGACTATTAATACCACTTTCAACTATCAAGACTAGTTGCTTGTCATTTGTTTTACCCTATTCGTTAAACTGAGCCGATGTTAATAGGTAATAGTTAACCTAGTTTGTGATTACTTTATATACAAATTCGTTTATTTAGTTAACTGCTAAACTAATCTATATATGTATATAAAAGAAAGTCGTGTTAGTTACACTATTTATAACTCAAGAACGACTGAACTGATTTGGCTGAAAATTGGTAGGGAGGTAGCTAAGAACCAGGAGAAGGAAGGTACTTTTTATCCCGAAATTCCCACGGGAACGGGAACTACGCGAGAGAAACTGCTGGGCAAAGCTAGTAGGAGTTAAATTACAAAATACAAGACTACGTACTAATAGAAGTTAAGTTTCGAATTCGTTGAAGAATTTAGTTTGGAAGTCATAAAATTAATGCCAAAGTTAATTTTATAAATGTGAAAGAGTTTCTTTGTTATTTGTTACGATTTTGCGTCTGAATTACTCTAATGATCATCAGGAATTTAGCACACATTTTGTCAAATATCATCATCATCAATAGCCTGTGGACTAACCACTGTTGGTCATAGGCTTCTCCCAATTCGCGCCATTATCAAATATACTTACATAAAAACATATTAGGATATTTATTATTACGCAATGAGAATGGAGTGAAGCTCTGTCACTCAGGCACTACTATTAAATAGGATAAGGTTTTTAAATATAAAATGATTAAAAAAGTATAAATTTACAGTTAATTTGATTTTGAAAAATAAATTCAAAACAAATGAACAAGAATTGACAAGAAACATAGGCAGCAATATTAATTAACACCCTTAAGTGATTGCTAAAAATTAAAAATGAGTCAGCATTTTGACAATAAATAGTAGTTTTTGTCGGCAGTTGTGACAGCGGACGATGAACGTTCTGTTAATTAATCTAATCATTAAAATAATTGTTACACAGCGAGTTGCGTAACGTATCGGACAGAGCTATGGGCTATTTGGATTGATTACGACTGCTTTCAGTATTTCATTTCAATTAAAACGCTTAATTTATACGTGTACTAACATTCTATAAAGCTGTGTTCCCACTACAGTTGACGCGATGCACGTAAGTCACGTTATCTGCGTGGGTGCGTGGGTCACAAAACTTTTCTGTCTCTGTACAAGATATGTTGTGTTTTAGGTGTTTCTATTACATAAAAAATACAAATATAGTTATGGTAGTTAAATTCTTTTTATGTTATAAGATGGAGATTTGTCTTGACATGATATTTATATATCTTCTTTTAGACTTTTTAATAACGTAAAGTTGCCCTTCAACTGTATCATATCGTCCATGAATGTTTCGAACAAACTGTGGCTCATACTATGTACTTTAACCAGCAGCTGCGTGAAATCGGGAGTCACACATGTAGTATCGGGTGCACGCAAGTGGATATAGACGTAGTAATACCACAAACTCGCTTGCGCCACATAATATTATCCTACGTATGTGGCCTACAATTCTAAGTAGTTTCGTGGGCATATGTGGATAGCGTTCACAGCATACGATACAGTGGATTCGTAGCCTTACTTCAATAGCCATCATTTATTGTGGGCGTTATTTAATAGACAACAAAAATAAGGTCCGACTAAATGGGCTTTGAGTTATTTATATAGAACAATAGTTTTAATAAATATATGAAATTGTATTAAAATATAATTTTACAAGTTAATAAAATAATAAACGATTTTCTATAGATTTAATTAACCTTAGTACTAAAATAGACGAGACGAGTAACAACAAAGGTATACTTTAATTAGATCTTGGCATAAGGCATCAATTTCGTATCGATTTTATTGTTCATATTAATACACGAATAACAAGCGTGGGTAACTAATAAAATTGGAACAATAACTTTATATAAATTAGTAAATATTATATTTTGTAGGATAATAAATTTATGTAATGTAATTTAATAAGATAAATGATTTGTAGTCACTGTTTGTATACACATCATGCAAAAATAATCGACTATTTGGACGAAATTAGGTCAGATTTTTTCGTATATAATTTATAATAGAGATTCTTAAAGCCGAGTGTGTATGGATGTATGGAAGTGTGGATGTTTGTTCCTCTTTCACGCAAAAACTACTGAATGGATTTTAATGAAATTTGGTACAGATGTTCCTCATACCTAGGAATAACACATAGGATCCTTTTTTACCAAAATTCCGGCGGGATAAGGTTCCACGCGGGTAAAACCGCACAGCAGTTTTTAAATGAAAAAGAAAACAGATGCGATACAGGTAAATAAGTAATTCTTAAGTCAGTGAGGGTCAGACCTTTACCCTAGTAGGAAAACATACTACTAACATTAGCCTACTAATAGACATTCTAATTTGGCCCATTTATTTTCACAAAAACAAAACATTTGTAATTCCGGTTTATTCACTTCACTTCATAGTATAAAACAAAGTCGCTGTCCCTATGTATGCTTAAATCTTTAAAACTACGCAACGGATTTTGAAGCGGTTTTTATAATAGATAGAAAGGTTTAAGAGGAAGGTTTTAGCATAAATAAAACCGCGGGGCGCCGCTAGTAAAATCCTAACTAATATAATAAATGCGAAAGTAACTCTGTCTGTCTGTCTGCTACTATTTCACGGCTAAACTACTGAACCGATTGACTTGAAATTTAGTACAGGGGTAGCTTATGATCCGAGGAAGAACATAGGCTATAGTTTATCCCGAAATTCCTACCGAAATTGAAACCGCGGGGCACAGCTAGTATTATATATCTTAAGAAACATTTATTGCTTCACTTCCATTTTTATCTACCACCCATTGTTAGAAAAGTATGTTTTAGTACTTTTGAACAACTGCTATAAATCTAGACATTTCGACACAGACTTGTAAGGGATGAGAGGGTGAGTATTAATATGCGGTTGTGTCGTAAATGTAGTGTAGTATAAAGACCTCTCTCTTAAGAGGGAAGGCTAGAAGTTCTCTATACAAACGTATTCCTGTGTTTCCTTGGGTAGTGATTCTAGAACAAAATTTGACATATTTTTTCCTCTCAATAGAGAAAGAATTATTATCGCATTATGACATATCTTCTTTATTACTTTTTTTTCTTTATTATTAAGATACTAGCAGCACAGCGCTCTGGGGTGAGAATTTGGGGATAAATTATGCCACTCAATCTATTGAATAAACCGCATCAAAATTTAATGCGTATTTTTGAAGATCTAAGCCTACATACGGATAAACAGCTGCAAGCGAATTGTTTTATAATATGTAGTGATTGGACAATTCGGACATGTCTATAGCAGGCCCACATAATTAATATGAAAAAAAATGCTCTTGCGTTATCCAGGGAGGAAACACGGGAATACGTTCGTATGGATAACTACTCGGCTCCCCTCTTAAGGACGGTTACTTTGTAAGTTTCCGTGTTAACAAATTGAGTATATTAGACGTAATTAGGTACAGTTTTAAGTTTGTTCCGTTTAAGTTTGGGGTTCTCGTTTAATTGGGGTATGTATTTGTGGCTTGTTTTGATTTATTTTCTTAGTTGGATAAGGATAAGGTGTGTTCTTTATGAAGGAGAAAGATTAGAAGACGTAGTTAATATTATGTTCTTGACTCGGTAGGAAATCTTGATTTTGTTTTGTTCTATATTATTAAGTACTTACATGTAAAAAAAAATTGAGCAAAACTATGTTTTGTAGTAATTAATTTATTTTCTTGTAGTGTGATACTTCATACTAGAATATTATAAACGTAAACGTTTGTGAAGAGTGTATGTAAGGATGTTTGTTGCTCTTTCACGTAAGAACTGCTTGACCAATTAAGATTCAATTTAGTACAAATTTTCTTCATAATTAGGAATGTCGCTTTATCCCAAAAATTTAACAGAATTTGAATTTAAGCGGGAAAAATCCGATGAGAGGAAGCTAGTTACAAATAATAGTAAAATATAAATGACACCATAACAATTCTTATAACAGTCGCTGCAGGGTATAATCTATATTTACTCACATACATGAACATAAAAATAAATGTCTGTTTGTTCCGCATACTTTCCCATGCCATCCACTAGATTGCCATGAAACTTTAGCGAGTCGTGCGAACGCCGAAGTTAAAGATAAACAAAGCCACGCGAACAAAGTCGCGGGTTACTGTAACTATGCCTAGTAATACAATAAATGTATGTTTGCTTGCCTGTTGGTCGCTTTTATTTGAATTTGGCCGAAAATTATAATTTCGATTTGGAACTAAAATTTTTTGGGTGGATTTCAAGCCGAATTGGCTCCAGTAGGCGGCCATGTGGCCGAATTTGGGCGAACATTATAATTTCGTTTTTTCGCGCTGCTTTAACGAATTCTCTTGTCTTTTGATACGCCTAATCGATTCCGCACACTTGAAACCGGATTTGGAACAAAAAGTTTTTTGGCGGATTCCGAGCCGATTTGGGCGGCGTAGGCGGCCATATGACCGAATCTGGCCGAAAATTATAATTTCGTTTTTTCGCAATGTTTTAACGGATTTTATTGTATATTGATATGCCGAATCGATCCCGCACATTTAAAACCGGATTTGGAACAAAAAATTTTTGGCGGATTTCGAGCCGAGTTGGGCGGCGTAGGCGGCCATATGACCGAATCTGGCCGAAAATTATAATTTCGTTTTTTCGCAATGTTTTAACGGATTTTATTGTATTTTGATATGCCGAATCGATCCCGCACATTTAAAACCGGATTTGGAACAAAAATTTTTTGGCGGATTTCGAGCCGAGTTGGGCGGCGTAGGCGGCCATATGACCGAATCTGGCCGAAAATTATAATTTCGTTTTTTCGCAATGTTTTAACGGATTTTATTTTATTTTGATATGCCGAATCGATCCCGCACATTTAAAACCGGATTTGGAACAAAAATTTTTGGCGGATTCCGAGCCGATTTGGGCGGCGTAGGCGGCCATATGACCGAATCTGGCCGAAAATTATAATTTCGGTTTTTCGCAATGTTTTAACGGATTTTATTGTATTTTGATATGCCGAATCGATCCCGCACATTTAAAACCGGATTTGGAACAAAAATTTTTTGGCGGATTTCGAGCCGAGTTGGCCGGCGTAGGCGGCCATATGACCGAATCTGGCCGAAAATTATAATTTCGTTTTTTCGCAATGTTTTTACGGATTTTATTGTATTTTGATACGCCGAATCGATCCCGCACATTTAAAACCGGATTTGGAACAAAAATTTTTGGCGGATTCCGAGCCGATTTGGGCGGCGTAGGCGGCCATATGACCGAATCTGGCCGAAAATTATAATTTCGGTTTTTCGCAATGTTTTAACGGATTTTATTGTATTTTGATATGCCGAATCGATCCCGCACATTTAAAACCGGATTTGGAACAAAAATTTTTTGGCGGATTTCGAGCCGAGTTGGGCGGCGTAGGCGGCCATATGGCCGAATCTGGCCGAAAATTATAATTTCGTTTTTTCGCAATGTTTTAACGGATTTTATTGTATTTTGATATGCCGAATCGATCCCGCACATTTAAAACCGGATTTGGAACAAATTTTTTTTGGCGGATTTCGAGCCGATTTGGCCGGCGTAGGCGGCCATATGACCGAATCTGGCCGAAAATTATAATTTCGTTTTTTCGCAATGTTTTAACGGATTTTATTTTATTTTGATACGCCGAATCGATCCCGCACATTTAAAACCGGATTTGGAACAAAATTTTTTTGGCGGATTTCGAGCCGAGTTGGCCGGCGTAGGCGGCCATATGACCGAATCTGGCCGAAAATTATAATTTCTTTTTTTCGCAATGTTTTAACGGATTTTATTGTATTTTGATATGCCGAATCGATCCCGCACATTTAAAACCGGATTTGGAACAAAAATTTTTTGGCGGATTCCGAGCCGAGTTGGGCGGCGTAGGCGGCCATATGACCGAATCTGGCCGAAAATTATAATTTCGTTTTTTCGCAATGTTTTAACGGATTTTATTGTATTTTGATATGCCGAATCGATCCCGCACATTTAAAACCGGATTTGGAACAAAAATTTTTTGGCGGATTTCGAGCCGAGTTGGCCGGCGTAGGCGGCCATATGACCGAATCTGGCCGATAATTATAATTTCGTTTCTTCGCAATGTTTTTACGGATTTTATTGTATTTTGATACGCCGAATCGATCCCGCACATTTAAAACCGGATTTGGAACAAAATTTTTTTGGCGGATTTCGAGCCGAGTTGGCCGGCGTAGGCGGCCATATGACCGAATCTGGCCGAAAATTATAATTTCGTTTTTTCGCAATGTTTTAACGGATTTTATTGTATTTTGATATGCCGAATCGATCCCGCACATTTAAAACCGGATTTGGAACAAAAATTTTTGGCGGATTCCGAGCCGAGTTGGGCGGCGTAGGCGGCCATATGACCGAATCTGGCCGAAAATTATAATTTCGTTTTTTCGCAATGTTTTAACGGATTTGATTGTATTTTGATATGCCGAATCGATCCCGCACATTTAAAACCGGATTTGGAACAAAAATTTTTTGGCGGATTTCGAGCCGAGTTGGGCGGCGTAGGCGGCCATATGACCGAATCTGGCCGAAAATTATAATTTCGTTTTTTCGCAATGTTTTAACGGATTTGATTGTATTTTGATATGCCGAATCGATCCCGCACATTTAAAACCGGATTTGGAACAAAAAAATTTTGGCGGATTTCGAGCCGAGTTGGCCGGCGTAGGCGGCCATATGACCGAATCTGGCCGAAAATTATAATTTCGTTTTTTCGCAATGTTTTTACGGATTTTATTGTATTTTGATACGCCGAATCGATCCCGCACATTTAAAACCGGATTTGAAACAAAAATTTTTTGGCGGATTTCGAGCCGAGTTGGGCGGCGTAGGCGGCCATATGACCGAATCTGGCCGAAAATTATAATGTCGTTTTTTCGCAATGGTTTAACGGATTTTATTGTATTTTGATATGCCGAATCGATCCCGCACATTTAAAACCGGATTTGGAACAAAATTTTTTTGGCGGATTTCGTGCCGAGTTGGCCGGTATAGGCGGCCATATGACCGAATCTGGCCGAAAATTATAATTTCGTTTTTTCGCAATGTTTTAACGGATTTGATTGTATTTTGATATGCCGAATCGATCCCGCACATTTAAAACCGGATTTGGAACAAAAATTTTTTGGCGGATTTCGAGCCGAGTTGGGCGGCGTAGGCGGCCATATGACCGAATCTGGCCGAAAATTATAATTTCGTTTTTTCGCAATGTTTTAACGGATTTGATTGTATTTTGATATGCCGAATCGATCCCGCACATTTAAAACCGGATTTGGAACAAAAATTTTTTGGCGGATTTCGAGCCGAGTTGGCCGGCGTAGGCGGCCATATGACCGAATCTGGCCGAAAATTATAATTTCGTTTTTTCGCAATGTTTTTACGGATTTTATTGTATTTTGATACGCCGAATCGATCCCGCACATTTAAAACCGGATTTGAAACAAAAATTTTTTGGCGGATTTCGAGCCGAGTTGGGCGGCGTAGGCGGCCATATGACCGAATCTGGCCGAAAATTATAATGTCGTTTTTTCGCAATGTTTTAACGGATTTTATTGTATTTTGATATGCCGAATCGATCCCGCACATTTAAAACCGGATTTGGAACAAAATTTTTTTGGCGGATTTCGTGCCGAGTTGGCCGGTATAGGCGGCCATATGACCGAATCTGGCCGAAAATTATAATTTCGTTTTTTCGCAATGTTTTAACGGATTTTATTGTATTTTGATATGCCGAATCGATCCCGCACATTTAAAACCGGATTTGGAACAAAAATTTTTTGGCGGATTCCGAGCCGAGTTGGGCGGCGTAGGCGGCCATATGACCGAATCTGGCCGAAAATTATAATTTCGTTTTTTCGCAATGTTTTAACGGATTTTATTGTATTTTGATATGCCGAATCGATCCCGCACATTTAAAACCGGATTTGGAACAAAAATTTTTTGGCGGATTTCGAGCCGAGTTGGCCGGCGTAGGCGGCCATATGACCGAATCTGGCCGATAATTATAATTTCGTTTCTTCGCAATGTTTTTACGGATTTGATTGTATTTTGATATGCCGAATCGATCCCGCACATTTAAAACCGGATTTGGAACAAAAATTTTTTGGCGGATTTCGAGCCGAGTTGGCCGGCGTAGGCGGCCATATGACCGAATCTGGCCGAAAATTATAATTTCGTTTTTTCGCAATGTTTTAACGGATTTTATTTTATTTTGATACGCCGAATCGATCCCGCACATTTAAAACCGGATTTGGAACAAAATTTTTTTGGCGGATTTCGAGCCGAGTTGGCCGGCGTAGGCGGCCATATGACCGAATCTGGCCGAAAATTATAATTTCTTTTTTTCGCAATGTTTTAACGGATTTTATTGTATTTTGATATGCCGAATCGATCCCGCACATTTAAAACCGGATTTGGAACAAAAATTTTTTGGCGGATTCCGAGCCGAGTTGGGCGGCGTAGGCGGCCATATGACCGAATCTGGCCGAAAATTATAATTTCGTTTTTTCGCAATGTTTTAACGGATTTGATTGTATTTTGATATGCCGAATCGATCCCGCACATTTAAAACCGGATTTGGAACAAAAAAATTTTGGCGGATTTCGAGCCGAGTTGGCCGGCGTAGGCGGCCATATGACCGAATCTGGCCGAAAATTATAATTTCGTTTTTTCGCAATGTTTTTACGGATTTTATTGTATTTTGATACGCCGAATCGATCCCGCACATTTAAAACCGGATTTGAAACAAAAATTTTTTGGCGGATTTCGAGCCGAGTTGGGCGGCGTAGGCGGCCATATGACCGAATCTGGCCGAAAATTATAATGTCGTTTTTTCGCAATGTTTTAACGGATTTTATTGTATTTTGATATGCCGAATCGATCCCGCACATTTAAAACCGGATTTGGAACAAAATTTTTTTGGCGGATTTCGAGCCGAGTTGGCCGGCGTAGGCGGCCATATGACCGAATCTGGCCGAAAATTATAATTTCGTTTTTTCGCAATGTTTTAACGGATTTTATTGTATTTTGATATGCCGAATCGATCCCGCACATTTAAAACCGGATTTGGAACAAAAATTTTTGGCGGATTCCGAGCCGAGTTGGGCGGCGTAGGCGGCCATATGACCGAATCTGGCCGAAAATTATAATTTCGTTTTTTCGCAATGTTTTAACGGATTTGATTGTATTTTGATATGCCGAATCGATCCCGCACATTTAAAACCGGATTTGGAACAAAAATTTTTTGGCGGATTTCGAGCCGAGTTGGCCGGCGTAGGCGGCCATATGACCGAATCTGGCCGAAAATTATAATTTCGTTTTTTCGCAATGTTTTAACGGATTTTATTTTATTTTGATACGCCGAATCGATCCCGCACATTTAAAACCGGATTTGGAACAAAATTTTTTTGGCGGATTTCGAGCCGAGTTGGCCGGCGTAGGCGGCCATATGACCGAATCTGGCCGAAAATTATAATTTCTTTTTTTCGCAATGTTTTAACGGATTTTATTGTATTTTGATATGCCGAATCGATCCCGCACATTTAAAACCGGATTTGGAACAAAAATTTTTTGGCGGATTCCGAGCCGAGTTGGGCGGCGTAGGCGGCCATATGACCGAATCTGGCCGAAAATTATAATTTCGTTTTTTCGCAATGTTTTAACGGATTTGATTGTATTTTGATATGCCGAATCGATCCCGCACATTTAAAACCGGATTTGGAACAAAAAATTTTTGGCGGATTTCGAGCCGAGTTGGCCGGCGTAGGCGGCCATATGACCGAATCTGGCCGAAAATTATAATTTCGTTTTTTCGCAATGTTTTTACGGATTTTATTGTATTTTGATACGCCGAATCGATCCCGCACATTTAAAACCGGATTTGGAACAAAAATTTTTTGGCGGATTTCGAGCCGAGTTGGGCGGCGTAGGCGGCCATATGACCGAATCTGGCCGAAAATTATAATGTCGTTTTTTCGCAATGTTTTAACGGATTTTATTGTATTTTGATATGCCGAATCGATCCCGCACATTTAAAACCGGATTTGGAACAAAATTTTTTTGGCGGATTTCGTGCCGAGTTGGCCGGCATAGGCGGCCATATGACCGAATCTGGCCGAAAATTATAATTTCGTTTTTTCGCAATGTTTTAACGGATTTTATTGTATTTTGATATGCCGAATCGATCCCGCACATTTAAAACCGGATTTGGAACAAAAATTTTTGGCGGATTCCGAGCCGAGTTGGGCGGCGTAGGCGGCCATATGACCGAATCTGGCCGAAAATTATAATTTCGTTTTTTCGCAATGTTTTAACGGATTTTATTGTATTTTGATATGCCGAATCGATCCCGCACATTTAAAACCGGATTTGGAACAAAAATTTTTTGGCGGATTTCGAGCCGAGTTGGCCGGCGTAGGCGGCCATATGACCGAATCTGGCCGATAATTATAATTTCGTTTCTTCGCAATGTTTTTACGGATTTTATTGTATTTTGATACGCCGAATCGATCCCGCACATTTAAAACCGGATTTGGAACAAAATTTTTTTGGCGGATTTCGAGCCGAGTTGGCCGGCGTAGGCGGCCATATGACCGAATCTGGCCGAAAATTATAATTTCGTTTTTTCGCAATGTTTTAACGGATTTTATTGTATTTTGATATGCCGAATCGATCCCGCACATTTAAAACCGGATTTGGAACAAAAATTTTTGGCGGATTCCGAGCCGAGTTGGGCGGCGTAGGCGGCCATATGACCGAATCTGGCCGAAAATTATAATTTCGTTTTTTCGCAATGTTTTAACGGATTTGATTGTATTTTGATATGCCGAATCGATCCCGCACATTTAAAACCGGATTTGGAACAAAAATTTTTTGGCGGATTTCGAGCCGAGTTGGCCGGCGTAGGCGGCCATATGACCGAATCTGGCCGAAAATTATAATTTCGTTTTTTCGCAATGTTTTAACGGATTTTATTTTATTTTGATACGCCAAATCGATCCCGCACATTTAAAACCGGATTTGGAACAAAATTTTTTTGGCGGATTTCGAGCCGAGTTGGCCGGCGTAGGCGGCCATATGACCGAATCTGGCCGAAAATTATAATTTCTTTTTTTCGCAATGTTTTAACGGATTTTATTGTATTTTGATATGCCGAATCGATCCCGCACATTTAAAACCGGATTTGGAACAAAAATTTTTTGGCGGATTTCGAGCCGAGTTGGCCGGCGTAGGCGGCCATATGACCGAATCTGGCCGATAATTATAATTTCGTTTCTTCGCAATGTTTTTACGGATTTTATTGTATTTTGATACGCCGAATCGATCCCGCACATTTAAAACCGGATTTGGAACAAAATTTTTTTGGCGGATTTCGAGCCGAGTTGGCCGGCGTAGGCGGCCATATGACCGAATCTGGCCGAAAATTATAATTTCGTTTTTTCGCAATGTTTTAACGGATTTTATTGTATTTTGATATGCCGAATCGATCCCGCACATTTAAAACCGGATTTGGAACAAAAATTTTTGGCGGATTCCGAGCCGAGTTGGGCGGCGTAGGCGGCCATATGACCGAATCTGGCCGAAAATTATAATTTCGTTTTTTCGCAATGTTTTAACGGATTTGATTGTATTTTGATATGCCGAATCGATCCCGCACATTTAAAACCGGATTTGGAACAAAAATTTTTTGGCGGATTTCGAGCCGAGTTGGCCGGCGTAGGCGGCCATATGACCGAATCTGGCCGAAAATTATAATTTCGTTTTTTCGCAATGTTTTAACGGATTTTATTTTATTTTGATACGCCGAATCGATCCCGCACATTTAAAACCGGATTTGGAACAAAATTTTTTTGGCGGATTTCGAGCCGAGTTGGCCGGCGTAGGCGGCCATATGACCGAATCTGGCCGAAAATTATAATTTCTTTTTTTCGCAATGTTTTAACGGATTTTATTGTATTTTGATATGCCGAATCGATCCCGCACATTTAAAACCGGATTTGGAACAAAAATTTTTTGGCGGATTCCGAGCCGAGTTGGGCGGCGTAGGCGGCCATATGACCGAATCTGGCCGAAAATTATAATTTCGTTTTTTCGCAATGTTTTAACGGATTTGATTGTATTTTGATATGCCGAATCGATCCCGCACATTTAAAACCGGATTTGGAACAAAAAATTTTTGGCGGATTTCGAGCCGAGTTGGCCGGCGTAGGCGGCCATATGACCGAATCTGGCCGAAAATTATAATTTCGTTTTTTCGCAATGTTTTTACGGATTTTATTGTATTTTGATACGCCGAATCGATCCCGCACATTTAAAACCGGATTTGGAACAAAAATTTTTTGGCGGATTTCGAGCCGAGTTGGGCGGCGTAGGCGGCCATATGACCGAATCTGGCCGAAAATTATAATGTCGTTTTTTCGCAATGTTTTAACGGATTTTATTGTATTTTGATATGCCGAATCGATCCCGCACATTTAAAACCGGATTTGGAACAAAATTTTTTTGGCGGATTTCGTGCCGAGTTGGCCGGCATAGGCGGCCATATGACCGAATCTGGCCGAAAATTATAATTTCGTTTTTTCGCAATGTTTTTACGGATTTTATTGTATTTTGATATGCCGAATCGATCCCGCACATTTAAAACCGGATTTGGAACAAAAATTTTTTGGCGGATTCCGAGCCGAGTTGGGCGGCGTAGGCGGCCATATGACCGAATCTGGCCGAAAATTATAATTTCGTTTTTTCGCAATGTTTTAACGGATTTTATTGTATTTTGATATGCCGAATCGATCCCGCACATTTAAAACCGGATTTGGAACAAAAATTTTTTGGCGGATTTCGAGCCGAGTTGGCCGGCGTAGGCGGCCATATGACCGAATCTGGCCGATAATTATAATTTCGTTTCTTCGCAATGTTTTTACGGATTTTATTGTATTTTGATACGCCGAATCGATCCCGCACATTTAAAACCGGATTTGGAACAAAATTTTTTTGGCGGATTTCGAGCCGAGTTGGCCGGCGTAGGCGGCCATATGACCGAATCTGGCCGAAAATTATAATTTCGTTTTTTCGCAATGTTTTAACGGATTTTATTGTATTTTGATATGCCGAATCGATCCCGCACATTTAAAACCGGATTTGGAACAAAAATTTTTGGCGGATTCCGAGCCGAGTTGGGCGGCGTAGGTGGCCATATGACCGAATCTGGCCGAAAATTATAATTTCGTTTTTTCGCAATGTTTTAACGGATTTGATTGTATTTTGATATGCCGAATCGATCCCGCACATTTAAAACCGGATTTGGAACAAAAATTTTTTGGCGGATTTCGAGCCGAGTTGGCCGGCGTAGGCGGCCATATGACCGAATCTGGCCGAAAATTATAATTTCGTTTTTTCGCAATGTTTTTACGGATTTTATTGTATTTTGATACGCCGAATCGATCCCGCACATTTAAAACCGGATTTGGAACAAAAATTTTTTGGCGGATTTCGAGCCGAGTTGGGCGGCGTAGGCGGTCATATGACCGAATCTGGCCGAAAATTATAATTTCGTTTTTTCGCAATGTTTTAACGGATTTTATTGTATTTTGATATGCCGAATCGATCCCGCACATTTAAAACCGGATTTGGAACAAATTTTTTTTGGCGGATTTCGAGCCGATTTGGCCGGCGTAGGCGGCCATATGACCGAATCTGGCCGAAAATTATAATTTCGTTTTTTCGCAATGTTTTTACGGATTTTATTGTATTTTGATATGCCGAATCGATCCCGCACATTTAAAACCGGATTTGGAACAAATTTTTTTTGGCGGATTTCGAGCCGAGTTGGGCGGCGTAGGCGGCCATATGACCGAATCTGGCCGAAAATTATAATTTCGTTTTTTCGCAATGTTTTTACGGATTTTATTGTATTTTGATATGCCGAATCGATCCCGCACATTTAAAACCGGATTTGGAACAAAAAATTTTTTTTGGCGGATTTCGAGCCGAGTTGGGCGGCGTAGGCGGCCATATGACCGAATCTGGCCGAAAATTATAATTTCGTTTTTTCGCAATGTTTTTACGGATTTTATTGTATTTTGATATGCCGAATCGATCCCGCACATTTAAAACCGGATTTGGAACAAAATTTTTTTGGCGGATTTCGAGCCGAGTTGGCCGGCGTAGATTGCCATATGACCGAATCTGGCCGAAAATTATAATTTCGTTTTTTCGCAATGTTTTAACGGATTTTATTGTATTTTGATATGCCGAATCGATCCCGCACATTTAAAACCGGATTTGGAACAAAAATTTTTTGGCGGATTTCGAGCCGAGTTGGCCGGCGTAGGCGGCCATATGATCGAATCTGGCCGAAAATTATAATTTTGTTTTTTCGCAATGTTTTTACGGATTTTATTGTATTTTGATACGCCGAATCGATCCCGCACATTTAAAACAGGTTTTTGAACAAAAATTTTTTGGCGGATTTCGAGCCGAGTTGGCCGGCGTAGGCGGCCATATGACCGAATCTGGCCGAAAATTATATTTTCGTTTTTTCGCAATGTTTTTACGGATTTTATTGTATTTTGATATGCCGAATCGATCCCGCACATTTAAAACCGGATTTGGAACAAAATTTTTTTGGCGGATTTCGAGCCGAGTTGGCCGGCGTAGGCGGCCATATGACCGAATCTGGCCGAAAATTATAATTTCGTTTTTTCGCAATGTTTTAACGGATTTTATTGTATTTTGATACGCCGAATCGATCCCGCACATTTAAAACAGGTTTTTGAACAAAAATTTTTTGGCGGATTTCGAGCCGAGTTGGCCGGCGTAGGCGGCCATATGACCGAATCTGGCCGAAAATTATATTTTCGTTTTTTCGCAATGTTTTAACGGATTTTATTGTATTTTGATATGCCGAATCGATCCCGCACATTTAAAACCGGATTTGGAACAAAATTTTTTTGGCGGATTTCGTGCCGAGTTGGCCGGCATAGGCGGCCATATGACCGAATCTGGCCGAAAATTATAATTTCGTTTTTTCGCAATGTTTTAACGGATTTTATTGTATTTTGATATGCCGAATCGATCCCGCACATTTAAAACCGGATTTGGAACAAAAATTTTTGGCGGATTCCAAGCCGAGTTGGGCGGCGTAGGCGGCCATATGACCGAATCTGGCCGAAAATTATAATTTCGTTTTTTCGCAATGTTTTAACGGATTTGATTGTACACACATCAAAAGTGTCTAGGGATCAAGCATTTTTATGCGGATTTCTTGAGATTGAGATGTGGCTTTGTAATAAATTTATGATTTTATAAATTTATATGGATCCTTTTTGGTGCATTTCATAATTTGAATCAGGAACTGTGAATCAAATTCGAGTAAAAGATGAAAATCAGCTGTCAATATTTTCCCTATAAAAACATACAACGCATTGAAGACATTATTAGTGCTACTGTTTCCCTACTACTGATTAAAACCAACGTTATTATGGAGCGGCGACGTCATTTAAGCAGGGAAGAAATGCTCAGAGCCGTGGGAATGATAGAAGCTGGTTCCCGGCAACGTACTGTGGCTTTAGCTCTGAATACAAGTCAGAGTGTTATCAGTCGACTTTGGACACGTTACCGAAGCACTGGTACCGTGGCTGAGCGCCATGGAGGACGGTATCGCTGCACCACACGGAGACAAGACCGATACATTCAAATCTTAACTCGAAGAGCTCCAACAATAACCGCCATGATGTTAGCCGTGCGGCTTCATCACTCTTCAGGGAACTTAATTAGCGACCAAACAGTCAGAAACCGCTTGCATGAAGTGAACCTTCATTCCCGAAGACCGCTACGGGTACCACCTATAGCAATGCACAATCGTAGGATTCGATATCAATGGGCTCTTGAACACAGAAATTGGGCAGAAGAACAATGGCGTTTCGTGTGCTTTTCTGATGAGTCTCGTTTTGGTATGAGACCGGATACAAGACGTATACGACACTGGAGAACCCCTGGACGCCAACAGCGATTAAAATCCTGCCAGGAAGTCCATCCTTATAGTGGTGGAACCATCATGGTATGGGCGGGTATTTGGATCGGCGGAAGAACTGAGTTGATTTGGATCAGAGGCAACCTCAACGCTCAAATTTATGCTGAGACGATTGTATCAGACGTCATCGTTCCTCTACAAGTGCAAATCGGTCCCTTATTTCAGTTAATGCATGATAATGCACGACCGCACACCGCAAGAGTTGTAAGACAGACTCTCGCCGCAGCTAACATCAATGTCCTGCCCTGGCCTGCTCAGTCGCCAGACTTGAACCCGATTGAGCATGCATGGGATATGCTACAGAGAAGAGCTCTGCCGAATATGGAGGGTATCCAGTCGCAAGAAGACCTTTTTTTGTTGTTGCAACGAACATGGGCGGCCATTCCACAGCGTGATTTGGATGAACTCATTTTGAGTATGCCAAACCGATGTTCTTGTGTTGTTAGTGTTCGCGGTAGAAACACGGATTATTAATTGTTTAAGTTACCCAATAAAATTTTAAAGAAAACTGTTATTTCAGTCTTTTTTTCGAACTTTAATGTTAGTGGTTCAAATGTCAAAAATCCCTTTATTAGGAAAATGGCAAATTTCTTTATTAATGCAAAGGTGACTTGGTTTATCGTTACTGTGACAAACGAAAACACTTTATTTGATGAATCCTTCAAGAAAATTTTAATTAATATCAATCAGGAGAAAAGTTATTGCAAAAATATATGTTGATCCCTAGACACTTTTGATGTGTGTATTTTGATATGCCGAATCGATAGCGCACATTTAAAACCGGATTTGGAACAAAAAATTTTTGGCGGATTTCGAGCCGAGTTGGCCGGCGTAGGCGGCCATATGACCGAATCTGGCCGAAAATTATAATTTCGTTTTTTCGCAATGTTTTTACGGATTTTATTGTATTTTGATACGCCGAATCCATCCCGCACATTTAAAACCGGATTTGGAACAAAAATTTTTTGGCGGATTTCGAGCCGAGTTGGCCGGCGTAGGCGGCCATATGACCGAATCTGGCCGAAAATTATAATTTCGTTTTTTCGCAATGTTTTAACGGATTTTATTGTATTTTGATATGCCGAATCGATCCCGCACATTTAAAACCGGATTTGGAACAAAAATTTTTTGGCGGATTTCGAGCCGAGTTGGGCGGCGTAGGCGGCCATATGACCGAATCTGGCCGAAAATTATAATTTCGTTTTTTCGCAATGTTTTAACGGATTTTATTGTATTTTGATATGCCGAATCGATCCCGCACATTTAAAACCGGATTTGGAACAAAAATTTTTTGGCGGATTCCGAGCCGAGTTGGCCGGCGTAGGCGGCCATATGACCGAATCTGGCCGAAAATTATAATTTCGTTTTTTCGCAATGTTTTTACGGATTTTATTGTATTTTGATACGCCGAATCGATCCCGCACATTTAAAACCGGATTTGGAACAAAAATTTTTTGGCGGATTTCGAGCCGAGTTGGGCGGCGTAGGCGGTCATATGACCGAATCTGGCCGAAAATTATAATTTCGTTTTTTCGCAATGTTTTAACGGATTTTATTGTATTTTGATATGCCGAATCGATCCCGCACATTTAAAACCGGATTTGGAACAAAAAATTTTTTTTGGCGGATTTCGAGCCGAGTTGGGCGGCGTAGGCGGCCATATGACCGAATCTGGCCGAAAATTATAATTTCGTTTTTTCGCAATGTTTTTACGGATTTTATTGTATTTTGATACGCCGAATCGATCCCGCACATTTAAAACCGGATTTGGAACAAATTTTTTTTGGCGGATTTCGAGCCGAGTTGGGCGGCGTAGGCGGCCATATGACCGAATCTGGCCAAAAATTATAATTTCGTTTTTTCGCAATGTTTTTACGGATTTTATTGTATTTTGATATGCCGAATCGATCCCGCACATTTAAAACCGGATTTGGAACAAAAATTTTTGGCGGATTCCGAGCCGATTTGGGCGGCGTAGGCGGCCATATGACCGAATCTGGCCGAAAATTATAATTTCGTTTTTTCGCAATGTTTTAACGGATTTGATTGTATTTTGATATGCCGAATCGATCCCGCACATTTAAAACCGGATTTGGAACAAAAATTTTTTGGCGGATTTCGAGCCGAGTTGGGCGGCGTAGGCGGCCATATGACCGAATCTGGCCGAAAATTATAATTTCGTTTTTCGCAATGTTTTTACGGATTTTATTGTATTTTGATATGCCGAATCGATCCCGCACATTTAAAACCGGATTTGGAACAAAAATTTTTTGGCGGATTTCGAGCCGAGTTGGCCGGCGTAGGCGGCCATATGACCGAATCTGGCCGAAAATTATAATTTCGTTTTTTCGCAATGTTTTAACGGATTTTATTGTATTTTGATATGCCGAATCGATCCCGCACATTTAAAACCGGATTTGGAACAAAAATTTTTTGGCGGATTTCGAGCCGAGTTGGCCGGCGTAGGCGGCCATATGACCGAATCTGGCCGAAAATTATAATTTCGTTTTTTCGCAATGTTTTTACGGATTTTATTGTATTTTGATACGCCGAATCGATCCCGCACATTTAAAACCGGATTTGGAACAAAAATTTTTTGGCGGATTTCGAGCCGAGTTGGGCGGCGTAGGCGGCCATATGACCGAATCTGGCCGAAAATTATAATGTCGTTTTTTCGCAATGTTTTAACGGATTTTATTGTATTTTGATATGCCGAATCGATCCCGCACATTTAAAACCGGATTTGGAACAAAAATTTTTGGCGGATTCCGAGCCGAGTTGGGCGGCGTAGGCGGCCATATGACCGAATCTGTCCGAAAATTATAATTTCGTTTTTTCGCAATGTTTTAACGGATTTGATTGTATTTTGATATGCCGAATCGATCCCGCACATTTAAAACCGGATTTGGAACAAAAATTTTTTGGCGGATTTCGAGCCGAGTTGGGCGGCGTAGGCGGCCATATGACCGAATCTGGCCGAAAATTATAATTTCGTTTTTTCGCAATGTTTTAACGGATTTTATTGTATTTTGATATGCCGAATCGATCCCGCACATTTAAAACCGGATTTGGAACAAAAATTTTTTGGCGGATTCCGAGCCGAGTTGGGCGGCGTAGGCGGCCATATGACCGAATCTGGCCGAAAATTATAATTTCGTTTTTTCGCAATGTTTTAACGGATTTTATTGTATTTTGATATGCCGAATCGATCCCGCACATTTAAAACCGGATTTGGAACAAAAATTTTTTGGCGGATTTCGAGCCGAGTTGGCCGGCGTAGGCGGCCATATGACCGAATCCGGCCGAAAATTATAATTTCGTTTTTCGCAATGTTTTTACGGATTTTATTGTATTTTGATATGCCGAATCGATCCCGCACATTTAAAACCGGATTTGGAACAAAAATTTTTTGGCGGATTCCGAGCCGAGTTGGGCGGCGTAGGCGGCCATATGACCGAATCTGGCCGAAAATTATAATTTCGTTTTTTCGCAATGTTTTAACGGATTTTATTGTATTTTGATATGCCGAATCGATCCCGCACATTTAAAACCGGATTTGGAACAAAAATTTTTGGCGGATTCCGAGCCGATTTGGGCGGCGTAGGCGGCCATATGACCGAATCTGGCCGAAAATTATAATTTCGTTTTTTCGCAATGTTTTAACGGATTTTATTGTATTTTGATATGCCGAATCGATCCCGCACATTTAAAACCGGATTTGGAACAAAAATTTTTTGGCGGATTTCGAGCCGAGTTGGGCGGCGTAGGCGGCCATATGACCGAATCTGGCCGAAAATTATAATTTCGTTTTTCGCAATGTTTTTACGGATTTTATTGTATTTTGATATGCCGAATCGATCCCGCACATTTAAAACCGGATTTGGAACAAAAATTTTTTGGCGGATTTCGAGCCGAGTTGGCCGGCGTAGGCGGCCATATGACCGAAAATTATAATTTCGTTTTTTCGCAATGTTTTTACGGATTTTATTGTATTTTGATATGCCGAATCGATCCCGCACATTTAAAACCGGATTTGGAACAAAAATTTTTTGGCGGATTCCGAGCCGAGTTGGGCGGCGTAGGCGGCCATATGACCGAATCTGGCCGAAAATTATAATTTCGTTTTTTCGCAATGTTTTAACGGATTTTATTGTATTTTGATATGCCGAATCGATCCCGCACATTTAAAACCGGATTTGGAACAAAAATTTTTTGGCGGATTTCGAGCCGAGTTGGCCGGCGTAGGCGGCCATATGACCGAATCTGGCCGAAAATTATAATTTCGTTTTTTCGCAATGTTTTACGGATTTTATTGTATTTTGATACGCCGAATCGATCCCGCACATTTAAAACCGGATTTGGAACAAAAATTTTTTGGCGGATTCCGAGCCGAGTTGGGCGGCGTAGGCCGAAAATTATAATTTCGTTTTTTCGCAATGTTTTAACGGATTTTATTGTATTTTGATATGCCGAATCGATCCCGCACATTTAAAACCGGATTTGGAACATAAATTTTTTGGCGGATTCCGAGCCGAGTTGGGCGGCGTAGGCGGCCATATGACCGAATCTGGCCGAAAATTATAATTTCGTTTTTTCGCAATGTTTTAACGGATTTGATTGTATTTTGATATGCCGAATCGATCCCGCACATTTAAAACCGGATTTGGAACAAAATTTTTTTGGCGGATTTAATAATAATATATGAATGCAATTAAATAAACACGGTTAATTTTATATGCACGCCGCATTGAAATTGAATGAGGTCGACGACATTACCGTTGCACATCCCAAGTAATTCCCTATGGAGAGAAGCCTATTTACTAACTTTGATAAGTCGGCTCTGTATAATGACTTAACAATGTAGCTATACAGTTATAGAATTTGAAACTAATCATTCTTAAGTTAATGGGGTTGGTAATTAAATGAATATGAAAATAAGTCAGCAGAAATAAAATCGAATAAAATAATGAAGAAAATTTGGAATGAATTTTATCATATTTTCCTAAATCATACAAGAAAAACTCGTATACATTTCAGTTCAAGTTTGACGATTGTTAGTGACAGACAGTCAATCAACAATCCTAAATAATAAAAAAATATCTCAAGGTAGGATTCTCGAAATCGGCTCAGCAGTTTCTTACTAGACTTAAATTCTTCTCGGACTCATCTTCGGATGTGTTCATCCGTGATCATGGTGCTTGCAACAGCGTCGAAATATCGGAAATTTGAAATAAATATTCATGGTAAATATCCCGTCAATCATATTAATTTGAGTGCTAATCTTTGTTTATGAAATCATTCAAGTAGAATAATTTAATAGTTATCCCATGATATGATGATTTTTTCTTCTTGAACGATTCCACAAAGATCGCACCAACAATCAAACAGCTTATCCCTCCAATATCACAGACGTTGTACAATCGTATCTCAATATGAAGACACCGAATTGAATGCAAATCAATCATTGAACACCACTGGAGCGAGTCCCAATCTATCAACGCGGGCCACAACTCTGTTGACCCGTTTGCAGACGCTTACATTAACCGATCGAGATGACATATTAATTACTGACATTGTTCGGTTATGTGAGATTTGTGCTTTTGATTTGATTATTGTGTTTTTGTATAAAAATGTAATACATCATAGATACTAGCTTTCGATGTCCTATTTTCGTTTCCATTGCACTTTTGGGATAAGAAGATTAGTATATGCTATTGGTTACAAAGAACATCTGTACCAAAAATCATTTAAATAGTCTGCCGTTCTGGTTTTATAGAGATTAAATGATGTTTTTTGCTTTTGAAAAAACTCGAGTACATCACTACTGTCAAAGGTAGCCTTATGGGCTACAAATACATATTCAAAATAAAATTTAAAATTTAAAAAACCCCCAACACAATTACTTTCAAACCCCCATAACTTTTAAACGGGCTAACCAATTTTCATCAAACATGTCTAAGAACACTCGCACGTAAGTCTCCTTTAATACTAAATTGAAATCGGTTCATCCGTTCGGGAGCTATGATGCCACAGACAGACAGATACACACACACACAGACACGTCAAACTTATAACACCCCTTTTTTGCGTCGGGGGTTAAAAATATGAATATACAGATGAACATATTTACATAGATACATGCCGCAAAATGGACGCAACTGAGTCGTCTAATTGCGGAGAAGAGCCTGTCAACAAGTAACAAGTACAGTCTCGGAACGAAAAGGTTCTTCAATTTTCAAATTGATTCGTATAATGTGTCGCGAAAACATTTTGAAACTATGTTACAGAATAGACTCGGATAAGGGAAAATAATGTTCTACTGCTCGATAATAAAGTTCAAAATTATTCAGATCAGTGTTGTTTGACAGGATAAATATCTTGTCAATAAGATTTTTGATAAACTAAAACCTTCTTGTTGGTTCAACCTGTCATTATTATTTCTGTTAAAACTATTGTCAATCGGTCAATGTCATTATTGCAAAATATCAAAGAAGTTTTTATATGCCGCGTGCACAAGGCAGTGTTCAAAAAAGGATAGAAAAATCAAGCAAAACCTTATTCGATAGCAAACGTCATTCTATTTATTTAAATGTTAGCATCACTGTTTCTTACACTTGTATGTTGGCATAATTGTTTCTTGCAATACCAGTGCAAGTGAAAACCGACTCTAAGGTGGCGAACCTTTTCATTTCGTGACTGTACATGCCGGTTAAAACCATAACCTTTTATTTTACTTCCTAGTCCCTGTAAGTAAAATTAGCGAGTAAATCCGCCGGACACAGCTACTAGTACCAGCAACTAATAAATATTAAAACGTTCATCATATTTACAAAACGTTCGTTTGTTACGCACCACATTGTTGGTTGAAATTTATTCAATTACAGTTGGCTAAATGAAATGTCGGTCGTCAGTTTTCATTTAGGAAAATTAATTTATTAGTCATATTAAACGAGAGATTTGAGGATGTCCCTTTTTTGTTTATTTTTATGTTTGTTTGTTTTAGAACTTGTTTTATTTGAAGTTTGAGGTTTATGTCATGTTTGGGGTATGATTAATTGTGTTGAAATATTACTAGGTAAATGGGTTGAGTTATGAAATTTTGCAAACTTTCATAATTACCCACTTATAGGTAGGTACTTTTTTAAATAAAATATGTTTCTATAATATGATCTCTGCCTCTGTTTCGAAAACGTGGACTTCTGACTTTACAATGACATGCATCTACCACTAGACCATAAATTAATGCATGACTTTTTAAAGTTAAAAGTTAAACATTGGAACATAATTTTACGTTCAATGTTAGACTTGGCTAGTTGGCTACATGTAATTTAAATTAGTTTTTTAGTATAAACTAGACTTTGCTTAAATTTTAGTTCCCTAGTTCTGACGTAACCACAATTTGTAACCAAACAAACTAAAAGATCGGAACTAATGCACAATCTGCCTTGAACCTCATAGCTCAATCCAATTTCGTCGTGAATTCAAATGAAAACCGGATGCATGAGCCACATGCAGCCGCACTAAGAGACGCATTCGCTTAATTAAGACAGACATACAAACGGAATGCCATACGTATCTGTGAAGTTGAAACGCAAAAGCGTATTCGGTTTCGTTTGCTGAAATGTGGGAGCAGAAATTGCAGAGATAAATTACTTTGGTGTAGATAAAACGGTGTTGCACTATACATATACACCTACCTACACTTGTACTCCTAACATCGCGTATATACGTACTTTTGTAGGCAACCTAACATCGCAATAGTGTTGCCGTAAACAAAAACAAATTGTTTACCCAAACTTATTTCAATTTAAAAGAAAATGTATCAAGAATGTGTCACGCTTTAGCTATTTCTCTATCTGTCCGTACCCAACATTCATTCTAAATCCTTATGGTTTTCAGTCGAAACAATAAAATTTATGGGGGTCCTTCCTATAAATTTCCACAATAAGCGCACCAGATCCACCTGCATCCAATGGGTTTTGCGCCTTTATTAGATTGCCCTATACATTCCCCTAGCACACAAATATTAAGGTTTCTTTACGGGGGTTTTCTCAATTCAAAGATGGATACCAAAATAAAATAATAAATAATATCCGGATACACATCGCCATCTAGTCCCAATCTAAGTAAAGCTTGTACTATATTTTCAAATTCTAGTTCACAAATATTTAGGTATCTTTACGGAGCATTTTTTAATTCAACTAACGGTAAATAATTTCCCTGGTAGGATCCATCACAAATATTAAGAAATTCTTTACCTCTTAATTCAACTAAAGATGGATTCAGAAACAAATGAGGGTATTTAAAATTTCAGTGGTCCCAGTTAACAAGCAAATGGACGCCATTTTGTGCAACAGAATATCCGCCGGCATTGAAGGCAGATGGTTTCACATTAATTAATCAAACTGCGGGACTTCAACTGGGATGTAAGATCTGCACATCGGATTGATTTCACTAATTGTTTTAAGACTGCAATTGTTCCAAATTGGTGGAGATGGTTTGGAAGATTAATTTCTGGTTGGAATTTATGGATAAAATATTTTTTGAGAAGGATATAATTGATTTTCTTTTGAGAACGATTTGGTAACGTCTGTTTTGTTTATAGATAGAAACACTTTATTATTATTAACAAGGATAATGAGAAATACAAAATAGTTCAACACAAACAATAGGTAGAGGTGCGAAGTCGGTCTTATCACTAAAAGCGATCTCTTCTTATATTTCTACAATTTATTATTACCATCAGAGAAAGAGTGAGAGAAAATATATAAAATTCAGTAACTAAAGATAAATCTCAAAAAGAATCACGAGTACAACAGTTTTAAGAAAATGCTCATCCTTTATACGAAAAATGCCAGCAATAATTTCCAAATCTGGTTACTCTATCTAGAAGAGACTCATATAAATCAAAGTAAGTTAACAATGAAGGGTCATAGACCTCTTTAGTGGATTACCGGTACGAGATGTTTTTGAATTAGATCCTAATTTCGCATGTAAAAGCTATGAGAAAGCAGTCGGGGAAAGTGCTTTTGAAATTTAATAACACAGTTCGTGGATTTAGTTAGGTAACTTGATATTGTAGACAGTTTCATTTAGATATAGATACAGTTTATAGAGTTGTATACGATTTTATAATTATGTACTTTTTATAATATACTTGTAGTAGTTGTGTGTGAAGAGATGATTATTTACTTTATTTTGAGGTATTTAAGGTCAACTCTTGATTGGTTATAAAATATGTGAGTAAACATGTTCTGCCTTATTTGCGTTGCATTTTTATTCTGGTTTATGTATACACCTGGTAAGCATTTGACATCTTGTCAGTCAAATCTGTCACTTTGACAGTATTCAAAATTGATTGTAAAACTTGCTTTAGTGCTAAACCAGACTAAAATGCAACGCAAATAAGGCAGCATAAGACGACTTCCAATTTTATTAATATGTATAAGCCATATATGACTAATAAGTTTTTATTTCTTTCCTCGTCTTTAATCACTCTGTTAAATCAACATTCTGATAAAAACCACTTCGTTGGTAGTTTAAAGTTTTAACCTACAGAGAGACACCCAAACACAACGGAAGAAATTAATAGTAACTGTAAAACATCAACAAAAACACTCTCAAATCATTAGTATTATTCTCTCACTCCTTTTTAGTCTTAAAAATGGCGGCCATTAAAAAGAAAAATACAAAAGACTGTTTTAAACGATCAAAATGATTCTGTCATTGTTCTGAGACCGTAAAGCCTCCCAATGGTAACTATAAATCTTGCTTACCTCGCAACAGTACCGAGATGTAAATATATGGGTACACTCAACTATTTCTTACTAAAACTTTAGGTAGTTTAAAATTGTGGTAAACTGTTGAACAGGGTTGCGAGTCGGTTCCTACTATGAAGTAAACATTTTGATAATTGTGTGAGCCACATAGGTATGTTTTTTAAAGAATATTAAACCTGCCATTCCCGGGTTCGACTCTTGGGTAGAGCGTGTAGCGTGTTCATTATATTCTAAATATGGCAGGGGTTTGAGAACACTAACACTTATGAAACGAACGTTATTATACGCCTATTACTGTAGGTACTGATGTCCTCTGCTAGAGATAAAGAGAGTCTCTTTTGAGAAAGAGATCTTTCGAACGAAAGAGATGTCTTTTCCTTTCAGCGCGGTCGATAGTCGATAGGTCGATATAAGACAATTGTGTGGTGGTAGATTCAGTGACGTTCATAAGTGCCTCATTGAGGCCTCAATTGAATAAATAATTTTAGAATTTTGTGTATTTTAAAAGAATTACTTCATTTCTGTAGTTTACCTTAAAAACCGTAACACACTGACAGACTTTCTTTTATAATGCCTACATATTAGAGAAAACCTTTTTACACACGGTAGTAACGTATAATATGATACAGCATTCCCAAATTGGTACCAATTTCAGCGTGTTTAGGTAAAAGCGGAACCCTTATTGTAGTCTAATGGGGCGTCATTTTAAGGAGCCTTAGAAAATATGTGGCTTTAAAGGTGTCTTTGATATACGTCACGTCTCATTTTAGAAAAATCGTTTGATTTAAAATTATTTTGGTTTCTTAAATAATGGGTGATTAGAGTATGAAAATTCATATAATTCACAAAAGGGTGTGTTTTTTTACGATTATTTTCTCTTATCCTTTTATTTCTATTCCACTGTACAACCTCAATATTCTTGTATCCATTCTCGGAAGAAAACCCTTACAGGGCCTCGCCTATGTATCACAACTTAAAATGCCAATAATTTATATTTATAACTGTGTACATAAAGCATTAAATAAATAAATAAATAAATATTTTTGAAACTAAAAGTTTTATTTATAAAACCAAGTACTTATCTCTCAATCAAATACGTCTAAAAAGCACAAGCTTCAAGTACCAAAAATAAAACCTAAAAGAAACCCAATATCAATCTGAAACCTTTTAAAATTTCAACCACATTTCACTTGAAACTAAGTAAAATTGTACCACGAAAAAGCTGTTAGCAACCAATAACAATTTCGCATGTAATAACCGGGCGAAAATTCTTCGTAAAGCGTAGCACTTATAAAACGTCATTAGGTGATTCCGAGCGGGTGAAAGGTCACAGAATTTCCCTCCCATTATAGTCGGAGACAATAACAGGAGTTTAATTATTAACAATTAACAATACTCGTGTTACAACCTTATTGTTACAACCTTTGTGTGCCGCTGATAGTGGTAACGCCGAATCGATGGTTCTAGAAAGCGGTTTGTGAACGGTTACGTATACAAATACAATAATACGTTGCTAAGTAAATTCTTAGTAGCTGAAATTGGTTAAATATCTGGAAACATTGTTTAAATTATTTTGGGTATAAGTATGAATTAGTTTATTTGTAGCTTCAGATGTATTTTTTTTTTCAAAATTTTTTGACTGATGGAAAGCTTAATTGCCTCTAATATAGGTACCCTCTTTTTTACGAGATCGCGGGTCAAACTGCAGCATACAACTAGTAAGACGTTACAGTGATAATGTTATTTGTACAGTTCATTATTTGTCTAGAATTACAGGAACAATCACTCTGAATCTACAATAGATACTCTAACTACTTTATCTGTTTGCGACTATCTTTTTTATATATGGTTGGTTTCAGTTTCCAGAACTATTTTAAACATATATTGTGAGATTGTTTCAAAACTGAAAGTTGAAATATATACTCGTAGTCTCTCTGAATACAGATATGGTATAAAGAGTTTAGATTTACTACGCCTCAGTGAACTTCAGTTGTATAGTTTCTAGAGGTATCAGAATAAAAATATATGAGATATTCGTTGTATTGCGTTTCGGGTTTATTGTTGGTTGTTTTTGTTTTAATTACTTTTTTTTAATGTATTTACAGGAAGTTTTATAGAGAAAAATAACGCAATTTATACTTTGAAGGTCGAGGAAGGAGGAAGGGAGTGCTTAGCTCTCAACCACTAGCAGTGGCATAGCATAAAGAATATAAATATATATTTTATGTTGCTCAGTAAATCTGTGATGACATGGAAAAACATTATTTATATGTATTAGTAAAGAGTATTTCTAAAAAATATTAAAGTTAAAGTAAAAACAAATCCAAAACCTAGAAATCTCATTACGAATTCCCAATAAGATGCGGATCCAATTTCTCTGATGCATCCCATCTTTATGTTTCAAACTTTATTGAATAACTAACGCTCATGTTGCACCTGTGACCGCAAATATTATCTCTAGTTACGCAATGTATAACGTACGGGGAACATTGATGTACGAAAAACCCAAGATATTCAATAAGTCCCCGTAAAATGAGGGCTTATTTTTGTCTTTTTTAACTTTAAACTTTCATATCAAACAGTTTCATCGATCCCTGTTCATATTTTCAATCAAAACCAGCTAGCTCTACGTAGAAAAAAAAAGATGTGTCAAATTTATTTTCGTGGACTAGTCCGGTTCTGTTCCCCAGCTCCTTTGCTCAATTATGTTCCCACCGAGGGTCTCGAGCCATTTAAGCCGGATCTTTCGTCTAGTTTCAGCCCTATACGGTGACCTTCATCAGAAGGATGTGTTCAATAACAATATCCGAAAGGTTAAATTTTGAATAAAATATGATTTAATTTCATAAATAGTAGTGTTAGCGGACAGTTTCTTTTGTTACATTTGTTTTGGATTGTACATCTTGGGTTTTATACATCAACGATGAGGAAGAATATACTACTTGATTTTAAAATGGAATCGTGAATATCAGTCACGTGTCGGTAACGGATACCGATTGAAAATGGTCGGGTTTTTTTGTTTGTGTAGTTTACTTACTTTGTATCTGGTTAGTTTTATAGTTATTCTGGATTTTGTTGTTTTCGAAATATATATGTGTAGTGAATTCAAATAAGTATGTGCTTCTGTAAGACCGCCGAGGACAGAAGTATATGGAAAAGCATTGTATATCAAGTGAGCAACATGTCAGACTAGACACGACCTTCAGTTTTGAATGAGTGGCATCTGCGAACTTTACTTTTGTAGCTTAAATTAATTAAACTTGTAAACTTCTAATTTTGCCGTATTATTTAACCTAGTATTAAAATAATTGCGACACAATGAAGTTACAGACTAAGAAGAAGAAGAAGTGCTTCTGTAGCACATGAGTACCTAATTGGTTCACGAACAAAGAACCCAAATTAGAGAGATCTGATTAAGGAAAACTACACACACGTACATACATTAAACCAATGTTTTTCAACCCATATCATCCTACTGCTGGACAAAGGTCTCCCCCAAACATTTCCAACTCTCCCTATCCTTATGGAACTAAATGAATTTTCCCTAAATTTTCACCTTAACCTGTTTAGCCATATAAACATGAAATAGTATCAAACACACACATACACACAAACTTTCACGTTTATAATAATAATCTAAGGACATGTCCCAAATACTTTTTCAGTTTCATTGACATAACTTTGAAACGAACTATTAAAACTTTTAAATCACTACAAGCTGTAAATCAAGCTCGCAACATGTTCAATACTGACATTTAATTCTGTCACATGTAACATGTCACTTAGAAATTATTACTGCGAGACGGAAAACAAGTGTTATTTTACGACGTAATTTCCATTTAAAAGTCATAAAATTTAGACCATTTGGTGACATTTCTTTACAGCATAGTCTTTGATCGCAATCATAAAAGTAGGATTTTTATTTGAAATTTTAATGGGGAACTTAATTATTGTTATAAAGTTATGTTAATGTGTTCAGACTTGCCTTTCAATTGGGGCGACTGTGAAATTCAATTCTGAATGAAATTAAAGTTTAACACGCATCTTCGTTTATGGTTGGAGACATCGACTAAGTCCATCTTCATCGTGGCAAAATTTACAGGTCTTAATTGCGTAAAACATAATTATTATTTACCTCGATGTTTCGACCGGGTTACACCGATCGTGGTCACGAGAATTCTCGTGATGAATTCCGATGGCGAAAGTTTAAAAAGTGTATAAGTCCACCTTTATCTCCTATAAAGACAGATTTAGTCCATGTTTATCAGAATGACCACTTCAAATGATTTTACAGTGTTCAAGTGCAGAAAAAGTTGATCAAAGTATTGGTAGAAATTCTACATACGGGTCACCTGATGGTATTGTTGATTCCAGAGTTACATAATCGGTCTTTGCGATGACCATACAAACTTACTCTTTTCTTGAGGTGTACAGCCCCCCTAGACAAGTGGCAAACGCTCCCAGTCTATTCCTTTTCTCCACAAACGAACGTCGTCTCTAAAACAGCGCTAACTTCTTTGATATCGTTGGTGCACGTCATTTTTTACAATTGTCAAACAGTACAAAACGTTCCAACTGACATAGCAAGTTAGTAAATGAAATGAGTTTGACATTTGCTTGTGAATAGAAATTACAAATTGGCAGCCAAGTGGCAGTTTGACAAACGTTTTCGGCCCGCGAGCGTATGAATTTTAGCGCATGCTAGGACCATGCAGAAAACTTAAGAAGAGAGAAACGCTAAAACCGCGACGATACTTTATTTGCAAATTTTGTAGTAATGTTTGCATGAATCTTGATATTAACTAATAAATAATATAATTTCGATTAAAACAATGTTTTGTGTTCGTATTTTGACCTTCTAGTTTTTGATAAATATTAAAAATAAACAAACAAAGTAATTTAATTCTTTATTATGATAAAAACTGGGTACATTATCTTTAAAAATCTAGGCTACTAACATTTTTTATATGCAACTATCTACCTAATGCCTTAATTATTATGTATTTATATTTACTCTAAGTATTTAAGTAATTATATAATAATCTTTAAGTTCTAAAGTTGTAAAACATAATTTATTTCATTGAAGTTTCGTTTCCTTATGGCTTTTGCTGGCGTCAAATCCCTAATATAATACAATGTATAATACCTCTATGGTCAAATCACACCATCTTTTTATTACAACGCCATCTTTTGGCTCTTGAAAATAATAAATTCTAATAACATGATGTCTAACCTTTGATTATATATTTGTCTAAATAGAGTAATACCAACAAATGACGCGTTATAATTGTCCTCAAATTGCGGAATATGTGTGAGTACGGCTCGTTTATTATTGGATTAGGTATTATGTCAATGTCAATATACCTAATTAAATAAAATAAAATAGTAATTTGTAATAGAAAATAAATAAACTTCAATTGAACTAATTTAACATAATTTAACAGCGCGAACCGGCATAAATAATTATTTTTCGAGAGCGTTATCCATAAGTCATTCAAATAACACTGATGTAAACAAGAAGTGAGTCTACCAAATATAGTAGACTTTATTTGACCCGTTTTAGTACGGCCAATTTTGCATCTTGACAGGTGTATAATCAAAGTATCTAACAATAAAACCGTTAGACAAGACCACTGACTTTTACCTTTAAACGAATAGACTACGCGTTCATTATGTTTTTGTACACTTGGCTACCAATTGACAACCTATTGCGCCACGGCGCGAGGATTTGGCATATATTTGGAGCGTTCACCAGTTCGCTACAGAACACATTACACAAAGTATCTCTGTGCCATGGAATAATAAACATTTTGTTCATAATTTATTTAACTTTAAAATTTATTTTTATTCTGTCAAATAATTATTCAAGTTATAATCTATTAAAAAACTAAAATTTTTGTACATTTTATAAACTTTGTGCAATTCAAATTATGAACTTTGGTTTTACTAGTATAATATTATCTGTGGTTTTACTATGAACTACAATTTAATTTTTAATATTAATATCAATAGTGAAAAAAAACGGAAAATAAATGTTGATAATTCATTTTTATGAAATTAAATTATTTTTTAGTATATTTATTAAAACAATATTGACACAAACGTGAACAATTTGAATCAAACAAATCATTCATTCACCATTTTGAATGAAAAATGTACTACTGTGGCATTTCCTTGAAGTTTCCTTGCGACGAAATCCGACGAATAGATAAATGACCACTTGTCTTCCAACTTCACGTTTCGTAACGCGGCAAAATTACAAATCGTAAGCATATATCAATTTCATTCATAAAAAGGAACTTTCTGTTCTATACGTCTAACGTAATTGCCATTTGTCTAGGGGGGCAGATCGTATCGATCAAGAAATACCTCATCATCATTACCAGCCTGTTTACGTCCTCTGCTGGACATAGGCCTCTCCCAACTCGCGCCAATGTGCCCTGTCGGCGGCACGTCGAAGACACCTATTCTTTATTATTCGAATACGATATTAAGTAAGTACAACAGCTATTTAAGCAAAAAACCTCACACAATATACGCAGCAAAATACCATAATCGGTATACATTCAGTATATTAAGTGCACACTACTATTTCCCTAGTTTGCCAACTCCTGGTTACGTCTACGACCAGTACAACTTAAGCTATATCTCTTGCGGTGTTTTTATTAAATCACAGGTCTAAGGTAAATGGTTACCGTAAGTCCCCCGTTGAGCCTTTAATGGAGCTTTCGATTTCTTTGGTTGAGTATGAAATATTATGTTTTAGTTTTGTTTCTTTATTGTTTATGGCAGTTTCTGGTTAACAGCTGGAATGGGGTTTCTGAAATGTTTTGTATTCAAGTTGGGTACTAAGTACTGGTGCTGTGGTATATTATGGAAACTATTCGTAAACATTATGTAACAAAGTTAATAAGTTTGTACCAGTGATTAACTCGACAAAAGTATGTATTAATGTTCAAGGTAGTTTCCAGATTCTTATAATATTAATAGGTGACCCAACTTAATATTAAGAGTGAAAGTGAGTTTGCTACCGTGTTATTGATTCCCTAGTACTCTACTACTGTTATAAATGCGAAAGTTTTTGAAGATAGATGGATTTTTGTTACTTTTTCACGTAAAAACTACTGAATTGATTTAGATGAACTTTGGTACAGTCGTTCCTTATAACCAGCACAATGATAACTTTATATCCAAAAAATAACATGAGATTGATATAAAGGCCGATAAAACAACGGGGCACGCGCAGCCATTACTATTTAAAACTAGCTGTGCCCGCGGTTTCACCCGCGTAGTTCCCGATCCCGTGGGAATTTCAGGATATAACGTAGCCTATGTCCTTTCCCGGACTATAAACTACGTTTCAGACAGCATTTATTTTATTTCGCATTTATAATATTAATAAGTAAGGATTAATAAGGATTTTAGCGAAGTGAAAACATCCTAAGTATATTTATGCAAATTTAAAAGACGAATGCCACATTTAGTTCTGTCCTTTATTTTAACATACGCCTATACACATACTCGTAAGAGTAAGTAAGTACATAAAAGTAATACAAAACAGTGTTTGGTTGGTGACACGTCCAATTTCGAGGCTATAACTCTACATTTCGGGGTTGGCTACATTTCCTTTACACCATCCCATTACTCTTTCACCTACTTGCTAAGAAATATTTCAAGTTTAAAAGATTTAAGACTGCTTATTTTACTACAAATTGAATATTTTGTTAGAACCGTTTCCAAGTAAATCAAAAAGTTTATTTAAAGGTTCTTTAAAATTGTATATCTTTTATAAATTTAACTTCTTAGTGATAAGTTTAATATAAACTATGTTTTGATAATCATTATCTAAGATAATAGAGATAAGGTTGAAAGACAATTTCAGTTATATTATTTACCTATTTTTAAGCTATTGCATAGCTTCTATCGAGGGCCTTGAGCGCGGGGACCGAATCCAGAAATTCCGTAACGAAAAAAACCTCACGTTTTTATTATTTTTTTATCGAAAACTTGTTTTTGTAAATTTTCTAAAAAGTTTTTATAGTAATGTAGACAATTTTTTATTGTATGAAGTCCCAAGTATGAAATCAACATTTTTGAGGTTAGGATTGCAATACAAAAATAAAAAAAACAATTAGTTGATAAAATTGCTATTCAATAGCTTTGCCACAGCAGTCCCCGAGTGCAAAACGTTTTTTTATTTAAATGTTAACCCATAAGACAATACTTCTCCTTACTTAGCGAAACACCAATCTCCTTCTTCTTCAGCCGTTTGCCACCCAATGCTGATTGAGGCCTCTTGCATTGCACGCCATTCACTTCGATGTTGGGCTTTCTGCATTCAATGCCTACAGTACTAATATTCAAACCTCATTGCGTCCACAAAACTAAGCTTAATACTAATATTCAAACTTCATTACGTCCAAGAGACTTACAGCCGCACTCACGAGACGTTTAACGAATACTTAAACTAATATGCCAAAATACTTCTGTGCCGGTGACAGCTTCGCTGTAATCACATCTTTTGGTAGTCACTATATTGAAAATGTATCCAAATGACATCAAAGTCTAAATGACAATAGTAGCTTCCAATTTTGGCCGCCGGCACAGAAATATTGTGTCACATTAGTTTAAGTATTCGTTAAACGTTTCTGAGTGCGGCTGTTAGACATTGCAGTACTACAATTTTCCAGCATAACGTCCGGTCCAATCCAATGTAACAATACATAATATTAAGATAAAAATGTAGAACAACTCGTTGTCACAAAGAACTTGGTTACGAGAAGATACCAACTTGAAGCGTCAATGGTTGCCCCTACTACGGTCGTAGATATTGAATAATGAAATTGAGCGGGAAATCGGTTTGGGAATAGAATTGGTAATAGCAGTATCAATGATTGCTATTTAAAGTCTAAGTTTTCATCTTGATGCTAATGTATGGAATGTAGTTAACTAAAAGAAGGAGAATGTAAGAATGTTATAAATATATAACTATCATCTTCATAAAGCAACTGAATTAGGTTTACTCAACGCATACACTAATAATAATAATAAAAAATTAACCCCTGACGCAAAAAGAAGGGGTGTTATAAGTTTGACGTGTCTGTGTATGTGTGTGTGTGTGAGTGTGTATCTGTCTGTCTGTAGCATCATAGCTCCCGAATGGATGAACCGATTTCAGTTTATTTTAGACTTACGTGCGGGTTTGAAAGTAATTGTGTTGGGGGTTTTTAAAATTTTTAATTTTTGCCAAAGATATGGCAAGGTTGCAGTAGAACAAAAAATATAAATAGGACTGCTAACTTATAGAAGCATAAAAACCTATAGGTAGACTACAAAATCTACCTTCCAACTCTTTAAATTTCCATAATTTCACGCATAATGTTAACGACACCGATCCCAAAAACAATAGTAACGCCCAACCGACTTGCATCTCGCTATAAGAGAAGTTTAATTTCAAGAACTGATGCGAACAGCGCTCTATCCAGTACCGTGCCGGGTAGTTACGTCTGATTGCAACCTCAGACTTGCCAGATTTCTTGTTTACAGATAAACACCGAAACTGTCTGTCAGTTTTAACTGGAACATTTGTTTATTTATGACTAGGTATTCCTATTTGTGATGCGATCGATATGGGAGTTGAAAATTCATTTGTAGCGTTTTAGTTAGTTTTCTCAATTTCTTTAAGGTCTGTAACTAAACTGTCCTGAACTCCTTAAATTATATTTATGTTTAGCAACTTGCTTAAGAAAGATTACTGTACATCACTTTATAGAAGTAAAAAAATAAACTGCTAGGTATTCACAACAATATTGATGAAAACTGTAACTGAAAACCTCTAAAATAATTGAAACAAAATATTTACAACAACTTTTTAAATAAAAGAACAATTGAAAACAATGTGTAAATAGAGAAAAATGTTCATTAAAAAACACAAGTTATATAATATACAATAGTACAAACAAAAATAAAACCAAATGCTCTAGTAATAGAAGTCAAAATACAACGGAGAGAAAGCAATCACCTAAACAAACCGTTTGTTGCATCTACGGAAACGAAATAGACGAGTCTTTCAATCCCATGAATCTACAATGGACACAGTGTTACGCGGCAGAGGGATATTTTTATTGATAATACAAGTTTTGGTGTAGTTAGAATTTAGGACAATAGAAGGCAACTTATACTTTAATGATTATTTTTTGTTTACATTGCAGTAACCGTTTGACTAGTAAACTGATTTGGATATTCCTGTTTGCATAAATCATCAGGAGTTGACTGCATACTATGATGTTTTTTTCATATAACATTTTTAATTTAATATAATAGAAAATTGGGCAGACCTTGTATTGTGAGTACTGTGACCCATATAACCGAAGTGAGTTCATATTAAGTGCATTGTTAAAACATATTTTATGCAACCTACAGGTTAAGTCAATGAAGTTAATGGTATATGTAATTGTATATTATTTTCCAATACAAGAAACAAGCAGTAACAATTAAGAACATAATCTATTATCAAAACAATGACAAAGATCAACCATAATACAACAATTTTTTTCTCTAACTGTATTCGACTATACTACGTTATATGTACGCGAGCGATGGACGACAGAATAGCTTGATTTCCTGAACTCCTTAACTATTCATGTCTGCATTCTGTTAGGTATTGCACCCTTGAGAAATTGATTTACATCGGATGTTTGATCTTTGATGTGGTTGGTGTAGATAAAAGTTTAACATAACATACACAACATTATCATTCACTTCATCATCTCATTAAAATAACTGACCCTTAACTAAACTCGAAACTTGCATCTAGGGTATCAGAAACTCACACACATACACTCATTTACACATACACCCAGACCGAGATAGATATTTGTGGTTCACACAAATATTCACCCCGCACGGGAATCGAACCCGCAACCTTACGTATGACAGTCCGGCTTGGTGACCACTCTGCCATCTAGTTGGATATAATGTCAATAATATTACAAATATATTGATATTGCGATGCTCATTCCCATTTGTGTCTGTTCTTCCACACAGAAATATCACGACCGTAACAAGCATTTATGCACTACAAACATATAGGAATTGATGGAAATCCGACCTGCAAATCTCGGTATTGGTATTCTGGCATACTGTCTATAACTGTGCTAATAGATCAATTGTTCAATACTATATTACACGTCTTGGAGTTGTCTAAGACAAGAAATTCTTTATCAAGATGAGAGAAGATGGGTGAGCCCTTCCATTTGATTCAGACCCTAGTTTAAAATGCACCTTCCAAAGAGAGAAACATCAGTCAAATCTTTTTTTTACTTGAAAATCTCCAAAATCACCACAGAATTGCGTCCTAGCTCTATTTCATTCATTTCAAAATTCTCAATTCCAAAAATTTTCGCCATAGAATTGCCCTAGCTCTCCAACAAACAATAGCACTCGCAAACTCATGAACCCGGCCTGATGACCAAATTCAGCAACACTGACAATAGCGTGTGGCTGAAACAACAATGCAACACGTCATTTGACACACACAAGCATTTTAATTACCGCCAAAGCTGCAGGACTATGTAAACGAGGTGCTAGTGTTATGAGTTGATGTGCTTACCTTGGATACGGCATTTTGAGGGATATTTGGACTTTTTTGTGACGGCATATCATTGTTTCATTTTTTCGTAACTTAAAATTGGCTTACCTGGAAAATAAAATATAGATTAAGAATATGTTTTGATACACGAAGGTAATTCTTATCTAAACACTAATAAGTCTTGCTTGGTATTCTAATTATTAATGTTCCAAAATCGTTTGTTGTCTTATTTTCAAGTCGTCTTGCCTCACTACGCTGGTTCAGCTTTCGTATGATTTTGTATTTTTGGTTGAATGGTTCTTGGTTCACTATCATTCTGAACCTCTAGATTACGAAGATTTTATGATTAGTATAAGAAATAAACATGTAAGCTAATACCACATGCGGGATAAAAACATCATAATCATTATCAGCTCATATAAAATCATAGCAAATGGATTGACTGACCTGTTTGTTTTTACTTTTTTATGTCAAATCATCAATTTGCTTTCTTTCTCGCAATAATATTGTATCATTTGTTTTAATAATTTTATGTGTAACTGAACTTTATATCTTTGTTTCGAACTGCTGTATTGTGTATCTGTGTGTCAAATAAACGTTTATTTATTTATTTATATATGTCCCCACCGAGGGGCTCGAGCCTACCCTGAATTAGTGTGATAAAAACATACATAGCCATAGAGCAAAGTTTTGGCTTGTAAGAAACTAACAGAATCCCAGAAGTCAGACTGATCCTAATAACTACAGAAATGAGAAATCATAACCATATCCATTAAAATTCAAATTGTGGCTGAATGTAAAGCCAGCGATGCGTGTTGGCTATCTCAACGACACACTCAGCCGACCCACACTCTGTGACTGAAATGAACTGCGATTGTGCCCCTCTCAAATTAATATCATATCATATGCTAATTTTTAAATTTACTTTTGTGTGAATCTCAGAATTTATGTTTGAAATAACACAACTTTGTGAATGGCAAATGAAGTTATTATGCTGAATTAGCATAAAAACTACGCAGGTTGTTTTTTATTGTTAAGAAAAACAGATTTTTTTTATCAGAATTAGATAGCGGTGGCCTGTTTTTAGCACCTTTTTTTACCAGATTTGGCGATTGCATTCAATATTTTATCTCCACAAGCAATACGTATATCATCAAGCAATACGTAAACCAAATATGTTAAGCTTTTGAGGGCTTACTACCCATTAGCAGTCGATGACCTTTCTTTATAGACAAAACTAAACACTTCCTACATATTTCTATAACAATGCCACCAAAAAACTCTAAATGAAAGCCACATTTCAGCAACATAAACTCGAGTCATTAGCGAATATAAAACACTATAGTCTGTTCATTTGGCCGTGAGACAAAATGTAAACAAAGAAATACTGGTTGTCAAACTTTTAGCTCATTTAGGCGAAAAATATATAGTTTTTTTAGAGTTATAAATATGAAAGTAAAATAAGACATAGTAGGCATCTTTGATAAGTCGTCTATTAATTTAGTTTAGTGTAAAAATCAATAAAAAGGTAATAAACAGGATGAGTTGAGTACAAGTAAAAACAATTCATGTTAGCAGCTGAATTGTTTTACTACAAAATAAATAAACAACTATTTATTGGTGATCCTCAGAAGAAGAGCTCCAACATGGATTTTCCTTTTTTTCTTTTAGAAATCGGTAAACGGAGGCTCGTGAAGTCGTTATATACAATAGAATTTTTGTAGGGATACGAATCTTTGGCCAAGTCTCTTCTACATATTTAAATAAGTATATTAATAACACCTTGGTGTATGTTTGGATCTTCGGCGAAGTAAAAGTGCAAGCGCTGTTTGAACCAGGTTCACTTATTTTCATCAAAATCAACGTTCAGATAACAGAAATTTAACGATAACTGAATATAAAATATAATACAATAATTACTTTAAACAAAGAATTATCAAAAATTTACAATATACTTTACTATATAATCGGGAAGAAAACACTCACGTCAACAAGTTGATCAAGAGTAAAAATGACGGGTACAATCCGGCTAAATACGAAAACTATTAATTTTACTTTCATTACTTAAAATGATTGTTCACCTTCATTTAGTAGTATTAAAATGTATCCATAGTTTGAGATTCACAGCATTTTTAGGTTTTAGTAATGTCAATTATCATTGTGATTACTATTACTACCTTAGATGATGAATTGGTTTCGGTGTGTTTGGTAGGTATCGCCGACGTAGTCAAATGCGGCAACAAATACTACATGTACATACCCGGCGTATCCAAGCCAGTCACACTGCAAGCTGTCTGTGAGGCGTATGTTCCTAATGTTTTATTAAATTTTGAACATAATACGTAGTAAAATGTCAGTTTGCGTGGTGAAACTGTGTAAAAATAATTCAAGAAACAAATTTCGTGTAATCATCAAAAACAGTATACAACAAAGTACACACATCAAAAGTGTCTAGGGATCAACATATATTTTTGCAATAACTTTTCTCCTGATTGATATTAATTAAAATTTTCTTTAAGGATTCATCAAATAAAGTGTTTTCGTTTGTCACAGTAACGATAAACCAAGTCACCTTTGCATTAATAAAGAAATTTGCCATTTTCCTAATAAAGGGATTTTTGACATTTGAACCACTAACATTAAAGTTCGAAAAAAAGACTGAAATAACAGTTTTCTTTAAAATTTTATTGGGTAACTTAAACAATTAATAATCCGTGTTTCTACCGCGAACACTAACAACACAAGAACATCGGTTTGGCATACTCAAAATGAGTTCATCCAAATCACGCTGTGGAATGGCCGCCCATGTTCGTTGCAACAACAAAAAAAGGTCTTCTTGCGACTGGATACCCTCCATATTCGGCAGAGCTCTTCTCTGTAGCATATCCCATGCATGCTCAATCGGGTTCAAGTCTGGCGACTGAGCAGGCCAGGGCAGGACATTGATGTTAGCTGCGGCGAGAGTCTGTCTTACAACTCTTGCGGTGTGCGGTCGTGCATTATCATGCATTAACTGAAATAAGGGACCGATTTGCACTTGTAGAGGAACGATGATGTCTGATACAATCGTCTCAGCATAAATTTGAGCGTTGAGGTTGCCTCTGATCCAAATCAACTCAGTTCTTCCGCCGATCCAAATACCCGCCCATACCATGATGGTTCCACCACTATAAGGATGGACTTCCTGGCAGGATTTTAATCGCTGTTGGCGTCCAGGGGTTCTCCAGTGTCGTATACGTCTTGTATCCGGTCTCATACCAAAACGAGACTCATCAGAAAAGCACACGAAACGCCATTGTTCTTCTGCCCAATTTCTGTGTTCAAGAGCCCATTGATATCGAATCCTACGATTGTGCATTGCTATAGGTGGTACCCGTAGCGGTCTTCGGGAATGAAGGTTCACTTCATGCAAGCGGTTTCTGACTGTTTGGTCGCTAATTAAGTTCCCTGAAGAGTGATGAAGCCGCACGGCTAACATCATGGCGGTTATTGTTGGAGCTCTTCGAGTTAAGATTTGAATGTATCGGTCTTGTCTCCGTGTGGTGCAGCGATACCGTCCTCCATGGCGCTCAGCCACGGTACCAGTGCTTCGGTAACGTGTCCAAAGTCGACTGATAACACTCTGACTTGTATTCAGAGCTAAAGCCACAGTACGTTGCCGGGAACCAGCTTCTATCATTCCCACGGCTCTGAGCATTTCTTCCCTGCTTAAATGACGTCGCCGCTCCATAATAACGTTGGTTTTAATCAGTAGTAGGGAAACAGTAGCACTAATAATGTCTTCAATGCGTTGTATGTTTTTATAGGGAAAATATTGACAGCTGATTTTCATCTTTTACTCGAATTTGATTCACAGTTCCTGATTCAAATTATGAAATGCACCAAAAAGGATCCATATAAATTTATAAAATCATAAATTTATTACAAAGCCACATCTCAATCTCAAGAAATCCGCATAAAAATGCTTGATCCCTAGACACTTTTGATGTGTGTAGCTTTCTATGTCCCTATGTCCTGATGTCCCTATGTATGCTTAGATCTTTATAACTACGCAACGGATTTTGATGCGGTTTATTTTAATAGATAGAGTGATTCAGTGGGAAGGTCTTTAGCATATTTTATCCCCATATTCTTACGGGAACGAGAACTACGCGGGTGAAACCGTAGGGCGCCGCTAGTCTATATATATAAAAATGAAACCCGTTTGCCGTTATCACGTCATAACTTGCGAACGGCTAGACCGATTTGGCTTTTTCTTTTGTAGTTTTCTAAGACTCTGTAGAATGTTCTTCCGCAAAAAAATTAAGAAAATATCTCAGTTAGATTATAAAAAAATACATTTAATTTTGCATATTTTAAAAAACGCGCGTAACGTATGTCAATCATTTGATTCGGGCTGTTGTATATGCTTCGACAAAAAATCTCCGAGACGCATTATCGGTATTTCATTAAATTTCCAGGTATTTTATGGCCAAGGTGTCTTATTCCCTACCAATTGCTCAAAAGTAGTGACTTCGAGTTTCCAATATTTCTACGCTGTTGCAAGCGCCATGATCACGGATGAACTGAACTGTTCATCCGTGATCATAATAGTTACTCGCTGGCAGTGTGAACATGCGAGTAACTATTAATAATATATGTATCTCATCAGGTATCGCGGTATCTAACCAATCTTTCATCTATGGTTACTAAATAGTACTTATAAAACAAAGTCGCTGTCGCTGTCTGTCCGTCCCTATGTATGCTTAAATCTTTAAAACTACGCAACGGATTTTGTAGCGGTTTTTTTAATAGAGTGATACCAGAGGAAAGTTTATATGTATAATACATGCATGATATTGTAGAGAAACACCGATAAATCTAGGAGCTTCTAATGTGATGTCGTAAAAAACACATTTTTTGCGCTTACATTTCAAAAGTATTTAATCTAAAAGACATTTGCCTTTTACATGATTTGATTTCAATAAGTATCTTAGAAGATATCTTAGTTTTAAAATAACATTACAGCAAAATTATGATCAAGGCCACAGATTACTAAATAGTTACTATGACAAGGCGACCCGGCTAGTGCACGGCGGCACAGAATAACTATTTTTTCACCTTCTACATAAATGAAGTCGCGTGTTAAAATAATTATTACACGCGAACGAAGTTGAGGGCTAATGCTAGTATGTTATATATTCTATATTTCAAAGATTAATTAAATATCAAGTAGTCAGTAGGGAGTACTCTATGTATTATTGATAAAACATGACATACAAAATAACCTTTTTCATGGTTTGTTTACATTTTGTCTCACCGCAAAATGAATGCACTATAGTGAACGCCACCCAGCCGAATATGTGGGCGTTTAGTGTACCACCGCTTATTGCCTCGCTTGTGTCAGCGGGTGGGACTTATTGCTATGTAATGCGAATTTATAGCGCACCTATTACGTGGTACATACTTTATAAATGCATTTTATGTACCTACTAGCAGAGCCCCGCGGTTTCACCCGCGTAGTTCCCGAATTTGGGGATAAAAAGTACCCTATGTGTTATTCTGATGTATAAGCTAAATTATGGAAAGTTTAATTATTGCGTGAAAGAGACACAAACATCCATACATCTTAACAATCACACTCACAAACATTCGGCTTTATAATAATAGGATGTAAGTATAGAGCATACCCATATGTGAGGATTTTAGAATTCAGAATTACAATTTGTCTCAAAGAAGTGGTTTTAAAAGAGCTTCCAAAAACAAGACAACCGAATGATGTTTCAGATATTGCTTGCAGCTGCCGTAACAATAAAATATTAACAGGAAACAGAAGTCAATCTAATAAATTATTTTGCCGTTCACACTAATTTACTATGAGTGAAAAATATGTTAACTAGCGGCGCCCCGCCGTTTCACCCGCGTAGTTCCCGTTCCCGTAGGAATATGGGGATAAAATTATGCTAAAAACCTTCCCACTGAATCACTCTATCTATTAAAACAAACCGCATCCGTTTTAAAGATCTAAGCATACATAGGGACATAGGGAAATAGGGACAGAGAAAGCGACTTTGTTTTATACAATGTAGTGATGCCTCATAATGTAGATAAAAGTACATACTCGTACTACACATAATTCTTAAACCTAAATAAGTGTTTATTCATGTGAAAATAGGCCGAATCTCTTTGAAAGCGAACCTTTTCTAAACTCAAGTGAATTAGCATAAAATACTTGGGTAATTTGGAATACAAAAGGAATAATGTAGTAGAACTTTTAATTTAACTATTTTTTCTACGGAAAAAAAATAGTACAATCATAATAAGGCTGTGGTACAATCAATGATCTTTGTCCCTTGAAATAGTTAGTTACTCATCGGCGGTGTGATCAGGCGAGAAACTAAGAATATGTGCATCTCTTTCGTTTACACGGAATGTATGTTCACTGTCCTTTTCTTGGGCGAGAAACTCGCAGATAGCTCATCGCTCACTCGCCCGCGGTGTGGACCACTGCCTTAAATTCAAAAATATTTCGGTATTTAGATTTGGCCTCAAAGAAGCACGAAAAGCCAATCAGCCATTCGGATACACATTATTTCCGTAAATCTATCAATATTCTAGAACATCACCATACTCCTAATTTATAAATTCAATTTATTATAAAAGACTCTATAGACAATACTATTAAATAATATTAATAAAATTCGCAGCGACAACAGACCGCACGACAATTTCGCACATGACCTTTGAGAGGATCCCGCGGGATTGCGGCCGGCTGCCGGGATTCTCCGGGATTCCACTCGGAAATGACGTTCCAATATTTGTTGGTGTAGTGGAAAATAGAATGGGACTTCTATTGTTTGACTTTGCATATTTTGTTGAAAGAAAATTATTTTTATAGTTTAGCTACGTTGTCATATAAATATTTATAATTAAAAGCGTTCCTCAATAATAGGGCTAGGTATAATTAAAAATAAACTTTTTATTTTCTGAGATGAGCGTGTATCTCTGTAATTTTACAGCGGTACACGACACCAGAATAGAATTTTAGTTAATAAAAAAATATTAAAGAACCAAAATACCTAAATGACTACAAAGATAACGAAATTACTTCAATACTTCCAATGACTTCAAATAACAAAAGACTATAACTTCTATTCATAACTCACATGAAAGATTTTCCAATTGGAGTTACAATAATAAGATATTACAAGACTTGCTCAACCAAAAACTATTACTAACAAAGCTTGGAACAATAAATCAACTCAGTGCTATTGAACTGGAACGTTTAGAAGTATCATTTTGAGGTCGAACGGGTTTCATTTTACAATAAAATTTCATCCACGTTTTACACCGCAGCGATACAACGCCGTCAATTACTTGTTACGACCGCCCCAACAGTTGGTTGATTGAATTTCGCATTTTTTATCGCATTAAAACATCGTAAATCCACTTAAACTCTTTTTCGATGAGGTGAAATTTTAAATGTATCATTCTATTTTATTTACGCCATTCGGCGAATTTTCGTGAAAATTACACAGAATTCCTTGGGCGGTGTAAATTTTTTGGACCGTTTATTGCCGGAATTTTGTGAGCTACGAATTTTGTGCTTAAAATAAAACATTATTTGGATGTTTACATACATTCTTATTAATGGATTTTGTCGGTTTTCGAGTTTTCGAGTATATGCAAAATAAATGGCAAAAAATATGTGTTTTTATTAGATTTTGTATTAGGTACATATTATAAAGTAATATAATAACTCCTCGGGCGGTCTAGTGGCATGCTACCCCTGCGTGACAAACCTAAGGGTCCACCGTTCCATTCCTGGATAGAGTTTTCAAACATGGCTTAAGTTTAAGATCAATAACACACATTGGGCAGGCGAAGTCAGTACGCCTATACGTCTTCACGGTCCTTTTATCATCTATGAGACAGATGCTTTCGCCTTTCATTGTAATCCATGGGTCGATATTTCAAGCAATAAGACACCTAATCTTATTACAATTAGCGATCAAATTAGAAAACAGAGAAATCTACCCTAAAATGCAAATAACTTCCCAAAAATATTTACTAAAACAAAATACATCTAAATTCTCATGGAGTCCTATAAATAAGAGTTAATACGGGACCTTCATTAGTTTTAGGAAGTCCCTTACACTTGGTGTAGCGAGTCCAAAATGACAGCATCAAAGATTCCTTAGCACTAAGAGTATAGGGAACGAGGTCACTAATTGTTTTAATGCCAAGTAAAGCTACGAAACGGGCACTCAGAAGGGCCGAACCGGGCATTGTTTTAGTAATGAATAGAAATTGGTGTACCCGGCCTTTGCCAGTGTTTCTTGGTTGAGAAATGTTGATATTGTATACAAAAGACGGAATTTTTGGAAAGAATTTCGGATTTTTAACATTACCCTTGTTAAATTTTTAAGTATACACAGACAATATCAAGGTATGTTTGCACATCAGAATATTCAAAACTATGTTTTTTGCTCCTTGTGTGTTGGTGATCCCAAATCTGCGCCATGTTTGGCAAAAGGCAAACATGCATTTCTCCTATATCTCAGATGCCGACACTTTAAGTGCAAAAAAATATCCTTTACATGTTTTAAAGTATCTATAATAAAATGTGCTCGTAAATGTAAAATTAGACCACCACTGCTTTATTATGCCTCTAACTTTAAATCCAATGAAGAATTCCAATTAGCAATCAGTGGTGTCCCGCGTTCTCTAGGTTATAGTTTCTCATTGGAAATCGGAAGGTGGTAGATAACTATCCAATCTGTATGCTAATCCTTAATAAAATGGCCAACCGGGGTGAAACGAAGGGAGCCAAGAAATTAATTAAACCTATAGTTTCAATCATTTCAAAGAAAAGTGTTTCTAAAGAATTTTATAATTATCTTTTTCATTTTAACATTCCAGACGTCCATCTTTCGACGTTTGTGCGAATCAAAATGGAATTCATGATTGCAAATATTGATTTGACTTTGAGTCGGAGATGAAATATTTTTAATAGACGGATTTTGGGATGATCTTCAGATATGATATAGGAGTAAAGGATAATACAGTTAGTCTAAAGTATCCACTTCTGGGCAAATTCCTCCCGTCGATATTTCCACTAGTCTCGATCTTGGCTGAGGGCGTACCAGTTGGATCATGAGTAGTTTTTATGTAAGAATCGAAAATATCTCTAAACATTTATGATCTATCAAATTTCGTCATAATATTTAAAGAACAACAAATCCAACCACTTTTAGACCACTTTAATATTCACAATATGTCCACATTGTCCACACATACATTATCAGGGTAAGGTGATATAAAATCTTTCACAGCTCCAAGTGACTATAGAGCAGAGCATTTACCAGCAATAAAACCAAGTAATAGCAGTATCAAAACCCAATTAAAGGCCACACAAGCTCAAACAAAAAGTTTATAATTGTGTATATCGAAATAACTGATACTATAGTGGTTGACCAACATCAGTTGCGATGCGGCGATTCGTCTATGCAACACATTTGCGTGTTACACGCTACTATTCAACTTTATTACAATACAGACCAACTACACTGACTATTCCCAAGCAAATTTCAAGTCTATCCCTCTTAGGATAAGCCTGGAAATGTCTTGGCAAAACGAATGTGGTTAAAACTTTTCGCCCACAATTGTAACTGAAGTCTTATCAAGTTACCTGTACGATTCGCGAAGGTGAATTAAAACTCAAAGGTGAGTCACCAGATATTGGATTCGTATTGCTTGTGTATTCCTTGTTTTGGTTGTTCTTTTTATTTAGATTTTGTCGAAGTAAATGTTTTTGTTTGATACCCAACGGACAATGTTCTAATGTGGTATACTGTTTCAAAGTTACAAGTCTCGAAGAAATGTATAATATAAATATGTATTATGTCACAGATACAAGTTCTTAAAGATCGAGGCGCTAGAACAGTCTATTTTTCATAAAATGTCAGAGGCAATGTTCTCCCATGATGATGCAGATTTAAATTAGTGAAAGAATATTTTGGAAACAGTTAAATAGTTTTAGAGTTAGTGATATAGAAAGCTTAATATTTATCTTTAATACGAGTAGATATGATAGATATATTTTTCAAAAATGCATGCAAAATTTTCGCCACATCCGGGACTTGAACCCGGAACCATGCTGAACCGTAGCACCGCTCTTTCCAATTGAGCTGGTAGATATAGCCAAATACCAAACTCAAAACATGGCGTAACACTATCATATAGTAAGTTAATTCTGATACACCATTATCACATTAAACTTCACCAACGTCAATTAGTCACTCGAGAGAAATCAACTAATTAAATAATGAATTAATAATAAAACATTGTATTGTAATCGAAACCTTGATTGTCAGGGTAATAAGATATTCATACTGCTTTCAGTATTACACGGCTTTTAGGTAGCCATTGACGAGTCAGTTAAACTGATCATTGCAGACATAAAACTGAAGCGTCACTGCAAAAGTTTTAGGCCAACTAGATTTCTCTACTGTAATCTGGAATCGCTCCGGTAATTGACTTCCATTTTTGGATGGACGCCAGTTCAGCTGATCAGTTAAAATTAATCGTCAATGGCCACCTTTACACGGCTTTTGAGCTGAATAATATCAATAATGGTTAAGTCGAGTGCTTGACGGAATCAAAGGAAACTGAAGTATGTATACTTGTCTTTGTAAATCGCTCTCTCATTTTCGAACACTTGAAATTTTAGAACGGTAATTTAGTGTACAAGAACGTTTATGCCAAAAATAAATTTGGAGAGCGTTTGAACCTAATTTGGGTAAAATAATGAAATTTTTAGGCTCAACATGTCATTTTATGTTACTTATTTGTTCTAAAATATTTGGTAAGTACTTAGTTTAAAAGTATATGACATAGATTATTCAACATACTTATCACCTGTAGTGAAAAAGCCAAACATCTAATATATAAAATTCTCGTATCACAGTTTTCGTTGCCATACTCCTCCGATACGGCTTGACCGATTCTCATGAAATTTTGTGAGCATATTCAGTAGGTCTGAGAATCGGCCAACATCTATTTTTCATCCCGAAGTTCCCACGGGAACGGGAATAGGAACTATGCGTGTGAAACCACGGGGAACAGCAGTATAAAAAAAAAACACAGCCGAGATCAAAGGAGTATTAGCCGAAGAAGCTCCGGCGATAAGTGAACTATCTTTCTGATGCTAATAAATGCGAAATGATTTCACCTGGTTTGGTCACTGATATTTTAGGAAGATTTTGGTTCAAGATGTAAGCTTACAGCGATATTAATACGTAATCCTACCATTGCTGTGACTTAGCTTTATAAAGTGTTCTAAGATGATAAGGATTACAAAATGATTAAAATATCAACTACTTGCTATGCCCCGCGGTTTCACCCGCGTAGTTCCCGATCCCGTGGGAATTTCGGGATAAAACATAGCCTATGTCCTTTCCCGGACCATAAGCTACCCCTGTACCAAATTTCAAGTCAATCGGTTAAGTAGTTTAGCCGTGAAAAGGTAACAGACAGACAGACAGACGGAGTTACTTTCGCATTTATAATATTAGTTAGGATTTCTTTTTACATTTTAACGGTATAGCATATTGATTAATGCAGGAACATAACATAACATAATCATTCACTACATCATCTCATTATAGTAACTGACCCCTAACTAAGTTCGAAACTTTTTTGATCATTTTTTTAATTAGTAGATCTTGAAATAACGACATCAAAACCTCCTGTAGTACAAGTAGACATTTATCTATTCAGTTATTATTCTATTAAAAATATTAGGAAGACACCTATACAAAATATTCGTTTGTTAAAGAATAACAGTCTACAGACAGAAATATCAGTTCCAGGAAATTCTTTGCAGAAATAACCGGAAAATCCCGAGAATTTAACCAACGTAAGTACCGGGAACTCTCGTAACGTTTGGCACGATATTTGAGAATAAAACGTCGTGCGACTTCTAAAAAACACTTCTATTTACCAAATAATGTAATATAATAACTAAACCCTTTACCATGTCACTAAGGGCTGATTTTTCCATCGCCAGATAACATTTATTCGACGAATAAAATTGACGTTTGACAGTTTTTGTATGGAATAACTGTCAAAATTTCAAAGTTATTCCTCGAATAAAGTTATCTGGCGATGGAAAAATCGGCCCTAAGTAAAGTAGCAATCTATAAGATCCCACTACTGGGCCTTTCACTCACTGAGGAAGAATAGGCGTATTCACCACATTGCCAATTTTTTTATGATTATGCTTCTTCTTCCTGGTGGAAGTTGGTGATCTCAAAGCCGAACCATGTTATGGAAATATCAAAATTAAATAATATACTACATTTTCATTTGTAATAGGCACGCGTGATACTTCCCATCAGGACTACCTCACTCGTCTCATTACTTGATCGCAATGAAAAAAAAATCAGACACAAATCCTCTACAAAATACTACAAAAGTTTTCTTAACTAACCACGTTCCCAATATTCCCTGACTCGTCCCGTTTGCTTACGCTAATACGGTGATATACGAACCAATCTCTGAGGATCCATTTAATAAATTAGTTTCGGATTAATGGAACGACCGAATTAAACCGAACGAATAACGATAACTTGCCCTTTGAGAATACACTGGTTACTGTCAAAATACCTTTTGATGATCTTCTATATATAGGTACGGGGCATCTACAATATGTTATTTATATGTTAGTAGCAGTGCCACGCAGTTTTTCCCGCCGAATTGGCGATCCCATGGAAATTTTAGAATAAAATGTCGTATGTGCTATGGAGCTAGGCGTCTAACCCCTTCGACATATAAATAAGAAAAACTAAAGAAACAAAATAAATAAATTTTAAAATATTGTAAAGAAACATTTTAAATCCCTGATCACGCAGCAATTTGAAAGAACTAACCAGCTAAGTGGACTAAGAGCTGTCGCAACTTGGCAACTTGCGGTCGACAGTTTATCCCCGACAGATTTCAAGTTCTGGAACTCTTTACAGCAAAAATCCTTTTGCATTTTAATAAATTCCTTTGACACAGTAGAACCGAATTGCAAATTTTCCAAAGTGAAATTTATTTTTTCTTTCGTTCCTGAATATTTTACAACAGTAAATATGAAAACGTATTCCAAATTGGATTTGAATTACAAATTTTTGGAGCAGATTGGTTTTTGTTTTTGACATGCAGTTTGATGTTAGCCTTTCCGAGAATATTCGATATACGAGCAGTGTTCTTGTCCGTGTTACAGGTGCAACACCCTCCACCTGCTTCTGTTCAAAGAAGCCTCTTAAACTTCCTTAGATGACATGACAGTGGCTTTACGATACGACAGCGAACTCATATTTAATTTGGCACTAAAGCTTACAAACCTCTTTTTCCTTCCACATTTTCCTCCAAGATGTTCAATATAAATCATGTCATGTCATAGGTAATTATTCTTCCTCTTCGGCTGTAAATGGCCTTTAATGACAATCTCTTTTTCCTGTCTTTTCAATACGTTTAAACAAGACCTATCTTAAAGAAATTAGACTCAGAAACCAGACAAATAAGTAGGGATGAACGATCGCTTTGAAAATTAACAGTTACTTAAACAATAAACTTTACGAGTTGGGAGACTCCACTAGTAATTTAGGGCACCTTAAAACAAAAGTTTTCAATCTGAGTCCCGTTTGCGCTTAAAGACTTTGTTCAGTACACGAACTTTAGTTAGTAATACAGTGTTTTTAACATTAAGGCGTGGTGTTATTTTAATAAGTAGTTTTTTAATTACTAAAAAATATTTTAGGACTTAATAATACTTTTTTAACCAATTTGTCCTTGCTTTTACAGTATCCCATTATTTGTTGTCGATGACGACTGGGATCATCTATGCAAAAAAATATGGTACTTTAAAAATACATGCTATATACGTATACACGTAGTCTTTATTTTTAACTAGCGGCGCCCCGCGTTTTCCCCCGCGTAGTTGACGTTCCCGTAGGAATACCAAATCGCTTCTTCAGGATTAATCCTATGTTCTATTCCTGGTTATGAGTAACATTTAAGTATACCAAATTTTACCATATTCAGTAGTTTCGAAGCCTATCAATTGGTACAAAAAATCAAATCTTACCATATAAAGTACTAGCGGCGCCCCGCGGTTTCAACCGCGTAGTTCTCGTAGGAATATGGGGATAAAATTATGCTAAAACCTTCCCACTGAATCATCTCTATCTATTAAAACAAACCGCAACAAAATCCGTTGCGTAGTTTTAAAGATCTAAGCATACATAGGGACATAGGGACAAAGAAAGCGACTTTGTTTTATACTAAGTATGTAGTGATATCGCGCAGAAATATAACTTCCAAATTATATTATAAACATATTCGATTATTAACATTTACTCAGCTACAAAAATATTTATGTTCTATCATTTTCTCATTCATAATCTAATTAATTATATAAATGCATAAATTAACAGTTGCAGTAAAGCCAAACGGTAAATCAGTTGGGATATAAACGTGTTATAGCGCAAACTGCAATTAAATAAACTATCTACTCAAATAACAATAGAAGCTTATTCTAAGCGTTCATTTAATTTATATCTTCGAGCTAAATGTGTTTGAAATGGGCTTTTGATAGTTATTGTGTAAATTATCTATTTCAATCAAAAAAAGTAAAGTATCAGTTTGTAAGATCCTTTTGTAGGTCAAAAGCTTCTCTCTTTTACTCTCTTCCTCGCTCTTCCTCTGTCCTTTTCTGTCTCTATCTCTTTACTCTCATCCTACTAATATTATAAATGCGAAAGTTTGTATGTTTGGATGTTTGTGAGTTTGGATGTTTGTTCCACTTTCACGCAAAAACTACTGTATCGATTTTGATTAAATTTGGTACAGATGTTCCTTACAACTAGGAATAACACATAGAATACTTTTATCCCGAAATTTCCATGAGATTGTGTATAAGTAATCGTATGTTTTATTGTAACTTTTTGTAGTCACAAATCATACCAATAGATGGCGCTGTTACTTAAATTTCTAACACACGATGGTGAATTGTGCCGAGATTGTATGATACTGCGAGCTACGCATTCTCACGGGAGCGGGTACTACGCGGGTAAAACCGCGGGGCGCTGCTAGTTGATGATATTGGTACAGTGCACAGATAGGTGTAATGCCACATTTGTCCAATACTTATTAATGACCAGCTGCGCCCCGCGGTTTTACCGCGTGAATCCCAATCCCATGGGAATTTGGGGATAAAAAGTATCTTATGTGTTATTCCTAGTTATAAGGAATATCTGTACCAAATTTATTCTAAATCGATACACTAGTTTTTGCGTGATAGAGTAACAAACATTCAAACTCACAAATATACGAGTACAAACTTTCGCAATTATAATGTTTGTAGGATCATGATCTCTAACCCGAGCCATATCGGAAAATAACAAAGTAAATACCAGATTTAAATCACAACACAGCAAACCGTTTTATTTTCTTCAGTTTCAAGAAAATACTTTAACAAATTGTACATTGCACTCCTTAGCGGAATTCCTTCGAGCTAAATTGCTTTCTTTTGTTAACAGGTGGTTTCCAATCTTATAGCACAACACGAGATTACTGTTTAGAAGACCATCATGGAAGAAACAAGGTATTCTTATCTCCAACAAATGCTACTCAAAACAACGAATGTGTTGATCGTAAAACTGTTTTATATGTGACCACTGCGTATCGGAGACGTGAGGTTCGGTAGTATAAAGATGACGGTTCACTGGTAGCAGGATAATCTTGGGAAGATAATTGATATATAGTATACTGTTGAAAAAAATAAATCTATATTAATATTATACAGACAGATTGTTTGTTAATAGACGCTTGTTTCAGGAACTACAGGTGAGAATTGAATAAATCTTTTAGTTGTAGAAGTATTAGTTTAGATAGCTTATTAACTGACCTCTTGACGAACCATGAGAGGTAGGGTAGTGTAGTGATATAATATTCCTGCGAATCGGCGACGTCGAAAATGATAAGGCACATTATAAGTGGTAGTTGAAGTAAAGCCAACTAATTTAGCTTGAAGATATAATCCTCTTAGTATCAAGATATCACCTAGATTTCTGTTAATTTACTTCAACGGCTGAAAGATGCATACAATAGAAAAGAGATTTAAAAAATTACAAATTAATTAAATCTGTGTAGTACATCCATTTTTAATCTAAACTAATATTATCAAGAGGAAAGATTTAATTGTTTGTTTGTACCGAATAGGCTTCGAAACTACAGGTCCGATTTCAAAAATTCTTTCACACATGGAGAGCTAATTTATCAGTGCTTGCTATAGGCTATATTTTATCCCCGTATTCCTACGTATTTTAAACCAAAGGACCTGAAAGATCATTTTGATTTTTTCTATCTACAAATCTATTTAAGGGCAAGTGGACAACACTCCTAACAATCTATCGTTTCTCTTAACATTTTACGAGCAAACATTGTTCGAAATTTTACAACGGTATAACGGCTGTTTCCACTGAAAAAGTTAGATATTGCGCGTTTCACTCGTAAAATATAAGTGTATTATTTTATTAATGATATTTGGTAGGCTGAAAATGGTATAGTGACCGTCATAGAGCTACTGAATGTTTGGGAAAAGTGAATGACTAATCGTCTTTTTGAACAAAGTGGAAAATTACAGATTTGGCGTTTTAATTGTTACATGGAGTGTAAGGAAATATAATTCGAAGTTATATTTATTGAAACTGAAATTCTCACAAGTCACATGTTTTTATCATAGTTGCATTTTAACACACTGCTGGACATAAGTCTGCCTCTCTAGCCATATTTTTGAAAAATAAATGTATGTTAGACGCATAACTTTTCAAAATCTCTGTCCATATTTTTAGATTAATTCCAAATTAACTTTATTAATAACATAGACAAGCATTGCTAAAGGATGGCTACATTATGAAAAAAAATATCAATATTTATTTTTTCCAAAAAACACCTACAAAACTTGTCATTTAACGGAAGGGCATCAAATTACTCATACTTTATCTGTATAAGCACCAACTTGTACGTGAGGATCAATTTTATAGTTCACGTGGGTATTAGACCAAAAACACTGTTTATAAACATACGAGTACATAACACAATTCAAAACATCACTAAACAAATGTCAGATACACTCGGGAATTAGCCATGCCTAGATAATGCGGTGGGATTTGGTTATTTGGGAATCAAAATATTCGGTAGGTACCTAAATAACATGATGGATATACGATAATTCATATTTTCATAAAGGTGAGCACCTTCTTTTTTCACCGGGAGCATTCGCGTGTAATGTAACGTTACAGATTTGAGCATTACATCAGTGAAGGAGGAGAACCGAGCATTACAATGCGCACCTTGTAATTTCTTAATTGTAATTTGTAATTATTACACGCGAATGCTCGTTAGTCAGGGAGGTATTATTGGAATGTAATGCTCAAAGACGAGTCTGTAATGTTACATTACACGCGAATGCTCCCGGTGAAGGAGCACCTTAAAATAATGAGTTCTTAAAAAAACAGACCTTATGAATTAAAAGGCAGAAAAGAGGCATTAGGAGGTACTTATCTAGAAAGGAAGGAAGGAACTTTAAATTTTTACACAAAAATTCAAACCTAATCATCAAATGAAACTCAAAGTCGAACTATCAAACAAATTACAGTCTAATTTCGAAAACAATTCATTAAAAAATTATCTTCACTACATAGTATAAACTAAGTCGCTTTCTCTGTCCCTATGTCCCCATGTCCCTATGTATGCTTAGATCTTTAAAACTACGCAACGGATTTTGATGCGGTTTATTTTAATAGATAAAGTGATTCAGTGGGAAGGTTTTTAGCAATATATAAATAATTTTATCCCTATATTCCTACGGGAACGGGAACTACGCGGGTGAAACCGCTAGTGAATAATATACCAAAGTGTACGACAATTTTAAGTGCTGTCAATTCCAGATAAGGTTAACTTACAATTGACTAACTACACACAAAAGCTATTAGACATATTGATGTTAACAGCGACGATTATAAAGCAATTTTCTGTGTACGTTTAAAACAATGAATGTATAGAGTAGTTATTTACTATTTCAATTTGTTTAAGTTAAAAGTGCAGTTGTAGATGTATTAAAACGATTGTTGTGTGATAAGTTTACTTAGAAACTTATTAATATTGCAAATTTGCTCTACAAATCTCTCAAATGTTAACAACGTTGTTTATCCCATGAGGATTAAGGGATTGTAATGATTGTAATTTGAACTCTTAGGTTTGTATGAATGGTTCCGCAAAGAAAAATATCAAAGTTACATTTCGGAGCAAATATTCGACTTATCTGTAATAAAAATTCTGGGATAAAAGTACTGTTTATTTCAAATATATTATCATCAATACAAAAAATAGTCTTAATCAATTCAGTTTTACGTAATTTAGAATGTATTTTCTTAGGTCAATTCATTAAAATTATTGTTTCATTACATTATTTCACGCCCAAGCAAACAGCAACAAAAACGGCCAACAAAAACAGAAGCTTTAAGTATTTTAGAAATAAAATAAAAGTATTAAAATAAAATATTCTGTACAACAACAAAAGGAGCAGAGATCTCTCCAAATTTAGTGTCCCCGTAGCCGAGACAAAGTTTTCTTATTTTATTCATTAGCAGTACCTACTGAACATCAACCGGCAGACAGTTACACCGTTTGCGGTCACTACTGCAGGGTTGGCGCTTTGAGGAAAACTTTTATTCTTTTGAAATGTTTAAAAGTGTGACCGTGGTGGTACCAAAAGGCTCACTTCAGTAAGCTGATTATAAATACTTTTGTATGTTCTTTTATTTAACAAAAGGCTTGAAAAGAGGTTTCTGAGTTATATTTATACCTTGACTTTAGTTGTTAATTGGCAAGAAAAAATGTTTTGATAGAAAATATTATTTTTGTTCAGAATATGTACCTAATAGGTACATCTATCTATTTAATCATATTAAAGTTTATTAGTAGCCTGAGATATTAGTTGTGTAATAAGGAATTTGCAATATAAAATTCTTTTAGGAAATGTTAAAACCACTACAATACTTAACTATCAAACTTTCACTTTTACCAAATAATAAAGTACGAGGAAATAATAACGCCATATATTTTTTGTTTCAGTAAATTACGACGCGACAACCCTATCAAAAGATCACTGACCTCCACGACCAAGAGACTACCCTTTCGTGTTCAGAATCCACAACAGAATCTACTCCAATTCAGACGATCTAGAGATTCTAGTACAACGTGTGTAAACCATACTATATTTTGGTAGTAGGAATTTTCCACGATTCCGTCTGAGTGGGTATGACTGCATTGTCAGATTCTGCTGCCAAACAGTAGTGGTCAACATTACTGTGTTCCAGTATGAAGGGCAACGTAGTCAGTGAAATTACTGGTTACACGAGACTCACCGACTGATGTCTCGGGGTGAAGAGCGCAGTACAGTGTTGTACACTGTGTCTGTAATGGGAGACTTACCAACTGATGTCTCGGGGTGATGAGCGCAGTAAGTGTTGTGCACTGTGTCTGTAATGGGAGACTTACCAACTGATGTCTCGGGGTGATGAGCGCTGTACAGTGTTGTACACTCTGTCTGTAATGGGAGACTTACCAACTGATGTCTCGGGGTGATGAGCGCAGTGCAGTGTTGTACACTGTGTCTGTAATGGGAGACTTACCAACTGATATCTCGGGGTGATGAGCGCAGTATAGTGTTGTACACTGTGTCTGTAATAGAAGACTTACCATCTGATGTCGCGGGGTGATGAGCGCAGTGTTGTATACCGTTCATGTAATGGGCAGGCGTGTTGGTTACCATCGGGTGACCACCTCGCTAGTCTCGTCACTTGATCATATAAAAAATCACACACTGATATTGTTTGAGTGAAGTTCGTACCATAATTCATATCTGTCTACGTGCGAGCTTGCATTATATTGCCTCCGAGAATGGCTCTTAAATGTGGTTGAGAGTTTCTTGTCATGAATTTCCGAGATAAATGTATGAACTAAAGAGTTTTAGACGATGTTAGGAGTTTGGATGTGAACACTGAAAGGGTTTGATATTGAATTCACTTTAAACTTGATGTACTTACAGTTAAGTGAGTGTAGGTGAAGTGTTCAATACTTTTAAAGAATTTAAAGTGACAGCAAGTATTTATAAATTGAAAATACTGGGTCCGAGATAAATATTTTTTTTAAAAGCATGGTGATTATGCATTTTCTTTGTGATACTATTAGCTTTTTGCTTTGCAGTAGTTTCTATGGCCAAAACTTATATTAACTAGGTAAAATTAATACCTAATTGGCGAAATAGACAACAATTTTAATTATTGCGTATCGTTTTCTATATACTTAACAACAAAGTAGAACTAAAACTCTCCCAACAAAACAGCGTTAACGTAACACTATTGTAGCCTGAGGTGAAATAGGAATTAACGATTTCGCAAAAAAATTGTAACTGACAGCTAAAAATTGTACCTAAATAATATCATGAAAGCAAACCATTTCTGTAATTCAATTTAATTCTTATAAATACAACGTCAGAAAAAGTTTGGTAATTATTTTATCTAATCTAATGTCAAATTGACAATTCATAACGTCATGAAACGCAAGGACGCCTAAGTATAATTGTATGAAACGTAAAATCTACTGAGTTATTTATTTTTTCCTTGACAGCTAGCTACCAGAAGCGAGACAGGGCCTACCGCCTAAGTTACAGAGTGTTTAAAGAACAGCAGAGACAACACCTCTTAACAATTGAGAACATTTTCAAGCTTTTCATTTAGCATCTCGACTACATTGTCATTATTAAGACTTTCATTTGAAATAATATTAAAAGGACAGTCCTGATTAAAAGGTCAGTCCTGACATAAAACTGTAACGTCACTCCAAAACTTTTAGACCAACTATATTTCCCCACTGGAATCTGGAATCGCTCCGATGATTGACGACCATTATTAGATGTACACTAGTTCAATTGATCATTTAAACTGACACATCAATTGCCACTGTTTTTAGCTACAATTACAACAAAACACACACTTACATCACCAACAACACCAAAAACCTTATCACTTATCAATCAATACCTACTTACATGTTAGAAAACAACAAGAATATGTCTGTTTACTATTTGGTTATTTTATAGGTGTATTAAGTTCGGGGCGTAGCAAGCGACACGGGGTGTTTTACGACTATTTTACTGCTAACTGAAACATACTACGTATCAAGAATATATACTTGTACTGTAGAGCAGAGAACATCGTAATTGAATTGTTAAATTTGAATTTGTTTGACGAAATTGAGACGAGAGACGTTGGTACCTAGGACCGACAGTAGGTATTGGATTGGTCTGGGGTGCATTTTGTTTAAGGGTTAAAATACTATTAAACAAAAACTATAAAAACTAACTTTAAACTTTCTTTAAGGCTGCTGCCTCAGAACAGTATCGCTATTTTCTGATTTTAAGGGCATATTTATAGGTTTTGCGTCTTATAGAATATTTAAGTTTTGATATACTTTAACGGGCGACAAATAATAGTTATTTATGGTACAAGCGAGGTAAGTTGGTGATTACTTCCGAGGCGCTATTGAGGCCCGAGCCGTCAGGCGAGGGTCTGAAGATAGCCGAGGATAGTAATCATCAATACTCGCGTGTACCATACAACGTTTTTCAACACATTTGCGAAGAAATTTTAATTTTTCGCTAATAAATAAACAGTTTTTCTATTCGCGCGCATCCAACACAACAATGGTGATCGGCCATAGATTAAAAGAATATACTTATTAAAAAACATCGAATGAATGAATGAATGGAATCGACCATAGACCTACCAAAAGTAAGGCAACATAGTTGAAGTTTGTTTTTAAAATGTATGGACACGATTTTTTTGGTATCGAAACTTTTTTTAAAACAAAGCAATTTAAAAAAAAATCTTTAACTCACTAGTGAATCAAGCGTGTCATTATTCAACTGTTTTTGCACAAACAAGAGCCCCTTTATGAGCAAGTGTGTTGAAAAGGTTCTTTTTTACAATTCTTCAATTCCTGAAATGATTGTGTCCTGTCCTAGAATAAGCTCTTACAGTTAGTTATTTTACTTAACTTCGTTATTTCATCCCTACATTTTAAGTGTATTACAAAGATGATACAAGAAAGTAAAGCCAATTAAAATAAAAACACTTTTCCTACAACAATTGGCACCATAAAACGAGGGGTTTTAAAACACTGACGTCACTGGTGCCAATTTTTACGAACAAATAATTTGTTACAGCCATTTTTATTATTGAATTGTGACGATAAAATCACAATTGTCATGTAACGACATTTTTCATGTCCGTTTTAACAACCGTTGAACATTTAGCCATATTATTTGACTTAGACAATGTTGGAAGAAATGGTTGGAAGGTTTGAGCAACAGTTTTCATTGGTTCAATTTGCTATTGGTATGCGATATTTGAGATATGCAATGTGTATAGTTTCTGATACCCTAGAATCTAGGAATCAGATACATCTACCTTGAATCTATCTTCCTTTCAACCTAGTACCTGTATCTAGCGTCTAGATACAGATATTAAACCTACTTGGGAATCAGTTGCAATATGTTATAGGTAGTGAAGATATAAATTCTGAATGTTTTCTCGAGAATACAGTCCACTTTCAAGGGATGATCTTTATGGAATTAAAATCACATTTAGTTTATAATTACACAATTTAGTTTATAGAAAATACTGGTAATTAACATGATAAAAACCGACGTCTTTTACAAGAACAAAGCTGCAGACAGCGAGCCAACTACAACCATCTATCAACAGAGCAAAGCAAGAAAAAACTCCACAGCCAGAAAGTCCAGATTGCAGAAAAATCCTCTTAAGAAGCTATTCACTGAGAGAGAATAAAAATAACCTTGTTAATATTCTCCCACCGTAGTCTAAGTACCTACGCAGTGACGCACCGTGTCTATAGGAGGTCGCAAACATACAGTAAGGGTGCCTTTCCACCAGAGCCATGTTATGCTACTTTGATATGGACGCATTTGATATCCACCAATCAAATTAAATGGACCACTAACCAATGACTTTGATTGGTGGATATCGAATGCATACATAGCAATACGTAGCATTGTAATGCTCTGGTGGAAAGGTGGTCACACACGAGGACAACACAACTTACATTAATAAATGCCGGTTGGATTTGTCACACATTATGTTTTGTTGATTTCGCGTAGTGAGAAAGGCTGCTCGTCCACGTCCGACAAATCGGTGACCGACTTTTCGACCGATAGTAGGGCTGGCTTCTTTTACTGAGTTTATAACCGATTTTTTGTAGGACGTGTGCGTTGCACCATTGATATCACGTTTTATTTTTCTCTTACAAAAAGTTGGTACAAAAAATTTGGACGTGGGTGAGCGCCCCATAAGCGCAAGTATAGGTCGCAAACATACAGTAAGGCCGTGTTTGTATTTGAGTGGCGTTTCAGGCGACAGTTGTATGAAGAGAGGAAAATTGAGAGAGACAGATTTGTGTGGTCATGAATTATTAATGTGCGACATAGTTGTTGAGACAGCGGGTCTATAATCGACAGTTTCCTTCTACTCGTAGCGGGGAATGTATTAGGATGCATGTTTTAGTTTAATACTAGTTTTACATAATTATGTCTCTATGACTTAAAAGTTTAGTACTTGTTTGTACAATTTTAATTTGTATTTCATTCTTATTTTCATTAACACTTCATTTTTAATTTAAATCTGTAATAAACACATTAATTCAAAATAAAAATGCCGTGTTTGCTTTAATGTAAAGTCGCATCGAAAAAGCTGCTCAAATGTAAACACGGTCTTAAGGGGCTCTGAGATGCCAAATGCCCGTTTTCGGAAGACTGGTTATGATATTTCCACTATTAGTACAAAACTATTTTATGTATTATATGCAACTTTGGTTCTTTAACTAAACTTGACCCGCACCGAAACACGATAGCATTACATTTTCTCGATACATTTTCATTTTGAAAATTGTGCTTTTAAAATTTGTTTTTGCGGTCTACGTAAAAAGTATAAGAGCTGGTACCACGAAACTTCGAATACGCTTAGTAAAGATAAATAAATAAGTCTCACCCGAAAGATTTTTTAATCATTAAAGCTTTTCACTAATAATTATTGAATTTCATGTTTTTATCCAGTCTTATTTGAGCCGTTTCGAGGTTGTCATTGCGCTTCTCTTTCCTTTCAATGCAGTGCGACAGTGACCGCTGAGCGGTGGTGCTAGACGGACGTGTATCACTTCTCTTCGTGCTCAATACTGTTTTTTTTACATTGCTAAACAACGGGATATGAATTAAACTAAGATTTAAATTGCCTGAACTACATTACTACAATATTTCGTGATCATCAGACAAGCGGTACTCTATATAACATTTTAATATTTCAGACAAAGATAAAAATATAAACACCGATTGCACAATCGTCAACGAATACGAATGAACTATAGATGTGGCACTTATTTTCTTTCCCTTTCGTCATGCGCCTTTGTCTCTTTCATACATATGTACAATTTACGCTATTTTTGAGAGTCGCGAATGTTGACACGGCACGTCTATAATATTTTTTTCGAGTCGTTGACAAACTTCCAGAAGATTTTTGACACTAGCTATGATAATATAAATATAGTAAAACTAAGTAGTTTGTCCAGTACAGGACAAAAAAACATTGATGATCCATTTCCATTTTTATGTACGTGTAAATTTTATTATTCGGATCAGTCTTTATGAAGTTATGATGGGTTCAAAAATTGACAAAGTATGAAAAATGACACGGTTTGACCAAACTGTTCAAAGTTTAGTCCAATCAACTCGTTACTGGATTGATTTAAAAATACTAACTTCAGTAATGTAAAGTTTTACTTTCAGTATTATTTTTGGATTAGGTATATAGCCTATCAGGTACTTGAAATCAGTAGTTCAATAAATTCATATAAATAAATAAATGTAATATCCTAATAGACTTTTAACAAAAGCCTAATAGAGTAGGCTCAAGCCCCTCGGTGAGGACATAATATGATGATGAAAAATATTCAGAATGTTTGTTTCTTATTATATCATTAATTGTCTTTCGCGTATTAAATTCTTGGATACCTGGTAAATTGAACCTGAATTTTCAAATTTAATCGCATTAAAAAAACAGAATGCACGTGGGTGAAACCGAGGGGCACGGCAAGTATAAATACTCAGATATACTCTGACACACGATTATTGATTAGATAACCGTACAGAGACAAAGCTTCATACAACCTCACGAATCGGTTGCCCTGCTAAACAGGCACGTAGAGTGGTTTTTTTTATTGATTTTCTTCTTTATTAAAATTTATCATTATGAGTATACAGATATTAGTTATTTATAGTACAAGTTTGTAAAGTTGGTGCTTACCACCGAGGAGCTATTGAGGAGGATAGCCGAGGATAGTAATCACCAATACACACGTGTATCATACAACGTTTTTTAACACACTTGCGAACACAATAATTATAAAATACAATTTTCGCTAATAAATAAACATTTTTCCTATTCGCGTATCTAAAACAACAATGAGATCGGCCATAGACTAAAATAATATACTTATAAAAAAATGAACGAATGAATGATTTGGTATCGAAACTTTTTTAAATATGTACAAAGCAACTTAAAAAAATCTATAACTCACTGGTGAGTAATAGGTGTCATTCTGTGCCTGATTGCAGAGAAATAAGAGCCACTTAATGAGCAACTGTTTTGAAAACATATATTTATTAGGGCGAGCAAAGCGGAGTCCGCCTGGCGGAACAATCTATTCAGTTTTGTGGTCCATTTTACGTAAAAACTACAATACCTACTGATTTGATATTTGCCATAGTTATTAAAATTTGTGTTTTTATATAATCGTTTAAATACTTATTTCAACACACTTTCTCATAAAGGGGCTCTTATTTGTGCAAAAACAGTTGAATAATGACACGCTTGATTCACTAGTGAGTCATAGTTTTTTTTTTTAATTGTTTAGTTTTAAAAAAGTTTCGATACCAAAAAAAATCGTGTCCATACATTTTAAAAACAAACTTCAACTATGTTGCCTTACTTTTGGTAGGTCTATGGTCGATTCCATTCATTCATTCATTCGATTTTTTTTAATGAGTATTATCTTTTAATCTATGGCCGATCACCATTGTTGTGTTGGATGCGCGCGAATAGAAAAACTGTTTATTTATTAGCGAAAAATGATAATTTCTTCGCAAATGTGTTGAAAAACGCTGTATGGTAAACGCGTGTATTGATGATTACTATCCTCGGCTATCTTCAGACCCTCGCCTGACGGCTCGGGCCTCATAGCGCCTCGGTAGTAATCACCAACTTACCTCGCTTGTACCATAAATAACTATTATCTTGTATTGAATTTCCATATTTTACATGCCGCGGGTTAAAGGCAGTCTTGGAGTGATTAAAAACCTTGCGAGACCCCACAGAGCATAGACAAAGTCACGTTTTTAACTACCTAGTTTTATTTTTAAGTATCGTTCATTAATTTTACTTTTTTGTTTGCCAATCTCTGAAACTAAAATTGGTTAGATTGTTGTCATAGAGCACTTTTATTATTTGACAACCTTGCCAAAACAGGTAATAATTTTACACGTTCTTATGAAGCTTTGTCTCTGTACGGTTATCTGCTCTATTTTTTAGGCTTTAAGCTATTCGAAATGTTAGGCTCGCCGCTGACTGTGATTTTTTGTCACTAAGTCGAGCGCAAGAAAAATATATGTAAGCTATAAAGAGTGCGCTCATTATGGTAACGTGACAAATAGTTCCAGCGATATGAAACATGCTCACTGGTGTGACTTATTGTCATTCGGCCGGCCGAATATATCGTGTACAATTGTCCTTATTATTATCATTTGCATTATATAGGATGCACCCAGTAGCGTTTTCATTTTCGTTTCATTTTTCTTCTACGTATTTCAAGAGGACTACGTATATCAATCACGACTACCTCTTTGAACCCCATAACAAAAATTAACGCGATTTGACACCCTAGATAAGATTCAGTATAGCGCATTGTGAGTGACAGCAGGTGATAGTGATAAAAAGTCACGGCAACAAAACATCATAGTTAGCGGCGGGCCTTATAATTCAAAACATTCTGACAATAATCATTTTGAGATAAAGCAGTTTGTACAATTGCACAATCGCAGTCACGAGGCAGGGGGAAGTTAGACTAGATCTTCCGTCCGCCACCCGTCTGCTTCACCCCCTCAAAAACCGAAATTTGACTAGTAACCTCGCCTTAATGATTGTTTGCAAAATGGATCCCAGCGTAACGAATTAGGTCTTATATTTCAGGTCAAATGAGGTTAAACCGGGGAAAGGTTCTTGTTCGCTGAATCTGTTCTAAAGTGATAATGACTTGTTATAAATATATTTATGTACGAGTATTCAAAAGTGAAAAGAACATGATTTAATTCAAAACTAAATTAGTCTATAAGGAAACTAGCGGCGCCCCGCGGTTTCACCAGCGTAGTTCCTGTTCCCGTAGGAATATGGGGATAAAATTGCTAAAAACCTTCCCACTGAATCACTCTATCTATTAAAACTAACCGTATCAAAATCCGTTGCGTAGTTTTAAAGATCTAAGGGACAGAGAAAGCGACTTTGTTTTATACTATGTAGTGATAATTGTCTCTGTTTATCCATTTAAAATATCTAGTTGTATCCATTACCACCTACCTAAAATAACTTTTTACATGTAAAATATCATTATTTAACATAATAATTCAAAAAAGCTGTGTCACAAAAAACTCACAAATGACTAGGAACAAGCAATAAATAAAATAATTGTTAACTTAACACGAATATTAATGTTTGAAATTATCAGAGGTCACGCGATACGGTTTTCAATTTGCAATTTTCATAATTACATCACTAAATATTTAACTATTTATATAGGCTTGAACATTAATCAAGGAGAATTCTTGTTTTACTGTTATTACTGAGAAACATAACAATTATTAGTGCTCAAATTAATTGTACATTATTCGATGGGTAGTTGAAGTTATACTGCTGTATTATGACTGCTATATAAGCGTGTTTGACTAAGGCCTGATTGCCCTAATTCAGGGTACGATCGAACAGTCGCGTGGAGGACGCCTTAGCGAGCGGACGTGCCCCCTGAGGCGGATACTGTGCGGCTGTGCGTGTGCGTGTGTGTGTGAGTGGTAGTGGCCTCCAGAAGACAGCGCGCCGTCTCGCTGCTGTGCCCCGCCTGGTGGCCTGTACAGAGAGACGTGCCGCAAGTCACGTAGGCACTCCGACCTGTCTGAACTTGTTTCAGCAGGCTCGTACATGCGCGTTGCTCTGTGAGTTTTTACAGAAAGAGGTAAGTGGGATTCTTTGGGAGAAATTCAGACATTTAGTTTTGGATGATTTACTTGTGGTTTGTTTCAAAATAGCAAGTGAGTCATCCATTATTAGTAGGTCAGGACGTCTCCAAATTTATCCCATTTAGGGTTTAAGACGGTATGGAGTCGGAATCCGACTCCTCCGTCGGGGGGATTGCCGGGCGCTTGCGCTCCGGACGCCGGACGGGCTCAACACCCGTTCCGGAGGTAGCACCGGGTTCGAATCCCGAGAATTATTTGAGGGGGAAAGTTGTGCCGGGTTCGAGTCCCGGTAATAATGGTTCAAGGGAGAAGGTTACCGCGGTGGCATCGTGTTTCACGAAGCCGTACGTGGTAAACCTGGAAGGGAGGGCGGTTGCGGCTTCGAGTCCCGCGCCCGACGGTCAGGTGAGGGTCACTAGGGAGCGCGGAAAACGCTCGCGCCCTGCGTCATCCAGGAGTGGCTCTGAGAAGGAGCACTCTGTTAAGAGGAGAGGGGTCTCCCAGGAGGGAAGTGAGTCGGACTCGCGCGTTGTGTCGCGCGGCGCGTCGTGTGGTGTGTCGCGGGATGCGTCGTGGGACGTGTCGCTCGACGGGTCGCGGGACGCGTCACGGGCCGCGTCGCGTGAGGTTTCGCGCGATAGGGACACCCGGCAGGACGCCCAGGGGCTACGTGCCATGGCCTCCAGACCTATAGAGGCCATAAGACAGGTGGCGCGGACCTCTGGGAACCTTAAAGGGACCCATGCTAAGGCCCTCAGGGATGCCGTCGACGCCCTGGGGGATATTATTGAGGCCTTGGCTTCTCGGACTGAGTCCGAGGAAGTCAAACGGCTGTGCGCCGATAACGCGCGGCTCCGTCGTGAGGTGGAGCTAATGAGGGGCGAGACGAGGGCGTACCGAACGGAGTTCGCGCAGATGCGAGCGTCGTCCAAGGTGCCTTCTGTCGCGCCCCCACCACTGTCGGCACAGGAGATGTTCGAGGACTTGAAAGCCCTCATCATCTCCTCAGTGCAGGAGGCGGTCGACACCCGCTTTGAAGCGGACCGTGACCGTCTCCTTCCCATGAGGCCGGTACGTCCTCCCCTTGCGGCGGACAGGAAGGCGGCGACGCAGGAGCAGGCTGTGGCCCCCAGGGCTGAGCAGCAGACTCTTGCGACGCCCTCAACGGGTGGAAAGAAGAGAAAGGGGAGGGGTAAGGGGAAAGGAGAGGGGAAGGCGACGCCTGCCCCTCTCGTCCCCCCCTCTGCCCCCGTATGTTCGCTGCCGGTCGCTCCGGTGGTGGCTCCTCTGGTGGAACCAACACCGGGGCCTTCGCGAATGGTGGACACCTGGACCACTGTCGTGAGAAAGGGAAAGGGGAAGAAACCTTCTCCCCCCTCCGCCCCCAAGTCGGTGGCGAAACCAGCACGCAGGACAGATGGCGTTCAGAGCGGCGCGACGGGTAAGGGCAAGGCCAAGGTCAAGCACAAACTATCCGTACCAAGCTCTGCCGCCGTGGTGATGACCCTTCAGCCAGAGGCTGCAGCGAAGGGCATCACCTATGCGGAGGTCCTCCGCAAGGCAAGGGAGGAGGTAAGCCTAGGGGAGCTGGGTATTGACCCCAGCTCTATCAGGTTGTGCAACACAATGGCGGGGGCGCGGATGGTAGAGGTCGCCAACTCCCAGGGCGCCGACAAGGTCGAAGCCCTGACAGCACGGCTCCGCACCGTGCTGGACGGTGTGGCCAATATCACCAGACCCACTAAATGCGCGGAACTCCGCGTGGTGGGTCTGGATGACTCAGTCACGAAGGAGTTGGTGGCCGCGGCGGTGGCCCGGACCGGGGCCTGCTCCGTGGAGCAGGTCAGGGTAATGGGCATCGCCGAGGGTCCTGGGAGACTGGGCGCTACAGTTGTGGTGTGTCCAGTCCTGGCTGCTAAGGCCATATCGGCGGCGGGTCGGATCCTGGTCGGATGGAGTTCCGCCAGGGTCACGGCCTTGGAGCGACGTCCATTACGCTGTTTCAAGTGTATGGGCGTCGGTCATACGCGGCCGCAGTGTATCTCCAAAGTCGACCGGGGTGCTCTGTGCTACCGGTGTGGCGAGGAGGGACACGACTCCGCCGGTTGCACAGCGAAGCCACGCTGTGCAATCTGTGCGGAGGCAGGTATGCCTGCGGGCCACGTGATGGGTGCAAGGAATTGCCTTCCACCCACCACTAGGGGTAGGGCAGCAGTGAGGGCACGGACCGCCGTCACCGCCACCAATGCCGGGCGCCCATCGAAGTCGCGGGAGGACTTGCGGATGTCGGAATGATTGGGTCCCGACACTTAAAAGTCCTCCAGACGAATCTCAATCACTGCGCCAGGGCACAGGACTTGTTCCTGCAGTCCCTGGCGGAGCGGGAGGTCTCGGTGGGTGTAGCCGCCGAGCCGTACTACGTGCCCCCGCTGCCTCATTGAGCGGGGGACCTGGACGACACGGTGGCGGTGGTGGCCCCGAGGGGTGATGGCCCGCCACTCTCAGTGAAAGAGAGAGGTTCGGGATATGTTGCGGCGGCGTGGGGGGACTACACGCTAATAGGCGTGTACTTCTCCCCAAATCGTCCACTGGCGGAGTTCGAGTCTTGGCTTGACTCCGTCAGGGCCGCAGTGGCGCGGCAGTCGCCGGGGGCAGTTATCGTCCTCGGCGACTTCAACGCCAAATCCGTGGCCTGGGGCAACCCGGCCACGAACGCGAGGGGGAGGGCGGTCCAGATATGGTCAATTCAATCTGGAATGTCCCTCCTAAATAGGGGCACTGCCCAAACCTGTGTGCGATCGCAGGGGGGGTCCGTGGTGGACCTTACGTTCGCCACCCCCGCGATCGCGCGCAGAGTGCAGGGTTGGAGGGTGGAGGAGGATGTGGAGACACTCTCGGACCATAAGTATATTCGGTTTGAGGTGTCTCCCACCCTCCAGCAGGAGGCCGCCCCTAGGGGCAGGAATATTTCTATTTTCCCCAGGTGGGCGTTAGCGAAGTTAGACGCAGAGCTGGCAAGAGAGGCGGCGATCTTCCAAGGGTGGATCGCTGACTCCAGCGATGGAGCAAGCCCCGATGTCCTGGCCGGCCGCATGCGCGAGGCCCTCACCAGGGTCTGCGATGCGGCGATGCCGAGGGCGCGTCGGTGGCGACGGCGGCGAGCGGTGTATTGGTGGACGCCGGAGATTGCAGATCTCCGGGCAGCTGCCAATAGAGCAAGAAGGGCCTACGTGAGGTGCCGGCGTCGCAACGGCCTCGACCCGGACTTGGAAAGTCGGTTGCGGAGTCTTTATCGCGATGCGAGAGAGACTCTGGGGCAGGCCATAGTCCGGGCCAAGGCCGCGGCGAGGGAGGAGATGCTGGCGAGTCTCGAAAGGGATCCATGGGGACGGCCCTACAGAGTGGCGCGGAATAAACTCTGCACCCAGGGCCCCCCCGCAACGGAAACCATGCCGCCGGGTCTCCTCCGGCGTGTGGTAAGTGAATTGTTTCCTAGCCCTCCGCCCGTTGGGGCGCCCACTGAGGCGGGGAATTACTCCCCGTTTCTGATGGCCCCCCCAGCGGTCGGGGGAGGAGTGGCGGAGCCTCCTCCACCCCTCGTTACAGACGGGGAGATGGAGGACGCTCTGGATCGGATCCGGGGCGGTCGAAAGGCCCCCGGCCCGGATGGTGTCCCAAGGCGAGTGCTTCACCTCGCCTCGGAGTATTTGGGGGTTCAGCTGCGGGAGCTTTTCGATGCATGTATCAGCACAGGAGAGTTCCCGCAGCTGTGGAAGGAAGGCAGGCTTTGCTTGCTGCCGAAGGCGGGCCGGCCGGCCGGCTCGCCTTCGGCATACAGGCCGATAGTTCTGCTGGATGAGACGGGCAAGCTCTTTGAGAGAATTCTCGCTGCCCGTCTCGTCCAGCATCTTGAGAGGGTTGGGCCGCCGCTGTCGGAGGCCCAGTATGGCTTTAGGGCGGGTCGTTCGACGATCGACGCCCTTAAGTCATTGAAGGACCTCACGACGGGGGCGGTTCGTGAAGGCGATGGTGTCCTTGCGGTTTCGCTGGACATTAAAAACGCTTTCAACAGCCTCCCCTTCTGGGTGATAGGGGAGGCACTCCGCTATCACGGGGTGCCCTTTTATCTGAGGAGGCTGTTGGAAGCGTACCTGCGGGGCCGCACGGTCGCGTGGGAGGGCGCGGACGGAGCGCTACACCGTCACCAGGTAAGTTGCGGGGTTCCACAGGGTTCGGTCCTCGGACCGACCTTGTGGAACCTTGGGTACGACTGGGTCCTCAGGGGACCAATCTTCCCGGGGATAGGGGTGTTGTGCTACGCGGACGACACCCTTATCACCGCTAGGGGTGGGTCGTGGGAAGAGGTCGAGTTCCGGGCGACCATCGCAGTCTCTGTGGTGGTCGGCCGAATCTCGAGCCTCGGGTTGAGAGTCTCCGTCGAAAAAACGGAGGCCCTCTACTTTCATGGGCCGCGTAGAGGGGCACCAAGGGGGGCGGGCATCGACCTCTTCGGCGAGAGGGTGGCGGTCAAGGCCCAGATGCGTTATTTGGGCCTTGTACTGGACGGACGGTGGGGCTTCGGGGCTCACTTTACACAGTTGGCCCCGAAGTTGATAGCCGCCGCCGCCTCGCTGGGGAGATTATTACCCAACATAGGCGGGCCGGGGTTGGGGTGCCGTCGATTATACTCTGGAGTCATCCGGAGTATGGCCTTGTACGGTGCTCCAATCTGGGCAGACGCCCTCAATGCCCGCAACGTGCGACTCCTGCGGGCTCCGCAGCGAGTCATCGCGGTGCGGGCGGTGAGGGCGTACAGGACGGTGAGCTGGACAGCGGCGACCCTCCTGGCGGCGGATCCTCCGTGGGAACTTCAGGCCGAAGTTCTCGCAGAGGTCCGCCGCTACAGAGGGGACGCTAGGGCCCGGGGTCACCGGCCCTGTTTAGAGGAGCTACGTCGGGTTAGAGCCGCGGCAGACGAGGCTCTGATCCTACGATGGAGTGAGGCGCTCCAGTCGCCGATTGCCGGCCGGGGGACAGTGGAGGCCATCCGCCCCCACCTCTCTCGGTGGGTTACTCGGCGGCACGGGGCCATGACATTTAGACTGGTGCAGATACTCTCCGGGCATGGATGCTTCGGGGAGTATCTGCACAGGGTAGCACGCCGGGAAGTCACCCCGATCTGCCATGAGTGTGGCGCGCCGGAAGATACGGCACGTCACACTCTGACGGAATGCGCCGCCTGGGGTCTACAGAGACAGACCCTGGCGGCACAGATAGGAGGAGGGGCGCTATCGCTGTCGAGTGTTGTCGAGGCCATGCTCGATAGCGAGGCGTCATGGAGAGCGGTCGTCACCTTCTGCGAGACTGTGATCTCGCAGAAGGAGGCGAATGAGCGGGTCCGTGAGGCACTGGCCGATGATCCGCTCCGCCGCAGAAGGCCGGGAGGGAGGAGGAGGCGCTACGCGCACCACCTCCCACCTGTGCCTTGACGCCGGGGAATCCTAATTAGGAATGCCCCGGCGAGAGAAGGGTCGGGGGAAGCTCAATTGGGCATACCCCGGTCCGAGGTCCTCTACCGGCCGGTATAGGGCGGTGATAACCGTTCCTAACCCTCCGTTGGGGGATCTAAATGCGCCGCCGGGGGTTCTATCGAGACAGACACCCTGGTGGCGCAGAGGGGAGGGGGGAGAACTCACTTTGACGGGTGTGGTAATGGCCACGCTCGGCAATGTGAGTTCTGAGGGGCGGGGGTAGGCGGCGACTCCTTTCCGCTGGACTGAGCTCTCGCGGAAAGGGGCCGCTGGAGTCTACGCCGGGAATCCTAATTAGGAATACCCGGCGGTGGGCAAAGGGTCGGAGGTATCCCTGTTGAGTATACCCCGGTCCGAGGTCCCCTATCGGCCGGTATGGGGCGGTGATAACCGTCCCCAACCCTCCGGTACGGGACCTAAAGGGAGGCGGTGATCCCCATTGGCGAACTAGCCGAGGGGGGTCATCGCACCCGTCTGCGTGCGTCTACTGGACGGTCCGGAGTCCCGGGGCTCTGAACCGTCCCGTCGGCGCGCGCGACCCCCTGCATTTCGGGCGCAGTTGGCTGTGCTCGCTAATGTGGGGGGTCGGGAGGGGGGCTGGGAGTTGCGGGAAGAGGCGCTATAGGCGCCATATCGACCCAATTCTCCCAAGCCCTGGTACAAAGGGCGAGCGTCAGGGAGGGCGCTCGCTCTCGGTACCGGTCTGGGGACGTCCTCACTTCCGGGGACGTCCTTTCAGGGAGGGGGTGCCGCCTTAGTGTGGGCCCGGCGTTGGGGTGTCGTGGTAGTAATCCCCCGTGGTGATCCTACGATACCCCAATGTAACGCAGACGGAAGTCGCTGTGTTTTTAGTGGGTAGGCCCAGCCCTTCTGGCTGGGAGAGCCCCACATAACCACCGTGACTCCTCCTGTTCTCAGCTCACGGTGGTATGCAGCTCTATGCATTTTCACAGCGGGAAAAAAAAAAAAAAAAAAAAAAAAAGGGTACGATCGAACCCCTCAGTGGGGACATATATAAGCTGATGATGATGATGATAACTGTTATTATGAGGCAGCGATGCTTTCGTTAAAAATAATTTGCTTGTTCTGAAATTAACATGTTTTGTTTTATAGAATACATTAAACATTTAAATTAATTCAGGATAAAACGATCAAACTTAAGCTTAACGAACTGTCTGACAAATGAACGTTTTTATGTAAGCAAAATTACGGTTAGTTTCAAAATACGTGCTTAAACTAATAAAACGTTATATTCGAAATAAAATTTGAATATTAACGATATCATTTTACGTTGAAATATAAATATAATTTCAACGGTATCACATCTATTCGTTATATTTAAGACTTCATTTCATAGCTCCGAGCTCACGGCTATGGCGGGCAATAACTTTATTTTGGTACTCATTTTAAACATCATAAAGCCATTTCAATCCCTCCAGAGGTCTTGGATCCAATTTGGAGGAAATATTACAAAATTATTGATTTTCTTAATTGCAATATTGTTTTAATGACGCCCTGTGTTCTATTAATTAGAGTCACGGAGATAATAGAAATAGACTTAATATTAATATTTGGCGTCTAAAATCCCACAGCAGAATAAAGGTTTCTCTCAACTTAGGTAATTTAAAACCTTTTGTGTTAGTGTAAGTGTGTGAATAAATAAATAAATCTCTCACTGATGATAGTCGTGATGTATTGCTTAATTATGTTAGTAAAACATTATATTTGACCCCAAAGTAAAGTTAAAAATAACGTAGATGGAGGTAGAAAACAAGAATGTACATAATTCAGTGTCTTCAGACTGATGTGTGATACTAACAACGAACACTAGTCCGAAACTAAAGTTTGTTCACGGTCTCCAAAGTTAGAAGACCACAAGCCCAGGTAAAGACGGTAAAATTAAACAAAGTTACAGTCAGACTTTATAGAAACTGACACTTTGGGACGGACCAAATTATAATTTTATCATGTACAGTCAGCGTTAGATAAATTGGTTGGTTTAAGTTAGCATTATAATGCTTTCTTGGTAAAGGGGACTAAGAAGGGGTATAAACATAACAAAATCATTCACAACATCATCTCATTATAGTAACTGACCCCTAAGTTCGAAACCTGTATCTAGGGTATCAGAAACTACGCACACACTAGTTCACACGCACACCCAGACCGAGACAAACATTTGTGGTTCACACAAATATTCACCCCGCGCGGGAAACGAACTCGCAACCTAATGGATGGCAGTCCAGCACGACGTCCACTACGACGACCTCGTACCTTTTTCGTCGTACCTTTTCTATGACGCTGACTGTACCTTACTCTACGACTAGTTGAGGATTACCGAAGATTAGAAACTTAGATATAAATTCTTGATCAATAAGTCACTGAAAGGTTTCAATAGGTATAAATAGAATTGATTAAATTTTGCGGTTTATCAAAGGTTGTAGATGAAGACCTATTCTTTATTCAGTGAGCTGAATTGCGTAGGTAAATTACAAAGTAAATTATATTTCAGTGAAGATAATACTAGATATTATTTTATGTTACGTAATAGGAAAGCTTCAAAAGGTGAACATTTCAAAAACTTGATTAGAAAATCTTCGTTATGCGTCATGTTATATATGATAGCATAGGTAATTATAATGCCTCAAATTATTATGATTAGCGGGATATTTACCGTTAATCATAATAATTTAAGTGCTAATAACCTTGATAACTATAAAAACTAAATTATAATGCCGACTTATAGGTACTACAGAAATTATAGACTAACACATTATTAGTCCTTTATAATATAGAAACCCAAAGCAATCGTATTCAAAGACCCGTCGCCAATCATCACTTAAGACCGGTCTCATTCACGGCCTTTCATCAATTGATATATGTAATGATTTATTGACATTCCATTATAATAGGTTTATACCTATCACTTCGGCAATTACAAATTAAGGCCAACTTCACATTAAACGTAACAACTGTGCAACTTTTCATCAGAAGCAATACATCCTAATCCTGCTTTAGAATCGCAACGCGACCTCGCAAGAGAATTGTATAAAGTGAAATTTATACGCGTTACGCGACGCAAAATATTTGCTGCAATATTCGGTAGTGGACGATATTTTCCTTTTAAAATAAACAAAACATTTAAAGATTTAAAAAGACAAATTCCTTCACTATGTGAAAAACCACATTAAAATAAACACTAAGTATAGAAGTAAACAAACAAATTGTGCAGTTTATTGAAAACAATGATTTGGGAACTCGTAAAAATACAAGTTGAAATTTCTACTCGACTATGAAATCCCATCTGTTTGCATCAACAATAAAACTTGCGGTATCGAGTGTTTACAAGAAAAAACCATTTAAGTGCATCGGACCAAGTGCTGTAGAATACCGTACAAATAAAAAAATAACTTACACTATTTTAATTCATATGCGAACACATCGCTATCCAGTCCGAACCTTAGCAAAGCTTTTGCCTTAGATACTTCTTTTTGTTATCCGTGTCGACTCTCTTTTTTGAGGACCAGAACTCGGAAAATTCCCATCAATACAGCCCTTTTCAGGGCCTCCAAAATAGCCTTCGTCAAGGTTCCGACCTCATGAGTCACAAACACCACCTTAGATATAAAAGAACGGATAAACATATAAGTATACTTTTTTGGTAAGTATATAACATAACATAACATAATCATTCACTACATCATCTCATTACAGTAACTGACCCCTAACTAAGTTCGAAACTTGTATCTAGGGTATCAGAAACTACGCACACACTCATTCACACACACACCCAGACCGAGACAAACATTTGTGGTTCACACAAATATTCACACCGCACGGGAATCGAACCCGCAACCTTACGGATGGCAGGTATAAATATAAATATTTGTTTGCATATTGAACTAAAAATTTGCTTAATGTAAAATATGTTTTTTATTTAAAACTATTCGTAAACACCCAAGAGCCTGCGACTTCGTGATAAATCAATCACTCTACAATATTCTCAACAATAAGTGACTTCAACTAGATTGATCACATGTATCTTGGGTATGGAAAACTACGCACACATTTATTTACCTTGTATGGATATTAAACCCTTCGAGATCCTTGGTTTGACAGTTCGATAGATATGTTCATCTCTATGTGCCTTGACAAAGGATTTATGTTTCATTATAACATAATCATTCACTACATCATCTCATGAGTATGAGAGTATGAGAAACTAGGCACACACTATTAATATTATTATCAAATGAAGCCTGAATGATTTTAACGAAACAAAAAAGGATTTTCTCCATTGAACAAAGAACCGTAATACATTTACTATTGTTATTTAACTTTAGAAATTTCTCCACCACGTGTCGAGTTCCCTTGAAACTTCACTTGTTATTGGTCAAGTGCAAGGGTTTTTCCATTTCAAAACAAGGCTAAGTTTAAACAAATTTTATATGGAAAATCACGGTAGTATCAGGGACAATAAATGTGAACGACCTCGACGGCAGAGTGGTTACCATGCCGGACTGCCATCCGTAAGGTTGCGGGTTCGATTCCCGTGCGGGGTGAATATTTGTGTGAACCACAAATGTTTGTCTCGGTCTGGGTGTGTGTGTGAATGAGTGTGTGTGTAGTTTCTGATTCAAGTTTCGAACTTAGTTAGGGGTCAGTTACTATAATGAGATGATGTAGTGAATGATATGTTATGTTATGTATTGTCTCTGATACTACCACTCGGCACTATCAGTAGTGAAAAGTCAAAGGAAATTTTACTTTCCCTTCATTCTTTATTGGCTAGAAGTCTTATTAGCATAGTCTTCCTAACCTCCTAATAAATAAATTAATGTTATCTTAATACTTTTTCGCGGCTAATCACCATAACCTATTACATATTTCTATTTTTTAAAAGATGATTAACAAACGAGTAGAGTCAAAGCAAAATAAAATTTCCCTTGACTCTACTGGTAGAGCCAAGGGGTAGTGACACGAGCAATGACCCAAAAATTTCCCGATTTTGCTTAATTAACAAAATTACTTAAAACGTAGCAATCTCAGCTGCTTCTTGGGTCCATATTGAATATTAATGTGCTAATATTTGTTGAAAGAAAATGCTCGCAGACATCTTAAAGAGATTTGAGAGGTTTAAATTTAAAATCTATCTGAACCGTTTTACATAAATAACGCGTCAGTAAAATTTGCAAGTGAACACTTAAGCTTAAATCCGTGTGCATACCTATATACTCGTATGTTTGTTTGTCTTGGCATGGGTGTTACATTTCCAAAAAAGAAGTTTATAAAGTAATTTTATTCAATCACTAGCTGTGCCCCGCGGTTTCACCCGCGTAGTTTCGGATCCCGTGGGAATTTCGGGATAAAACGCCTATGTTCTTTCCCAGACCATAAGCTACCCCTGTACCAAATTTCAAGCCAATCGGTTCAGTAGTTTAGCCGTGAAAAGGTAACAGATAGACAGACAGACAGAGTTATTTTTGCATTTATAATATTAGTTAGGATTATCTTGTACCTATCCAAAATACAAGTTTTGCCAAGTTTGGGACTGGTTGTGTGAATCCAGATTTTTTTTGTTAACCTGTAGTGTCCCACTGCTGGGCAAAGGTCTCCCCCAAACATCTCCAACCATCCCCCAAACATCTCCAACCATCAGTACATCAAAGGTAGTAAGATCGTCCCGCCGAATCCGGATATAAATATACTGGCCCGCGGTTTCACTCGTGTAGTTCCCATTCTCGTGGGAATACAGCGATAAACTATAGCCTATGTCACTCGCTGACAATATAGCTTCCCATTAGTGAAAGAATTTTTGAAATCAGTTCAGTAGATCCCGATATTACCCCTTACAATTTAACAAACACACAAACTTTACTTCTTTATAATATTAGTATAGAATTATAGATGAATAAATAAATAATTTTAATGATATTGAAAAAGTTATGCATGTACAACCGTAAGACTCAAGTCTTGAAAGTAAATGACCTACAAGTTAGTCCCCTTTTAGCAAATCGACATCCTATTTCCCGAGTCCTAGATTTTCCTTTTTGACAAAAGGAAAAGTCGTAAACATTAATCTTTAATCTATCAATGTAATAGTAACCAATAAATAAAGTACAGGAAATAACGATAGAATAAAAAATGTTAGCTATTTGATATAGGTTAATGTGTGAATAATGGGAAGAAATTTGTTACTACCATGTTTCAATTACCGGGTCCTTAGGAAGCAGGAAATCTTGGGAGATAAAAACGGGATTATAGCCTTTATATAGGTTGGAATACGATTGATAATTCTGCTTTTGGTTTTGCAAATAACTTTGCTTAGCGTGATTGACTAAGGCCTTGTCGTTCAATTCTGGGTAGGCTCGAGCTCGTCTGTGGGGACATAGAATGATCTGATGAAGATGATGCCTTGATTTCGCTAATTTAGCAACAAATATTATTTATTTTAAGGAGAATTTTAAAAATATATAAAAACATTTTTAAAATTGTGATCTTAGCTGGGAAGTGAACTGTAGCCCTACTTTATAGCCACAGTTCCGTAATATCTAAGTTCAAATACCAACTCATGCAAAAATGTCGAATACATACACTTACGAATTCTTATCTTCAAACCAGAAAATTTCCTTCCTTTGTATGGCGTAAATATTCAAAAAGCGTTCTAATAATATAGAAATATCCAGAAATATTTAAAAGCCTTAAAATGTTATCCAAAAGAGAGATGACGATGGAATTCCCTACGAACAAAATGCCTGAAGGCCGAGATGCCACGAGCCGCGTCAAAGACTTCGTATATTTAGCTTAAAGCCATTGATGTACAAAAACTCAAGATATACAAAAAAATTAAAATACAGCGTCTCAAAATCGTACCCATAAAATTAGCGGACAGTGCACGTCTTTTAACATTAACCGTTGATTTTTTTTATATGCTAATCACGTGTTTAGACGAGCGAGGTAGTCACCTGATGGTAAGCAACGCGCCTGATACAGTGTACAACAAAGTACTGCGCTCATCACCCTGAGACTTCACTTTTGGCCAGGTTTGCAATAAAATATTTATGTTTATTGTATAAAGTCTTAAAGTAGTGGTGAGTGTTTGCGGGAAGTTTCAAGTGTTCAATTTGTTCTGGATTGTACATCGTGAGTTTTTTGTACATCAATGTTTATAGCTATCAAAGGCGATGGCCTAATGGCTTTCCAAGTTTCATAATAAGAGTTTATGTTACGAGCTGAAGAGAGGTTAATGACCGATATAAGAAAATGTACACTTTAGGAAATGCAATGGCTTTATAATGGTTTTATTGAATTTAACACTACGTTACGGATATTGTAGTTATAATGAACTTATCTTATAGCAAATAAGGTCTTATCGATTTTTTTAATAAAATAAAAAATCATATCAATGCGCAACAGCCTCCTTTGAAAAGTAATTATTGTTTTTCATTTAATACAAATGACACTGAGTAAAACAAATATTCATATTAATCCGTCATCATAGATTTTTCCATAAGCGGAAATCGAACCCGCAACTTTTAGCATAACAGATTCACACTACCAAATATCCTAATTAGTCATCTTATTATCCTTTGATCACAAAACTTAATTAGTTAAGTATCGTATGACTGTTAAAAGGTATGATGCTGTGCATCATATTACAATAATTAATCGTTAAGGACCCCTAATTGCTAGCACAGCAAACCGATTACAATATTAGGTGTCATATCTAAATTAGATATTGACTTTGACATGAGATCCTACTAGATATTAATTTGCATTAACATATAGAATAACATTTGCAGTTGTTACAAGTTGTTAGAGCTTCTAAATTTTAACCAAGCGTAAACTGATCAATTACTAGTACGGTCAGCGTTACATAAAAGGTACCCCCTGCTTGGCAATGCTCATTTTGATAGGGCAAACAAGGATTTTTTTTTACCTGACGCTGATTGTACATACGACACTATGAAATCCTTACTAATATTATAAATGCGAAAGTAACTCTGTCTGTCTGTTACCTTTTCACGGCCAAACTACAGAACCGGGTGACTTGATATTTGGTACAGGGGTAGCTTATGATCCGGGAAAGAACATAGCTATGTTTTATCCCGAAATTCTCACGGGATCGGGAACTCTACGCGGGTGAAACCGCGGGGCACAGCTAGTATTTAATATATCAAATTGATAAAGTATTTAGTCATAGGCCAAAATTAAACAACTGCAATGCCCCATAACTGAAATATAAATCCAAGGTGTCATATAAAAATCAATCAAAACGCAACGTGCCATTGACCAGAACCGTTCGTTGTCCCAAATATTTATCTATTTAGAAAACCGTATCCACCATTTGACAGTCACCGGTGTCATTTACAAAGGAACCTGTCAATCCGGTCGCACATTTAGTTGCCAAGAAACAATATTATATTTAGAAAATTCAATTAGATTACATCTTCACAGTGTAGTGTTACGTTTTGTGGGACTTGTTGCCGTGAAATTAATTCAAACTGTACTATTATGTAGATTAAATTTTGTACGAGCGTGCGTGTCTTCACTCCGTGTAAGATTCTTAATTGAAGTAACGTCGATATCACCAATTTTGTACCACAATTTGTATGTTAAATTGACAAGATTGAAGGAAAATTTGATAGTGGGATGAAAGAATAGTTAATTGGTGTAAGACTTGTTAAGATTAAGCAGACACAGATACTCTAATAACATTAGCATGTTGATAGTCTATTCCTCCTCACTGTAGTATCATCAGTAAGAGAGGGAGGCTTTGTCCTGGTGTAGGATTTTACAGACTGATCCTTCTACTTTTTAATACAATAAGTATCTTGAAGTCTTAAATATGGCTAGTTGGAGATCAACAACACACATTAGACAAGCATTATTGATATTAAGGCCTAGGGCACGAACCCACCGCCACGCTCGCTACGCACGCTACACACGGTTACGCGGCGCTGCCTATGATATTTCAATTGTATATCATCTCTATGATATTTCAATTGTATGGCAGCACCGCGTGGCCGTGTGCAGCGTGTGTAGCTTGCGTGGCGGTGGGTTCGCGCCCGGAGGGCGTCTATTCTTTTCCTAAGAAAGAAAATAATATACCAAAAGAAATATGTACAAATAGTTGATATTCTCAACTAGACTGTATTAAAAATAATCTACTAACTACATTGTCGACAATAAGACTCAAGATAAATAAAACCTTCAGCGAATAGGTACTAATTTTAAATTACATTTGGGTAAATCGTTTCGGTTTACGATCTTAGACTTAACAGTTTCAAACTAAATTGGTGTCTGGAAGTGGTATTTAGAAATTTAATATAATTTAATGTGAAAATTAATTCAAGGGCTGTAGAAGTGTATGTGGAAACTAGCCTCATGTATGTAGTACTGAGTCCCTCTATCTATAGGTACTAACATTATAAAGCTTGATTTGTTGAACACATTTATCTCAGGAATGAAGTACTGACCATTATTGAAAAAATCTTATGGTGTTGGATAATGTATTCCCAACCGATTCCAGTTACGGCGACCACTTCTGCTCCGTTAGCGTCGTGCGTGTGCTCTGACATGGCTCACATAGCCAATTTTATTAGTAAAGGTCCGCGCGCACTGCGGACTTGTTAGAACACCGTCTCTGATGTTGTAGGACTGTAGGTGATAGCCGCTGGTGGTCGGGCTTTTAGGCGACAACGCTTGGCATCTAGCTCCGATGCAGTTCAATACGCCATTTATCAAGGAAGGCCACACTACAACCATTTGAAAATCACGGGGCATACCTGGTCAAATTACTCTATTATATCGGTCAGGAAGAGATTATAAAACAAAAAAATAATCTACACAAAATGGAAATAATAGAAATCGCTGAAGTGCAAGTTCATAGAAATAAGTTTCATTTGGTCGTATGCCTTTTGTGATAGCTGTAAGTGCTCTTATGGACTAGCGCATTCAGAGCTTTCATTTATTGTCGTGTCGTCACCGACCTATATTACAGAGCTTTTCTCATGATGTGCAGTAAGGAGTAATATTCGTAATCTTCAACATGTTTATAAATAAATGTCCAATAATATGGGTTTATAATGCCTGTGCTAGCTATTTATGTGCTGTTTGAAGTAGGTACTTTTTCTACAAATATTTATGTGCGTTTAATTTTAATATTTGTCTCGGTCTGAATGAGTGTGCCTATGATTGAGTGCGTATGTACTTTCTGTAGGTAGTTAGATACCCTAGATACAGGTAATAAAATAATTAAGTGACAGTTGCTTTATGAAGGTGATGAAGTGAAAGATAATGGGTTAAGATGTACCAATTTATGAGCAAAACTTCTAATGCACAGGAGAAATAATCAAATAGTTCGGCGATAACAGTGACTACTACTCTTAATGTAATTTAGTAGTTTAAAACCGTCCACATTGTACTACAGTCCTGACCTTTACTCATGAATTCACGGCATGAAAGAAATATGCGGTTCGCGAGACACGTACTCAGTTTATTTACAAAACAATGTTGTTTCAAATTGTAATTTTGTATTATTGTGGATAATAAATAGTTACATTATTACAAATAATATTTAAATTAGACATTTAATTTTGATAACAAACAGATAATACAAATGACACTTATAATCTTAGAGATTTCATTTAGTTCACATAACATAGTTAAATCGCTTTTTAATCTTATTACAACAACTGACTTTTAACTATGTTTGTTGTCATAAGACACCATTACCATTTTATAATAGAAAAATAATAATATGTGATTGATGCGATCCTTTATCGGTAATACCAAACCTTTATCGTCTTTATTAAGTCCCTTAGAAATTCACAAAATCCATTATGTTTAGCCTATCAGTAGCTGTGTTATACAGTATTACTCGCGTTCTTTCTTTTTCCTTAATTAGCGGACGCCTGAACGGTGTATTGATAGATCAGGCAGTAACAGTTAGTAGATATAAATCTAACGTATCAGACAAATATTACCAGATACCGTTAACTCATCTTCGTCTACATTATTTTGATCAAAAGACTATCGATACATTCCATTTTCTTTATCAATTTGTTCGCCGTCTACCTTATACGTGAAACTTATTTATCATCCCAGTTGTTTGAGAGAAAAATATTAAATCTTCAATGTAAGAATTCAGTTATTAGCTATGAGTAATGCGATGCAAACTCGGGATTGTTTTCGTTATAACTTTTGCATTTCAAACAGTTACTGTTTTCGGTTCAATTTTGTCGGATATTTTACTTGTATTATTATCATGTTTTTACTCAATGTTTTCATGCGTTGACGAAACTTTATTAAAATAATGTTTTTTATTATATTTTATTGAAAGAGAGCAATATGTATGAATAATATTTTGCATTCAAACAAGCTCTCCGCTCCCTTGGGTAGCATAATGATGATACAAACCAATACCATAATATATGTACCTACTGAAATCAATAGGCTAGGACTGCCTATTTATAAATATTAGTGTTTGTACTTATGAGGCAGTTATCCACAATTAGACTTCTTTAATATGGGCCCTTTATGTTTTAGTTATACCAACTGTAGATTTTAGAGGAGTCTAACTACCCGTAACGACTTTTGTAAACATTAGTACGACTGAAGATTGCCGAGGATAGTAATCATCAATACACGCGTGTGCCTTTTTCAACACACTTGCGAAGAAAATAATAATAAAATATCATTTTCATCCCACTAGCTCGGAAAGTATGTTTTTAATCCCCGATATCTGGGGGTAAAAGTCGATTTTAATCTCAAGAGTGGAAAGTATCGGTCGCTGTGACAGGCCGTGCAGGACCCAAGGCATTTACGATAACTGGGAGTAAAAGTCGTTTTTGCGCTCTAGAGGTTAAAGTAAATTTGAATTTAGAACATCGTGTGCACTAAGTGTGATGATATTTTGGATTCACAAACTATCATACAACTTTTTTTTTATTTCAAATTCAAACTCGGAACCTACTTGGTGTACTTACTTATTTTTTTATTTGCTTTGTGCGTGATATTTTTGCTTTCACTTAATATTTTGATTGTTTTATGTTTTCATTTAGTAATTTCCTCGCTGAGGGGGGATGAAAAATAATGTGTTGCACTCGAGTGCAAACAATTTTTAACCTTGTGCTCCTTTGACTCCCTCGCTAACGCTCAGGATTCTTATTTTGAATCCCTCGCTGCGCTCGTGATTCAATTTTAGAATCCTTCGCTGGCTCGGTCTTCAACTGGAGCCCCGGTTAAAAAGCAACTTTGCACTCTTGTATAACAAATAACTATTTTCGCTAATAAATAAAAAGATTTTCTATTCGCGCGCATCCAACACAACAATGGCGATCGGCCACAGACTTAAAGAATATACTTATTAAAAAAATCGAATGAATGAATGAATGGAATCGACCATAGACCTACCAAAAGCAAGGCAACATGGTTGAATTTTGTTTTTAAAATGTATGGACACGATTTCTTTGGTATCGAAACTTTTTTAAAACCAAAGAAACTTAAAAAATAATCTATAACTCACTCGTGAATATAACGTGTCATTATTTAACTGTTTATTGCACAAATAAGAGCCCCTTTATGAGCAAGTGTGTTGAAAAATAGTTTTTCAGACTTTTTTAATTTGCAGTGTTTAACTTCTTCATTTAACATCGAAGTGCAAGTCATACTAGTGCAATTAGTGTTCAGAACATATAATTCAGAAATAGTTCACGTTGGTTTAACTGATAACTTTATTTGCATATACTGAGTTTAAATGAAGTCTTTATAGGTAGGAATTTGCTTGGAATCCATAAGAATTAGATAGTTTGTAGTATCATTTTAAATATCATGTTTCTTAGTAACATTTACTGATTAAGACATACACAATCGATTTCTAGTTAAAAATAACAAACATTAAATTTTTCAAAAATCTCGGGTTCGATTCCCGTTGTGTAGTCATAGTTTTTTCTAAATCTATTAATGCAGTTTTTATTTTTATTAAAATCAATGACATGATTCCTAAGAACAGATTTTTAGATTTCTTATAGTTTCAGACTTCCCCACACTGACCGTTCTATTTGGTACTAGCTGTGCCCCGCGGTTTCACCCGCGTAGTTTCCGATCCCGTGGGAATTTCGGGATAAAACGTAGCCTATGTTCTTTCCCGGACCATAAGCTACTCCTGTACCAAATTTCAAATCAATCCGTTCAGTAGTTTAGCCGTGAAAAGGTAACAGACAGACAGATAGAGTTACTTTCGCATTTATAATATTAGTTAGGATAGGTACAATTTATTGGAAACATCTTCAGAAATAGCTCAGTACCTCCTATATCGGTTACCTTCGTTGAAAGTTGTAATCAAGCAGTTTACGGAGGCGATTAAATCGATTTTGCTAGGTTTCATTTCTAAGAAAATACGTTTCCTTCCATATTGTTCCAAGGTATAAAATAATACTCCATAATAGTTATGCTTCTTCTTCTTCTTCTATCGTGTCAATGGCCACAAAATAACATATACTGAATAATACTAAATTCTCCCGGACCAAAACTCAGCCACATCCACACCAGCGCCATTTGCCTCCATCAGGTCTTCTCGTGTGCAGGTGAAAGGGCACAACGGGCACGATAGTAAATGGGTCATATCCTGCTTTGGAGCACCACAGTCGCAGTTAGACTCGCTGGAATAACCCCATTTATGTTATGCTAAGTAATTCTAAGTCTGTAACGCAATACCAGAATTCTCGAAGACTATTTAATACGTTTCAAATTAAAGGATTATTATAATATAGTTCTTATAGTTATAATGGTTATTAGCACTCAAATTATTATGATTAACGGGATACTTGTCATGTATATTACTAGCGGCGCCCCGCGGTTTCACCCGCGTAGTTCCCGTTCCCGTAGGAATATGGGGATAAAATTATACTAAAAACCTTCCCACTGAATCACTCTATCTATTAAAACAAACCGCATCAAAATCCGTTGCGTAGTTTTAAAGATCTAAGCATACATAGGGACAGAGAAAGCGACTTTGTTTTATACTATGTAGTGATTTGAAATATCGGAAACTCGAAACAAATAATATAGGTAAGTAAATATCCCGTTAATCAAAATAATTTTAGTATTACAATTTGAATAACATCTCTTAATATCTGCCAAATAAAAATTATGAATTATAAAATATAATGAACCAAAGATCAAGTAATATTCTTTCGAAAATTTATTACGAAGTTATTTTACGATTCAAAACAAAATAAAATCCCTTTTATTGGTAAACTTTCACCGTTTTCATCTCCTCTTGTTAAATTAACATTCATTTTGCAAATTGGTTTATTGGCTCTGTCTGAACAAATTTATGAGTATTTTCATTTGATACATTGATATTGTCATAGGGAATTTAATTTTGAATACAATATTGAAATTTTTAGCTGTATTTGATCAAATTTTTATAGAGCTATTGTACTTTGACCTATTTTTTTTTTGTTGATTTAAATATATCCATAAATCATTAGATATATAGTTATTATACTAAAAATATTTCTACTAAAATCTTCAAAAATAAAGGCAAATACTTCCATTAAACCATGTCGTATCTTAAGTACCATAATGTGATAATTATATGCGAAATTACGTACTAAGCTTAGTTAACACTGTTCAGATAACCGATGACAAAAAGGTTCAACATACTCAAATAAAATCATCAATCAAAAAGTTAACAGGAACCAACAAAGTTGCCTCCAAAACTGCACACGTTATAGCGACGCTATAACATTGTAGTGACGCTTTAATATAATACAAACTGAACAGTACTAATTTCGTTTCATTTCGTACGCAAAACACTAATATGACGTTCAACAGTAGACAACAAATTGAATTGGGATAGCGCAAAGCTAATGCCTCTGTTGGGATTCACGTCGAAACTAACAATATAATTTGACGTGGCACGCTTTAATGAATGGCTGGTGTGATATGGTCTCGTGAACATTTTGTGCAGTCTCTTTGATGTCGCTTTGTTTAATTTTGGACGTGTATTCGGTATGTATTGTGTTGCACTAGCATCAGTCAGGTCAAGATTGGAATGTTGGATGGTAACTAACTATGAATATTGTGCTGGTTTTGCGAGGTTGACGGGCAAAGGTATGGTTTGATGGATGTTAATACTGTAAAATTTATGTTTCTAGGTTGGTAGGAATGCAAATATGGAGATGTAGACGGCTCAGTGGTAGAGTGGTTCAATGGGTGGAATGCCAAACAACGGGTTGCAGATTAGATTTCAGTTTCAGTTAGAATATTTGTGTGATCCACAAATTATTATCTTGATAAGAGTCTATCTATAATTGTGTGTAGTTAAGCTCCCTCATATAATGTAGGTAAATCTTATGTCCTGATGTATAATATATGATTTAATCACGGTAAAACTACTGAACGGATTCTAAAACAGATTTCTACTAATTCACAATTCCTATGGCATCAAATAAATAAATACGGAGAGCAACGCTCAAGCAGTTAGTCTTAGCAATATTTCTGAGAAATCTAGGAAATATAAAAAGTTATAAACTTGAAAGTTATATTTTCGCAATAAGATCGTTTTCAAAGAATTCTGATACAGCCATGAAGCACAACCTTCATGGATACAGCATTCAATTTCACTCATCCAAACACAAAAAGTCTTATTTTTATTACATTCTTCAATCTCGAATACTGTTCGCAATTTCAAGTATATTTTACGGAACGATATTTCCAAACAAACCGTATTATACCTGTTACATACGATTCCTTAAGTTATTCTGTACATTGCGCCACTGAACACAAAACTAGCAATTCGGTCCCATATGAATGCAGCAACAGTTAACATCCATAAAGATACGGTCGTATGGACAGACGCGGTATCGGTGACAGTAGTGTGTTGGCTTCGTACCAAACTGGGATAGGTGTGAAATAGATAAATTGTACCACTAAATTGAATACTTGATGCTGTTCGAACATTGTTTATTAACTACAGGCATACAGAGATATTAAGTTTATCTAGGTACTTAATGAGCGGTTATTGTTACTTGGGTTTGCCTCATCAACGGTTATACATACTATACACCCCTATTTTGAAAATATGGGACTTATTAAAATCAGAATATCTGTAGCAGTAACTGAATCCATATATCCAATAAAAATATCAAAAATGATAGTCGATTACTTATCTTTAAAAAATACAAAATAAATGTCGTATTACCAGACGGCACACCAGCTATCAAGTATTCTGTGACGGCTCGGGTCGATGACCGCGCTCAGCTGTGTATATCAGCGTTCGGTGTAGAATAACAATAAAATTCGATGGGATTTTGAAAATCTTTGACTTATCATAACTTTTTAAATAAAAGCAAAAGAAAAAAACTAACTTCACTATTATATTGTCACCCGTCGTTTACATCAGCTGTGAGATAAGGTATCGCAATTTCAAAATAAGGGTGTATATACTCGTATGTAATCTACTTCTATTCTTCTTTAACTCGTGAGTTTGTTGTTTGTGATGAGCGATGGAGTCGGCCGACACGACCGTCTCTAGTCACATTTAGAAAATAGAAATCATTCAGCGCTCTGCCGATAAATAACCACCAACTCCCCTTGCTGAGAATTTCCAAAACAGTTTTGAGGCCTTTTCATTCAATGTAATGTTCATAAATTCACTGGCCGACGCGAACTAGCTGAATAATTTTATTAATAACTAGCTGCGCCCCGCGGTTTCACACGCGTAGTTCCCGTTCCCGTTCCCGTAGGAATTTCGGTATGAAAAATAGATGTTGGCCGATTCTCAGACCTACTGAATATGCTCACAAAATTTCATGAGAATCGGTCAAGCCGTTTCGGAGGAGTATGGCAACGAAAACTGTGACACGAGAATTTTATATATTAGATTTGAATGCGCTACGCAAACATAATGATGAGTAGGTACCCTTTAGTAAAATGATAGATCTTTTAGTACGTACTCGTAGAAGTTCTATGACCAAACTTAAAATATTCAAGTGCAACATAAAAAAGTTCTAGAGAAACGATAAAGTTGTAAAAAGTTAATATTTAAGCCAACTGCGCTGGTACACGATAACATTTAGTGTAAAGAGAAAGAACTGTGTTTTTAATAGTATTAGTGTCGAGCTTGTTTCATATTATTCTAGAGTGGAACATGACTGGTAAAATTTTAACTTCTGAGTTGTAAAGTAAAATGTTTTGGCTGTGGATATCCGTTTATGGTTTATATTTCTGCAGTTTAATTTAATTTTTTTTGTCTTTTTAACCCCCGACGCAAAAGGGGTGTTATAAGTTTGACGTGTCTGTGTGTGTGTATCTGGCTGTCTGTGGCATCATAGCTCCCGAACGGATGAAGCGATTTCAATTTAGTTTTTTTTTTGTATTAAAGGGGACTTACGTACGAGTGTTCTTAGACATGTTAAATGAAAATCGGTTGACCCGTTTAAAAGTTATGTGGGTTTGAAAATAATTGTGTTTGGGGTTTTTTAATTTTTTTATTTAATTGTGTTATATCTCTTAGAAAGTGACTAGTATTTTGTACGTCGATATTAATTGTTGTATTTTGTCAATGTACTTATCGATGTTAATGTGACTTAAAAGTGGCAAAGACAACTTTTAAGTCGAGGTACCAAATGTAGCAAATGTTAAGCCAAATGTCTGACTTTTGTTAGATGGCTCCAACTACTCGATTGCCGATGTTGTTTGTAGAGCAACCAAAACATGGAAAATACCTAAATTATCTTAGTAAGACTATAGAATATAATTAATACAACACAATAACATTGTATCATACGTAAACAACTAAACATTAAACAGAAATAGTACTTACGAACCGTCGGAAAAATACCATTTTCGCCAATTTATCCTCGGACCCCCTGGAGCGCAAACCTCTCAAAAGGCCAACGTCCACGCAGTGGGTATCCGACACAATTACATTACATCGCTGACCTTGTTCAAGTTTTCCACAATGTCCATATTTACTTGCTCTATGGATGTACAGTCATGGTAGGAAACGCTTCGTCACTTAAACTCATGCTTTTGTATGTCGTAATCACTGAATACCGTTTGAAATTAAAGCACCAAGCAGACCACTGCAAAAATTATACTAAAACTTTTTTATCATTCAGTCTTTTTCAATTAGTAAAACAGACTAAGAGACAAACGAGATTACATAGATCTTAAGGCGACGAACCTTTTTTTACCATGACGATACATACGTATCGCTGAAGTTTTCAGCACAAATACTTAAACCTCAAAAGCGGTTGTCTCATAAATCTCCTCACTTCTATTGTAAGAATTTATTTACAGGTATTTCTTTAAGATTTATTTTTAAGCGATTTCTTTTGTTGACAATTGAACTTTATTGAATAACTAGCAGCGCCCCGCGGTTTCACCCGCGTAGTACCCGTTCCCGTGGGAATTTCGGGATAAAAAGTATCCTATGTTCTTTCCCGGACCATAAGCTACCCCTGTACCAAATTTCAAGTCAATCGGTCCAGCAGTTTAGCCGTGAAAAGGTAACAGACAGACAGACAGACAGACAGACAGAGTTACTTTCGCATTTATAATATTAGTTAGGATGGTGTTTTGTTTTTGTTATAGAATTTAGACGATTAAGGTGCTAAACTTTAACATAATCATTCACTACATCATCTCATTATAGTAACCGACCCCTAACTGAGCTCGAAGCTTGTATCTAGGGTATTATCACAAACTACGCACCCCCCACTCATTCACACATACACCCAGACCGAGATAAACATTTGTGATACCTCGACAATCTAAACAACTTCTAAATTTTAACCTCAGTTATTATTTTGAACAGGCTACATGTTTCCTAAAATGTTATATTTATAAAAGGATATATACCACACGCGTGCTTACATTGCTTGCTATACTAACCCAAAAACATGTTCCAAAATACCAAAAATCTTTATGCAGTATCGACATGTCAGCATCGCAAACCGTTCCAAATCAATTTTCAGTGCCATCGCAATCATACCTACACTAAATACCTATATTACATACTCTTTGACGGTTTCCTCACTAAGTTTATGAGGGATATCCGATTATTTTTCAGCTTGGTTGCGATTTAGTAAAGTTTGCCTTCCGTGCCTGATTCCGATGCAGTTATTGCAGGTATTAAAGTAAAATTGCTCTATCTTCAGCAACTTTCTAACTTTGATTACTGGTTTCGACGTTTTTAATTCTACTAAGTACTTATTGGTTAGAATTATGATGTTTGCTTCTGTCTTTCGTTGATTTTCATTCTGTATTCGCAGTAGTATTTGAGTCTATAAGGTTAAGTTACTTTTATCATGATTATCACCATTTTCTTGATTTTGGACCCTTATCCTACTACTAGTACGTAAGGGTAAGGTCAATACATTTTATTTTTCTTTTCCATTACAGGGCAAATACTTCTTTCTTTCACTTTAAGAATAGTGAAGAGAAATAAGTGTAAATAACATAACATAATCATTCCCTACATCATCTCATTATAGTAACTGACCTCTAACTAAAGTTCGAAGCTTGTATCTAGGGTATCAGAAACTACGCACACACGCATTCACACACACCCAGACCGAGACAAACATTTGTGGTTCACACAAATATTCGCCCGCACGGGAATCGAACCCGCAACCTTACGGAAGGCAGTCCGGCATGGTGACCACTCTGCCATCGAGGTCGTCAAATCACCAAGTATTGTGATTCTCATTTCACAATCAAAGAAAACACCATGATCAGAGTGGTATTTGAACGTGCGTTGTACGAGTAAATAATATGTGCCCTAGATAAGCACTAATGTAATGAACCTAGTTACGGGTCAGTTGTTGTGAACTTGTTGACTAGTGATTGATTATAGGTATGTTATTAAATTATATCTGTGGAGAGTGCTTTAAGATAATTTAATTGTTTCTAGTGTCTATAAATAACCTACTTTTTATTGATTAAATATTTACTAAAAGTGAAACGCACTTGGCCAGCGTTGACTAAGGCCTAATCACCCTAATTCAGGGTAGGCTCGAGCCCCTCGGTGGGGACATTATATGAGCTGATGATGATGATGATGAAACTTATTAATTTTGTTTCAAATCTGACTAAAACTTATAAAATTATATCAATTAAATAATAAGAAAGATAAGCGTCGAAAAAATTCCTTTGTTAATAAATTAAGATGATTTTCAAATATTTGCACAAAATTAGTTAATTAACGAAAAATCCAAAGAATATTTTCTTATAAAATTTAAAATGTAAAGAGAATTCCCGTGAAACAAAAAAGGTTCAGACCCAACCGTTCTATTTTTACTCCATAAAGAGCTTTAACCGTAAGTTTTCTCTAATCCTCTTTTAATTATTGAGAAGCTCTCGAAAAAAGCTTATCAATCAGAATTACTTGAAGTTCTCCCTTTTCTTTAATATAATAATTGTTAAATAAGCGTTTTTTGTTGCAGGTACGGTAAGGGTCCAGAAAATGTTGATGACTGATCAAAGAAACTTGCAAATTAATGAGGTAAGCGCGATTACATCAAAAGGTCAAGTTGTTAACGTTCCTGTTTGAGTTAATTTTGCAAAAAATTCGCGAAGAGTGTACTTAATTATTTTACACTCTTTTTTAGTTGGAAGCCTTGCATTGCTTAGTACCTTAATTAGTTAGATTGTATTCAATTAAATCCTATTTTTTCTTATACATTTTTAAACGCTTTTAGCCAAGATCACCAAGCAATGACTTTTTTGTCGAATTAATGCTATGATAGATATTTTTACCATAATAGACAAAGCCAGTTCTTTCCAATTAACATAAACTTATGTTTATACTAATTCTTTTTCATTCTTTGGGCCTATTTCACCATATTCAAGTAACGTTCCGAGTACCTACTTACAAGTTTTGTCTTTGTCACTTGAAATACACTTTATAAACTTTCGCGATCGGAATTCATTGTTGCATAATTTACAGGTATTAATCGCTTTGTCACTTGATATAAAGAAAGAGACAAACTAACTTTACTTGATGAGTAATTTTACTTGAAGGTCGTGAAATAGGCCCTTACTCAAAACTTAAACACTCAACAAATCATCACTTTGTAAACATTCAATACCAACATTTTTTCTGTTCTTAATAGGTGAATTCAGTTTTTAATTAATGCGAAAAAGCTCGTGCAGTTGGACCTCATTACTCTCGCACTTTATTTGAGTTTGTGAGGCGGTTTATTACTGGGACTCTGTATTTCAACGGTGTACATTTTCTTGTGTGGTCCATACGTCTGTGATGAATTTTATATTAGTTTTATGCTCTAATAGAATAGGTAGAAGTGTTTGAAATGTGATAAGTATAATTTTATGATGCAAAAGCTTTTTTGACTTGTGATAGTTTTGATGTTTAAAAGTCTAGTTTTAAGCAGAAACAAATATCATTAATATCGAATCCCTCGACTACTACTCATCCTCCTGATGAAGGCCACCGAATATGGCTGAAACTAGTCGAGGGATTCGACTTATCGGTACATATAAACAACCCGTAAAAATATATTAAAGATAAACAATGACGTACGTTTCGTTGTTCGTTTTTTATTTAACAATAAAAAGAAACAAAATATTTAACTGATGAATTAATGAACGTGAATGGAAGGAAACTTACAGTGGATTCTTTGTGATCTGTTAAGCAACATTTATCATAATAGTAACTATCTTTTGCCCGCGACTTCGTCCGCGTGGAATAATGACTTTCGGCAGAATTTGTTTTTTTTTTTCAAATTTCAGCTCACTACGACCAATAGTTTCGGCTGTGCGTTGTCTGTCAGTCAGTACATCACTCAGTAACGGAAGAGTTTTATATACAGGATGGCCCAAATAGAATGGTCAGTGAGGGGAAGTATAAAACTATAAGAGATACAAAGATTTGTTCATTGGATTTTTGTCATCGATTTTAGTAAAAATAAAAAGTACATTCATAGATTTACAAAAACACTCACTTCGGGAATCGAACCCGGAAGTGAATTGTTAGGGTAGTTAATTAAACAGATAGCATTATATAGAAAATCCGATCACTAATTTTAAAGCATTTTGACAAACAGTCCTTTAAATTTTTTATATGAGTATGGATTGTGAATAAATCGCTCCAGTTTCTAAATTGCGCCAAATAATTGCTAGGCATAATGTTACGAATGAAATAAATGCAATACATTTACAACACTTTCACAGTAATGAAGATGTGTAGCTCTATAATACGGTTTACGACTAACATAATGTGATTATGTATTTTGAAATTAGGTTTTTTCACATTTGATGTCGCTGGTTATAAAATTGTTGTGTATGTTATTTTATTTTCAATAACAGTTGCATATAAGTATTTACAATTTTAAAAGATGAGGTTTGAAGATGACTGATGATGATACTTAATAAACAAATGACGACCAAGTGTAGTTTGTAGGAATCTTTCCACACTAAACCTTACTGGTTCGATATTATGCTTAAGACCCTGTGGTCTTGGTGACTCCCTGATCTGTATCAGGGAGTCACCTTAGAACTTCAAGAGAGAGAGAGAGACAGAGAGTTAGTTCTGTCGTCCGTGCTTAAGACAATTGTGTACAAAAACAAGTCTGATATTGTTGGTTTTTTACAATCTGTCGTGCCATATCTGAAACTAGCGCAATTAAATAAAGTCTGACTTTTCTTAATCCTATTCTGATACCGATAACTTACATATTCGCCCCAAAGAAGATAGACAGAATGTGTTCTCGCATTTACCTCCTATTAACTGCCGGTATTACCCGAAATTTTATTAATACCCAGTACCTTAATTCTTTATGATTGACACATTATTTTCATGTATTATTTTACCCTAGCTAATTAAAGTCATAAAATTTATGACACCATTTCATTTAATTAGATTTTTTTAACCATCAAGATGGCGTTTTGGTATGGTCGAAGGCTTTGTTTATTTCTACACAAACCTTTATTATTCATGTATTAGACTTAAATAAAGCTGAAAGTTTTGATGCTTATAAAGTTAGAAACTCAGAAAATTATAAAAAGACTTTCAAGAATTTAAAACCTATGAAACTATGTCCCATTTACTGGAGTGTCCAGCCTGTCCGAATTCCTGCACTCTTGAGAACCTCATGTCCTGCCCAACGCCATTGAGGAGGCCTCTCACTGGAGCCCCACTTAAGTCATGTCCATCGACACGAAGAAGAAGAAGAATTTAAACCTATTAATGAAAAAGAATCACGCTCTTAAAAGTATACCTATCTAAAGCAAGAAAATATTAATGATTTTCAGAGGATAATAGGTCATACTAATCATGTAGTTATAATCATGGCCTGTAAGAAATACGAAGGGAAATAAATGTCTGACCACACCAAATAACATTGCAGTCAGCGCCGCTTTTTTTCCGCGTTTCATATTCAATTGAGGCAATTCGCAGATTTGCGTTTAGGCTCTTTACCTATTTATAACATCGCATAAAATTCAAATTTAATACTAGCCAAACCGCGGAATAATGCTATTAAAAATATATGAAATCCGACTGGCTGTGCCTCGTTTTATAGACAGGTAGGTACTACGGTATACGTATATGACGGCCTGTGCCTCGTTTGTATATAGGAAGTTATACGTGTATTCAAGTAATCTTTTCGCCCTCGTATTTCGTAATAAAATTGTAATTATTCATGGCGGATTGTCTCCGGTCTGTGACGGGTCAGTGGCGTCAAAAGAGATGATAAAAAACAAGTGTCTATGCGTGCCTATAGGTGTACGAGTAAAGTGTATATTTTTGTGTATAAAAACCTTCTGAATGATGAATAATTAAACGACTAGTTTAATATGAATAAAATTGGTGCATATTATAAAATCGCGTAAAATCTACGCTGATTCTTTAAGGCCACATACAAACACACAACCTATTCATATGTAATTAAGACTCATTGAGTAGGCAAAATATGTAAAAATGCTTAAAATTCGCAGTAGAAAAAACTGCTTAAAAATATGCGCATACAATTTAGAAAATTAAACTTTGAGCAAGACACCCCTAAGAATAAACTACACGGGAGCCGGCGCTTGGGGGAATTTTAATTATGTTTACATACTTTTGGTGAGAAAAAAATACTGTGTACTGCATTTTTTTAGCTATGGCCTGCAACTCGCCGCTTAATTTAATAGCAAGAATATTTATTAAGTGCATTACGTTAACGTCCAGTGGGGAAGGCAATGAATGGTTTCTTTATTTAAGTTTTAAATATCTTGTTGTTTGGAAGGTAGAATTAATAAGTTAAATTATGAAATGAACACGGAAGCTTAGAAAATTCTTTATAATATTTAGCATTTCTTTACTTACATCATTGTTATGCCTTAAAGAGACTTCACAGCGTGGCCCAAATAGAACGGTCAGTGGGAGGAAGTCTGAAACTTATAGTTTTATACGTTTAGTTTTTACTTTTTTTTATAGTTTTATACTTCCCCCCACTGACCGTTCTATTTGGGCCACCCTGTATACTAAACATTCTAAAATCTTATCATAATCTTTTCAATCTCTTTTGCTTTTAACCTTCAATACCGTACATATCGTCCAGAAATCTTAACTGTTCATAAAATTATCTCAGTATCTTCAAAGCAGTACCAAAGAACATTACACTCTTATTTAGAAGGTAGACCACTAGTTTAATGTCTGGCTTTTCACCCATAAAGTGTACTTATGACTGTGTGTCATTATTAGTTGCTCGTTGTGGACTTTTCCCTCTGGTTTTTATTTACTTGCACCCCAAAAGTATACTTTATTACAACCGCATTCGATACATTATTGATTGCTGTTCAGAAAATAATTATCTTCTGGTGACTACGTTTGGAGTAGTGGTTTAGGTTTACGCTTCATCTTCGTTGTTAATTATGGCTCCAATTAAATTTGTTGTTATTTTAGTTGTTGTGTTTAGTTTTCTATTCTTGTGATATGGGCTGGATTATGTTTCCTATTTTGGATTTATAATGTGTTTATTTTTGTCATTTTACTATTATTATACCACTTCATACAATTTGATTGTTCATAGTTAAATATTATATGCCTTATAATATGCCATATACTCGTAACACAAGTTATTTGGCACTAAAATGAGTCGGTTGCTACGAGTTCTAAGTTCACATCCCATCTTCTATCCATGTAATAACTTTATCCCAACCATATTCTTTTCATTATTTCTAATCGCCTGATCATCTGATTGTACTGATCTCATTACAATTCTAATCATATTACTCAAAGGTGACTGACATAGTGATCTATCAACGCACAACCCAAACCACTGGACGGATCGGGCTGAAATTTGGCATGCAGGTAGATGTCATGACGTAGGCATCCTCTCCCCCTTAGGGGAAAAATCCAAATTCTGCCGGAAGTCATTATTCCACGCGGACAAAGTTGCGGGGCGCTGCTATTCACCAATAAATTAATTCTTCATCCCACACCACCAAAAAAACAATACACCACCAATATTTCCACCACAAACAGACATAAAGTACTAGACTTTTAACCTCGTTGGAAGAAGGACCTCGTTCCAACAGTTTATATATTTACACTATCCATCAGGTCGTGTACTGTTCCACTACCATTTGTTTTAGACGTGTTCTCGATGTCAAGTGATGAATTAGTGCGGTTTTTGTCTACTACGGACTGTGGTTCCTTTAGATAAATGTTGATGCCTGTCTGTCTTAGAGAGCTAGAAATTACTGCCTTAGATATTTGGGTTTGGGTATTACGGAATTGGTGTAACATCGACATGGTGTAACAGGTATTTATGTTTTAGTATTTAATTTTGATAATGGTTTGGTAATTTCAGTGTATATCGGATTAGTAGCTCCTCAGATTACTGCATTTAGGGCTGATTTTTCCATCGCCAGATAACTTTTATCCGACGAATGAAATTGGCGTTTGACAGATTTTGTATGAAATAACTGTCAAAAAATCAAAATTATTCGTGGAATAAAGTTATCTGGCGATAGAAAAAAAAAGCCCCTTCAACAAATAAAGAATCTGCCTTTAAACTAGTAAGATTTTTTCGCGACAGGGCTTTCTTTGTTTTTTTGTAATAGAACATTGATACATTGTAGATATAAAATTAAACCTACAAGTTTTTGCCATAGATATACCTATCTTAAATTTCCTAGTAAAACCAATCGCTATGAAACTTTGAAAGTACTCGTAGTAGGGGTGATCCCGTAAAAGGAATGAATAAAACACCCAAAAATCCTATAGTGGCGCAAAATTTGGCGCGCTACGTCTGCGCCCCGTTTTGGTTTAGATAATAAATCCTATCTCGGAAATCGAATACCTAACTCTTAACACCTTTGTCGTGGTTTTCGACTTTGGATTAAAATGGTTAGTTTGATTGTAGTTTCTGTAAAGTTTTGTTTGAAATAATAGTTAGAATAGTTTCTAATTCTGTGGTAATATACCTGTCTAGCTTCAATAATATCCAGCCCTTCTAATAATATTATAAATGCGAAAGCTTAGTACTTACTTTGACAGCTGCCTGTCTGTTACCCTTTAGGTGCTACTTCACAAGGAGCATTCGCGTGTAATGTATCGTTACAGATTTTAGCATTACATCAGCGAAGGAGGAGAACCGAGCATTACATTGCGCACCTTGTAATTTATTAATTGTAATTTGTAATTATTACACGCGAATGCTCGTTAGTCAGGGAGGTATTATTGTAATGTCATTACTTTGAGCATTCTCAAAGACGAATCTGTAACGTTACATTACACGCGAATCCTCCCGGTGATGAAGCACCTTTTCACAAAACCGATTTTGATGAAGTGTATTTCCTACAGTGATAGCCACAATTCTGTGCTTAAATACCTGCGCAATGAAATTTGTTATAAAACCCAGTCCATCCGAAAATTACGTTTATTCCGCAATTCCCACGGGACAAGTTTTAAAAGATAAGTTTTTTTTAACAATTGTCTTTCCCACAACATTAAATTAAAACTATTTATTTATACATAAAAATGTCACTTAACATAAATTTTATTGGATGAAATAAAATATATTGAATTATTTACTGTATTGATGTCCAATTAAGAAATACTATTGTACGATGTGACTATTAATTACAGAAGTCAATGTTGAACATTATTAAAGAAATTTAAGTAAGTATTGTTTAAAAGTGTTTTATGATAATTTAAATTGATCAAGTTATGCCGTTTAGGGATGTTGTTTATGTTTCGTTAATGTCAATTATAATTGGTGATTTCAGTTTTGGTTTTCAATGTAAAATAGTCTTTATTAGCTTGGTTATAAAGTTGCTTTTGTATTCATTTGATGTTTAACTGTTACTTAGCAATTAAGGTGTTTTTTGTTTGGCAACTATTGCAGATATTTATTTATTTTTTTAATAGGAAATCCAACAGCTTTTCTTAACAGTATAAGTATTAATTAAGTTTAGTGACAGAGAGCCAATTATGGGATCTCACGTATAAAAGCTAGGTTATTACATATGCTTGTGTAATTAGAGAAAATGGAAATAGGTTTTGCGGAGGTACTTGCTTTAGTCCAGTAACCCTCTTGCTGTCCTTGTCACAGGAAGTCACAGATGTGAGAACGTAACATTATGCAATGATGCGTAGAAATTTAGGAAAAAAATAAATATATGTTACGTCACACTTGTTACGCTTTGTTGACACCTTAATTAATCATCAATCTATACTAATACTATAAAGCTGAAAAGTTTGTTTGGTTGAACGCGCTAACCTCAGGAATTACTGGTCTGATTTGAAAAAATCTTTCAGTGTTGAATAGCCCATTTATTGAGGAAGGCTATAGGATATATAACAACACTCTGAGATCAGAAGGAAAGAAGATAGTGCGGGCTGAACCGCGGAGCACCGCTAGTGTTGTATAAAATGTTGAAGACATAGGAAAAAGCTCTGAATTCGTAGCGAAAAATGCCAAAGTCATAGTAAAAGTCGCTAACACCATAAAAAGCCGCAGAAGTCGTGATAATATAGTTGAATAGTTATAATCACTAGGTAACTGAAATCTTCTTTAATTGTTATCTAGAGATAAATATCTATCCCAAGTTTTAAGCATTAGAAATTGGTTTTACGATAAGCTCAAAGAAACAAAGCAAAGGATTCCATGATAAATACAAGTTATTAACTAAAACTTAGTAGTTATTGACAAACTCGTGAACCAACTTCTAAAGTAACTAAGTAATCTATTAATGTCAATACTTAATTATCCTCAATTCTCAGTTAATCATATCTATCATTAATCTTAATTATTCTATTTTAAACTTTAAAATCAACTGTATTACAGTTCACAATTGAAACTACAGGCGACAGAGAATAAACTTCATGATACATCAGAATGGGGATACAAAACAACCCTTTCGGTTTGGGTGTTCCCGTTTTATTTGCCACATAGACAGTGAGAATAATGCAAACGTACATAGGGATGGTGCTTGGGTAAAGAAAATGAATTATTTTGTCCGTCAGTCAGATAATACGAAAAAATTAGACACGTATTTTTTGTTTTATAAAAAAACCGTAGGCTTTAGGACCTGTTTGAAGGTGAATAAAAAAATAACTTAGCCTAAAACGTATGTATAGTGGGGGGGTAATTTGGATAGTGGGGGGGGTTACGTCACAAATTGCAATGTTGCACGGTGTGACGTCATGCGCCATTTCAAAGTAATATTTATCTTAATTTTTTGGTAAGAGAAAAAAGAAAAAAATATAGAACAAAAAAAATATGTGTTAAATATTTTAATGATCTACTTGATAGACAAAAAAAAACCTGCTCATTTTTGAAGTCGGTTAAAAATAGTCCACATCCCTACTGAGGACATAGATGGCACGCCCAAACTCCATTTTTACTATCCAAGCCGAACATTTGATGGGCCCAAGTCACGACACGCGACAACCGAGTTCTAACCCCAAATGTTATGGAAGGTTTGTGATTGAAATACGAGAATTATTGCCGTATTAGTTTCTGTTTTAGATTTTTATCGGAAATTGAGTTCTTTTTTGTTTAAATTACTTTTGTTTTAGTAAGTTTTCTTTCTGGTTGTTTTAAACTTGATATCCGGTTTCGTGAGAATGGAAACTAATTTTTTATTTGATTATTCGGTTGTTTTGAATTCGTACTTTTTTAGTGGAATCTCGCCCTATCTTTTCTTGGATAATTTTTTCACCTGCCGTTTGAAAAATCTTGGCATAGTTTCTGAGATTTTATTTATTTTGCATTTAATTAAATATGACCTACTTTATTTACACACACCCTCAGCAGCTTAGCTTGAATAAGTTAAAAAGATTTGTTCACATCTTTATTACATTTAAAAAAATATTTAAATATCTTACAAAAATTCAAATCATGACTATTCAGCTTATCTTTTCATATAAAAGACTCAAAAACCAGTGAGATACCATTTACGGAGGCAGATCTCACGATGTTAAGGAGGTTGGACGCGAGCCAAAGCGAAGGTATAAATGTTTTACACGATTCTGATAAGTGACTCCACTTGAGGTTTTGTATATCTCGGATGCCTCTTAAAGATGGTTTTATATTTTCATAACATTTTTTTTATTTTACAAGCTTTTTATTAAAACTCTTTGTGGAGTTTTTGCGGACAAATTTTGCAACGGGATTTTAAGGCAGTTATCATCAATGAACTGAGCAAGAATTTGGAGTGTAATATGTTATGACAATACATTATTAGTTATATGAAGTCATTCTAAATTCAATATGGCGGATTGTTAAAAATGGTAGACTTTAAAATCTATGTATTTTTTTAAACATCTCTATAACTTTCAATCAAAACTACGTTTATTTGTAATCATGAAAAGAAAATGCCTTAAAAGGAAAATGTATACCAAAACATCGCCAGCAGATTTACGATGATGTCATCTATTCTAGAAAATGATGACGTAGTTGAATATAAAATACATGTCCGGAATGTATGTTTGTCTTCTGGATATTATCATGTTAGCCAATTCATCCGAGATTATGTATGTATCTGGCATAACAAGTGAAACATACTGGCATTTATATGCATGTGGAATATTTATAGATACTTGATAGAAAGTTGCAATAAGGTCCATGTATCTAATTAATCATTAATGTTGAGTTCCATTTTATTGATTGCAATAGTTCTCTTTGACTACGATACTTTGTTTTATTAACATCAAACTAGAAAATATTTTCCTATACATTTCTTCCTTTGTCTCAATTGAAAGGAATGTTTGATTTTATTATTAAATGAAGCGTACGATGTCGCTATTTTCATAAAGAAAATCGTTTATATTGTAATTAATGCACTAAGGTTCGTAGAAACGGAACATACTCAAAGTAATGTGATTATATTTGTTAGCTTTTCCCGAGTAAACGGTTAAATGAATTTCGACAAAATTCAACAAGTAGATACATAGATCCCAAAAAGGAAAAAAAATTAAAAGCCTTAAAGAGAGTACGACTTTACCAAATTCCATACAGTCTAATATCTTGATATTTAGATATTGACTCAAACCTTATTTTTTCAAAACTTGTTTTGATCCATGCCATCGTAATCCCACGAAAGTCATTCCACTTGAGCTATTCAATCTAGTATTAACATTTTGTTTACAATTTCGTCGCACAGTCAATGGGAAGCTCTTCTAAGTTTGGCACGAGTCCAGAACCGGCCATCCTAAATCATAAAGACCCGCAATAAATGATATGATATAAATAAAATGATATATCCGTCAACATGTTCAATCTCATACATCATGATCCGTTAATTGGTGACGACGATGTGGATATATTGTGATAATATTTCTTTGGATTAATTGAAAGTGTGTTAATATTGTGGTAGAGTTAGGGCACATATATTTTATTTTATTTTACTTGAGTGAGTGAACTTTATCCCACAGTTTTAAAGATAATAATTTGAAGTCAAGAAAAAGAAATTGAATTAAAACTGTTTTAACCTGATTGATGAATTCCTCTGGAGAGTATAAAATGTGCCTTAGTAATTATGTATGTATATCATTATCATTATCGCAAATATTTTCCGAACACATTTATAATAACCTATATTAAACATTCTTATATTTAGGTTCAACAAAACGCCAAAGCACAACCCTAGACGCTCTAATCTAAAATCTCATTTCCTATAATCCATACACGCCTGAGAAAACAGTCAATAATAATTACGAAGCTAAATTATTAGCAAAAGACGTCTTACATGCTATTAGTAGACAAACACACACATATGAAACTTAAGATCTACATAATGTGAATAAGACCCACAGCAGTAAAGTCCAAAACACAATAAGCCAAATTAGTATCAAATAACACATGAAAAGCGGTAGCGAGCGCTCTCTCTAATAAAAGTTTGTAACACTTAAAAGAAAGGGTAAAGCGAACAGTATATGCCGTAACGCAACACACACGCCCCATCTTAGGCTGTATCATCGCTTTCCATCAGGCGAGTTACAGTGAAGTGCATTCATCAATATTTGTTAAATAAGGTAAAAAGCCTATTCTGGATTAAAAAATAAACTTGATACGCTTAATATAGTCTAACCCTAACAGAAAATAATATCGAAAATTCTTAGCATAAATCTCGCGAGTATAGGGATAAAGACACGTAAGCATAATAGACGTTTTGTAGACATAAACGGATTATCAAAATAATCTTATTCCCTCACATTATTGTACATATAACAAAAGATTTACATTTCAGTGGTGATAATGAGTTTGTTCCTACGGCGCTGAATATGTATTTTGCGAGACTAAGATAATCGGATTTGTGCCAAGTTTTAAGTAGATTCTCGTGATTGATGCTTATTAATGGTAATTATAAAGGTTTTATAAGAATGATTTAAATTCGTCCTTAATTATACAAAAGTTGGTTATCTGACATATTTTGACTTCTTTTTTATGCTTTATTTACTTAATGACATACAGATATTGCTTTCAACATTCATTAGCAGACACCTAGATTTCCTACATCTTTAGCTAGCAATTTATTTGGCACTTATTTTTCGCACTATTCATGCACAAATTAAAAGTAAAAAGTAAAGTTTTTAATCAAAAGGCTACGCAAAATCGAAATTTCAGAAACAGCACTCTACAGCTAATTGAAGTTGATCGTACTAGTTCCAAAAGTTGTTAAAAAATAAACAAAAAAGAATCACAGAAACGGAATTTCAAACCCACCCGAAAATACTTCGACGGTCCATGAAGACACGAACGTCAGCCTTCCCGTAAATAACTTACCGACCGCAAAACCAATTCCGAACCCACATCAGCTCCTATCTATCAAAATTCTACATGACGACGTTTCCAGAACTAATTCATTCAGCCATGTCACTGGACACCAAAACGCTTAATCCAATACATTGCATTAGAAACTTTACCGCACTAGAAATAGAGTCCAATACGACCAATGCAGACATCTTACATGGAGTAGGTATGTTACTAATGCATCAAATAGTAAATTAACAAGGGAATTGTGTGAACTCATGTGAACTGTGTTGACCTGATGTATACAGGCTTATGGTAATTTCAAAAGTTGACCATTTGCATAAAAAGTACTATTGTAAATATAGGAAAGTCAGCTACATTTTCTAAGAACTGCTAAAAACTAAAAAGAAAAACCTTTCTTTCTTTTAAAAACATTCAAAGTATTTAAAATTACATTGACAATTATGCTTCGCAATTTCACTCTTCTTTTTCATTTCCAAGATCACCATTTCATTTGACAAACTCGAAAAGAATTTGCTTGTAAATTATCAAAAATGTAATTATAATTAACATCGCCAAGTCAAATATACACAAGCGAATATTAAATACACAAGGTTTATTTAAAACAAAGAGAACACTAAATTTTTCTAAACTAAATAGCTGGTACCCTTTAAACAAAAGCATCTAATAACTGGGTTCGTCCGCTGTTAAGTCACCCTGTGGTACACCACTGCAAATTTGAACGCCTCCGCAAATATTTCCTGAGAGTTGGTCGTTGGATAATTTTATTCAAGAATTTTCGACTTTAGTTGTGGCTACTCGGGAATACCGAAACCTATTTTCAACAGAATTGTTTAACCTAAAAAGGACACGATAAAGGAGATGGTACTCTTGTTCTCCGCAATGTTCATTAGTAAAGTTTCATCTAAGTATATTAAATCTTTGACGATGACGCACAGTTTTAATAGTTGATCTAGAAAAATGAGTCTTTAACAAACCTTCCTGGATTTATTTAATATGTACTTGGATTGCTCATGTCGGTCTTTTCCTAAACATGACTTGGGTTAGTTAGAGAGTAGCAACATAATTGAACAAAGTGTGGTGATTACTTGGGTTGGGGCTTGGGTGATTAATTGATGATAAAAGTTTTTCCAAGGGAATCCCCATGTTCGGTAATGGAAAATGAGTACTTTATAATTTAAAACACGAGTATGATAGTCATGAAGGCCTTATGATTTGCTTAAAAACAAACACACAATATTGTAATCATACAATTTATTTCACACAACTTTCAATAATCTTATATACAAACGATTTATACAGCACTATTCGACATAAATCATACAAATTAAACTAGTAACACAAATTCCAGAGACGGCGAACACATGCTGAATACCGGAGCAAAAACATTTGCAAACAAAACAAATAAAGCAATCACACAGTACGAGTACATCTATGAAATTAATCAAATATTTATATGCAAGTAGTAATACACAGAGTTGTAATCCAGAAAACGTTGTGTTCAAGTGTTTTTATTTATATTTAAAACAGTAGCCATCCAGTTGGGAATTTTTAAATTGCCGCATGAGCCGCGCCGTGTAAAAGAATGAAAAGTGGAATTATTTTTATGACGAACTTCGTCTGTGGGTTTTTTTTTAATCCTGCATTGCGAACTGAGAAATGCGATGATGAAAAATTCCCTTTAGAATCGACGTCGGTGACTTGCAATTAAAATGCTGGAACATAACATGTTTAAAGGTGGGTTTTAATATCGTGTACGGTCTTTGCTTTAGATTTTAGGATCCGTTTTGAGTATGTTTAGATAAAGTGGAGTGCTTTAGGAAATGGTTGTTAGATTAATTTGAATTAAAACTTTAAAATACATACTCTAGACTTGAATACTTATTTATTTAAAGATTTAAGTACTTCCAACATTAATAACTTCAACTAAAAATGTAAAAGCATAATTACCTTTCCAAAAACTAAGCATACAAGACCATTTCATATCACAAAATCAATCACATATAAACAGCAACTATTATTCCAAAACCGAACACTGTCATCAATTTTCGCTCTCAAAATACACTGTATAAAACCACATGCTCATGATAAATTCCATGCATTACTTCATAGACCGCAACTAACTGGTAAAAACAAATTGTTAGCGCGTGGCCAACATACATACATATATAAACGGGCGGGCCGACCCGCCAGCTGAACCTCGCCTCGCTTAATCTTAGGGTTCGAAAAAGGCTATGTAATGGACAGTGAAATTTACTCCGGAATGACGTTTCGTGAGCCCGTTGTGGTCACTTCGTATACATTCTGTTATTTAATTTGTACGAGATGGATACTTTAAGGTTAATCTAGCGGAGTAAATTGCTTCAAATAAGCCTGATTTGCAATTTTTAGAGGTAGATGTGAATTAGCTGTACTTCAACTATATTTTAATGTAATTTGTCTCTCATGGATTTGCTAAATTATTTAATACAGTCAGGAAGAACAAGCACCATTTGCTTGCCTAAAGCATGTTGCCGATCTCAAAATCTAGTTTACTTATGTATTTAAAAAAAACCTATAATATCACTCAAATTTACAATACAACCTCTAACTTGGTAAGCAGAAGCACATGTTGTGACATATCTGCATTATAAAAAAATATTGCCAAAGTTTTCCGTCTACAAATATCTCTTAAAACTAAGTAGGTAAATTACGTTTCCTTTTTGAACAGCGCGTAGAGTCCATAGTTTAGTATTTAAACCTTTATTGTATCTTACTGCGAATACGTGATATGTTGAGCGCTTGATAAACATTACATTTCGGTGTTTTTAAGTCAGTTATTTGTACCAGTATATTAATGTTTGATAACAGAACGAGTGCCAAATATTGAGAGTGCAATAGATGCTTGGTAAAAGACAATATCTTAAATACTAACTAACAAAAATCCTGATTGTCAATCCTAGTTATGAAACGAGCATTTTGTTTTTAGAAAGTATTTTGAAGACTGACCTGATCTGATTTTACCAGCGCACAAGGAGTACAACTGGCAAAATTGGATTCAATAAATCTTAACTTAATCCTATTTTCAAAGGCAAAATAAACCAGCAAAAACTATTACAAAATTTTGAATATCTATCAAAAACATAAAAGAAATGACAATTGAACCCATCTAAATATAATATGATAGAAAAAAGCTATCCAAAATAAAGAATGACAACAAAGCAGCATTTAAATACAACAAAATAGCACAACAATTGTAAGTAACGAACAAGCGAACCTCAACATTTGTGCGTAAAGTAAATTCCAGCCATAAAATCATCATTTTAAAGCAGCTAACAAAATATTGACCAAACCGCAAACAAACTATTACTTTAATGAAAGCACTCGCACACCTCACAACAAACTTCTTTGCGGTTCAATATTGTGGTCTTAGCTGTTTCTAAAAAGGGCAACCCTTTCTCATTTTCCCTAAAATATACGAGTATTTCTTTTTTGGGGTTACGTAACGTATAGCCAGGTAATAAACGTTGTGCGTAATATCTAGTGAGAATGTGTGCTTGATGTAAAAGATCTTAGCGATACTGTTTAGAAAGCGATTTAAATTGATGCAATGTTTTAGTTGCTCTTTTATTTTTGTGGTCAAACTGCAATAATGCTTTCAATTAAAGAGATTGCATATTCGTTCCTTATCTGAATCAAAATAAAATGACTTTCCAGTAAAAGTATCATCGAAATCAGTTAAGAATATCAAAAATTTACGTTAAGTGGATACAATACAAATATTGTAAGGAATTGAGACATTTGAGACAACTCTTTATATTGAAAACATTAACTATTACAAAAATAATTTCAAACTCTATCCTTTCTGACTTGTACCAAACTTCAAGAGAACTTACTTTTATACTATAGCAAACAAGACTTTTAATGACACCAAGCTTACAAAGGTGAAGTAAAAGTACTTTTTTTCATAACTGAAACGAGCTTTCCGAAAGCCCATACTTACTATTATGTGATCTTTCGATTATATAGTTTATTTCGTAAAAGAGTCGTAAAATAAGCTTTTGGTAAAAGTTGGAGGTAATACTTAAGATTACAAGTAATACCTAAGCTTTGAAGTTCAGTATTTGGTAATGGAATTTTAGTACTTCATTTGGGAAACGTGTCTTTAGTTTTAAGGGTTAGAAAAGAAAGGAACTTATTTCAATAAATTAATCAATTATAGGACTTGCTTGTGTATTGCCTTATGGGTTGGGAAGGTCTATGGAAGTCGCTTCATGTAAACTACTGACATTCCGCCAAAAGTTTTACTAAATTACAATGTAAATCCTTTTTATATCTGTGAAAGAGAGGTCTTTGCTCTGCAGATCTTTCTAACCGATACTTTACTTGATTTTACTAGGTTTACTTAACACTACATAATATAAAACAAAGTCGCTTTGTCTGTCCCTATGTATGCTTAGATCTTTTAAACTACGCAACGGATTCTGATGGGGTTTGTTTTAATAGATAGAGTGATTCAGTGGGAAGGTTTTTAGCATAATTTTATCCCCATATTCCTACGGGAACGAGGGCGTTGCCAGTGAATTATAAAAATGAGTAAAAAAGCCAACCAACAACCTCTAAACTACAACCCTATAAATTAACAATCGCTCGTTAGCCAAACAATTTCACAGTTCACGATCTTTAGCATTAATTTGTGAATTCAAAATAAACCGCTTAATTATCCTCTTTTATAATATTAAATTACATTTTGATTTGAAACAATCGGGTTTAGCATTAGAATGCCTCGTTAGGGGGTTATTCAGTTAACTTCTGGGTTTTTAAGCAATAATTGCATAATTTGTGTTGTCTACGACCGAGTGGTGTAGTTGGTTGCCTGCTTTGTCGAAGGTTACGAGTTCGATTCCCGATCAAAATAAACTCTTGTGTAATCTGTGTTGTTTACGACGGAGTGGTGTAGTTGGTGGTTGCCTGCTATGTCGAAGGTTAGGGGTTCAATTCCCGTTCAGGACAAACATTTGAGTACATGAACATGTCTGGTCTGTTTGTCTTGGTCTAGGTGTTTGTTATCTATTCTAAGCAAGTGTTTCTGATACCCTAGATACAATTGACAAACAGTTAAGGCTGTGTTACTATAATGAGATAATGAAGTGATTGATTTTGTTATGTATAAAAATACCTAAGTAAGTATGACAAGGTTTCAAAAACCACGGGAAAGTATGAAAATAAGCATCCAATGTTAAGTTTAAAATGCATTTCAGTTTTAACTAAATTTTCATCAAGATACAAGGGCGAGTACAAGCTTGTCCCGTTTTGTAATATGATTATAAATCGTTCCAATATGGTTCATACAAAGTAATTATTTTGCGTATGTTATATACACTGATGTGGTTTAATTTAAATTGCTTGTTTATTTTTTATAATAATGTGTTTTTTTCATATTTTTACAGAAAAAAATCGAAAACATTTATAGTATAGTACACCTACCTCTCATTCTCTATACCTACATCGCGACTTCAAAATATTTCAATTTGTATTTTTTTTAAATACCATCACTAAATAGTATAAAACAAAGTCGTTTTCTCTGCCCCTATGTGTGCTTAGATCTTTAAAACTACGCAACGGATTTTGATGCGGTAAGTTTTAATAGATAGAGCGATTCAGTGAGAAAGTTTTTAGCATATTTTTATCCCCATATTCCTTCGGGAACGGGAACTACGCGGGTGAAACCGCAGGCGCCGCTAGTTGTTAATATAAGGACACATTGATCTAAGCTTGTACTACAAATACGTAAAACACCAAACAAACTTACATAAAAGTTTGTATGTTTGTGAGTTTGGATGTTTGTTCCACTTTCACGCAAAGACTACTGTTTCGATTTTGATAGAGATTGCCCATGGACGGTACTCCTCCAAAATGGGTTGTGCCTCAAAAAATTAAACATCATAAAATATCTAAATTAAAAATATATTTTTTAAATAAGACATAATCATTTTTTACAATGGGGATTTATTTTTGAAAAATAATTAGTAATTTCATGTTTCCGGCGATATAGTACGCCATTTGTTCTATGCCTGTCAATACTAGGGATGTCTATTTTCTTACGCCTACGTAAAATATAATAATATTGATTGTATGATTTATTCGATATATTAATAAAATACGTTTCAAGTTAAATAAGTTTATTTAATAAAATAGGACCCATATGATTTTTTTTAAATATAGTTTCTTTAATACCACAGAACTTGATATTATTTAAGAGGTACGATACATTTATTATTTTCATTGATATTTGATAGGTATGATTATTTTACTTTATTATATTTATTTTCGGCTGTCATATTTTTCAAATTAACGGCGTTTTATTAAACTGTGGCCATAGATAGAACCCGCACACAGTTACAGTAATAATAATTGTTTCATTTATTTTAATTTGTAATTGTTTCTCATCCTCCCTACTTGCCTGCATTACATGACCATATTTCATACATCTATATCACGATATGTACCACAATTTATACTGTGTACGGTATTCGGTAAGATTAGATATACTTACATTTAGCACTTGACTATCAAGCAATTGCTCACATGCTTTGCATTTTGAAACGGAGATTTTGAAGTACCGTACGAAGATGTTCAAAATCTAAATAATTGTTTATTATTAAATATCTCGGAAACCCCATTGTAGATTTTTATGATTTTTAAAAATTAGTATTTAGACATGTTTCCGATCATTTTAAAGTTGATTCCATGACGGCACAACAATGTTGAATTCAGTACATTTGTCCATAGCCGCGTGGGCATTCTCTTTTGGTACAGATGTTCCTTATAACTAGGAATAACACATAGGATACTTTTTATCCCGAAATTCCCATGGGATTGTGTATAAGTAATCGTATGTTTTATTGTAACTTTTTGTAGTCACAAATCCTACCAAAAGATGGCGTTGTTACTTAATTTATTAACACACGATGGTGAATTGTGCCGAGATTGTATGATACTACGAGCTACGCATACTCACGGGAGCGGGTACTACGCGAGTAAAACCACGGGGCGCTGCTAGTATTTCATAAAGTGTAACAACATATAAAGTTCAAAAGTTTCACCACGGCTTTTTAATCAAAAGCTCAAACCAGTGTGCCCACTTAGCTCGTATTCTGAATTAAATGAGCTTAATAGAAGCTTCCAAGTGAAATGGATGCTCGCAAGTATTCACGTCAAAATCAGTGCTTTTAAAAAATAGGGAAAATACATGATAAGGTTCCTTATTGTTAGAGAATTGGACCATTTGGAGCTGATATACATTGAATAGAAAATATATTCAGTGGAATTCTTCTCTTTAGAAAGGTCTTTGCTAATTTATACGTATTTAATTTTTTGGCTGTCGTTTTGTAGTTTGTTAACATTTTTATGTGATTTAGGGACAAAATGACGAGATACCCTTCTTCATCACTGGATGGTATGTAACTATTGTTGCCCATGGGCACCTGCAACTTTTCATTTTCGATTTCAAAGGAATGGAGTAAAATGGGACTAACCCATTAAAATAGGTTTAGGGCCTATGTCACGATCTTCAAGTAAAGTTACTTACCAAGTAAAGTGAGTCTTATCTCTTTCTTACTTTATATCAAGTAACAAAGACAAAATTTGTGAGTAGTATTTTATCTTAGATATTTTTATGAACTGTTAAAAAAGACTGACATTATAAATAGATATTTAAGTCCCACCTTTTTCTTACTTAAAAAACCTTTTGAAAAAGACCGCAAAGGCTCTTTTTTCTAATGTGTATTCGCAAATTAACATTTTATTTCTAGAAAGTAAGAATACGGGAATATTTAAAAAAGGAATTAGTACAAAAAAGTACGCAGATATTTAAAAAAAAAGGAATTATAACGCAAATATTTTTAAAGAAAGGTGAATTAGTACGTAAAAATACGCAAACTTTTTTGCCTAATCCAGAACCTGAAGGAAATATAACCGTAGATTTAGGACCTATTACATTCAACTCACGCACGAAATGAGAGATATTAATTCTAACGAAATGCACGCGGAACTAGGCAGTACAAGCAGAGAGAAAAATGCCTTAGAAATATATTTTTTTAAGAAAATACCTTCAGTTATCATGTTTTTTTTATGGCTACATTAAACGTTATATTAATCTTACCGTGAAAATCTATTATTATCTCAAAAAGGCCTTAAGACCCGAAACTCGATAATTGACGGTTTTTGTACTTTTTGATCTAGTCATATTATATGAAAAGCGTTTTTTATAAACATGCTTTTAGGTAATAATTAAAGGAAATATTGTCATCTAAGAAATACTCTGAGAAAAACAATATTATACAGAAAACTTATAAAATATATCAAGAAAACTGAACATATGTTTTCTGAATTTCACTTTTAGCATTAACTTCCATGCCTTCGGATTCTAGTAATTCGACCAATTTAGCACTAAAAATTAAACAAACTTAAAGTCCAGATCCTTATTAAGGAAATACTCATAGGAAAATTTAATTGTTATTATAATTATTATTGAAATCGAAAAAAATATAAAGTTAGAATTTGTAAAAATCACACTCAAGAAAATCGTAATTTACGTTGATAAATGATGCTCAAAACGTTATTAAAATTACCTCAAATAATAAAAGAATATTTTCTACAACAATTATACTAAAAAAAAATCTCTAAAACAAATTGTCTTTTTTTCTACAAATATTTTAAATTCATCATAAAACTACTATAAAATCGGACGCACGAAACAATTCAAATCAGTCTGCCGCGAGGCTTTTTAGAGAGAGGACGTATCGCTCCTACCGAGCGTTTGACCTTTGCGGCGCGTACGAATTTTATGCGATAACTCATCAACATGTTTTGATACTCGATAATAATTTTTGTTTTATAATTTGAATTATTTATTAAAAAAAAATATTAACATTTATGATAACAAATAATGTTTTAGAAATAATGAGCAATAAAACAACATTATTTTAAACCGACTTCCAAAAAGGAGGTTCTCAATTCGGCCGGTATGTTTTTTTTTATGAATATGTTCAACGATATCTCCGTCAATTCTGTACCGATTACTAAAATTCTTTTTTTATTCAAAAGAATGGACTTGCCGTTTGGTCCCATGTCAAGGAAACCAGGATCTAATGATGGCATTCTAGAGAAATTGAGAGGAACTTTAGAAAATCGTAGGGTGATTAGTGCATTTGTTAAGTTTTTCGTTAATTATCTTAAAGCATTATAATTAAATGAAGGTTTGGAGTCGATCTTATGATGGACCTGGAAGATAGTCGAGGGAACTCTTCAACGACTAACAGCAGTTACCTCGTGTTTGGGCTTGATTAATTTGTATCGATGAGACCTTTACAACCAGATAGGTTGTGACACTCAAAAGTAATAAAAAAAAAGACTTTAAAAGCTGAAAAGTATAAAATAACAAATATTTAATTTAATACACCTTTTATGCGATGCTAATTTATACTTTTGTGTGTATATTACCTATTGATAAGTGTGAAGTCGGTGCCAAGCCTCAAAGAAATAAAACTATTAGAAAAATAAACTACAAAATTATAATTCGAGATGACCGTTAACGAACGTTTGCCCGCTTGGATTGGTCGCATTTTTATTTTATTTATGTGCTACATCGCATAAGAGGTATTACATTACATATTTGTTATTTTATACTTTTTAGTTTTTGAAGTCGGTTTTTTTTAACAAAAAAGGAAACGAAATAATTTAGAAAGTCCTGCTTTTAGTGCTAAAAGGTTGTCCCGATAATATATGTTGTACATATACAGACGAGGCATTTTTCAAGTAGGCGTGGATGACGATATTCAAAACTATAAGGAAAGGAATATCGAAAATTGCTAGCGATTTTAATAAAAACTAAAACTGCAATTAGTATATGAAAAATCAATACCCCATTATGGCAAAAAATATATTATTCACAAGTAAGTTATAGATTTTTTTTTTACTCGTATGTTGCTTTGTTTTTAAAAAGTTTCGTTATTTACCAAAAAAAAATCATGTCTTATTTTAAAAACAAAAAACTAAGTATTTGTTTTATTCATTATTCCTTGTTGTGAATAATGGAATATCGAATCGAAAGGTATTACGTAAATTATATCTAATCATATACTACCTTCTACGAATCGTAAAAAAAAATATACTCGTATTTATACTTTTGTCAATAACTTTAACACAATTTATAATTTCCAATGGATCAAAACCGTTCGGCCGGAGTATTCAGAGCGAGCGCGCCGTCACCACATAGACAGTGTGCATGCGGACACGCGTGCGCGTCTGTGTGAGTGAAATTTGAGTTGTCGCGCGGTAGATCACGGCTCTTAAAAGAATATCTTATTTTTTATAAAATATGCATAGCTTTTTTATAGTAATTTTAGCATTTTAAGTTAACGTGCTCGATTAAGCTTTTCTTTCAATACAGCTGTTGGTTTTCCAAATAAATAAATACATTAACGACAGATTTGTTGTAAACTGTTTGAATTGTGACAACTTATTTGTTAGTCTCCTCATAAACATAATGTTAAACTAAACATTGTAGACAAACACTTTAATGTCAAATCAAAATAAATGAAAGAAACATATCAAAATTTAAACCTAAAATCCAACTAAAAATTTAACACCAATAACACTTTTCTACCTGAACGTACAGAGGAATGAGTATGTATGTGATACGTGCCAGAAAATATTATTATGTCACAATAAATATTGTTCTAACGCGTTTCTACGGAACAACTGTTGGGTTGAATAGACCCCTGTAAGTTAAGGAAAGGTTAGCGATTACTGCTTTTTTATTTTTAAAAGATGTCTACGATGATTAAGGCTGGGTTGGTTCAGATTCATGGCAGAGGATACATGAGTTAGCCTAGGTTTTTACATATGACTAGGATTAAGCAGCGACTTGTAAGTTTCCAGTGTAGAGCAAAGGCTTTTCTGTCACTGGTGATTGGCGACAGTGAAAATGAATACACGTAATTTCCCAAAGTGGATTAATTTATTTATCACAAAACTGGGTATAAAAGCATTAAGAGCTAATTTTCCCATCGCCAGATAACTTTTATTCCAGGAATAAAATTTACTTTTGACAGATTTTCTTTGGAATAACTGTCAAAATTTCAAAATGATTTCTCGAATAATGTGATTTGGAGAATTATATAACAAATAGGTATTTATTTCGCGTCAGATAAGCATTTATTTCACATCGAACCCGCAATCCTTCATTCAGCATTCCAACATTTTGACCTCTTTTGACACATTATTCAAAACACATAGACAATTCAAAACCTCTAAACCGCAATACAAAACACCGTATAAAAATGTCCAACATCTAGAATTCAGCACTAATGACCGAACACATTAGGAGATACACGCATACAATCCTGCGTCATAACTACAAAGCTACAAGAAAGTTAAAGTACCAATTTAAAAGCACAAAATAAGCTCACCAAACAAAAGGTGAATTTTAAGTATTTTTCGTCCAATTAAAACTTTGCCAAATGAGCGTTAAACAAAAATGGCGTGTTTTTTACTCCACACCGAACCTTTTTCCATAATTCATTAACAAAAACGAGGGTAGCAATAAGCATTGGAATGTTAAAAAAGTTGGAAACATTTTGTTTTTGTTTTGATGAGTGTTTAGATAGTTGGGCTTGGTTTATTTTTAATCGACTTAAAAAATAAGATTCTGAATTTGATTGTACTTTTTATTTTTGTAACTTGTAACCTTTATAAATTAGCCATCTAAGAACTAATCAGTGGCTTTATTTATTTGACTTGTGTTTCATGTAAAATTTTACAAGATACCTTTTTCTTTACTTGACTTTAAATTATGACAACATGTTCCTACAATTAAAGATTAAACAGAAGATTAAATAGAAGTAACATTTTCTGTAAATAAATAAATAATTTAGCACATTCTTAAATACTTATCTAAAAATAATACCCAATACCATACCACAAACATATCAAAATAATCCTCATTTTAATATAACTTTCGCTTGTAGCTATAACGTATTTTCCCCAAAGATTTAACCGAGAGATGTTAATACGCCCACACTAGCCTGTAAATGACCGAATCTGTACAATGTTTCAAGTTACTACAGTTATTTGGGAAACAATTTAATAAGGTAACAAGGTAATAAAGTTGTAAATGGATAATTATTTGTGTAATACGACCACTTAATGTGGGTGTAATTTGAACTACACATTCCCGTAGAAGTTAAAATGACGATATGTTTGGTGAATTATTTGAATCAACTTTTTCAGTGTACTTATTAGTTTGTTTGTCACTATCACACTACATAGTTATAAAACATGAACCATTTTTCGATATATCAGTTTGTCACTATCACATTCATATTACGAAGTTATAAAACATCACTTCATAGTATAAAACAAAGTCTGTCTGTCCCTATGTATGCTTATATCTTCAAAACTTTGCAACGGATTTTGATGTGGGTTTTTTAATAGAAATTGAGTGATTGAAGGGGAAAGTTTTTAGCATAATTTTATTCCAGTATTTCCACGGGAGCAGAAACTACGCGGGTAAATCGCGGGGCGCTGTTAGTTTAAACATAAGCACAGATAACTAAATAGTTACTTCGTCCTTAAGTAGCAGCTTAGGGCTGCAACGATACAGACAAAACCACATCTGCTACTATAAAGGCAAGATTTAGTAACTACACTTAGGTCACAATAGTGGTTATGTAGTTAGTTAGTCATGTCTGCTGCCCAGGTTCCAAACCCTAACTTTCTAGAACAATCTAAACCTTTTCATTTAAGAAACACAATGTCATCGCAAATATATATAACACCGGCCGCTAAAAGCTGGATATTCAAATCTGATCCTCGCAGGATTAATACCATACGCAATGATGATGATCGCAAATATTTTGCTTTAATCTGCCACACACCATTCTGTTTGTTGTAACTAAATAGAATTATTTTTTGTTCATGTCTTATCACTGAATCTTTTATTGGAAAAGGATTCTTTGTCAACACTACAGCGTAATGGTAATCGCACATATCACGAAAGTGATTTGGATTAGTGACTTGTATTTTTTCTTTATTGTATTGGTATAGAAAGAATGATTTTTGGAACGTGATGTCATTAATATTATTTGAGTTAGCGTCTATCAACAAACAGTTCTTATATTGTAATGTACTTGTGATTGTAAGTTAGCAATTTTCTACAATAATAGTTCTTACAATTGGGTAATCCTGTTAAGACTTTTGACGGATGTAGTTGTAAAGTCTAGTCGTAAATACGACTGTCAATGATATAAGTTCCATGACGGTGAGAGACGGCCACGGAAGTACATTAAGCGCGAGCGTATGTTGACACGTAGGCGACGCAGGCCGCGCAGAGCAGAGCAGGCACGTGTGACGCAGACATGTGTCTGTCCTGCTCTCTCTCGCGACGTTCCATGCTTTTACAAAATTTGGTCAGCTCTGCCCTACGCGGCCTGCGTCGCCTACGTGTCAACATACGCTCGCACTAAAAGCTGTTTATGTGTTGACCAGCACAGCGTTGCCAGCCAGAAGTTGCTCGGGACAAATAGCAAAGAATCCGTTGATAGTCAATGAGACTTTGCAACTTTTACTTTTATATGTTAAATGTTTAAGTTGAGTAAATAAAAATACGCTTGTACTAAATGTGCGACCGACTTTATACAGTAGGGTAGCCTTTCAGAGTACTACGAACTGAAGCGCTTTATTTTCTGTTTTCTGTGGCTGTGGCAAGCGCTAAATAAGATGAAATTACTTGAAGCGCTGAGCGTTTTGTTCCTTCAAAGTAATAAGGCAGATTTAAAATTGCTTTGAATAATGATGAATAATGAATTTTAAAACATATATTTTTCATGCTACCCACTAGCATGAAAAATACTTATATGTTTTAAAATTCATCATACAAAAAAAATGTTTGCCAGAAACATTCTGGCAGTATGAATTAAAGCAAAATTATTGGTTAAATAATATTTTAATCTTGTAGTATGTAGTTTCTAATACCCTAAAATCCCTAGATAGAAATAATTAATATTGTTAAAGGTTAGTTGCTACGTGAATATGTTAGAGTTATTATGTTCCTTATTTCTTAATACATATCTTCACGTAAGAGGTAAGAAGTCTTATTATATTTGATTTATAAATCTTTAAAACTACTCATCCAATATCTCATAGTATCACCGAAGGACATCAGCTACATTTCATTCTGATTTTTCATCGGTAACTCAGTTAAAACCGCAGTAGAAAGCTAACAAAAGATACATCACTACATAGTATAAAACAAAGTCGCTTTCTCTGTCCCAATGTATGCTTAGATCTTTAAAACTACGCAACGGATTTTGATGCGGTTTGTTTTAATAGATAGAGTGATTCAGTGGGAAGGTTTACGCGGGTACGGAAATGGGAAGTACGCGGGTGACACCGCAGGGCGCCGCTAGTATATTAAAGAAAATTATACACAAAACAAATATCAAAACATATTTATAAATAACTAACTATAATAACATATCAAACCCCCAAATCTAACATCGAAGGTCATTAATTAAATTCCCAAAAGGGCAAACATATCACAGTGACAACGCAATTACAGTGGATCCAATAAATATATTGGACTTGCTGTGCCCGGCGGGTTTTATCCGCGTAGATAGAGACCTATATGCCCGACCAATATGCCCACGGGAAAGAGTTCCCTTGGGCATATCGGGGTCAAATAAAACCTATGTTACTCCTTGAAAGTAAACTATCTATTAGTGAAAGAATTTTTAAAATCAGTCAAGTAGTTTCGGACCATATTCAATGCAAAACTGAACACACTGAAAGAATTTTTCAAGGACGAAAAGTCCCTGATATTAGCGCGTTGAAACAAACAAACTCTTCATCTTTATATTAATAGTATAAAACATTCAATTCAACCTCATTACCTGTAAATTCAAATAGAATTTAGAGAATCCAATACAGTGTTACATCACCCGACATCGCTCGCTCGCCCCAATAAATATGCAACGAACCAAAACTGTAGCCATCAATCCACGCCAGAATGGAGTGCAAACAGTTTACCATAATATCTTTTTTGGACATGGAAATTTATTTATCTATTTTATTAGCTATCTTTGGATTAATGACTGTCTTTGATAACTTATTTTCTTATTTTTTTAAGTCTCTGTTAGTCTAGAAACAGTTATAAACTTAGTTGTCCTAAAATCAGTTCTATTCCTTAAATCTCTGTTATCCTAAATATAGGTATACACCTAGTTGTCCTAGGGTCAGTGATTGATAATATAATAATCGTAAATAAAGTTGCAACACATACTTTGTAAAACACATTATGTTTTTTCTTGCGATGTGGGTTGCACACACTAGTAGGCTAGTTAACCCCTCGAACTGAGCAAAGTATGCTTGTGTCTGGAGTGGGTTCACGTCAATAGTGCAATGGGCGGGGATCGAGATCACGAGCCTTTAGAGGGGCTTTTTGGGCTATTTACATCAGCCTGTAAGATCCCAATAGGCAAAGACCTATTTCTCACTGATGGTATCAGTATAATGAGGAGTCATCAGCAAGACTTCGCCTGCCTAAAGCATGTTGGTGATCTTAATGTCGAGACATGTTTGGAAAATACCAAATACGCTTTGCACATTAATATTACTTACCTACATTACACAAAAAAAAATATATTTTTTTTTAAACATTCTAAAGTTTTAATCTTGCAAAATTGCATTCTCGAAAAAGGGAGATCCAGTGAAGGCAATTGGAGTTGACATCTAAGCAAACAAAAGTTGCGAAATTGCTTCTGAACCAGGAAATAGACGCAGGTGCACGCGGTGCAACGGGAACAACAGGGAAATTGAATCCGATACGTATTAAAATGTATACCAACTTTATCAGTTTTAAGTACTTTTTAAATCTTTGTATTGTTACTTGTGAGCGGGCAGATTTCCTGATTTGGACATCTCTAATTTGGGTTTTAGTGTGCGCTGTGATGTTTTTTGGTTAATTCTTTGAATGGTTCACTACCTACGAGTTGGCAGATGAAATTCAGAAGGAGCACATCAGAATCCATAAAACCACTTTGGAAAACTCTCGGATAACTTTCCAGGTACCTCTTTTAAATGATCGTTATTGTAAAAGTATGGATTGAAATATTGGACATGAAGTTAGTACAACCAATAAGTATAACCTGTGCGTAGCTATAATAGGTATACAAATTTAAATTTTAAGTAAGGAATTTTTGTGATTTGTTTAAATGTTTTGATTTGTGTACTGTTGCTGTGCCTATAAATAAATAAATAAACCCATCTAGACACGGGTCACCTCTGCAAGTTCAAATAACTACATTTTGTATCATACTAGACTTAGTTTAGATTATAAAACATCAATAACGTTACTCTAACCCATGAAAAAGATGTAAAGACACTCAAAGTGTTAAAACCTTACAAAAGTCCAATAAAATCGTCATATGTTTACTTTACGTTTATCGCAGTCCGCTGTCAAATGACTGTTAAACATTCAAAGCTTACCCGCATCATATTAATTCAACACATTCACAAAATCTGGACGTTTTAACAAAATTCTTAATGTCAGAATGGGATTAATTTACGGTTTTGTATTGTATACAATTAGCAGGGTTAGGGAAACTTAAGCCTGCCCTCATTAAGCCGTTAGTATTGTAACGAGAACAAAGATGTAATTGGTTGTAATTCTTTATATTGGGTCAAAGGATTGTCAAAGGTTTGCCAAGTACATGTACACGAGTGACGAAATTATTCGCCGTTCTATTGTCCTTTATTTTGGGAATATTTAACATTTCGAAAGTGGTAAACGTTGAAATTTTAATTGTAAAAGTTTCCGCGATTATTATATTTTGGACATTGTTGAGTGGTTTTTGCTTTTAACCTGAATTTTAAGGGAATTGTTGTAGTTGAGAGGTCGAGTGTGTAAAGACAAATTAGATATTTTGATTAAATTCTTGCTCTGATTAGGGTCGAAAAACAATTTGACAAAAATGACGAGGACGATAATAATGAAATAAAGGTATCATTATTTCTCCAAAACAAACTTGTTAACACTTAAACAAGCAAATTGAATGAAGTGATGACCATTGAAATGTGAAAGAGTCATCAAAAACTTTAAGAGCGCACACTCAATGGGGCATAAACAGTTTTCATCGGTCATCTCATCTCAAATGGTACATAAATTACAATTGATACTGACAGTAAACTCGCTAGCGTTATGACAGTAAGATGGACGTTGAATATTAATTTTATGAGACACATAAAATGTGTTTAGTTTGGAAAATGGCTTGTAACAAAATAATATACGGTGACAATAATATTTATCTGTGAGCTGAATCGTATAGTATACCCGTTAAATACAATGTGAGCTGTGAATCCTATATTTTATTCGCTAAATACTTTGGTAAATAATGTTGGAAAATTAGAATGAAAAAAAAAAACACGCAAGGAGAAGCATTGATACTCCTACATCCGTAGCCTCTGGTTCTCACAAAATATGAGTCGACACGCAAAGAAGATGAATTTATGTTCGCGAATAATTACGAGAAGATTGACACAGCTACTCTAGAAACTTTCTAAGAAAAGATTATAGGTAAGAGTTACTTAGGCACAACCCGAAAAGAAACCATCAGCTCCTTATGCCTAAATATTACTTTAAACTTACGACAATAATCAAAATTTTCTTACCAAACAACACACATGGCATATGGAGTAGTTACGCCTTTTTTCACACTTAGCGCACACGATGGCCACTTAAACTCTATTGTGCGAAGACAAGGGATGCAACAGGCTCCAAGACACTTTATTTGGTGTATAACCCTTGAGGATGTGTTAAGCGGAAAATGGCTATATTAATTCTGATAGAATGGATTTATAGTTTAATACCGAGCGTATTTTAGAACCATTTTTGCGAGCGTCTAAAGAGATTTAGCATTTTTTGTATAGATGCATTGCTTATTTATTTCTTTTTATTTTATGGGGCAACGTTGCGAGGTATTATCTATTCTCCAGACATTTAACAAAACCTTTCTAAAAGTACTTTGCCATCAAAATAAGCAAAACTAACACGCTTTTACTTGAACAGCAGTCTAATTCAGATACTTTTCTAGATACGTCGTTTTACATCAAAAGTATATAACTATCGACAGCTATCAACAGTAATTAACACTAAAAATAGTAATAAAGACAATGACAATCAAACCTTTTACTATTTGCTAAGTAATAGCGAAGTAAAATGGCAATCATAAAACAAAAACGTCTAATTGCTGCCAGATTTCGATAAACAGTTGTAACTTCGACTGTTGAAAGCATCTGGTACTTCCAACACCACTTACAACCGACTTTAATACATTCTTTTATGTTGATTGATGGTGTTTGAGTTAATGCCCACTGGATCTACTTTTGCAGTTCAGCCATTTATCTTTGTCGTATTGTAACAGTGCGACGAATAAAGGTTTATAATGAATGGCTTATGCAGTTTCTTTTGTTCTTTGCTTTGCTTTTCTTTCATTACGCTGGCGACGATTCTCAATGGTAGTATGGTATAGTAAGTACGTAGGTAGTGTTAGTTTTCTTCACTTTTTTGTGGAAAATGCTGAAATATCATTGCAGCATATTGATGTTCATCCTAACTATCCTAACTTCCTAACTAATATTATAAATGCGAAAGTAACTCTGTCTGTCTGTCTGTTACCTTTTCACGGCTAAACTACTGAACCGATTGACTTGAAATTTGGTACAGGGGTAGCTTATGGTCCGGGAAAGGACATAGGCTATGTTTTATCCCGAAATTCCCACGGGATCGGGAACTACGCGGGTGAAACCGCGGGGCACAGTTAGTAAGAACATAATACTCCTAATCAATAGGTATAATTAGAGAGAATTGGTGCAATAATCACAGCTGGTTCAATACGTGTATGTGAAAAGCCGAGCCAAGTTTAAATAATAACAAAAATCTTTCGCCTCAGGAATCAAACCCGGAACTTCTGCCATGGCAGGCAAATAATAACTCAAAACAGAAATACGTATAACATTTCAAATGAAACAAAATTTCAACCAACTTAAAACGGGATAATATGTTTAATTTTAGGATACGATACGGAATAGTCCCATAGGCGTTTCAATAAAGATTGACTACAGTTACAAACTTCGATTTCGTACGAAATTATATGTAAAATGTTACTGTAGTAGTTAATAACAATACGTATTAGAATTATTCAAATTCGAGCCCTAAAATAACTCGAGTTACGGAACATTTTGAGAGCCCAATTTATTAATAGCTCCGTACTTTTGAATATTAATGTTTATACATGAGCATATTTGCCCATGTCTCTAGATTGGAACGGGATTATAATTTAAATTACATTGACGTACAATATGTATCATAATTCATAAGTAACGTAATCAGTCTTTTTTTCATCGGCTTAAAATTACGATATGAAATATGACGATATTCATCTACACTAATATTATAAAGAGGAAAGATTTATTTGTTTGTAACGCTCCAAAACTACTGAACCGATTTCAAAAATTCTTTCACTAATGGAAAGTTAATAATAATTTATCAGTGCGTGACAAAGGCTATATTTTATCCCCATATTCCCACGGGAACGAGAACTGCACGGGTGAAACCGCGGGGCGCTACTAGTCATAAATATTTTTCGCAGTAAGACTATTTAAGTAGTCAAAAAGAGCATCTAGGCTAGTGAAACCGCTTAAGGTTAAAACCGCGAGACACCTTTACTCTGGCCACACATTGATTAATAATAATCGCATAGATGGAAAAAAGCAAATAACAACTCCACATAACGTAGCAGTAGCAGTAATTCCGGAATACCCAATTGCATTTCACCGTTTATCCCCAACTTGTGGCCCCATTCGGTAATGGAGTAGGCTCAAACATACCGACGGTAGACATAAAATTTTCCATTCCATACCTCACAGGTATAACCAATTTTTCCCCTTTCACTGTTGAGTAAATGATAAACGCGACGAAATTTACTTTAACAAACCTATTTGAAAAATTTTATAACCACTTAGTCTTATTGGAAATCAAATTTTATATTTTGAAATAGATTCAAAACTTTAACCCCAACTGGGATTTGATTCCAGGACCATGTTCTAGCACTGCTCTAGCCAACTTCAGCAACATTAAAATTCTTAGGTTCTAGGCCGAGGTGAAACTTTTGGATGTAGGTACTTATTTTTCAAAATGCCCAAAGCGAAAATTGAAATTTAATTCCTTTCAATATTTAAAAAAAACTATCAGATTACAATAAGCAGTGTCTACGTAGGCGTTTGTTTGGTTCAAAGTTGAAGTGAAATAAATTACAGCGTAGAACAATGTTTCTGAAGTTCGAGGTCGAACTTTTTCAATTAAAAAAAGGCCTGGATTGTTAAATACTTATGTAATTTAATTTTGGATGAAATTGGTAGGATCAATGTTTGTTATTATTTATAGGTTCTGCTCTGTGGTTTTATCCGCGTAAATACTGATTCGAATTTGGGGATAAATTCTATCATTAATTATGTTCAGGCGATTTACTTTAGGTATGCGTAACTTTCATCAAATCCGTTTCACCGTTAAAACTTAATTTTAGGATAATAGTGACTCTCAAAACTTTTCAATGCAATAATTATAACTTAATCGTAAGAAATATAGAAATTTCCTAAAGACCATTAGAACATAACATAACATAATCATTCACTACATCATCTCATTATAGTAACTGACCCCTAACTAAGTTCGAAGCTCGTATTTAGGGTATCAGAAACTACGCACACACTCATTCACACACACACCCAGATCGAGACAAACATTTGTGGTTCACACAAATATTCATCAATCGAACCCGAACCCCATTAAAATATATCTATGATTACTAAACAAAAGTCTTTCAAAGCAAAAAAACTCACTTTTTCTATATCAATATAACCTCACCCCGAACCAAAGAGATTGCTACAATTGGAACTGAGGACTGGTGACATTTGACAGATATTGGCTCTGTGACGAATATCAGGTGCTCAGCTGTATTGGAGACGAGTCCAACAGAATTGTGCTGATTTGTCAGCTCTCAATATTTGAAAAAGTTTCAGAATTCAACAAGTATAAAGGATAGATGTATTGATTTCTTTGATTTACTAGAACATCAAAAATAAACTGTAAAGAATTTGAAACGTCAGAAAATGTAAAAGGAAATTATAACCCAAGAAAAGTCGTTAAAGTAGTTTTAATTCAAAGTTTTACAATTAAACCAAGCACATGGATAAATTTTTGAAAGTGAGGTAAATAAGTTTATGTCTATCCTTGTGACCAAACATCGTCATAAACAAGAAGAAGATCGGATATGAATCTCAGGGTAATAGAAATTCTAAATGTTCCAAAAATGTTTCCAAAAATCACTCCGTATATTAATATCCATGAATGTTAGACCTATTAAATACCAGTAGGCATCACTTCCAATTTAAATTACCTATAAGAATAACACTTATACCAATTGACGTCACCGCATCGAAAGCATTATACAAATCAATAAAATTTCAAGCCTAATAAAAATTTCAATACTCCAGAAATAGTCAAGATGATATGACAGAAAATCGAAAGGTGCCGACGTAACTAGACATAACTAGACATAACCAGACATAACTATAGAACTTCAAATTGTAAAGTGACATCACAAGTCGTCTATACTAATATTATAAAGAGGAAAGATTTGTTTGTTTGTTTGTTTGTAATGAATAGGCTCCGAAACTACTGGACCGATTTCAAAAATTCTTTCACTAATGGAAAGCTAATTTATCAGTGCGTTATTGTGCGTTAGTGTATTGTCATGTGCTAATTTATCCCCGTAATCCCACGGGAACGGGAACTACGCGGGTGAAACCGTGGGGAGCTACTAGTTTACAATAAAGACGATAGACTCAATTTCGTCTTCGATATATTACAACTGTGACATTACGGCTATGAATGGTGAATAACTTTACAGCGGTGGAATCAGATTTAGTTTCCATTTGGAATTTGGTGACTGAATAACAATGATATAGATTGATGGTAATGGAATTGATGAATCAATACTTCATTATTAGATGGACATGTTTTGAAAAGCTAATATATAAAAAAGTAACGCGTAGTTTCTGATACCCTAGATACAAGTTTCGAACTTTAGTTAGGGGTCAGTTACTATGAGATGATGTAGTGAATGTTATGTTGATAAGAAATTGTAGGCATTAAGCTGTCTTTGTGTCTTATATCGACGAATAAATCACTCTATCACCTTCATAAAGCAACTGACCTCTAATAAGATTTATTACCTGCGTCTAGCGAATTAAAAACTACACACACCCATGTTATTAAAAAGAAAACATGCATCAATGGACCCAGAAATAGACTTTATAAAATAAATAGTTTCCCATAAAATTTGGAGTCTACATAATGTTGCTACAGTAATAATTTATTGACAAGCCCGGGATTATGGTAAATCCCTGACTAAATCATTTACCATAATCCCATGAAACACTTAGGGAAAAATCTGAAGCACATCAACAGAAAATATTAAAGTAGGTATGTATATTTACACTGGCTCTGATTTTCTTTCGACTCACCTACTAATGGGAAGCTAACGATAATAGAGTGGAATCGGTATTGCTTTTTCGGGACATTTGGCAAATAACTGAATCCCTTTTCAGTTGGGTGGCATGAGGTAATATCCAAGGGTGGTACCATTGATTTTTTTAACGAAACCACCGCGAATCCACAGGGATTACTATGATTATATCGGATATTTTATTGAATATTTTTCTTATTCGATATCGGAGATGAGATTAAATTTTGTAACTTTATATGAGAATTTTTGTTTTGGGTCTTAGAAATGAGACTTTTGGGGACATTTATTTATGACTAGCTTAGCTATCTAGTATACTGTAGAACTTTTCATCTACAATTTCGCGTGTATCAGTTGGAGTCAGGTTTTGCATATGATTTTAATACTCGTATTATAATTCTAATACAAAATCATAATTTTCTTTACTTTCTATAGGAAAATAATAAGTACCTGTACCGCAGAATAAACGGAAAATAAATTCGATAAGGCATTGGCCATTCTGGATGAAAACTTACCTTTCCCTAATACTACAAATTTACTACCTTGAAAACAGAACAAAAATTAGCTTACCAACCACGAAAACAAGATGATTACCAACAAATTTATTTCCTTGCATCAATGTAAGCGAAATTCACAGGCATAAAGTCAAAGAATTACGATACTTACACACCCAAATGAAAGAATTTGAAATCGAGCGTATGGAACTACCATGGGAAACAGTAAAATACCACATATAATAACAGCTTAGTTACCTACTTTTTCATTGTTTTTACCATCTTAACAGTACCAGTGGTCATTGCTGAAGTGAATTTTGATAGTTTCTTTTTTTATTTGATGAGCGTTTCGTGCTTCGTATGGTCACACGTTAAGTCGTCTGTCAAGGTTGATGTACTTACGTCAGCGATCAGTACATTAGTAAAGAGCCCTTAAAATCTAACCAAAAGGATATAGTGCAACAGAAGGACAATAGTGTTATAGAAGGAATGCAGAAAACTGACCTTAGAAGTTCTTACGTGCAGTCCACATACAAATTCATCATCATCAGCTCGTATAATGTCCCCACCGAGGGGCTCGAGCCTACCCTGAATTAGGGTGATTGTGCCTAAGTCGATCACGCTGGCCAAGTACGGGTTGGTCGACTTCACACACAACCCTAGAATTTCTTCCCAGGTGTGTGCAGGTTTCCGCACGATTTTTTCCTTCACCGTAAGAGCATCGAAATTAACGCACCTAAGAATTCGTAAATTGAAAACACATTGGTACGTGGCGGTACTGGACTACACACAATATTGGTTATCATCTGTGGTATTTATAGTATTAGCAGTCAGTAAGGGTCTTAAATTGAGGTTGAACATTTCCATTAAATATGCAGTCTCGGAAACCGGACGAGATCTGTTCCGATGAATGTGAAATGATGTTGAATTTATCATACTTTCCATTTTTGATCTTACATTTAAGTTTATATCTGGTTGTAAAAAGGTTTTGAAGCAATCAATCGGTCAGACTGACATTATTTTGCGATGATGTAATAGAAATCATAGGTTCGATTCCCATGAGGGATTTTTGCGATGCACTAATATTTTTATGAATGTGTGCATAATTTTTGATATGTTATTAACAAGCTCCTTAGTACTAACGTAATAACTTAGCAAATGCTATCGTCACCTAGTTCATTATATACTAAGCTATGCTTGCGGTTTCATCCGCGTCATAACTAGGTACTCTTCTCCTTTGCGTAGTCACATGGTGAAAACTAAGTGCCCAAGGGATCTTGGGCACTTAGAAGCATCATGAAATCGGATTAGTGGTTACGAGCTTACGAGATTAGCGGGTTCAAACAAACTCTGTCTCTACTTATATAATGTAGATCTAGGGTATCATCACAGATATAGATGTATCATAAACAGGCAGCTATGTACAGTACACACGCATAAATCACTACATAGTATAAAACAAAGTCGCTTTCTCTGTCCCTATGTATGCTTAGATCTTTAAAACTACGCAACGGATTTTAATGCGGTTTGTTTTAATATACAGAGTGATTCAGTGGGAAGGTTTTAAGCATAATTTTATCCCTATATTCCTACGGGAACGGGGGTGAAATCGCGGGGCGCCGCTAGTTAGCAATAAAAACAAGCTACAATATATGACATAAAAGCGAACATTCCATTAAAATAAAATAAAAACAATACTTTGACAACAAAGAGAAAACTTTATCCATTATTTACACAAGCAAAATTGTTTGCTACCAAAATACTTATTATAAAATGCTGCTTGTCGCTGATACGGCTGAAAATTGTCTCAAATTGTTATGACAAAGGTGAATACTTGAGTTTACTTAGCTGGAGTAATGATGTACCCAACTTGATGTACAATAACCGAAGACGTAGAAGCCTGGAAAGAAGAAGAAAGAAAGAAAGAAAAATGTTTTATTTGGACTTCACACAAAAACTTACAACTACATAACAATATTTAAAAACACAGTAGGTTCATAAAAAGTTTTAAAGTGTGATGCCCAAAAGGACACAACTCAGCAAATAACTGTGATCAAGGGCAAGCCCAAGATTACAGCACTGATTTTCAGTTGTGCCCTAGGGGGCGTCGCGGAATACAAAAATAAGTGTTGAAACAAAAATAAAAATAGATAGGGTATAAAATAGTAATATAAACATAAACGTAAAAAACTAAAAACTACTAAACATCAGTAAAAAAATAATAATAATACTAGTATTATAGTACTAAGTAGTAGCCGACCGTCAAGCGTCAAGCCAAGCGTCAAGCAAGCAATCATGTGTGACATTCCATTTAAACTTGAATCAATCAGATCAAAAGACGCCGCTCGCGCCGATCGGCAATGTCGGCATCCATCAAAGGAAGAAAGAAATATTTAAAATTTATATTAAATTCGGAGGATTTAACAATATTATTATCAAGTAATGTATTTAGGTCAATTTAATGAAAAAATTAAGACTAAAAAACGGCAGGCAAATGAGCGCATAAGACAAAAATTTGCACGCGCCTCCAAGTGAGTAAGCTACAATACAATCCGTCCCCATGCTAGTTGGAAGCAAAAAGTAGGGTAAGTTTGAAAAAGTTTAAGTAATTATCTAATATTTGTATACTATTTATGCTATTTGCTTTTCAATATAAAACAATTTCAAAAATCTACAAACACTTTTAACTGTTTTTAGATTCCGCACCGGGGGAGGCAGATTGTTCCAGCACTTGGAGGCGGCATACCTGAAACTACCGCGGAATGCTGCAGTCCTAAATTGTGGAGTAAGGATCAGGTATGAAGACGCTCGCGTACGGTACATTTTACAATCATTTGCCCACTTGAGTTTGTCATAAAGATATTCTGGCTTTCGCGATGAAATGACCCCAAAAAGCAGGCCGGCTAGATGAACCTGCCTACGTGCGGACATTTTTAGCATTTTCGATTTATTGAGGTAAGGTGTTACGTGCGCCCGAGACGGTATGCTAAAGCAGAACCGAGCACAGGCATTTTGAACCCGTTGTATCAACCGCTCAGCGCGGGACAACAGACAGGGACCATACACAACATCGGTGTAGTTTAATTTGGACATTATCAGTGTCTCACAGAGTCGGATTCTAATGTCCTGAGAAAGATAGGGTTTGATATTGTACAGGATTTTTAGTTTATAAAAACAATTTCTCACTGCCTCAGATACATGCTGCTCAAACCTAAGAGCACCGTCCATAACCAAACCCAGATTACGGGCCTCAGTGACATATTCCAAACTTTCGCCCTGTATTTCGAGTTTCGGGTTTTTATCTAGAATTGCCTTTATTTGCTTTTTAGACCCTAAGACCATATATTTGGACTTTGCAGAATTTAACACTAAACAATTATTCCTAGACCACTTTGCAACACCATCTAGGTCATTATTCATTTTAGTAACAGCATAACCAGTTTCACTAGGGGTGCAATGTATGTAAAGCTGAACATCATCTGCATAAAGGTGATATTTGCAGTGCTTCAGGCAAGATGTGAGGTCTGCACTATACATGATGAATAGTAAGGGACCCAAAATTGACCCCTGCGGTACTCCACGATTATTATACAATCTAGATGATTCCAGTGTGTTTCCACTTGCATCCTTAACTTGCACTATTTGCGTCCTGTCATTTAGATAGCTATGGAACCATTTAGTCGTTTCAGAACTAAAACCATAATATGAGAGCTTGGAAAGAAGAAGAGTCGTATTAATTGCGTCAAATGCGCGTGAAAAATCAAGTAACGTTAAAATGGTTCCCTTGCCTTCATCCTGAGCTGCGAGAGTGTTGTCTACTATGTCTAACAAAGCTGTACATGTTCCTCTATTTTTCCTGAAGCCAGACTGATAAATAGGTAGAATACCTTCTGTTTCAAGGTACTTAATAGTCTGCATGTACACAACTTTTTCCAACACTTTAGAAAGACAGGGTAAAATGCTTATTGGCCTCACATCTTTGACACCAGTGACATTAGGTTTTTTAGGAAGCGGTGTAATCAGAGAGACCTTCCAAAGGTCAGGAAAAGTAGAGGTTGCTATAGAGTTATTAATTATGTCAGTAATTGAGGCAAGAGAATGAGGTAGTGTTCCTAAAATCATATCCAAGCTAATTTGGTCTATTCCTATGGCATTAGATTTCAGGGACTTAATAATGTTGAAAACAGTTTCTTCACTGACCATCTCGAGGTTAAAAAGAGCTTGTTTAAATCTGTGATACTCGAAATAGGAAAGTGTTGAAATACTGACAAAATTATTTCCGGGTACATCCAAAAAATGAAGGTTTAAAATATCAGGATTAGCACAGGATGGTGGCAAATCGTTACTATACTTATTATTTGGCAATATGGTCTTTTTAAGCGTATTCCACAATAATTTGGGATTTTGAAGGTTGCAGTTAATTTTATTATTAAAAAATACTTTTTTTTCTTGGTGTATAGCAGCAATTACTAATGACTTTAAATTTTTATATAGTGTTTTAGTGGAATCACATTTATTTGCAAAAAAATTATTATGATAATAATCCCGAAGTTTCATCATGTCCTTAATTGTGTCAGTGTGCCAGGGAAGAGAACGTGTTTTAATTAAAACTTTTTTGTAGGGGGCATGTATGTCATATAGTGTTAATATATAAGAATTCAAAGCAGCCACCTTATCATCAACTGTATTAAAGTTTTTTATATTTTGCCAATTTATTGAATCTAAATCATTATTAAAATATTCTTGCAAGATATCTTTTAATGGTCTATAGGTTAAGTAAAATGGTTTGGGCTTTTCTTTTTTAATTAAAAACTCTGCTGATTCTATGGCGTGATGCCCAAGGTCCGGTATGTATGAGACTTTTGCACTTTTAACATTAATGTCACTGAGGATTACGTCTATCAAAGTTTGGCTGTGGTCGGTGAAATGAGTTGGGGAAGTGATTAATTGTTGTAAGCTCATATAATTAATAAAATCATTTATCAATTTAGTTTTAGACTCCTTGGTGTTCAACATATTTATATTAAAATCACCAAGCAAGATTATTTTGTCAAAATTATTAAAAGATGATATGGAATCTGTGAGATTATCTAGAAAAATATTTATATCAATCCATGGAGGTCTATAGGCCGTTCCAATAAGAACACGATATGAGCATACTTTTGTAGTGAACCACATTTGTTCTATTTGAGAGTCTGATGGGAGTGGACACATTCTGATGTTAAAACCTTTTCTAATGTAAAACCCGACACCCCCACCACGACCTCCTTTCATTGTCGTCGGCCGCGGAATGTGACGCAGACGATAGCCAGGTACCGTGGGCGCACGACCTTCCTCACCATGCCTGAGCCAGGTTTCATTAATAGCCAGAATATCCAATGACAAATTTTCAACGGCTACAATAAATTCGTCATGTCTATTACCGAGAGAACCAGCATTGTACAAACCAACTGACAATAAGTGCTTAGAATTAATCATTGTTACAAGTGAAATAAATATTAATAGACAATATTGTACATAAAGCACTTAAATCAAAAATTGAATTAATTGGTTCTACATAATAATATAACACCATAAAATAAAGTTCTTGAATAGAATTAATCATAGAAATAATTATATTGATGAAAGTATGTAAAATTGACTGCTTATAGTTGTTTTGGATATAAACTGTGTTTAAGTATTTCAATCTAAATAATAGTAGTAACAATACATGAAATGTGCATAAAAATAAACATATTGATAAAAAAGTAAAAGATGTATATTTTATTAATCTAAACCTACTCTCAAACAGTGACAGCACCAAAAACACGCACAAAGTCCGCGTCAGATTTGAGCTGGTATGCGGATTTGCCATCGCCCTGACGCACGTACACCCGGCCGCGCCTCGTCCACGAATACCGCCACTGAAGTCGGCGGCACTCCTCCCGGGCACGGTGAAACAGCAGCCGGTTGTCGCGTGTGAGCCGCTCGTTGATGAAGATGCGGCCACCCGGCGCGTCCTCGGCGCGGCCGGCGTCGGCGGCGGTGAGCGTGCGGCGTACGCGCGCGGCGCGCAGCAACTCGTCACGCACCGCCCGGCGTGCCAGCCGCACCACCAGGCGCCGCGGCCGGGGCCGGGCGCCGGCGGCAGTTGTGGTGGTTGTTGGCGACGGCGACGGGCCCACGCGCTCAGCGAATACAACGTCGCGGTCATCCAACTTCACTCCTAGCCTAGCGGCGAGGACGGTGACCGCGTGGACTGCGTTCTCTCCCTTCTCCTCGGGGAGATGACCGATCTCCAAGTCCGCGAGTAGAGCCTCCTGGTCCCGGTCGCGCAGTTCTTCCCTCAGCTGCTGCACCGTGCGCTCCAACTCGACGACCTCCGTGGTAGGGGCCGACGCCGCATGTCGTGTCTCCAGCTCCGCGAGTCTGACCTCTACACCGTCGATGCGCGTGATGACGCCGGCGACGGTGGCGCGGTACTCCGCCATCTCTCGCCGAAAGTCGCGCATCTCGGCCGCGTACTCTGCGAGTTCCCGTCGCAAGGCGCGCACCCCCTCGGCGGCGGCGGCGGCGTCCACAGCTACGGCGTCCAGCGGCGCGACCGCCCGCGCCGGGCTCACGCCGACGGGGGACTCAAATGACTCCGTGACGCCCGCCTCATTCCCGCCAATGCCTCGGACAGGGGTACCGCTGTTGTCCCCTCTTCGTGACGTCTTCTTCCTGCAGTCCGGGCACATCCAGGATTTGCCGACCGGCGTAGCGTCGGGAATTGAGACGCAGGCTTTGTGGTATATGGCCTGGCATATACTACAACTGGCGACACCTACCGACGATGCCGAGATAAACTTTCTACACCCTAAACACGACTTCACCATGTTGTATTGATTTCTACAAAGTAGTACAGGCGTAGAAGTGCAGATGGCGTTAGCAATGACGCAGCCGTTCTGCGTAAGATGGCGCCACCAGTAGCAGTGCAGCACTTAAGTGTATGAGCGCTATCTACGTACCCTCACTATAAAATTGTTATAAACGGATTGGTGACCCTTATAGATACTAAATATGGGTCTCCAAAAGCATCCGCACGTACACAAACACTCACACTCAAGTATTGACAGTTTATCTAAATGTTAGGAACAATACAACAAACACTGACTGACACTGGCCGAAATTATCATAAAAAATAAAAACAACACTAAAAAACACAAGTTATATTTATGACGTCCGTCTACCCTCTGGACAAATCTAACACTGGAAACTGTCCGCAAATACTTACCACTACTATGTTTTTTTACTAAAAAATACGTTAAATTAAAAACATATTCTATTGCAAATTCAACCATACCTAAAACGGTAACTTTAAAGTTAAAAAAGACTTTAAAGAATCCGAATCTGTAAAGAATCCGAAACGTCAGAAAATTTATAAAAAAAACCGTTAAAGTAATTTTATTTCAATGTGTAGTGTTAATGTAAATCAAAGACATCATTAAAAAAGACTTTGAAAACAGCGCACTTCTGCTACTTCCTTTTTTCACTGTGCGCTCATTTTACGGGGACAATTTTGAGACGCTGGTTGTATATCTTAGGTTTTTGTATATCAATGTCTAACTGACATTCCTTTAAGAGAGATCCTTCAAAAGTTTCGAATCGAGCGAGTGTCATTAACGTGTTTCGCGAGCACATCTTTGCACAAATATTAATTGTTTATTCGAGCGAGAAATCTTTGTTTCGTGTTACATGTTGTTGTTAATTTTCGAAATTTGAACAAGGTTTTATTAGTCTGTATGAAAGGCGAAAGGCGCGTTAATGGCTGGTTGACTGAACTATCAACCCACAGCTCAAACCACTGAACTGATTGTGCTGAAGGCTTATGCCACTCAACCCCAAAAATATTTCCACTACTACCCCAAGATGTTTTTAGAAAGGATTTGTTTTGGGGTTGAGTGGAATATGCCGTGCTGAAGTTTAGCATCCAAATACTTTATTACATAGTTAGAGGGACAGCTAGTATGGTAAATGCATTGCAAGATCACGCTACGGAGTTTCTCTCTGTTGATAGGTATAAGAACACTAAGAAGGAATAGGTAGACATTGTCACTCCGCTTGCCCATAGCGTGTTGGTGATCTCAAACCCGACCTATGTATGTTTGAAAAATACAACAACAATCAAAACAGCAAACTAACCCATAATAATATACAATCTACAACTGGATTGTACAATTTTCAACATTTTTATAAATAAATAATGACCAAGTTATCTGAGGAAAAAGCAAATTGATTCGAGTTTAATAATACTAAAATGTTTTACAAACGGAGGTCGCAATCCGACGCGACGTTGCGCGACGAAATCACAGACGATCAACTAACGAGACTAGATCGAATGTTCTAGTGATGTCCTTTGCGTGAGTAAATGTATCGATAGATTTATTATTTATCGACTAGCTGTGCCCCGCGTTTTTACGCCACCTTATCCCGTGGGAATTTTGGGATAAAAAGTATCCTATATGTTATTCCTAGGTATGAGGAACATCTGTACCAAATTTCATTAAAATCCATTCAGTAGTTTTTGCGTGAAAAAAGAACAAACATCCAGACATCCATACATCTAAATAACCACACAAACATTCGGCTTTATAATATTAGTAGGATGTATTGTTGACTTGTAAGTGGTCTGGTGGCGGCTGTCGATGAAATTAGTACAGCAACTTAGGATTACAAAACACGAAATATTTATTTACTGTACTTCAAAGTTGTGTGCGTGCTTGTATGTGTGCATAATTGTACATTCGGTAGTATAGATAGTATCCAAAGGAAAAATCAAACAAAGAAAACTACCCACAAGACTTTTGGTTGGAAAGCTACCCAGTTTTAACGAAAAAATATGCATCGATGACAAAGTTATTCGTCTACACTTATATTATAAAGAGGAAAGATTTGTATTTTTTTGTATGTAACGAATACTCAAAAAGTACTGGACCGATTTGAATAATTCTTTTTCACTAGAAAGCTACATTCACCCTAGTAACGTAGGCTATATTTTATCCCCATATTCCCACGGGAACGGGAACCACGCGGGTGAAACCGCGAGACGCTACTAGTATTCATATTCAATAAATTAATATCGACAATCATTCAGTCCCATCCCTACGGACAAATGTGCAGTATTTTCACTGAAGCATTGTCACAGAAATTGAAATGAAATTTTATTCACGCAGATGTTTCATACAAATGTTCCCTCTTAGAGCACAATTGATGGCCTCTTCATTTTGCGGGTACTAAAATTCTGAATTTGATATGAAAACAAATTCGCAAATCAATTTGGAGTTTTAGGTAAAGAAACTATGTCTGTTTTGAAGATCTTATCAAAATTCAGTTTGTTAGTTTCTTGTTAGTTTAATACTCAAGTACTAAACGGGTTTTAATGATAGGTTAACAGATAGATTTATCTAGGTACTAAGCTAAAAATAAAATTTTGGGAAAGGATTTATGAATGGTACTAAGTTGAATGACAGTCTTCATCTTAGTAACTACCTATGTAATTACATAATCATTACATAGTATAAAACAAAGTCGCTTTCTCTGTCCCTATGTCCTTGTGTCCCTATGTATGCTTAGATCTTTAAAACTAAGTTTTGATGCAAACATTCAGTGGGAAGGTTTTAAGCATAATTTTATCCCCATATTCCTACGGGAACGGGAACTACGCGGGTGAAACCGCGGGGCGCCGCTAGTTTAGAATAATAGTTATTTATGGTACAAGCGAGGTAAGTTGGTGATTACTTCCGAGGCGCTATTGAGGCCCGAGCCGTCAGGCGAGGGTCTGAAGATAGCCGAGGATAGTAATCATCAATACACGCGTGTACCATACAACGTTTTTCAACACATTTGCGAAGAAATTATAATTTTTCGCTAATAAATAAACAGTTTTTCTATTCGCGCGCAAGACAACAAAGGTGATCGGCCATAGATTAAAAAAATATACTTATTAAAAAAAAACGAATGAATGAATGAATGGAATCGACCATAGACCTACCAAAAGTAAGGCAACATACCTAGTTGAAGTTTGTTTTTAAAATGTATGGAAACGATTTTTTTTGGTATCGAAACTTTTATAACTAAACAATTTAAAAAAATATCTATAACTCACTAGTGAATCAAGCGTGTCATTATTCAACTGTTTTTGCACAAATAAGAGCCCCTTTATGAGCAAGTGTGTTGAAAAAATATTATTTTTGTGTTTTTAATAAGCATTTTATCTTATAAGATTTTTTAAATAAGTATACCTACCTTAGAAGAAATTAAACTCAGTGAGTTTGAAACATTGGCACCAGAAATTAGGGTAAAATATCCGAAGTTAATTTACCCTCGGTAACCGTAGTCTACCCAATTAAACAAGTTTCATTATTCACAGTTCTGCTTAATTCATCTCCCGTCTGTTTGTCAGTTCATGGTTATCTTATTCTTTGGTCTGTCTTTGAGTTTTTATTACTAAGAATTTTCTAGAATTTCTTTTAAGTACAGTCAAAGAAAATCGTCTTTGTGTTTCTGATTGTTACATTTTATTTGCAAATTTAATTGGCTCTAGTTGATGTGTCTGTGATTAGGTATTTGTAATAATTTTCGTTGTAATCTAAGTACCTATTTACCACTCTACTTAAGCACTATGATCGATTTAGCAATTAACATAAAATTCGTAATAATTTCCCGGAGTAAACTGAAAATACCTATGTACCTATGTATGTATTGCACGACTCATGATGCGAAGCATCAGAGAGTGCTTTACGATCAAAAAATTTTTTCGCCTCATTTCGGCGGCTATTTTTATTATTATAGCCTTGTTAGTTCACGGAATCAAGATATTTTGCATACTATTGTCGAGATAATTTAATGGAGATTAATTCCATACTTTAAAAAAATTTATTTACTGCAATAGAATTGGAAAAAAACACCAAAATAGGTCAAAAAAATTTCCTGTCCGTCATGTGTGAAACCTGACAACACTCTAACTTGTGAAAAAATCCATTGAGTTAAATTTTTTTTTTTTAAATTCTAGTCGGCGATTGTAGGTCACTGAATGCGAATGATTAATTAATTCAGTGTATTTTTTTTTTATTTCAATATTTGATAATTAAATGAGCATTATGAGCCGTGCACTTTTGGATTTTCCAAACTTTTTTAAAAGTAGCGCCCTGACATCTATCGACAACGTAACGAACTAAAATATAATGCGACATCGCAACATTTCTTCAAATGGACAACGTAGTTCAAACGTCTGCCGCTAGATGGCGCTGTTTTGAAAACAATTTTGCAAAGCTATTTTTATGTTCTGAAAATTATTCAATAACATTTTTATCTTGATGAAAGCATTTCTAATTATAGTTCTTTAAGCACATAAGACTTGATACGTCTACGAAATTAATAACCAAAACACCAGCATACCTGTATATCATCGGTGCTCATGAGACTTGCCTCCCAGAAGTCTTCAATGTTCTCCGGATAATCACTTTCCTTTATAGGATCAGGACTCAGGCACTGCTCCCTCAATTTAAACACAAATATGAGTCCACCATCGACTTCGTCGCGGCGCCAAGACCCACACATTGTAGCTACAGTTCTTGTAGTAACACTTTCCTCATCACTGGCTAGTTTTAACTTTTTAACCGGCACATGTTCCAAATTTAAATCACTTTTATTTTTCACAGCTTCCCCGGCCATGGCTAACTGATTCCTGACAAATAAATTATCTCTAAACAATTTGTTTTTGAAAATAAATTTAGAAGATTTAATGAGTTTTAGAAGGGAATTGTACATTTAATTGCAATAATATGGAAGAAAATATAAGAGAATATTGTTTTTAATATAAAATACCAATGTTAAGTAAATAAATACATAGAATAAATAAATAATGAGAATATTTAATTTGAAATTGTTTTCATACACGTGTATCACTTTAAAAATATATTAAATATCAGTAATATGGTATTGAAAAGGCCAAATAACAATTATAGAAGCGAATAATAAACACACAAACCGCACTTTCACTGTAAAATAACGAAATTTCCGAAAATTATTACAGAAATGCCGAAAGCGAAAGGTTATGTTATTGCTTTTGAATCGGACCGAACCAAAAAGAGACAGACTATGACATTGACTTTACAAAAGAATGTCAATGACAGTCAGCTGTGGGCACTGGGGTATGAACATAGAGGTAGTAATTATACATATAGTATGGAAGGCATACGGCTCGGAATCTCGGATGCCTGTAAGCGGAAACGTCCGATGGTTAGAAATAGAGAGAAGATCGCCGCGGTAGCATAGAATTGTACAAACATTTGAGTCGTTAAACGAATAACCGCGATCGTCTCTCTCTTTCTAACCGAGGGTCAACTGGAGACCTGGCTCCCCTGCTCATTATGGCATAAAGGGTAGACCGTAGAACCCTTCATACACACTGGGGGAAACTCAAAGATATGAACAACTTATTTTGGGAAAACTTAGAAAATTCAACCAAAGAAAATGAGAAAAAGCGGCAAAAAGGTGACTTTGCTCGTAAGATTTGCTTTTAGCCCGCGACGCGACATAAAAGAACTTATTTTTATTACGTGAATCATTCATAATATACACACATCAAAAGTGTCTAGGGATCAACATATATTTTTGCAATAACTTTTCTCCTGATTGATATTAATTAAAATTTTCTTTAAGGATTCATCAAATAAAGTGTTTTCGTTTGTCACAGTAACGATAAACCAAGTCACCTTTGCATTAATAAAGAAATTTGCCATTTTCCTAATAAAGGGATTTTTGACATTTGAACCACTAACATTAAAGTTCGAAAAAAAGACTGAAATAACAGTTTTCTTTAAAATTTTATTGGGTAACTTAAACAATTAATAATCCGTGTTTCTACCGCGAACACTAACAACACAAGAACATCGGTTTGGCATACTCAAAATGAGTTCATCCAGATCACGCTGTGGAATGGCCGCCCATGTTCGTTGCAACAACAAAAAAAGGTCTTCTTGCGACTGGATACCCTCCATATTCGGCAGAGCTCTTCTCTGTAGCATATCCCATGCATGCTCAATCGGGTTCAAGTCTGGCGACTGAGCAGGCCAGGGCAGGACATTGATGTTAGCTGCGGCGAGAGTCTGTCTTACAACTCTTGCGGTGTGCGGTCGTGCATTATCATGCATTAACTGAAATAAGGGACCGATTTGCACTTGTAGAGGAACGATGACGTCTGATACAATCGTCTCAGCATAAATTTGAGCGTTGAGGTTGCCTCTGATCCAAATCAACTCAGTTCTTCCGCCGATCCAAATACCCGCCCATACCATGATGGTTCCACCACTATAAGGATGGACTTCCTGGCAGGATTTTAATCGCTGTTGGCGTCCAGGGGTTCTCCAGTGTCGTATACGTCTTGTATCCGGTCTCATACCAAAACGAGACTCATCAGAAAAGCACACGAAACGCCATTGTTCTTCTGCCCAATTTCTGTGTTCAAGAGCCCATTGATATCGAATCCTACGATTGTGCATTGCTATAGGTGGTACCCGTAGCGGTCTTCGGGAATGAAGGTTCACTTCATGCAAGCGGTTTCTGACTGTTTGGTCGCTAATTAAGTTCCCTGAAGAGTGATGAAGCCGCACGGCTAACATCATGGCGGTTATTGTTGGAGCTCTTCGAGTTAAGATTTGAATGTATCGGTCTTGTCTCCGTGTGGTGCAGCGATACCGTCCTCCATGGCGCTCAGCCACGGTACCAGTGCTTCGGTAACGTGTCCAAAGTCGACTGATAACACTCTGACTTGTATTCAGAGCTAAAGCCACAGTACGTTGCCGGGAACCAGCTTCTATCATTCCCACGGCTCTGAGCATTTCTTCCCTGCTTAAATGACGTCGCCGCTCCATAATAACGTTGGTTTTAATCAGTAGTAGGGAAACAGTAGCACTAATAATGTCTTCAATGCGTTGTATGTTTTTATAGGGAAAATATTGACAGCTGATTTTCATCTTTTACTCGAATTTGATTCACAGTTCCTGATTCAAATTATGAAATGCACCAAAAAGGATCCATATAAATTTATAAAATCATAAATTTATTACAAAGCCACATCTCAATCTCAAGAAATCCGCATAAAAATGCTTGATCCCTAGACACTTTTGATGTGTGTACATCATTCTAAACTTTATTTACATTATCAAATCCGAAACGTAGGTCTAGTAGTTTTTCCGTAAAGTGTACCACAAAACTGTAAGAATTATTGCGTTAGAATTAGAAGGGCTTCACTTCGCTCGCTTGCTAAGTACTTGAAAAGTACTAAAAAAAATTAAAAAGAGTTTAGTCTGTGGTTATTTAGAGCATCAAATTCGCGCCATCTATTGTAATGTGAGTGAACTACTACGTGACACAAGTATGTACTCTCATTTGATATGCCAAAATGAAAAATATGTCACATAAAACATCAGTTACTCACTAGATGGCGCTACTAGCTGCCACTTGACATAATTTAAAAAACATTACAAAAAATATTTGCTTCAAAAATATGTTACTTATTTAATACAGGTAAGTTTTAATTAGTAGGTTTTACGTAACTCGTGCCATTTTTTTTGCAGGATAAACATTATCAATATGGGTAAAACGCGGAAACGTTGTAATAACATTATTTAAGTACTGTACCTACTTACATTCAGGTTTGTGCTTGTGTTGTGAAGGAGGCTGCATTAAATAGAATAGCGGCAGATGGAGGGTTACACCTATTACACCGACAAGAGCACCGCTCTTAAATTGATGATGATAACATTTGATGAATCACTTTTCTGTACTTTTTACTGTAAGTACCTATGGTGGGTACTTGGAATTCAAATTTTTTCTTAGGTAGGTAGTTTACATTGTTGGTTATTAAAGTTATTATTGATGTTCCCTATCGTGCGTTGCGATTGTTGCGATAGGGGGCTAGACGGAAAAAATTAAGACGAAAAGTTATAACGACACTTTTGTAACTATTCAAATTTCGAACAGCGCCTTTATTTTATAACTAGCAGCGCCCCGCGGTTTTACCCGCGTAGTACCCGCTCCCGTGCGCATGCGTAGCTCGTAGTATCACACAAACAATTTCGGCACACTTCACCATCGTGTGTTAAGAAATTAAGTAACAGCGCCATCTATTGGTACGCTTTGCGACTACATAAAGTTACAATAATACATACGATTACTTATACACAATCCCATGGGAATTTCGGGATAAAAAGTCTATGTGTTAATCCTAGTTGTAAGGAACATCTGTACTAAATTTAATCAAAATCGATACAGTAGTTTTTGCGTGAAAGTGGAACAAACATCCAAACTCACAAACATACAAACTTTCGCATTTATAATATTAATAATAAAATGAAATAATAGTAGGATAGTAGGATATTAACCCTCGGCATTTAAGAAATTAAACATTTCAACTTGTAAACGTGATCACATTCAAGATGAGATCATACTTGTCCCACTCGAGGTGTAATTACACTTGGCACATTCGAGTTCTGATCACTTTTTTCACCCTTGAGGTGAGATCACCCCAGAGACCAGAGAGAATCCTGGTCGTGATCCTTATTCTATGGATCACCCCTATCACACTCGAAATCTGATTTTTTAAAGGAACTTTGTTCCATCTGGGTGTCCCTTGACACCTATCAAGTTTTTTATTTACGTATTTTATTTATTTATTATGGTACCCCATAGAATAAGGATCACGACCAGGATTCTCTCTGGTCTCTGTGGTACCCAATAATAGTTTGTACATATGCATATAATGCCTTTCTTCTATAAACCTCTTTAGTGAATTGGTTTGGTACAATATAATAACCAAAATGTCCGCTACATGTGTTAGATATCAACCAAATGATCTGAGGACGTTTGACAAACGATGGGGACGTACCTTGATAGTGGACAGGCAGGTTGGGTCGGGCTATGGAGTGGGCGATAAGATCATCACTATCACTACATAGTATAAAACAAAGTCGCTTTCTCTGTCCCTATGTCCCTATGTATGCTTAGATCACGGATTTTGATGCGGTTTGGTTTAATAGATAGAGTGATTCAGTGGGAAGGTTTTTAGCATAATTTCATCCCCATATTCCTACGGGAACGGGAACTACGCGGGTTAAACCGCGGGCCCCGCTAGTAAATACTAAATCTTTATGGCTTTATGTGTAAAAAAAACATCCCTATAAGTAGGTTATAGCTTATGTACATACTGTTTCACCTTGTCCAGAGTTGGAGAGGCTGGTAATCTGTCATACAGGTCTCCTAGTACAGACACCAGTCTCCCACAGAATAAATTATGTAATGTACTAGATAGATATGTTAAATTACAAACTGTAAATTGTATTATTCTGTGTGAGAGAAATAAAATAAAGCATTATTATTAAAGCATTATTATTAAAGCATTATTAAAATATATTAGGTACTTATACATTACAAGAAGAAAAGACTTATGTAAGTATTTTATTTAACTCAGGTCAGTCGCTGCCAAAGTAATTGCCCCAAATGAGGTTGATGCCTCAAATGTCACAATTGTCAAGTTAGAGTGAGGAGCCACCATACAGGACATGCCGCACCTACTCTCTTGCCCTGCGTGCCCGACTACCTGCACCCTGCAGGATTTGACGGAAGCCTCGTCTAGTGCGGTGGAGGTGGCTTCTTTTTGGAAAGAGAAGATAACTCTTGGATAAATGAACCTTATATGATGAAAGAATGAATGAATTCCTTTCTACTACGGTGTAGTAAAAAGGGTTTTGATGGTGCACTAGTTATCATTATGATGCATATTAATCTATGCTACATAGTTATATTTATAAACTGAAATATTGAAGGAAAAAACATTTATTCAGACACCACGAAATGAGAAAAAAAGAAAATATAATTATAAAATAATAGGTGTGCTGAAAAAAATTAGAGATAGATAAAAACTTACCTCTCAAAACAGCATTAAAATCCGTTCCGAAGTTTTAGTAATATAAGCAGATAACAGCGGAAGTGATTTTATTTATATTAAGCTACGGTAGTGATACTTATAAAGTTAGTGGCCCCAACTGAAGTCCGCGAAAATAGTGTGACAGGCTCAGTTTATTTGTCTTAGTCAATCTTTGTGCTTGAGACAGTGTGCAGACTATTGTCTAATGTTAGTATGTTTTGGTGGTAAAGTATGTAAGTAATTTATATTTTTTTTTGTCATGTACGATTTTTTCCCTTACTGTGTAAATAAGTTTCATTAGTGAGAGAGATAAGGATCTTACAGAATGATAATGTTTTAAAATCTCCATATTATCAATGAAATAATACTTAATCACTATTTAATTTATTACCTTGTATTTCAATTCTATCTAGGTATTTACTTATAAGTATTTTTTTAATTACTTACCTCAATTTGAAATCAAACCCGCAACCAATTATACTGCCTGACATATAGACAACAGTTCCACATAACTCGTCAGATAACTCTACTTCCGCTCAAAGATTTATACCCAACCAAAAAAATACCCGCAAACGGTAACAATCAACCCTAAACTGCGAACATACATTCTGTGACCACAAAAAAAGAAAACTCTCATAGATAACCCACCCGTGTGGAAAATGTCATAGTTGTGTCCAAATGAACAAACGTATGGGGGGAAAGGGCGAATTTTCCTTATGGTTTTAATTAAGCTTGCCCGCACTATGTACCTTCCGCCATTTTTGTGCTCCCGCACCGCTCGTGGAGATTGATTAAAAGTCTATGGTCCATGCTTTATAGTCTGTTTCCATTGTTTGGGGTTAGGGAAGGAGGTATTTTTGATGCTGAAAATTTAAATCACTACTGAATAATGTAATTGTTTCGCCTAACGCTATGTTTATGAGTGGAAATATCTTCATCAGTGGTCTAAATATAAAATGAAAAAAAAAATAGTTAAATAATAATTTGAAGAAGTTTAAAGAGGTTGGTACTTACCTAAAAATAAACTTCTAAAATATTCGAATTTAAGTTAACGAAATATAGACATTTTCTTCCCTATAGAGTGATTTCAGACAAAGTTTTGTATAAAACTGTGAAGCGCAAGTTTTTCTTGATTATCCCACCTTTTCTCAGACATTCGTCATTTAGAAAAATGAACCTTAAAACGAAGCAACAAAACTATACCACCAAGCAATGGACACACTCCCCTCCCGTGTAGTACTTAAGCAGCATCTAATTTATGGGCGAGGTGAGCACTCGGCTCGATAGTTACGCCGGACGCTAATTCGAATAGACAGAGTTTCGTCAGCATGCGAAGGGTTAACCCTTAATTAGGCCGGTAATAAACTGACCACAGGGCATCGTTGGTGTTATTGAAAATATTTATTAATTTCATAATATTTAATTGTATGACTATTAGTTGTTATTTGTTTTGTATGTGCTTGTAAGTACGTACTACGCAGGTTTTCCGTTACTAGTTTCGGAAAATCTCCAAAGTTTTGGGGTACGTTAACTTGTATGCCAGGACGTAGTGCGTATTATTTATCATAGATTGTTGTTACGGGTCTTATAGACTGATAGAGCTGAATATATCCAAACATAGTTTTATAGTTATCATAATCTGTGATCATTGTGCTTGCAACAGTGTCGAAATATCGGAAACTCGAAATAAATATACTTACATGGTAAATATCCCGTTATATAATAAATTGAGTTATCCCATAGTCGCAATAACTCGCAGCATGTAAACATTGCCTAAATAACTAAACTCAGCAAATGTCTAAATTATTTTGCAATACAAAATCGCAATCAAACGGTTTCGATGAAATTCATTTTTCAATCTCTAACGATACTACTTCAAAGTAATAAGTTTTTTATGCTTAGAAGCACAAAACAAAGGCTATTTTAAAATCTTTATTTTCCCTTCAAAATAAATATCAACTCAGCTTTACCTAATAAAAAATTACACTGTAGCAGAAAAGCCTTTCAAAATACGTAAAATCGGTATATAAAGGCGGTATTATGTTAATATTATGATCCGAATTTAATCTTGGAAACAAATCGCGTTGAATTGTTTTCCTAGATGTAACAGTTGAATATTTTATCATTATTTTATACGCTGAAACGAAGTAATTTCCTTTATAATATCTTAGTACTGGGTGACGGTGCTTTGCTTGCAGTGTTTTCTTCAGCTACCTAAGGAAATAATCATTGCAATTTACAAAAATCATTAAAGTTTCTAAGAAATTCAAGTACTTATGACTATAAAAATTTTCATGCAGAGTGCCTGTGATCGGTCGCTGTGGGAGGCCAATGTCCAGCAGTGGACGACAAATTAGGGCTGGTATGACGATGAAGATTTAAGTTCTTGTCTTGAATTCTGACCTGGTCAAAATTATTGTAGACTAGCTGTGCCCCGCGGTTTCACCCGCGTAGTACCCGTTCCCGTGTTCCCGGCAATAATTCGATTTTTTCTCACCTTTTAAACCTTTCCTAGACCTCCACGAACATTTCAAGACCAATATAAGATAAATCCGTTCAGCCGTTTTCGAGTTTTAGCGAGACTAACGAACAGCAATTGATTTTTATATATATAGATAAAATCGCACAGCTGAGCTAGTTATGTCCACGAATAGATTTGAGATTCATGAAAAATCTTTCCAAGAAAACCTATTTGAAAATCTTAAGTAGGCAATATTTTTGATGTTATAGATTGATAAATCGAAAGTCTTCTTGAAATCTTTAAATAGTATTACTAGAAAGACGTCTGTATGTCTATCTGTACCTAATACCGCGAACTATGTTTATGTATTCCGAAGTGGCGGGCAGATTGACTGCGCTAATACATAAAGATGATGTTCTAAAGGGCTACACAATTGAATGTTGCGTGTAGTAGATTCAAGTTGTAGGAGAAAGCGATTTAAATTCTCATTCTAATCATAGACCCATAAACAGGGGCCTAAGTCTGCAATTCGACATTATTGATCAGACTATATGTTGATATTGAGGCACCATAACGAGAGTGTCAGAAATTTGGTATTCTGCTAAAATTTATTCATATGGCTATGGTGTCTCAGAATACTGTTTCCATGACAACCATCTAAGTTTTATGGAGCTATTGGGTCAGTTGAGTAGTTTTCACTAAGAGAATACCAAAATGACAACAAATGACAAAAAAAACGGCCATAATTTTGATATTAAAATACATTTGAGTAGCATTATCACAGCTTAATAGTTTAGAGAATCGGGGCCCAGGTTATAGTTTTCTATAGCAATTTATTTAGAGTATTCACAGAGCATGGAACGTTAGTCATGGCCACCCTGCCTGACCTTGCCTGCCATGCTGAAAGTTCCGAAGAAGATTTCCCTTGCTGTTCAAGAACAATTTTTATGTCCATTAATGTGTCTGTTTTGGTGTGAGTAAATACCATTTGAAAGTAAATAATGATATACATCATCATCATCAGCTCATATAATGTCCCCACCGAGGGGCACGAACTTACGCTTAATTAGGGTGATTAGGCCTTATAATCAACCAAGCTGGCCAAGTGCGGTTTGGTCGACTTCACACACAACCCTAAAATTTCTTCCCAGGTGAGTGCAGGTTTCCTCACGGTGTTTTCCTTCACCGTAAGAGCGTTGAAATTAACGTACTTATGAATTCGTAAATTGAAAACATATTGGTACGTGGCGGGACTGGTGGGGTTTGAACCAGGCACCTTGCGATCGGAAGTCAACGGCCTTAAACCCTGCGCCACCGACGCTCTTAATGATATACATACATTTCCATTCTCTAGTATAAAGAACAAGGTTTGCGCAGTGTCATTCTAGATAGCGATGTGTGATATAAGTTCAAATAATTTACCTACTTCTTATAACTTGAACCAAATCAAGAAGCCTGAAGCGTTTCCAAACTTAAATTCGAAATCTTTGAGATTCAAATCGCCATGAATGTTGTTAAGGCGAGCCGCAGACCTCACGATTTCAAAGGAGAACATCTTTATGACTATAATATCTTAACATAGATACCTATTCAAACAGAACCTTGGTTAGGTAACAGCTGGTAAAGCATTCTGTGTCTTCTTTTTGAGGGATTTGAATATATTTTTCTTTGTACTTTCTGATGTTAGTTTTTTATAGAAGACCTTTCGAAAACAAGAGGAATTAACATAATCTCCTTTCTAAAACGAGATAATCTCAAACCTTGGAAAATAGGAACGGTGCATCGTTCAACCCAGTTCCTAATTAATCCCAGGAGCATGATAACGTCGCTAAATCGCCTAGGGATTAGTATATTTTGTAAAAAAAAAGGAAAAGTATATAAAGCTAACAAACAATAACACCATTTCAAACCAACACACATAAAAACAAAACAAATTAAATTTTCAAAACCACATCCAATTTCTTCTCCGCTAATAATTCTAAAAGAAATACGCTCCCAAAAAATTATGAACAAAATCTCGCGTGCGTTGTAAACCTTACACACTCACACATTTTCCAAAAATATTCACATTTTCACATTTTATAAACACTTAGATAATGGAAATCATTTCGTTTGGAGTAATGTGGAAAGCGAGTTGGATTGAACGACACTCCAGGGAGACGGAATCGGTTATTTGGCTGGATTGTTTTGAATACGGCGCACGGTGGGTCCTACGGAATGGATTGGACACGACATGTGTTGATTGAAATTGTATTTTTACTGACGCTTGATCCATTTCATCCGAATTTTTTGTGGCGTGCCGAACGAGAATTGGTAGAGAGAATTAAATCAATCATTCTGTAACAGTTTTTCAATTCGAATTCGCAGTCAGGATATTTTTTTATTGGATCGTAATTGTAATAACAGTTAACTTTTGATAGTGGTATTTTTTGTATGAGTACTATTGCAGTAATACATACAAGCATTATGGCTACTTATATCTTAAACTTAATACTTACCAGAAAGACTGTAGGTTACTTAACTTACCAGAAAGGTTCTAAATACAATTAAAAATATACGACTCGGTCAGTGGTCTAATGGTATGTGCGCTTCGCTGCGGAGCTGAAGCTTTGTGTTCCAGATTCAATAACTGTTTCAAGGTAGCATTTTTACTATTTTATAAACATGGTTTCAAATTAACTCCCACTACCAGAGCAGAGAGGTTTCCGAAGAGTTCAAGAGCGTTTTTGCTCTGACAAGTGGAATATAGTGCGTCCATAAGCTAGTCGAATAAAAGGAAAACTTTACAAAACCTACAACACCATATCCACAATATTATGATTGTTGAGCACAGCACACGCAATCGGACTTCTTCCATACTCGGTAACCATTTATAATTCACAACCTGAGGTACAATTGCGTCGCAGTAGCGTTGCTTACACAGGGCGTGCGTGTGTTCACTGGTTTCTAATGTTTGCTCATGAATCCGTCTTTGATATTACATTTTTGCTACTTTTACAAGGGATTCCTGGGAGTGTTTAGTTTGCTGTAGTTTGTACAATGTCAATATCTACGCTACTGTGGTTAAATATCAGGCATAAAGACTTAAACTGTTTAAGTAGGTACTTATAGGACGGGAGGGTTCGTTCCAAGTACTATGAGCTATCAGAAAACACGTACCTATAAGCGAAATATTTAGGATATTTTTACGAACAATGAAAGTCACCGTAATTTTTTACAAAAAAAATCCCGATATTTGTATTTTAAATTTTGTTTAAAACACAGTTTATAACTGAAGAATCAAGTCGATGTTTTTTCTAAATTAACTTTCCTCTCTCTAGTTTATTTATCTTTCCACGCTTTCATAGTATTTCTCGTATCCCATACTACAGCAGTATTTCACCCCGACCAGTCATCTCAATTTGCACTAAATTGTTATTTTCCAACATTGAATGCAACCAAAAAACCTCTCTCATCTTCCACTGTGAGGATACGCCGCAGTTTCCACTAAATTGAACTTAATTTTAAAACTGGCCACACTGTGTTTTTGTTCCGTATGCTACTTTGTGAAATATACGGGGAGTTGTTGCGTGTTTACAGATTTAACGTTTTGGTGTCTTTTACATTAAATTCAAAATCAGATGTTTGTGAAAATCCACATACGTTTAAAGCAGTTGAGGAAATTCCTTGATTACAAATGGATGGTTCTGATACAGAAGACTGTAGTGTTGTACACGGCATGCATCGTGAGGAGGTTCTCCAGAGGTCTCTTTAGTACTCACCACCCGTATTTTGGGTCCTGTACCGTTTTAGGTGGCATACTCTAGTTTTGAAGATTTTATTTTGCATATTTTTTAACTTATGTTAAAACACTTTAAAAGTGCCATATTGTATGGATTACTTAGTCAATAACAAAGTTTTCTATTGAAATCTCTTTATACCCAAGTAGCGTTTAAAACCGACTATCTCTCCGTACAAACCCATAAGGTCGGTTCGTAATTCAATTTCGGATAAACGTTTATTTGTTGTAACTCCATCTCGGTTCCGTCTCATTTCCCATCCAGTTACCGAGCTTCCGAGTATAATTCAGTTAATTAGAATTTTTGAACATTAACCAACATTGTTTTACGTAAAGGTAGTATAATGTTAAGTGGATAACCTAATTCTGGAACCTAGACCTTGGAATGTTGGACTAGGATGATCGTAATATAATATTAAGAAAAGTTTTGTTGTAGTTGATGTCAGGGTTTAAAGTTCTTTTGTGTTCGATTCAGGTGATAAACATTAATTTATCAATCAGTTTTAAAGGTATCCAGGAAGCAACGCCTCACTATATTTATTATATATTATATTATAAAGGCGTTGCTTCCTGGATCTTCCTCTGATGATATAAGTATCATCAGAGGAATTTTAGGGACTGATGTAAGTACTTTATTTTTACATAACTTTGATTAATAGTCCTAATTCCATACAATATTTGTAAATACAGCTAACTAGCTTACTATTCCTATATAAAATTCAACCCAAATCTTGTCAAAGCATTTTGGGCCATAAAACTAAAGAGATAGAGTTTAATAAAACTAATCAATTTAATCATGATGAAGCTCAGCTGCTCTCTGAACATGATACGAAACTGAAAGAACATTGACTTACAAAATCGTAACGTATTGAGAACCTTTTCATACCCTGAATTCTATAGGGGTGTGGGTTTAAAGTTTTGTCAATAAAACATGTGTACTTTTTATATTTCAAACTTTTATTCATCAACATCATCAGCTCATATAATGTCCCCACCGAGAGGCACGAGCCTTCCCTGAATTAGGGTGATTAGGCCTTAGTCAACCACGCTGGCCAAGTGCGGGTTGGTCGACTTCACACACAACCTTAGAATTTCTTCCAAGTTGTGTGCAGGTTTCCTCACGATGTTTTCCTTCACCGTAAGAGAGTCGAAATTAACGTACTTATGAATTCGTAAATTGAAAACACATTGGTACGTGGCGGGACTGGTGGGGTTCGAACCAGGCACCTTCCGATTGGAAGTCAACGGCCTTAACCCCTGCGCCACCGACGCTCTAAAAAAAACTTTAAACTTTTATTGTTGTAGTATTATAGCTAAAGCCTGTCCTATTAACCCAGTTCAAGAGTATCCCAAGCGTTAACTATTGATAGTGTTGGTGTGACAACAATTATCTAATCTTTAGAGACTAAAGTTCTCGAACTCCTGCACTCTTAAGGACCTCATGTCCTGCTCAACGCCATTGAGGGCCTCTCACTGGAGCCTCATAATTTAAGTCTTGTCCATCGACGCGAAGAAGAAGAATAAGAGTCTAAAGTATAGGAACTTTCATGAATTTAGAAGCCACTTCAGTACCACCTCCAATCATTATTATGACAAATATCGTATGTAATATCAGCGATGTTATAAGTAGGTTATTTGAGTTAATTTTAAATGATTAAGGGTCTATTTCACGACCTTCAAGTAAAGTTACTCACCAAGTAAAGTTAGTTTTGTCTCTTTATTACTTTACTAGTAGCTCCCCGCGGTTTCACCCGCGTAGTTCCCGTTCCCGTGGGATTACGGGGATAAAATATAGCCTATGTCACGCACTGATAAATTAGCTTTCCATTAGTGAAAGAATTTTTGAAATCGGTCCAGTAGTTTCGGAGCCTATTCATTACAAACAAAAAAAGTACTCGGAACGTTACTTGAAGATGGTGAAATAGGCCCTAATAGTTTTAAATTACCAACAAACTTTACTTCTGTTTAAATAAGTATAGGTTTCTTTATCGTAACAACCCTAACATTGATATTTTTAAAAGAATTGGGTGACGCAGGTGGGGTGGATAACTCGTGATTTTCGCTAATCAATGACTCCCGATAAAGTGATCACAGGAACCAATTTCTTAGTGCCGGCCTCCGCACATGTGTGCCACGATATTTTGTAACCTTACGTAGAATACAATATATGTAGTTTTATTTACGAACTAGTGTTTTCTACAGAATTTAGTTCAAGATGATCTATGTTGTTTGATATCGACGTTATTTTTTTATTATTGTTTTTATTTATTTATCTATTTATAATTGTACACAGAGACTTAAATATTAAATAAATATAAAAGACGAAAAGGCATGTAGAGAGGTATTTTATATTTTAATTACTTTTATTTACTATTTTTTTATTCCACTAAATATTGGGGATTAAAGCTTTGAAGAAAACAAATTTTCCAACTTAATTAGATAATGGAATTTAGTTCTTATCTATTAAAACATAGATGCAAGCAACAAACGCTGTCAATTTTCAACCCATTATTAAGATAAATAAAGGAATCAGGATATACTTAATATGGTTTCACCAGTAAATACTAACAATGAAGATTCTAATGAAATCGGAACCATTTTCTTTCTTTTCTAGGTACATATTCGCTCCAAATCGAAATTATGATTCGATCTAATATCAAAAATGATTTTTTTTAGAAAGTGAGTTCTTTCTTCCTCAAATGACTAAAAATTATCTCGAAACTTCGCAAACAAGTCGGCTCCAGTACTCCGTCAATGTATAATTGTCCCGTGTCCTCGCGTCCTGATTACTGCGTTTCCCGGGGATTTGTTATGATCGCGATAATTGTTGCATCCCGGTTGAGGTTCCATCCTCATTAGGTGGTGTGACGTCACTGGCATAGGTGGGCTTTGTTTTCGTGAACCTTATTTTTAGGTGGATAAGGTATATTTTAGGTAATTAAATTGGGGGTGGGTTAGGTGGGCTCTGTTTGTTTGTGAGGTCTGTTTTCAAGAGGGATATAGTAGGTATCTTGTATTGAATAGTATAAACCTTAGGTATAGGTACAGCATCTGAAACTGTTGTATTTAATACCTACGTTCCATGAATTAAGTTATCATTAAAATAATATTGACTTTTAAGATTAGTCCTTATTGTTTAGTAAAAAAAGTTTGAGTATTGTTAAGTTACAAAAATATTCAAAAACGAAAATATATTTATGGAATAAAAATTCCACCCATCACGACACCGTCCAACCCATACAATGTAAACATTAATTCACTTTAACAACACAAAAAAACTAGTAATCATTGCTTTTCATTAAATAACTCATTTGTATCACAATTTAATAACACCTCTTTAACGTCAGACTTGACAACTCCCTTTTTAGCTGACAACCAGGTTAAAAATACCTCTAAAACTGACGAATTTAACCCTTAATTCTATGATAATAAGGGTGGTTTCTAAATTTTGTGGGGTGTTGATAATTTGGCTAAAGAAATGTTGGCTAATGATGTCATTGAGCGATGCCCAAGGGGCACTCACAGTATTAAAATGATAAAACCGTTGTCGGTATCAAGTATGGAAATCTACCAATTTATTATACGATAGGCCATTATTCTATTAGGTAAACAAAGTTTAGGGGGTTAATGGAGACGTCGAATATTAAGTCATTAAGGGGTAAATTGGTTTATGTTTGAGCTTTCACGTTAGTTGGGTTTTGTAATGTTTACTTGTATTTTTAAGTAAAAACTAAAAACTGAGTCGATGTGGTGGATCAATCTTTGTCATGTCTCAATCCTTTATGACATCATTTTCATCAACAGTAGTTCCATAATCTTGCCAAAAGGCAAGGAAAAGTTCCAGGACACAATGTATTACGTTAGTTGGGTTTTGTAATGTTTACTTGTATTTTTGAGTAAAATTCAAAACTGAGTCAATGTGGTGGTTCAATGCTCAATCTTTTATGACATCATTTTCATCAACATTAGTCCTATAATCTTGCCTCCAAAAAGGCAAGGAAAAGGTCCAGAACACATTGTATTGTATTGGTCCTTATAGAGGACTAAGGAACCCTACATAAGCTACTTTAGATGTGGTTTAAATATAAAGGTTATCAATTTTAACAGCCCTGAAAAAATATTTGTGTGTCTGAATGATTGGTCAGTAGACAGTTTACTTAACTAAAATAGTTAAACTTATTTCAGATGATGAAAAGTTAAATCTGACTTTTTTAATTTATGAAATAAAACTGATAATCCTATCTACAGCTCTTTTTCCATAGCTTAGTAAGAACTACAAAATGTAAACAAATGTTAAAATCTTTGGTTAAAATTGATCGATTTTAATTTCAATCGAGGTCTCCATAAAATTGCTTTTAATAGTAACGTAATTAACAGAAATCTACTTATTGTCGTATTTGTATGATACTTAGCAAACATGTTTGCTGACCCATGAACTGTTTGGTAATAAAACGATCGTGTGCACCAAACAAACAACTGTTTGATAATTTATTTACGCCATCGAAACAACGACGTTCATTAAAAATTTTAGCAAACATCCCCTACTATTTGCGAGTTGGAAGTGTGATTGTTGATTCCATCTATATTTGTTTCCCAATGAAAATTATTTTCAATTAAGTTAATAGTTTTTGATCTAAATTCAATTTAATAAAAAATATAGTAAGTATAGAAAAAAGCAGTAAGTATGTTTACGTATCTAGCCGAGATACAGACTTAAAATACATTATCTTTTGCCTTCAAACAATGTGTGGTAGACTGCTGCGAAAAGCAGGGGTAGTGAAAGTAAAAATGACAATCGTCAACGAATAAAAAAATAAGACTTAAAGCTAATTTATTTCTAGAACAGAGTAAATAGATAGTAGGAAGCTGTAAATAATCCCTTCACAGTAGAAGGAAATTTTACATTGAAAAGAGTAAATATATCTAAAAAATGAGTTACTTTCGAAAACAAAAAGTACGATCCAAACTGTACAATTCCATGAAACTTAACGGCAATTGCCATCGGAAAGTAAACATTGGAAGTCCGATTTTGAACTGTAAAACGTCGCTTTGCCCCAACCGGGTGTTATTACGGGCAATATATCAAAATATTGTAAAAAAATAGGGTAATTTCATAGTGTTTGCTTGTGACTGTGCACTGTGTAATAGTGTGTTTGCTTACGTCATACGTGAGTGGTTTTTATTCTGTGGTCACGCAGACATTAATAGGACAATGTTTAGGTTTTCTTTGATGACGTTTGTGGCGTAGTGGTTGGGTTGTTGGGCTGTGGTGTGGAAGGTTGTGGGTTCAGTTTTTGTAGGATTAAATTATTCTGATGATTATTGTAGATTCAGATTCTGAGTGTTTGAATACTTTCATTGTCATATTATTACAGTGACCTTTGATAAAATACTATTTTTTTATTATTCCTTCAGCTAGGATTTGAACCCAGCCACAGAATAATTAATAGTACTAGGTAACTATCCATATTAACTATATTGAACCATGGGCTTTTTCAAATACCCAGCTAAAGCATTGCATTGAATATGTATATTTATAGAATTTCAGTAGTATATTTATAGTATTTTTTTAGCCGTAATCACTAAATTCATCATTATAAATGATTCTTTAATGAAGACTGACTGATGATGGTCAATATAAAAACTCACTTTACTCATTATTATACTGTGCTTTTACTGATAGACATTAAAATCTTATTCCAACAAATCAGTAATAAAAAATAACATTAAAACAACCCTTTAAACATAAAAAAATATATATCGAACAATGACTTTTTACAACCGACATTTAATAAGTAGTATTTGGCAACTAAACTCAATTTAAAGCTCGTAAAAAAGTTATATTAAACGTAAAAATAACATAAGATGAATAGTTCCGTTAAATAAATTGACTGTAAAGTTAATTATAACAGTTTTTGTTGGAAATTAATACTTACCAAGTTAAAGTGATACCCGTACCAATTGTGTGAAAACAATAAAAATCGTATCGTCGTTTGTTGATTAAAAATGATGAGTGTTTGTGAGAAAAAAATTTACAGATTAAATTGTTGTTTTATAGTTTACGATTTTGGGCTGGACATACGATGTTTTTAATCTTAAAATGTGGGCAGTCGTAAGCCTATGTGGGAATAAATTGATGATACTGATATTGCTTATAATTTTCTAAAGGCCCGCCTGCCTTAACAATGGTCCAATTTTCCAGTAGATTTTCTTTTCTTATTCATACAAAATTTGTCCTGAAATAGGGTAGTTGACTATAACGTCACAAGCCCCCACTCCTAAACTTTAATGCCTTATAACTAAGTCAGTTTTATTAATTTGACGAAACAAAAAATACGTGTCTAATATTTTTAGAAAACTATCTGACGGACTAATTAGAATTTCATTTTGCTTACCTAGGAAACTACCCTATTATCAAAGAATACAAAGAAATTATGAAGAAGAAAAAACGTTATTATGTACAAGTCACGTTCAAATTATAGCACTATCAAGGGAAATAGGGTATCGTCGTTTTCAAAAATACACACATCAAAAGTGTCTAGGGATCAAGCATTTTTATGCGGATTTCTTGAGATTGAGATGTGGCTTTGTAATAAATTTATGATTTTATAAATTTATATGGATCCTTTTTGGTGCATTTCATAATTTGAATCAGGAACTGTGAATCAAATTCGAGTAAAAGATGAAAATCAGCTGTCAATATTTTCCCTATAAAAACATACAACGCATTGAAGACATTATTAGTGCTACTGTTTCCCTACTACTGATTAAAACCAACGTTATTATGGAGCGGCGACGTCATTTAAGCAGGGAAGAAATGCTCAGAGCCGTGGGAATGATAGAAGCTGGTTCCCGGCAACGTACTGTGGCTTTAGCTCTGAATACAAGTCAGAGTGTTATCAGTCGACTTTGGAGACGTTACCGAAGCACTGGTACCGTGGCTGAGCGCCATGGAGGACGGTATCGCTGCACCACACGGAGAGAAGACCGATACATTCAAATCTTAACTCGAAGAGCTCCAACAATAACCGCCATGATGTTAGCCGTGCGGCTTCATCACTCTTCAGGGAACTTAATTAGCGACCAAACAGTCAGAAACCGCTTGCATGAAGTGAACCTTCATTCCCGAAGACCGCTACGGGTACCACCTATAGCAATGCACAATCGTAGGATTCGATATCAATGGGCTCTTGAACACAGAAATTGGGCAGAAGAACAATGGCGTTTCGTGTGCTTTTCTGATGAGTCTCGTTTTGGTATGAGACCGGATACAAGACGTATACGACACTGGAGAACCCCTGGACGCCAACAGCGATTAAAATCCTGCCAGGAAGTCCATCCTTATAGTGGTGGAACCATCATGGTATGGGCGGGTATTTGGATCGGCGGAAGAACTGAGTTGATTTGGATCAGAGGCAACCTCAACGCTCAAATTTATGCTGAGACGATTGTATCAGACGTCATCGTTCCTCTACAAGTGCAAATCGGTCCCTTATTTCAGTTAATGCATGATAATGCACGACCGCACACCGCAAGAGTTGTAAGACAGACTCTCGACAGACAGACATTTTGAGTATGCCAAACCGATGTTCTTGTGTTGTTAGTGTTCGCGGTAGAAACACGGATTATTAATTGTTTAAGTTACCCAATAAAATTTTAAAGAAAACTGTTATTTCAGTCTTTTTTTCGAACTTTAATGTTAGTGGTTCAAATGTCAAAAATCCCTTTATTAGGAAAATGGCAAATTTCTTTATTAATGCAAAGGTGACTTGGTTTATCGTTACTGTGACAAACGAAAACACTTTATTTGATGAATCCTTAAAGAAAATTTTAATTAATATCAATCAGGAGAAAAGTTATTGCAAAAATATATGTTGATCCCTAGACACTTTTGATGTGTGTATATGAACATCTTCAATTTAAATTCGAAACTAGCATAATGAAAGTCGTAACACAAAAATCGTGTGATATAAAGGAAAGAGGTCGCCGATAGCCACATGAGTCACTCATTAGAGGCAAGCTGTGCTTTAATCAGAGGGAATAACGATCAATTAGTTGTTCTAGAGCCGAGTGAGGCTTTCCCGTCGGGCGCCCTTTGGATAGTTGACGGGATTCAATGAACTGTTACATACTGTGAACGTAGTATACAGTTGTTGCTTTGTTTTTTAAGATGTACTTGGTTGTTGTGTGTGAATGGCAAAAGTTTGAAGATTGTAGTCACTTCGAGTTTTAGCGCTTGAACGTTACTTTAGTAACATATCATAACATAATCATTCACTACATCATCTCGTTATAGTAACTGACCCCGAACTAGGTTCGTAACTTGTGTCTAGGGTATCAGAAACTATGCACACACTCATTCACACACACCGTTACCCAGACCGAGACAAACATTTGTGGTTCACACAATTAAAGGTCGCCTATCACTATTATGACGGTCTTAGACGTAGCTTGACAAATCGTAATTACTCGGCAGTCTTCTTCTTTGCGTGTCAACTCATATATGAGGACCAGAACTCGGCCACTATCAGTGGCCTTGTAAAGGTCCTCGCGTGTGCAGGTGTAAGGACACGCACGGCAAGTTATGGGAATTAGCCGTTGAGTCGTGGTGGAAGGATCGGCTAGTGTGCGTTACCGACTTGCCGTCCGCAGACCATTGCCCAGGGTGCGCCGGACGCATGCTTATTTTATGCGCCACTCGGGGAGGCTCCTTCCATGCACCGGCAGATATCATTAGGTTTGTCAAAACATATCGCAGAACGCTTATAGGATCCAAATCAGATAAGTAGGTGAAATTGCCTAAAACTGAACATTTGTTTATGATCTATCCCATATAAAAAGCAAGCCTGCAGACCCATCTAAAGGTAAGTAGCTTAGCTATCGTCTCCCATGGAAATGTAACTCAGAGGAGTCATGATTATGTGCGATATATTTTGGGATAACATCAAGCTAGGAGGCAAAGGAAGTACAGAAGGAGAGAGGCTTCACTTCCTCTGTCAAGCCAGTTTAATCGTAAAAGTCAATTTTGCTCTCAAAATTCAAAATTCAAAAATTATTTATTCAATTAAGGCCTCAATGAGGCACTTATGAACGCCACTGAATCTACCACCTCTCATACATACATACATTTAAATACCACTTATCACAAATATTCAGAACTTTTCTCGTAACAACATCAATCCCTCTCTCCGATTGCTCAATACGATTACCATTTAAATTAAAATATAAACATTAATAACGTGAGACAAAGGGTGAATGTTCTATAAATACAAAAAACAAACAACTGACAGACAGACGGACCCGCATGTCATTATTAACACTTAAAACTGATTATGGCGTTAATTATAGTTACGTGTCAGATTGGTTATAATGGGACGACTCGATGGTATTCATATTTCTTTAATTGGGATTTTTAATTAAGTTACTGCTTTCATTTTTTAAAGATGTATAATAGAAAGAAGTAAGTACTTATTTAATGATACACACACCGTCTATTTATTAAAGCTTTGAATTATCTTATAACTTTATTTTATTACACCATATTTGGCAGAATGTCAGTCAGTATTTTATGTGAACTGCCAACAGACCTTCAAAATCCAGAGGGCGCGGCGATTTGAAGTTGTGGCTTCTAAGTGCCTCGTGAGAAACAAGGTAAGAAATTAGTCTGCAGAAAATATTGTAAAAAAATATAAGTACCATACAAAGTCAAAATACATCAATCCACAAACTAAAACTACTTCTTTATCACACAAAAACCATAACTTGAAATTAAAAACTACCTCACTCATTCCATTGAAGTAAAAAATTTAAACTAATTAACTCAATCTAAAAGTAACTTTATAATCTTAACATTAATACAAACTAATCACTTCATAAGATCATTACTTTTCATCGTCATCGTTCTGGCAACATAAATCATTTAATGACTATTTTCAAATCATTGTACTGAAATAGCAACACCACCATAAAACAATCCATACGATGTTAACGATTTCATAATTATCATCTACTGGACTTGACTGTAACATCCTGTTACAAAGAATAAGTAAGTTTGTAGAATGGTCATTGGAAATTTTAAAAAATTAAGTTGCCTAATGTGTTTTAATAACTTATTAGTCTACTGTTATGCCTTTGCTCTTCTTCTTATTATATCTGTACAAAAAATCCGAATAAAACCAAATTTTTGTACCATTTCTATAAAGAGTCTATATTTTATCAACATTAGGCAGAACGTCAGGTATTTTAGACAGAGCTTTTGCTGTCCTTTACAACCTCAAGGAACTACGAATAGCTTATTTTTTGAACGAATTCTTTTACTACTGATTGGCAGGTGTTGATAGCCCGTGGTCATACTTACCATCAAACTTTTCTTCACGTATGCCTCCGACAACACCTCGTTAAACATTCTTCCTTATATTCGAAGCTACTCATATTAAAGACTGTTACTATAGTACGAGTATGATACTGATGAGATGTTGCATTATCGCATCTGTACGATACTTGTTCCCGAGACCATCACACGAGTAAGTTGCGTGTGCGCATATGCGGGCACAGCTTATCTGTCAGATCTACGGACAATTGGTAAAAAAGACCCCGACACTAAACTAACTAGTAAATTGCTAAAACGGTTTAACGTTTGATTCTGTTTACGATTTTAGTTAAAAGATTGCTCTTTTGAATGCGGGTTATTGGATTTCATTGTTTACTGAGTTTTTTATTAATTTTAACGGTTGGTTAGTGATAGTGATAGTGGTCGATATGGTAGATTCATAAGTACATCATCATCATCATCATCATAGGCCTTTACATCTACATAAGATGATTTAGGTGGCGTCAGGTCATTAAACATTTCTATGACTAAAGAGTCCTATGCGGGAGTGACAGCTGCGACCAGTATGTACTTATTTTCACAAATGAAAATAAGTGGTGGTAAAATACTGGAGCATGACAGTATATACTTATTAGGGTTCAGAACCGGGAAATCCCGGAACCGAAAATCCCGGGATTTCCCGGTTCTTTAATAGTAATCAAAGAACCGGTTCTCAATGAATAAGAACCGGGATTTTCGGTATTTTCGGGAAATAAAGAATCATGTTAACTATATAATCATTTGTTTGATTTTAATCTTCTATTAACAGCATTTATTCTTTTTATACAAAATATTCAAGCTAAAACCATATTCTCATTAAAATGTTGTATCTGTAGGTACATGGTAGATCATTATTCCATCATAAGACAAAATGTGGTACTTAAAAAGCTTACGAACACCTTCTCACAATTCCAACTACTAGCGTGGAGCCAGAAAGAATTTTCTCCTCAGCTGGCCTTTTTTGTAACAAAATTAGATCTCGATTAGGTGATGCAACTTTAGATGCAATGATCTTTTTGAAGACATATTACCAAGAGGACAAGAAAGTTTAATTATAAGGACCAAAATGAAGATACTATTCAGGAGAATCGGCCTACGATATACGTTGATGTGTTATATGTACAACTTTATAAAAAGTGAATTTATAACTGTATTTTAATAATCACCAGCCTGTTTGCGTCCACTACTGGACTTAGGCCTCTCCCAACTTGCGCCAATGTGCCCTGTTGGCGGCACGTCGCATCCACTCTCTCCCGGCTACCCTGCGCAAATCATGGCTCCATCTAGCCACAGGACGTCCAAACCTACTTTTGCCGAGTCGCGGTGTCCACTCGAGAACTCTTCTGCTCCAACAACCATCGGTTCTCCTACAGATGTGGCCAGCCCACTGCCACTTCAGAGAGCTAATTCCTTGAGCTATGTCGGTGACTTTAGTTCTATGTCTGATCACTTCATTGCGAATGCAATATTTCAGAGAAACTCCGAGCATAACCCTCTTCAGAACTCTTTGAGCGACTTTAAATTGGTGGATCAGCCACGTGAGTGTTCACGTCTCGGTACCGTAAGTCATCATTGGTAGGACGCACTGATTGAAAACTATTGTTTTTAAAGTTTAGAGTTTCGGGGATATAACGTCACCCTGTCTTACACCTCTGCACAGTTGGATAGACTTTAACTGTCGGCACTGAACTTGAACGGTTATTTCATCTTGAACAGACATCTCAACACCTCTACATAACGAGTATCGACCTGGCATCGCTGCAAAGATTCCAGAATAGCCCAGCACTTCTCATAGCCCACAAATGCAAGACACAGAGGCTGATTATACTCTTAGATCATCTGTATAATTTGTCTCAATGTATGGATGTGGTCTGTGGTGCCATAACCGCTTCGAAACCCGGCCTGTTCGAGGGGCTGAAATTCGTCGAGTCTTCTTGATAGACGAATTGAGACAACCCTCGAGAACAGCTTGTAAACATGTCTCAAAAGTGAGATGGGTCTATAGTTCTTCAGCAGGGTTTTATCCCTTTTTTGAAGTAGAGCACCGTCACGCTTCTGTTCCATGCTTTTGGAGTTCTCCCGTAGAGATGACATCGTAAAACAGCTTTTGCAGTTTCCGCAGCACTGGCCTGCCTTAAGAGGCTCAGTCGCGATGCTATTTTAATGTGTTAAAGCAATCAATGCTTATCTTGTCATGCCAGAATGCGCAATATGTGTTATTTAATATAAATAATATTTTTTAGACTATATTTACCTCCAAAACTTAAAAGAATAAAAAAATCCCGAAAGTACCGAAAATCCCGGGAAATCCCGGTTCTGATTAGTACTGGTACCGAAAATCCCGGTTCTGTTATTTATACCGGTTCTCGATACCCTAATACTTATAGAAATTTAACGATATACAAGCAATGTAAGCATTAATATCTAGTGGTAAAGCACTGTGTTTATCACTGTTCGAAAACGCGCTGGCTCTAACCCTCCAATGTTGTAGCCGATAGATTTTTATAAAAAAAAGTAAAAATAAAAAGAACAGTAAGTAGTTCTAGCTAGTGCATTTCAGATGGTAAGTGAGAGGTCCAGAGCTCGAAGTTTACTTATACTTTGCTTTCTTCGTTTCCTGTTTTCTTTGTTTGATTGATCACTGATCACTTTGCCATTTCGAAGTATCACGAAGTCTTTATTTATTTCACCATTTATTTAGAATCTACGAACACAAAAAGACTATAAATATACATATAAATATATATCTACTCAAAGATTATGTATTTTTTATCTAAGTCTTAAGTGAATTCTCTTGAAAAGCTAACATTTTCTAGACTAACAGGCTACTTATTCCACAAATTATAACTTTATCGTACAATTAACATATTAACAAACCACATTTCAACACGACTGTATCAAACTTAATTGGATCAAAATAAAAAAAGTATTTCAATATAAATACTCTGTAATTCTCCGAAGTACAATCGATAACAGAATTAAAATTAAAACGTTATCAATACTCAATGCGCAACCCTACCGAGCGGATACAAATTAGAGACCCGAAAAAAAATTGAATAACCCTCCAGTGGGCAACGATCGGCAATATCAATGACGTTTAACCCTAAACATAATCCAAGCTGATTCTAAACTACCTCAGGGACACTGGGTCGGTAGTACCCCGCGTGAAATTGCACAGTATTTTTTGCAATAAAATTGCTCCCTAGGTTTAAAATGTGGGGTCGTTCGCGCCCCCGGCGGTTAAGGGTTACACAACACTACCGCCCTCTGTGTTGACGGTTTACGGATGATTACTTTCCTGTGATCCGATGGATAAATGTTTTTTTTGTGTAAGAATGTGTTTATGAAGATATACCTACACGCTTTTAAAATGGCATGGCGGTGTTGTGCTTATATATATTTTGTTTATTGTTACTGACAATCTACGCAGTACCAGAATTATAATATTAAAATTAATCCGATAAAAACATCAGTTATTTTAACCGTCAACCAATCTTCAAATAAACAATGAACCGTAAGAAACCAATCATAATCATAAAGCGGTAACATTTACTCAACTCGATACAAAATCAACAGAAATCATCAAAGGTAAACTCCCTGTTGAAGTTAACCCTTCACTGCCGAGGCATATTTTCCGCCGGTGGGGTTTTCGTGTGTCGCAAAACGACCCCATAATTGATAAGTAAAGGAAAAGAAGAGTACCGCCTAATACATATTTATGAGAGCCCGAATTGGTGCGGGGCCCTGCGAAAAAGAGCACTTGCCTGAATCGACGTCTCATTATGTTTTAGGGTATCTTCGTTATGGTTACTTTGATGTTTTGGATGAAATCGGTGGTTTACATGATTTAGGCAGTTGGGGGTTATATTGAATTTTAATAGTTTTTAAATCTTGTTTTTTGGACTGATGTTTGAAATACAATCAATGTCAATATTGTTACCATCAACTTCTATGTTAAAGTCGTCATAACTAACATTTTTGTAAGATTGATAATGATGAAATTCGTAAGAATTTTAAAACAAAAAAGTTTTTACTCTATTAACAGTTTTTGTAGTTATATTTTCTAACGATCTCTTATATCCCAGAAAACAATAAAAGATTTGAATACCTATGTACATGTTTATTTCCCTTCTCCGGTTAGTTCTTCTGAACCTTAAACACATACTAACTAATGTCTTACACACACACAATTCAAAAAATGATCATTACAAGATTAAGCGTTCCGTACACAGTACTACTTTATAAAACCGTATTTAAACGCGAAAACCGTCGGTGCGTTCAAAAGACGCGATAAACGGAAACTTTATGCGCGGTCTACACCGGCGTAGAACACATTCGCGCCCTCTTTACGACAATAATCCATTTTTGAACGTTTTATAAAATACTTTGCGGTACTTTTTGTTTTATTCTACAGTCTAACGCGGGTGTAAATGAACTTTTATGGGACTGTTTCTGTAATTCTTTTTGGGAACTTTTTTAAAGTAATTTCGTGGTAAAATTAAGACGTTTGTGTGTTTTGAAACTTTTTTGTTGCGATTTTGTTTTTTATGTTACTTTCCGCTACGTAGCCGTACAGCGGAAGGTCTATATCAGTAAATAGACCTAACTTTTTAACTCTAGCCCTAAAAAGCTCTCTGAATCTCTCTGCAGCCTCTTTTTGTGACAATACTGACTCACAATTTAGGTGATATCACTATCTAACCAAGTGAAAATAGGAGAGCCATGTTAGCCGGATGCTACTAATATAATTGGGCCCACATAACAACTCTATGAGATCCTGTAGGAGAGCATCGTCGGGGTTGGTCGAAAAAGCGTGAGCAAGATGATTTTGTCACCTTCGACAATAATTGATAATAATAGAGATAGTTTGGAGACGTTTGGGACAACTTTATCCAGCAGTAGGACGAAATATAATAAAAACAAATTCAAATTGATATTTTTTTTTATATAAAACCATAAGCAACTTTTTTTAATCCGCGTTAATCTTTGAAACAACTTTCAATGACAGTAAAAGATCGTTCTAGATTGTCTTAAAGACTTTATTTAAGTTAATCGGGGCAAACTAGCACTAAATATACACCAAAAAACAAACAATGTTTTCATAACGGACGAAACGAGATAATAAGCGTTAATGAATGAAATCATATCAATTTATGTATGAGACAACCAGGCTCCATATGTAGGAGATCTGTTAACAGTATAACTGGAAATGTGTAGAAGGAACTTTATTGAAAATTGGTTACGTTTATTTAGACTGAAGTTCTTTGTTCAATAATCTTTTATCATATTTCATATTGCTACGCTGGGATCTTAGTTTTATAGAATAAAATGTAATCTAGGGCTAGATTTCTAGTCTATGTTACTCAAATATCAACAAAACTGTCTAGCGTCTATGGATCGATTCACTTTTAAATAGCTCTACCTACCTACTATTTTTTTAATTTGAGTTCACTCATAACAACATCACAAATCTTTTAATATGATTTTACTTACAATCCACCAGACTTACACTCCCAATTTTGCCAGCGTAAAATCCGAAAAATTCAGAAGAATTTCCACAGAAAATGTCCCAAAGCTCCGTCTACCCAATTCAAACTATCCTGTTGATATTTAAGCACATGTATGAGTTGTATGGGCCACGACAATCATTCGCTTCCGGCCGATGGCAATATTGTGTTTTTTTAAACATATTACATCCGTGGTGGTGGATTTATGGCTCTCGCGGTCATAGTGTTTGTTTCGCGGATGTTATATACTATAAATACGTATATATACATATATAGGTACTTCTCTTTTTGTACGGTTGGTATGCTTATTCTATGATGACTCTGGTTTCTTTATGTCATCATCATCAGCTGATATCATGTCCTTACCGAGAGGCTTGATCATACACTGGGTGATTTTGTTTATGTATTTAGGAGTGTAATTTAAATATATATATGAAAATCAATGAGGTTTCCCGGGACAAACAAAACATGGAAATAGCTGGATTGAATACACAAAATAGAAAAAAAACTTAAGTAAGATTCATTTTTGTATCGTGTCGATTCGCCCGTTTAGTGCGAATGAATATAATCGTCCCTATAATTAAATACTACATAGATGATAGAAAAACTACTAGATGGAACAAACAACACAATAAAAACCATAAAATATGCAAAATATTATGTACTAGTTAACACTCATTAATGGTTAAAATTAAACCATTAAAACTACCACATGTGTCGGCTGGCCTTGTACCAACAGACATACAGGCGCGAATCATTCATACTTTTAATACAGATAAGAATTATTTAAAGTAATAACAAATGTCGTAAATGGGTTTACCGTACAATTCCATTGAGCGTTTGTGGAAGGTTAAAAGCCTGTAGTATCTTATCATCATCAGCCTATGGTAGACCTCATCCAATGATTTCCAGCGGGGACGGTTGATTGCGGCCTGCTTCCAACGGTTTCCAGCAACCTTTACCAGGTCGACCGTCCATCGGGCTGGCGGTCGTCCCACACTACGCTTCCCAGTACGAGGTCTCCATTCGAGAAACTTCCTGCCGAATTGGCAAACTAAAAATAAATTTCTTTGAATCCAATTGGAAAGTACTGCTTAGCACGTAAAAGAAATGTTCAGCTTCCTGAGCTGAGCTGAGCGCTTGGAAAGTTTAAAAACAAACACACATAATTATTGAAGTATATATTGCGAAAAAAATACCCACAAGTATGTAGTAGAAAAATGGGGTGCGCCAAAGTTCACTTAAAATTTCAACTCCGATAATTGGAAATCCGAAAATTTTCTTCCTAACATTTTTTATCCTAACAATCGCAACTCCTAAAATCTTTGTCACTAATGTTTTAATTCCGAAACATTTGTTTTCCTATATTTTCTCAACATAACCATCGTTCATACTATTATTCAAAGTCATATCTTTTTTGTTTAGATTTATTTTTATTTATTATAATCAATATTATACACCCTTATTTTGAAATTGCGATACCTTATCTCACAGCTAATGTAAACGACGGGTGACAATATAATAGTGAAGTTAGTTTTTTTCTTTTGCTTTTATTTAAAAAGTTATGATAAGTCAAAGATTTTCAAAATCCTGCCGAATTTTATTGTTATTCTACACCGAACGCTGCGTTACACAGCTGAGCGCGGTCATCGACCCGAGCCGTCACAGAATACTTGATAGCTAGTGTGCCGTCTGGTAATACGACATTTATTTGGTATTTTTTAAAGATAAGTAATCGACTATCATTTTTGATATTTTTATTGGATACTAGTGGTCCGCCCCGGCTTCGCACGGGTCCAATTTACCCGTTGATTTTCCAGATTTTTTTTACATAAGAACCTTCTCCTGACAATAACAAACACAACAAAAAAAGAATTGGCCAAATTGATCCAGGCGTTGTTGAGTTATGCGCTTACCAACACATTTTGCGATTCATTTTTATATTATAGATATAGATTCAGTTACTGCTACAGATATTCTGATTTTAATAAGTCCCATATTTTCAAAATAGGGGTGTATACATAAATTTTTCGTAACTTTGTTTTTACATAACATGTAGGTATAACATATAACGCACGAGCCGAGCGAGCAAAACCAGAGTCCTGCTCCAATCATTCAGTCAAGTTCCAGTAACGAATCGGTCCTATTCCTAATTATTGGTTTAGGTTATGTTAGAACTGTGACCCCAACGCACGAGCCGAGCGAGCGTAGCGAGCGTGCCGCGGCAGCGGCCGGCGAAGTGCCAGAACCGAATTGGTCCTTTAGTTATGGTTATGGTAAACTCCCAGGCCATAAGCATAACCGTAAACGAGTCGTATAATAATCATTAAAACTATAAATATCATCTTCTACCCGTAAATATTTTTTATTACACTTGGTAAATGTTTCTTTTTGAGCATGAGTGAAAATATTATGGTAAGTATGTTTAGGGATAAAAGCGTTATGATAAAAAACAGTAGGAGTTTAAATATATTTACATTAATGATGTTAGTAATTAAAATTTTCGGACACATGAGTGTTATGAGCATCGTCGGTAGCACTACAAATAGTATGAATTAAAACTTTAGGATGAAAAATTTTAGGAAGAATGATCATTCGGACTACAAATAGTTAGGAAAAACATTTTCGGGTAAAGAACTTTAGGTGAGCCAATATGGACCCAGAAAAATGCATTTTCACTGCGTTAAAAAAAAAAAAAAAAGTATACACTTTTCTACAAAAACCAGTCAAAACCAGGCTGGATAGCTAGTAAAGTATTTAAGTAATTATTAATTTGATGACAACAGATAACTAGGACGTCTGGCTATAATTACAGGATGTGCTTGGGAATTAAATTTTAAATTTATTGCAGCGATATTTAGGTCTTAGTTTAAAGACGCTAAAAAAATAGTAACACAATAATCAATCATTCTATCATCTTTTAGTGACAGTGAGAAACATCATACTGCAATTATATGAAAATGCTTCTTTCACATCGAAATGAAAAGATTACATTGATGTTAATTATTGAAGTCTCGAATGTTGTACTACAAATAAATAAGGAGAAAATGTATTTGAATGAACTTAAAGATATGTTTCCTTCTAAAAGAACTAAATTGTTTAGAATATATGGTAAAAAATCATTAGAGAAAAAAAAACATAAGTAAGTACGACTTTTAATTCTATTTATTTTTGTATGTTATTATTTTTTTGTCAATTTTCTTACTGATATAGAAGTTAGCCTGCAAGCGAAACTCATCAAAATCATTTCAGTCCTTCCCTAAGCCTCCCAACAGTCACATACATACTAACCTTACCCCATGACCCTACTCGCATTTTAAAAACAATTTCCTCACCAATTCCACGCAAATTAATACCGAGATTAATGCGTTGCGACTTATACAAGCACATGTAAATAATAAAACTTGTCGCATGATGCTCTTGCGCATCTCGCGATAGTGTCATGTGGTCGGGTCAGTGACCTCCCTGAGCTAGGAATTGCAGTAATTAGTGAATAAGTTAATGCTTCTCTTTATGGACATGATATTTGAATAATTAGTAATGTCTAGCTGTGGGTTGACGCGTAAATTTCCATGGGCTCGGCGTTTATAGATAGAAAGTGTTTACATAGGTATATCTAACGTTTTGTTCGTGATTTTAAGGAACGCTGTGTACTTATATCGCTTTCTCTTAAATAGGTTTAGTAGTTTTCTGAGTCTATTTAGTCTCAAACATACAAAAAAAAACGTCTTTTTATGAGAATTTTCTAAATAGCTAAAAAGTAAGTATTGGTACAACGGCAAAGGACAGTTTTTCACTTCCAATCTATTCGCTCCCATATATTTTCTCATTATTAGACCAATTTATCTGCACTACTTTATCTTAATTTTATATAACTCAAAGATGACTGACTAACTGACATAGTGATCTATCAACGCACAGCCCAAACCAATGGACGGATCGGGCTGAAATTTGGCATGAAGGTAGAGGTTATGACGTAGGCATCTGCTAAGAAAGGATTCCCAAGGGATTGTGATATACGCGGGTGAAACTGCACAGCTAGTACAAGATAAAAATAAAATAAATCAATCAATCAAAATAAAATAATAATCCAAAAAGCTTACTTTCTTTTAATTATGCCAAAATATACTAAAGTAAGCATCGTTCTAATTTTACAAGGTTTAGATTAAGTAAAAACAATGTGACTATCAAAAAATGTACGAGGATCCGAGGGCAGTGTTTCGTACCACTTTAATTATACCCAGTTAATTAATACAAAACATTACAAGTGAGCTACGGGAACGGCGGGGAGCGGAGGCGGTAGCGATTTGGAAATTTAGACCATAGGATTTCAAACTATGGGATGTAGTGTCAAAGGACATGAATGAGTGCAAGGTTTCCGAGGAAGACGGGGATCGAGCAAAGTGGAGGAATAAGATACGGAAGGCTGACCCCACCACCATGTGGGATACATAGTCGGGAAGGGAGAGAGGATTTCAAGGGAGATCACGAGAAATGAAACAGTGTTCTAGTCACTTACATAGATGTAATTGCTAAAATTTTTACTAATATTATAAATGCGAAAGTAACTCTCTCTGTCTGTTACCTTTCACGGTTAAACTACTGAACCGATTGACTTGAAATTTGGTACAGGGGTAGCTTATGGTTTGGGAAAGGACATAAGCTATATTTTATTTCGAAAGTCCCACGAGATCGGGAACTATGCGGGTAAAACCGCGGGAAACAGCTAGTAATATTATAATTACATGTTTTGTTACATGATCTAGCTAGCACTCTGCTACGACTGAAGCTGTTACACGTAGCGAATATATTTGCTGCATATGCAGTCGTAGCGATTATTAGACTCAAATATTTTATGGTGGACGATGGTAATAAAATTGCCCTTGGTACAGCTACAGTTGCGTCACGTGGTAAGTAAAATAAATGTTATTTAATTGTAATTTTATAATATTAACATTTTTGGTTTAAGGGTCTATTTGACGACCTTCAGGTAAAGTTACTCACAAAGTAAAATTAGTTTTGTCTCTTTCTTACTTTATATCAAGTGACAAAGACAAAACATGTGAGTAGCTAAGTACTCGGAACGTTACTTGATGATGGTGAAATAGGCCCTAAATCTAGTAAGAGTATAAAAAGTAAAATTACCCGCTGTTTTCGTAGCCCACCGTTATACCCGTAAAAGCGTAGCTCCAAGCAGGTAGTTCTCTTAAAAATCATTTGGCCTTCACCTTAGAGAGGCATCCAACAGTATTACCCCATTCTTAATGTTTACTTTTAATCCACAGTCAAAATTTTATTTCAATTGCCTTTTGTTTTGAAAGCTTTACAGCGCTTTTTAGCTTACAACTTCACAAACGGTTAGACTGGATTATTTTGAACAATTATTTCCGCTTAAACTCTTTTTTTGTGCAATTTCAATTTAGGAATGTTTTAGTTGTCACTTTAAAATAATATTTTTTTAGTCTTTTGTTTCGAAGCTTTTTCCTCGCGTCGCGACGACACTTTTAAGAGACATCCAACTAGTTCCAAAAGTTTATACAAAAGCAAATTATGTTCACGAGTTTTAAAACTAAATTTCAAGACACCCCAACAGAGATGCTAGACTCTTTGACAACAAAAAGGGTTACAAAAAACGTGAAGCGCTAAAAGTGATAAGTAAGCGTAAAAAGCGCTACACACTTCCCCTTGCGGTATTTACAAGGGTAAATTAAAGTTAAAATAAATACCCTGAGCCGAAATAATTTGCATCTAGATGTGACATTACAGGAGTTTAATTTTATCTTTTTGCAGTACGTACAATCAAATTACTTCAGTCTATTTTGGACCTTATAATCTTAAACATAGAGTAGATTTTCAGGTTGTGTTTTTAAAGGTGGTCAATTCTGACAAAATTAGAGACATTTCAAAATTTTGCGAGTTAAAGGCTTGGGTTAGGAGTAACCTTTGAAGGTAATTTTAATTATTATAGCGTATGCGAAGTGTAATCTGTAAACGCGTAAAATTTTATTTACTTTTTGGGAGAATGCGTAAAATTATTTTGCATATTAAAATGCAGATGGTTTGATGTTGAATTTTAAATTATTTTTGGAATTAGAAGCAAGTATTTTTGAGTATATTTTAATTTGTAAGTAATTTGAGAAAAAGTGACTTCACTAAATCTAGCTAGAATATCAATATTTTATCATGTTTTCTTGAGAATTTTAAGCTATCAAGCGTCCTATGCCTTAGTTATTCCCTTATTCAGGGAAATAATGTGTACAAAATATTTCAAATTTTTTTTTTTTATCTCAATGTTTTTATAAGTTTTTAAGTATGTACTTACTTTCATGCTGACTGTACTTACTACATAACAGTTCCATACAGGTACATACATATTTAAAGCTCAAAACACCCCTAACAATTGAAGGTGATCATCAACATAATAGGATTTTCCGACGAGATTATACTTGGATTATTTTACACCGAACAGCTACAATTTTTCCGGAATCCACTGAAAATTTCATACGATTTTCACTTCTATCAGCTTTTATATAAAGGCGATAATAGTATGTAATGTGGTTGCGAATAAAAATATTCTATACGTTCGGCTTTGCTTTATCATTGCGAGTCTCGTTGTAATTAGTTTTCGAAAACAAGCCTCGTGTCCGTTCTGATGGATTAATTTTTACATTTTGTTTTAATATTAGAACCTCTTTGATGCATTTTGTTTTTGTTAAAAAGAGTTTTGTTATTGGAACTATTTTTTATTTATTTAAAATAATTTTAAAATTTAAAGCCGTGGACAGACAAACGGTTAAAATAAGTGATACCATTTTTTTTATCGAAAGTCGAGAGCTTTTTCGATTGGAGGAAAATTAGGAGCAAAAAGGAAACAAATATACAATACTTACTACTTGTTATCGTTGGTCCATACCTAATAGTTTACTAATTAAGTTTAAATTGGCATGAGTAGGTACATTATGTATATTTTTTTATTTCAGAATTACCACAATGCATAATTCTGGAATTGTGGCAGGTCCAAGCAGGCTTTGAGAAAAATAAACTGTAGCTTCAAGGTAAATATATTTATTAAATTAGAATTGTTTTTTTTCTGATAAATAATAATAATAGTCATTTGAAGTAAATTAAACTATCACATTTGATCCGAACTAAATTCAAACTTAAAAAAATAAAATAACATCCAAAAAATGCATAGTAACTTTATTTAATAACATGTTAAAATAAAAATTAAGCATGATTAAATAAAATATTTCAAAGCATCATTAGGTACTCAAAAATAATAAATATCTAATATTAACAAAGTAAACACACAACGATAAACAAACATAAAAGAGAAGACGTTGAACATTACCATATTCCACAACCCAACCAATTTTTCGGCTAAAATTGTTCACGAACAAATGCATCAGTAGTACAATAAAATCCATCACGAATCATATTATTGTGTTACCTATACAAAGTGATTGTCACTCGGGGCACATGGCGGCACCACGATACTGGGGCGGGGCTTCGTGTGACCACGCCCACCCCAAGCCGAACGATAAGGTCGAAATCTCTATACAGATTCTAGAGATTTTCGGCTTTATTGGAACAGAGTGGCGACCGTACTCGGCCAGAGTGCGTGCACGGCTTAAAACATACTGGCAGCCCGCGCGAGTCGCACGTTCCGTGATTCCAAATTCGAAATTTCGAAAAGTTTCAAAGTGATATGCGGTAGTTTTTTTTTAATTAACAATGGAAGTCAGTGCTATGCCGCCGGCGCCGATGCCATTGGACTTTTCCATGGTGAGGAGTGGAAATGGATCGCCAAACGGGAGCTTACGCGAGGGATCTCCGAGACAGGGGTCTAACAGCGCTTTCAGGGTGGTCACGCCGAAAGGTAAGATTAATAATAAGAAAAGAAAATGAAAAAATAACCTGAAAGCGTCAGAGACAGGGTTATTTTAAAAAAAAACTAGTTTAATTACAAAAAAATCAATAACAAAATAAGTGCATTTATTTATCTATTAATAATCTATTAGTTAAAACAAATTAGCTCAAATATTATTTTACTAAATATATACAGCATCATCAGCATATTACTACAAGATCAAGTAAATGTTTAATGTGAAGTAAAGGCATGAAACACTAGACTGTCAATTTTGATCAAATCATATAAGTACTATTTACTTATCTATAACATTTTTATTTATTTTTTATGTGCTTAATTTATCACAATACCTAGTTATTTATTAAAATGTTTGAACTCGAAGAGTAGGTACATAAAACAGGTACATAAACCTGATTAAAAAATGTTTTAAAACCTTTTTTGTATGAAATAATGTGCTGTCAAAAATGCAAAAAGTATTATTATAAAATAATACTTGGAAAAAAAAAGAAAAACCTCTATAATGGATATTTTTTTCATATTCAAATTTAGAACGTGTTAAGTACTTATTTAAATTTATACAAAACAATAATAAAAAATACAACAGAACTACCGATTTTTTATTGACTAAAAAAGTTATACCTATCTACTAAAATATTTTTTATAACTGACTTCAAAAAAGTTGGAGGTTCTATCAATATAGTCCAATGACTGCAGGTATATTTTTTTAAATTAAATTTAAATTTTAAGCTAAGCTGCAGCAGCTAAGCTTTAATTTAAGTGGTAGATTAATTTTATGAAAGTATTTTTTTTAATTTAAGTATTTGATTAAAATTTAGTAACATTGTCATATAAGAAAGATTTCCATTTTCATCTCATTTTTCAGAATATTTAATTTTCACCCTATCCTAATAATTTTATGTTTTTTTTTACTTTTTAAGACCAAGATGTTCCCATGGGAAAAATATCTCCAAGATTTATATAATAAAATATTTAAAAAAAACCCATACAAAACAAACCAAAACTATTTAAGTAAGTATACTTACTTGGCAGATAAAAAAAAATTGAAAAAAAAAGTAAATTGGTCAAAAATTTGGAAAATCAAGAACAATAATATAATTACTTTAGAACTCCAAATATGCATATATTTTCCAATTGCATTCCAACTGCTATTTTCCAATTACCAGTTTCCATTACTGCTATTTTTTTCAATTAGCAGTTAGTACGTCGGAGTGACAACCCCGTCATCGTGTAATCAATACATACTGCTGTCGCTTTGCTTTGCATAATTGACATTTGAGCTCGTTTGCACCCCTATACTATTATAATTATACATTTTTAACAGAAACATACATACATTTATCAATCTATAGATTTAACTAATGTTATAGGCATTTCATTAAAATATTAGTGTAATTTTTATTAGTAATGCTAAAAATATCTTTATGCAGTATTTTAGTGGTCAATAAACATCTTCCCATTGTGCCAAAAATATAAATGGGTTTTGCGGTTAAATAAAAAACAGTTGGTTCAAGTTGTATTAATTCAATAAGCAATACATATTGAAAAAAAAAAAACAATTTGGAAAAATCTAGCTTTGTTTCATTGCTGGGAAATTTCTCTTTCCTCATTCTCACCAGAGAAAGATTCAGTCTACCTAGGTATGAATGCTGGGAAAATCTAGCTAAAAAGCTAAAATGTTTTATTTTAAACATTTATGGGAAAATTCGTATGCCCCATTTTCGCATGAAAAAAGTCAGTCAACCAACCCTGGTATAAAATAAACTTTTCATGCTATGGAAATAAAATTTGAAGTATTCTAATAAATAAAAAGCGACAATCTGTCAAAGATATGTTTGTAAATTGTAATAATATTTTTTAGTTTTTACTTAGTTTACGGTGGCGAATAATTTAGATATTTATATTTGTAGGAAAAATATTTTTTTCTATTTTCACCTGAGAAAAGCTCAATTTCCCAGGTAGGTATTAAACCTGGTAGGCTTAATTAGCAGATACAGATAAAATTTAATTAGCCATAAAATAAAACCACATACTTATCTATATACCTGATTATATTTTAAACAAAACATATTCAAATTATTATTAATTAAAAACTAATTAGGTATACTTCTGGTACACGCAAATATTTTAATATGGTTACAAAAACATATCTTATATACATACATTACCGAATTAAATTAAATACGAACATGATCAAGGAAAACTAATTAAAATTATTATGAGGTAAAATAATAACACCTTCCTATGTAATTATTTACAAATCTGGTTGTTAGGTATGTACATAAGATTTGCTTTATAAATAAGTTCCTATATTATAAAATATAACAGAATTAATTAATTGTTTTTCAAATCAACTTTTTATTTTGAAAAGATCTCATTTAATCAAAAACACAAAACACACTTTCCAAGTAAAACATTTTTAAAATTTTATTCTTAAAGAACTCTAAAAACTACCACTAAAAACCGTTCCCATATTCCTAGATCCTAATTTTGATTGGTCAAAGGAAAAAGTTCAATACAAAGAGATAGATCAAATATTAATTTTCAATTTCCAGCTGACCCCTGATGAGTGGATCCTCTTTTTCTATGTTCCATCACTTTGTCTTTGAGGGAGATTAAGGGATGAGAGGTAAAAGTTGGTGATTTGATTTGAATTCTGTAACGAGGTTCTTTGATATAATTTTTTGAAAATGTTTTTTAATATTGAAATAAAACACTTAAACGGATTTTTGTCGTGGTTGTATTTTGTTTTACATTTTCTGGACGTTTTGGATTCTTTACAGAACCCAGGTAGTAAACTTTTTACAGACGTCTTCCATCTTAGTCTTCTGTGATCACGGGTTCTGTAAAGAATCCGAAACGTCAGAAAATGTAAAACAAAATACAACCACGACAAAAATCCGTTTAAGTGTTTTATTTCAATGTGTAGTGTTCGTGTAAATCAAAGATATCAATATGTTTTTTAATATTTTGATTTCTGATTGAGTCTATGTTAAAAAAATATAATCACAGAAAAAAATATCTTTCATATAACAGACATTTTTTATAGGATTGTTTAAAGTCTTTACATAGATTACATAGACCAAAATCACCCTCGCTGTTTGTATGCTTAGATATTTTGAAATACGCAATAGATTTTAATTCTCAAATAAATAAGGCTGCTGTCTAGTCGTCCAGTAATTCGGACGACTGGAATAATTATGTTCGTCCGAATTACTGGACGAATAGACACTTCGAATAAATAAATAAAATAAAATAAAAATAAAATTCAGTTTTCTATACTAATATTATAAAGAGGAAAGATTTGTTTTTTTGTTTGTTTGTTTGTATGTAACGAATAGGCTCCGAAACTACTGAACCGATTTCAATAATTCTTTCACCATTAGAAAGCTACATTCACCCTGAATAACATAGGCTATATTTTATCCCCGTATTCCCACGGGAACGGGAACCACGCGGGTGAAACCGCGGGGCGCTGCTAGTATGTAATAAATATAGAGTGATTTACGAGAAAGGTTTATATGAACAAAATAAAATTGAACGCAGGTTCATGTGAAATTATTCCTAAAAATAAAACTGTAAACATTTCCTTCTACACTTAATAAAATAAAAATATTAACTTAATTTCATGAATGAAAAATGCATTATTATTTAATTATTACAAAAAAAAAACAAATTAAAATTTCCTTTCCCAAACATTTAACCTATTCCTAAATTAAAAAAGTAACAATTATCCCATTGAACAAAAAAGGGCAAAATGGGACACCCCAACCATGCGCCAGTTTAAACAATAACGAACGATAATCCGCACTAAGTTGGGGTCTGTTGGACCCCTGAACTGAATTTGGTCGAATTACATCGCCTTAGTGGTGATTATAGATGTAAAGTCAAAATATCGTGAATTTCTTCAAAGTATTTTTTTTTTGCAATTATTTAAATTTAAATTTTGTAATGTGGAAATTTAATTATTTTTTTTAAAATTGAAAACAGGTTTTTTTATTGATTACTTTGTTATAAGAAAACACTGCACATAATAAAACTACTTTAACGTTCTTTTTTGGAAAGAATCCGTAACTTCCGAAATGTAAGAGAAAAATAAATACGCGAAAAAACCGTTAGATTTATTATTTATTTATTAAAAAGTTGTTTTTTATTTATTTTATTAAAAGAAAAGTGTAAAATTAAAACATTTTTTTATGGATGGTACAAACAAACATTTGTCTGGGTGATTTCCAAAGTATGTGTATACTAACCATGAGTGTAGGTGGTCTACACACAAACTAAAACACCGTAAACTTTTAAAAGTCAAAAAGGACATTCAACTGCTCGTAATACCAATAAAATAGAATAATCCAAACAAAAAAATCTTACCGTTGAGATTACAGAAAGCAATTAATGTCTAAGAGGTTTATACATTGGTAGATAATAATTTCTGTTAGTACGACATCTGATCCGACAATAATCGGATTGGGTTGATCGAACATCGGACGTTATCGAGTTTGCCATTATTTTTGTACTACCCGCAATATTCGGGAGACATTGATTTTAATGAGATTGCGTATTCGATTATTGTTGGCTTTTATTGAATTGATTTTATTAAAAGTTATTGATTTATGTAAATGGCTGTTGCTAGACGTCCGCTAGAATGGACGTTTAATATAATGTCATTCGTTCGCTAGTCGGATGAATAAGATTATATTAGTCGTCCGCAAACTTTTCATTTCAAATATAATTAGTTATGAAGTGTTTTGGCATTAAATTCATATTTTATAGTAAAATAAACCGTCCAGTAATTCGGACGACTAAAATAATTTGATTCGTCCAAATTACTGGACGACTAGACACTTCGTATGTAAATTTATCTTTAATGGAAAATTTTCACATATAAATATATCTTTTCTAAACATGCATCCATAAACACTAAATGTACTTAGAGTTCTTATTAAAATGTTATTATTTTTAAGGAGAGAATTTATTTACGAGTATATCGATTTAATTAAAATTCTTTTATTACACACGACTAAAAAATATAAAAAAAAAACACATTTAAATATTAAAAATAGACTTTGACTTCTTTTTGCCTTTATCCCCGATTCCAAATCTTATCTAATAACTTTAAAATCAAAGTCCCAATCAAAAACCTTTTCAAAAACTAGACTGTTCCCTTGTAAATCGTCATGTAAAGTGTCTACTAATCCCGACTGTTCCCGTCCGATCCATCATGGCTCCAGATCTAATTTGACCGTTTCTACGCGTCGAAATAAACGAATTATCCTGAACGTTTCCCTTCACTATTACACCTATTTGCGATTTATTTTTACAGGTACGTATAATTATATGAAAATCGTGAACCAGTGATAAACGAGATTGAAAAACTGGAATGGATTGATGGCAATCTTTAAATTCAAATTAAACAAAAACTTTTTATCTGTTTGGTATTCAAAATCACTTGCGTCAATATAAAATTTACTTACTTATAATCTACCAAAATCATAAAAAATAATGTGCGTTTTTGAGGAAAACTATCCACATATCTGTTTAAAATGTAGCGTTTATTTATCTGCATCGGAAATAAAATATTGTATTTTTTGCTTAATTAACAGACATGTAGACATATTTGTTAACATATCATTAATTAGGTATTAAAAGCCCTTTTTAGGTATTTTTATTTTTGGTATATTAAATTCATAAAAAAACATATTTGGGGTCTAAATAGATAGTTTTAAATTAACAGTCGTTGTATAATCTTACTAATATTAAACTTAACTTAAATTATATAAGTTATATAAAACATCGCACGGTCCATAAAATCATTGCGTTTACACTTGTGTCATAACGGCTGGTGTTACACTGAGATCAAAACAAGCATAAAATTAACCCGCACATGTGCGAATTGGACAAAAAATAAAAAATAATCATCCTTACATCCGACGTACGATTCACACGAACGACACTAGTGCTTTTTGTACGTTTTTGTTTGCGAATTATAAATCGTATGTACAATTAATTTTCTTTGATCATAATTTTTATATTGTTATATCTTATCTCATTATAAACGCATGTTCATATACTCATTTTAACTTTCTTGAAGTAAAAAAATGATTTACATAGCTGAAAGTTCTTTTATAGATAAACCTAGAATGCAATGTATGGAATGCCACCTTTAGAGACTAGATGTCAACGAGTGATAATATGTGTACGTACATATTTTTAAGCTATTGCATAGCTTCTATCGAGGGCCTTGAATTCCGTAACGAAAAAAAACCTCACGTTTTTATTATTTTTTTATCGAAAACTTTTTTTGTAAATTTTCCAAAAAGTTTTTATAGTAATGTAGACAAAGTTTTTATTGTATGATGGCCCAAGTACGACATCAAAATTTCTAAGGTTTTGCAATACAAAAATAAAAAAAACAATTAGTTGATAAAATTGCTATGCCATAGCTTTACGGCGGCAGCCCCGAGTGCCACACGTTTTTTTTAATTTATTAATTTATTATCGTCATTGCTGGAAAATCTACAGGAAAATTATCTATTACACCAAAAAGTCTTCCAAACCAAGTCCAACATCGCAGTTTGAGAGACGAAAAAGATTCAAGGGTCCCCCATTAGGCTAATGGCTCACACGTGGCGTACGCTAAATCCCTTCGTCGTATAAAGGCGATTTACAACCCAAATTAATATTAAATGAACGCTTTGAAATGCGGTCGCCGTTAAAATGAGATGATTTTGTTGATTGCCCTGGATTTCTGGACTTGTTGATGGTTTGTCTTATACCTCCTAGTAGGCAATTTTTTAATTAATTAACTCATAATTTAGAGTTGGGCAAATATCTTTCTTATTGATATCTTTGATTTACACGAACACTACACATTGAAATAAAACACTTAAACGGATTTTTGTCGTGGTTGTATTTTGTTTTACATTTTCTGACGTTTCGGATTCTTTACAGATGAATGTAAAACAAAATATGTACAACCACGACAAAAATCCGTTTAAGTGTTAAATATCTTTCTTGTTTTCTTTGTTATCATATGTCCAGATTTTGTCTCTTTCTGACCAACAATTTGAAATAGTTCGCATTAAAAAAAATTTTGGACAAAACAGACAATTTTTTGTGTACCTATGGCTTTTCAAAACCAATCTTCTAAACCTATTTCGGTGTTAAAGGGACTAATTGTTTCAGATAAAAAAAAATGATTTCGTTAGTGCCGGCGATTGAGGTAAAAATATAAAACTCCTTGTTATTTGTTAAATCATTAAAAAAGGTTTTAATTTCATGTGTTTTTTAACTGTACGTTAGATAATACCTTATTTTATTCCTAATTAACTAACCCGATATCCGTTGTCCTGTTAAAATATCAGGAGTTCTTCAAAACAAAATTTTGCAACAGGGAAAAACAAAAAACAAAATTAATCGATACGCTTGATTAAAAAACAAAATTAATTGCGCACACGTGTTTTAGCAAAAAAATCACGATTATTTTCCTTAATATGTAATAATTTTTTGACTCATACATATTTTACTAAACATTATTTCGATTTTATTTATACATATTTATAAAAACGGTTTCGTTAAAAATACTTAAGTAGGTACTTTTAATTTGACTTAATGACTTTTATATATACATATTTTATGTGTGTGGATTTGCAAGTTCGATTCTTGTTCGAGGCAAATACTTTTAAAGAAAATTTACTAACAGTTGAGAACTCTACTGAAAACTATGTATTCGTTAATGAGATTATTTGAGCGATATTTAGCGCGCTCAATAAAACAAGCAAATCATTGAGCTTAACAAATTACACTTATAGATTAAACTAGCAGCGCCCCGCGGTTTCACCCGCGTAGTTCCCGTTCCTGTGAGAATTTCGGGATAAAAAGTATCCTATGTTCTTTCCTATTGACTTAAAATTTGGTACAGGGGTAGCTTATGACCCCTGTACCAAATTTCAAGTCAATCAGTTCAGTAGTTTAGCCGTGAAAAGGTAACAGACAGACAGTTACTTTCGCATTTATAATATTAGTTAGGAAGTTAGGATTAAGGTAAACTTTAATAATAATTTATTGTATAAACTTAATTAGAATAATAAGTTATTTTGTTAATATTCAAAACAGCTTATCATTGATTATATCCATTATGTATATATGTATTACACGAGTAACGCAATTTGTCCTTAAAATTGTTAATTAGTATTTTGATCAATTAATTAGGTACGTACTTACTGTGCAGCAGGAAATACTCAATTTTATGACACAAAATAGTATTTTGAGACTTATTTTGTTTGCGAAAATAGTTTGGCGTTTTCAATGACGTCTTTATAGTTTACGCGTCGTATATTGGAATCGTAGTTTTAAAAACTAGAAACTCAATAAATCTTTATGTAACACACAAATTCTTTAAAAACAATGGAAAATTCTAGCCATGGAAGGTAAAAAAAAGCTTAAAACAATTTAATTTTCACAAATAAGTCCAAACATTTTCACAAGAATTGTGTAACAGACGAAGCGAGGCTTTTGCCCAGTAAAATTCCACATCTTTTCTACTTCCTATTTACCGATTTATTTAGAAAACAAACGGAAAAAGCCGATTCAAGCAGCATTAGAGAGACCGTATTAAATCTTTATTGTATTAGGCCTTCCCGGACACAATTGCGTTGCGAAGTAAGTCGCTTACTTCAAACGGAGCGGTACGTCTAGTTTAATGACTGAATCACACAATTGATTATTGTTAATTCGCCGACCGATGGAGATTTTTATAGAGGATGACCTAAATATACGTCATCGCATCATAACAGTAGATTGGAAGCTTCCATTTAAGATACATGTTGGTCTATGGCAAGAGTATTGTGCACCTGCCTGCTTAACTGAAGGTCCTGCCCCCCTAGCATGACTGTGCCTGATGAAATATATAGACACCACGAAATAATATCGATTTCGCGAGCATGACCAAATGAATTATGGCGTGGTACGATATGAAAATTTAAATATGGCGGCTATATTTATTATATTTTGACAGTTGGATGTCAATAATCTATCGCTGTATCTATCGCGTTTTCGAAGTCATGCTAGCCTAGCAGGTTGTTACTTGTGTTAAACGATGCATTATAGCTATTTGACAAACATGGTCTGGGTTTGAGGTCACCAACACGTAAGTGAGTTGGTGAGGCTTATTATGGATAGATGTTGAATGAATCGTAAGAATTTTACTCGCAGTAAACGGGCGAATAGACACATTATAAATCTCGCAAGAAGATAATTTATTAGTGTACGAATTGACAATTTTAGAAATACTTAGTACCCTCGCTGTACTAATTTAGGCTTTTTCCCTAGATTTTAAAGAACTTGTAATAATAAAGAGAACAAGTCATAGTCCCCATGTTCCCCTATATCCAGTCCATTGAACATCCCATTCCCATAACCTAGTCGTAGTTTTCCATACATTTGCAATAGTCCCAGCAGAACCGGTGAGTATTCTTGGATGCATTTTATAGTGTTATACAGGGATAGTCGCCGGATTGTGCATCCTCTACACAAGATTAAATATGTCAAAGGGCTTCCGTGTGTTGGCTTTGGCCCCATACTAGCCTTCCAAAAGACCGGGACTCCTTAATAGTCCCGTGGATGGAAAAGAGAACAAAAGTAGGAATTAAGTACGACTCAGAAATGAATACGTGTAATATAATCCTTGATATATCCACGACTTTAACCTTCGTTTAATTAAACATTATTAATGTTAATGAATTTATTTAAATTACGATGCACATGTTTGCTGTTACAGTAATCAAACGGTAACAGGTTCAAACCCCTGTTCGATGACTTTTTTATTTTTATACCAGCAGCGCCCCGCGGTTTCACCCGCATAGTTCCCGCTCCCGTGGGAATTTTGGGATAAACTATACGCCTATGTTCTTCCTCGGACCATAAGCTACCCCTGTACTAAATTTCAAGTCAATCGGTTCAGTAGTTTAGCCGTGAAAAGGTAACAGACATAGTTACTTTCACATTTATAATATTACTAGTAGGGATAATTTTCAAACAAGGTTAGAATTCATTGATTATTTTATCATGATGACAAATAAACATACATTATTACACTTAGATTGGTATGTTTTGATCTTATCACAAGAAGTTATCTATTTGAATGTAAAAAAATAAAGAATTGATACGAGATGACACTCGATATATCAATAAGTAAATCCGTGAAATATTTCCATAAAATAACAAAATATTTTCCTCCTCAGTGTACTCATTTCATTAATGAGACAGACAGTTTGCCATGCAGGAGAAACTTTCAGGCCCTTTTATTTACGTATTTTTATACATAACATAATCATTCACTACATCATCTCATTATAGTAACTGACCACTAAGTTCGAAACTTGTATCTAGGGTATCAGAAACTACGCACACACTCATTCACACACACACCCAAACCGAGACAAAAATTTGTGGTTCACACAAATGTTCACCCCGCACGGGAATCGAACCCGCAACCTTACGGATGACAGTCCGGCATGGTGACCACTCTGCTAGATACAAGTTTCGAACTTAGTTAGGGGTCAATTACTATAATGAGATGATGTAGTCAATGATTATGATTGATCTCCTTAAAACAATAGTTATTTAAAAAAGTTTCAACAAAACATCCAAAGCTAGTTCCAAACTATATTTGCAGTCCAATAATTGTGTCCAATTGAGATTCTGCCCTGAGAAAACATTCAATCTGAAACAATTAACACCTTTTAACCCGCTGCCGCGTTCACACGACAATCACTCCAATACCATAACGTTGTACTGTTTAATCGTTGCACTAATACAAAATGGTTGACCGATCAGCCTTGGAGCTTGTTTTGTCATTTCACGTGCGCTGGGTTAAGTGGGTTTAAGATTCATTTGGTATGATGTTCTGGAGGTATTGATATCAAGATATTTCCTTACTTGAACTCTAATCTAATAGTTATCAGTGAAAGATGCTTCACCTATGCCATGGAATTATCACTTACATCGAGTTTCGAATTAGAAAAACTAAAGTTGGTACTTGTCTTCCTTAATTTCTAAATACGAATGAATTGCCAGTTAATATTAGGTAAGTATTTATATAACTTGTTAAATAAAAAGCAAACGTACTTTAGAAAAAGCAGATAAGCTTCTAAAAACCTTGGCACAGACTTTCATTAGACAAGATAGCATGCTCTTTTTCTACATAATTTAATTTGAAATCGACTTTGATTTGAATTTGACCTTCCAAAATATTATTACTTCAACTTTCATCATAAACTAATAAAACTAAACTAGTACTGGACTCGCAAAAAACATGTTCACACACCCATTGGTCGATCTACGATTTAATTTACGAGTAGATCTTTAGATCAATTAAAGTGGCAGATGACAAACATGACTAAGATGCGTAGGAGTTTGGCGTTCGTGGGAACTGTTACAATGGAGAATGAGTGACACTGACTTAATAGACGAACGCCAGACGAACAAAAATTATATTTTATATTATAAAATTAAATTGACTGATGAATGGACTTACGTCACATGTTGTTGAATGGTTATGAATGAAGTAAATGATACTATTTTTAAACGTTATTTCGTGAAGGTTGGTTGGTAAGATTGGGACTTGTAATAAATTTGAACTGAGATAATTATTTTTCCAGTTTGAAATTGTACTATAAGTAAGTACTTCGTGTTGAAATCTATTGAGTCACAATCTTTTCTGTGCTGGCGCCGGCAAAAATTGGAAACTACTATTGTCATTTTGATTCTAATGTCATTTGGATACATTTTCAATAAAATGACAACCAAAAGATGCGATTACAGCGACGCTGTCACCGGCACAGAAAAGATTGTGGCTCAATACAAGAACTACGGGTTCGGTAGTTGCCATTACTGACATTCTTGAATAAGTTACAGATAGTTGCATTCAGTGTTCTTTTAAATTACTTTATACAAAGTGTTTCTTAGATTTACGTTAAAAACCTCTACTGCGTTTAGCCAACATATTTTGAGACAACCATTTTCAAGATTTAGCAAAGAAGTATCTTTTAGGGACTTCGAGCATTAGATTGATTTCAAACTTACGTAAACTCAATCTAACCAAGAGATTTCATTGATAGAACTCCAGAATTGTTAAAAACTGTACGAATCTCATAGATTAGTCAGAACAGTCGAGTTCAAGTTAGATGTGGGCGAATGGAACGTGGGAACGGACTAGTTTAAGATTTAATGGGTCTCGTTACAAACAATGAGTCAGGACCAGGACTGCCTTGAATTGTACTAATGTTACGAAAAGACCTGAACAAATTTGAATCAAATCGTTTTGGTGACGTAGTCTTTTATCAATTGTCTAAGACTATTCCATTCGAGAAGAGAAACAGTAGGATCTTACAGAATACTTTACTACATATATTTTTTTTATATTTTATATTATACTAGCGGCGCCCCGCGGTTTCACCCGCGTACTTCCCGTTCCAGTAGGATAAAATTGAATTGAAAAAAATGCTAAAAACCTTCCCACTGAATCACTCTATCTTAAAACAAACCGCATCAAAATCCGTTGCGTAGTTTTAAAGATCTCAGCATACACAGGGACAGAGAAAGCGACTTGGTTTTTAAATACTAAAAAAAAATAAAAAAAAAATAAAAAAATAAAAAAAAGTTTATTGTTCTTTTACAAATAATACTTAGGTCTTATGCATAACTTAATTAACTAGAATAATAAAAAATAATAAAAATTAGGATGGACAAAAATGATTAAAAGAACAAAAGGAAGTGACTCAGCCGTGTGCCGACTGAAACATGTTTCAGCCGGCGCTGTTTTTCAGTCACCCCTCATCCCCTGAGCTGTGGTGTGGGGGTTACAGTTTACGGAGGGCTCACGTGACTGTTTCTATAATATAATTTAAAACAAGAAATAACAATATTTATCATTTTAAAAAATATTAATAATAATAAAAGTGCAATTTGTTAAAAAGAAGAAAAAAAAAATGAAATAAAAACGTTCTATTTACGGCTATAAGATATTAAAAAAAAATGTATGTGTGTGTGGTTGCGTGTGTGTGCATGCGTGTGTTTGTGTGCGTGTGTATGCGTGAGAGTGTGTGTACGTTAGGATGATTTGGCTTATATACGTTATTTTATTTAAGGGTTAAAGGAAATAGTTTTTTAATTGCAAATTCTTCACATAGGTATATCTTAAATTTTCAGCAGCAAGTTGGCGTTTTAATAGAGCAGATTTGTATTTTATTTTAAAGCAATGGACACTGATATTCGTTTTCAAAGGTGGAGGGAGGTCATTCCATATTTTTGCACCTAAAAATTTAAAACAGCCTATACCGTGATGAGCTGTGAGCTGGTATTTTGAGTAGGTTTTCTGTAGTAGAGCGGGCACTTCTTAGTTTTCTTATCCATATTAGCTTTTCATATAAATATTCAGGTTTTTTGTTATAGATTATACGTTTAACGGTGCATGCATATTGTAGGTCTCTTCTGGCCTGCATATTTAATATGCCGCACTTGTTTAAGTGAGGGGTTATATAATCTCTTTTGGGGACGTTAAGTGAGAAACGAATGCAGGCGTTTTGTACTCGCTGTATAGCACGCTCCAACTTGAGGCTAAGCCTGGGACTGTAGACTGTGCTACAATAGTTAAAATGGGAGAGGACTAGTGTCTCTGTTAACATGAGGCGCAATTCTGTTCTTATATAAGGTCTAATTTTGTAAAGCGTCTTAAGTTTAAAAAAGGCTGTTCTAATTTTATTATTAATATGAGTAACAAACTTTTGCTCACTATCTAACATAAGACCTAAGTTACGTGCAGATTTCACCTCTCCAATCACAGTGTCACTTATTTTAATCATGTTTACACAGTCTGAAATGCACTTCGTTTAGTGTTTAGTACCTAGCACCAGCATCTGTGATTTGGAAGGATTAAGTACTAAGGAATTCTTTTTTGACCAGTCGTGAATATTATTTAAGTCAGCATTAATTTTGTCTATTGCCTGTTTGATATCTTTTCCATGGAAAGAGTAGTACAGTTGTGTATCATCGGCGTATAAATGGTACTTACAGTGTTTTATGTGTAAGGGTAAGTCAGCAGTGAAAATTGAAAACAGGACTGGAGAGAGCAAGGAACCTTGAGGAACCCCACGGTCTATAGGTAGCAGGGAAGAGAATTTATTTTGTCCGTCATGTCCGTCCGTCATAACCATTTGCTTTCTATTCATTAGATAAGTTTCAAACCACCGGCATGTGTTTAACGAGAAGCCATAGTGCTCAAGTTTTGCTAGAAGGAGTTCCGGATGTACGCAGTCGAAGGCTCTGGAGTAGTCTAATAGTACAAGTATGCTAGTCTGGCCCAAATCAGAAGCTTCGGTTAGATCATCTGTGATATGAAGTAGAGCGGATTCCGTACCATGGCCTTTGCGAAACCCTGACTGGTATTTTGGTATGACGTTATTGTTCTCTAAGTACTTTACCATCTGGTTAAGGACTACTTTTTCTAACACTTTTGACAGTACAGGCAAAATAGAGATAGGGCGGAGATCACTGAGACTATTGACACTATTCTTTTTTGGTATTGGTTTTATCAAAGCTATATTCCATTTGGATGGGAAGGTGTGAGTATCGAGCGATCTATTTATTATTTTAGTTATAATGTGCAGAGTTGCGTCTAAGGTCAAAGTGATCATATCAATATTAATTTGGTCATATCCTGCGGCTTTCGTATTAATATTAAGGATTATGTTACGCACCTCTTCTTCCGTCGTCGATGTTAACTCAAAATTTTGTTGGTGTGGTATTTTATCTACAGAAATCTTTTGTATGTCTTTTTCGTCGAAATCTGGTAATGTTAAAAAGTGGTTGTTTATTTTATCTGGGTCAGCAAGATATGCAGGTAAGGGTGATGTTGAGCTGTTATTAATAAGAGTAGCATTTTTAATATTTTTCCACAACAGAGCCGGTTTATTAATATTATTGTTGATTGAATGATTAAAATAGGCCTTCTTTTCCCTTTCTCTAGTTGTTGTTACAAGGTTTCTCAAGCTTTGATAGTACTCTTTCGAGCTTTCCGTTTTTGTTTTATGAGATTTTATTAAGGCTTCTTCTCGTAGATGCATCATGAATTTCAGCATATCTGTTATCCATGGTTTAGGTAGGTCTTTCAAAACTGTTTTTTTAACTGGAGCATGTAAATCAAACAAATTGATAATATTTTTATCAAATGTTTCAATCATTTGATCAACATGCTCTAAATTTTCGATAGCGTGCCAAGAAATTAAGTAAAGATCTTTCATAAATGACTCTAAATCAATATCCCGTAAATAACGTTTATATTTGATACTTTTTGGAAATTTTGGTTTTTTTATGTTGTAATCTACTAGAATCATAGCATGGTCGCTTAAGTCTTTATTGTGTATGACATTTATACTCATGCATTTAGACGGGGTATCGGTTATAACAATATCAATTAGCGTTTCCGAATTATCTGTGATCCTAGTTGGTTCTTTGATTAATTGTTCAAGATTATGTTGATGACAGAATGAGATAAGATCATGGGTTTGTAACGATTTTAAATTTAGAAGATTAACGTTTTGATCGCCGAGTAGGCACGTGTAGTTGCAATATGCCATAGAAATTATGGATTCGCTGAGTGCATCTATAGCGTCGTTGACATTAACGGATTCGGGCCTATAGGCCGTACCGATTGCCATCTTCGCTCCGGGCAGTTGCACTTCAATCTATAATTGTTCAAGGGCTGAGGTTGGATGTTGTCTTACGCGTGCTATAATTCCCTGTCTGATATAAAAGCCGACACCCCCACCCCGCCTTTTACCTGTTCGAGCTTTGTGTACGAGTCTGTAGTTGGGTATAGAAGGTGCGAGAGTTTCCTCCCCTTCCCTTAGCCACGTTTCATTTACCGCAAGAATATCAGGACTGTAATTTGTAAAACTTTCAAGTAGCTCATCTGTACCGGTGTTCAAAGATCGAGCATTCAATAACCCTAGTCTCAAACATTTTTTAGAAGGTTTAGCCATTAAATGTAACATTAAAACATTTCAAAAAGGTTTGAAAACATATTAAAATTGAGTGAGAATGTGTGTATGTGGTTGAGTATGTAGATGTGAGTTTTGTATGTGTAATAAGTGTGTTCTTGACAATTGAATTGTGTGTTTTACAAATTAGATTAAAAAATAGTAACAGACGTAATAAAAAGTAATAATTTGGTATAACAATGTAGGAACAAGGTTTAAAAATAATTAATATATTGTAAAATGGTAACGAAAGAGATCAAATATCACTACTATGTAGTGACTACTACACATTTTCGTGATTTCAAAATAAACCCTTGGCGTGGATCGTTCCCTACGTTATTCTGATGAAGCTCATAGGCTTATAAATATTTCATATATATTAAGTACTTGCGGTTAACTTACTAAACGTCTGGTTTTACCTGTAAATATGTTCATCCTGTAGGAAAAATTGAATAAAAAGCATATAAAATTCCAGAATAATGTAGTTTCTAATTAGTGTCAAAAATCCAGTTACTCTTTCCTGATTATTAATTTATAGATCTAGATTTACCTGTTGTGGAATTACCCATTTTAGAAAATTTATCGGTATAACGATAATTTTATATACATACTAGCTGCGCCCCGCGGTTTCACACGCGTATTTCCCGTTCCCATTCCCGTGGGAATTTCGGGATGAAAAATAGATGTTGGCCGATTCTCAGACCTACTGAATATGCTCACAAAATTTCATGAGAATCGGTCAAGCCGTTTGGGAGGAGTATGGCAACGAAAACTGTGACACGAGAATTTTATATATTAGATATACCTAATTACCTACATATATTCAAACACTAGCTGTATACCTCGAGGTTTTACCTGCATTTATTTTTTTCTTAACAGATACCAACGCATGATACTCGTAACTACTTATCTCCTTGCCAAACTGCGCTATCCGTTCAGTGGTTTGAGCTGTTTCATAGATCAGTCGAACATTAACGGTTGCCTTGTTTCATACATACATAGAAAACAACATCTAGAAAACGGTACACTTAGAGCAAAGCACATTAATAAACAAATTAACGTCATTGCTAATTAAGTTAACAAAAAAACATTTGTTGTAATCAGTTACTTCCCATTCGTAGAATTTGATTAACGCAACTATGTTAATAATTATTTAGTTTTAATAAAAATATATGCTAATAATCTGTATGAGGAGGAAGCGGTGACCTTTGGCGATGTTTGACCTGTGGTCCGGAGTGTAAATGAAGGAATCTCTTGTGGAGCACAGTGGTCCAATGTTGTTGCACAGATAAGCTTACAGACTGCGTGTCACCAACGATAACGGTGTCCTTAGCGAGTACATTTCTTTATTATCTTTAATGTTAATTAAGTACGGGTTTTGAACGGTTAATCTTTTAAAAATAATTGGGTGCTTTTCAGTTTTGGATTATTAGATTGTGTTTCATAAAAGAATATTTATCACGGGCGGGTATGAATGAATGTGTGTTTTACCATTGTTTAAACTTCGTGAATAAAATTCATAGTTTGCTAAATACCATCCAACCTGAGTCTGCTCGTGACATAGTTACATTGACACACACACACACATTTTATTACAGAGAACACTCTACCCTTAGTCATGGCACTCATGGCTCTCTGTAAGATGCCCCTATCAAGGTACAATTAAGCGAAAAAACTTCAGCCGTAACAAACAAATCGAATCCCTACTAATATTATAAATGCGAAAGTAACACGTACAGGGGTAGCTTATGGTCCGGGAAAGAACATAGGATACTTTTTATCCTGAAATTCCCACGGGAACGGGAACTACGCGGGTGAAACCGCGGGGCGCTGCTAGTATGAAATAAAGGTGAAAAATCCAGAAAAAGTCTTCCAAAACAATAAAACAAGACAGCACACTTGCAACACTAAATCAAATGACCCATGACGCAAATTTCAAGTGTTATTAATACCAATTCATCGAAAGATAATCAGCTTCCGTTCTGTATGAGCTGCACTGTCCACTCGACAACAGACCACTGTGCTATGGCCACCCAATGCTGTAACAAGACACACGGATTATATCTGATGTAGAACTTTGAATCTTATTGTGGAATCTATAAGGGGGATTGTTGGTTGGTAGATGTTGTGTAAGGTTTCGATTTTCTTTTTAAATTCTATGACATATTACCTTTATCACAGATAACATAGTACTAGTTGAAGTTGATGTGTTGATTACCCATGGTGTAACTTAGTTTCCTTTAGTTAATTTCCTTACATATTAAAGTAAGGTCAGGGCAAAAAGCCTTTCAAACAATGATGATATTAATACAGTAAGAAGAAAGCAAATTAATTATCATGATGCATGTTGGTGATTTGAAACCCGCACCATGTTTCGAAAAAGCAAAATGCATCTGATTCAAAAATTTTACTCAGAACTGGGCTAGCTATATACCACCACTAGCTTTTCCCGCGACTTCGTAAGCGTAGAATAATGACTTCCGGCAGAGTTAATCAAAAAGGCTGTGCATTGATAGATCACTATGTCATGTCAGTCAGTCACCTTTAAGTTATAATATACTAGTATACTTGAATTTAGATTTCACAGAAAGTTTTCAAAGAAAGTCTTAACATACCCGATTTAAATACACACTCGCATGATAAAGTGCATCTAATAATATCGAAGTAATGAATGGGTTTCGGTCTCATTGAAGGATGCCAATAAATGGTCGTATTGTCTTACGGCTGTCAATTGATGACGTGCGGTACGCAGTGTTTGATAAAACTACGTTGGTGGTCCTTGCTACTTGTGATTAGTAATGAAAGTGGATTACCTTCAAATACTTACTACTACGAGTAATACTATAATTAAAATTAAATACACATTTATAATTAAAGCGAAAGTTTGGATGGATGGTCATATTAGGATACTATAGATTTTTTTATTTGACATTTGGGAGAGGCTTGGTTTAACCAAAAAATTGCATATCGCCCTCTGGGTCGAAGAGGATAGCAATCGCTCCCCGTAAATACTGACAAACTTTGTTAAGGGGTCCATATTGGCTCACCTAAAGTTCTTTACCCGAAAATGTTTTTCCTAACTATTTGTAGTCCGAATGATCATTCTTCCTAAAAATTTTCATCCTAAAGTTTTAATTCATTCTATTTGTAGTGCTACCGACGATGCTCATAACACTGATGAGTCCGAAAATTTTAATTACTAACATCGTTAATGTAAACATATTTAAACTCCTACTGTTTTTTATCATAACGCTTTTATCCCTAAACATACTTACCATAATATTTTCACTCATGCTCAGAAAGAAACATTTACCAAGTGTAATAAAAAATATATGTGGGTAGAAGATGATATTTATAGTTTTAATGATTATTATACGACTCGTTTACGGTTATGCTTATGGCCTGGGAGTTTACCATAACCATAACTAAAGGACCAATTCGGTTCTGGCACTTCGCCGGCCGCTGCCGCGGCAGGCTCGCTACGCTCGCTCGGCTCGTGCGTTGGGGTCATAGTTCTAACATAACCTAAACCAATAATTAGGAATAGGACCGATTCGTTACTGGAACTTGACTGAATGATTGGAGCAGGACTCTGGTTTTGCTCGCCCGGCTCGTGCGTTATATGTTATACCTACATGTTATGTAAAAACAAAGTTACGAAAAATTTATGTATATAATATTGATTATAATAAATAAAAATAAATCTAAACAAAAAAGATATGACTTTGAATAATAGTATGAACGATGGTTATGTTGAGAAAATATAGGAAAACAAATAAAAGTGTAAAAGATGTTTATTGCTACTGACTTTATGCAGTTGAATGTTTCGGAATTAAAACGTTAGTGACAAAGATTTTAGGAGTTGCGATTGTTAGGATAAAAAATGTAGGAAGAAAATTTTCGGATTTCCAATTATCGGAGTTGAAATTTTAGGTGAACTTTGGCGCACCCTTTGTTAAGTATTTAAAAAACCGTCTATTGGTGAGCGCACTAATGGATGCTTTCTATAAAAATAAAATTAATGGATGCTTTCTATTCCTTGGCGCAATAACAACTGAACCAATTGAGACGAAATTCGGAATAACACATAGGATACTTGGCTAAAACCGGGAGGAAAAGCGAGTATGTTTATTAATTTTCTTTTAGTAAACCACAATTTAGTGAACATACACGCATTTATGTTATCGAGTGATCATTTTAATACTCCTCTATCTTTCTTATTTTTATGTCACTCAACTGTTTTGCAATTTAGGTAATTACGTTCCAAGGTCGTGATATCAAAACGGTTTTCTTAGAAATTCGCTACTTTTTTAAATAGCACGGATTAGTTTAAAAATACATACTCACAATAGATATTGATTTCTTATCAGCATAATTGGATTAAGATTTTATTTTCCTTGCATACGACGCTGTAGTGTTTTGGTGGTTATAACATCTGTTTTGTAAAGTGAGGTAGCAGGTTCGATCGTTTGGTGAAACATATACCAATAGAAGGTCATGGAATTTCTCTTTTAACTTTAGAAAATATTTGCTGCACGGTAAAAGTCAATCTTTCCAAGATGCATAGGTTCGCGTAATCACCAAACTTACCCACGAAGAAACCCACAAGCTCCGGTTGGGCAAGATATACTTAGATATGATGATGATACTTCAAAACCAATGATAGTCAACAAGATTTGTCAGAAAAGTACCTTATTCGGCTATCTCAAACAATAAAACCCAATAAACAAACACAAACACACACATCCACACACGAAACAGGATAACAACGATAAGCAACAAGGACAATCAGTGTTAAATCTTGACCACAAAGTCTGCTATCCAGTTAACCCTTATTCCTATAACCCTAAGGGCTATAATGCCATAATTGGTGATGATATTGTTGTAAGGAGACTAAAGGAAGAGACCGATTCTATGGCGCCAGCGCGACGTTTCAAATGTCAAGTGTAAACTTGTGTGATAGATGGATTGGGGAAGGATGTACCGGAGTTGGGCTTAAATTATGATTTGTACATCATCATATTAATATAAGTAGTATTTATGATCTGTGATTCAGACCTTTAATACTTTGGGCGAAAGGTTGTATGGAAATCTGTGTTTGTTATTCTTTTAAGCTGAATTAGATGAATGGATTTGAAGAAGGTTTGGTGAACATGTAGTTAGTTATAATTGCTGTTCAATGTAGGTACTCGTACCATCAGAGAGGGTTTTATTTGCAATGGAATTTTGCAGGCTAAATTTACTTTTATACTTTCTTAAAGAAAATCTTAGGATATTATTTGTGACCCCTAAACTTATGGTCGTAAAAGTGATTTCTGGTCTTTCTAAACTTTCTATGAGCAATTAATAGTGGACAATCTGATAAAAGTTGGCTGATTTCAGAACCTTTGAAGAAGCTCTGAGCTGCACCCGAATTACAGCGACAGTAAAAAAACAGATAGGTCAAAAAATAACGTTTCAGTTTAACTCAATTGTACAAGTACATCCTACAAACCCGACAAATTCATCAACACACATCAAAAGACACTATCAATTGTAACAATTACAAAATCAAACATTTCCGTGTGTTATTTTTACAATACCATCTAGTATGTGTTCAATGAGTCACATTTGTGAAATTGGTTAAAAACAAAAGACGGTGCGGTGCGGTGCGGTGTGGCGCCGGCGCAGAATCAATGACCGGCGTCCGGCCGCGTCGCGGGCGCATCATTGGAGCGACGACGCCAATTGTAACGCTACTTCCTGTCTCTCTGTGTTATGAGATGAAGCGATTTTAACTGAAAAGAAAAACAAGTCATAATTTTACCCACACTCGGCCTGTGGTTGACAAGGCCTTATCGCCCTCATGCAGGGTAAAGTCAAAGTAAAAAATCACTTATTCAGTTATGGCTTCAATGAGACGCTTATGAACGTCAACTGTGAATCTACTATCGGTAGGCTCAAGCCTCTAGGTGGGGACATAAATGAGCTGCTGATAATGAAGAATCTTTATTGCTTTCTGAAGGAGGGCGTCGTCATCGTCGGGGTTGGCTGAAAAAGCGTTGGCGGGATGATCTGAAACCACCGAATCAAAAATAGGTCGTCACCCTCGACAGCAGTTGGTAGGAAGCTGCGAAGGGTGAGGATATTTGGAGATGTTAGGGCAATATTGGTTGACAAAGAAGCCAAAATCGCCAGCTTCCCATTCTCTTCAATAGCCAAGATTCGCGTTTGACAGATGTTTGATGGAGGATCATAGGTATAAGTTGAAGCGATTTGAATTGCCCTTCTTTTTTTGCATTGCGGCCTTTTTTGGAAATAGATCTAGTTTATCTCGGGTATCTATAAATAGGTTCAGTAGTTTTAGTGTGAACACGAGACAGACAGAGTTACTTTCCCATTTTTAATACACGTGTGATTATTATTTATTTATTTATTTACTGAAAATCATTCAGGCACGGTTCCTTCAAACCGCAAAACGTGTGTAATAAATAGATATAATATTCGAAACAAGATATCAATGCCATATATTGATAAAAACGTTGATAATCCGTTACTTAAACGTTGTAACAAAAGCCGTGATTGCATTAATACGTTACGATTAAAGTTATCTTTAATCTTTAAAACATAAAATATGTACTGCTCTACTTGTTTTATTAGTACTTAATTAGGTACTTTAGTTATAATTTTAATATTTGGTTACGTAATTGTTGTTATAATGTGTTTATTAAAAGTTATAAGTATTTTAGTTTAAATAATTATTTGTAAACAAATTAAGAGACTCGTAGTCAACTCATTATAAAGCATAGAATAAGGATCACGACCAGGATTCTCTCTGGTTATAAAGGGTTCTTTCATGACGTAAAGAAATACAAGAAACGTCATTTTTATTTAAACAATATTTCACTTTGGGCCTTTATTAGCATAGTTTTAAAGCATTTTCTAGCAAGTTACACAAAGTTATCTAATAAGAATACAAAATACTTTACAAAAATAATGAAAATTAATACTTACTTATTAACCAAGTTATCCTTCGAAAACAAACTAGATAAAAATAAGTTAAAAATAACCTTGAATTTAAGGATAAAAATATAAATCACGTACTTACATTAAAAAATAAGTATGTACACAGTGATTGCACAATCTCAGTATCCAAAAATAACCGAATGGATGAGAAACATGTGTATGATGATGAATGATGTCTTGTTGTAACTTATCTATGGATTGGAAATGATAAATCTTAATATCTATCTATAAATCTTATTGTTAAGTGAAAATTGTAATTTTATACATAACTATCTGTGCCCCGCGGTTTTACCCGCGTAGTTCCCGTTCCCGTAGGAATATGGGGATAAAATAAAAAAATAAAAAAAATTGCTAAAAACCTTCCCACTGAATCACTCTATCTATTAAAACAAACCGCATCAAAATCCGTTGCGTAGTTTTAAAGATCTAAGCATACATAGGGACAGAGAAAGCGACTTTGTTTTATACTATGTAGTGATATATGATATTAAACTGTGTATTTTTGTTGTCCTTTCTGGAGTAAAACTAAAGAAAGTGCTTTCGCCAACAGAAGAGGTTAAAACCTGGGAATGATATAACATAAAAGAGCAATTTTGTTGCGCATTATTGTCAGGATAAGATTTTTGTGGAAGAAAACTTTAAAAATCGAAGGAAAAATTACGTCTGAGTAAATCTAGAGCGAGTCTATAGTTAAAAAGCATCTTCAGCATATTCTTTGGACAGCACAAACTGTACCATTACTATTTGCTGTACCATTACCATATTGTTTCTCGAAGTGCCTAGTCGTCCAGTAATTCAGAAGAATAAAATTTTAATTCATATATGATATGAAAAAATTACGGACGACTAATATAATCTTATTCGTCCGATTAGCGAACGAATGACATTATATTAAACGTCCATTCTAGCGGACGCCTAGCAACAGCCATTGTTTCTATTAATAGGTGTAGTAAATCTAGTTCTATCCTACAGTAATTTTCATTATTTTATTTAGTTTTAAGGCAATCATCATTAGTTAAGGTTATAGTCTATCCTGAAGTAGGATGCTCGATCGACGATCAGGCATTAGACAAGCACACTTGCAAAGTTAAGGCAAAAAACATTATAAAAATAAAATGTCTCTCCAAGAATGTGTAGACGAGACTAAATGATGAATCAGTGTCACGTGATATGAAAGTGACTGAAGTTCTAATTTGCGAGGTCGAGAGACAAATCAAGACATACCACTCCATAGATAACACAAACAATCAATTGGACAGACGCATGTGGGACGGTAAAATGCTGCTTACTTACTGTAGTCTCTACGCAAAATGTGATTTGTTATTTGAGTAAAATTGAATATGTATCTTCTCTTCTTCTTTGATGGAAAAAATTTGGGTGATTTTGTATAAAAAAAGAAAAATTAGGGTGCCTCCGTATGAAAATATTGCTTTTGGCTCTTTCCAAAAGTAAATCTGTATGTTACCGGTCAAATTTTGGTACACGTAAAAGAAAATTGGTACATTTAGGAACGTTTTCATGACTATGCTACTGCATTTTCTGTGTGGTAGAAGGAGAAATTGTCCACTTTTTAATTTAAGAACATTCTAAACCGGAGATAGTTTAAATAAATAACTAGACAGAAATAACCCAAACAAAAAAATGTGACTACATATTTTCAATATTATGCATTGCAAGCATATTGTTGACAAATCAAACGATCTACTACAAAACCAATAGTTAATTGACAATGCACATTTTAGTGGCTCTACGCTGAATCAGTCTTGATTATCAAGTTATTTATAGCCCTTGTCAAACGGAAACAGTTATTGTTTAGTTAATTTATCAATACTTAATACTCGTTATAAATTAACGAATTTATTTGCAACTTTAGCTCGGGTTTGAAATCATCAGTTCGTATGGGTCAAGCGCGTTGACGCTTTTGAGTGAAGAAAAGGCCTTGATTGGGATTTTGATTCTTAAACCCAATTCATTGGGATATTACAGATTGATCCTTAATTATATTAGTATAAGTTTTATCAGAATTTTGTCCGCTATATTAGTCCCTATGACCGAGAAGTCTTCTCGTGACCACGATCGGTGTAACCCGGTCGAAACGTCGAGGTAAATAATAATTATGTTTTACGCGATTAAGACCTGTAAATTATGCAACGATGAATTCCGATCGCGAAATTAAAAAAAAAACATTTTATATTTATTCTATAAGAATATATTTTGAAAAATCATCTTCTGTCAGTGCCTTTGTTTGTCTATTAAATTCCAAATCTGTCATATGTAATTCTGAACTCTGTCTAGACCCACCCGACAGTTTACCTTCGAATACCATTCAATTCAATTCCTTTATTATAGCTTCTGCTGTCTGTCGTCGCAATTTCAAGCGAGTATTTTTAATTGTTAAACAACAAACAGAGGGATTTGAGCTATTTGGTTCCCTGCATTAGTTCCTATTTTATAGAAGAACAATATTTCTAAATTTGAAAATTATACTAACGTCGCAATTGTTTGTCTATTTCATAAGAATGTATTTCTGAACCCTATCTAGTATAGATCCACCCGATAGCTTAAACTATTTATTAACTACAGTAAAATTCTTAGTTATATCAACCTATATCACTATAATCTATTTCCTGTTGTCACCAGGTATATCGGCAAGTGAGGCCCTCCGTAACAGCATCTGCCAGTCGCTATGGACTCCGCGACCCGAGCCGAGATTGGCGTCTCCGCCGCCGCTACACACACAGGACACTTATGCTGTTAGAGGTTTGTAGTTTTATTTTATTTTTTCGACTTGTGATGTTTAAGTATCTCGGTCTGGATGTGTGTGTGAATGAGTGTGCGTAGTTTCTGATACCCTAGATACAAGTTTCGAACTTAGTTAGGGGTCAGTTACTATAATGAGATTATGTAGTGAATGATTATGTTAAAAAAATAACAGTACAAAAATATCAACATAAGTCGTATCATAACTATACTCGGTCAAACAAAGCCTTGCTTCTTTAACTTTTTACTACACAGCTAAAAAAGCTTCAAACAACGTAGTTACATAACTAAAAAGCCCAAAATCTAACATCACTATCATCAAAAAATAAATCCACAAACAATAAAAAGTTGAACAACTAAACTATGTCCAGTCCACCAATTTTTACCATTTATCAGTACACCATAAACCTTCATTTTAATATTGAACACTAAATTTCCAATAACACGAATACCAAATCCCATAGCTTCAGATTTTCGGTGTGACACTATCTTATCTTTGGGTGGCCGTCACCCCGTATCGCTGGCGAAATTACGTTTGTTTTATGACTTTGATTTGCCGGCGGCGACCACAAAAGGTGTTATCGACGCTTATCGATACTATCTATATATAGTTTAAACGTTACGACGTTATGATGCTTGTAATTTTTCGTGTCGAACATGAATTTCGATATGATAACGGTACGGTTGGTGGAAAAAGTTGGATTTATATTTTGGGCATTTTTTACTGGATTTTCTGGGTATAGCTGTATCGTACGGTAATGATGCTGTTCTGTAGCCACGATTGCGTAGTACTGTTGGTTCAAACTATCTGAGTTACCGAGATCTTATGTTTTGTATCTTGACCTGCATAATACCGTAGCTCTAACCATCAAAGTTACTCTGAAACTATTTAATGAACCTCTTTAGATTTTTATTAGAAAGCATTTTTTTTGTCTAAAAGATAAACCTACCTACATAATTTCGTTACTCATAGCAAAATATAACTTTACTGAAAGATCAACTAGTCCAAAATATGTAACATAACTTCAATCTCAATGCGAAAATAAAAAAATAGTTTAATAAATAAAAAACTATATTTTTCTGCTGACCGTCTCTGGTTAGTCGTTTTCCTGAGTATTGTAAATCCGATTTGGACATGTGTACCCTTGTAGGCAAACATTAGTTAATAGATAACGTTTTGTGCCGTATGTTTGGGAAGTATGGATTACGTTCTTCAAAGTTTTTACCTTTTAACTGACGTTGTTACTGTGAATTTATTTTGGGGGTTTTTACTTGTTGGACTTCGCAGTTTCTTCGCATAAATTGCAAAACTAAATTTAAGCGATACAGGGTCTGGTACTTCTGATTATACATATATAAGGCAATCGATACTGACTGACTGACTGATCCTGCCAACAACGTCGAGTAGAGAAAACTCTTCGTATTCAAACTGAAGAGTTTGTTTGAATGCGCTGACTTTAGAAACTATCTTTTGGTACGATTTGATGAATCTAGAACAATTAGCGCATTTCTCAAAGAAGACTATAAAAAATATGACAGCTAGCTCGATATGATGTCACGTTACGGCAACCAGGAACCGAGCAAATAAGGGATAAACCACGTGGAGACACTACACACAGACAATTTCCAGTCTTTCAGTTCAGTTATTGAATTACAACTTTATGCTTTACATTATGGCATAGCACATTAAAGAAAGTATATGATAAAAACCCTAAACTATAAAAATCAACGTAGATGAAAGTACAGAACAGCACATAGATATCTTCAGTTTTAAGGAAGACTGTCTAGTCGTCCAGTAATTCAGACGACTTAAATAATTATATTCGTCCAAATTACTGGACGACTAGAAACTTCGCAGTTTTAAACTCCTATTCCAAACCATTCTTTAATTTCATTAAAAGAGTTGCATAAACTGTAACCAAACTCCACATTCGAAACAGAGTCAACAAAACATTCCCCTCAAGTTTAAAGCAAGGTAAGTAGATCAATCAAAGGGATCGCGTGTCCGTTTGTCAATATTTACAGGTAGGCCTCACACGATACAGTGTTTGCAGTATTATTCATATTGTTTGAACCAAGTGACCCGACATTTATGGCATGTCGTTGAGGGTAGGAAAACATGGACAATGTTTCGTGGTGATATCTCTATTGTTACGGGTCATGAAGGTTACAGACCTGTGATGTGCTTGTGTAACTGACGTCAGTGGTCACCGGGCCAAACTGCTGAATAAGGGATAATGTATAAACCTATAGGTTTTAATGTTTTTTCAATAGGATACATTATCCCTTATTCGTATATTATTAGATACTTACTTATTCTTTAGATACTTTACTCTTGTGTTATAACACAAGAGTAAAGTATCCTTTTGTAGGATTCTAGACGGCTGGCAGAAAGGTCTGGTCTCTCACTGATGTAGTTAGTACATTAAGAAGAAATTAGTCTTTTTACAACACTTGCCCAATGCTATTTTGGTGAATTCAAACCAGTTCCATATTTGGAAAATAGCAACAAGACTCGAACAAGAACTGAATCTTAATAATAATGCATTTTATAGGTCCATGGACACAAGATTAAATATGTCAAAGGGCTTCCGTGTGTTGGCTTTCGCCCCATACTAGCTTTCCAAAAGACCGGGACTCCTTAATAGTCCCGTGAATGGAAAAGACAATACAATATTCTGAACCAAACACTGAAAACTAATCGACAAATGAAGGCCAAAACAAAGGGCCATGAATCATTGTAACAAATAAACTAATCAGGAAATAAAATAAACATTTAAAGGATCGTATAATTATTGTTTTGTTGCGTGACTTTGAACTGTAACAATTGAATTTTGGTCAACCAATTGTGGATATTGACTGAGGGGGTCTGTGCAAGCATTCTTAACTGTTTAATGTAACCTAATTGTGTTTGGCTATTGAAATTTTGAGTTTGAAACGCGTGTTTTGTAGCGAAATTGTTTATATTTGTAGTATTTTTAAGGTACACTACTAAAGCTTTTTTCACCTGGGTTTTCCCGCTCGAAAGTCAGTTAAAAAATGTAAATAGATCCCTAAAAAAATAATTTTATTCCATAAAGCAATCAAAATCCGTTAATCCACGAAGAACACGAAACGTTTCTAAACAAAAAAGACAAATATTAACATTGTGCAAAAACATACCGCAATGATATCATTCACAAAGTTTCCAGGTCACGATTATTAAAGAAACAAAATAAAAGACAAACCTCATTTAGAGAGTCCATATTCACAAATCTAAGTTTGTTGACTGACAATTATCAAACTCAAGTTTAATCTCAAAGACGCCGCGACGTTTCATCACTATACACACACCCTCACCAAAGAAATTAACACTCGAATCTCTACTTTATCACGACGCAATAAAGAACAGATTGTTGTAGTTAAATTGGTTAACGAGACAAACAATGTACAGTATTGTTTGAGCAAATAATTCATGGAAATTGTAACATTTTAGTGAAATCGAGATTCACGTGAAAGCGCCAGAGAACTAGACAATGTAAGGGTGGATGACCTTTGTATCTCTGGTCATGTCCATATTAAATCTTGACGACTATGTTAATAAAGTCCTTACTTACATTCATAGTTTTGATCAGGTTGCACTTACCGTGGTCACGAGGGGATTATAGCATTGTATTCGTTTTAATTTTAATTTAAAAGAATACGTCTCTTTTTTATTATTAAACGGAACGTATGTCATTAAATATAAGAATATAATGCACCGGGATGTTAGTACGTACTTATTTAAGTCGATTCCCTCGACTAGTTTCAGCCACGTACGTTGGCCATCATCAGGAGGAGTGGAGAGGAGTGAGTGCGATACGCCCGCGCCGCGTATTATATACTTATGAATACGTCTCTATCACGGAGTCTCTAAGTCTGATTAGTTTCCCATACATATATGGACATTGTCTTTTATTTGACTCATATAGCTTTTTCTTCGTCGACCTCTTCTTCTTCTTTCTATTTCTCTCTTCGTGTGGTTGATGGATTTCCAATTATTCCTACCTCATTCCAAATAATATAGGCTGTTGTTAGCCGTCCGCTAGAATGGACGTTTAATATAATGTCATTCGTTCGGTAGTCGGATGAATAAGAATATATTAGTCGTCCGTAATTTAGACACTTCGAATAATATATGGCATAATATTATGTTATGTAATCAAGTTGATTGTTTATCATTTTGGCGATAGATACGAGTAGCAATATATGGGATAACATTATTTATTGCCCTGTTTTTAGGGAAATACCGACATACTCGTATCTGCATTATACAATGTGCAATAAACAGCGAATCAATAAGTAGGTTATGTGGTGTTTTCGAGTTGGGTCAGCAAGTTTTTAGGAATAGAAGAAGCATCAAATCAAGTATTCATCATCATCGGCTCATTTAAAGCCACCCATCGATGGGTTTGAGCTTCTCTGAATAAGGGCGATTATGCTCATATTTTCATAATTTAGTTCTTTAATTGCCAAATAGTAATCAATAAAAATCTCTTCAAGTAGAAGTAGTAGAAAAAGTCTATTTTGGGGTCGGTTTTCAGTTTAACCTGATTAGGCCCTTATTATCAGTATTTTACGTGAAGAGACAAATAAGTTTTAAGTTTCTCTCTCTAGCTTCTATTTATGTAATATAAACTATTTGTTAATTTAATACTAAAGTATCAGCCGTTTATTTCCAAAAGACTACGACAAAATTTCATTTCCAGAATTTCGTTCATGCATCTCCCACACATTAAGAAAACGTCACAACTACATATCTGACTTCAAAACATTGCAGATAGATAAAGTATAATCACACAATAAATCCATCGTTCCGCCTGACATCTTCCCATCGAGTGGGTGCGGTATAATCCTTTCTTATCACCGGCATGCCTCTGATGGAGCCGCTAAATCCCAGATTTGGATCGCGAATTTTGACATTGTTAATGCCGAATTTATTGACGACATTGCTTATGTAATAGTTGAAATGCAGTCTGTTTGACGTCACTTTAAAGTAATGTTTGTAATATCACTTCATTTGTTATGAATAAAGATTTGGTTATATAACATCTCTTACTATGACTTGAAGCCAATCCTTACTTGTGATGTTATAATTAATACTATCAATAACTGTGAATTTCATTAGCATTTCCAAGTCATCGGTCCCGGTTTTTGTACTAATTATATGAAAATTTAAATTCCAAAATTTTCTCAAACTATTCAGGATCTGCACACATTTCACAACAATAATTGTGATTACTGATTACGCCTGATCCTCTTCACTGTACCAATATTATCAATGAAAGAGGCATTTAGTCCTGCAAATGGAATTTTACCAAGTTATTTATTTACTGTTTGACGGCGACTCGGCAAAGGTAGTGTAAGACGTCCTGTGGCAGGTGGAACGATGATCTGGGCAGAGTAGCCGGGAGAGAGTGGATGCGACGTGCCGCCGACAGGGCACATTGGCGCGAATTGGGAGAGGCATATTTCCAGATTGTTCACCAGTAGACAAATACAGGCTAATGATGATGATTTATTTACTGAACAAAAAAGAATTAGAATAATTCGTCGTTTTAAACATGTTCATTGATTTTAAGGTGCTTTTGGTGCAAAGGCTAGATAACCGAAGCCGAGTCGTAAAGATAAATTAATAAATTAGGATTAGTTAACATATCAAATAACTGCTTCTGCCTGGCTTGTATTACTCTATTTTAAAGGTAATTATTACCAAATATTTTCGAAATGGGATTTTTGTTTGGAAACTGACATAAAATCATTTTTTTTATTTTATATGTCTTTGGAGTAGGTTTTTTTTGGTGCATTTTTTATTCAATTTAAATGGGTAATCTGACATTTAATACACAGTAGCAATACCTTCCCTTAGTCAAAAGTTTGTCAAAGACCACTACTATAACTCTACCTAATACTACGCTCGCAACAAACAAACAGACATTAATTGCCATATTAATATTAGATATCATATCAAATCTTCAAAGACCTTCAAATTACGACAGAGATTATAAATCCATGAAATTAAAAATCGAAATAAAATCCCAAAAGATTACACCCGAGGTTTAACGATAACTAAACGATTTTTAATTCACAAACAATTTTTAAATTGGCCAATCACGATTGAGATATCTATGTTTGACGTAATGTCAGGTGGTATATCAACCAATCACAGAGCAGATATTTTAAATACAGATATTGGGATATTAGGATAGTAATCGTCATTTACAATCCTGGCTTGAAATAATCTTTTTAGATAAAAAAGTATTTATTTCACATTATTACCGTTGATAAACAGTATTACGGCTGAATGATATCATTTGATTTATACATATTTTTGAGATTATTACAATTAATTTGTTTATAAAGTTATAATGCCGTTAATTTGTTATCAATACGTATTTATCATTTTATTTCTTGATATTACATAATTTGGTTGTAAATATGACTTATGGACCGAGTTTTAATAATCCTACACTGGATTTAAGACTCCCGGTTCGATTCAAGGCCGATGTAAAATCAACTATATTATATAGAGTAGCAGATATTTCCTTATAATAACAGGGTTAGTAGTTAATCTGTTTCGGATAAAATTAAAAGTAGGAGATTGGGCGTTTAAAATTGTTATGACAAATATTATGAAGTCGAAAACATTAGATTATTGAGTTCAGTAAAATATTTTCTTTTTATATTTACGCCATTTTCACCTCGCCAATAGTAATTGTACTATTTTTGAGTTTCCGACTCACGGGACTATTAATAAGAGTCCCGGTCTTTTGGAAGGCTAGTATGGGACCAAAGCCAATACACGGAAGCCCTTTGACATATTTAATCTTGTGTAAAGGATGCACAATCCGGCGACTATCCCTGTATAACACTATAAAATGCATCCAAGGACAGTCCCCGGTTCTGCTGGGACTATTGCAAATGTATGGATAACTACGACTGGGTTATGGGAATGGGATGTTCAATGGACTGGAGGATATAGGAAAACCATGGGGACTATGGCACCCGCCGATACTCTGTTATAAACACGCCATTTATTATTCTAATCCAAGTCAATAATAGAAACGAGTGTTCATTAAAACTTGAACAAATTAGTCACGGACCCCGTATAATTTTAATTAAAACATTTTATAACAAATTTGTAAAATCCTGACAAATTATTTGAACGTGAGCTTGCATTTTCACTCAACCCCGTTTAGGGGAAATTAATTTTAATAGTCTTGTCAATAAAACTTAATTTTGTTTGGCAAATTGTTGTAATATAACTACTAACGTACTTCATTATTTAGATGAGAGGATATTGTGTCAGATTTTTATTTACTTTGACTAAAATATGTATATACTGGACAAGGACTTCGGAATAGTTTTTTCGTAAAATATTACATATTTTTGGAAAATCTATGATATATTTGCCACGGGTATTTGCAGTCCAAAAATAATATGTTTTTGGGCTGCAAATACCCGTGGCAAATATTTTTATGATCCACAAATATTTTCATATTTTCTGATATCCTCAATACTGGAAATAAACCTACATTATTATAAACGATATTATAATTATGCAGATGATAAATAATAATTAATTATGTAATTTTCTTTTTAACTATCATTTTACTTACTTCAAAGCAAGATTCTACACAACGCATCCCTTTAATATTTTTTCCTTAAGAATTTATTTTTAGTATTTCTAATTTTTTTTTTATACATTTATTTTTAGAATTTCTTAATCAACGGCAAACCCAAAATGAATCAGTGATTAATCGATAATTGATACATGATTTATTAGTTGTAATTACATCAATATGCACTGATACAATCTGTCTGTATATCTATATCCGTTTAGTGGAATTTTACCAATTTTGATACGGATATCTTAGAGATACAACTTATTATTAACATTAATTAATAAAGCAATGACTAACTTACACAAAGTCGAAAAAGGAAAAATAAATATTAGTATTTTTATTGAACAGTAAAGTTGGCAGAGATACCTATATGGAACTAATATATAGAGAAGTTATCTTTGAAACTAGGTACTTACTTATCGAAACCAGTTTCGTAACAAAAAAAATCTACTTTCGAAATTGATTTCGAAATTTGATTTCGAAAACTGCCGAAGCGAAACAGAATCAAAAAATGTTTTCACTAATGGAAAACCACACATTCAATCTCTGAATTCCATGCTGTAGTTCACCCTGATTTTTGAACAGATTTTTGTATAAACCCGTTTCACAAAACTAGTGTGTTCACCAGCGTAAAAACCCCAACACACCTTACCAAAGTCATACTATCCCACAATAAACAAATCTAAAAAAAAATACTTCGCAACTAAACGCATGACATTTTTTAATTTGTTAAAAGCTTAAGGAAACATGGCAATCTGCATGCACCGCCGCACCTATAATAATTAAAATTGCATTAGGCCAGCTACACACTGCGCGGTAATGACGCTAATGCAATGTTTGCATAAGAAAAAAAGATACGTCTGACGTTTTGTAATCCAATTTGCGTTTAAAAACTGCCTTTGTTTGTTTGTTTGTTTCTGAGACATGACGTTGTTTTAAATGTATGATTAGAGTGGTGTTTGTTAAAGTTTTGTTTTCTACACTTGTGGTTTAATGGTGTGTTCTTAGAATTACACTCATTAGTACAGTTAAAATAAAAGTAGGGGATTTCCGAAATTTAATTCAATGGTTTGCTATCGTAGTAGCCACTTTTAAGTGTTTTGTAAGTGAGTATATAATTTGTAGTCAAGTTGGTGACGTGTTAGCCTGATAGGTTTTCTTATTATGTTTTTAAAGAACAATTTAATCGTGAAGGGTCACTCAGTACTTAATCCTTATATTGGTAGAGCGTTCTTGAAACGTAATAGTATTTGTATAGAGAAACTGTAGGATAAAGATATATAAATTGTGTTATTCAAAAACCCTCAATAACGTTCCAAAAATGTCACCATCAGTCAATAATTAAGTCATCCGTAACAATAAACATCACACCCTCAAAAATACAAAGAAAAAAGAAATCAAAATTATACGATCTAATTACGAGACTACAATTCTCCAATTCTCCAATTCTTTCCATTCACAAACCGGGAGGGCTGCCATACAATATTTTGCAAAGCCATAAATTCGAACATACTGTCTGCACTGAACAATGAATCTAAATAACCATTAATATGTAATAAATACTATGGGGTAATAAACGTGTATCGCGAAGGGGGCAAGCGAACAAGTGTAGAGGCAACCCTTAAACTGCCCATTGTCGTCGGAGGGCGATGCGATGTCACGAGTTTTGCCGAAACATGCCGATTGGTTCCGCTCCAAATGCCGGCAGCTGCTCCGTTTCAGATATAGGGGTCGCTGTTCATTAAGATAACTTGTCTTTACAAGAGATGGATGTTTGTTTTTGGACAGCGTGAGTCGCCGCTGATGGTTCCTTGATGATGTATGAATTTTATTTCTGGGGACATTACCGATTATGACATTTTCTACCTTTACTATGATGGATAGAGTTATATTTCCTTTTCTAGTACTTCTTACTAAGTTTTATTCTTAGAAGTTCAAACTTGGTTTTTGAAAACTTTCATTTTCAAGACATTATTTTAAAAAAAAGCAACTACTATCTAAAGTAATCTTCTAAAAGCCACAAAACTTTAATACAAAAACTCTTATAAACAACAAAAAACAGTATCCACTGACCTGATATTTCAAATCATATTCATAGTCCAAATAAAAGCAACAATACATCAAGCGGTAAACTAAACAAAACATTGTGCGTTAGTTGCGCTTAGTCGCGCCCGCGGATTACAGTATTGTAAAAAAAGATTGGGGTCTGTTAGACCCGACGTGTTAATTACGAGGGTTGGGCCCGCGAGGGTTCCGATGAAAGTCAATTTGCTGCAGCGACATGATACGGCCCATTTCATCGAACGCGACAAGTGTGGCACCTGTGCTCTTTCCGAATATCCTTTGTGAGCAAACAATTGGCAGTTTTAGAGGCGTTAGGGTCCATTGTAGTTTATTTACACAATACAACAAATGATATTTGAATTTGTTTATTTTTGTATTCAACTTTGGTGGCTACAATTGTTATTGTTCTTTTTCAGATGAAATCAAATTTGGAATCAATCGATTGATGAATGAAAAGACGGATGAGGATGAAGAAGAAGTTCAGACCAATGAGACTAGACCTGAGATTGTGTCTCCAGCTTCTCCCTGTGGAAGTCCTTGCTGGAACCCTTCACCGCAGTCACCAAGATCAGTCCGCTCCAGCTCTCCCGAATTAGAAGTAGATTCTCCTCCATCTTCTCCGAGACGACCTCCTGATTCCACCTCACCGCCAAAGAGATGTGAATCATTTTCCGTCAGTGCTCTATTACGGCCAGATGCTCCGAGAGTTCAACCACAAAGACCGTTCTTCTACCCTCCATCACCTTTTGCGGAATTCCTGAGAGACGCTGGCAGTTTGGGACTACCAGGATGGGGTGGATATAGTAACTTGTATCTTCATGCTGTTCAGGCAGCTGGTCCTGAGTTTCTACGTTTGAGAGCAGCTGTTCTAGGAGGACCTGGACCTTTATCTCGTCCTTTGCCGATCGGAGATGTGTATTCGTGTGTGAAATGTGAAAAGATGTTCAGCACACCTCATGGATTAGAAGTACATGCGCGACGATCACATAACGGGAAACGTCCCTTTGCATGTGGACAGTGCAATAAAACATTTGGACATGAAATCAGTCTTAGTCAACACAGGTTAGTTTTTCAGAGTATATGCCTATTATTTTGTGTATTGATTAGGTAGATAAAATATTTAGATTTGATTTAAAGAATACTATCGTGTTGTATTCATTGCATATGGCTGTAATTCTGAGTGGATGAAACTTTCGCATCCAAGTTATTCAGCCAAAAATTCAACTAAATTAAATCACCCAATATTGTAAACTAAATCCGATTTTTGTATCATCTCCCATCTAAAACTAAACAACCATTCCCAACAGGGCTCTCCACACGGTAGAAAAGGTATTCGAATGCAAGCAATGCGGGAAGACCTTCAAGAGGTCCAGCACTCTGTCGACGCACCTTCTCATCCACTCCGACACCAGGCCCTATCCGTGCCAGTACTGCGGGAAGCGGTTCCATCAGAAGTCAGATATGAAGAAGCATACTTACATACATACTGGTGAGTTGTTTTTGCAATATTTTAGAGGAATTGTATAAAATGCCAATTTACAATCAGTTAATGAAAGCAAGGCACGACAATGTTTATTCTTTTAATTATTGTAGCATTCATATGTGCTTATAAAAGAAACAAATTGATATAAGATACCTAAATATTTCAGGAAATTATTAAAGTATACTCACTCGATTACCTAGGAATCAAAATAAGTTCAGTACCTAAACAGTTCCTTAACAAAACACAAAAGAAATATCAAACCAAAATTAAGGAAGCCGCAACATTTACATCATTCCCAAAAACTTTGGAAACTGTCTCGATTATTCCCAAATTGCCATTAACTTTACCTTAACTCCATAATTCAGAAACTTCCGGGTCCATTTACTTACCATAACTCAAAACGGGAACAATGTCAAAACATCTTACAACCCCCCTTGCCATAATTAATGTGCATTATCACTTGGTAGGATGTTTTCTGATGAACGTTTAATGGGGAGATGCGGTCGCCGCGGTTGTGCTGAGGGCGATTGAGTTACAGATACACAGAGGTGCTTAGATGTTCGAGTAAGATGGAAAACTAATGATAAACTAAGTCTTCAAGAACTTCGTCATTCAGTATTATTATTAATTCTAGTGTTTTGAAATTAGAAAGACAACAAATCGACAAAAATATGAGCATTTAAAAAATGCCTAGTTTAAATCGTCAATTTAAAAATTTCACTATTACTTTTAAAATTTGCTAGTGACTACTAACTTTGTTTACTAAAAACCCCAAAATTCCTTACTTTAAAGATACCTTAGTTTACTTGATCGCTGTTCTCCCTAACCGTGTGTGTTTCACAGCGAGGACATCATGAATTTAAGATGTTGCGGTCTACGCGTTATATCCAACTAACATTTACAATGGGATTGCGCTTTGTGCCTTTATCTACTCTAAATCCATTTTGTTCTTCTTCTATTATACTTTTGTAGATTGTGTTAGGTCTTTAGAGGGTTTAAAGGTATAAAAGAACTCTAGAAGTTTCTGAGGCAAGTTTCAATATTGTTTAGCATTTTACAATAAAAGCTGTTGCATATTTAAATGCCAAATCACATGCAGATTTTCAAAAAATGACATCCTATATCGATGATGATTTTCAAATTTAATCAAATCACTTTGATGATTAATGAAACTATGATATTTGTTTGAAATATTTACTTTACATCACATATCCATATAAAATCAGCAAAAATGTTAACATCAACATCAGGAGAAAAGTAAACAAAAACACTCAGCACTATTCACATACGAGCCATAACCTTTAAGACATGTGGTATAAGGGTCACAATTACTTAATTCTTACTACAATTCTCTGGTGCAGACTACATCTAAAGAATGTTCACCCCTTCACGTAAAGTCCTATCCATACCTATTCCAACGCACCCCAGTTCATTTAAGATAAGGGTGGGGGCATCGTCCGTGATTCAGGCGCATAGATTCGCCGTTTTCATTGCTTTGACAGTGAGTGTGAGAGAGAAAGCATGTGATTTGACATTGAGTGAGAAAGAGCAAGCTTTATAGTACGGTTAGTTATTGGGCACATGTTTCTGTTACGCTAGGGTGGTTTGTAAATGGCGATGAATGAATTTTCACGAAAATTTTAGTAGAGAATTTCGTTTGAATTTTAGTTTGGGTTTTTAAATAAAATCTGTTTTGGCTATGTTTGATTTTAATTCATTTGAATGTTTTATTTTGTTATTACATTTTGTTTTGTATTTTGTTATAAGCATCCATAATTAAGTCTCATTATACATATTATTTTCAGTTATTCATTCATGTTTTCGCTAATATAACTTCTCACCCATCAGCCCATTATGCATACATAAATTGCATATTTTTAATTTCAAACGCTAACTATTAAAAAATTTACTACTTTCAACAAAAATTCCAAAGCTCTCATTGAGTTATTCGTCAACGGGACCAGTTGAAACATTAACAAGCTTACAACGGGGACTATTAACCGCATCGCACCTGATCCCACCCTTCACGTGTACATTATTAACGATATCAACTCACCGAATAGTTGTACCAACGGCATTTTAATCAGTGTCCCAACTTCTTGATTAATGTACCCCAAGACAATTTATAGTCGAAATTTTATTTATAATTACTTCAGCTAAATTAAATGGTGGTGATTATTCACCGTCAAGACGTGGGATCCCGTTTCGCGATTTGTCACCTCTCCGAAGGTTTAATTCGCTAATTGAGCCAGGAAGTTTAACCCGACAACTTTGGGTACCTGTTGTTGGCACAGTAATTTTCAACTTAGTAGTTACATTTAGTTCGGTGTTGGTAATTAACGTTAGTTGGCATTTTGAATTATTCATACAACCCTAATAGAATTGGTATGCATTATATATGTGTTGTAAAGTGTCAGTCTTAAAGTTGCACCCTGTGGTACACCACTAAGAAACGGACATGGTTTTTTTTTTGTTTAATACTCATAATTTTAGCATGATTAAAAAATAATAACGATAAGAAAAAAATGCTAAATAATGCAATTTAGCAGACGCTGTTCGTTCCGTCTCATGAATGTTTGATTCACTCGAATGCTTGGGTTAAAGCCATTTTTAAAAACTCTTCCTTCTCTTAATTAGTCAGGGAATAAACAAGTGGCACATTAGCTCTCGGAATAATTACAAAGCGGCCGTATTTTGGTTTCTTTTTTGTTTACATTACTTTCCCGCCGCGGTTAGCGGTGAAGAATTTAAAAAGCATTTGCGAAATTAGTTTGCTTTGAAATAGCAGCACTTTTAAATGATTACGGATTACAAAATAAGTAAGTAACATTTTGATCACTATGACTCACAAATAGAACCTTAACATAATATTTTTTATTTTTAAATATTTGTAATTCCTTTAGAAAATTCAAAAGCATTAACAATTACAATAGATGATATCGTTTCAACAAAAAAAGAATCTCATCAAGAAAAGATTGCAAAGAACAAAATTAAAAGTATAAAACACTTTGCAATTGCCCCGACTGTGCCAAATGTTTTTTAACTTTCTGTTCACAGCCTCCCTGATTACTTTTAAAGCCTTTTACCCACTTAAAAATTGCAAAAAGACATCTGGAGAGTTGTTCAAAAAGACTTTTAATTGTGTAATTGGATCCGAAAGACGCAATTTTAAGCGGAAACTGTAGTAATATGTAAATGAGGCTAACTGAAAATCTTGGTTCCCTTTTGCTTCAACGTTTTGTAATTTCGTGAGAATCGAAATAAAATTATGTGATATCATACTTTAAACTGTTAATTTGAGATTCAATTCTTGACTTTCAACTTTATTAGCACAAATGTGAAATTAATGTTAGGTTTAATTGAATATTAACTTAGGATTAGGATTATCTTCAGTCGTTTGTAGTAAAGTAAACGATCATAAACGATTAAAATCACATAATCTGATTGATATCTTAAGATAATCTCCACTCTCTAAATAGACATTATCCAAGAGAAATTATCAAACAACTAGACTAGCGAGAGGATAGTAGTTGAATAACTAATAAAACACATAATGCGACACTATTTCTTCTCACCTATCATTAATATTAAAGATAAATTTCGAAAAGACGATCCAACAAAAATAACAGCCATAAAACTAACTGTCCAATCTCACGAAACCAATTCTTCGTACAAGATTCCAGACTTGGAGTATTCTATCCACATAACCTAGAGGGGTGGAAATCTAAGCGGTCCATAAGGAAGGGGGTTAAAGGACAGTGGTAGGGGTTAGGGTGTCAACACCCCCTGGGACTGAATCAAGGAGTTCTACGTGCCTTGAGTTTAATTAAGGACTCTGGAAGAGCTTGGGATTCTTCGATTTAGTGCCGTTTTCTTTAACGTTAAGCACATAGTTTGTTTTAATATTAATGGGTGTTTTGATCTTTGGAAATATCCAGATGTTTCATATCTGCCATTTTGGGATTTGTAAATTGTTGATAACAAGAAATACAAATTGTCTAGATCCGCTGATCGGATAAATAAAATTAATAAATTTGTCTGCTAAGGCCGATCATTAGGCAAACTCAAAAAAACTATTGTTCTACTAAAATAATATTTATAGTATATATACATAAGGTTCCAAATCAGAATGAATAAGATTTCTCCAACTTGCGACAACTGAAAGAAATAAGCCTAAAAATGGTTTGACATTCCTTTTCCCACCTCGTGAAATATTACCTCACAAACATGTCAAGAAACATATCAATCCAGATTTATATTTTATATTTATACCGAAACCTGATCTCTATTGGGAATACCAACAAAAAATCTGATATGAGATTTTTTTCTCACGCGAAAAAATGACAGTTGATTTTGTATGCCGTACAGTTGTCTGTTTCACTCCCATACAATATTAGGAGGTCCCAAGAGAGAGGGATAATTAAATTAATGTCCTCAGCCCTCTTTGGCCCCACGTTTCGTTGCTTGTAATCCGACACCTGCATTGTTTTCACTGTTACTTTAGTTTTGTTGGGAATTTCTTTTGCTATGTAGTTCGGTATTTCTTACAAATCTTTCATTACTAGCGGGGGTTATTTATCGTGGCATATTTCATATGTGGTTAGAGTTTTTAAAAAATATAGACCAAATAATTGGTTTTGCGCGTGTGCTAACATTATATTTCTTTGTTATTATGATTGAATTAATATTATTTATTTTTCTTTTATTTATTTATTTTTCTTTCTTTTTGACTTATAGAGCCCAGTATTTCTATCACTGATAAAACTTCCCAAATAAAGTCTAATGATATATACCAAAAATTCTATAAGTAATTTACTCCAACATCATTCTAAACGTAACACTAGACCCAAAAAACGATTAAAAAACCAGTACACTACCAGAAAAAACCATAAAGCTGCTAAAATCAGTGATGGCACTGTCTGATCATCCATCACCCTATAACGAGTGCTCACCTAACTAGAGCATTTGGTTCCAAAGTGGTCGTCGCGTGGCGGTCGCACGCGCCTCCTAATTCAATAAACACATTATCACGATTAGACGCATCTCCCCTGCTGGGTGCGGAACGACACGACTGGCCCCGAACGCTGCCGAGTGCTCCCGAGCGACCTGGAAGCACTCCCGATGGGAATAGTTTGTCGTGAGTCAATTTTGACTTATCATTAGCTTTTTATTTAAATTTGACCGTTACCGTTACGTTGAAGCTGATGTGTAGGGCTAAATATGAATTTGGCGATATACAAAAAGACTTGAGGTAATTACTTTAAAGATAGTTTTGTATTAAAATAGGCTAAAAGTTAAGATTCAAGCGAGACCAATCCAGATTTACTAGTGATTTTAAAATTTATGTACTTATACACATTTTATAAGTTATTCAAAACTCTACCAAAATTTATAAGGCAAGAAGCCTGATGATTAGTTTCAAAATAAATAAAGTAACATTTAAACATTTTTGGCGTTCTTTGATTGAAGTCTTGCATTTAAAATTTCATTATCATCAAACACATTATTAACATCAAACAGTTACACATATTGACTAACTCCATTATAATTAACTACCATCATATTCGAAACCACTCATTTCCAACCAACTGTTACTAAAACAACCATACATCAATATTTTTTGAACATCCCTAAATGCAATCAATCCACTTCACTTTTGCTATCAATGCCATTCTTATTGCCTATGTATTAAAGTTTAAAATTGATTGTTATAATGTCACTATTGCTATTGTGTCTAAATGCAATCATACCACTTCACTTTTGCCGACTCTATCATTCTTATTTCCTAGGAATTAAAGTCCAAAGTTGATTGGTTTAGTGCAACTATTGCTAATAGTAGGGTGACCTCCAATTTTTTAATAAGCCGGATTACTTGAGGGTTTTTGAGTATTGTCTGAAAGCACGTGTCGGACGCATGCGCATAAACGGAACGTCATTATTGAGACAATAAATTTAATTTAAATTACTTTTTGATATTTGAAATCTGTAATCAAAAGATTAAATTAACACATTAAAGGGTAGTTTTATGGTTCTATTTCTTAAGTCGATTGACTTTTCAATTTTTTTCTTCTCAAATTAACCTCCGATTTCAAAAATATTCCAAATGATATAAATTATGCTCTAACTTTATGGATTACTCATAATATTAGATCTCATTGATTGGTTTCTGTGTATCGAATTACATAGGTGTGGAGTATGACGTCATACCTAAAATAAAATTAGGGTATTTCTGTTAACGAAAATAGAATGTTATGATTGAACGTTTTTTATATGTTTTTATGTATCTCACTATCATTATAAATATGTTAAGGCTTAAAGTTTGTAGCTATTTATCTGCATAATTTCAGATACAGCTTTTCATGCAGTTTTTAGCTATGGTAAGAAAGATTATCTCGAAATATTAAAGCTGGAATGTTTCGCTGTTAAAAAGATATTTGCAATAGTATTAAAACTATCAATAAAAAAATATTCACATGACGCACTATCGTTAAAACAAACCGCATATTCCATAATCAAATTACAATGTTTTGATTGGCCACCATTCGTTTTCAAAGTGTTTTGATTCGTCGGTCGCGGCTCTAGCGCCGGTTGTACAAGTGCTTTTGCAAACCTAGCACTCGAGTTTCCGATGCATTCTATAATAACACTTATGTGCATAGACTGAGAGTGGAAATTCGTTCGACTGTTTCAATGCGATTGTGACATTTGGGAAATTGAATTTGGAACTGGTAACCGGTGCAATTCAAGTGTTAAGATAATACGAACAAATGTGAGGTGCATTTGTTGAAACAACATTTAACCGTTTGACCGTTTGTTACATTGTAAATTGGAAGCGTTTTAATCAGATTATTGATTTTAACAAACATTTTTTTAATTAAGTAGTTGAAGGAATATTTTGGTCTTAATAATTCAATTATTGAATAAAGATATGAATGAAATACCTGACTACTTATGTCCATGATGAGTTGATGACACATGTCACTTTATTCAAATTGTTTTGTTTACCTACTTCTTCTTCTTCTTTGCGTGTCGACTCATATTTCAGAGGACCAGAACTCGGCCACCGATATGGCTATGATATTTTATATGTACTTACTATAAAAGAAAAAATAAGAAGGAAAGATTTCCTGCTAGAGAGGAAAATTCAATTGATTTTCCTTTTTGATTTCCACATCTTTACTAATTTTATAAATCTGAACTTGTTTGTTTGCTCCTCTTCATATGTCATTCATCATTGCAGCACCTACAATTTAACGTACAAGTAGGTATAATAAGGTCATATTGACGTTAAGTCACAATATTTTCTTTGCCGGCGGCCAAAATTGGAAGCTGCTATTGTTATATCGACTCTAACGTCATTTGGATATATTTCAATAAACTGACAACCAAAAGATGCGATTACAGCGACGCTGTCACCGATACAGAAAAGATTGTGACTCTATACTTTACCAGATTCCAGAACCAGTCAACTCAAATACGTCCAGATGACTAGATAGATGTCAAGTCATTAGACTATAATTGAAAACTAAATTTATGCAAAGCCACAAACTAGATTCTATAACTACCGCCACGCGACTCTCCCCTCATATTCATGCTCCGATAGATTTATATCTGTATAATAACGATTATTATCCAATAAAACTCAAAATATGACAAAGAAATGGAAGCGTTATATTGTTATGTTCATTTTGTATGTAATATGAGGACATGATTTTAAAATTACTTTTTTTACTGCACTTAGTTAAAGATTTAGTGCAAATGTATTTTTTTTATTTATCACGACATGTCGTTCATTCAAATAGATAGATAGATAATTACTTTATTGTACAACATAAACACCACATTATGAGAATACAAAATTCTAACAAAACACTTTGTCACAGAGAGTTGCACAATGGGCGGCCTTATTGCTAACAGCAATTTCTTCCAGGCAACCTTTGGATGGAGAAATATTGCTCGTATTGCTGTTAATTATTTTGGAGTTGCTTTAAAAGTGGAAATTGAAAGTTCACTCATCTGACACAACGATTGAATGAATGAATGAACTACAAAAGTACATATTTAGATCTTGATCTAAATACCTATTCAAGGTTTAGTTAAAAAGAAAATCAATAGCACACTGTTTCAAATATCTATTTTTAAACCAACTAAACAATAATTTGAAACACAACTGAAACAAACATATCATTGACTAGCAGCACCCCGCGGTTTTACCCGCGTAGTTTCAGTTCCCGTGGGAATATGGGGATAAAATGTAGCCTATGTTACTCAGGGTGAATGTAACTTTCTAATGGTGCAAGAATTATTGAAATCGGTCCAGTAGTTTCGAAGCCTATTCATTACATACAAACAAACAAACAAAAAAACAAATCTTTCCTCTTTATAATATTATATTATTATATTATATATCATTGACAATAAAACCACAATTGTAAGGCGATCCATTCATCGTATTTATCAATATAATCCCACAAAGAGAGCAAGAGCAAGGGTTGGGCTTATTGTCTCGCAATTCATTCCTCATCACTTTTATATTGAACTTGATGTGTAATATTGTGGATTAGCAATTTATAGCGTGTCAAATTCTAATATAATATTCCTTAATCGTAATAAATTGTGTGGTAGCTTGAGTGCGTTTTGTCCGCGCGTTTTCGGTGTTATGGTCGTACTAGCTTTTTTGGTTGACTATTTTGAATGTTGATAAGTCATTTATGTTTATCCTTAGGAAATTTTGGGATACTATTTAGCTTGTCTTGTCTTTTGCAAATTATCGGTTTTATCTGTGATGATATTTATACAGTAATTTTAGGATATTAAGTAGATAGAAGTATGTAAAGTAACAAACAAAATTGAATTGATTGTTATGATAAGTAGGTTAAATATAAATACGTAAGAATTTTATTAATATAAATACTTTACTATCATGGAAATTTCGTGATGTCGATCAAAACAATACTTAGTTTTTTTACGAAACAAACATCATCAAAACAAAAACGTAATAAAGAGTAACTCTGGCACATTAGTACCCACCAAAACCTGACCTCCAACATAGCCGAAACAAACAAAACATTTTACAAAGTACAAAACAGTCCCCAGATTTAAACAAAGGGTGTTGTAGGTACTACGACCATCAATTCGGGGGTCGCAATAAGCACGGTGACAGTCGCATTCCTTGGACACTGTCGGTAAACTGCTTTGTGGAGTGGGAAAGATTGGGACGGTAGTTATTCTGATTGTTTTCTGGGTTTAATTTTGAAATAAAATCGTTGGTAGCGGCTAAGGTGGTAAGGTCGTTTTTTGTATTAGACAATTGAATAAGAGAATTGATTCCAAAACGCATCAGGCGCGTATTTAATAATTAAGTCAGGATTTCAATATATGTATACTGAACGGTGAAGTATTTGTTAAAAGAGCTGTGTTTGGTAAGAAAATGCATCGATAATTTCCCTTCCAAATTTCTCACAGTTAAATTAAAGGCAAACACATAAACCATAGCTAGTTTGAAAAAGTTAATTCAAGTATAAACTTAAAAGTAACAACAAAAGCAAAAACACACAGAATAGATCCACACCAAAAATCGTCGCATACCAGTCCGTAATGGCCACAGATACGCGGCAATAAGTGAAGTGAGTCGGACATTCCGGGGACAATCCGGACCGTATGACAATCTGCCGCATACCGCATCTTTATATGTATTAGTAGATATACGGGATTTTAGATTTTATTTAGTTTAAGCCTTGAAAGTACTGCCCACGTCACATATTCATATTTCATATTCATTTATTTGCTTAAACATAGATATTTACATTTGTAGATGGTAATAAATAAATAAATTCTTTATAATCAAGTGTAAGTGTACAGCTTTTTGATAAACCTGAAATTTGGGTGCTTTAAAGTACCCAAATTTCATGTTTATCTCTAGGTTATCTCTAAAAAATTAAATAAAATTAGGTTATAGGATTTTTTAATCGAACAAAAATAAAATCTTATTTTATAAAAAATAATTGAGTGTTAACATGTAATATTTTATTACAAATCACAATCAAACTACAGTTAATATCAAACTAACCAATAATTTCCAAACACCAAACCTACACAGCGTAGTAAAGCAGATTTATTTCACAAGAAAATTCCAAAACATTTCCAACTCACGTACCATTGAAAAGAAGAAAAAAAATCTCATAAAACTTAATAATCAATCGCGTAACGCTCTGAAACCGACGGATTCCTGCCAAAAACATTCCTTTATTTTCCCATGTGGGGGGAGAGGTCGAGTTACCCCGACCTCCCCTCGGCTTGGGGTGGAATTAACGAATTTGTCAAGTGTCAGTGTGAAAGGACCTTATTAGTTTTTCTGAGGACCGATGATTTTCTGTGTGGCATGTCAATTACGTGGAATGTTTAGCCCCCATCTCCTCTATTATATTAACTGTCGTGATATATTGCTGTTGAGACGTTTAAGTTTGTTTGTTGGTTTATAAAATTCATTTCTTTTAACTTAAATGATCGATTTAAATGAAGTTGCACTTTGCGAATCTTGAAATAAGGAATAATAATAAAATCTCTAGAAAAATATGCCCAGGTTTTCCATAGCATATACACCAGAACTAAGCTCTACCCTGTAGAAAACACTAACTTACCAACAACTTTAAAAATTGAAATACATAATTTTAAATTTTACACTCAAAAAATCTTATTGTATACCTAAAAATACTTAAGCTGGGTAACAAACACGGACCCAAGTATCTCACAGCTGACTTTTACGATATACTCCAAACGTATGTGCTCTGTAAATGCCACTTAGAGGGTAGATTTACAATACTGACTCCGCCATCTTTAGTACTAACATTTATATCAAAATGTAAGAATGTAGAGCTGTTTATCTTATTTTTTATTATTATTTTTGTGATAATAAAAGTTATTTTCATGAGAAGTTACCTGACGAATATGTAAGAGCTTTTATTATTTTTATTTGTTGTGAAAAATAACGCTATAGGCACTTATTAAAATAACATTTTCAAAAACAATAATCTTGCAAGTACATAACTGCATCTCACACAATGCTTTGTCACGACCGTCTCTATAGAAAGTTCTCGAAAAAATCCTAGCAAAAGTTCCTTGCAACCCCACTAAATTCATCATTAGAAAAACCATTAAAACCATCAATATCTACACTATCTACATCTACAATATCTACTACTTAATACTGCTTTACTGTCAAGTCATCTTACAAAGCAGTTTCGCCACAAAAACAGTAAATTAAGTTTTGTTTTCCCAAGACAGTGGTATTTACCATCCTCTCCAAGTGAGATTGCGTAGACATACCCTATTTTCCATTACCACGGAAACTCGAGTGTTTTGATACGAGAATAGATTGTTGAAAGCTTTACAGCCTGTTTGCTCAATCAAAATTTGTGAGATTGAACGCTGTGACGTTGTAATGTTGGTAGATAGGTAACTTTTGCGTGGTTGATTGTAAGCATTTTCCTTAAGTTTTCCATCTCTAAATCTCTTTGTGGTATGGTTGACTAAGTAGTTAGATATGTGGCTTACTTAAATTATTGAGCCACTAACCTAGTATTTAGATTTTGGCTATTTTGCGAGAGTTTTTAAAAATTTTGGATTGAAAGGTAATGCGTTTGATCTGGTTGCATTGATCCCGAAACTTATTTTACACAAGGTTGACGTAATTACCACTTGCTCATAAAGTTTCTAAAACACAGCTCAGACAAAAACCTTTATATAGGACAAATTCACTACCAAAAACTTACAAAACACTAAAATTTTCATCCAAAGACCTATCACAGCTTTAAGGATACAACGTTAAACAAACACCCCCTCAAATCTTATACGTATAGATGGTCATCCCTCCCAAGACGGGGTGGGGGGTTGCAGGGGGAGGGGGGTGGAACGCGGATCGTAAACCGGGATTCTCCCAGGGAAAATCCGCACTTCACTGTCCAGTAATCACTGCGTCGTCCGTGGATTTGCTGAAATATTATGCTCTTTTCTGTATATATGTTTTTTGTTATGTAAAATAGTGAAAAAGTTGTCCGGGGAATGGTTTGTGAAGTTTGTTGTTTATGTTTATGATCACTCTTGGTTTTAAACATACTTTACTATCGCTATAATAGTACTCATTTGATACCTAGCATCTTATTTTGTTGTTGTTTGAATTTTCTAGAGAAGATAAAAACACCTCGTAACAAGTTTTTCGTAATAAACACTATTTTCACTAGTAAAAATATTCAGAAAATTTCAAGTCAATTGTTACGAAACTTTATAATATACCTTGGTTCCAAAGAGTGTGGAACCTAATATAGAAACACGCTTGATCGATCTCACTACCCACAGAAATCACAGCTAAAAGAAACATATATTACTTAACTAGCGGCGCCTCGCGGTTTCACCCGCGTAGTTTCCGTTCCCGTAAGAATATGGTGATAAAATTATGCTAAAAACCTTCCCACTGAATTACTCTATCTATTAAAATAAACCGCCTCAAAATCCGTTGCGTAGTTTTAAAGATCTAAGCATACATAGGGACAGAGAAAGCGACATTGTTTTATACTATGTAGTGATTTCTTTATGAGCGACATTCAGGTATAGAAAGAAATCGTTATAAAACAGATTATTGATACTAAAAATGTATATTTCCCGATACACACTACATTTATCAGAAAACAGTATCAAAAAGCTTTTACCTAAGATTTTAAAGCACTACTTCAGAATTTCCTTAAGCACTTTTAATCTTGCACCTGGTGTCCTCTAAGTGCATATACTCTGCAGCCCTGGCTCGGATAGAGACACGTAATATTCAAGGCGTTGTGTAGATACTGCAGGAAAATATTGTAGATACCATAGTGCGGACTTTACGGACGAACACTGCAGTGAGCACGTTTGAGGGCTAGATTTTTATTGAAATATTAGTATGTATAAGAAATAGGGATTGTTTTGTAGGTTTGATTGTTATTATGTATTGGAAACAGTGATAAAATTGAAACCTATGGTAGGACTAATTGAATTATTAATAGTATAAGATTTATAGAATGGTTTGTTTGAAAGATTATATGGGACAATTATTTAAATAATTTTGTTAGTTGTGCTTTGACTATTAGCTAAATAGCATCTACGGTGCTTAAGCTCTAAAGAGTTACGCAAAAGAAGTTAAAAAAAATTAGGACTAGGAATGGGAGTATAAATGATATTATGAGGGTGGCTTTAGTCCATCAAAAGATCTATATTTTAACAAAAACCCTAAATAAAAATTAAAAACCTAGACCTTATACAAAGACCACATATAAAGACCTCCAGGTGACACTGTGTCGGCAACTACTGCAGGAAACTGTCCTGAATAATCTATGAACATGTAAATGCAAGCAGAATTCACGAGCGACGTACCAATTTGTTCCAGCGTTTTTTATAAGCCATTGAATTATTAAAGTACTGAGAGACGGCTAAATTATTGTTATGGTTTTACTGGTGGCTTAGGGATGGTGTCTGATTTCTGTGATACGTTTTTGGGATATTGTAGCTTTATGTAAGGGTATCGTACTAATGGTGAAAATTCTTACTTTTGGTTTGTGCTAAAAACTACATCTCATACATCTGCCCCGAGTAAAAATTTATCTGCTCTACTTGAACAGATGTAAATACCTGACCGACTTTTAAAAACGCAAATAATATTAACTGCATTTATTATTTATAATTCTTAATTTTTTTCATATAAGTATTTGGTTTAAAATATTTAAAATCCATCTCTTTCTCTTCAACAACCTCTTGCTTTCCAACATTTCAAATCTTTTTCTACAAAAACCGCCGAAATCCTTGAGAGTCTCCAACCAAAACACATTACTACCGTTGCAGCCGGTACTACCAAGACGCCATATTTCGCTAAATCTTGCCGGCAGAAGCACTTTAAGTTGGATCCATCGTATATTTAATTCACGAAATCCTAAAGTACGTCCCCATAAAAATCCGGGGTGGTGTGATACTGTGCAGATGAGGTATGCCAGGGGCGGACTGGGAGCCCAATAATTTAATTATATTAATGTCTGTTTTATTGCGAATCTCGCTTTTAGTGCTCGATAATGGGCTGTAATGATTTTCGGGTATACTTGATATAATCTGTGCTGTTGTCTTTCGATTTGTTGATTGGGATAGATTTTGTGGTCGTCAAGATTTATTACAATAATAGACAAAAGCTTCTAGAAAATAAGTTCCAATTTAGCGTTAATTACAAGCTGGCAAATGAGCTGCACAAGAATTTACTCACTTTCACACTCAATAGAGGATCATTTTAAGATTGTCTGCGAAAAGTACATGTATCTTCATAAGTTGCTTCGTCACTATGACAATACGTCAGACAATTCCTACGTATTTAAGCCGCAGTTTCAGATAAAGATATCGAGATATAGAAAGATAAATATCGAAAGAATCTAACAAAACAATACAATCTTTTCAAGAAAAAAATATGCAATAAAATCTGAATCGGACGCCTGTATAAGAATTTATAAATCTCGCAGAACATCGACGGTTTATCTATACTTATGTTTATCCGTTTCATTCGGCCCTGGAACGGTTATCCGGGTTCCGGATATACCCGGGATTTACGGTTATCGTTTACCCGTGCAAGTTCAATCACAACCGATAAATTTAATACTTAACGCGCTTATAACGTGTCCATTACTGTTTATAATCTTTGATTGCTTAAGAATAATAAAGTTACCTTAGTAAATCTATTTTTAAAAGCTAAAAAGATCTAGTAGCTAAGTACTAAGAAGTAAAGGTTTATTAATTAAAACTACTTACTTATACCTAAAGTAAATTTGTGAATCGTATTTACACTAATATAAGTAGTTTAGGATCTCAACTAACATTATAAGGATACTTTTTCCGATTTTCCCTACAGGAAACATAGATGTCTTCTCGTGACCACGATCGGTGTAACCCGGTCGAAACGTCGAGGTAAATAATAAGACAACAAGAGAAACATAGATACTTCTAGATCTTGGATTTTTACAAGTTTTTTGATAGGGCCTATTTCACCATCTTCAAGTAACTTTCCGAGTACCGACTCACATGTTTTGTCTTTATCACTTGATATAAAGTAAGAAAGAGACAAACTAACTTTACTTGGTGAGTAACTTTACTTGAAGGTCGTGAAATAGGTCCTGAGTGTAATTAGTACTCACATAGTACAACAAATAAAGAAAAACAATTATCACCATATTAATGTAGAATCCGTCTAGTATTATAAATAATACCTAAATGTTAATAAGAAATAATCTCCCATCTCATTTTACGATCACAACCCGAAGAAAGTTTATTAAAAACGTAATACTCCTATAAAAGTTAGTATTCGTATAAAAATCTGTGTGAAGGAGGCCGTATTATCAATAACGGCTTAGTTTATTACTTTATTATCGTTTCATTTTTTTATACTGGCTCTGTTCTGTGGTTTTACTCGCTTTGTTGATGAAATATTTGCTGATTGTACTTGTAAAGATGTTTCTCTATTTGTCTTCAAACCTGAAGGTCCTGTGATCGATTCTTGAGTCAAAATATGTTTGCTAATTTCTATGTGAGAGACAAATCAGTCTTGTAGTGCCACTATATCCTATATTACAAATACGAATGTAAGTTTGTTTCTGTTAGCAATAAAAATTTCATATTTACTTTCCAATGATAAATGATGATGACCTTGACAAGTATTAAAGACATCAACGCGAACAAAGCCGCGGGTAAAAGTTAGTTACATTACATATTATGAGAAGTAAATAACACATTATCTATTTAAGAGTAACTTATTCACACAGAATTTTTCATTACATGAGAAACATTGTATACTTATTTCTCTACTCGAAATTATTAACAACTAGCAGCGCCCCGCGGTTTCACCCGCGTAGTTCCCGTTCCCGTAGGAATGGGGATAAAATTATGCTAAAAACCTTCCTACTGAATCACTTTATCTAATAAAACAAATCGCATCAAAATCTGTTGCGTAGTTTTAAAGATCTAAGCATACATAGGGATAGAGAAAGCGACTTTGTTTTATACTATGTAGTGAAGTATACTTACATAATCTTCTTTGCTATGTCACATAATCAATCAATATTCTATTGTCTTCCAATTCATTGTAACGTACCCTCTGAATAATTACAACCCCCTGTAACCCTCACCCCTAAGTAATAACCTGTAATTACGTAGTAAAGTGACGAGTGCGAAGATTTCACGCTTGTAAGACATTTTATGAACGTTCTGATAATACGGCTTTATATTTGCTGTGAATTTATTGGTTTTGTTAGTTGTGCTTTTTTTGTTTATACTATGGGAAAATGATTAATTGGAAAAGTAAACTTAGAAGTTTGGTTAGGGTTTTTAATGTTAATTTTCGATTAGGTGGATGAATGTTGTAGAATTTCGCATGAGATTAAAAACATCTAACAACTAATAATAAGATTTATTTCTAAAATATGAAAATTAAAGTAAGTATAGGGATCACATAATAAAATAAATACCATATTACATACTGTACAAAAGTTATACAACAAAAAAGTAAAATAAAACGCTTATTAAATTAAAAAAGAAGTTCCCATTTCGAGTCGACTTTATGATTAACTTTCAACGTTTCCCTTTGAAGTGGCAACCTCAAATCTAAATATTATACACCGTCAGTTCACCCGGTACTGAAAGCCGAACGTCTAAAAAAGGGGCCGACGAAAGCAAACATCACAATTTAGAAGCTCCACAAAGAAACATCTTTACTCTACGTACGGCAGTAAAAATCTGCGAAGTATCGCTGAAGATGGAAGACGGCTAACGAGCGGGGCTCGCGGCGAACGCTCTGATTTCCAATTCAAAGGAAAATTGCGATCCATAAAGTGGGATGAGATGGGGGTGTGAGGGGGAGGCCCTCCCTCGCGTTGCTATGCGACCGCGCTGGGTGGAGCCCCGCAATCACGGCCAATAGCACGAACGATATAAATTGGTCTCGCGTCGCGACACTCGAGTCGAAATGAGAGGGTGTGCCGCTCTCTGTCTGGCTAATGAAGTCTACTATCGCCAGACCCTTTGATTGACGGACTCGCGGCCCTTTTTCCAAATGCTGCCACCTAACTTAGGTATCACCGTGCCGTGATTTGTTGGTAATTACAACGAGACGCCCGCATTGGTTGGCAACACTGTTTTCCTCTTATATACGTCACGTTCATTGTTTAATTCAAACGCTTGTATGTACTCGGTTATGTGAGTTTGTTATGACTAATCATATTATATCTAACTGTACAATGTACATAACTCTATATGACTCTACAATGTATGCTCGTAGTATTGTAGAGTATGTGGTTAAATGGGTAGGTAGAGTTTGAAACGTATTAATTTTTTCGATGTACGGTCTTACATTTTTTATACCTTTAAACCACATAACTTTATTGTGCAAATACTGCATTGTGAATCGCAACAATATTTATTGAAGACAAAAACCAAATAATAATAAATGTGAGGAATTAAAAGGCAAAATATTCTGCAAACGATCTACCAAAAAAATCAGCTGTGCATACTGCCTAACTTGTAAAAAGTAAATACTTATATGCATTGAATGAATGTAAGGTCCGGTCCGTCCGCTGGTCAGATCCGTAATGTGTCCGGCGCGCACAGATTACGCGGACGTGTATTAATACGAACTTCGCACGTGGCTACATTTCCTCAATAGGGTTCACACTTATACATTTTTTTATGAAAAAAATCTCAGTTTTTCTTGCTATTTTTTACAAAATGTAATGGCACATGCGCTGTTTATACGCTTGGACCGTTTAACTAAGTATACAGTTTTCAGCAATAGTGAGGAAGGTTTACAAGGAAAGGAAGGAAGGTTACAATACAAGAGGAAGACTTCGTATGATAAAATTTAACGCGAGCGAAACCGTAATTAAACCTCCGTTTTTCTTACATAAACCTCTTTTGTACGAGTTGGAATTGTTTAAACATTTTTAAAACAAATTTACTAAACACCTTCAACACGTAATAAAAGATTAGAAGATTTATACCTTACAAGAGACTACAAGATATATAACTATTCCACCTTTAATTAAAAGCACCTAAACAAAAAAATACTTGTTAGTACCAACCCTATCGTCTGAATGTCGTCACGTGCCGGTCCCGTAGGGCGGATCAATAACGGGATGGTCCAAATGATCCGGTAGGTCGACGGACCGACTGTTTACAACCAGCCTTAGTTGACCAGTTGTACTGTACTGACCTACACGGGTGGACGAGGGTTAATTAAGTACTTATTTTTAGTTTTTTGTAAAAATCTGTTCGATATCTAATATAGCATTAGATTATTATTATATTAAACTCCCATCTTATCTTATAGAGAATGTACTGCTGTAAGTGGATTTAAGGGAAAGGCACGTAATGTCGACAGTGTCCCAGTACTCGTCAAATTATAGAAAAATATTCATATTTTGTTTCAACCAATATATTTATATAAAATTTGAATTAAAGCATCTTTATGGTAATCTTTGCTATCATTACAATAGCAGTATGTGTTAATAACTGCAATTGTTTTGGAGAAATGAGCGATGGAAATTGAAAATTCGAGATTTCGTGAATTTTGTGAGATTTAACCACTGAATCTGTAGTCTAGGTCACTACGTTCGATGTTACATTTTGCAAGATTGGGCGGCCTTTTGTATGTGTGATTATTTTTTTATAATAGTAAAATTAATTATCTTTCTATATTATCCATTAAATCGTGCTATTTGTTCATATTTATATTTTATTTCGAGTGTGTCAGCTATTAGTACATTCTAAAACCCAAATGTACCAGTATCCGTCAGATTTGTCCTAGTCATCGTCAAAGTGTCCTAGAGCTCGTCAATTTTCGGTGCTAATTTGAACTCTATGACAATAGATTTAAAGTAGTAATTTTCAATCATATTTCTTGTGATGCAGAAACACAACAAAGTTGGCAATGCCTGATAAATGAAAATAAATATTCTGACAGAAAACTAAAGGAGAAAGAAAAACTGCAGGTGCAGGATATCTCAACTGATTTTGTAAAAAATATAAATTTGGTAGGTACTTACATATAATTTCACATTTAGTTATTAAAAAATCTGTGTATAAGTCAAACGCGTAGAACCAGTAAAGTCGTAAAGTCGTTTTTGGCCCTTTCATCTCAAATATCATCATCAACATCAACAGCCTGTATTAGTCCACTGCTGGACATAAACCTCTTCCAATTCGCGCCAATGTGCCCTGTCGGCAGCACGTCGCATCCACTCTCTCCCGGCTACCCTGCTCAGATCATCGCTCCACCTAGCCACAGGACGTCCTACTACGACGTTTGCCGAACCGCGGTTTCTACTCGAGAACTCGTCTGCTCCAACGGCCATCGGTTGTCCTACAGATGTGGCCAGCCCACTTCAGAGAGCTAATTTTTTGAGCTATGTCGGTGACTTTGGTTCTCTGTCTGATCACTTCATTGCGAATGCGATCTTTCAGAGAAACTCCGAGTATAGCCCTCTCGTAGCTCTCTGAGTGACTTTTAGTTGGTGGACCAGCCTTTTTGTGTATTACCAGCCTTTCATCTCAAGTATATTACTCGTAAGTCAGACATAACTATATCAGTAGACCTTACTTCCGTAATTCCGTACCTCTGAGGATTGGCGTTCGTTGTATTTTCTCATAGTTTTTTCAGAATCGTCAGCTAACCCGTCTGCAAACACTTTGAAGACACTGTTGGTATTTCAGAGACTTACTCTTTCTCTAGGATCTACGAGTAATAATATTTGAGATGAAAGGGCAAAAAACGACTATATGGTGTTGAATGTTCTACGCAATGTATATAATTCTTACATTACACAGATTTTTAAAATAAATATAGATAGGTAGATGTGTGACAATTTTATGTCATCATCAACCTGCTCTCGTCCACTGCTGAACATAGGTTAGCCCAGGTTTGACCATTGAGCTCAGCTAATGTCATCCATCCGCTACCAGCAACTTTGCGGATGACATCACCCCACCTCGCTGATGGGCGTCCTACCCTACACAACGCTTGCCTAGACGCGATCTCCACTCAAGAACTCGTTTACCCCAACGGTTGTCGGTTCTTCTGCAGATGTGGCTAGCGCACTACCACTTCAGCGAGCTAATTCTTGGAGCTATGTCAGTCACTTTGTTTATCTGTCGGATTACTTCATTCCGAATACGATCTTTCAAATAAAGTCCAAGCATAGCTCTCTCCATAGCTTGCTGAGCGACTTTAAATTGGAGAACTAACCTCACTGTGAGTGTCCAGTTTTGGCTCCGTGTGTAACTTTATGTACCAAAATGTAGTTTTAACAAAATTAGTTGAGATTTACCTGCAGTTTTGAATTTTAATTTCCATTCAACAGGCATTACCTTTAGTTGAGTACTGCATCACAAGAAATATGATTGAAAATGACTACTTTAAATCCATTGGCGTAGAGTTCAAATTAGCACCGAAAATTGACGAACTCTAGGTCATTTTGACGATAGCTAGGACAAATCTGACGGATACTGGTACAAATGGGTGTTTTTAGATAATTTCTAAAATATCATTACTTAATTATTTTTAATCAGTGTTAAAAATATATTTACCGATAAAAGTGATAAATCAGTTATCTTGTTACAAAATTTGATCGTTGTAACTTAATATACTACAACGTGGTATAGCTGCAAAGTTGGCCAAGTGCAAAACCTGACGATAATTGGGACTTTTCCATTGTTTGGGACCAAAGAATTTTTGTTAATAAAGGAGAATAGAGTACCTATTATGTTCGAAATAACCCGGTCTGATCGCCTTCATTCAAGTTAGGTTCGAGTCCCTCGGTAGGGACATGTAGATATGAGCTAATGATAATGAATATTTTCAAGTTATCCCAAAGCGATACCAAATTTATACGAAGTTTCATTTCACTTTCGACCCGAGCCTCGTGTTCTTTTATATTCAAATATTAGTAACTGTTTACTAACAAAAAAAAAACACAATTGTCCACAGGCGAAAAGCCCCACAAATGCCAGGTCTGCGGGAAGGCGTTCAGTCAATCGTCCAACCTCATCACCCACTCTCGCAAACACACTGGTTTCAAACCTTTCGCCTGCGAGCTCTGCGGACGAGCGTTCCAGAGAAAAGTCGACTTGAGAAGACATAGAGAGACTCAACATGCAGACATGAGGACTCCGCATATGCAACCACATGCTGACGTGCATGGCATGCATGCGAGTGAAATGCATGTTCCTGATCATCGAATAGGTAGGTTAATGTATTAATTGTGTGAATTTCTCAAATAAATTACTAGATAAATATATAAAGCTGAAGAGTTTGTTTGTTTGGTTGAACGCGCTAATCTCAGGAACTACTGGTCTGATTTCAAAAATAGCCCAGTTATCAAGGAAGCCTATATTTTATGCCCGTATTCCTACGGAAACGGGAACAACGGGGGTAAAACCGCGGGGCACTGCAGTTACTAGATAAGATTTTTTCGCGCAAAGTTCTAGTTGTACCTAATAAGCGTAGATTTCTGTAAGTGTCGCGCGACTTACAGCTTATGGAAAGTGTTTACGTCGTAGCTGCTACGACGTAGCACACTGTTAGAATTTAATTGGTATTTAACACTCAAACTTGAGACTACCCTAATTTCACTTAATGTCAACAATGTTTGTTTTTTGTCTCCGTACTTACTCGTATAAATAAATAGTTTTTATATATGTCTTATTTATTACGTACGAGTATATCATTTACTTCCGAATTTAAGATACTACAACGATTGAAAGCGCTAATGCAACGCATTAAGGCGCAAACCCACCGAAGTACATGCACACGCTACGCATGAAAATGACGTCATTGATACATTCGTGGCTGACTCGGCTATAGCTCAATGTAGCTGAGCTGCGTGGCCGTGAACCGTGGGCGTAGCGTGCGTGGCGGTGGGTTCGCGGCTTTATAGATATAACGTCAATCTTCAATTTCATGGCTATACAGGATGTTCAAATAAAACCACCATTACCAACAATAATGTAATTATAAAAATATTTTTATAAGAATATTAACAATGAAACTCTTCCTCAGATCTCCGCCCCCCGCACCCTGAGCTTCGCCCTCCTCACCCCGACTTCAGACCTCACATGAGCACCGTGGTGCCTCCATTGCAGCCGCTGCCGTCCTGAGCAGCATCCGCCTTCGCGCCCACCTGGCGTTAAGGCAAAATATACCTTAAGAACATACAATTTGGTGAATTTCGAAGCGATTATTGATTGATTATTTTTTTGCTGTAAAGTTGATTTTGATATGGCATATTAAGTACAATTTTAAGCATTGTGTACACTGTACATTTATGGCTGGTACATATTCAATCTATCTATGATTTTGTTTGTCAACAGATGTAAAACTCTGTATATCTGTCATAAATTTATGTAAAATTATAGACTATACAGAGTTTTGTGTCCGTAACCCTCCGGCTACACTTATCGCAATAACGCGAACATTTGCGTTGTCGCGACACGTCTTACCAGAGAATTCGTCCCATCGCGAATCGGTTCCGCGAACTCAAATGCCCTTATACCATTGACATAATGCCTTAAACTCGCTGTCAGTAAATTGGCGCAAAATCAAAGGATTTTGTCGCGACACTTTCGCACGACAGTGTGGCCGTAGAGTCAACAGGCAACAACATAGACAAATTGAATATTAGGAACTTCCATTAGTATACTTCGAAGAGATTTTTCATCAAAAGAATTTCGACTTTGACAACATCGTTTTTTTTTCCTAAAATTATGTGGATATTTTATTTCCTTTAAGGTTGATTTTACTTTGACATTTAAGTACAATTTTATGTGACTGCTATTAATAATTATAATTTTATTTTTATTGTTTCTTTATGAGTTAATGTTAGTAACGTTTCAAAATATCAAGCTAAGTTAATTAAGTAATTAGATATAGTTAGCTAATTCCAAATAACACCTAAGAGGTTTGTTATCAATATTTAGTATGTAAAAAATATAGAATAAAGAAAAAAAAGTCAAATTGTCTTTGTGAGTTTTTGATCTCAAGTTAGCATACAGGATGTTCGATATTTGTCATGTATAATAATTTCCGTAATGACGTATATTCCAAAACTGTTTTTGAGTAAGTTTGACTGCTATGATCATTCCTTTAAATAAAACATTTCTTGTAACTAGCAATGTATAAAGACAATGCTTTGTCCTTTTCTGTCTCACTACATTTATGAAACGAGTGAAAGAGATAAATATTGTTAAGTATAAACATTACTTGAATATTTGCATAACTAAGCAGATTAGTTTTTAATTAAAAATCAAATATACAAAGTTATTCCAAAATAATTTAAATTCCAAATATCATTCCTTTGAAAACATACCAAAAAAACATACTATTATTATAGAAAATATATAATATTTTATTAGTTTACTAAATAAATAAAATACTCAAATATTCGTTTATTATTGTCTATTAATTATATTAAATTCGTAACGTTTAAAAAAATATGATAAATAATTGTAAATATTAAAAACTTATGTATATACCATTATACATTTAGCGCTAAACAAGTAAACATATACACAACACTTAGAAAATATTTAAAAAAAACCAACCACGTGAAATCATGTATGCCAAAAATAATAGAAATAAACAAATATGTATCTTAAATAAAGATAAAGATAAAGATAAAGATAGCCTTTATTAACAATCATATTACATTTTTTTTTTTTAATAACTAAGGTAAGTATGAAACTAAAACTTAAATATTCAAATATGTTTACACTTATTATCTACTTATTTCCCTATTCGACACCGGTTCCTTGATCGTCTTGCTGTACAGCATAGGCCTCCCCAAGAGTTCTCCATAGAGTTCTATCGTGTGCTCTTCTCATCCAAGTCATTCCTGCTACTTTTTTAATGTCATCTTCCCATCTGCATTGTTGTCTTCCTCTGTTTCTCTTTTTGTATCTTGGGCACCATTCTGTCACTGCTTTTGCCCATTTTTCTGTTTTATCCCTTATTAGATGTCCAGTCCATTTCCATTTCAGTTGTTTTATTCGGTATTTTATGTCTATAATCTTTGTTTGTTTCCTTATTTGTGTTAATCGTATTTTATCTTTTAATTTTATGCTTAATATACTTCTTTCCATTCGGTGTTGACAGGTTTCTAAAGATTTTATGTTTTTATTAGTAAATCCCCATGTCTGGCATCCATAGGTCATACTGGGTAGGATGCATGTGTTAAATATTTTCTTCTTTATTTTAATTGGTATTTCTGCATTTTTCATGACGTCTTTTAAAGCCCAGTACCTCTTCCACCCAATGTTTATTCTATTATTAATTTCTTTTGTTGTGAGATCTTTGGGAGATATAATTTGGCCGAGGTATGTATATCCGTTGACATATTCCAATTGAGTAGCGTTGTTAGGTTTAATAGGAACTTGAATGTGGTTAGTCATCAGTTTTGTTTTGCATGCGTTCATTGTTAGTCCAACTTTTTCGCTTTCGTGTATAAGTTGCTCAATCATTTCTTGTAAGGTTTCTGGATTTTCACTTAGAAGAATGAGGTCGTCGGCAAATCTCAGATGACTCAGTGACACTCCGTTAACATTTATACCATAATCGTCCCATTTGAGCTGGCGAAATACATGTTCTAGGGTTGCAGAGAAAAGTTTGGGTGATAGGGGGTCTCCCTGTCTAACTCCTTTTTTGATGGGGAAATGTTCTCCTAGCTTTTCTGTGCGTATTTTTGCTTTCATGTTTTGGTATATGTTGTTCAGTAAGCGGATGTATTTGTTATGGACTCCTTGTAAAGCGAGAGCTTCCCATATTTTCTGATGTTTTAGCGAGTCAAATGCTTTATTATAATCTATGAAAGCTACATAATATTTGATGTTATATTCATTACATTTTTGGATTATTTGTTTTATAGTATGTATGTGGTCGAGAGTGGAGAAGCCACTTCTAAACCCTGCCTGTTCTTTTGGCTGATTTTCGTCAAGAGTCTTTGTAAGCCGTTCTAAGATTATCTTGGAGAAAATTTTGTATATATTAGACATAAGTGAAATGGGTCTATAGTTTGAGATATCATCTGTTCTTCCCTTCTTGTGAATTAAGATAATCGTTGACGTAGTCCACTGATGAGGTATTTGTTCCGTAGTTAGGATATCATTAAACAGGTCGGTTAGTGTATTGGCGATAACATCATACGTTCCGATAAGAAGTTCATTAGAAATACCGTCTTCTCCTGGTGATTTATTCTTCTTTTGTGACTTTGTGGCTTTGTTGACTTCATTTTTTAATATGTTAGGGACAGTTTCTTCTGAATATTTTTCTTTTTCCTCGTTTGAAGTAGGTATTATTGGTTGGTCATCGTATAGTTCTCGATAGAAGTCGGTTGCGGTTTGGATTATTTCGTTTCTCTGTGATTTACGTTTTTTTGTTTTGTGATGTGTTACTTTATCTATCCAACTAGTACATTCTTGGAGTTCTTTCCATGCCTTCTTGAGTCCACCTGATTTATTTATATAAAATTGCAATGTTTCTGTTCTTAATTTTTGTTTGTGTTTTCTTATTTCTACGTTTATATTCTTACTAATATTTGTTATTTCTTTTTTATTGGTTTTCCTATTAATGAACAGAACATTTCTTTTTCTTATTAGGTCTCTTGCTTTTGGTCCTAGTCTGTCTTTTGATACCTTCTCTCTTTCTAGTTGTTTACTTGTTTCTTTCAATTCTTTTTCCAGAGTATTATATTTTTCTTGAATCGTTTTTATTTCTTTAATTGGTTTTATTTTATTCTCTAAGGATTCTAATATGTGATTTGGTATCGGTATTGAGATTGGTAGCTTTGAATTTAGTATGTGTTTCCTCTGGTTCTTTGGTTGAAACATAAGAAGGTGGCCTCGCAATATTCTATGATCGGTGTTAAAATTAAATCTGTTAAGAACTTCCACGTTTAAAAAAAGCTTCGGTTTATTTGTAGTGATGAAGTCAATTTCATTTCTAGTTAGGCCATTAGGAGATTCCCATGTCCATCTTTTCAGAGGATTTCTTTTATAGAAACTATTCATTATGCTTAGGTTGTTCTCTGTCGCATAGTTTATCAACCTCTGTCCGTTATCGTTTCTTTTGCCTACTGTATAGGGTCCTACTGTTTTGTCTTCATTCTTTCTCCTTTGACCAATTTGGCTATTAAAATCTCCCATTACGATAACGGTGTTGTGTAAATTTTCCATTGTTTTATTTAAACTTTCGTAGAATTCGTTTTTTGCCTCTTTGTTCGCTGTGTCTGTTGGAGCGTATATCTGGACTATTGAAGTTGGATTTTTGTAGCCAGGAAGAGCGATATTTAAAATTGCTATTCTGTTTGACACTCCTTTAAATTCTATTATATTGTTTTTCAGATATTTCTTCACTAAGAATCCTACACCATATATTCCTGGTTGTTCATTCTTGTAGTAAAAAATATGTTCATCATATTCTTCAATTTTTTCAGCGGACCTTCTGACGTCACTAATGCCGAGGATATCCCAGTTGATATGATTCAAAGCATTTTTTAATTCTTCAAGTTTTTCTTGCGTTTTTAATGATCTGGTATTTATTGTTGCTATGTATAATTTTTGTTTTCTTGTTCTTGTGTTTGTTTCGTTAAACATCTGTTTTCCAGTTGGATTTGGATCGAGATTGAGATCTTGGGGGGTGTGGTCTTTAACCCCGCGGTGACCAGCCGTATTGGGGTTTTCGTTGTATGTTTTAAATGGGTTTTTTATTCTAGTTGCGATTTCGTTACCGGTGTCTGCGGATTCCTATGGTTTTAATTGTTCAGATCGTTTTTCATTGAAAGATGAGGATCTTACCCTCATATATTCAAATGCATTGGTTTTATGTAATTTTGGTGGTGCAATAATAGTTTGTGAGTTGCTGGCGTGTGTAGGAGTATGCACGATATTAGGTGATGTCGAGGCTTCTCGTTTTCTTTTTTCAGCATCAGTTGTATCTCTTACTATTATTTTATTGTTTCGGATGAAGGCGTCTTTTCCATTTTGTTTTTCTTGTTTAAGTTGGTTTTGTAAGTTTTTGCGTAGTTCTATTGTTTCTTTTGAAAAATCTTCCGTGATGTAACTTTGTTTTGGCATTTTCATCTTATTTTTCAATATTTCTGATTTCTTTAGGAATGACGTAAAAGATATGAGTAAAGGTCTTACTTTTTTCCCGTCCTGTTTCTTTCCCAGTCTATAATAGTTATTTATATCGGAGGCGTTGACATCAATATCTAGACTTTTTAGAATTTCTGTTATTATATTAAACAAATCTTGGCGGTTATTTTCTGTTTCTTTAATACCGTGTAGAATAAGGTTGTTTTTCTTACCTTTGTTTCTTTATGTATCTTATGTAGCATTAAATAGATCTTAATTTCGACCACCGATTACTGCTAAAAATTAAACGTTAATCACATAAATCAAATTGTTGTATAAAATTTTGTTAATTAAATTTGTAATGCATGTATTCGTCTTATTTACTATTATAATGTTATTTAGGTGCTTATTGTAAACAGTCGTTTTATGTACATAAATTGTAACTCATTTCAAAATAATATTTAATTAAATGTATATAAATTAAATGTCATTCATTAAAATTGTCTTTTAATATTTTTGATGTATAATTAATTGAACACGCTGTATATACCTAAATGTGTAAAATGTAAACGAACCCAAAGAATATGTGCAATCATTGTAACGTAGAATAAGTTCACTTCAATAAAATATTATCAGAAAGTGTAATTCTGATTTTTATTTTTCATATTATTTCTTTTTTTTAACATCCTATCTAGGTTTATTACCTAGCCTAGATAGCCTAGGTATCTGTATCAGAAACTACGCTTGCACACATATTCATACTACACACGCAAACATATTCACACACACACACACACACATCCAGTCATACAGGAATCGAACATCAAAAATAAAGAACAAGAAAACAATTTTTTAAGAGCCGTACATTTTATATTCTTGCTTTTATAATTTTAACAGGCGTTTTACTGTAAATCCTTAGTAACTGATAATGTTTTCACCATTTTAAGTAACATTTTAATTCAGTTAACACTAGCTATTTATTCCCGTATTCTCACGGGAACGGGAACTACGCAGTTGAAACCCCGTTTCACTGCTAGGTGGTGCGTAGGTACTCAGGGCCGTATCCAGGCGGTGCATTGTGGGGCAATGCCCTACCTTAAAATGGACAATGTCCTGCCTCACTCTCACTCAAGACGTGGATCTCTAATACATACATCCAAATCTAGAGGAAGTTCAATGGTCTTGTTCTTTATCAATGAGAATTTAAGTATTGAATATACCTCGAGGGCAGTGTTAGTGTTAAGTGAGATCTTTATTTTTCGCCCTCCAACAAGGACCAATGCTGCCCAGCCTCAAATTCGACTCTAGCTACAGCAATGTAGGTACTTCACAATAAGAAACGTCACACAATCCTAATAATATTCTCGTATACCTATTACAAAACAAGAGGTATCATATTATACAAATTATGCAAAGAGAAATTGTAACCATGATCTTAATCTAATTCCGCCATTATCTTAGAAGCGTCAGCTTTATGATTTAATACAAGTCGGGTGTTGGTTACATTGGGGTTCAAGTAACGGCATAATCAAACCTTAAACTTTAGAGAAACATCAGTAATTCCGTGTTTTGGAAGGCACGTTGTACTAAAAGCATCAATACAGTCGTTGTGGGTAGATAGAATACTCAAAAGTTAGAAAAATGTTTCTGAGCGTGTATACTTGGGAATCAAATTAGAGAGTTATAATTGCTGAAAATCTGCCTACTTACCTTATTAGTCCACTAACTGAACTAGGCTTCAATATTGTCCGTCAAAAATAAAAACTTCTTAGCTCATGCAGTGTACTAAGAATAAGTTACCGCAGTACTTATTGCGTTTCTAAAACGCCTTGTAGGAACCTCCTCAATGGACACATAGAAATATGTAAATAAAGGTACATGATGTAACAATAAGCCTCAAAACTTTATACTTATTTTACTAAATTATCAATCTACAGCTCTAGGCCATTGATTTGATCAAATTCTTACACATAACATCACAACGTCACATTTTTTGCCAAACACAAAACATCTTTATCTCTCCTCTCTCTTTATCTCTTATGCAAACATCATAATCAAAGTCAAAGTCAAAGTCAAAAATCCTTTATTCAGTTAAGGCCTCAATGAGGCACTTATGAACGTCAAAATTGATTCTACCACCGATTCGGAAATTACATCAGCCGAGAAGAATCGGCAAGAAACTCGTGCTGGTATTTTTTTTTAAATAAAATAAAATACAATCAGTACCTTAAAACTAGCACAATGTCACAGATAAAAAAAAACAAATAATAAAGTCTATAAATATAGACAAAATACTTATATGTACCTATATAATCAAAAAGTAGCATGTTGAGGTTGCGGGTGCAGAAATTTAATTCCAGACATCCCGGTCATTGATGTAGTCCGTAACCTTATAATATGCTATGCTTATCAAAATGTTTTTAACGTGTGATCTAAACCTTCCATCAGAGAGCCCAGTCACTTCCCGGGGGATTTTATTATAAAATTTAATACATCTATGAATGAAGGACTTTTTAGTCCTAGCTAACCTACATCCTGAGATGGCGATTTTATGCCTATTCCTAGTATTAAAATTATGAAGATCGCCATTAACTTTAAAATTAAAACGATGTTTCCGAGCATACAATATATTTTCAAAAATGTACAAAGAGGGAACAGTAAGAATCTGATATGTTTTAAAACGTTCCCTTAATGACTCTTTCGACCCCAAATTATAAATAGCCCGAATTGCTCGTTTTTGTAATATAAATACTGAATCTAAATCCGCGGCACACCCCCATAGTAAAATGCCATAAGACAAAATACTGTGAAAGTACGCATAATAAACAATTCTTGCCGTTCCCACATCTGTTAGTTCCCTAATTTTACGAACAGCATACGCAGCAGAACTCAGCCTCCCTGAAAGACCGACAATGTGGGATCCCCATTGTAACTTAGAATCTAAAACTATACCTAGAAACTTAGTACTACTTTCTATTTTAAGTTTCGTTCCTTCCAAAAAGACATTCGATTCAATGGCTCGGACATTGGGTAGTGAAAATTTAATACACTTAGTTTTAGACGCATTGAGGAGCAAATTATTAGCAGAAAACCAGTCCGAAACTAAAGCCAAACACCTATTTACTTCTACCAAATCCTTATCCTTCCTATTCACTTTAAATAGCAAAGAAGTGTCATCTGCGAATAAAACCATACTACATAGATCTTCCATCATGTAAGGGAGGTCGTTAATATACGACAAGAACAGGAATGGACCTAAAATAGAGCCCTGTGGCACGCCCATTTCTAGCAATGATCCCTTTGATAGGACGTCGTTGATCTTCACCTTCTGTTGCCGTCCTCCTAGATACGATTTAACAAGACCTAGAGCAGGACCACGAATACCGTAACATTGAAGTTTAGAAAGCAGCGTCGAATGATCAACGCAGTCAAAAGCTTTGGAAAGGTCGCAGAATACACCTATAGCATCATGTGAATCTTCCCAGGCCTCAAAGATGTGAGTTAAAAGTTTAGCCCCAGCGTCCGTAGTCGACTTGCCCTTTGTAAAACCAAACTGATTACTATGTAATATATTGTGGTCACTAATGTGAGAAAGCAACTGATCTAATATTATTTTTTCGAAAATCTTACTAAGAGCAGGAAGAACAGAAACCGGCCTATAATTATTGGGATCCTCCTTACAACCTGACTTAAAAATAGGAGTGATTCTGCTGTGCTTCATCATATCAGGGAAAATACTATTATCTAAACACAGGTTAAATAGCGCAGTGAGGTGAGGAGCTATGGTCTCAATAACAGAATTCAATAACTTGACTGACATACCCCATAAATCTTCTGTGGTTTTCATGTTAAGTGATCGAAAGGTTTTTATAACCTGAACTATGGAAACAGGCTTAAAAGCAAAACTCGGAACACTTTGTTTAAAGTTTTTCCTAAGAAGTATCTCGGCTCTAGCTGTAGAAGACGTGAGGTTCTTAGTAGTTTCCTTAGGAATATTACTGAAGAAATCTTCAAAATGATTTGCTACAGAGATTGGGTCCGTAATGGAAAAATGCTTAGTTCTCAATGTGAATGTGGTATCCCTTGGAGTAGTCCTACCTGTCTCTTTGTTGACGGTTTTCCAAACAGCTTTGATTTTATCATTAGATTGACGAATAAACCTACTAGTATGTTTCGACTTAGCCAATAGACAAACCCTTTTAAAAATCTTGGAATAGCTCCTAACATACTCATGGAACGTTTCGTCGCTGGTACACGACTTTCTAAAATATAATTCAAACAAAACGTCCCTGCTTTTCCTAATACCTTTAGTAGCCCAGTCACTAAAACAAGACTTACCGTTTACCATAATATTTTTCCTAGGACAAATTTTATCAATGTTGCTGCTTATGACTGAAAAAATATGAGAACAAATATCATGCGGGTTATTTGAAGAGAACTGACTAATACCTAGGTCAAAATCTATCTGAAAGTCTAACCTCTGTAACCTATACTCAGGGAGAGGTCGATGATTAATAATAAAAGGCTTAGGTGTTAGTATTTTATTAATTTTAATATGTAAACCTAGATGATCTGACCTGACACCGCTGATGCAACCCTTGTAAAGAATATTACAGTTTGAAAATATGTTGTCAATGCATGTTTTCGTACAATAAGTGACTCGGGTAGGCTCACTGAAACAGAAGTTCAAACCAAACGATTCAAACAAGGAAACTAAATTTAACTTATCCGAGAAGAAAGAATCAACTAACAAATCTATATTAAAGTCTCCACATATTATAAGTGACTTTTTACTACTAGATAATTTACTCAACATCCCCTCCATGTTACACAAAAAAGCTAAAAAGTTAGATGAAGGAGGCCGATAAACACAAACAAAAATGTAGCCATCAATTTCTGCACAAGCTATCTCACAAGTGCGTTCAATAGAGCATTTTGTTATATCGACCCTTTCTTTAAATTTAATATTATTCTTTAACAAAATCAAACAACCACCCCCTTCCGCGGATACTCTATTGAAAGCACTAGCTACCTTAAAATTATTAACATTAAATTGCATCCTATCTGCCTTTAACCAAGTTTCACAAAAGCATAATATGTCAAAATTAAATTTATCTAATAACAGTTCAATGTCAAGTACTTTGCCAGAGAAGCGATTAATATTCTGATAATAAAAAGATAAACTACTAAGTGCAGACTGCTTCTCTTTTGTCACATAATAAAAAAATACCTCTGAAATATTTAAATAAAATAAAATCAAAAAATAATAAAATAAAATACCTCTGAAATAGGAACTAAACTTAGATTGATTGGACAATCCCATATTTGTCCAATTAGATACCCGATAATCCCGATTCCTCGTTTTAGTGTTTACCAACGTGGGTGTTTGATCGATTGGTCATTTACCAAATTGATTATGGATTTCATTAGTAAAGTGTTGGGATTGAATTCTATACAATTCTATACTACATATAGTCCTACGTAGGTTTGTATTCTTTGTTAAATGTAATACAACAAAATAATTAGTTTGGAGGCAAAGCATCGATGGCGTAGTGGTTAGGGTTCATGACTTCCATTCGGAGGATGCTATTTCTATAACGTATCAATGTAGCTTCGATTTTCGAATTCTTATGGACAATATTCGACGCACTTACTATTATGTAGTACGTTATAGCAAAGCATCGTGAAGAAATCTTTCGCAGGTGTGCGAGAGAAATGCTAAGGTGTTTTGATCATCTAATTCGGTTAAGCTCTAGTAGCTTGCCTCCGTGGGGCAGGATTTGATGATTATTTTCAGGACAATGTTAAAGTACTTAATAGACAATTTGGGTAATTTACAGAACTGCATCCATGTGAAACTAACGGGATTCTAGTAAAAAAAACAATATTAAAAATAAAATAGAGAAAACAGAAAAAGTTAATTTGATCACAAGTAAAATAAAATAAACAAAGAATAAAGGAGAAACATTGTTAGATTTGGAAATAAAGCTGAAAGGGACTTTGGGCCTGGGGGCCTCCACTGACGCTAAACGCCTGTTAGCACGCAGTACAGAGACGAATTTAGGACCCGGTACCCTATTGTTCGGGCACAGGGGAGGATTTGGTACCACGCTCCGTCGCAGGCTGTATCATATGTATATATACACGAAAGTATTTTTTTTTATATTAATTAAGGAAGAGGAAAAATAGACAAACAAAAAGAAAAAAAACCTTTCAAACGTCTTTTATAAATAATTATAAACACTTTCTTGTCAAGCCAAAGGTTAAGGTTTATTTCCTAAGGGCTGATTTTTCCATGGCCAGATAACTTTTATTCGACGAATAAAATTGACGTTTGACAGATTTTGTATGAAATAACTGTCAAAAATTCAAAATTATTCGTCGAATAAAATTATTCTGACGATGGAAAACTCAGCTCTAAGTAGAATAATCTTTTTAATTTTCTTATCTAGAGTTTAGATCATCAACTTTCAAAACTTCAACTTTTCGTGAAATGACTGATGTTGATGAATTTTTTTTCTGAATTTAGATAACATAAGTACCTAACGCATTCAATCGAGGTGGTTTTTCTAGACTCTAATAGCCCCTTCACCGTGCTAATATCATCAATGAGAAAGAGAGAGAACTCTATGCCTTGTAGTAGAATCTTAAAGACCGATACTTATTATGTCTTTGCAAAATTATGTTCTATTCATAAAACAATAAAAACTACGCAAACCAATAAACATGATGTTTCATTATTGAAACAATACAAGCTTAATGAGTATTTGTTATCGAAATATGTTAGAAAGTAGTATTTATCGACAGTTCAAGGCTATATAACTGTATAACCTACCACCTGTATAAACGTATGTAATTTAATAAACTTGTCTTGTGTTGTTGATAGCCAGATTTGTGATGATCTGTCATCGGTTCCATGGTGTAATGGTTAGCACTCTGGACTTTGAATCCAGCGATCCGAGTTCAAATCTCGGTGGAACCTGAATTTTTTATCGAATTTTTTAAAATAAATTATAAGTTTAAAACTAGATTTGTGATAACTCTCATCGGTTCCATGGTGTAACGGTTAGCACTCTGGACTTTGAATCCAGCGATCCGAGTTCAAATCTCGGTGGAACCTGATTTTTTTATCGAATTTTTTAAAATAAATTATAAGTTTAAAACTAGATTTGTGATAACCCTCATCGGTTCCATGGTGTAACGGTTAGCACTCTGGACTTTGAATCCAGCGATCCGAGTTCAAATCTCGGTGGAACCTGACTTTTTTACAGAATTTTTTAACATAAATTATATGTAAGTATTTAAATTTAAAACTAGATTTGTGATAACTGTCATCGGTTCCATGGTGTAACGGTTAGCACTCTGGACTTTGAATCCAGCGATCCGAGTTCAAATCTCGGTGGAACCTGAAATTTTTTATAGATAATTTATTTTAATAGCAACTGCACGTTTAAGATAACGAAAATTAGGTTATTGTATTGTTATTTATTGAATATCCATTTTATTTAATTGTAGTTTTAGAGGTATTTAATATTTTGATGTTGTTAAAGGAATAATAATAAAATTCTTGAGTTTTATGTCTTATTTGATAAATTTACTAATAGAGTTTATAAATTTACCTACTCATAGAGTATTTATTTATTTTTCTCGTTGACTTATTGTTTCATTGTATATTTTGTTTTTTAATATTATATCGTCCTAATTCACATAAGTAGGCTTGATTGAGATCCTAGATGAAAATGTATTTGAGTTAATGATGGAGAAGGATTTGCTGTGGTCCACGGTTTCACCTGAGTTAATGCAATATCCATCCTCAATACACTTAGAGAACATTATCTAAGTCCAATACACGTATTATCTAAAATAAAAAAAACAAAATACAATTAAGCTATAATATTAAATAAAAAAAGATAGTAAACTATTTTGTACACGTAGTACTATTTTGTACAAGTAGTTTTATATCGTATTTTTCGTATATTTTTATTTACAAATATCTACAAAAAAAAACTCATCCTGAATCCACCCCTTTCCGGGTCAAAATCGCCGTTCATATATTATTAAAGGTTATCCACGTGCGTCTCGGACGCAATCAGTATTTTGAATAATTGATGGGCGACTCGGCCCGTGATGATTGCGCGCCCCGTGAGATTGAGAGAAGATTTCGCCCCCTCCCTCAATACGTCTCTGGTGGATTTACATTGTCATTATTTCATAGAATGCGAATGCAAGAATTGTATTTTTTGGGTTTTAATTATGTTGATAATATTATCTATCTCTGATCGGTTTCCCTGCTAATCGAAAGGTTCCTGATTTGGTTTCTACATATTCACATTAGCCAAATTTTAAATATTTCATCGGCCTTGAGATCACCAACATGCAAATGTAGAGATGTACTCTATTCGGTCTCGCTTATTGTCTTTATTGAAAGGTATTTGTCCTAAAGTGGTTTCTTACAGGCCAATATCAATTTTTAACATCTAATATTAAAAGCTAAATAGCTATTATAGATAGATTTTGTAATCAGTTCAAGCGTCCCTACAACTATAGTCTTTATAACAAGGTCATACAATATAAAATTGTCTGTTAATTTTGTAATCCCGTTACTTTAATATCAGTTACTCAAATCAGGGGTCAACTTCGTGACTCGTCTGTTGAATATTTTATTTATATATAAACAATACTATGGCTTAAACATGTAAGAATAAAGTTGATAATCAAATGAAACTACCAATAACTTATTAATGCGATAATATTAATCAATGACGTCACGGTGAAAGGCGTTGTGTGATAGGTTCTTAAATTTGAAGATGGGAGGCACCGGTTCCATGGTGTAATGGTTAGCACTCTGGACTTTGAATCCAGCGATCCGAGTTCAAATCTCGGTGGAACCTGATTTTTGTATGTGTGATTTTTGTATAAATTTTTAGGTGGAAGGACGGATCTTATTTAAATATTGTTAATGGAAGGTCGGTTTTTTTACTGTTTCTTTTGTTTTTACTGTTTGTTATATTTTGTTTTACATTTTCTGACGTAATCACAGTAGACTAAGATATAAAACGTCTATAAAAGTGGTTCTATATTCATTTCCATATTTCGGAGAGCTTGATCATCACGCTCAAAGTACAATAGCAGAGGTCTGATTGCAGAAAACTGCGAGAAAGTACATAAGTACTTACATTATATTTACTTAAATCTTCATTCATTCATTTAAGTACACAATCGTATAAGTTATTTTTTTGTAGTACCACATAATATACCAAAACCCGTACAATTTTCGACAGGTTGATTAAGTAAAAAAAATCGATAAATAGGTAAGTACAAAAATTCATTTAAATAACAGTTTAAGGATTTTTAAACCAATTTCATAAAGATATCACTTTCCAATACTCACAGAAACTATCAAAATTCAAATTCTACTTCTGTGTCACCACCATTTTACCTGTATCTTTACTCACAAGCTCAAATTCAACTTTATTTCTTCGACTATAAGAATCAAATTCGTCCAGCAAAACATTCTCAATTCCGTACATTGCAATATATGGATGGAAATTCTTATTCCACTCAAAATAACATCCGTTTCTTCTTAGCAGAGGTTCACTTGTTGTGTTTCACGATTTTCGTGTTTATTTCCCAGTAAATAAGAGCTTAGTTTCCTTGAAAGTAGTATGTATTATTGGATAGAATCGAAATAGGTTGGGTGTCTGCTTGTATCAAGTCTCTAAAAGCCAGCCTTTTGTCAGTATGTCTATGCATTTAGACTAGGAAGATGTTTTGATATGTATTTCGAGGTGCATAGAAGAAGATAGAATGCTTGCAAGTTTAGGTAAAGTCCAATCCAATGGGAATTTTGGAATAAGTACACGACATAGTATACATAGTTTATGTGTTACTCCTGGTCTGGATATAGGTAAAGAAAGTTAGTTCATCTTGATCGGTTTCAACATTTATCAACGAATCTTTTCAAACATTCCTGTTAATGACATAAGTAGGATATAATGTTATACAAATCCGGGAATTCCGAAAAAACACAGCCGATAAGGAGTTAGAGACGCGTTAGCACTTAGCTGCGATAGGTTCCTGGATTCATTAAAACTCACATGGTACATACTTGGATAAACATTTTTGGACCAAATTAATGTTTTGTACTGGGGCATAATAGATGAAAACATTTGCAAAAACTGTCATAGCTTTTATATAAATCAGTACATATATGTCTGTAGCTCTGGAGTTTTGCTTGACGCATCTAGAACATTCTCCATACAAATACAGTAAGTTGCACCATACACACACGCCCACACAAAACACATTACAAAAAGCCTTAAGAAATCAACTTACACGAACCTCCTAACATTTAAAAAACTCGTCACGACACCAATGAAGTGAACTGTCTTGGGGTTCTGAAACCAACTTAACTTTTACATCTCAAATTGGCGCTAGCAGTCTCAAAAGAAGGCTGTTTTGTATGTAAAATTGTTAGTTCCATTTTCAGCCACCGGCATGTTGAAGCTGGTTATGGAATTTACATAAAAGATGGCTACCGGTGAGTTTGAGTCGCATCGGAATCGAGTTAGGGTGGGCGGATATACTTTAAAACTGTCGCTTAGTTGAGATGTCGAATCCGTTTAGAGTTTTTGGGAGTTTCGATACGATAGGGTTGGGAGTAACTGCGTATATCTATTTACTACTTTTATTTAACTTCGAAGCGTTATACCTTCAATACAATGGATGAAGCCTAAGCTTTGTCTTTATACGAGAGACAATCTTGTTTTAAATTCATCCCTATCAAAAATTACTTGACATCTACTTCTCATAAACTTCTTACTAGCAAAAATTATAACTAAGTATTGATTATAGATGTTGCCTCGTGGTTTATCCGCAACAATGCTAGCAAGTTAGAATTCCTGAACCTTTGTCTATCAGCTTATAGAAAATCACATTCACCTGCAGCTTTGTGGTGACTGTTTTGAATAGTTAGACTAAATATCGGTGCTTTTTGCTATACCTAGTACCTAAAAACCTTAAGCTGTGTTCCTGGATAGATATGTTAAAGACAGCTCAATAGAATGATAGGCTAACTTACATAACCTAACCCTAATATCTGTTAATGTAACAATATAAATCGCTATTCTACATCGATACAAGCCCATCTCTAGGAACCACTAGAGGCGTCCAAGTTGCGTATTGAGTTACTTGCCCTTACACCCGGTCCAATCGGATCAGACCGACTTGGAACCCATTATAATATCCCATTCCAAGACGATCGTAATCTTGGTATTTACATAATGGCACTTGGGTTGCGGTTCTGAAACCAACTCGATCAAAATGTCGCTTTCTATTATGTTTTGGGATGGTGTTTCGATTTCATAATTGTTTTTGGCTTTGTTTTCTTCCCACGAAAGCACAGTATAATAATGGGTAAGTACTAGCGTACGAAAGTCTACTGTTTATAAAATCTGAAGATTTTGGGTGAATGGGCTAAAGGGCTAATATCTCCGTAAAACGTAAAATAAGTTTTTCTATGCGCAAACTTAGTTTCTGTTCTGCAATACGAAACTAAACAGTTCTTCAAGATATATATAATGAGCCACTTCCATGAGCTCATAATAATACCTAATTCCCAAAAACTAATATCCTCAAAACCTTTAAAATACATCCCCTAATCCAATTGTTAGTAACATTACCAACTAATAGTTGCTAAACAGTTCAAGATGACAAGATTTAAGGCTGATCCTCACGTTCAAACCCAACTTATATCAATTTAATCTCAATTGAAATTCAGAAGGCAACTCGACGAATCAATTACCGGGTGAGAAGCATTCAAATAACCCCCGTTGATAGAATTGTTCTAAAGAATTCGCGTGTGATAAAATGCGGGCCAATATCCACGTTGAGTACGTGTTTTCTTGTGTCGCGAGGGAAGAAAAATAGGGAAATCGATCGACTTATGTAGAATAACCCTAAGTTCACTGAAAACCGCGAGTTTAGTGTTTAAGTTGTAGGTGGTAGCGGGCTGGGGACATTATTGGCGGAGATAAGTTCTTGATGGTATAAACTTCCCCAGTGTAAACTTATCAGTCTGCAATCTCTGATTAATTTATGATATTGTCTAATATAAGTTACACAGACTGCTTTTTCCAAATAAAGGAATTAAATGCAAGATACCTTCAGTTCTTTTCTCACCTGTTACCTGGAAGTCGTGCAGTCACATAGTTTATTCTGTGGGGTCTTAGATGACTGTGATTTTAATGTATAAGCGTAGGTCTATCACTAACCACCAATGATTTCCTAATGAGGGGTTGTAAGGCGTTATTTACAGAGGAATAAAATACATATAACTATCTTTTATTTCGAAAAAATTGACTTACCAATTTCACCCATATTCTGTCAACCAATATCATAACCTAATCTCCTTAACATAAAAGCATGTTTTTATATTCGAATCATATTATACCAATAGAAAGTTATGTGATTACTTAAAGAAAATACTTTATACTTATTGACATTTACGTGTTGCGTCGTAAATACGTTAAACCATGTCTCTATTTACGACTTCTGTATCATACTAAGTGATAGGGCGATAAATTTTATTTGATCTTTCTTATTTGCGTCAATGTATTTTATATGTGTATCACGTGTATGTATTATGTGTGTTAGTGTCCCGTGGTTTTGTCCGTCTATTGTCATCACAATTGAAAGAATCATTTTGTGAAATGTTTTTTTATGATATGGGTGACAAACGAATAGACGAATCTCCTGATGGTCAGTGACTATCGACTCCCCTGGAATAGACTGCGCTCATGTATGCTTGGAGGTAATATTAAGGTAGAAATACTACTGGCAACAATTTCGTCTAAAGTTTTATAATTGTGGAGGTAAATTTTCAGTACCATATCCACAAAACAGAGAAGTACGGATGTCCTTAACTGACTCCATGATCTGTGGAATCAATACTTTTAATTACTTAATTAAGATTTTGTCCCATAATCATCATTGCGTATAGCATTCTGTTAGGATCAAATTTCTACGTCCAGGTTATTCAGCCAGCTTATAGAGGCAGGTGTGATCCTATGGACCTCCGATATTCCGCCGGAGAAACACCGTCCCATAATGATTTCAACTTATTTAAAACCAAATTAAAAATGACCAACAACATCCCAACATTTATATGTATCGACACACACCTTCACCAATCTAGGTAAACACTCGCAACCACAACCAAACCAAATAAAAAAGACCTCTACAATTTTACTACGCACAAAATTTAGGGGCCATTCCGCTTGAAGGAATCATAGGTCTGGAAAATTATGCAAAAAGCATTGAATGGTCATCGGGTCCCGTATTCTGAAAGGGTTTTTAGAGTCCCCTTTTTATGATACGCAGTGCCATCTCAATATTTTATACGAGACATCGAACCGAGAGATATAATATCAATCATTTTGATCGCGAGTCCCGTTTTATATATATGGGAGTTGTATTTTTATCATTCAAAAGATAACATGTGGACCAATGATTGTGTGATATGCGATGGGTTTTTTGTGAATGTTGTAAATGTGAAAGTTTTTGAGGGAGGAGGAAAAGCTATTGATTCCATTTGACAAGTAAGTAAATACTTGTGTATTCTCGTTCACAACTATGGGCATGGTTCAATTAGACCTCTTTAACATGGGTCATTTGTGCGTATTAGAGTACAGAGGTTTATATATTAATCAGGGTTAAAATTTGACCAGAAAATTTTTGAACAAACGAATATAATTCGACTCCCTACGTAAATATTTATAACTAAGTATAAGACATATTACGAAAATACAAAAACATTTTACGAACAAGCAGAAACCATTACATTTAAAATTTTATGTTATTAGCCCATTAACAGGTGCAAATTATAAATTATTACCAGTTGTAGACAGTAGCGGTGTAGAATAAAGTATAGTACCGTTTATTGTGCGTGAATCCCACGGGATTTCGGGGCATGGAGGTTAAACATGCGATCCTGGTTGACTGATTTGGGCTTGGTTTAAACATTGTTATAGTTTTTTAATTATAATTGAAACTAGTTCTATGTATTGAAAGTTACTTAGGTTTTTTTTTTAGCTAGGTATATGCCGCGGATTAACCCGTATCATAATATTACTCCATGTAAAAAGTCTTTAAAGGTTACTACCAAGAAGCAAACTTTTTGATAAAAGGTAAATAAATAGATTTATCATTCTCATTTGTTTGTTTTGGCATGGTAAGTAATTTAAGCATAGAACTTTCTCGTTCGACCAAGATTCTCTCTGGATAATACGTCCATGAATCTAAGTATTTATTTCGTTCTGGCCTCATCGGAGGTTGTTATGGTTAGCTGTTAGAGTCACCCAAAAGTCTAACAGCCTTACCAATAAAAAATACCCACTGTGTATATTCTTGATATAACGAATTATTAATATGCTTCACACTCGTTATATCAAGAATATACACAGTGGGTATTTTTTATTGGTAAGGCTGTAAAAGTCTAACGTCTAAGTCTATGGACATTTTCCAATCATACGTACCTAAATCATATCGCTTATTCCTTACCATTCAATGGCGAATACTTAATCACTTTGTAAAACCCTTGTATATAATAATAAAACTAAACTACATAGGTATGTAATGTAGGTACTATAATTATACTGGTAATTGTGATCGCGTGCTGAGAGCCATCTAGCGGAATCTAACTAAGATATACGGGTGGAGGGAGATTTTCTACTGCACCTGAATTAACATTGATTTGTAGACAAGGGCTTTTTATTGGCAATTAAACATGTACTTTTATTATTAGGTACTTAGATAGAAGAAGTATATGTACAGTAAGGGCCTATTTCACCATCTTCAAGTAACGTTCCGCTAGCTAGCTAGCTAGCCTTTTTTTTTTTTTTTGATGTCCCGGGGGAAATGCTTTGACGCATCCCCGCGCCGAAGCAGCGGGGTATGTGGGACTCGCCCTCCACCAAGATGGAGCGGTGGAGGTCCTACCCACTAAAACCCCCGGGGGCGACATCGCCTGGGCGCTGAGTGCCGGCGCAACGGTAAGCGGGCCGCACATCCGCTACGCCAGCGGTAGCTAGCTAGCCTAGCGCCGTAGGTACTCACATGTTTTGTCTTTGTCACATGATATAAAGTAAGAAAGAGACAAAACTAACTCTACTTGTTGAGTAACTTTACTTGAATATCGTGAAATAGGCTCTAAGTCTATTCCTTATCATTTGTACGATCAGCATCAAAAGACAATTAACGCGTTTATAATAACGTCTGTTATGTCGAATAAAAATATTGTATAGTAATCATAGTAGAGAGCAATTTAAAAATCATATTTAAGCGTTGGGGGTGTACTTATATCAAAAAAATTGCGGTAGAATATAATAGAGGTATATGCTCTAACTTTAAAGTTTGATAGCCCTTATTTTATCTAGGAAGGCTATAGGCTATTCAACATAACACTATGACCAGCAAGAGTGGAGCATCAGCAATTAACATAAGTAAAACCATAAAACGGGTGCGCCAAAGTTCACCTAAAATTTCAACTCCGATAATTGGAAATCCGAAAATTTTCTTCCTAACATTTTTTATCCTAACAATCGCAACTCCTAAAATCTTTGTCACTAATGTTTTAATTCCGAAGCATTTGTTTTCCTATATTTTCTCAACATAACCATCGTTCATACTATTATTCAAAGTCATATCTTTTTTGTTTAGATTCATTTTTATTTATTATAATCAATATTATATACATAAATTTTTCGTAACTTTGTTTTTACATAACATGTAGGTATAACATATAACGCACGAGCCGAGCGAGCAAATCCAGAGTCCTGCTCCAATCATTCAGTCAAGTTCCAGAAATGAATCGGTCCTATTCCTAATTATTGGTTTAGGTTATGTTAGAACTGTGACCCCAACGCACGAGCCGAGCGAGCGTAGCGAGCGTGCCGCGGCAGCGGCCGGCGAAGTGCCAGAACCGAATTGGTCCTTTAGTTATGGTTATGGTAAACTCCCAGGCCATAAGCATAACCGTAAACGAGTCGTATAATAATCATTAAAACTATAAATATCATCTTCTACCCACATATATTTTTTATTACACTTGGTAAATGTTTCTTTCTGAGCATGAGTGAAAATATTATGGTAAGTATGTTTAGGGATAAAAGCGTTATGATAAAAAACAGTAAGAGTTTAAATATATTTACATTAAAGATGTTATGAATTAAAATTTTCGGAAAAATGAGTGTTATGAGCATCGTCGGTAGCACTACAAATAGTATGAATTAAAACTTTAGGATGAAAAATTTTAGGAAGAATGATCATTCGGACTACAAATAGTTAGGAAAAACATTTTCGGGTAAAGAACTTTAGGTGAGCCAATATGGACCCCCATAAAACACTACTATCATACATAACACTACAAGCATAAACTCAGCAGACATATTGCTACATCAATAATGACAGGCGTTCTAGAAACAGTAAAATTGATTGTAAGTAAATCGAATTGGATACACTTAATAGCCTCTGTGAGTCTCCACTAAATATAAAACATCGCTCTTAGAGTCTGTATCGTGTCGTTGTCGTGTCGTGACGACACCCGAGGGGCCACTGAAACTTTGTATTGCCGATAATTATCGGGCGGTAAGTTTCAGAGGACTTTTACACTTTACTGTTCCGACTTTTCTACAAAGATATATTAACAAACATACTTACAGGCATATCCACTGAACTAGTTGTTTTTGTGGTCTTAAAATGGTTAGTTTGGAAAAGGTTAATAAAAGAACTTAAAACAAACATATGAGTGAATTTCAACAAGTGCCCAAAAATCTTCATTGCCGTGGATTTTTTTGTTTTTAAGTTTTTTTCAAAAATAATTAGCGTTTATTATACTTCTTGATAATGTATGTATTCTTGCTTATTATCAAGCTGATTACTTAAAAAACTAACGAATAACACAAGTTTAAAAATTTCATGCCACGGCGATGAAACATGCGTGCACGGCAATGAAACAAGCGTCCACGGCAATGAAAGAACTGTCCCACGGTAATGAAAGAATCACCACGGAAATGAAAATCCATACATAAAACATTTTTTTTATATACTGACATGAGTATTATATTATCCTAACATACAATATATACACGCCTGTCTCCGAGAAGGAGAGGCATACTCCCCCAGACGGGTTATCTACGCCACATCGAATGATAATAATTGATCGAATTTCTTTATAAGATTAACATAAAACCCCTATGATATATGGCCTAAAGATTGGAAAGAATCGCTTTTGAACCCCCTGCTCAAGAAGGGGTCCACAAAATTACGTGCCTTATAAGCATGCTTTCATCATACGGTCTGCCTGTTAGTTTGTGTGGGTGGATATCGGACTTCTTGCGGGATCGATCAATACGGGTCGTTCTTGATGGATGCTCGTCCGATCAAATGGCGATTAATGCCGGTGTTCCCCAAGGGTTAGTACTCATTGCAACACTTTTCCTGTTGCATATCAATGATCTGCCAAAGCCCAGAACCTATGAGTATGCAAATGATTGCACAGTTGTAGAGGATTACATATCAATCCCGCGTGCTAGTGCGGCCGAGACACAGTATTTAAGAGAGGCTATGGTCGATCACACGAACTTTTCCCTTCGGGCAGTCTCCGATTGCCTGATTGATGCCTTGAAGACCCAGGCGGGTCTTTTCTCCGCAAGGAAGACGCTGTTTGAACTGGCTCCTATTTTCCAGAGTGTATCCTTACCTATAGTGGACCACCCTGACCTTCTTGGAATAACGCTGACCTCAACCCTCAATTTTGGTTCATACATTGGGTCAAAGGCTCAACTGGCTGCAAAAAAGCTAGGCGTCCTCTCAAGGGTGCGACGGTACTTCACTCCAGAACAGCTGCTCCAACTCTATTAAGCACAAGTTCGGTCGTGCATGGATTACTGTTCGCACCCTTAGGATGGATCAGCTAAATATCAACTTGAGGGGTTGGAGGCCCTAGAGAAGCGTACCAAGAGACTCCAGAGTTTTGAGCACCGGCAAAAAGTTGCTAGCCTATGGGTTTTTTATCGGATACATTTTGGAGAGTGCGCATCGGAACTACACCGCTTAATTCCCCCATCTCCGTTCTGCCACCGAATGAGCAGGGAAACCGATAAACATCACCCATACATGGTAGATGTTCCATAAGCTCGCACGAAGCGCTTTATAATGCGAATAGCGAGAGTGTGGAACTCCCTGCACAGCTTCTCTGTTCTGAAACTGGAACATACAAATTAAACATACAATCTGGGTCTTTTTAAGTCGCGAGTCAATAGGTACCTTCTAGGTGTGCACGTTCCATCTTAGGCTGTACCATCGCTTTCCATCAGGTGAGTTATAGTCAAGTTCTAGCCTATTCTGGGTAAAAAAAAATGTGCACCCTACCGGACTGTGGCACTTATATCCCATGCCAGTAAGATTATTGAAATAAAACACTTCAACGGATTTTTGTCGTGGTTATATTTTGTTTTACATTTTCTGACGTTTCGGATTCTTTACAGAACCCGTGATCACAGAAGACAAAATATAACAATGAAAAACAAAAAAATAATGAGAAAATGTAAAACAAAATATAACCACGACAAAAATCCGTTTAAGTGTTTTATTTCAATGTGTAGTGTTCGTGTAAATCAAAGATATCAACAGTAAGATTATGTTGCATATCATCCCGGATTAGCAGGCTGAAAAAGAGTTCCTTTTTCTATTACGAAATATAAGTAGGAGAGTTCATCCGTGATCATGGCGCTTGCAACAGCGTTGAAATATCGGAAACACGAAATATTTCAACGCTGTATAATCATAATAATTTGAGAGCTAATAACCATGATAACTATAGAAATTATATAAGTAGGAGAGCCTTAAAAGGGTGGGAGGGAGTCATTACTGTTGGCAGGAACAAGATCAGCAACCTTCGATATGCAGATGACACTACTTTAGCCGCATCCTCTGAGCACGAACTTGCTGAAATGTTCAGCAGAGTAGAACGCAAAACCGAGACAGTAGGACTTTAGGTCAACAAGTCGAAGACAAAGGTTATGGTCATTGACCGAGCTGAACAGATCACACGCACAGGAGAATTGTCAGACCTGGAATTTATGAGCAAGTTTGTATACCTAGGCTGGATGATCAGTAATCAGAGAGGCTGCGAGAAAGAGATTCGAATTTGTGTGGAGATGGGCAAGCAATAAGCAAAATGTTGATAATCTGGAATAGTTGATAGTCCTGGTCTATCCACGCGCTGTAGATCGAAAAAAGATTAAGGCTTTCGATATGTGGTGCTGGAGAAGGATGCCACACATACCGTTAACATCGAGACGTACGGATAGGTAAGTCTATTCTAGAACAACTTGTAAAAACAAGACTGTCTACGATATGTTACCTACGAGTCCTGACCTACTTTGGTCAGATTTGGAGCTACAACGGTCATACAGCCTGGACAAGCTGGTTGTGGCGGGAAAGGTAGACCTACCCGACCTACCCGTTGGTCAAACCTGATCAAGGCAATAACAGGGCTCTCAATTACCAGCTCTGAGAAGAGCCGAAGACAGAGCGGAGTGGAACGGCTGGTACACGACTCCATTACAGTGCATCAGAACGGACACGATCTTAAGGAATCAAGAAAACGAGCTAGAAGGAGTACAGTAAATACAAATGAGTTATTTACTGTACTTATAAGTCTTTACTTAAGTCTTTTGTCGTATTGCAGAGATATTACTTGACGAGTACTGTACTGTCAGTATTCGGCGTCTGCGGCGATGCAGCAAGGTGTTGTGGTACGCCTTGAAGGGCGCTTGCTAGGGTCTAATATAGCTCGCGGCCAATCCACTGCATCCCTCCTGCCACCGTTCGTACCAGGTCACTGGTCCACCGGGGCCTGGCAGTGCGGGACGAGAGAGTGGGTTTGCACCAGCGCAACCGCTTACCCACTATAAATTATTCTCGCGCAGATGAACCTCGGCATTATTTCGGTCTCGGATTTTGAAGTCCTATGGCGACGGGGCGACGGTGGTGGGAATTCGGTTCACGGTGAATCCGGTTCTTAGCTGTTTCCCTGCACATAGGCGGTCTGACGAGAGTGGTCGCTCCTGGCTTCGACTGAGGCGGGAAGTTGGGTTCGGCAGCACGTCTGATGACTAAGCAGCCCTATTTAGGATCGCTCTGCTTACCTCTGCATAGAGGAGGGGCCTAGAAAAGGTGGCCTAAACATAGTCCGTCTCAACTCTTACCCGTATGGCAAACCGCGGTCATCGGGCACCGACATAATCGCGGTCGAAAGATACAGGCTTTGCAAGCCATATCAGAGCTCACGACCGAGCTCATTAAGCCGAGGCTCGCCGTTGACGGACACGTCAAGGAAGACGATATATATGTCAGTATTCGGTACACTGTATCACAGGTAAATATGTTTTCCTTGCCTATCATACCATGGCGATGAAAATATAAGTCACGGAAATGAAAGACCTGGCCACGGCGATGAAAGTAATTTGTTTTAAAAGACACGGCAATTAAATTTTTTTCATTGCCGTGTCTTTTTTTTCATTGCCATAGCAAATATTTGCTATGGAAACCACGGAAATGAAAGCATGGCGATGAGAAACGAGTCGAAAATTTTAAATTACATAAAATCTATTAGGTATTCTAAGAACTAAACAATTCACAAATAAACAGAAGAGTATGGGCATTCTATCGAATGCTCAATCAAGAGTATAAACTTGTTCAAACAGAAGTTATACCTATACACGGCGATGAAAGAAAAAATGTCCTGTAACAAAAATGGGATACACTTACATTTATAGCTTGAAAACGCAGGCACGTGGACACGTCCTTCCACGTCGAGCACTGAGGCGGTACTATTGGGCAACGTTTAGCACACAGAGAAGGAGACGCAAGTCTTTAGGTGGAACAATATGTTTAAAAATGTTTTTGACATGGCGATGAAAGGAAGTTCTGGGACAAATGTTTTTCTAGTAAGCATTCGTTGTATTGTTTAAATATTTGATTAAGTGTATTCCGTAACAATACCTTAACTATCCAAGTATCATATAAAACTAGGTTTCAATGTATTCAACCAATAGGTTTTCATCAAGGAGGTATAATACACATCAAGGTGAGTTGTGGACAGACACGGCGATGAAAGATTTCGAGGTTTAACATTTTTTTCTGGAGTACCTATTAATCCCAGTAATGAAATATTTAGTGCCTCACATAGGTGACTATTTCATCTAACCAAAAAAAAAGTTTTAAACATTATAACTATATTTTTTAGTACCGATTTCATAGTTGCCACGCAAATTTAGGCGCCGGGATATTCACTCATATTGATCAGAACTTGGCATGCACTTTGTTGTGCTTTTGTAGATAAATCTATTTGACAAAATCGTTTAAAATCCATATAAAGAGTATACAACTACAAACTTAGAGGTTATCATATCCGACATTCCCATAAAAGCAGCGGTGGATTTACACTAGGGGCAGTCGGGGCAAGTGCCCAGGGCGGCAAATGTTTTAGGGCGGAAAAATTTTGAAAGTGAAAAGAATTTTTTTTTTAGTGTTATCAAGATTCCCCAATATAATTCATTAATTCTATTAATTAATATTTTTTTGTTTAATTGATAATTCAAGAAATTCAATTCATTCATTATTTATGAATTATAATTTTGGCACTTTTTTAATAAAAAATAATAATCAAAATGATTTAATCAATTTGCTTCCTTGGAGATTTCAAATAATAATCGATTTTTCTATTTTCTGGAATTAAAGAAATTTAATTAGTATTTATTTTTGAAAAATTGAAAAAATTTCGGAATTATTTTTTGCATTTCTTAAAACATCAACTTTAACAATCAATCAATTAAAAAATTTTTTTATAATTTATCGATTTCACCAATTAATTCTAATTTAAACGAAAAATCGTATATTTTTGAATTTAATAAAGTTGAAACAGCGCATGCTGCCACCTACAGCCTGTTTTACAAACGTATATAGGTTCCTTTGATGAAGTTTGTTTTCACATTTGGCATGATTACATAAATCTAACCTGCATTAAATTTTATTGATGTTGAGCATAAATGTAGGAATATTCACAAATTTGAAACAAGTCACACTTTTTTTCTAATTTTTAGCATAGGAAAGGAAACAAACACACACACACACACATACATACATACATACATACATACAGACACCACCGCGGGGGTAGTCAGGGAAGCTTCCTATGACCTTAAAACGTCGAGATATGATGAAAACTCGATTTTTACAAAACGGGGTGAAAACAATAACTTCCCGATTTTTGAAAATCTGAGATTTTTAGCGGGAAGTTAAAAATGTCGCTTATGATGGAGGTCCATATTCAGCGTAATTGCATAAAGAGAATTAATTTTTCTGTGCCATTGATTTCAGATAAAAATTATAGCTTCTATAGTGCACATCAACTGCTAAGTCGGAAGACAACCTACTATGTGTATCAGCTGAAATCTCCGCTACTTTTCAAGTTATATTGTCGTAAAATAAAGAAAAATATAAATATATGTATGAAATAACCTGATAGTTTCAATATACAGGGTGTCCGGGCATCGATGTCGGATACTTTAAGGGAGTAAAATATGGTATTTTTTATCGACAAATCACGATTCCAATTTTCTCTAGCTACCTCCATTACAAAATGGCAGCCATTTTGTTTTTTTCAACTCGATGCGCGGGTCCATATCTTTATCATAAAATAACAAAAGAGGATGATAAAAACAAAAACCATTATGTGTTTTCGTATATTTTTTAGATTATTTGTCTTTTTCTTAAAAACTGACCCATTAGGCTAATTTTTTTTGTTGTTTATTAATAGTACAGGATATTTACTCAAAAATAAGCCATGCATTTTATAGCCCTATGTATAATAGTTCAAAAGTTACGGAGGTTTGAATATGACCCTTAACCGTGAAAATCGCCTCGCATTCCCAGGATTACTCGTCCGTGGGACTGTATGGCTAAGGGTCATATTCAAACTGTCTAACCTATTGAACTATCATAGATACCCTATGTAAATATGCTGTACTATCAAAAACAAAAAAAAAGTAGCTTAATGGTAATTTTTTAAGAAAAAGACAAATAATCTAAAAAAATTACGAAAACACATAATTGTTTTTGTTTTTATCATCCTCTTTTGTTATTTTTTGATAAAGATATGGAATAAAATGTAGCATTCTTTTATTAATTACCTTCACTTAGACGGACTAAATAATAGCCCAAGTCAGATAATCCCAACAACGCAGTCCCATGGGCGAGCACGTCGAGCACTCCTCGCAATAATACGAGACGATTTTATTGGCTAAGGATCATATTCAAACCATCGTAACTTTAGAACTATCATACATAAGGCTATAAGATGTATGATTCTTTTTTAAGTAAATATTCTGTACTATCAAAAAACAAGATGAAAAACGTAGGTTAATGGGTCAAATTTTAACAAAAATTAAAAAAATGCAGAAAAAATCTGTAAAAAAATATTGATTTTTATTATTGTAATGATTTTTGGTTATTTTATAATTAAGAAATGGAATAAAATCTTACATTCGATAATACTTTACATTAATAACTTCCAAATAAGACATCTTTCATCTTCCTAGGATGTTTACATGGATAGCAATGACTAAATCAGTACAAGCACCCGCGCGTCGCTTTGAAAAAAACAAAATGGCTGCCATTTTGTAATGGAGGTAGCTAGAGAAAATTGAAATCGTGATTTGTCGATAAAAAATACCATATTTTACTCCCTTAAAGTATCCGACATCGATGCCCGGACACCCTGTATAATATGTATTAGTTTTCATACCTTAAAAAAAAAAAAAAAAAAGTCAGCATGAAAGCGTCTTTCTACACGTATTTCCCCCCTTAAGTAAAATTCTAGTAATAGGGCGGACTTTTTCTGACTCTTCTGGTGCCCAGGAGCGGCATTGAGTTTAAATCCGGCCCTGCATAAAAGTAACATATATCGTGTAGTTTGGCTATAGTAAAATATCGTTTATTGTAAAAAGTCGTTCTAGAAGCAATAGGCTTTAACGTCAAGTAGAGGCGATAACTTTTATCGGTTGTTTACATAACCACGTTTGAATCGTTAAATTTAACTTCGGGTTGTCAAAACGTTGAAAATGGTTTCCTTACTGTATAATTATAAATAACTAGCGGCCCACCCCGGCTTTGCCTGGGTCCAATTTTCCCGGTGATTTTCCCGATTTTTTTACATAAGAACCTTGTCCTGGCAATAAGAAACACAACAAAAAAAGAATTGGCCAAATTGGTTCAGGCGTTGTTGAGTTATGCGCTTACCAACACATTTTGCGATTCATTTTTATATTATAGATAAGTTATTTAGTTTTCGATTATGTAATTTCCTAGAGCTCTTTAACTATATCCAGTTTTAGTCGTTACTAGAATTACAGTTTTTTAGCATTGAATACTTTTCGCAAGTTTACGTATTTTTCCCCTAGATAACAAAAAAAACAAATTCTAAAACTAGCTTTCGTCCCATTTGACACCGCCAATATTTGTACAAGTACCCTCAAAATAATAATCCAGTTTATTAACAACATTCATTCACCGCAAATAAAAATTCACTCAAAATCATCTATGCATTTTAAATAACCTTTGCCGTTCTAAGTATAGCGTAAATTGTACCTTATTATCTATGAATATAAGAGTTAAAATTGATCAAGTAAATATACAAGACCCATCAAATGAATAGCTATTGTAACACCGTGCAAAATTTATTGACAAATAAAATTAATGTCAAATATAAACAGCATAAGTGTCAATTTTGCTTGTCACCTAAACATTGGGAGGGCGCGTAAAGCCGTAGGCCTATTTGCGTCGGTTTCACACTTACAACAATAGTGTCATGATTCGTGATCCCGGGATTATCCCGGTACAATCCCTGTATTAGATCGTGTTGCGGCAAACAAATGGTCATGGAGCGAACATAGGAGCGGGCACTAATGGTCGCGTTCGAATTACAAATTGTGTTTTGTTTCATTTTCTTTGCGGCCAGTGCGATGGAAATGTTTTGGTGACAAATGATCTTTTGGATAAAAAAAATTGTCTGTGGTGCCAATTTTGGGATGGAAAAAGAAATAAAATGGTGCAAAATATTTTGCTTGCGTTTTGGGTCTTTTTATTTTAACATATAAAACTTTTTTAAACTGTTTGTATTGAGACATTATACTCGTATAGAATCAAAATAAATTCATTATTGTCTTGCTAGTTATTATGCCATTTCTATAACACCACTTCGCATTACCATACCACTCAACACAACCTCATAAAATTACATCTAAAACAGTAAACATAACCACTTAATCACACCTCCTGTCTTCAAACATTCTACTATCATTAATGTCCTTAATTGTCGCCTCACCTCACAATCCACCACGCCACGACCAGCATAACTTGGTCCCTTAATTTAAGGTCTTGGTCCTCAATTTCGAGGGAAGAACAAGGGGTCTTGTTATAATGGACGGTAGAGTATTGTTGTACTCTAATTAATCAATTCAAATCACCCTTGATGCTTTCCGACAATGGTATTAAAAGGTATTCCTGAAGCTTAAATGGAGATCACGCTTGACAGATAGACTAAAGATACTGTTTAATTGTAGGTAAGTATTTAGATGTGTATATAATATCAAGAGACGCCATATTGTTTGTTTGAAATAGGAGATCTTTTGTATTTAGATTAGAAGGTGCTTTTTAATTTTGGTATTGCAATCGCGATTTACTAAAAAACTGGTTGAATTTTTTGAACCAGAACTTCCATTAATAATTTTGGAATAAGTGGGTAACCCCATTTTTACTCATGTTTGAATAAATTAAAAAGACTTCTCTGAAATAAAAGCTAAAACAATTTCTTTTTTTCCAATATTGCGTCAGGAAAAGCTATTTAAAAAAAGCAATTTGTAAAAACAAAAAGCTCCAATCATAAGTAATTTATTTAATTTAATCCAAAACTTGGCTAAAACATATTAAAATTATCCCAAATAAAGTGCAAAACCCTTCGTTCAAACCAAATAAATCAGTATTTATATCACAATACTACATACCCTATAAATTTCCATCCGATTTTCCATTAAAGCCTGTCTGCTGTAACCACTAACGACACTATACTCTGTACTCTTCTAACACAAAGAGTCTGATATAGCGTTGTCTCTGTCACAATGTAGTGTGGAAATCAGACAAATTAAATCCTACCTCAGATTATTATGTAGTTCTGGTACATAGATTTTAAATAGAAAAGGAGAAGGACTCTATAGAAAAGAAAGACTCTAGATGAAGTTCATTGTGAAGTTGGAGATAGTACTTTGCCTACTTTATACACATTTTTTGAACGGACAAAGATTTCAAGATACTTATTTATATCTATTTCACAAAAGGAAACTAAGTACTACTGTTCCCTTTAATCCAAATCCATGCAAAGCTTTTAATACCATCTACTTATTTCTATACCACAACAAATAAAAATAAAAGTTTTCGTATAGATAGATATATGCTAGATAAATATTTAGATTTACATTGCGTAAGTATATCAATGTTACATTCGCATTTATTTTTTGTCACTGCAACCCTACACCTGATTACCGAAAGATTTTGTACTACTCGGTCTGGGTGTGTATGTAATTGAGTGTGTGCGTAGTTTCTGATACCCTAGACACAAGTTACGAAATTAGGGGTCAGTTACTATAATGAGATGATGTAGTGAATGATTATGTAATGTTACTCCTAGATTTTGCAATCTAAAAAGAAAAATAAATTCCAACTAAACATTCTATGCCCTAGAACCGCACGAGCTGGCCATTCCGAATTCGAATTTGCATTTGAAATTCGAAGGGAAGTCCGTGAGTGGATTTGGGGCGTGCATACCGGAGCGACGCGACGTCTGCCTCGCAGTTATATTATGTCAGTGATTTATTGCATTGAATTCTCTTCGGTAATTAGTGCGTGCCTTCCCGCGCGCCCGTGACGCCGAGCGCCGAGTTGCACAATCGAACGGTTATGGTTGTAGATTTAACTGGCGTTAGATTTGTATCGTTAAAAGTAGTACTAAGGTTAAAAAACCTCTTGGAAATTAATGTTAAAAGTATAATTCAATTTATAGGATGTACCTAATCTCTGAAAATACTGATATAATTTAAAAAATATGCCACAAATTGGAAGTTAGGAAAAATATCTACGTTGGTCACAGTTACTTAAAATGAATCTTTTAAATAAAGATTCTACTATTAGCCTATTTCCTCCTGATGATAGTGTGTGTTGGCGATCTCAAGTCCGAACGATCATAGAATAAACTCGCCAATATACATTATAATTTATAACTTAGTAAGTAATTTAGTACAGGGGTTACTGTCACGGCTACCAGCAAATTATTTACAATCTTTTTATTAATCTCTACTTTTAATATCATAAAAATACATAAACCGAAATCATAAACCAACATTAAAATTATTATTTTCAATTTTTAACCGTGCACTGTGAAACTCGCTTCCGCGACGCGGATTACAGGAGATTGAGTTTAATCGGACTCCCGGGAGCATCCCATTAATAACGTGACTCTGTTAATTGAACCCCTCTAGTTGCCAGTGGCCATATTTCAAACAATACCTACAACGCACTCGATAAACGTTAAACGGTTGAGTTTGTCACGGATTAATCGTTGATTACTTGTAATGGTGGAGACGGCCGCTGATGATAATTGATTTTAGATCTATTCGATGTAATTATATAAGTACTGATTTATTGCTCTTGTTAATTAATTTTGAATTATTTAATTGTTGTAATAAATTATGTATTGCCTATTGAACTTGTGTAATTATGTCGATATAACTTATATCTAATCTGCTTCCTTCTCGACAGTTGCTGTAATGATAAAGACGCAATAATACATAAGTAATTATACAATCACAACTAAAATACGAATACACACCTAACACACCCGATAAAACGATCTTAATAATCCTAACGTTAACTTGAAAACGACAAAAAATATCAAAATCAACAACGTGACGTTCCATTTTTATTTTATTGTGCAGATTAATAGTTATTTATGGTACAAGCGAGGTAAGTTGGTGATTACTTCCGAGGCGCTATTGAGGCCCGAGCTGTCAGGCGAGGGTCTGAAGATAGCCGAGGATAGTAATCATCAACACACGCGTGTACCATACAACGTTTTTCAACACATTTGCGAAGAAATTATCATTTTTCGCTAATAAATAAACAGTTTTTCTATTCGCGCGCATCCAACACAACAATGGTGATCGGCCAAAGACTAAAAGAATACACCTACTTATTAAAAAAAAAATCGAATGAATGAATGAATGGAATCGACCATAGACCTACCAAAAGTAAGGCAACATAGTTGAAGTTTGTTTTTAAAATGTATGGATACGATTTTTTTTTGGTATCGAAACTTTTTTAAACCTAAACAATTTAAAAAAAAAACTATAACTCACTAGTGAATCAAGCGTGTCATTATTCAACTGTTTTTGCACAAATAAGAGCCCCTTTATGAGCAAGTGTGTTGAAAAATTATATTAAACAGTGTTCCTTTTTTGAAAAACACCCAGTCTTCGCGATAATAATGATCAAAAAACGTTCTCTATTTAAAACTTAGTATTAATTAGTAAAACCAGTGTTCTCGGTTTGAAATTAATGAACACACTCGAAGAGTCGTAGTCGTAGCACATGAGTAGAGATCGTTAATAAATATTCAAATTAAGAACTCTATTTTTGTGCTTCCATTAGGTTAATTCGTGAGGTATTCCATGTTCAAAAAAATCGACCTATTTCTGAATTACTTACCGTCTAGTACAAAAACATTTTGACTTTTTATTTATTTGTAATAATATTGTAAAAGGAATCGTTGTAAGCGCAGGATAATGTGATTGCGCGCAGGTGTATGGGAGCTGAGTGTATTGCGGACATAGTCGGGGGTTTAAAATGACGCTTCGATAAAATAAGTACCTATACGGTAAAAGAAATAACGAGAGGTGAAAAGAGATAGAAAAAAATCTTCAATAGCATTATCTCTAGAGTTAGAAATTAGACTGTGGATGTAGGTAGAGAAATAAATACATAAAATATCGTTTATCATAGAAAATTTTAAATCATCATCATCGACACCCCAGACCGTCCACTGCTGGACATAAGCATTTCCCATTTCGCGCTACCAAAAGTACTCAAAGGGTTTTTAATATTTTCTAATAATAATGTTCATTGAAACTTCGAAATTTTCGTCTTCTTCTTCGAGTCGATACAACTTAATGAATAGTTTATTTTAAATGATAAGTAAGTACAATATTATAAATGCGACAGTTTGTGAGTTTGGATGTTTGTTACTCTTTGACGCAAGAACTGCTGTATCGATTTGGATTATTTTTTGATTGCTTATAACTAGGAATAACACAGGATACTTTTATCCCGAAATTCCCATGGGATTGGGATTCACGTGGGTAAAACCCCGGGGCGCAGCAAATAAATGTTTATAGATCTGACAGTATCTAAGATCAAGCAATAGAATATTTAAGTTATCTAAACATCCCTTAGGTGTATTTTCTTTCAACTCTTTTCATCGTCATGAGAAAAAAGCGCCATTTTACCGCCCCGATCGTGAGATAGCTCGGTATATAAATCATTTTGCTGTCACCGGGTATTGGATTAAGATTTCCACATACCGCCTCTGAAGGTTTCATCGCACAAAGTGGATGTACACGTCAATACATCCAATTTCCCGAGAGTAACATTACTATAGTTTTGAATATCAATACCGGATAATATCATTGTTATTGCAAGCAAATGTTACCTCCACGGAAAATCATTATTCCATCGTGGATTAGTATTGTCTGTGGTATTAAAAATAAAAAAAAGACATAGATTACGGATCACGACCAACATTCTCTCTGGTGTCTCTAAATAATAAAAGAAAATAATGGTAAGTTTATATTGTCAATGGTTTATTGGTATTAAAAAAAAATGGCGGGAAAATAGAAGTGGAAAATAAAACACAAAATAAATATTTATAACATAAATACTTAGTTGTGAATTGTGGAAAAAACCTAAACTGGAGATCGAGTTGCGGAAAATTTCCAGATTCCGAGTACATGGATAAGATAAGTTTACGTTTAGAAACAGGACATTATTTTATTTATGAATTAGTAAGTATTATTATTTTTATAAAACACTAACTGTGCCCCGCGTAGTTCCCGTTCCCGTGTTCCCGTTTTTTTTCTCACCTTTTCAACCTTCCCTAGAACTCCACGAACATTTCAAGACCAAGATAAGATAAATCCGTTCAGCCGTTCTCGAGTTTTAGCGAGACTAACGAACAGCAATTGATTTTAAAATTTTAATATATTACTAGCTGTGCCCCGCGGTTTCACCCGCGTAGTTCTCGTTCCCGTAGGAATATGAAGATAAAATTATGCTAAAAACCATCCCACTGAATCACTCTATCTATTAAAACAAGTAGTACTTAGTGTAGTGATGTACATATAGATTTATCATATCGGTGGTAGAATCAATTTCGACGTTTATAAGTGCCTCATTGAGGCCTTAACTGAATAAATAATTTTTGACTTTGATTTTGAAAAACAACTCACATAAAGTTCAAATCTATTTACTTATCCCTATCTCTAAATATCTGTAAAACGAACAACAATTTATCAATGCCAGTTGAGAAACAAAATAAAAAAGGAAAGTTGTGATACACAACCCGTTCTGAATTTAGTTAAATATTTTATGAGCAGAGCCGCGGTAGACCATCAGTCTTATGGAACAATATGGAGGCAGGAGACGGCTGGACAAATCGTCTCTTCGAGTTGTCGCGAAATCGCTTCACTGTTGTAGTTTAGCGGTGTAGTTGGTTTGGAGGGTTGGGATCGATTCTGGGTTGTACTTTTTTTTGTATTGGGTTTAACTAAATAAAGTAGGATAAACTGAAAACCCAAATTTAAGTGGTCTTGTCACTGCACACTTAACAAGGTTGTTTCGATTCCTGTTCGAAGTCTTAGTATTTTGGTTATCATTTATAAACTGTAGTCTAGGTCCTAGATAAACATATGAATTTTTGTGCGTAGTTTCTCATACCCTACTAGATAATAAACCTAATTATAGGTTATTTGTTCATACATAAACATATATTACTGGTAATATGTAGCTCTATGGTTTGGCATCTAGGTTCGAACCTCAGCAAATTTATCGAAATCAGAAAAATCTGATTTGTGAACATTACATTATAAATATTTGTAATATTTTTATTTTATAAGACTGGTAATGTTTTTGGTATCGTATCTTATGTTTAAAGTGTGAAGAAAGTGAAGCTACTTAAAAAAATATGAAGTAACAAACGGTAGAGCAACAGTCATGTCCAAACCTCATTTGTCGCCGCCGTAGATTACGTTTCAAATGAAAAAGTGGGTAAGTAGTTGAAAAACTTTTTTCATTTCACACGGCTTGTCGTAAATATTTGTCGGGGGCTTCTTAAAGGGGTGTCAACTTGACTGATTTGCATTGAGTTAATGGATTCTGTTAGTTCTTTAAAGAGGAATAATGTTAATTGGATTTTTAATTTTAATAAAACAAACATCACCCTGTAAATGAGTGTGTGCGTAGTTTCAGATACCCTAGATACAAGTTTCGAACTTAGTTAGGGGTCAGTTACTATCATGAGATGATGTAGTGAATGATTATGTTATGATAAATCCTGGAAGAATTTTATGATCAATTTCTACTTAAGTATATGGTACAGTCACGGAATGAAAAGGTTCGTCACCTTAGAGTTGGTTTTCACTTGCACTAGTATTGCAAGAAAGAATTATGCCAACATACCAGTGTAAGAAACAGTGATGCTAACATTTAAATAAACAGAATGACGTTTGCTATCGAATAAGGTTTTGCTTGATTTTTCTATCCTTTTTTAAACACTGCCTTGTGCGCGCGGCATATAAAAACCTCTTTGATACCTATTTTGCAATGATGACATTGACCGATTGACAATAGTTTAACAGAAATAATAATGGCAGGTTGAACCAACAAGAAGGTTTTAGTTTATCAAAAATCTTGTTGACAAGATATTTATCCTGTCAAACAACACTGATCTAAATAATTTAGAACGTTATTATCGAGCAGTAGAACATTATTTTCCCTAATCGGAGTCTATTCTGTACTATAGTTTCAAAAGGTAATATGTTTTCGCGACACATTATACGAATCAATTTGAAAATTGACGAACCTTTTCATTCCGAGACTGTACATCGAGTCTAGAACAAAGTTTCTTGAGTCAGTGAAGGTACTTATTTAGTATATTTTTCGTAAAAGACTAACAAAACATACGGCTTTAAGTACATACATACAAACTTTCTCATCTAAAGGATCTGAAAAGTTTGGTGGTGAATTAAAAGTTAAATAAAATTAAATATAATTGTCACACGGAGTTAAAACATAAACAAGTACATTATACATAAGTACTTATTTAACGGTTTCTTTAAATTAACATAGATCTCACAAAACAGAAACTCAACGTTAATATTGAATCAAAATTAATATTAAAATACCAAGAAGGTATCCAAGTTACACGGAATTATTTGAAAAGAGTTTGTATGTAACATTTGTAGGATCAATCAATATGTGAGTTGACGCGGGTGGTTCGAGACAGGATAGCGTATTCATATTTCATATTGCCACCAGACTGGCTTATAGTCTGAGAGACAACATAACAAAACATTCACTACATCATCTCATTATAGTAACTGACCCCTAAGTTCGAAATTTGTATCTAGTATATCAGAAACTACGCATACATTCAATCACACACTCGCCCAGGCCGAGACAAACATTTGTGGTTCACACTCATATTTACCCCGTACGGGAATCGAACCCGCAACCTTACGGATGGTAGTCCGGCATGGTGACCACTCTGCCATTGAAGTCGCTAACACACTAAAATAAATGTGAATGAGTGTGTGCGTAGTATCTGATACCCTAGATACAGTCAGGAACTTAGTCAGTTATTTAATGAAATGATGTAGAATGATTATGTCATGTTAAAAAGGTCCCTTATCATATGTATCAAGTTTGAGTCCACGAATCACGAGAACAGGTTAAGTTAGAAACTGATCATAGTCAAAAAACCTCGAAGAGAAATACCTCAGAATCAGTGCTGCAAGTCTACATATTTACAAATAGATCGCAGCAAAAATTGAGTTGGATCCGTTTTATTATTATATTATTTCAAATCAGAAACGTTTTGAGTAACTTTTTATAATTCGAATCAACGACTTCTTTTCGTATAAAAACCAGTGAAGTTCACCAATATTTAAACACTTGGCTCTTGGACTATACGAGTAGTAAACGTCTCCAGTACAGATATTGGTAAAAAACAATATTTTATATGTATGTACCGGTCTCTTAGCACCCTCCCACGGAATGGTACCGAGTATCGCATCGGAACGACAACCATATCCTCGGATATATCTCAAGATATCGTATTTTCTTTGAAAGAATGGATTGGTCAGAAATTGTATTTTTTTCTTGCAAATAAAGAAGTACTGTGGTTACTTTTTAAAATATTAAAAGCGTAAATATATTTTGTTTAAGTATAAAATACATAATTAACTAATAATAAGTTATATTTATTTGTGCCAAGAATTTTATCGGTCCATAGGTACTAAAGTAACACCAATATTCATTTAGACATTAGGACAGTCCTAGTATCTAAGCAAAGGAAAATTCCCGGTAGAACTTTGACATTTCCCTTCACATTGTACATAAGTGTAGAAAAAACCACTGGCCTAAAATAAGTGACAAGAAATATAACTATGGTTTTCTTGATAACACAAATAACAACAAATTATGAATAGAATTCCTAACCAATATTCAAATAAAATCCATCGATATATCTCAAGAAATATTTTCAAAAGTATCTCGTGTATACCACCGGATCTTATATCACATTAAATATTGACAAAATAAAAATGCGAAATAACCATCGGACGTGTATATCCCACTGTTTCAACCAATAAATATCTTATAGGGTTACAATGAGGGATAAACGGTCATCGTCTTGGGACTAACCGATATTTTTACAACCACTTTTTGACTTCCCAACGGAATATTAATACTTTTTTATATCGTAACTCTTTTCTACGGATTAATCTTTAGTCTTACTAAGGACTCATCATCATCAGCTCATTTTAATGTCCCCACCGAGGGGCACGAGACTACCCTGAATTAGGGTGATTTGGTCTTAGTCAACCACCCAGGCCATGTGCGGGTTGGTCGACTTCACACATAACCTTAAAATTTCTTCCCAGGTGTGTGCAGGTTTCCTCACGATATTTTCCTTCACCGTTCTACTAATGCTACATAAAATTATAGGGTTTCTTGGAATTAGACAAACTCGGATTATAATAATACAGACAGATCATATAAAACTTGTAAACTATGTGCATTTGCCTTACTTTAGTAATATCTAAGCACAATACTTATTTCTTACTAATTAATTCCAAACATAAATAAGTATGTACTTACTTACTTATTACAAAAAAATATGTTTTTTCTTATCGTACCATATTAGTTAACGAAACCTTACTATGAATAATTTATGACAAAAATATGATGTTAAAAAATATTTTTAACAGCAAAAGATATTTAATACTGTACACATGAATGGAATGTTCAGTATTAAATATCAGTTATGAATAATTTTGTGTCTTTTAGTTAGTTTAGGAGGCATTTGTTTCGCTGTTAGTTCAGCGGGTGCCTCCTCTGGGGTCCATCACCTGTAAAGCCCAGCGCCCTGTGTGAAAGACGACAGAGTCGACGTCACGGGTGATGATGTGAGCGCTATAGGTCGGCAGTAAGCAAGGCGCCGAGGACCGCACAGGCCCGCCGAGTGCCACGCATTCAAACCTGCGCGCTGCCCAGTTCAGTAGCTCACCTAGGACGCCTAACTATACCCAAGGAGGAGGTATTATACTCATTGTTAAATCTATAACGTGACGTTTTTTGGCGTCCGAGGCGAGTACGAACGGACCGACAAGCAGGCCGTGTCACTCGGGTCAACAGGATGATGTTCCCCAGAGGAGGTGACCGATGGAATAACGTAATTGTAGCTTTATATACGTAAATATGGAATAAAATTCACTTGCGCGATTCAGGGCCGAAACTTTAACTTGAAATATCTTCTTAATTATCTAACGTTTAGGGATTAAATTTTAAATTGCAATGAAAGTTGTGTATAAAGAATTGATTTTGATGTTATTTTTGTTTGTTTTAATTCAGGAATATTGAGGATTCAGAAATTTGTTTGGTGGGTTTCTCTGCGTTGTCATTGGTTGAATTGGATATTACACACACAGAGACAACAATGACCTCATGTTATAATAATATTCTGTTCCTGCGGCATCGTTATCGCAACTATACACTACGTTTGTTTATTAATAATTCAAATGTATTATTTCGAACAAGTTTCTTGTTCTTTAACGATTAACATAACTATACCTTAGTACTTAAAAAAGGTAATACTTTTTATACACAATAAGTAAAAATTAATTTACCGACCTCGAAAGATCTTACATATGTAATTATGTACTTATACATTATACTTACTTACTGCATGGCTAAGCCATGACGTTAGCCCAGCGCGTTGGTGATTTATGGATTTAAATTAATTTATGAAAGTATTTTTTCTCCAAATAGTATTAAGCAATGATATTTGTCTGATTTTGATACTTTATATGTACAAATGGAAAAATATTATATGACGGTGCCTGCGGATTTGACGACGAGTGTTTTGCTCGTTAACAATATTCAGGCGTTTCAATATCTCATTCGTGTCTGGCTGAGAAGTTATTTTTATCACCCTACATTCGATAAGCTTCAAATAAGAGATCAACAATCGGTTCCATGGTGTAACGGTTAGCACTCTGGACTCTGAATCCAGCGATCCGAGTTCAAATCTCGGTGGAACCTGACTTTTTATTTCTTTTGGATGTAAATAGAGGTGTTGCTTATATGTTTAACGTAACGTATTATCTGACATGCTTGCTTATAAATCTTAAATGAATGTAGTATTTTTTGTATTAAAACAAAATCTTTGTCTGTCTCAGACTATTTATTCACGATTTATCGGAGATCTCATCCGAAACCTCTACCTAACGTTTAGGTAACTCGTTGTGGTTTCAATGATGGATTCATCATGATCATCAATAATAGGAGACTTGAAAAAGCTAACTAAAACCATGGTTTAGTTTTTCAAAATTCTGTCTAGAGTGGAATCATGATTCTTAACTCACGGTTATTAATATCTACCACGTTATCATGTCAATCGTAACTGCACCCTTTAACCCATGATTAACGAGTTAAAACACAGATAAAACGTAAATTAACGTACGTCGGAACATCGGGCCGCTCCTTAATGAATTAACTGATTAATTTAATTAAAAAATGCCAACTCTTTCGCTGGTTACCCACTGGGAGTTGGCGTGTTTTAAACGAGGATTTAATATTATGTCTCAACAGCTGGTTTCACAATTTGTTAACTTTTAAACGATTCTTAATACTTTTTATTTTTAACGCTGAAGTTTGTGCTTATCTATAAATGTGTGTCACTTCTAAACCAATGACATTTGGTACATATTGAGTTCGAATTTTGAGTTTGATACTTGTTATTTCTCCTTCCAATCTCGCAACGGAGTAGGTTAGATGTCAACGCGTCTAATACCTACAGCATTTGAAGATCACTATGTAATGTACCTAGGTATGTTTCATAATATGTACCTAACCTAACTGTGATTAACACAGATCGAAATGGGCTGATTAAACTGGGGAAGTACCACACTCAATGATGTACGTAAAGCTCACGCTACTCGCGGACGCGCAACTTTCTTGCCCCTTGTCATAATGTCTTTTTATTCATTAAAGGCCGGTAGTGTAATACTTATTACTCACTCAAATTGTAAGTGTCTAGTTATAGACGAGACGGTAAAATCACTTCACATCAGGTCTAGCTAAAAGCATAAACCCATTAAAAAAACACTCTCCTTTAATCCCCAATTACTTAATCAACAGTTAAACTAAACTAAAAGGTGAAACCGGCCACAACCCTTTCCGTAGAGAATTATATCCATACCGTCACTCGTACCTGTAAACTGGATAACCAATCAACCTTAACGCTAAGCAATACAGGCTAAAATGCCACAACATTAGAAGCGAAAAGCTTAAAAAATGCTCTTGAATTTCTTGAACCTTACTGCTTGAAGTTAAGGTTGAATTTGGGTGTAAAAAATGTAGGACATTACCTGTGAATTATTATTTCTGATTAATAAATTGTGCGTCTCATGAGAGACTGAGTGAAATTCTGTCACGCTTTCATCAATTATAGAATTTGATGGTTTTTCATTAATGCGCAGTATGCCCCGGGGAAGGGCGGGGCGATGCGACCACTGCCACAGTTTAGCTGTTTTGACTGACATATTTACAAGCAAGTCGGTATGGGACGATTTTTCAAGGGTTGGACTGAAGGGTGGGACTGTTTAGTAAAGTGGAGTCAAGTTTGACAGGTTGTTTTGTACTTTTTTCTATTTTAATACCCGTCAAATTGCGGTTTCAATTGCGGTAAATCAATTTCTTCACACTTAAGTTTATCTTTGTCGGTGTAGATAACCATGGTAGGTACTTATAATAAAAGAAGTCGTGTTAATAAATATTTATACAATAAGTACCTACATGGGTATCAATATGACATAATTTTATTTAATATTTTTATTAAACACTGACACGTGCTCATTATGTAATTTTTATGCTATAAAATGTAAGTAAAAAAAACTATTAAATATTTAAGAATTAAATAAGAGTTCTCATAATACCTACTTGCTATGTATAAAATTACACTAGGTAGGTACTTTATCGTTTTCTTAGAACTTTTTGTTTATGTAATAAAACTTAAATACTTTCAAATAAACTCACGATGACTCTTGACTTCTTTAGAAATAAACAACATTATTATCTCAGTTCATGAAAGTTAAAACTAATTTAATATTTCTACTCTATAGTTCATTCATTTGGCCGTGAGACAAAATGTAAACAAAGAAATACTGGTTGTCAAACTTTTAGCTCTTTTAGGCGAAAAATATATTGTTTTTTTAGAGTTATAAATATGAAAATAAAATAAGACTAAGTAGGCATCTTTGATAAGTCGTCTATAAGTAATTTAGTTTAGTGTAAAAATCAATAAAAAGGTAATAAACAGGATGAGTTGAGTACAAGTAAAAACAATTCATGTAAGTACTTACCTGAATTGTTTTACTACAAAATAAATAAACAACTATTTATTGGTGATCCTCAGAAGAAGAAGAGCTCCAACATGGATTTTCCTTTTTTTCTATTACAAATCGGTAAACGGAGGCTCGTGAAGTCGTTATATACAATAAAATTTTTGTAGGGATACGAATCTTTGGCCAAGTCTCTTCTACGTATTTAAATATATTAATAACACCTTGGTGTATGTTTGGATCTTCGGCGAAGTAAAAGTGCAAGCGCTGTTTGTACCAGGTACACTTATTTTCATCAAATCAACGTTCAGATAACAGAAATTTAACGATAACTGAATATAAAACATAATACAATAATTACTTTAAACAAAGAATTATCAAAAATTTACAATATACTTTACTATACAATCGGGAAGAAAACACTCACGTCAACAAGTTGATCAAGAGTAAAAATGACGGGTACAATCCGGCTAAATACGAAAACTATTAATTTTACTTTCATTACTTAAAATGACTGTTCACCTTCATTTAGTAGTATTAAAATGTATCCATAGTTTGAGATTCACAGCATTTTTAGGTTTTAGTAATGTCAATTATCATCGTCATTACTATTACTACCTTAGATGATGAATTGGTTTCGCTGTGTTTGGTAGGTATCGCCAACGTAGTCAAATGCGGCAACAAATACTACACGTACATACCCGGCGTATCCAAGCCAGTCACACTGCAAGCTGTCTGTGAGGCGTATGTTCCTAATGTTTTATTAAATTTTGAACATAATACGTAGTAAAATGTCAGTTTGCGTGGTGAAACTGTGTAAAAATAATACTTCAAGAAACAAATTTCGTGTAATCATCAAAAACAGTATACAACAAAGTAGCTTTCTATGTCCCTATGTCCTGATGGCCCTATGTATGTTATGTATGCTTAGATCTTTATAACTACGCAACGGATTTTGATGCGGTTTACTTTAATAGATAGAGTGATTCAGTGGGAAGGTCTTAGCATATTTGATCCCCATATTCTTACGGGAACGAGAACTACGCGGGTGAAACCGCAGGACGCCGCTTGTCTATATATATAAAAATGAAACCCGTTTGTCGTTATCACGTCATAACTTGCGAACGGCTAGACCGATTTGGCTTTTTCTTTTGTAGTTTTCTAAGACTCTGTAGAATGTTCTAACGCAAAAAAAAAATAAGAAAATATCTCAGTTAGATTATAAAAAAATACATTTAATTTTGCATATTTTAAAAAACGCGCGTAACGTATGTCAATCATTTGATTCGGGCTGTTGTATATACTTCGACAAAAAATCTCCGAGACGCATTATCGGTATTTCATTAAATTTCCAGGTATTTTATGGCCAAAGTGTCTTATTCCCTACCAATTGCTCAAAGGTAGTGATTTCCAGTTTCCAATATTTCTACGCTGTTGCAAGCGCCATGATCGATCACGGATGAACTGAACTGTTCATCCGTGATCATAATAGTTACTCGCTGGCAGTGTGAACATGCAAGTAACTATTAATAATATATGTATCTCATCAGGTATCGCGGTATCTAACCAATCTTTCATCTATGGTTACTAAATAGTACTTATAAAACAAAGTCGCTGTCGCTGTCTGTCCGTCCCTATGTATGCTTAAATCTTTAAAACTACGCAACGGATTTTGAAGCGGTTTTTTTAATAGAGTGATACCAGAGGAAAGTTTATATGTATAATACATGCATGATATTGTAGAGAAACACCGATAAATCTAGGGGTTTCTAATGTGATGTCGTAAAAAACACATTTTTTGCGCTTACATTGCAAAAGTATTTAATCTAAAAGACATTTGCCTTTTACATGATTTGATTTCAATAAGTATCTTAGAAGATATTTTAGTTTTAAAATAACATTACAGCAAAATTATGATCAAGGCCACAGATTACTAAATAGTTACTACGACAAGGCGACCCGGCTAGTGCACGGCGGCACAGAATAACTATTTTTTCACCTTCTACATAAATGAAGTCGCGTGTTAAAATAATTATTACACGCGAACGAAGTTGAGGGCTAAAGCTAGTATGTTACATATTCTATATTTCAAAGATTAATTAAATATCAAGTAGTCAGTAGGGAGTAGTCTATGTATTATTGATAAAATATGACATACAAAATAACCTTTTTCATGGTTTGTTTACATTTTGTCTCACCGCCAAATGAATAGATTATAGATATGTATACGTAAATTTTGACTTCCTAACTATCGGTTCCATGGTGTAACGGTTAGCACTCTGGACTCTGAATCCAGCGATCCGAGTTCAAATCTCGGTGGAACCTGAACTTTTTGCTTTTTATTTTTCTTATTTTTTGGCACCTTTTCAAATTAATGTTTCTTGGTAGATTTGAGAGAATCCGTGAATAAAAAAATGAAAATAAAGTTGTTTTTACTGAATATTTAGAATTGAGATTTCCGGAGTTTTTAGAAATATTTTTATGACCAATCTATGTCGCCAAGAATATATTTCTTTCTGGATTTTTATTCAAATTCATTGTTTTAATGAATTTTCTTGTAAAACGGTTACATTTGTAGGTACATATTAGGTACTTTTTGAATTCTAATATAATATGTAGTAAAAAGTAAACTAGTATTAAAATCTGAACAGCAGAACGAAATTGAATCCTACCGATGCATACTTTCGCAATAAAATATGTATCCATCTGTATGTCACTTTGACTTATTCATTTTCAAGGATCCCTTGTAAAAACCAGTCAATAAATCTGGGGGCACGGCAGTGCCCCCCGCCAAGTCGAGCGCGAAGCAAACACTGCCGTACCATCCTTTACAGGAACCCTTTCGCCGCATTTTCAGGCCCCTATTTGAGAACCTCTGGATAAGCCCAGAACGCTGAAATTTTCGTCATCCAGTAAGCTATACAATCACATACTTAAAATAAAATTTCAAGTCTGTAGGTCATTTAGTTCCGAAGTTATGCGAAAGCAAAGTTTCGTATTTATGACAGACACTCACTCACTCACTCACTCACTCACTCACTCACTCACTCACTCATGATCATCAAAATAGAACTAGTACTTCCCATTAACCTAGAGAGCTGAAATTTGGTACAGAGTTAGGGTTTAATGGGCACATAAAGGGAAAACTATAAAAACTAGGATAATCGAACGGGAACGGGAGTTATACGGGATCGGGAACGGGAATTGTAACTCAAGAACGGCTGAACTGATTTGGCTGAAAATTGGTGGGGAGGTAGCTTAGAACCAGGAAAAGAACATAAGATACCTTTAATCCCGAAATTCCCACGGGATTGGGAACGGGAATTTAAAAATCAAGAACGGCTGAATTGATTTGTCTGAAAATTAGTGGGAAGGTAGCTTAGAACCAGGAGAAGAACATAGAATACTTTTAATCCCGAAATTCCCACGGGAATGGGAAAGGGAATTTGTAACTCAAGAACGGCTGAACTGATTTGGCTGAAAATTGGTGGGGAGGTAGCTTAAAACCAGGAGAAGAACATAGAATACTTTTAATCCCGAAATTCCCACGGGATTGGGAACAGGAATTTATAACTCAAGAACAGCTGAATTGATTTGGCTGAAAATTGGTGGGGAGGTAGCTTAGAACCAGGAGAAGCAAATAGAATACTTTTAATCCCGAAATTCCTACGGGAATGGGAACGGGAATTATAATTCTAAAAAAGCTGAACTGATTTGGCTGACAATTGGTGGGGAGGTAGCTTAGAGCCAGGAGAATAACATAGGATACTTTTTATCCCGAAATTCCCACCGAAACGCGAACGGAAACTACGCGGATGAAACCGCGGGGCGCTTAATAATAAAATACTACTCCTAAAAAGAAAAAACGTGTCAAATAAGAAAATCTAATAAAGTAAATCAATATAAACATGTTTCAACAAAAATAAATGAAATCCCACCAAAAACATTCTGTAAAAAACTAGCCAAGTCTCGATGGAGCTGCTTGTTTATCTCTAAAAAGTAATGAAATCTAGACAAAGTCGTGCCAAGTGTAAGGTTCCTTACTGCGATTTCTTTATTATTATAGTTAATGTTGTGTGACTTGGCCGTTGAACATTGTTTAATACGTTAGTAGTGTGTACAAGTCAATTTTTTTTACACGTAATGTTATAACATTATTGAAATACGCAGCTTTATCAAGCCTACAATGGACTGGATATTTAATCAACGTTATTTAAGTGGCAATTTTCTATCGTCAATGGGTAGCGGTTCTGGAGGCAGATTGGTGCAATAGTGTCATGGAGCACCTAGTTTTGTACCCTTGTGTACATGTGTACCCTTGAACGGCCAAGTCACACAACATTAACTATAATAATAAAGAAATCGCAGTAAGGAACCTTACACTTGGCACGACTTTGTCTAGATTTCATTACTTTTTAGAGATAAACAAGCAGCTCCATCGAGACTTGGCTAGTTTTTTACAGAATGTTTTTGGTGGGATAATATTTTACGGATAGTTTAGCAATTACAAAGCCCTAAATTAAGCGTTATCTACGAGTATCTATCGTTGCAGTTTTTCTCATCCACAAAATGGAAATGAAAAATATCGTCTAATCGAGATTGTACAGTTCAGAACAAAAGTGTAATATAAATTCTAACAAGACTTTTGGTAAGATCTTATGAACTTTCATGTAATATGAGTTCACAAAAAATTTTAGGTCCAGTATTTTATAATCACATTTTTTTTAAATACTCGTATACTTACTTAATTATTACTTACTTTTCTTATACTTAGGGCCTATTTCACGACCTTCAAGTAACGGTACTCACCAAGTAAAGTTAGTTTTATCTCTTTCTTACATTATGTCAAGTGATAAAGACAAAACATATGAGTAGTTACTCGGAACGATACTTGAAGATGGTGAAATAGGCCCTTAGTTGTTACATCTTTTTATTAACTTAATCGTAGTGAAAAATAACTACGAGTATTTACTCAGCAATGTCATAATACAAGTTCATAAAACCCTACCACTTATGTACCCGACTGTACCATATCATATCACATATTAATATCTAGATCAATTTGATACAAACCATAGTGACATAAATACGGGGTGTATATCCGAGTACAGAACCCATTTACCTAATAACGTAATAACTGCCCGTAACAAGTGGTGTACGGTGACTATCAAATAGATTTTTGATAGGACTTTCTATTTAATTTTTAATAACATAATCATTCTCTACATCATCTCATTACAGTATCTGACCCCTAACTAGGTTTATTACCTGTATCTAGGGTAATCCAGAAACTACGCACACCCTCATTCATACCCAGACCCAGACCGAGATTTGTGGTTCACACAAATATTAATTTAGAATTTTTTTTTTTTGTAAATAGTAGCAACACTGATTTATCACAGCTTGAACAAGGACTGACTCGATTAACTGCGTCTTGTATAAGAAGTCCGGAAACCAAACCCTTAATTTGCCTGCTTTGTGTTGAATCGGAGTTTTAGAAACCTATGCTGGGATCTTAGACATTTAGTTTTGTTTATCTTAAATTATAGAAACACTAAACTGGTCTCCTTTTTATATTACGATAAACCCCTATAATCTCATTAATCTAGTTAAAGTAGAAACTAGAAATAAATATACCAACTTTATCCGTTAATTTTTTTGTAAAGGTTTTATCAAAAGGAAGCTTCCGTTAGATTTTAATAAACGCACAACAAATTTATCAAGAAGTAAATAAAAACTACTTACATAATTTTCATTAATTATCGTCTACTTTAAACTACTTAGTTATACAAGACAACGTGAAAAAACAAACACAGATTGTACGCACTCTATGACGTAGAGTTAATCAATAAAACAGATGTTTTATAATAACCAAAATTAAATACAAGCAAAAAATAAACTAGTCTTGTGACGTAAGCATATGGTGGTGACGTCAAATTCTAGAAATTGCTATGAATATATGGATATCGTAGATTAAAGAGACCGGATGTTTATTGCTATTTAACATAGATTGGAAGTTTTATGATTATGATTAGTTACTGTTATAATTTAAAAGGTAATAGATAATTAAGTAAATATGAAATAACTGCCTGCGGTTTTACCCCCATAGTACCCGTTCCCGTGGGAATACGGGAATAAAATATAGAACCTAGCCTTCCTCGATAAATGAGCTATCTAATACCGAAGCTATTTTTCAAATAAGACTAGTAGTTCCTGAGATCAGCGCGTTCAACCAAACAAACAAACTGCTCAGCTTTCAAAATAAGAATAGATTGAGGCCTTATAGAAGCACTTTATGTCAAAGAGCTTACAAAAAGACAGTAACAAAACTTGTGAACCTTAATAAGGGTCATCTGTTTGATAGCAATTCTAACTAACTAGTGATGGAGCGAGAGATTATGTTATCTTTTTCCTGATTTATAGGTACTTGTATATTGGTACTACTATATTGTAAATTTATCGAAAGTCAGTCAATAATATTAATTTATATGTGTTACTAGCTGTGCCCTGCGGATATACCCGCGTAGTACCCGCTCCCGTGAGAATGCGTAGCTCGTAGTATCATACAATCTCGGCACAATTCACCATCGTGTGTTATATTTTTAATTACTTAATACATTGTAAGTACCTATTAATTTTAAAATCAATTAAGTATATCAACAAGTAATGGCTTTGGTTAGAGTGACGACCTCGATGGCAGAGTGGTCACCATGCCGGACTGTCATGCGTAAGGTTGCGGGCTCGATTCCCGTGTGGGTTGAATATTTGTGTGTACCACAAATGTTTGTCTCAGTCTGGGTGTGTGTTTGAATGAGTGTGTGCGTAGTTTCTGATACCCTAGATACAAGTTTCGAACTTAGTTAGGGGTCAGTTACTATAATGAGATGATGTAGTGAATGATTACGTTATGTAATTGTACATAGACGCACTTATACCAAAACACTACACTACCCTCTATATTTTATCCCAAAATTAAAATACTCGAATTACAATCGTAGGACACAGTTACTCTCTAACAATTCCCACAAAACACACAAAATATGCTCATACTACAACCACTACAAAAATGTTAGTTTATACATGTGTTAACTAGAGAGACTAATAGTTGTTAGTCACGTAATGTCTTAATCCTATTGATTACTTTGTCATGACCAATTTGTTTGCCTATTTGACATAATAGTCACTCGTATTTAACCACCAAAATACAGTTATAGAGGTTGTTTGTTTTCTTGCTTAATCACTACGTTTTATGGGGGGAATTAACACTTTTATGCTCACTTGTACCTTGTACACCAGTTATCTGCGTTTCCTTTCTTACATAAATAGTTTATATTCCTCGTTTAGTCACTATACATACAGAGTCTGCCTAATATACTTACTTATGGTATTTATATCTCTATGTGATCTATTTATAAAGATCCAAATATATTTATAGTTTCGGTTATACTTACTTACACAAAACATCTATGAGTAGGTATTAATTTTATAAAGTTGGTAAGTTAGTTGGCTAACAAGAAAGTCTAAATCCTAATCCTAACTAATATTATAAATGCGAAAGTAACTCTGTCTGTTTGTCTGTTACCTTTTCACGGCTAAACTACAGAACCGATTGACTTGAAATTTGGAACCGGGGTAGCTTATGATTCGGGAAAGAACATAGGCTATGTTTTATCCCGCAATTCCCACGGGAACGGGAACTACGCTGGTGAAACCGCGGGGCGCTGCTAGTACTTATATAAAATCATTACGGCTAATACCGAGAAGATGAAACCGCCGGTTACAGCTAGTAAAATTAGATTAGAATCGCTCGTGTTAGGGCTTACATAATAAGATAACAATATAAAGTACTTATTATTATACATAATTACTTTATCTATGCATGTGATACTTGAACATGATTTTTATTTTTCTATGTAAAACGTTCACGTTGATAAGATAGCACACGTCACAAGGTGTATTACAAACATAATTGATAAGAATATATTGTTTTTTAACAAAAGAATTTTAAAATACTTAAATACTTATCACTATCACTACATGTATAAAACAAAGTCGCTTTCTCTGTCCCTATGTATGCTTAGATCTTGAAAAATAGGTACGCAACGGATTTTGATGCGGTTTGTTTTAATAGATAGTGATTCAGTGGGAAGGTTTTTAGCATAATTTTATCCCCATATTCCAACGGGAACGGGATATACGCGGGTGAAACCGCGGGGCGCTGCTAGTTTTCTTATAAACATTAAATACCGAGGTTTCACTGGCGCCGTTCCCGTGAGAATACGGGGATAAAATAACAGGAGCGATCTAGGAAATCTACAGTCATCATCATCATCATCAGCTCATATAATGTGCCCACCGAGGGGTCCTAGCCTACCCTGCTTGAGGGCGATAAGGCCTTAGTGGTCCACGATACTAAGGGCCTATTTCACGACCTTCAAGTAAGGATACTCACCAAGTAAAGTTAGATTAGTCTGTTTCCTACTTTATATCAAGTGACAAAGACAAAACATGTATGTGAGTAGCTACTCGGAACGTTACTTGAAGATGGTGAAAAAGGCCTTATATGTATCTACACACTACAGTATCAGATCAACTAACTCGACCTGTAAGTTTCGACTGCAAAGCAAAGTTCTCTCTCAGATATTTACAATGACTAAAAATAGGCGTATTTATCTATAATCAACACATTGTCACACATGTGATGTATTTGAGTCATTTTGAAAACAAAGCATCGGTATAATAAATAGTCACGTTTTACGAAAATAACAAACATGCTTTGGTCAACTCAGGAATCGAACGTCGCCTTTGACATGGCAGTCAGTTGCACGTTCCACTATTGAATCCAGAGACCAGAGAGAATCTTGGTCGTGATCCTTATTCTATAATTGAATCACAATCTTTTCTTGCGGCCAAAATTGGAAGCTACTATTGCCATTTTGATTCTTATGTAATTTGGATACATTTTCACAGAGACCAGAGAGAATCCTGGTCGTGATCTTTATTCTATGCATTTTCAACAAAATGACAACCAAAAGATGCGATTACAGCGACGCTGTCACCGGCACAGAAAATATTGTGGCTCAATAGTTCGCCGAAGCGTTATAAATTCTAATACGACCGTGAAAAAGGTCAGATATATTAGCCGTCTCACTCAGGGGAATAACATAATAATAAGGTATTCTTTGAAAAACTAATTAAGTATGGTAGGTTAAATACCTTATTAATCTTCCTCTTATTTATGTTTTTATTATTATTTTAATCTGACTTTGTTGTTGAATAATTAATTATTATTGATTTAAGGTATTTATCTAATTTGCTGTAGGCTGCTTATGTTTTATAGTTATAATGTAACATGATTATTTTATTTTAAGATTTATTATGTGTACCTATTTGATTGTGAAGATGTTGTTTAATGTCTGAATAAATAAATATTAAAATTTTAATTGTTTTTGGAATAGATATTTTTCAAAAACAACTACCAAAACCATAAAAGATTTATATTAAAAAATGATCTTTCAATTATTTTAATGGACCTACTAACAAAGAAATAGCCAACCTAATTAAAAAAACCGGATTAAGTACGTCTAATAATTTAAAAAATCTTACAACATAAACCCACCTCTTTTCAGGAAAAAACAAACAATCCAGTACATTTTACATCAAATAATACTTTATTTATCTCAACACTATCTTACATTGATCACAGCAGTACAACAGTTTATCTCGACTCTGTCTTCAAACACTTTATCAATATCACAATTGAAAACGCTTCAAATTCACAAAATTAAAGTCCACAAATTATCCTAAATTTTGGTCACCGCATCACAAAAGTGAAGATAGATTCAATGACGTCATCCAGATCCTTGCTAAAGGGTGATAGCTGAGCTTCGTATGACTGCGAAGTTTTCTTCCCGGCTACTGTCAAATAGCAGCTTGGTCCCATCATCTGTATCTTGTCTCCTTTCCATCTTTTGTCCACATTGATGGTCCCGTTACCGCCAACCAAATTGATGGTACCGTAATTTTCACTGACTTCAATCTGACAATCATTGCCAATCACTTCAATGTATCCGTGATTTGTTGCAACACGGACAATGCAACTGTTGCCGACGACTTTTAGTTGCGTTGAGTTGCTCTCCATTGTAACTTTCTTTTTGTTTCCGACTACTGAGTATTTCTTCATTTTTGCTTATTTATTTAATATTTAATTTAACTATTTATTAATTACTAAGGCGTGTGTTCTTAGCTGCTCTCGTTTGAGTTATGAAGCGTGTTCAACAGCGTCTCCGCGTTTTATATGCGGCATGCGTACGCGCCTCGATAGGGAGTTCCCTCGTATAGTAACTATTGCCTATTCTATACACATGCGTCATCCATTGATGAACGGACGCGTGATTTTCAATTAACCTTGTGTGAAATCGATTTGTTTTGAAAGTTATTCCCCCCGTGTGATTTTTAAAGTAATTTTGGAAATTGGATACTGTTTATTATGCCAACTAACCACAGTAGATATGAAATTATAAATAGAATAAGCTATAGATAGATAAGTAATTAGGTACCTTATCGACGTCTGTAACAAAGTATTTGAATTGATTTGAATAAGTAGTAACAATTCCTATGTTGTTAGACGCTCGCTTACGGCTTACAAATATGTACTACATAGGAAGTAAGTATAGGTATGTAGGGGTCAGATGTTATGAGATGATATAGCGACTATATTATCTTACCTGGGTATATCTATAGAACATAGATTTTTATATAATGAGGATAAAAGATATAAAATCTAAATCTGAAAATAATAACACTAAATCATAAAAACTGTAATCATGAAAACGTTTTAGAAATAAGTCGATTAGTCGCGGGGCACTACCTATTAGGCACATGAACAACGTAGTTTTTATAATAGTACGATTTTCAGTGGATTTTACCTATTATAAAACACTTTATAAAAATGCTATTTAATTTTTATATAATATAGGTACTCCACTTAGGACTTATTTCTTCATCTTCAAGTAACATTCCGAGTACCCACTCACATGTTTTGTCTTTGTCACTTGATATAAGAGACTAACTTTACTTGAAGGTCGTGAAATAGACCCTTACAGTATAAGCCCTTCACTATAACGTTTTAAAAAACTGCTGTAACAATATTTATGTGGTACCTAGTCGGATTTATTAGGGTAAATAAAAACCCCCTAGTTTTCAAAACCCGTAGTAAATACTTAAATTAGCATAAGTAAATAAACAGTAGAGCATATCCTGCTTAATTTATGCCCAAATTTTCCTCAATCATTCAAATAAAACGTACACAAACAGGATAGCCTACTTGTATTATACTATTGAGTAATTACTGTGAACATAAAGGTCATTGCTCGTTATTTTTTCATCAGACACCATCGTCATACCATATACAGCCAACCGCAACACCAACATACAGGATATGTATTAGGAAGTCACCGGAAGGTCTCACGGACCATTTTGAATACCAACCAGGAGCGGATTCAGGTAGGGGGTAGAGGCAAAAGAATCTCGCCCTCCCCAAATTAACTACACTCTTTCCAAAATAATAGGTGCAGAATCAAACCCTGACTAAATTAATTAATGTAATGTTTCCTATATTTTATGGGATTGAAAGGCAAGATCAAGATAGCATGCGAAAATGTTGAGTTATTATCACCGGTCACAACGCCCTTGGTCCCGGTTGTAGTACTAACATCATTGACAGATGACATTAATCACCTAGAGCTGAACACTCGAAAATTTATTAACAAAAATGTCTCACAACGCAGAAAGGAAGTAAAACTAATTTGCAGTAGACTGCTCACCTATTTAATAAGTACTGTTCTAATTGCAGAAGACTGCCCACTTTCAAGTGCAATCCAATGGATTTCTTTACACATTTTAATCTGGGTCAAGCTCCGTCCAAATCCTAAATCCGTCTCTGTAAGCAACTTACGAAAAGGTGATTATTAATTTAAATAATTACGTGACACAGATCGTGTAGGTGACTCCCAAAAAACTTGTTCCATTTTCATCGACGACTGCTTTGGCAATTCTTATTTTATAGTTATTTATGGTACAAGCGAGGTAAGTTGGTGATTACTTCCGAGGCGCTATTGAGGCCCGAGCCGTCAGGCGAGGGTCTGAAGATAGCCGAGGATAGTAATCATCAATACTCGCGTGTACCATACAACGTTTTTCAACACATTTGCGAAGAAATTATAATTTTTCGCTAATAAATAAACAGTTTTTCTATTCGCGCGCATCCAACACAACAATGGTGATCGCCAAAGACTAAAATAATATACTTACTTATTAAAAAAAAATCGAATGAATGAATGAATGGAATCGACCATAGACCTACCAAAAGTAAGGCAACATAGTTGAAGTTTGTTTTTAAAATGTATGGACACCATTTTTTTGGTGTCGAAACTTTTTTTAAAAACAAAGCAATTTAAAAAAACAATCTATAACTCACTAGTGAATAAAACGTGTCATTATTCAACTGATTTTGCAAAAATAAGAGCCCCTTTATGAGCAAGTGTGTTGAAAAATATATTTTTGGATTTTAAAATGTTACCTACCTACAAAAAAATATAAATAAGTTTCAAATGGTAATCAAATAACTTGTTTTGTGGCGTTGACTTTGGAAACTTGTATTTTTATTTATTTTATATCAAACTTATTTTAAGCTAGGGTATTGCCCGCATTAATTCTGATTTTGGATAAAAAATAATAACCTCATAGATAAATGTAAATACAGGTTAATAAAAATTATAAGTATGCCTAAATTGATCTAAATCCATTTTGCATCGCGTTATTGACTAACAACAAAATCTACAAAACTTTCCCATTTTATAGCTATGCGTAGAATTTTATAATTAGCCAAGATAGTTTTTAGAAAACCAAAATTTTATGGACACGTGCCAAATCAACTAAATTCTACCAAGTAATATCTACGTAACAGTTTCTTAAAAATGAGTCCAACAGTCCAAAAGACTAATAAATCGAATCACAAATTCCGCGTAATCAGTTCACGTACAATTTTCCTCAATACTTACAAATATTTTCCAATAAACTTCTTGACAACAATGCAATTTTAAAATTAGTTACAATTTCTTATCTTTATGTAATAATCTTGATAAAAATTGAATCATAACGTTACGTTGACTTTGTGAGTCATTCTCATTGAGGTGTTCTCACTAGATAGGCTGGCTGTTACCGAATTGATGCAATGTAAATGTGGTGAGTCACTCGGCCTAAGGGGCTCGATTGGAACTTGTTTCATCCAGACAGACAGGTGCGTCAGCGCAGTCTTGATTTTAACGGGTTTTGAATTTGGAACCAAGGTTTGGGGGGAAAGTAACAAAATGATCAATCGTCTACTTTTACAGACTTTTCGTTAACTTTTTTGGAGGCACGGTAATTCCCAGCTAGAGGGTCAAAGTCTACTTTTGAGTACTAGGTATTAATTATTCTGTGCTTTTGATCGAATCATCATATAAGTACCTAAATGCAATTGCGACATTGTCGTAATAATAAAAATATATGTCTGATCTGCAAAACAATTGCTTAAATATATTACGAATAAGTTATCGGAATTACCTAAGTATCTAATTTTATCAATCATCACAATTTCAAATTATTTAGAGTTTGAGTTTGAAAAATTTCCAACCTTATTTTATACTTACTTATCTAAATATAAAAATGCAATTTAATAAATATTAATTAGCGAAACTTATGATAAGTAAGTATTTTTTTTTTTAATCTGATTTTGATAATTTTGAATATAAATATGATTAGCGCGTTCAACAAACAGACAGTCTTTTAAACTTACTTATAAGTTTAGTAAAGATTAGATTTGATTTAACTATCCCCATTTGTAAAAAGGAAGTAGATATACTCGTAATAATAAAATTATAAACACGAACTAAACTACGAAAAAATAACAATTTTAACTTTCCAAGTATTTTAGTCACTATAATCTATTCATTTGGCGGTGAGACAAAATGTAAACAAACCATGAAAAAGGTTATTTTGTATGTCATGTTTTATCAATAATACATAGACTACTCCCTACTGACTACTTGATATTTAATTAATCTTTGAAATATAGAATATATAACATACTAGCTTTAGCCTTCAACTTCGTTCGCGTGTAATAATTATTTTGACACGCGACTTCATTTACGTAGACGGTGAAAAAACAGTTATTCTGTGCCACCGTGCACTAGCCGGGTCGCCTTGTCGTAGTAACTATTTAGTAATCTGTGGCCTTGATCATAATTTTGCTGTAATGTTATTTTAAAACTAAGATATCTTCTAAAATACTTATTGAAATCAAATCATGTAAAAGGCAAATTTCTTTTAGATTAAATACTTTTGCAATATAAGCGCAAAAATGAGTTTTTTACGACTTCACATTAGAAACCCCTAGATTTATCAGTGTTTCTCTACAATATCATGCATGTATTATACATATAAACTTTCCTCTGGTATCACTCTATTAAAAAAACCGCTTCAAAATCCGTTGTGTAGTTTTAAAGATTAAAGCATACATAGGGACGGACAGACAGCGACAGCAACTTTGTTTTATAAGTACTATTTAGTAACCATAGATGAAAGATTGGTTAGATACCGCGATACCTGATGAGATGCATATATTATTAATAGTTACTCGCATGTTCACACTGCCAGCGAGTAACTATTATGATCACGGATGAACAGTTCAGTTCATCCGTGATCATGGCGCTTGCAACAGCGTCGAAATATTGGCGACCTCGATGGCAGAGTGGTCACCATGCCGGACTACCATTCGTAAGGTTGCGGGTTCGATTCCCGTGCGGGGTGAATATTTGTGTGAACCACAAATGTTTGTCTCGGTCTGGGTGTGTGTGTGAATGAGTGTGTGCGTAGTTTCTGATACCCTAGATACAAGTTTCGAACTTAGTTAGGGGTCAGTTACTATAATGAGATGATGTAGTGAATGATTATGTTATGTTATGTTATGTTATTGGAAACTCGAAATCACGACCTTTGAGCAATTGGTAGGGAATAAGACACTTTGGCCATAAAATAATACCGGTAATGCGTCTCGGAGATTTTTTGTCAAAGCATATACAACAGCCCGAATCAAATGATTAGACAAACGCCTAATCCAACGGATAGCTGTCGTACTACAATGCATTTTTTGAGTAAATATATTAATATATGTGTCTGTCTGTGGTCACGATACTCACGATAATTTTTCGACAATCACTAAACAGGTCGACATGCTCATAACCTATAGTGTGTGTAAAACAAATTGCAACGATGCTATGCGGAAATGGTGTTTAGGGTTCAGGTTACTTTACGTTTTTTTTATTTCAATACTAGCTGACCCGGCGAACCGCCTTAGCGTAGCTTTGATGCACTACTTTATTTTGTCAAAATGCAGTATTTCGAGTTCTGCGGCCTAATTTTGTACGTCTGCTTGGTGGTCTATGGCTGTGAATGACGTTGACATACGTTACGCGCGTTTTTTAAAATATGCAAAATTAAATGTATTTTTTTATAATCTAATTGAGATATTTTCTTATTTTTTTTGCGTAAGAACATTCTACAGATTCTGAGAAAACTACAAAAGAAAAAGCCAAATCGGTCTAGCCGTTCTCAAGTTACGACGTGATAACGGGAAACGGGTTTCATTTTTATATATATAGACTAGCGGCGCCCTGCGGTTTCACCCGCGTAGTTCTCGTTCCCGTAAGAATATGGGGATAAAATATGCTAAAGACCTTCCCACTGAATCACTCTATCTATTAAAATAAACCGCATCAAAATCCGTTGCGTAGTTATAAAGATCTAAGCATACATAGAAAGCGACTTTGTTGTATACTGTTTTTGATGATTACACGAAATTTGGTTCTTGAAGTATTATTTTTACACAGTTTCACCACGCAAACTGACATTTTACTACGTATTATGTTCAAAATTTAATAAAACATTAGGAACATACGCCTCACAGGCAGCTTGCAGTATGACTGGCTTGGATACGCCGGGTATGTATGTACGTGTAGTATTTGTTGCCGCATTTGACCACGTCGGCGATACCTACCGAACACAGCGAAACCAATTCTTTATCTAAGGTAGTAATAGTAATGACGATGATAATTGACATTACTAAAACCTAAAAATGCTGTGAATCTCAAACTATGGATACATTTTAATACTACTAAATGAAGGTGAACAGTCATTTTAAGTAATGAAAGTAAAATTAATAGTTTTCGTATTTAGCCGGATTGTACCCGTCATTTTTACTCTTTTTTTAGAACTTGTTGACGTGAGTGTTTTCTTCCCGATTATATAGTAAAGTTTACTATACGTAAATTTTTGATAATTCTTTGTTTAAAGTAATTATTGTATTATGTTTTATATTCAGTTATCGTTAAATTTCTGTTATCTGAACGTTGATTTTGATGAAAATAAGTGAACCTGGTTCAAACAGCGCTTGCACTTTTACTTCGCCGAAGATCCAAACATACACCAAGACGTTCTACGGATAAGGAGACTGACGGAGACTGACGATTCGTATCCCTACAAAAATTATATTGTGTATAACGACTTCACGAGCCTCCGTTTACCGATTTGTAAAAGAAAAAAAGGAAAATCCATGTTGGAGCTCTTCTTCTTCTGAGGATCACCAATAAATAGTTGTTTATTTATTTTGTAGTAAAACAATTCAAGTGCTTACATGAATTGTTTTTACTTGTACTCAACTCATCCTGTTTATTACCTTTTTATTGATTTTTACACTAAACTAAATTACTTATAGACGACTTATCAAAGATGCCTACTTAGTCTTATTTTACTTTCATATTTATAACTCTAAAAAAGCAATATTTTTTTCGCCTAAAAGAGCTAAAAGTTTGACAACCAGTATTTCTTTGTTTACATTTTGTCTCACGGCTAAATGAATGAACTATAGAGAGATGAACCGTGCCAATTTTTATTTCTTGAGAAATGAAAAACAATTTTCTTTCTGCGAACGGGATCAATTCAAAATCATTTACTACGCAGAAACAGATTATCGGATTGGCATTCGTTCAAATTAAATTGAACCATGAGTGGGATTTGGTTTAGATAGTTATAAATAAATAAATATCATTACATCAGCAGTCAGCTGTTGATAAAGTAGGTAACAATAATCAATCACAATTTTTCATCTTCAAGGTTCATTTTGTATTTTATACATAGCGTCGCCCCGCGGTTGCACCCGCGTAGTTCCCGTTCCCGTAGAAATATAGGGATAAAATTATGCTAAAACCTACCCACTGAATCACTCTATCTATTAAAACAAACCGCATCAAAATCTGTTGTGTAGTTTTAAAGATCTAAGCATACATAGGGACAGAGGGACACAGATCAAAGATTAATTAAATATCAAGTACCTACCTAGTCAGTAGTGAGTAGTCTATGTATTATTGATAAAACTTTACATATAAATAACCTTTTTACTTACATCTTACTTACTATAAGTAGATATACTTAGGTACATAAAACACAAAAAAATCTAAATAAAACTATGTCTGATCACTATTCTGCCGTGCTAATATTAAATGCAGTAATCGACATTTTATCGAATTTGTTTTTTTTACAAAAATGATACCACAAGACTCGTATCTACCTGTTGGGGTGAAAATAATAATTAAAAAAAAATTGGTTCTTACTAAAACGATAACGACAAATGCAGCATATGGATCAATTTCATGTGACTTACAAGTATAAACGCAGCAATATCCGAACACAAGAATAAAACACAGTATTTGTGTCTTTTATACAAGTTTAAAACGCAGTATTAATTGCTTACTAGGCTTAAATGCAGTATTTGTACACTTAACTGTGTTTTATTTAGCAATTTTTAATAATAATATTGTAGTTTCAAAATTTAAACGCAGTAAAGAGACAATACTGCATTTTAGCGTTGTATCATTGACGCGTTTCTGTGTGCGGAGCGTGTTTCAAACGCACGTACTGCACTTTTTACAAATACCTAGTTTACTCAAATTATAATATAGGAATATAATATTCCCGTTTAATATTTGCTATTTAGGCATGTTATGCTTATTAAGAGTAAGGGGGAGAATGACAATAACATCTAGTCAGCCCCAACTGTCAACCTCACCTGCACGACCCGGACGTTTGGAAACGAACGTTCAGGTACGACGGCTTTCGGCTATCGTGGTGCTCCCTGCTGGATAACTGACAAGGCAATGACGACCGAGCTGTGGCGGGATAACCACTCACCTGCTCGGGCAACTGAGCAGAAGAGGCTGCAGCGACCTTGGGATCTAAATAATTCCTAAAACGTCTGGCGCAGAAGGCAATGGGAAACCACTGCGACTACATTCCCAAGAAAGTCACATGGAAGCACAAGAAAATGAGTCACGATCGCCATGCGAGCCGATTAGCAACCGGCGCCGTGCTGCGTCCGGGGCGTGCGGTGTGAAATTAGATACCGGCCTTGGAGGGGTAGCATTCCAGGCCCCCCAAGGAAATTCTGCTACTGGGAACACCATCAAGCTACGACGACACCAAATGATAGGGACATGGAATGTGCGCGGCTTAAACCAACCCGGGAAACTTACCGTATTGGAACTAGAGTTAGTCAGAGTCGGTGTAAACATCTGTGGACTTAGCGAGACCCACTGGAGAGGAAGCGGTCATTTATTAACAGACCACCACGTCATCTACTTCTCTGGCAACGACAGCATCAGCAGTAACGGTGTGGCCTTCGCAATACCTTTACAGCACAGAAACTGCGTGATGGGGTATGAGCCTGTAGGTGACCGGATTATCAGCATCAAGATAAAGGCTTCACCGATGAATCTTAACCTAATCCAGGTATATGCTCCAACCTCTGCCGCCAGTGATGAGGTTATTGAGAGATTTTACTCCGAGTTAGGAACTGTCATAGCGAAAATATCGAACAGAGAGTTATTAGTCCTCATGGGTGACCTAAACGCTAAGATCGGAGAAAATGCTCATCAGCTAGCCAAATGCGCGGGAAAATTTGGACTTGGGAAACGGAATGATCGAGGTGAACGCGTAATACAATTTGCTTCAGAAAACGACTTGGTAATTGCAAATAGCCTTTTCGAACATCACCCTCGAAGACTGTACACTTGGGTATCGCCTGATGGGAATACCCGCAATCAGATTGATTACATCATGGTTCGGTCGCGATGGCGATCGTCGGTAACAAATGCTCACACATTGCCTGGAGCTGATTGCGGGTCAGATCACCAACTGTTGATCTCTAAAATTAAACTCAAGCTGACAGCGGCTAGATCCACCAAAAAGCCAAAAAAGTTAGAAGTGAAGGATGCTGAGAAATTCCGTTCAACTATTGAGCATAATTGGTCACAATGGACTGAAGCAGATCTAGTCAACGAAACGTCTGATGCACTATGGGACCGGGCAAAGAGGCTTATTACTACAGCTGTCTCAGAATCCGCACCTTCGACCAAACCACACAAAAAGCAGTACTGGATGACTGATGGTACTTTCCAGCTTGTCGAGAAACGGCGGACAATGAAAACAACCGGAGCGGAAGTCAAGGATCTGAATAAAATGTCGGCACAAATACAACTGAAATGCAGACAAGATCATAATGCCTACTTCCGTATAAGGAAATTGAGGCCCATGCACATAGATATGAATCCAGGGATTAATTGATTTGATTTAACTAAAATGACTGCTAAAGTGCCAACTTTTTTTTTAAGTTTTTTTATTTTAAAATTTGCATAGCATTTTTTTTTGTATTTTGTGCGAAAGCAATTTTGATTTAACTTTGATTTTGAATTTTGTTATGTCTTTTATAAAACTTACTCGTAAATAAATGTTCATGAAGGTATTTTAACTACTACTTAAATTATTTTATTTAATAAACTACATTTTAGACATAAAACACTAATTATTATTTATTCCTCACTTCACTATACCTACAATCTCCCCAAATTAATATATTCGAATGCTAGTACAACACGCAGTATATAACAATTCCTAAGATAAAATGCAGTAATAAGCACTTATACTGCATTTTGCTTTAAAATACAATTGAATGACTACCTAGTAATACATAGTTAAAGGGCAGTATTCAACATTTATATGAAAATTAAATATATTTTTCCCTTAATTATTTAATGTAATGATTTGTTTTAGTTTTTTATACTATAATAATAATAAATCAAAAACATTTGTCTGCACATGACGTAAAGTTTGTAAAAATACCTTTTACCGCGTTTATCTCGAAACCGCCATTTTGCGAGTACTGCATTTAAAATTACGACGGCAGTATTAGGGTTCGCTAAAGATCGATCTAATATAGCTAGCTTCTGGAGGGGTCCATATTGGCTCACCTAAAGTTCTTTACCCGAAAATGTTTTTCCTAACTATTTGTAGTCCGAATGATCATTCTTCCTAAAATTTTTCATCCTAAAGTTTTAATTCATACTATTTGTAGTGCTACCGACGATGCTCATAACACTGATGTTTCCGAAAATTTTAATTACTAATATCATCAATGTAAATATATTTAAACTCCTACTGTTTTTTATCATAACGCTTTTATCCCTAAACATACTTACCATAATATTTTCACTCATACTCAGAAAGAAACATTTACCAAGTGTAATAAAAAATATATGTGGGTAGAAGATGATATTTATAGTTTTAATGATTATTATACGACTCGTTTACGGTTATGCTTATGGCCTGGGAGTTTACCATAACCATAACTAAAGGACCAATTCGGTTCTGGCACTTCGCCGGCCGCTGCCGCGGCACGCTCGCTACGCTCGCTCGGCTCGTGCGTTGGGGTCACAGTTCTAACATAACCTAAACCAATAATTAGAAATAGGACCGATTCGTTACTGGAACTTGACTGAATGATTGGAGCAGGACTCTGGTTTTGCTCGCTCGGCTCGTGCGTTATATGTTATACCTACATGTTATGTAAAAACAAAGTTACGAAAAATTTATGTATATAATATTGATTATAATAAATAAAAATAAATCTAAACAAAAAAGATATGACTTTGAATAATAGTATGAACGATGGTTATGTTGAGAAAATATAGGAAAACAAATGTTTCGGAATTAAAACATTAGTGACAAAGATTTTAGGAGTTGCGATTGTTAGGATAAAAAATGTTAGGAAGAAAATTTTCGGATTTCCAATTATCGGAGTTGAAATTTTAGGTGAACTTTGGCGCACCCCTTCTGGAGAACTAGCTTCAAAACATAACACATAAGTACATACCTATACATAATTTTAAACAGTAAATTATCTTATCCTATGATCAATATCAACTAACAACTGCGTGGCTACGTAATCATATAAACATAAATATATGAGGAATTTCCCGTATAACAATACATAAAGATAAAATATAATAGATAAATAATATTTTACGTAGATAATAGATACATTATTATCAACTATTGATTAGCTACTTGCTTACCTACATTTTGACTTCGGGGGTTTTTTCGCTATAAAATTTATCATTTTTATAATCGGTTATCAGGTGTTGAAAGATAAATGATAGTACTAGTGAAGTGATATTTATGTAAAGTACCTGTGTTAAGTAGTAAATTATATAAGCATATGTACTTACTGAGGTATATAATATTGTGAATATAAAATGAATCGCAAAATGTGTTGGTAAGCGCATAACTCAAAAACGCCTGGATCAATTTGGCCAATTCTTTTTTTATTGTGTTTGTTATTGTCAGGAGAAGGTTCTTATGCAAAAAAAATCTGGAAAATCAACGGGAAAATTGGACCCGTGCGAAGCCGGGGCGGACCGCTAGTTGTGAATAATAACGATTATTTGGGTTGTTACATGTTTTTTGGGTTACTAAGTATATAGGCATACTTAGGAGTTTGTTTCAATGCAATGCTCTAATCTCAGGAATTATATATCAGGTTCTAATTGAAACATTTTTAGAAAGAGAAAGAAAACATTCATTCGGACACCAATACAGAGACAAAAGAATCGGAGAAAAAATAAAAAGGAAAGTAGTGTTAGTGTTTGATAGCCCATTTATCGTGGAAAGCATAGAACATCACTCTTCGACCTAGAGGAGCGGAACCTTGCGACAGAGCTTGTACAATTTTATGGACCTATTCTTTTTCTAGGAGAATGTTGAATGATGAAATGAGTTCTGGTCCTCAAAAATATAAAGTCGACGCGCTAAGAAGAATAAGGAGAATGATTAGGCCCGCTAGGTAAACTGATTTACTTAATAGATAGAGAGAGATGGTAAGCTTAATGACTAAGTAAGTACCTATCTACTTTTTCAATTACTGTCTACAATAAGGATTTACAATTAAAAATAGTCGTGTCTAGTCTAGACTAGATCTTAAAAAGGTCTCTCTAAGAAACCTTGTAAGGAAATGATTAATAAGGTGTATTAGTAATGTACCTACTTACAGTAAGACTGAGGCCGAACGAGCGTAATTTTGTGAGTCTTAAGTCGCAGAATTTCGTTCGCAGAAATTCTGCTGCTTTCAGTTTCATAGAAAAGTCTAAGTCCTATTTGATTTGATTCACACGGCGACGCAAAATGAGTTGTCTGCCGACTCACACGCATGATATCAACTGAATTTCGGTCGGGGTGAGCTGGGTAGCTTACACAATACAAGGATCCGTACAAATGTTTCGGATTACAACTGAAAATACTTCCGTTCGTGTGGCAGGCTAACCGAATTTCAGTTGAACGTTTTCGTGACTCATTTTACGCGACTCACAACTCACAATATTACGCTCGTTTGGCCTCACCCTAAGATGGCCTAACCACTAGTAAAAGAGTAAGAAATATAAGTATATTTTTTCTAAATTCCTGTTTCATGAGTCATCGTCCCAATCCAGTATTCCCATACGTGCCTTCCAATCGGACATTCCATGGAAGCAATGCAAAAAAACTCTACATTGCTTTACTCTGGTTAACTGGGCCTTAGCTCGTTACAAAAAAGTATGGTATAAGTATACCTTTGACTGTGAGTAACTGTACTATGATTTAATAGGTTGGCTTTCAGTAATTATTATGTTTGTATTATTGCGAACTCAAGTATCTATCGTCTTTGGAAATTCCTTGTAGATTTTATTCTTGGGCTATGGGCCGCTCATTTTCATTCCCAATTTCAGACCCTTTAGAGACAATAAGCCTTTGTTCCTCCCATAGTTTCAAAATAAAATAAGTGGTCGTGATCACTAACATTAAAATTAAGTAAGTACCTATAAGTTATTGCGCTTTTCTATAAGTACCAAAATAAAGACGAAAATACAAACGCCATACCAATTGTATTTTTAATTTATGTTCAAAAAATAACTAAACCTCCTTACATTTAAAACAAACGACCACATAGTATAAAACACTATCATAATCATCTCAATATTACCTCATACAAATCTAACATCATAGTAACTATCACATAATCTGTGTTCTCTGTCATATGGTTGAAGGTCAATAAACCGATGAAGCAATACAGGATATTAGCTCTTTTGTTTTTTATTAGAGCTAGCGAATAGATCTAGTTCAAACTAGTTTTTGTTTGAAAGAAATGACGTGTGTTTATTTGTTTTAGAGCAAATACATAATTTATGTGGTAGATATTTGCTTACGTTTGACCGTTACAAGGTCAGAAACCAAATCAATTGATTCGTTTGAGTTTTGTATTTGTTTTGCCTTTTTTGAGTTCTTAGATTATGTGTTTAAATGATAAATCCACTGGTATTGATTATCTTTGATTTACACGAACACTACACATTGAAATAAAACACTTAAACGGATTTTTCTCGTTGAAACGTCAGAAAATGTTTTTAAAGCAAAATACAACTACGACAAAAATCCGTGTTTTATTTCAAAATCCACTGGTAAATTAGACCAGTGCTAAGCCGGACAGATTCCTAATACTTACTTAAGTTTAAAACAAAGTCTATTCCTGCACACTGTCTCTGATCCCTCTATTTTCATTATTACTTATGTTAAAAATTAAATAAAATAAAAATAAATATCAAAACATAACATTTGAAAATTGTTATAAATAACTTTTATCTCGGAATTTTGTAAACGACTTACCTATATTATTATAGTAATTCAAGAGAGCATTACTTAGCTATATCTACGTACCTACACTTAAGTCTAATAAATTTAACGCCGATCAAACAGTAACAGTATAAAAATATTGATGAGTCCTATCCCAAACGAATAACGCAACATAATTTCTCGTAACAGATAAACATATTTTGAGAAATTCCGTTTTAAAATACTTACGTCAAAATGTTTTTGATAACACCAAGGAATTGATAAGATTAAAGTTACATAGAAAGTGATTCATATAATGATTAAGACATTGTTTACTAATACAGAAAGGATTGGACTTTGTTATTGGACATTGAACTCAACTGACTGTTATTTTGGTTAAGATAGCTTGATTAAATAATGAGTACCGGTAGTATCAAATAAGTACTAGCTGTATCCTGGATGCATAATAATTATAATCTACACTAATAATAAAAAGCTGAAGAGTTTGTATCTAATATATAAAATTCTCGTGTCACAGTTTTCGTTGCCATACTCCTCCGAAACGGCTGGACCGATTCTCATGAAATTTTGTGAGTCAATTCAGTAGGTCTGAGAATCAGCCAACATCTATTTTTCATCCCGAAATTCCCACGGGAACGGGAACTACGCGTGTGAAACCGCTAGTTAAATTATATTAAAAAGGTGACCTTAAATAAGTAATAAAAATACATAAAGAGCATTATAAAATTTATATTTGGCCTACTTAAACTAAATTACATACTACAATAATAGTAGGTAAATGAGTTTGTTTACATAAGCTTTTCTTAACTGATTACATAAGATTCACTTCTTAAACTATATCCCTCTTATTAGTAAACTAGGAATAACAACGGTTTATCTAATCTACATTTATTCTCTTTCTACACTAATTTTAAAACAGGAAAAGAAGATTTTGCAGATGTGTCTTATAACTAGAAATAAAACATTGGATATTTTTATATTTAAATCCTCACAGGATTTGATTAACTTGGGTAATAATAACGCTGGGACTACTAGTCATTCATACACATGTATGAAAGAGAGAAAAGTAGATTAACTAAACATATCACTACATAGTATAAATCCAAGTCGCTTTCTGTGTCCCTATGTATGCTTAGATCTTTAAAACTACGCAACGGATTTTGATGCGGTTTGTTTTAATAGATAGAGTGATTCAGTCGGAAGGTTTTTAGCATAATTTTATCTCCATATTCCTACGGGAACGGGAACTACGCGGGTGAAACCGCGGGGCGCCGCTAGTACTAATATAAACGTGAATTAACTACACCGTTGCTATTCCTCGTTTATTAATAAGACGTTAAAACTGCATTAGAGCAAGCATCGCATTTGGCACGTTGATAAACTGTATTAATTAATATTGAACTTTAATCAGATATGATCCTTATTACAAATGAATAGAGTTTAAAATAGTACTTATATGTATAAAAGAGATACATTTTACATTAGCTTGAGTATTTCAAATAATCAATAAGTGCAATCGAATATGAACATTTAATACATAGAGTGCATTTTCTAAAATTACAGTTGTTAGCACGTATGTAAATCAGTTTTGATATAAGTATGTATGTATTTTATTAATTAAAATTGTATAGTTATTTAGAATAATACACAAAATCCAAGGTTAATTAAGTTAATATACCTTAAAGAATATTTTCAATTTTGAAATGAAAATTACATTCGAACCAAATACATAATTATTTAGAAAAAAAATTGAGATTGAAAACATTTGAGATTTTATCACAAAATACGATAAATATTCGATTAACAAAATTATTCTTAAAATTATATCTCACTGTAAAAAAAGTATCTAAATAAAATATCACTGTTTGGATAAAACAATTATAATTGCATTTATTTTTCCTTATAATTTTACAATACAGGCCAATAAAGCCCTATTTAAAAATATAGTTCGGTTGCAGAATATTAATAACCAAACTATAGTTAAATAGCTAACTTACTACAATAGTTAGCATAACCAAAATTCCTAACGTTTATTGCAATATCTTTAGGCCGTGTTCACACCAAACTGACTGTCAGCCATCGAAAGTGAGCGAGTGTTACGCAGTTGATTGTATTTCCTTACATATTCAGTTTTTCGTTCATACCTAACCGACAAAACGTTATTAACCCCCGACGCAAAAAGAGGGGTGTTATAAGTTTTTTTTTTTGTATTAAAGGGGACTTACATGCGAGTGTTCTTAGACATGTTTGATAAAAATCGGTTGACCCGTTTAAAAGTTATGGGGGTTTGAAAATACTTTTGTTTTCACGTTTACTCTAGGGCTCACAGTTGACGGCCGACTGTCAGTTTGGTGTGAACACGGCTTTATATCCAATTTTTTTGCACATTTTCCTACGTTCAATAATTTAACTTAATCTAAATACGGTAATAAACAATTGTCTACAATACTAACGTTCATATGCCAACTGAAATGGTTCACCCCTGGCACTGTGACCAAGTGTAAGCGACCGCTTTGGTCAAGGCTCTTAAGACCTATGAGGTCTTCGGTGTAAATGTTCTGTGACCTCAGCTCTATAACTGTTTCATTTGTGTCGTAGTAGCCGAATTGACTGTAAGGAAAAAAAACATTAAATTGAAAATTTAAAAAACCCCAACACAATTACTTATAAACCCCCATAACATAACGGGTCAACCGATTTTCATCAAACATGTCTAAGAACACTCACACGTAAGTCCCCTTTAATACAAAAAAAAAAAACGAAATTGAAATCGGTTCATTAGTTCGGGAGCTATAATGCCACAGACAGAGAGATACACACACACAAACATACACACACAGACACGTCAAACTTATAACACCCCTCTTTTTGCGTCGGGGGTTAAAAATGATTTGGGTTAAAATGTTGTACAAGTAATTATACAATATCTACGTCATAATAACTAATTGCGTTTGGTTTGATCTTTTTGTTCAGTTGTGGTAATTTCAGGATAAAAATTATCTTATGTGTTATTTGTGGTTCTAAGGTACGTCTTTTACCTAAATCAGTTCAGTAGTTTTACGTGAAAGAGCAACCAAACATCCATATAAGTTTTACTTTTTCTTTTCTTTGTTTCTTTTTTTCATATCGACATCCATATACATATACAAATTTATTTTATTTAAGTTTTTTTTTGTATTTACCTGCTTTGCCAGGGCGTAATGACGTTGTCATCGGGTCCACCAATCAGAACGAGCCGTTTCAGTCTTAGCAAATTCTGCTTGAATTCCTCTGATTTTGCAGATCTGAAAATAATTAAAAATGAAATTAAGTAATATAGCTAATGTTTTCTGATAAGATTTTACTAAAAAATAAATAATCTGGATCACCTTAGTTGTCTTAATTAGAGTTTTAATGAAAGTAAATAAGTTCTTGAAGCAAGGAGTAACAAACTCTAGAACTACACGATTTAGACGAAATATGTTACAATTGTATCTAATAACTGGAATAGTATTTTATTTTATAGGTTTTTTTTAAATAAATCGTGGAAAAATAGTGCGACTGAAAAACGTGAATCACGCGAGTAAAATCAGAGGGCATACATATAGCTGTACTGTAACACAAGGTTGAAAATTAGTTCTGACCGAAGTACTTACAAGTATTTTAATAATTTATGCACATCTAATTATGCCAATGTCAATGACATTTAATGTTTTAATTTATTATTATAAACAAAATGCGTATTTATATTATAATTGCAATAATTTATGACGTTATTGATAAGTTAATCATACGACCTTAAAATATATTTAAAGAATTATAAACAATTTGTATTGAAAATAATTCAAAACAATAAAAATATAACACTTTCATCAAATAAAAAGTATAATATAAAAGTGAAAAAAATTATAAAATGTTACAAAAAGTCAGGTTCCACCGAGATTTGAACTCGGATCGCTGGATTCAGAGTCCAGAGTGCTAACCGTTACACCATGGAACCGCTTGAAGAGCTTCCTAAATTTCGCGATCCATATCTAGGTCACGTTACGTCATCATAGATTGTATTAAATAAATTGGCATACAATGTTACCGAATGTTACGTATTTACTCATGAAATGTAATATACGACATTATTGACGCAACACTTTAAATTATTGAGGTCAATTTATATAAACATGTCTTATTTAGTTTATTAGTAAGCATTTAATTAAGAACTTTGATAAATAATATAATATGGATTTATCATTGAATGCAAAATGTACTGGAAATATTGTTTTTATAGTAATCATGGTTATTAGCATTCAAATTATTATAATTAACGGGGTACAACAGCGTCGAAATATCGGAAACTCTAAACATATACTTAATATACATGGTAAATATCCCGTTAATTATAATAACTTTTTTTGCTTACTGCAATATTTTTCTAGCGAGACTTTATAGGCCTCCAACTACCATACCACACAATCAATTATACCACTTATCCCCATAACAATAAGATTCAATACTCACTGCACATGATTATTGATATAAGGTAAGTACACGCTGTACTTCTCGTAAAGGCTCTGATGGTAGGGATCCTTCCAATAATTGCCTACAGACGTGTGTTGGCCGACGTGGGAGTAGAACAACTCATAGACTGTATCTTTGACTAGGCCGGGGAATACTAGGTGGAGGAAACCGGCTGGAAAAATAAAGAACAATTGATAAGGTATTATTTTTGAAAATATGTCTATAAGTAAGTCCTATTATTATTAATATAATGAATGTTATTTTGGATTTTTGTTTGTAATTAATAAACTCAAAACATAATCAAACAATCCAAAAAACGATCCCAAAATTCCAATTTAATTTAGTTATTATGTAGATAAGGGGATTGTTCTTCGCAATTACACTTTTAATTCTTTAGTCATTTCCAACTTGTAATTTATACCTGTCAAATAAGCTTTCTCAATAAAAATAATTTTAAAATGTATGTGCCTATTAAAATATGCAAACAAACTTACTTCCATACTGCCCAGCTTGCGGTGAACTCAGTGATATAAATGTATCAACTGATACATTAGAGAAAGTCTCCACTATACCCCGAGCTATGAGACCTCCTTGAGAATAACCTGGAATAAGGGATCTTTTGTAAGATAATGATTAAACAATAAGAAATGTCTTATGTCAAACAATAAACAAAGAAAATGAACAATTAATGTTATACTCAATGTTTTGTCTATTATCTTAATAATTTAACAGATATGTAGTGAGGATTAACTATTATTATTTTGTTTACTGTTTTCATGAGTTTAAGTAGTAAGATACATAGATATTGATATAATATATTGATAGCAATGATTAATACAATGGTATGATTTTTTCATTCATTTTGTTGATTTTTCGTAAAGTTATTTTTAAATCTTTTGCAAGCTCTTTAATATTATTCTGACCCCTTCAAACTTTTTTTTTACATCTGGACCGGACAGAGCAACATTACTCATCATTCAATAAATTGTTTTAAAGGATATATCAATCAAGATCAGTAAGATTTTTTAATTTTCAATTTCAATGAGGTCATTGAGACATTACTTCCCTGGTCATCCATGGTCATTAAGACAAATAAACTGTGTTACGGTGAAAAAACATTTTTTTTTCTTATTATTTCTTTTGGACTACCTATTGTAATATTTTCTTTTTTTTTATCTTTCCTCACCAATTAAATTAATCCCTTCAGGATGTTGCGCTGATATGTTGGCTATATCCAACCCAATCTCCAGCACTTGATGCCACATGGTCTCCAGACTTGACCAGCTCTCGAACCGGTTTACATTGTATATTAAAGTTCCTGGGTGTTTCTGGAATCAATATAATTGGGTTTTAGTTTAAGAGTTAGTTAATTAAAGTAAAGCTGGTTTTATTGTGGATTGGTAATGAAATGGTGATTTTGGAGTAGTTGAATTAAGACCAATTAATTATTGGGAATAACTAAATTAAAAAAAAAACACTTAAAGCTAATAAAAAAAAGTTTAATAACAAAAAAACTATTCAAAATATAATTACATTTGTCTCTTTTTTATTTCCATAGATTTCTGTTCAGTATTTTTTTTTCAAAATTCCTAATACACACCATACAAGGGCAGGACAAAAAAGTTTGAAGCTTTTTAATAAAAATAACTTTTTACCTCTTCAATTCTTAGTTTTATCATCTCCATACTCCCACTGCCAGTCATAATACCGTGAATTAAAACCACTGGCTTGTAACACATACAAGGAGCACATAACAATCCAAGGGCAAGAGTTAAAAGCCACATTGTGTTTTTTTTATATGAGGCAGAACAAAGAATTTTTTAATTCACAAAATTATTAGTTATTTTCTCAAGATTGTCTTGCGGAATAACTATTAAAACTGATTTAATATTGTAACTAAACTAAACATAAACAATCCTTATCTACGCAATATCAATACGGAATTAAATACGCGATTAAAATTGAAATTCACAATCACACCACCCACCACACAAAACAAAAATAAACAAATGTTTTCATGAGTCATGACGTCACAATTTATGTCATCAAAGTCAAATGTCACAAATGTCATGGTCAATTCGTTTTGCGTAGGCGTTTAAATGGCCTATTTACACTGACACTTTTTACATGCGAGAGTCAATTTATTAATTGTAATAAAAAGTCGTTTATTATTAAAAGCGCACAAACATTTTGGTCTAATCAAAGAATTTACAACATTCTTTAGTCAAACCAAAATGTTTGTCTTGTGCATGGGAGAAAATCTCGTATCTTAAAGGTTTCATGGCAGTCGCATAGACATTTTATTTTATTTTTGAAGTCCGATTAAAATGGTGATATATATGGTCCCATATTTACCCTTTGGATACGGAACCCTAACAATGCATTTTATTCATTTTAGATATTATCATGTTTCTTAGTAACATTTGCTTCTTAGGACGTAACACGATCGATTTCTATTTAGTTAAAAATAAAGAACATAAACATTTTCAAAATTTCCGGGTTCGATTCCCGTAGTGAGTAATAGTTTTTTCTAAATCTAGGAATGCGGTTTTTATTTTTACTAAAATCGATGACATGTTTCCTACGAGCATATCGTTGTATCTCTTATAGTTTCAGATTATCCCTCCAGTGACCGTTCTATTTTGGGTTATGGTATAATATTTTGCCATTTAAGAACCTATGAGGAGTATACCTTGGGTCTGTCTTGGCTTGGGTCGTGTCTGGCGTCACTAGGCTCTTCTCTTGGTCTATTAATATGGCGGCTCCACATTAGTGCCGCGAATTCACACGCGAATTCTCGCCGTGAATTCACGGAACGTCGGTCGTTCCGTGAATTCACGGCGAGAATTTCTGATCGGGGAACAGGCGTGAACGTGCGTGAACACCGCGAAAACCGTCCACATTAAAGTTCGCGATTGTTTTCGTGAACAAGCGCGAATACACGTTAATGTGGAGCTTCACGGCACTAATGTGGAGCCGCCATCAGCCTTCATGTAAATCATAGAATAAGGATCACGACCAGTGCCCTGTTTATCAAAACTCACAAGTCTACACGTTCACAAGTTACACTTTACAAAGAAGTTTTTACACGTTCGTGTAAATTACGTTTATCAAAAAAATCTACAGGACTTGTAGAATAAAACACTTGTAGGTTGTACTTGTAAGTTCTAAAATCAAAAATGTATGCCACATTTTTTTACGATTTTAGTTGAATATGTCGACTTAAACGCATGGCTGAATGGTATATTATCTGTGCCTAATATTGACGGGACATTAAAAAAAAGTAGTAGCGACAGTATTCCCGCCTATTATTTTTCGCCTTTCATTAAATTTATAGGTCGTCTCCATATGACCGTAGTCAATTCTTGTTTTATAAGTTGTCGGTTCTATTATTCTAATATTTTCATCATCGCTTGAGTCACTCGACCACATTTTAAAAGAGAAAATCAAATTTAAATTTTTTAATGTGGTACTAAGTAGGACACTCTTGTAAACTTGTAAGACTGAATGGAGAGTCTCTGAACACTCTCAGGATTTGCCATGATTTTCTACAACTTGTAACTTACAAGGGATTTTTTGATGAACGAAATCACGAATACAAGTGTGAAAATATACTTGTGAAATAAATAATGACACTTGTAACTCGTAAATTACACGTGAAGTTTTGATGAACACATATTTGTAATAATGAATTTTTTTACAGGAAAATTGCTTGTAATACAAGGCTTGTAAGTTTTGATGAACAGGGCACAGGATTCTCTCATAAAAGATCCTTGATGTAAACGCTCCATAGAAAATGGACAAATTAATGTCACAAAATTGTTTTCTGCCAATGGCAAGTCAAAAATCTGTCACTTATGAACAATTTAATTTAATCAATGTCAGAAACTGTCAGATCAGTCAGATCAGATTTCAGCTGGCGGTGCAGCGGTGCATGCGATTCTCGCGCACGCACGCACGTGTTGTTTTTATCTACAAAAAGTTATAAAAATAAGAAATTAAAACTTAATATTTCATGAAAAGTTATTTAAGATACACTCAAATAGTAGTTAAGCGTATTTTTAAACTATAATATTTAGAAAGTGTTAGTATATTGATTCAAAATTGGGTTACAAACCGGTATTCTTCAATAGTGCTAATAAAATTTAACTTCTTTTTCAGAAGCTTAGACCATGGCTACGTCTCTAGCAGCCCAGCTGCAAAGACTTGCCGTTCCAGAGGCAACTCTTTACAAAGATGATAAGAAAACAGTGTCGTTACTCTTTGATCCTAAGGAAGCAGCCTTAAAAGACCGCGAAACCTTTTACGAGATTGGGAAAAGTGGCCTGAACGAGCTCATAGCATTGAACGAAAGTTTCATAGTCTTTGAAGACACACTATTCAGTCAATCGTCGAAAGATTTCGAAAGGGCAATGCAAACAAAAGAAATCAATGAAAATCTTGATAATGCTATCGAAAAGTTTTTACTCAATTTATCGCCTTACGTACTTCTGCAACCAGCTCACAAAGCGATGGAATGGCTTATCAACAGGTATCACATTCATCAATACAACCAAGATGCCATAATGGCCCTAATACTGCCTTATTACAGTACAAATATATTTGTAAGAATAGTCCAATTAATGGATCTTAAATCACCGAAAAATAGATGGAACTGGCTCATGCCTGTCCAAAAAAAGGGATGTGCTTTAGCTAGCAACATTCTTTACATCAATTGTTCAAATAATTTGTCAACATTACAGTTCGTTGCTAATACTACTGTCAAGTATGTGGAATTATTTGGAGAAAGATCAAATCAGCTCAACACAGTATTTGCGTTCTTCTGTCAAACTGCAATCGGTACTTTGAGCATAAAAACTAAAGCTATTGAGCCTATGTTAAGCGCACTACTACCGACTGTAGCTAGAGCTATAGAATCACCTATAGCAGACTTCAGAGCATCAGGATTTATGATTTTAGGGTACTTACTAAACAAAAATAAACTAAAATTTGATACATTACATGAAATTGTTGAAAAATTATGGATGACAGAGATTGATTTGTCGTACGATGTCGTACTGTTGATCAATCATTTGTACCACACACAGAAACACTATAACAAATTGCCAGAAACTGTGCTTAATGATATGTCGATTGATAGACTGCTTATTATGTCTGGTTATTTGAAGAAGTTGATTGAAAAGAAGTATAGTATTAAGGAGTTTTTGCTGGTTTTCCTGTCGAGTGTGCTGCGTCGGATGCAGAAGAATAATGAGGAGTTTATAAGGTTTTCAAAGTTGCCGCAGTTATTGTTAGATGATGTTGATCTTAAGGACCAGGATCCGGAGACTGTTATTGAGTAAGTTTAGTTTTTTGTTACAGTATAATATCATATTCTCTTGTTGTAGCAATAATTGTGTTTCCTGATTTTGCTTCTTGATATTTTATTTGAATATTTATATTTGTGTCATAGACAAATTAACAATTTACGGACTTTACTTATTTAACCTCTATTAATTAGGGAAAACCTTGCAAATTGGTGTTATTCTACAATTGCTTCCTAATTTGGGGACTTAAAATGTGTAACCTTACAAATTAAAAACTATAAGGGGGTTACTAAAATACAGGGTGTCCCGTTAGTAGTGGACCAACGGGATGTGGGGGATAGGGGAGACCGTTACCTACCAGAATCACCAAAATTTATTGTCCTAGGCCTCATAGTTTTGAAGTTATGACGTTTTTTAGTAAGTAGGTGAAATTATCGTACTATGTGCACATTTTTCTTAATTCTACAAATTCTGTTACTTATTTTGATGTTATTTTTATTCAAGGGCGTTAAGAATACATAGGTTTTTCTAATTTAAATTATTTTTTATTGTAGTTATCATTAACATTAAAATTAATCAACAAAACAAGTGCAATTGTTAAATTTCAAAATACTCTAAGTGGTATTTGAGCTGAGCTGGTGTAAAAAAAATGTATTATAGCCTTGTGGCACATTATTTTAAAAACATCTACATATCATAAGGATTACAAAAACGTATAACACTATGGTTTCAAATGAGTAGATTTTTATTTTAACTAATATCAACGTAAAAGGGAACTTTTGAGAGAAAACAAAAAATCATTGCTAATTATGGAAATTCGTTTATTACTCAATTTATTTTTACATTAAGGGTTCAAAACGCTTTTCTTTAGCTCTTGTGCATTAAAACATCTTCGTATAAAGTCTTTTTGTAAACTTTTTTGGGCTCTTTGATGTTTTTTTATCAATTCAGCAACATGATTGAAATTTTGTGATAACTCTCTTTTTATCAGAAATATTTGTCTCATAAACTGCTTCTTTGAGGGAACCCCATAGAAAATAATCCAAAGGATTCAAGTCGGGAGATCGTGGCCTATTTCATGGCCGATCGCTGGCCAGGAAATAGTACCTTCGCGTCCAAACCATCGATTTGGGAACGTCTCATTCAAAAATTCAGTCACTTACCGTGAATAGTGGGCAGGTTCACCTTCGTACTGCAACCACATTCTCTCCCGCGCAGTTTCAGGCCTTATGCATAGCCAACATCTTCGAATAAAGTTAAGAAGTACGCGAGAGTATGTGGTTCCGCGCAGTTTCAGGCCTTGTGCATAACCAACATCTTCGTTAAGTTAAGAAGCACGTACGAATGTTGCAGTACGAAGGTGAACCTGCTCACTATTCACGGTAAGTGACTGAATTTTTGAATGAGACGTTCCCAAATCGATGGTTTGGACGCGAAGGTACTATTTCCTGGCCAGCGATCGGCCATGAAATAGGCCACGATCTCCCGACTTGAATCCTTTGGATTATTTTCTATGGGGTTTCCTCAAAGAAGCAGTTTATGAGACAAATATTTCTGATAAAAAGAGAGTTATCACAAAATTTCAATCATGTTGCTGAATTGATAAAAAAACATCAAAGAGCCCAAAAAAGTTTACAAAAAGACTTTATACGAAGATGTTTTAATGCACAAGAGCTAAAGAAAAGCATTTTGAACCCTTAATGTAAAAATAAATTGAGTAATAAACGAATTTCCATAATTAGCAATGAATTTTTGTTTTCTCTCAAAAGTTCCCTTTTACGTTGATATTAGTTAAAATAAAAAACTACTCATTTGAAACCACAGTGTTATACGTTTTTGTAATCCTTATGATATGTAGATGTTTTTAAAATAATGTGCCACAAGGCTACAATACATTTTTTTTACACCAGCTCAGCTCAAATACCACTTAGAGTATTTTGAAATTTAACAATTGCACTTGTTTTGTTGATTAATTTTAATGTTAATGATAACTACACTAAAAAATGATTTAAATTAGAAAAACCTATGTATTCTTAACGCCCTTGAATAAAAATAACATCAAAATAAGTAACAGAATTTGTAGAATTAAGAAAAATGTGCACATAGTACGATAATTTCACCTACTTACTAAAAAACGTCATAACTTCAAAACTATGAGGCCTAGGACAATAAATTTTGGTGATTCTGGTAGGTAACGGTCTCCCCTATCCCCCACATCCCGTTGGTCCACTACTTACGGGACACCCTGTATACTAGTACTAATTAGACTATTTATTTTACTATTTTCAGAAAAGTAATATACCAGTACCATCCAGTGAACTCCATAAAACTGGACGATGAGAGTGACATCGAAATAGTTGAGGAAGACGAAGAAGATTTCGCTAAAAAGACCTTCGCTTGGTACCGGGAACTACTACAATCCTTCGAAAGACAATATCCGGAAGCTTTCGAAGCCGTCATCAAAAAAGAACTCGCATTTGAAGGTAAAGCTAAAAAGTTCAGAAAAGAATACATATCCAAACTCCTTGGATTCAAACCTTCTATCGCGCACAAAATTGGAGGAACATATCTGTTCGAAAATTTGAATCATGTTGAATCGTCGCGTCGAGTCAAGGCTATAAAATACATAGAAACGGAGTATGAGACTTTAAAAGGGCAGGATCAGGATTTCGTTAAAGTTTCTATTGTAAACAGACTGCTTGATGATGAATTTGTAGTTGTAAATGCTGCTCTAGATATATCGAAAGAACATTTAGATGAAGTGCTTAACGAAACTGAAGCAGCTAATGTTCTAACTAAAATATGTTCTAAGAAAGACCGAGCTTGGATACCAGTAGTTAACAAGGCAATAACTAACCTGTGTTCTTTAGAAGTACTGCCGGTGACTCAGGATGTTATTTTAGCCATAGTACCGTACCTATTCCCAAAGGATAATAAAATAATTGAACTAGCTTTAACAATTCTCAAGTCTAAATGGGCTAAAAAGATCAACCTAACAGCTGAAAGTCTTGGTTTGCGAGCGAATGCAAAAATAGATCACTATGATCTATGCGAGTTGGTATTCAAAGCTCTATTTCAAGATAAAAAAGTTAACTTTGATGATTATTTGGATGAATACAGTCTTAATAAGGATAATACTACTGATATTTGTTTCTATATGCTGCTCAAATCATCTTCGTTTGCTCAAGCACCGGTCGAAGTGATGACATCTATCATGAATTTGTTACTTGAATCAGTTGAAACAAGATCAATTGTTTTATCTGATAGTGATACAGTATTCAACAGCTCTTTAATGCCAGAATTCATACACAATACATACGAAAACAATATTCTTTTTGAAGCAGTACAGTATCTGTTCTCGAAGTTCATACAAGATCTGAATGTTCCCAACTTTACTAAGCCTTGGGTGAATGTGTGTAGGACGCCAGAAATGATTCTTATAAGGCGATTGTATGAGATATGTGTTACTGGGTGTAATATTCCGAGTTACAGCGCCAATTATATCGTATTACTTAAGCAGCTTTTGAGTAAATTTTTCACTACACCCAAAGAGAAGTTTGAGTTTATTATCAACTTTGCTTGTGGACACATTTTGTATGCAGCTGATCCTAAAGATGTGATTGGACCGGAGCTACAATTGAGGAGTCTGAAGTTGTTGAGTAATTTCTTGTCCGTGCTAGACAACCCTGACTGGCTTTACGATTCGGATTCTGTCGTTTTATTAATACTATTTAATCTGAACAACCCAATTACGTTAATCAGGGAATGTGTTTTGGATATTGTCGAGAAAATTCTAGAACGAAAACCAGATAACAAAAAAGTTTACGTGCGTTTAATGGAAGAGTTATTGGAACGCAAACAAGAACTATTGCTGGACCACAATCAAATACCGCAGATTCTAATAAACATTTTGAACCAAAAGGATTCATCTACTAAAGTGTTTCGGCGTAATTGCTTGTTGAAACTTACTGGTATTTTGAATTCTAATATCCCCATACATATAAAGTCTAATTTTCTAAAAATTTTACATACTTTCGACAATGCTGCCACTTTTCCTCACATTGTGCCCGTATTGAAGTCCATCGAAAAAGTTTTGGGTGACAAATCTTTGGATACAAAATTGTCATTTGATATTTACGAATCTAATCTCTTCAAAGGCGTCTACAGTCTCATTAATGAATCGACTGTAACTACATTTGATAATGATACGGTCTGGAAATCAATTGAGATAGGATTGAAGGAATACAGAGAGTGCGTTTTGGAAGAAGACCAAACATTCACTAGTCCCTCTGTTTTGATTATGAGGCAAATTGAGGAGGAAACGTTTAAGAAAGTGCCTGAATCGAAACGCGTGGAACTTGTCCGATTGATCGCTCTAGCTGGAGCAGTGAGTAACAATCCGACTATATCAAGCATGGCTTCCAAAGTGATGAAGAAAATACACCTGACTTTGGCAGATTTCAAGCCGATTTTGGAACAAATGTTAAATGCAGAAGACCCTGCAGATATTGCAGCTAAGAAGAAAAAGAGCACAGTTTCCATGCTTTCATACCAGTTAACTGAAACAGATGAATGGAGATTAGGGGTGGCTATATTGGAATATGTGCAGAATAAAAAGAAAATGGAAGTTAATAACTCGTTCGTGTCTACTATGTTCGAACTGATTAATAAATGTTTGAGGTTTGAAGAGCAGTCGTATGTGGAGTACACGAAACAGTTGATTCTGTCCTCCCTCTGGTATTATTGCAAGAAGTTCGCCAAAGAAACTGACAAGAACGTTATCAAGTCTTTGAAATCTGTTTTCAAAGTGGAACTGATTGTCCAATGTATAAGAGGTACTCAAAACCCTCAAACTCACCATCATGCGCTCATTCTTCTGTCGCACGCAGCTTATATTCTCCCAGAACAAGTTTTGCACCACACTATGGAGATCTTCACTTTCATGGGATCTTCAGTCTTAAGACATGATGACGCGTACAGCTTCCAAATTATAACACGCATTATAGAGACTCTGATACCCATTTTAGTTAAAATGGATAAAACGGCAGAAGAATATACAGAGAAAGAACTGGATCAGTTACAAAAACGCGCTATTCCTGTTTTGCGGATATTTGCCGATATTGTCCTACATGTTCCAGAACATAGGAGGTTGCCTCTTTACAAGAAACTTATCGAAACATTAGGAGCCAATAATTTCCTTTGGGTGCTTATTGCTTTGCTTTTAGAAGCACATGTAGCACATTTCAACGAAAGCAAAAAGCCAGATAAACGACGATCAAGAACTCTGGCAGAGCAAGAAGCTCCGATAAACAGATTAGATTTTGGCCAAAGCGTGTTGCTAGAATTCCCACCAGAAATCTGGCTTGAAAACTTTGTCAAATTAATCCTGTATGTCAAATCATTGCCGCTGCAAAAGGACGAGAATGCCATAGACACGGAAATAAATCCCAGTGACATTTTCAGCGTTAACGGGCACACCGCCATTCAATTGCGACATTACAAATACGCAATAATCACCTTTATGAACACTTGCCTGTCTTCCTCGAGGTTCATTCAACATAATAGTATGTTTACCGATATGAAGAAAATGGAGGTCAATTACAAAACTTTAATTATTAATATTTTGACGTTTATTCAGTCTATTTCTAAAGTCACTGACGAGAAAACGGCCAAGTATTGGCGAGTGATGTTGCACCATAGTTATGATTTGCTTGATCATACCAACAATTTGCTGACTGCTCCTATGTTCCTGTCTGTGATACGAGGACTATTAAAACATACATTACAAACAGTTCGTAGGAAGTCCATGGAACTGCTAAACTCCAAAATTCAACACCAACCAGAATTTCTAGCAAATGAGAATAGGGAACTACTGTTTTCGTTACTGGACCCACTTTTGGATATCATCAAGACTATCGAGAATAAGCCCGAAGGGTTGAATGAGACTGCTGCCCAAGAGCTGGAGTTAAACCAGCAGACTGCTTTGCTATCTCTGAAACTCCTCACAAGATTGCTTGCTTCAGAAAACCCTGAACCTTTCAAGTCTGTTCTGGAGACAGTCACAGAATACACATGCAACCCTACTATATCTGGAAACGTTATGGCTTCCATCGTGTTGTGTTTGGCTGAGTTATGCAGTAACCTTAAAGCACACGCACTCACCAGCCTAAGAAAATTCATGCCTTCGCTAATAAAAGTGCTTAAAAAGCAACGCAAAGCGGAAACCCCTGAACTAGTACTTCTCAGTACAGTGACAGCAATTTCGAAGATTGTTGAAAGTCTACCACTATTCTTGAGTCCGTATTTGCAGAAGATACTCTACGAATATTCCATTTTGCTGGCGAAATGGCAGAAGTCTGATCAGGATCAAGTATCTGTCGTGGTTACGAAGTTGGCCAATATTAAGAAAAAGATTGCTGGTGCGATTCCTCCTAGAGTTTTGATCCCTGTTGTCAATGAGACGCATCAACAGCTGCTTGCTAAAGAGAACTTCGATGCAATTGGCCCAGTAATGTCAGTTCTCGCAGACAGCTTCGCTAATGTGACTACAGCTGACTTCAATGCTTTACAACAGGATCTGACTGCATTCTTCTTGACTGCTCTTGAATTAAGAAGCGACGCGGCTGAGAAAGAGATAGATGATGCAGTAATAGATATTGCTGAAGATGAAGTTGTGAATGCATTGGTCAGTCTCGTGTTGAAGCTTTCAGAGACTAGTTTCAGACCATTCTATTTCAAACTTTATGACTGGGCTATAAGGACTAATGTTGAAGGGAAAAGAGAACGGACTATTACTTTCTACAGGTACGTTCATTTTTGTTTCTTGTAATAATAATGATGTGATTTCAAAATATGGTTATTTTTATTAATTATAATGTTTTTTGCAGATTAAGCAGCGCCATTGCAGACAAACTAAAAGGACTATTCGTGTTATTTGCTGGTCATTTCGTCAAAAATGCTGCTGAATTGCTTGACGCGTGCAATAAAAGCAAAACTGAAGATTTATACTTTGATTCTGACGATAAATGCATCAACCTTATCAAGTATATCATCAAGACTTTACATATTGTCTTCTTATACGACAGCCAAAGCTTCCTAAACAAGGATAGGTTTGAAACATTGATGCAACCAGTGGTTGATCAACTGGAGAATACTTTGGGAGGGATTCCGAGCCTTAAATCAAGAGCAGTAGAGTATATAATACCGTGCGTGTCCCAGTTCGCAGTTGCTACTGCCGATGATTCGTTGTGGAAACTGCTGAATTACCAAATCTTGTTGAAGACGAGACATAATGATGCTGAAGTCAGGTATGTTGAAACATTATTATTAGATTTGTTTGTTAAACATAAAATATGATATTTAATTTAGGCTTAGTTTACAACTCTTGATTTCTTACTAGTTGCATCCTCATTAAGCCCGAAGGTTTATTGTATACAATCTATATCACAATCACAACAATGCCAGTCTCAAAAGACACTAAACCGATTATAATGCTGTCTTTTTTAAAAAAAAAACTGTATTTTATTTAAGAGTATATTGTAAAAATCATTAACCATGTTTTATGTTCCATGTTCTTTGTAAATATAATTAAAAATAATCCAATACATTCTCTAGACATAATACAGCTTAAAATGTATTATTTTAAAGATCACTTATTTATTATTCTAAATATTTCCACAGGCTAACAGCGCTAGACTGTCTAGTATCAATGGCGACGCAGCTCGGAAGCAGCTGGCTCCCACTCCTCGCTGAGAGCGTGCCCTTCCTAGCTGAACTCCTGGAAGATGGAGATCAAAGGATAGAAACATCCACCAAGGACGCTATCAGGAAACTGGAGCAAATACTGGGAGAGCCTTTGGAAAAATATTTTTGAATGAAGAATTGTATTTTTCTAATAAATAATTGACAATACATACATAAATCACCTTTGGAAAAATATTTTTGAATGAAGAATTGTATTTTTCTAATAAATAATTGACAATACATACATAAATCAAGTTTTTTTAATTATTGAATTTATTTTTGTTTATAACGCCATCTTTCTGATCTATTTTGAATCATTTAGATGTAACGCCATCTCGCGGATTTTTGTGAAACTATTGGACTGCAATCTCGTTCAAAAACAACTGTCCTTGATACTATTTAGTTCCAACTGTTTACAATAGATGGCGTTGTAAACAATACGGACTGAAAAAAATACGATCAAACTATTTTAACTCGAAGCATTGATAGGAAGCTAATATTTTCCACATCCTAAATAATAAAATAAAATTCAAAAGTTCTAAAGAAAAACATAATTTTCTCGTGAAAATGCTCAGTAAGTACATCATTTTATACAGTTTTTGTTACTAGACCGTGTAATGCTGTTAACAAAATTCAATTTCAGTAATGTAGTAGAGATACTTGCCGAAATTGAGTAGTGGATGGATTGCGGTCCATTTTTCAGACCGAATTGGATTATCAAAAAACATCTACGAAAATTCTTGCTTAAGTAGATTGGTTAGGTCTTTTTACCAACCTCTTATGTAAGTTGAGTCCAATGTTTTAGCTTCATGTTATAGGGTAAGTTCGCCGGTTCGCGTCCATGTACCGGTTCGCGTCCACTTTAAGGATCTCCCTTTAAAAATAAGTAAACTAACACACCAATTAAACGAATAGACATTACCGCTAATACATCAATGTATAAGGAGCACACACGCATAGATAAAAGGTCCGTGTGACAAACCAATCCCGTAAAAAAAAATATTTAATCTGACTGGTCATCAAGGTAGAGCGTTTGTGCGGGATTTTTAGGAAACGAGTAGTGTGCAGCGACGCGTTCGATGGTAAGTTTTTAATAGTTTTGTGTGAATTTTAGGATGCATAGCTGTTTCTAGACTTTAATAATGAAAAAAGGAATAATATTAATTATTAATTTGCAAATGTTTTTCATATTTAACGAATAAAATAAGGTGGACGCGAATTGCTACATCGAATTTACAAAATTTCCACTTTGCGTCCGCAATGGACGCAAACTATACCTACATGTGATAATAGTAAACCAAATTGCGTCCACTATTTTCGTTTTCACTGTTTTCGTTTAGTAAATACGATTCACTTGCTATATAATTATAATTTAAAATGTATTAATTATTCATATATTCATTTATTTTGTTATATTTTAAGTTTTTACAATATAAAATTATTATTATTACTGTATTTTTTTTATGAACTATATATGTTTATAATTAAATTTTTGAATGAAATGCGTAATATCTTTCGGTTTTTTTCTACATAGAAAAATATCTGTTTCTCTCTTCTTGTCTCCAAAGAACTCATCTTATTTAACATGAATTCTTCGGAGACAAGAAAGAAAAAGTACATACACAGAAGACAAGTTAAAGAAAGCGTTAAATTAATTTCGAGAGAAGATTAATTCGATATGACACATATGTATGTACTATTCCCAAGACCACAATATTGAACAAAATCAGTGGGCGCAGACCAGATGAAGTAAAGAAACTGGGACTATTTGGACAGTATTGGAGGATGCCATCGAGCTCCTGGAATAGAAATAACTTGGCATCAACATCGCCTTCACCTTCCATTTGCCAACGACATCGAAGTCATGGCAGAATCGCTGGAAGACCTGGAGCCCTGGGACAAATTCTCGCTGACTTCGACGGAGTTTCTCATCAGATCGGCCATAAAAAAACATGCAAAAGACAAAAATCATGTCGAATGTTCATGTTGCGCCGAATTCTAATCTGAAGTTGATGGCAAATAAATCTACCTAGCACAAACGGTCCAATTAGGTAAGTCAAGAAAATGGACAATCGTCGAATCTAACTCGGCTGGGCAGTGTTCGGGAAATTACGAAGCGTCTTCTCATTCAAAACACCTCAGTTCCTAAGGACGAAAGTCTTCAACCAGTGTGTGTTACCAGCGATGACCTACAGAACTGAGACGTGGTCTCTTACTATGGCCTAATCATAAATCTCAGAGTTACACAGCGTGCTATGAAATGGAGAGGCTTGGCGTTTCCCTGCGTGATCGTGTCCGCAACGAGGTGATACGCAGGAGAACGAAGATGCGACTACCTTTGTTCTCCTGCGGTGACATGGACAGGGCACGTAGCAAGGAGAACTGACGGCCGATGGAGCAGCTAGGTTCTCCAACAATCGAGATCACGTACTTGGAAGCGCAGTGTAGGAAGACCTCCTACCCGATAGACAGACAACCTGGTAAAGGTTGCCTGCATTGCATGGCTGTAATCTACCGTCCCCACTGGAAATCATTGGGAATGTCCAGAAGTGGACAAACATAGGCTGATGATGATGATACCAATCATCATCATCAGTATGGAAACACGATATAAGGTGGAAAAAGGAAGAGTTTTAGTGAATAGTATGCCTCAAGAACGTTACTTAGACCGATAGACGGATCAGATCTTATTTTTTTAAGTGGTGATTGTAGTGATAATAATGTTTTTAATAATAATAATATCTATTCAATATTTATATTCGTAAAGAAATTGTTAAAATACAATCTTTCTTTACAAATTCATATAAATATCACCCCTTTATTCCTTTACTAAGCTAGTGGACGCAAACCGGTTCATAGGTGGACGCGATTTGGATTTTTTGGACGCAAACCGGCGAAAACGGCTATTTCTGATATTTCTCTATTTAACAAAAAAAACCAAAGATATATTTAACAAAACCAAAAGTTAATCTTAAAATAGACTATATAACGAACATATTAAATATTTTTATACATAGAAATGAGTGCTGGGATATTTTTATAATCGCCGTCAAACTCGTCAACTCCACTAAATGGACGCGAACCGGCGAACTTACCCTAGGTGCCTAAGTGATATACTTATTCAGCCTTACTAATAAAAAATACCCACTGTGTATATTCTTGATATAACGAGTGTGAAGCATGTTAATAATTCGTTATATCAAGAATATACCTACACAGTGGGTATTTTTTATTAGTAAGGCTGATTATTTTTATTGTTGAAACATCTGTCTGTACATAATATTTGATTATTTAGCCTTTCTCAATAAACGAGTAAGTAATACTTATTGCAATAAGATATTTTTTACGCCGGATAAGTTCATCGCGTTCTAAAAACTGACTCTGCCTCTAAGGGACGGTTCATATCTGACGTAAAATTCGTCGCGTATTATCGGTCGCGTAACGCCAGAACAGACAAATGTATAGAAAAACAGTTGACCGTTCACACTCAACCGATTATGTTAGTGCGACCGATGATACGCTCGACGTATTTTACGTCAGATACAAACCTTCCCTTAGAGGCAGAGTTAGTTTTTAGTACGTGATGAACTTATCTTCCCTAAGTATAGGTAAGTATCTACTTATTTAAAAGTAATTTTGAAAAAATAATTCAAAACTACGCAACAGATTTTAATGCAATATTCAGCAATAAATTCAAATACAAATCATTTATTGTTCATAAACATGGGTACAGAGCAAACATACAAAGGTGGTAAAATATAATAATTCAAGAGGAAGGTTTATTATGTGTAGAATATTCCCGCGGGATTGCAATTTTACTTACCTACCTACCTATTTTACGTAGACGAAACTCGAAGCGTTGCTCGATTTTCGAGACGAAACCCACGCCAAAATATGAATAAATAATGTGAATAATATTAAAAGTAGGAAGTTGACATTTTCGTAACTAAAACTTTTCGACATTCAAGGTTCCGCGGTATAACCCTTCTAAGGGTAATCTTAGTTCATACATAAATTAACATTCATAACAGTTCTTTGCATAACAAGTTAGTGAGTATATTCCTTGACAACAAAAGTTATATGAAAGTTTACTTAGGTTATCGTTACCTTACAAAATAGAATTGTTAGTCAAAGTTATTTTTATTTATTTATGTTCAATCTAATCTATGTAAGTACTTACTTACTTATTTCAAGTTCATAGTTGATATTCGATTCAAACGTAAGTATTTTCTGTAAGTAAGAAAGGATTAAAAAGTCAACCGTCAATGACTGACTGATCTCACAGCAATGTTTGACTTTAGTAGACGTAGCCATCAGTATTTATATCACCCCAACAATAGCACATGAGGTCATGAATTGATCACTTTTTAACAATAGCCAGACAGAGAACTGGTGGCATATTCTGTATCTTACAGTTTTAGCTATTCCTTAGGCTTTAAATTTAAACCAAGTGTCTACCCAGGTACGACCAAGACTTATCTGTACAGTTATAACTTTACCAAGGAAGGTAAAACTTTACCGTCTAGATATTCAATTCGCTTACTTAAAACAGTGGAACAAAGGATTTCAACAAGATATGTAAATCAAGGCTCGTTGCAAGACATCTTGAGATGACAGAGAGAGATGATCCTAGAATTTCAAGTGGGCAAAAGACCCAAAGATATCTAAACGCATCAAAACACACAGATTTAATTTGCAAAACTTGAAATACCCTTAAGTTTATGGGTTGACCCAATGGTTTATTATTAACTATAGATGCGTTGCCCACATTCTGAAATGGCAACATAAAAAGAAGGTAAGCATACTGCTAAACTATGTTATGCATCAACCAGTATCGCAACGCTACGTTTACTTAGTAAAACTAATATTCGTAAAAATAAAGATGTATCAGTATCTAATTCTTTCAAACGTCGGGTAGGTATATTTTCTATGTACTTAAACTGCCTTGTGCAACGCAATTGCATTTTTAGTCTGGTTTGGCACTAAACCAGGTTTTACAATCTGATCTAAGTACAATTTTGAATACTGTCAAAATACTAAAGTGACAGATTTGACTGACAAGTGTCAAATGCTTAAACTAGGTTTTGTTAAACTAGGTATAACATGTAACGCAAATAAGACCGAAAGAGTTTAAATAATGTGACGAATTTAGCAAGTGACTGTACTTTCGGCACTCAATGTTAAGGGAATGAAAGTGAGGAAGAATTCGTCACTCGACATAGAATAAAAAAGTGGGGACTCGATTCGTAAACGGTACAATTTTATCCCGCACGGAACTTTCAATTTCTTCACGCATAAGTACCTGTGTAGTAGTTATTTATGCGCTGTTTTTGAGAACAACAATGTTCGCTTCTATATATTATATTAAATCACTGGTTTGACCGTACTTCCGTATCCTTTAATCATACTTATCATACTATCCTTACTTTATTACTACATAGATACCAACTACACTCGGTAATCCAACTTAAAATCTGGACATTGCTGTTTAAACTCAGAAAATTATTTGGTTTGTAAATTTTAGTGTGGACGAGACATATCTACGTTATGTGGACACACGGTAGTTGAAAATGTTGAGCGAGAGTTTAAACTTGTTTTGGTGTCATCGACATGTTTAGGGGATTATGAGGGTAGTCTTCATTTTATTTGTTCGGTAAACTGTTTCATTAGTAAGTAATTTAATCAGAATCCGATGTTATCATTATTTTAGTGTTAAAATCATATTGTTATTATGAATGTAAGCGAGTGTCAGGTTGTAATTGTGTTACCTACTTATTTTCACGGATAAAGTGCGATTCCAGACACGGTAAACGAACAGGACCATATTATCCAAGAAAATTATTATGTAAGTACTTTATGTTTTTACAAAAAATACTTTTATAATTAAGTAAATATAATGTCAATTTGTTTCATATAAAACTAGGTACATACATACATAGTATCACAACACCACCCTGCTCGTAGCTTAGCATAGCATAAATAAACTTGGAATAACGAAGACTAAGTTTCATGAAAAAGTTTCCACAAGTTTTTAGTTTTTTAATATTTTAGCTTCACTACGAGATGTAGTTATGTTTCGTGATGGCACTTTCGAAGTTTTAACTTAGGATAGTTGATATGATAGATACCCTTCTGGGACTCTTGGGAGCCAAGGGGTAGAATATTACTTACATATTGTGTTGGTAGGTATGCTTACTTATTAATTTTCTTGCTAAAGTTTACATCAAACTAAGGTAGGTATGTAGATAGCAAATTTATTAAGATTTGTTTCTGATATCTAAGATACCGATACTATTTAAGAGTCAGTTACTTTGATCACGGATTATAAAATACTTGATGAAAGTTATTGTGTTATTTTATCTAAATAATTAATTAAGTACTTAGCCTCCTTTTTTTAAAGAAACAGGAGATAGGCGTCATCGGTTGAAATCTTAATAATCGGAAATTTAAATTGATCAGCATTTCAAACCAAGATTTTGAAGATAAAGCTTCATAAGTTCATACCTTTTTAGCTATTGTTATTAAAGTTTTGAAACTTCCCAAACAAACAACCTGTATTCTGTCTGTACATTTTGTTAGCCAAATCAGGTTAGTATTTGCATAATACAACTTCTCGCATCACTTAGTATAACGAAAAAATAAAGGTTGATCTGTATTTCCATCGTAGCGTAAGAAAACTAATAAAACATGATAGGGGATTTAGTAGAAAGTTTCTAGATTATCTTTCATGATAAAAATATTTATAATAAGTAAGTATACGTTTAAAATTTTTTTGTAGAACATGGATACACAAAATAACTTACCCGCCATCTTGAAAAGTCAGTCATATTAAATTTTTAATGAAGTCACATATGAGGTAAGCTTGCATGCATTGTCATCCAAACTTAAAGTTTAGATAAAGTGTACGTAAACTAATACAAACATTGAAAAAGAAAAGTGTAAATAGTAAAAGTATTTTTTTTATTTAATTAAAAATTGATTGCTTTTAATAACAACTCTGTGTTACTTATGTTAAAACTCGAAATAATAATAATAAGGTCAGTATAGCTAAGGTACAACAAAACACTTAATTTGGTATTTCTAAGTTTACTATATTCTACCCCCTATTCTACCCTCTATTTCAAAGCAGAAACAGAATTTACTTTCTCATACACACGTGGAGAACTTACCTCAAAACTGGAGGATAGCCAACCGCAAATCTGATAATGGTTTTATTAATGTGATACACCTATTTGTACCTTGTTTAACATAGTTTAGTACCTCTTTAAACTTAGTGGCTTTAATATGCATATTATACCCGTAAAGTATTACATTATAGTCTGTATTTACAAGCTTATGTTTAGTTTCACCTGTCCCGTTGTCTGTACGTGCTGTAATCAAATCTTGCAAGCCATTTTTCGACCGCTTCTGGTTATCCGATTGAGCTGTTTGGCATACTTATGTAAGTCCCATGACAATGCAATAAAAGCTAAAAAAGTCTTGTTTGCTAAAATAATAATAATAGTTAGTTGTTGTAATCCTACCTCCTACTAATATTATAAAGCCGAATGTTTGTGAGTGTGGATGTATGGATGTTTGTTCCTCTTTCACGCAAAGACTACTGAATGGATTTTAATGAAATTTGATACAGATGTTCCTTATACCTAGGAATAAAGCATAGGATACTTTTTATCTCAAAATTCAGACGGTATAAGGTTCCACGCGGGTAAAACCGCGAGGCACAGCTAGTAAGATGATAAAGTGATTGAATATGTAATTTCTAAGGTGATAAGTACATAATTCTATATTAATCAAGTACCTCCTTACATTCCAAGTCAATCAACTAAGTATCTTTTTACCGTTTTCTTAGTCAATATTCTTCTTTCTTTGCCAACATAATCAAAATTAATTAACAAACTCCACTTGCTAGCTACTTAATTACTTCAGCAACAAAATGAACACAATACAACTGAAAATGACTCCTTATATACCATTAAGTGAATTAACGAAGTAAATAACAAACAATACAAATACCTACCAATGGGTAACAAATGACCGATCCTTGGGGCCTATTAAATAATTTAATTAATTCTAAGCCCTCTTCTAACAACTTAATTGATCAAAGGAAACAAAATAATATTATTTATGTTCTTAATTAATGTTGTTATGTGTTTTTGTTAAAGTTTACAGTTATATGGACAATTATTGATTAGGTTGTACCTAAAGGTTTTCAGTGAATTGTTTTATCACTACTTACATAATATAAAACAAAGTCGCTTTCTCTGTCCCTATGTATGCTTAGATCTTTAAAACTACGCAACGGAATTTGATGTGGTTTATTTTAATAGATAGAGTGATTCAGTGATTCTTAGCATAATTTTACCAATCAAAAACAAGAAATGAGAGCCAAGTTCAATATTATGATAAATGCCTTGGTTGTTGACTTCAACGACAAAAGTGAGATCTAAATGGGTGTCAAGTTCAATGGTCCTGAAATTTATTTTTAAGTAACAGTAAGTATAACATATCATATCTTCTTATAACATAAGATAATATATTATAGCCTAAGGTCTGTCTTGGCTAGTTTTCATATATCAATTATAGCCTTCTCATTTTATAATTCTAATTCGTTGGTAGGTTTATAAAAACTAGCCAAATTAGACCTTGCAAAAACGTACTCAACAGATCTTTTCCCATTGATAAATTCTTTTACATATCGACTATCAATTTATTGAGCCGATCTTCTGCCGAGAAGATCAGATAAGAAGCTTTTACAAGAGGATACTAACCTATCGTTCAATTTTATCTAAGATGGATGTTACAAAATCTTGTCACCAGTACCTACATTTCGTAACACTTTAAAGACACTTTTAACATCTAAAAATAATTTCTTTGCTCTCACTCTCTCCTTAAGGGTTCCCTCTTACGATATAAGACAGGAAACGTCCTCCCACTTGAAGCCACACAAATTTTATCATGCGTGATAAAAACTCTTCACATTCCACAACCTTGGGTTTTATGTTGAAAAATGTTACAGTTTTTATGAATTTTAAAGCTGTGTTCACAATATTATGTTGCTTTTCTTAAAGAAAGATACTTTTATAGAAAACACTTTGCGAAGGTCGCTCTGAAGAAATCTTGTGTGGGTTTATTTGTTGCTCCTCCATTCTCAATGTTTGAACGGACTTAGGTAGATAAATATTAGTAGGTACACACTTCTAGATATTTTTTGTACCTATTCATGGGGTACTTTTTATCCTAATCCCAAGGCATCGCAAATAATGTTACACGTAAATTTATGTAAATACTAGCAGCGCCCCGCGGTTTCACCCGCGTAGTTCCCGTTCCCGTGGGAATTTCGGCATAAAAAGTATCCTATGTTCTTTCCCGGACCATAAGCTATCCTTGTACCAAATTTCAAGTCAATCGGTTTAGTAATTTAGCCGTGAAAAGGTAACAGACAGACAGACAGAGTTACTTTCGCATTTATATATTTTTTTTAAAATATAGTAGGGAAGTAGGGATTCATTATATTCTCAACTCTCTATAATATTTATTCAATACCTCAATATTTCTCAGGTTTCCTTACGTATTGCTACGCTAGTACTCATTATTATACTGTGGTATTCCTTTATAATAGGTTACCTCAATATACCTCTATACCTATTAATTATTATACCAAAACTGATACGCTAAACAATACTGGTACCGAGCTTAAGGGCGTTCCAATAATTAGTTTTTAATTAGGAAAGTTGGAAATTGTTCCAATCATCGTCTGTAAACTTGACTAATAACTTTTGGTACATGGTTATTGTTTTACGAGAAAACTGTTTTATGGAAAGTTAATTTTCATAGACCTGTAAGTTTAGTGTAGGCCTATTTCTTTCACTGATAATACTAATATAGTAATGAGGAGAGAAAGAGAGGAAAGAGAGAAAAAAGTTAGTGGAATCGCCATGCTTGTCTAATGCGTGTTGATAAGGTCTGTTCATCTACAGGGTGTCCCAAATAGAACGGTCAGTGGGAGGAAGTCTGAAACTTTACGAGATACAAAGATCTGTTCTTAGGAACCAGTATACTAATATTACAAAGCTGTGCTTTGTTGATTTGGTTGAACGCTTTAATCTCAGAAACTATTGGTTCGTACCGAAAAATTCTTTTAGAGTTGGATTACCCATTACCGAGGTCTGTGAGTAGTAATAATCATGATCGATGACAAAGCCCTATGAGTTGCAATAATATAATAATAACATAAAAATAAAAAAAACATTTACTGATCCATAAGTAAAACTAATAACAAAAATGCACTTATTCTAAAACACGCTATGAAATGAATCAAAAGGTTCGGGACCGTAGTCACGACCAGGGGCCTAAGTCTGCAATTTGACATTATTAATCAGACAATATGTTGATACTGAGGCACCATAACGAGAGTGTCAGAAATTTGGTATTCTGCTAAAATTTATTAATATGGCTATGGTGTCTCAGTGGTCTTTATTGCATATAAAAATTTTGACAAATAAACGTCAGAATACTGTTTCCATGACAACCATCTAAGTTTTATGGAGCTATTGAGTCAGCGGAATAGTTGACGCCAAGAGAATACGCGTACCAAAATGACAACAAATAAAAAAAAACGGCCATAATGTTGATATTAAAACACATTTGAGTAGCATTATCACAGCTTAATAGTTTAGAGAATCAGGGCCCAGTGCTGATTTTCAGTTACCCCTCTTCCCTGAGATGTTGGGCGGGAAGTAGGGTTAGCGGATAATCATGCTTGCTCAATCCATTTAGGTGAATTCGAGTTATGTTTGAAAAATAGCAAAATAAAAGTGACTTGGTCCTAATAAGTTCATTGATTTTAAGTATGTTTTATTTATTGTTCTTTTTAGTTGGAATTCCGTCTAGACGTTGTTGTTATTAGCAGGTATTGTTTCACAAGCCAGTCTTAGCTTTTCTTTATTTTCTTTTTAGCCAGTGTTTGTACTTAGCTTAGCTTTTCTTTATTTTCTTTTAAATTGAGTTAAAATGTTTAACTTCCCTTCGTGTTACACGTTACATTAGTACAACTCTTTGTTGTATAGTGTAGTATTACTTAAATCTCTTAGAAACGTAACTTATGGTGTAACTTATGCTGTGGGTAAAATTTGTCAAGTAAGTGGTAGACAAAATCCGAATTGTGGAATAGAAAAATGCTTAAAGGAGTCTCGAGGTGGATTTTGTTAAAAACTATCACAAAATGATTAGATTTTTGAAAAATAAATACGTTGGTAGTCCATGTTAGTAACTAAAGGGAAATAGGTAGGTACTTACTATTATTTTAATTGTTATGTCTATCAGTACGTACGTAAACGACATTGTAAAACCGAACCAAATCATAGATAAATATATTTCGAATATAATATGTATTTTTATCCGACAACCGATAGATTTCGGTTAATCCTATCAATAAATATCGGGACTCTTTAGCCGTTACTTTATTCTTTGAGGATTAGGGATACTTTGGGATACACTCAATAAAATGTATTAGATTAAATTTTTGTTATATAATTCTGTGTACGTTTATCCTTTAAGTGTAAACAAGTATTTATCCATTTATGATCTTCGTCACCTTTGGAAATGTCCTACTACTTAATATTATAAATTAGCGGCGCCCCACGGTTTCACCCGCGTAGTTCCCGTTCCCGTAGGAATATGGTGTTAAAATTATGCTAAAAACCTTCCCACTGAATCACTCTATGTATTAAAACAAACCGCCTCAAAATCCGTTGCGTAGTTTTAAAGATCTAAGCATACATAGAGACATAGGGACAGAGAAAGCGACTTTGTTTTATACTATGTAGTGATGTGAAAGTTTTTATGTTTGCGAGTTTGGATGTTTGTTACTCTTTCACGCAAAAACTACTGAATCGATTTAGATTAAATTTGGTACAGATGTTCCTTATAACTAGGAATAACACATAGGATACTTTTTATCCCGAAATTCCAGTGTGGGATTCACGCGGGTAAAACCGCGGAGCGTAGCTAGTAAGTACATAAAATAAAGAGGGTAGTCACGTATAACCTCATTTGAAAAGCCATCCTCCGAACTACATTTATTAGATTACTTTTCTAAGAACACTTCTCATTATAATTATAGGTGAGTGTAGCTGTAGGTAGATCGATATCTTATAGGTTTTGTGATCATGTTTACTCATTTTCTCTTATGTATTTTTGCTTATGAACGAAAGAGACACAATATAGATTAAGTTTCCTACAAAATTGTCATAAAGCCACGACCCCTTTACCAAGACTGAACGACTAAATAGGAGTCTTTAGCAAAGTTTAATTTCTAGTACTCAAAGCCTCGATTTAAAGCCATAGATAAAATTAAACTTAGAGTGAGTATTTGAAATTAAATGGTTTGTAAAGATAACACAGTTTTAGTCTGGGTTTCGCTTAGTACGCCTATCTTTCAATATACCTACCAGTAGTAGTATAAAATACCAGTTCACAGTATGTAAACAATAGTTTGAGATTAATTTATTATAACTTAGGTTCTTGCTTATAAAATATCATTTAAATATAAAATTAATTATTAATTAACTTGTCTCTCCACTGATCTCAGTAGATAATAAGCTACCTATGTTATTATTGATACCTACATATAAGTTTTACTATAAGTACTACTGTTGTGAAGAGTAAATAAATGATTAATTATCACTATTATTATCACCTATTATAGGTCCTTTTGGCACAGTAACGTAGTTATTACAATCTAATAATAGAATGACACTTAAGTTTTTCATTGGAAAATGGGCTTTTTTACTGAAAATTAGGATCCATTCTTCTAAACGACTTATGCTAATGAAATTTTTGTTGGTGAATTTGCGGAATTTTTGTTGGTAAGTTCGCAGTTTTAGAATTTTTATTCAATTTATTTTTGGAATGGACCGACGGTGAACTATTTTTAGGTCAAAGCTATTAAATAAACGCTATAAAAAAATATAAATAACTTACCTATATTTTAAAATTATATTATCTGAAATATCTAGATTCTAGAAAATCCCCACTTTTTAAGCACGGTTAATGCCTATTTGTCGTCAATACGGTGAGAAGTAAGTATTCACCACACTTTCTTCTAGTACTCATAATTATACTGTGCTTAAAGTGTGGATGATTTCAAACTCAATCAATGTTTGGAATATAGTAAACACGCATCGCTTGATCCAGGTTTCAAACTTGAGAGTTGAGGTTCCCAAGTCTCTAGACTACCCAATCAGAACTAGGTACTTATATTAATTTATTATTTTAGGGCAAACTTTAAATACTACTTACTCTCAAACACAATATTTTTTAATTAAGCAGATAAGTAAAGTCCTCGTATAATTATCTAACATGAAAATCGACTTTAAAGTTACTTCATAATCAAGATTACCGAGTCTGAGAGTTGAGATATTAGCTGTGGAGTTTCTCTAGACTCTAGTGTGTACTTAAGAAACTCTAAGAATATCTAAATGTTTTATTATGAAGTATTAGTTTAAAGTATTCTTTTGTAAGCTTTGTAATCTCTTAAGTGGTTGTTTAAGAAGTAGTGATACTGTTTTTAATTAAATATTAGTCGAAATGAGATTAAACGTACCAATTAAAAGATTAAAGATATGACTAGGATTAAAATTAGAACTGAAAAATATTAAAAAAAAGCAAAACCGTTAGAGTTTCAAGTATTTTGAGTGAAAATTAAAAAGATAATTATAAATCCTCATACAATTTCTAGTTCCAGTCAGGCTACGAACCTGAGTCCTCTTCCTTCCAAAGCGGAATAGTTTCTACTAAGCCACGGTACCATTAAACCCAACCAATATCCACCTATAAACCCCAATTACATTCTTCCACAGTTATTAATAGTAACAACCCCATACAACCCCTAAAAATACAAGTAGTATTGTGAACGTGACCTTAATAAGCGATACTATAAATTCTGCGAACGGCCCACCTCTCAAATCAGCTGAGCAAACACAATATAGGTTTCGGCCAAATTGGTGTGAGTGGAAATATACAGCGCTGCGAAACATTTTCTTTTCGATTGATTACGGGAAGCTGGGCTTTGCAGTTTTAACTGTAATTGTTGAAGGGGATTTGTGGTTAAGAGCCGTGATCTACCGCGCGACAACTCAAATTTCACTCACACAGACGCGCACGCGTGTCCGCATGCACACTGTCTATGTGGTGACGGTGCGCTCGCTCTGAATACTCCGGCCGAACGGTTTTGATCCATTGGAAATTATAAATTGTGTTAAAGTTATTGACAAAAGTATAAATACGAGTATATTTTTTTTTACGACTCGTAGAAGGTAGTATATGATTAGATATAATTTACGTAATACCTTTCGATTCGATATTCCATTATTCACAACAAGGAATAATGAATAAAACAAATACTTAGTTTTTTGTTTTTAAAATAAGACATGATTTTTTTTGGTAAGTAACGAAACTTTTTAAAAACAAAGCAACATACGAGTAAAAAAAAATCTATAACTTACTTGTGAATAATATATTTTTTGCCATAATGGGGTATTGATTTTTCATATACTAATTGCAGTTTTAGTTTTTATTAAAATCGCTAGCAATTTTCGATATTCCTTTCCTTATAGTTTTGAATATCGTCATCCACGCCTACTTGAAAAATGCCTCGTCTGTATATGTACATCACATATCTTCCAGGTCCATCATCAGATCGACTCCAAACCTTCATTTAATTATAATGCTTTAAGATAATTAACGAAAAACTTAACAAATGCACTAATCACCCTACGATTTTCTAAAGTTCCTCTCAATTTCTCTAGAATGCCATCATTAGATCCTGGTTTCCTTGACATGGGACCAAACGGCAAGTCCATTCTTTTGAATAAAAAAAGAATTTTAGTAATCGGTACAGAATTGACGGAGATATCGTTGAACATATTCATAAAAAAAAACATACCGGCCGAATTGAGAACCTCCTCCTTTTTGGAAGTCGGTTTAAAATAATGTTGTTTTATTGCTCATTATTTCTAAAACATTATTTGTTATCATAAATGTTAATATTTTTTTTTAATAAATAATTCAAATTATAAAACAAAAATTATTATCGAGTATCAAAACATGTTGATGAGTTATCGCATAAAATTCGTACGCGCCGCAAAGGTCAAACGCTCGGTAGGAGCGATACGTCCTCTCTCTAAAAAGCCTCGCGGCAGACTGATTTGAATTGTTTCGTGCGTCCGATTTTATAGTAGTTTTATGATGATTTTAAAATATTTGTAGAAAAAAAGACAATTTGTTTTAGAGATTTTTTTTTAGTATAATTGTTGTAGAAAATATTCTTTTATTATTTGAGGTAATTTTAATAACGATTTGAGCATCATTTATCTACGTAAATTACGATTTTCTTGAGTGTAATTTTTACAAATTCTAACTTTATATTTTTGTCGATTTCAATAATAATTATAATAACAATTAAATTTTCCTAAGAGTATTTCCTTAATAAGGATCTGGACTTTAAGTTTGTTTAATTTTTAGTGCTAAATTGGTCGAATTACTAGAATCCGAAGGCATGGAAGTTAATGCTAAAAGTGAAATTCAGAAAACATATGTTCAGTTTTCTTGATATATTTTATAAGTTTTCTGTATAATATTGTTTTTCTCAGAGTATTTTTTAGATGACAATATTTCCTTTAATTATTACCTAAAAGCATGTTTATAAAATACGCTTTTCATATAATATGACTAGATCAAAAAGTACAAAAACCGTCAATTATCGAGTTTCGGGTCTTAATTATGAAATGACGATCACATACGAAATTAATTGTTTATTTATGAACTAGCAGCGCCCCGCGGCTTCACCCGCGTAGTTCCCGTTCCCGTGGGAATTTTGGGATAAAAAGTCTATCCTATGTGTTATTCTGATGTATAAGCAAGATTATTGTAAAGTTTCATTAAAATCCATTCAGTAGTTTTTGCGTGAAAGAGTAACAAACATCCAACATACAAACTTTCGCCTTTATAATATTAGTAGGATAGTAGGATGGACTGTCTTTAAAACCAGGATTCCAAAGATACAAAAAAAGCACAGAAAAAGAGAGCAGATTTTGTCATATAGGTACTATTGATTGTTACAAGTTGATTTGGGATAAATGAAACCACTGTTAATTACTCAAAGAATAACACAATCATTAAACACTTCTTCTGCTCTTACGAATATCGCTTCTGAAATAACATAACATAATCATTCACTACATCATCTCCTTGTAGTAACTGACCCCTTACTAAGTTCGAAACTTGTATCTAGGGTATCAAAAACTACGCACACACTTATTCACACACACATCCAGACCGAGATATATATTTGTGGTTCACACAAATATTCACCCCGCACGGGGATCGAACCCGTAACCTTACGGATGGCAGTCCGGCATGACCACTCTTCCATCGAGGTCGTCAAATCAGACTGACTCATCGGCTAACCTGCCAGTATTTATACTCGCAGCGGCGGTTAAGAATTTTCTTATTATAGTAACCTATTCTTTTAGTTACTTAATTACATTTGTTACATCTCATCATTGGCTCTCAGCTCAATACTATGTATACTTAAATTTGGTACCAGGTCACGTCATAACAAGACTTGCAAATCAGAGGTATGTGACTACCGCTCAGTATTCAGACGAGATTGGCTTCCACCTTGAGATGCTAATGTCCTCGTAGCCTTTGAATCCTGATTTCAAGCCCTGTCGGTTGCCGGTTTGAATGTGTTACGTATATTGGCTTGATTCTTGATTATATAGTGTGTTTATAGAAGTAAATAGGTGGTTTACATTTAGGTAAATAATATAGAAGGTTCTTCCAAATTGCAAGGGATTAATAACCTTATATGTAATAGTCAAATAATGGCTTTTAATAGTTAAAAAATTACATTTATAGAACTGGTATATGGGTTTAAATATTATAAGTAAAGAAAAGGACGTTTTACCTAAAAGCAAGTGATAACTTATGATAAACTCATGGTCGACTAGTAAATGTTCATACTATCGGCTAGTGGCAAGTCCAATTAAATAAGTTTTGTAATAATATAGATATTTTTAGACCCTAATCTAAATATCTATATATACACCCCTATTTTGAAAATATGGGACTTATTAAAATCAGAATATCTGTAGCAGTAACTGAATCCATATATCCAATAAAAATATCAAAAATGATAGTCGATTACTTATCTTAAAAAAATACAAAATAAATGTCGTATTACCAGACGGCACACTAGCTATCAAGTATTCTGTGACGGCTCGGGTCGATGACCGCGCTCAGCTGTGTATCGCAGCGTTCGGTGTAGAATAACAATAAAATTCGGCGGGATTTTGAAAATCTTTGACTTATCATAACTTTTTAAATAAAAGCAAAAGAAAAAAACTAACTTCACTATTATATTGTCACCCGTCGTTTACATTAGCTGTGAGATAAGGTATCGCAATTTCAAAATAAGGGTGTATAAAAGAAAGTCGTGTTAGTTACGCCACTTATAACTCAAGAACGGCTGGACCGATTTGGCTGAAAATTGGTGAAGAGGTAGTTATGAACCAAGAAAAGGACATAGGATACTTTTTATCCCGAATTTCCCACGAAAACAGGAACTACGCGAGAGAAACCGCGGGGCACAGCTAGCTAGACATAAATAACACAAGAAAAGCTAGACGTTCTTTAAATTAGTACACGAAAAATTCTCATACAGTCGTCATGACTTTCATATCTTTCAAAAGACGCGCTGTCAGATAAGCAATAAAACGACACACACTCGCGAAATTACTTTCCCTAACAAAGAATTCCAAGGTGTTTCTCATTAGGAGGCCTTTCAAAGCTAGGAACACACTTCATAGTTCGATGGTTGCTTTTTGAAACGAGACATACAGACTTGTACAGTTTTACATATAGACTTGTGCTACCTTATTTGCGTTGCATTTTTAGTCTGGCTTAACAAAACCTGGTAAGCATTTGACACTTCTCAGTCAAACCTGTCACTTTAGTCTTTTGACAGTATTCAAAATTGTACTTAGATAAGATTGTGAAACCTGGGGTCTAAGTCTGCAATTTGACATTATTGATCAGGCAATATGGTGATATTGTGGCACCATAACGAGAGTGTTAGAAATTTGGTATTCTGCTAACATTTAATCATATGGCTATGGTGTCTCAGTGGTCTTCGTTGCATATAAAATTTTTGACAAATAAACGTCAGAATACTGTTTCCATGACAACCATCTAAGTTTTATGGAGCCATTGAGTCAGCGGAATAGTTGTCACTAAGAGAATACCAAAATGACAACAAATGCCAAAGAAACGGCCATAATGTTGATATTAAAACACATTTGAGTAGCATTATCACAGCTTAATAATTTAAAGAATCAGGGCCCTGGTTTAGTGCTAAACCAGACTAAAAATGTAACGCAAATAAGGCAGGTGTTGTTTTACTTATAGACGTGTGTAATTTTACCCATAGACTTGTATACTTTTTTACCTTTTATACAGAAGCACAATATCTGAGGAGTAAGCACTACGTTCGGCTTCGAGTTTGATGAGAACTTCTTTTGTTTTAGCTATGGGGATGAGTAATAAAAGATTTTCTAGGTTCTACGTTTAGAATTCTAGCTACTTTTTGATGGGAAATATAAAAATGATTTATAATGCTCTAGCAGCAATTGAATAAAAATGAATTTTATTTATCCTCATTAACCATCATAGTCAATAGATTTTCGGAATAAAATTAAAGGTGGTCTAAAAATCAATTCATTAATTTTCATAGTAAAGTTTTACTACTTACTTATATCCAAACTATATACCAGTTCAAGTATGTCTGTCAAGTTTATTAGCTATCAAAATATAATAGCCCCCTGATTTTTATGGGACCTAGAAGGCCATACGGTTATATTTTTATAACATTTTCAAAGGTTATTTGTAGGTCAAACGGTAATAAGTATTAAGTGTTACTATAAACCCGCCTTGGCTACTTATAGGTGCATTATTTCCGTAGATTTTCTGGAATTATCCACTAATTTTATCTGATAAGTAGTTGCAAATGTAAAATATTAAAGTTATGGAAACTCTAATTATTACGAAAACTGATTGAAATCAGGAAAGGCGATTGTTTAATTTATAAGATACTATTAATTCTGATATTCCCATGGGATCGGGATTTTGACGGGTGGATATTATGAATATTATAAGCGAAAATAATACACAAAAATTTTAAAACTAAAATTTTATTTGATATTTACCTTCTAAGCCTAGAGCTTGATGTTAAAATGTGATATCTTTTGAAATATTTCTTTAATCTCAACCATTGGGGTCACAAATTTGATTAATAATCTTTGCTTGCCGGCCTTGAATGAGATCAAAATGATTTCACCTTTCGTGTTCTCTCGCACGGAATAATCTGTAAAGAAATCCTGTATTAATGGCACTAGATTAATGATAATGAGTAGTACATGTTATTTTTAGATATTTATTTAAAGATTTAAAAAGGAGAATGTTCATAATAACTTTTATTTTTTCAAGTTCCATTTGAAACTGGATATTAAAAACTACATACTAAACGCATAAATAAGCCTTATTTCTCGGCATTTTTTGGTTATAAAATAATCATTAGTAAATAAATAGATGTATGATTAGATGCATATTGAACAAAAAACATTCATTAGATATTTTTTCTTCTTAGTACGCTTAAATATTTAAAAATATTTTTAATTTAATAAACATTTCCAAATCTTTAACCCCGCATCAAAACCAGTCCCTAAGCTATCATCTACCTATTTTAATCAAATTAATCTTTCAAAGTGAAAATATTTACAAAGATCACAGTTTCGAGGGCTCTAAATGTAAGTCAAATTCCTTGGCTTATCGCTAACTTTTTATAAGCTTTTTATTGGATAGAAAATTCTTGAAAGCATCGTAAGCTCTGCTGTAATGGAATTACGATGGTATAAAAATACCCGTAAACATCACGCTGAGGTAAAGTGGATCGCGTTTTAAATGTTGCTTCTTAAGTTATTCGTTTATTAATGGGTTATTTTATGGGGTTTTAAGTATTTTTAGCTGTACGTTAAAGCTGTAAAATTGTGCCAATTATATGGAGAAGAACGGAGCTTTCTTTTTTGTAGATTACACTGCAGAGTAAAGTCTTAATATCTCAATGAGGGGGATTAGGCGTTATCACCGCATTTGCCAAGACGTAACAAGTTGCGTTTTTAAAATCAGTCACTGAAAAACGTCACTAATGCGTGCGCTTGTATAGAAAGAAAGAAAGAAAACATTTAATCAGACACCAATACACAAAAAAAAAAACAGAAAAAATATAAAAAGGAAACAAAAAAGAAAGAAAGAAAGCTATGTGTTACGTTTTTTGCGGTTTCAGACCTGCAATTATACGCGGGCGTTTAATCGCAGTGCGTGCTAAGCCTTAGAGTCACGTTTAAAATATAGAAAATAGACTTACCTTAACATGAAACGAACCCAAGACTTCATCTAGGAAGCAGGGGGAGAGTATTCTCATTACAAACAGGCAAACAATTGGGACAAAGTGTCCCAATTGGCGGTTAACATAAATTACTTAAATACCGTAAGTGAATATCGCATGAGGCCCAAGCTTAAGGACAAGGTCAAGCTCATAAATAATTTCCAAAAAAAAATCACTGCTTGTTAAACTCAAAACTTGACACAAAAATAATTGCAAAAAAGACATCCAACAAGAAACTTGTGCCAGAATTGAATCAAAATGAATATATCAAAAGTATTTGTGCTCTTGAATTTTGGACAAAGTGAAATAAGTAATTTGAAAGTTGTGACAAGTTCCCTCATAGAATATTCAATAAGAATAATTGAGTTAGAAAACAGTTGAATAGTCGTCATGAAATCAACGGAGCCCAAACTTGTGCCGTCAAGAACGACCGACGTTTTCACTTGGAAACACACGGGATGGAATTTTGTTTGGGTAATATGTTATGAAGGATGATAATACTCGTAGAGTAACTTATCCTGCTTCCGACAAAAGAATAACAGCATTATAATGTAACAGCGTCCCGCTGTTTAATCGGCATATAGTTCCCCTTCCTGTAGAAATATGGGGATAAAATATAGCCTGGTAAGGTACTTTTCCACTGAAAGAATTGAAATCGTTTTTGATTTTACTTGATAACAGAGAGACTTTTTAAGGAGAGAATTTCTAGCCTTGTTTACTTGTTAACATCTGGAATATACCGCCGTACGTTTTCACTCAGCACCTGTTAACTAATGTCCTATTGTGGTCGAGTCGACGGCGTCCTTCAGCTGCCCACAGCTCTATTATAAATTGATTCTGTACTTTACGGATTACAACGGTACCTAGGGTTGCTACTTCAAAATTAAATTATGGACCACGATTATTGGAACGAAGTTCCTTATCGCGTGTTGTGAAAGGGACGGAAAAAAATCTTACGAAAAGTTGTCACGACACTTTTTTCAAATTTCGAACAGCGCGGCGCGCGTTTATTTTTTAATTATTAAAAGGTAGGTAACTTATGGCTAACTCTTTTGAGTAGAAACTTTTTTGAAAATCATAATGATTTATTTTTTTCTTATTTTGACTATTGAAAATAATACTTTTTTAAGTAACTTCGTTCTTACCTGGTGTCCCACGACACCACACTCGGTCTTTTTTATTGTCATGTCGTTTTCATTCACGGGACTATTAAGGAGTCCCGGTCTTTTGGAAGGCTAGTATGGGGCCAAAGCCAACACACGGAAGCCCTTTGACATATTTAATCTTGTGTAAAGGATGCACAATCCGGCGACTATCCCTGTATAACACTATAAAATGCATCCAAGCACAGTCCCCGGATTCTGCTGGGACTATTGCAAATATATGGAAAACTACAACTGGGCTATGGGAATGGGAAGTTCAATGGACTGGATATAGGGAAACTATGGGGACTATGGCACCCGCCGATACTATGTTATTAACACGTACGAAGTGGCGGGTGGAGACTTGACAGCTCTCGATTATTATTATTGTCATGTCTTTTCCATTCACGGGACTATTAAGGAGTCCTGGTCTTTTGGAAGGCTAGTATGGGACCAAAGCCAACACACGGAAGCCCTTTGACATATTTAATCTTGTGTAAAGGATGCACAATCCGGCGACTATCCCTGTATAACACTATAAAATGCATCCAAGGACAGTCCCCGGTTTCTTTCTGGGACTATTGCAAATATATGGTAAACTACGACTGGGCTATAGAATGGGATGTTCAATGGACTGGATATAGAGAAACTATGAGGACTATGGCCTGCTTATAGTTTTATTTATCCATACAACGTTACATTACAAAACTTAAAAGTCATTTTTAGGTTATTGTATAGCTCCTAAAGGGTAGAAAGCCTCCTCCATTATTAGGGACCACAAGATTATACAAGTCTAAAGATAAATGTTTGTTCACGCTGCTCGGATGTTTGTGTTGGTATGTGTATCCGCCTTTTGTGCTTAGGGTAACATTAGGTAACATTTGTAAGTACCAAGTTATGTTGTCCGTGGTTTTACTGGACAAATCTATAAAGAAGTAAAGTTTGTGTGTTTGTACATTTGTTAAATTGTAAGGTAAGGGGTAATCTCTGGAACCGATTTCAAAAAGTATTTTACTCATGGAAAGCTAATTTATATATTTTATCTCTGTATTCACACGGGAACGGGAACTACGCGGGTGAAACCGCGGGGCGCTGCTAGTGCCTAAATAATTAGACAGCGTAGTTTGATACATATAATAGGAGTCATGTAGTTTGGTGTAGGAATAAGGTATTTTCAATAACTGATCAATAATTAAGGTATGGGTCCAGCCAGGGTCATCTGCTTAGGATCTCACCTTCACAGTTATATTCCAAAGTATGAACCCAACCAGTTCGTCCATATTTCCATGTATAGCGTTGGCATAAATGTTAAAGCAATAAGCCTACAATTATTCTTTTATATAAGTAAAATTTATATAAGTAAGTACCTATAACATATTGCATGCCTCATGTAAGGTAGAATAAAGAGATTCCTAATTTTTTATTCGCAATAAATACATTTGAATTTCTTATTTTTGTAATTGTGTAAGTTGCTAAATTTATTTTTTAATAAATTGTAAAGTTAATTGCATGCCTTTGTGGCCTAAAACAGCGAAGAAAATAATGTTGTAACACCAATGAATGTACCTGTTTTATTCAATAAAGAAATTATCATCATCATCAGCCCATATATGTCCCCACCGAGGGGCACGAGCCTACCCTGAATTAGGGTGATTTTGGCCTTAGTCAACCACGCTGGCCAAGTGCGGGTTGGTCGACTTCACACACAACCTTAGAAGAAATTAATAGAAAAGAAATTATGATTATGATTATTATGATTACAAGTACGTCTAAAGTCCACGTGGACGAAGTGGCGGGCATCACTAGTAATAAAGTTTTTTTTTTTAAACGTAGACAACCCTATAGGTTTTATAGATGCTGACGAGTTTTTTCTTGTCTTTTTTATTATTATTTGGAAACAAATTACTGTAACTTTTTTAAACACCATCTTAATTTTTCCGCCATCTTTTTTTTTTGGGAGCAATCAATGTGGCTCAATATTGAGGGTGAGAAATTAGTGTATTAAGTTTAAAAATAATTACGAGGGGTTTTAAAAAGTTAATTATTTTGAAAAATCAACCGAAATTCTTTTTAATTTGGACGTCCAAGAGGCATTGTTTATGGACACTGCCTGTTAAACTAAAGGTTACGGTTTCGATTCAAGACAAACATATGTGTACGTAAAAATTACTGTCTGGGTGTTTTGTATCTATTTATTCTACTAATAGCTGTGCCCCGCGGTGTCACCCGCGTATATCACAATCCCGTGGGAATCCTTTCTGAGCGGATGCGTACGTCATAACATCTACCTTTTATTTCAGCCCGATCTGTCCAGTGGTTTGGGCTGTGCGTTGATAGATCACTATGCCAGTCAGTCAGTCACCTTTGAGTTATATATATTTAGATACTTACCTATGTATGTATGTATACAAAAAAGCATTTTTAAGTATGTTCATCCGTGGCTAATCCATAGTACAAGCTTAGCTAAGTTTGGGACTATTAGATGGCGATGTGTGATTATGTTTCCGGAATGTATAATTTATTATCGCAGTTGTGTGCAAACAGAGGGATATATTTGACAAAGGTGGTGATGACATCACAGCGTCAACTGTCAAGCGGTGACGTCACGTTATTTTGACACTTCACAAGTGTCAAAATTACGAGAATGTATTCTATTTCACAATGACCATGTTAATCCATTGTTTCAATGGTTTAGTTAGGGAACTGCTGCATATGTAACATATCTTCTAAGTTTGTCACTGTGGAAGGATATTTGTATGATAAATTAAATCCTACTAATACTTATTATATATGCAAAAGTTTGTATGTTTGTGAGTTTGGATGTTTGTTACTCTTTAACGCAAAAACTACTGTATCGATTTAGATTAAATTTGGTACAGATGTTCCTTATAACTGGGAATAACACATATGATACTTTTTATCGCGAAATTCCCATGGGACTGGGATTCACGCGGACAAAACCGCAGCTAGTAAAAAATATATGCTCTATTAAAACTACTAAATAGATCTTGAAAGCATTGAACTTTTCAACTATATTATTCAACAGATATTTATTTATTTATTTATTTATTTATTACAAAATCCACAGACCTTAACATAATTAACAATACTTAACTTAAATCTTACGTCCAATTACGGATTTACTTTATATTAACACTAGCAGCGCCCCGCGGTTTTACCCGCGTATTTTCCGTTCCCGTGGGAATATGGGGATAAAATGTAGCCTATGTTACTCAGGGTGAATGTAGCTTTCTAATGGTGCAAGAATTATTGAAATCGGTCCAGTAGTTTCGGAGCCTATTCATTACATACAAACAAACAAACAAAAAAACAAATCTTTCCTCTTTATAATATTAGTATAGAAAAAACAAAAATTAAACTAACAAACAGTGAGAGCAGAACACATTAAACACATTATTGTGTGTGTGTGTGTGTGTGTGTGTGTGTGTATGTATGTATGTATGTGTGTTGTGTGTGTGTGTGTGTGTGAAGGTGAAGGTGAGTGTGTGTATATGATAGTAATACAATAAAATTAAAATAACAATAACAACACTTCACTTGACAGCTATAAAATCACAGAAAGAATTTACAAACACTTTTACATATGTAAGTATAATAAACAACTAATTTATATAAACAAATTTCATTAACTTGTATATAATAATTTGTAAATAATTCCATAATATGTATATAAACCAATTTAATATAATTTATTCTTTAATACATTTAGTATTTGCCTCTTAAAACTAAAAATACCACAATGGAAGATATCAATTGAACTGAAGAGTTTATTATACAGATGTTGAGATCGGTATATTACAGAGTGTTTACAATAATTAGTTCTACAGTTTGGTACATGAAACAGAGTTGTATGTCTTGTGCGGGTAGTTGGGGCTCGTAATTGTAAAAAACTTTCAGTGAGATCAATACTGTCGATAGCACCATGACACACTTTATGGAGAAACAGTACATCCAGGAGTTGTCGCCTCTCCTCCAGTGATGGAAGATTGTGATGTTTGCAAGATTCTACGTAGTTGACAGTTGTGTGATGTGAGCGGTAATTTAAATGTTTTATAAATTTCAATTGGATTTTTTCTATATCTTGTGTATATGTGATATATTGTGGATTCCAGATATTACTACAATATTCAAGAATACTTCTTACATAGGTGTAATATAAGATTTTCAGGCATTCGATATCCGAGAAAGGTTTTGTCACACGTAGAATGAAACCTAGATTTTTGTATGATCTATTTATAATGTCGGAAATATGGGCATCGAAGATGAGTTTATGATCTAAAAGAACTCCGAGGTCTCTTACTAATTGAGTTTGTTTAATAATTTCGTTATTTAAGCTATATTGAAATACGATGTTATTTTGTTTTCTTGAAAAGGTCATATACATGCACTTGTTAATATTTAACTTAATGTTATTTGACAAATAGAATTTATTCAAATTATTTAAATCTTGCTGTAATTTAAGGCAGTCCGTAGGATGTTTAATATTTAAATATATTTTCGTGTCGTCGGCATACATAAGGTATTTAGCATATTTAAGAGAATGTCCCACGTCATATAAATAAGCTGCATACAGAAGGGGAGAGAGAATTGATCCTTGGGGAACACCTGAGGGGATATCTATAAAGTCCGACCGTTGGCCCCCCACCACAACCGCTTGACAGCGGTTGCGGAGGTAAGCCTCCGTCCATCTCAAGAGATCCCCACATATGCCGATCTCCTGGAGCTTGCGAAGTAGGATACCGTGATCCACGCGATCAAAGGCCTTTTCGAAATCCGCGTAGATCACATCAATCTGAGCTCCTCGTTCCATACCACGAGCGACATCATTTACAAAAACAGCTAAATTTGTATTCGTGGATCGACCTCTGATAAAGCCATGCTGCTGAGGGGGGATGTTTTTAAAAATGAAGGGGTAAATATGGTGATGTACACATCTTTCCATTATTTTGCCTAAAGTATTAAGTATCGAAATAGGGCGATAATTTTCTATAAGAGATTTCAAGCCTTTTTTATGAATGGGGATGATATGAGCAGTTTTCCATATCCTGGGAAAGTAACCTTCGCGGAAACATCTATTAAAAACACATGTTATGGGAGCCGCCAGAGTTTCAGCACAGTTAACATAAAACAATGGGGGAATTAGGTCACTGCCGGCACCCTTGGTCTTATCGAGATTTTTGAGCAATTTTTGAATGTAACACTCCTCAACACTAATGGTGTGTAAACTATCCAAAGACGTGTTGTTCACAAATACAACCGAGGGATTGGTAATATTATTATTAATTGAAGGTGAACTAAAATTTTTATAAAAATAATTATTAAATGTGGAACATATGTCTTTGTCATTTGAAATACTTTGTTCATTGTAAAACATCAATTTTGGATATTGTGAGTTATTTTTCCTTTTTAACTTAACATAAGACCAAAAGAGTTTCGGACACGATTTGATTTTATTTTGGGACAATTGAAGATATGATTGATAACACGTGTTTTCTAAGAGTTTAACTTGTTTGCGTAGGTCTGAGAATATATTATAATCTAATTTATTATCAAACATTTTCCAATCTCGATGAGCTTTAGATTTTTCTTTTATTAGTTTAATTAATTCACGACTGTACCATACAGGGTAATTATATGACTTTGTGATAGTTACTCGGGGGATATGCCGTTCAATAATTGTATTAAATTCTGAGTATAAGTTAGAAATTGAGTTTTCGATGCTGCAATTTAATAGTAACTCAGACCAGTTTAAATTTGAGAAATAATTATTTATTGTAATGTAATCGGCTTTGTGGAACTGTAGTTTAGTACGTGATAATGAGCTTCGTGGCGCTATAAGTATGTCTGTTGCATCTATGGTAAAAGTAGGGTGGTGGGTATCCTCTTTAACCAGCGGACAGTGGGAACGTTTTAGTCCTAATTCGAAGTTGGCAAATACTAAGTCGAGGGTGTTAGCGCTCGAGTTAACGAGAGTATTATACTGGTTAAAATTGTTGTATCCAAGTTGGTTTATTAATAAAGAAGCGCAATTTTGGATTTCAATCGATCCTTTTTTTACAAAAACCGGTACACCTGTTGACCATTTCATACAAGGCAAGTTGAAATCACCTGCTAAGATCACCTTGTCGTTAGGGTAATTATTCATAATTATTGCAAGAATATCGAGTATTTTTTGTACACGCGACGGTATGAATCTATTTGGTGGTAAATAAACAACACCAACATGAAGGTCGTATAACGCTCGGGACGAGGTGGAGGTGAAGGGTGCGGGAGCGGGCGATGCACTGGTCGAGCGGCCTGCCAGCGCGAGCGCTTCCTTCGGCACAGTGACCCATATACACTCGACGTCATCGCACTGCCATTCCGGTCGCACGCGTGCATTCAGTTGTGCCGCGCTCATAATCATCACACCTCCTCCGCGTGAGCCACGATCTCGGCGGAATACCTCATAACGGTCGTTGGTCAACTCCGAATCAAGGATTCCATCACACAACCATGTTTCTGTGATCAGAAACATGTCTATGTCGCTGCGGAGTACCCCATTATAAAATTCATTTGTCTTTGTTCTAAGGCCACGGACATTTTGGTACATGATTTGCAAGTGCAAGCGTGACGGAATCATAGTGACACAGTGAGATAATAAACCGTGTATATCGAAAAAAGTGCTACTAACTGAAAAGTTCAGATTTTTACTACGAGTAATAGACAGCGGATCATTATGACTATGTGCTATGAATAAATAAAAATATATTTGAAGTACACTATTAGTTAAATTTAGGTCACATTCATTGGACAAAAGTAAATAACATTGACATGGTTTTGAATTGATTATAGTACTGATCGAGTTATATGATAATATTGGAAACATTGATACGAGGCCGAGGGTACGAAAATAATTATGTGTAAATAGATAGGTCATTAACATGATATAATTTGGTGTATATAATAAGTGTATTTTTGTTATTATAGGAATATGTATGTGTTTAGTAAGTGATTGTGTGTTATAGTGCTTAGTATAGATTGTTTGCAGATATTCTAAATTACTCGTAAATTTGTATAATGAAATAAAGAGAAATTGAAACAAAAATGATGTTATTTTATTTTTTCCACGTCTGACATACATATTATCGGCACAGGAGGCGAGGTATCTGTTTTTCTTATATAAATACGGCAGTTTTTTGTCCATACATGTTTATAATTAAATTCGGATGCTTTTGTTTTAGCCATTTTAAGTAATTGTTTATTTTCTTTTGTTAGGTGTTCATTGACGTAGATATTTTTTACCTCGCCTTCTGTTCCAATATCTTTAGTGGTTAAGTGTCGGTGCTTACGTGCCGCGGCGATGACGAGGTCTTTAGTGGCTCGTTGTCTAAAACGGGCCACTATAGCACGGCTGGAATTGCTATTAGTTTTGTGGCGCGGTTGTACACGATGTGCGAATTCGACATCGCCCTTACTCACGTTAACACCGACTTGTGTAGCAACTTTAACAATCATCTCAACTGTATTTTCACCCTTAATGTCCGGGACACCAACAACTTCGATGTTTTGTGCCCGCGACCACTGCTCCTGACGGGCGTGAGCATCTTCAAGTGCTCTGACTCGTGACTTCACAGCGTGTAGTTCTTCGTGAAGCTTTTTGTTGTCGTCGTTAAGTGCCGCCAGGTTTGCTTTAGTCTCGGAATAAAATTTAAACATGTCATCGTATTGATCGCTAAGATATTTACCTGATGTCTCGAGACTGGTTATCCTATCTCCCAGTGCTTTAAATTGTACAGATAAGGCCAACGTCACTATACATATAGAAACCTACCAAATCTTTTACGAGTATCTCATCTGCTCCCCTTCTTGAAATTTCACTTAAAATGTTTAATAAATCAATGGGAGCCGTATCTATTTCAAATCTTTTTGAAGAAAATCCTAGTTGATTTTGTCGCGAATTCAAGATTTATTACGCACAAGTTTTGGCGTTGTGTTAAAGGTTTTTTACTTGAATTTATTTAACTATAAGGTGAAGGTATCTCTGATGGTGAAGAAAAACAGCGTTCAGAAACCTAACCTTCACACATCTGCGAAGAAATTCTAAGGTTCTGTGTGAAGTCGACGAACCCGCATGTTAATCCATACGATTAAGATAGCTTACCAAAATACACACATCAAAAGTGTCTAGGGATCAACATATATTTTTGCAATAACTTTTCTCCTGATTGATATTAATTAAAATTTTCTTTAAGGATTCATCAAATAAAGTGTTTTCGTTTGTCACAGTAACGATAAACCAAGTCACCTTTGCATTAATAAAGAAATTTGCCATTTTCCTAATAAAGGGATTTTTGACATTTGAACCACTAACATTAAAGTTCGAAAAAAAGACTGAAATAACAGTTTTCTTTAAAATTTTATTGGGTAACTTAAACAATTAATAATCCGTGTTTCTACCGCGAACACTAACAACACAAGAACATCGGTTTGGCATACTCAAAATGAGTTCATCCAAATCACGCTGTGGAATGGCCGCCCATGTTCGTTGCAACAACAAAAAAAGGTCTTCTTGCGACTGGATACCCTCCATATTCGGCAGAGCTCTTCTCTGTAGCATATCCCATGCATGCTCAATCGGGTTCAAGTCTGGCGACTGAGCAGGCCAGGGCAGGACATTGATGTTAGCTGCGGCGAGAGTCTGTCTTACAACTCTTGCGGTGTGCGGTCGTGCATTATCATGCATTAACTGAAATAAGGGACCGATTTGCACTTGTAGAGGAACGATGACGTCTGATACAATCGTCTCAGCATAAATTTGAGCGTTGAGGTTGCCTCTGATCCAAATCAACTCAGTTCTTCCGCCGATCCAAATACCCGCCCATACCATGATGGTTCCACCACTATAAGGATGGACTTCCTGGCAGGATTTTAATCGCTGTTGGCGTCCAGGGGTTCTCCAGTGTCGTATACGTCTTGTATCCGGTCTCATACCAAAACGAGACTCATCAGAAAAGCACACGAAACGCCATTGTTCTTCTGCCCAATTTCTGTGTTCAAGAGCCCATTGATATCGAATCCTACGATTGTGCATTGCTATAGGTGGTACCCGTAGCGGTCTTCGGGAATGAAGGTTCACTTCATGCAAGCGGTTTCTGACTGTTTGGTCGCTAATTAAGTTCCCTGAAGAGTGATGAAGCCGCACGGCTAACATCATGGCGGTTATTGTTGGAGCTCTTCGAGTTAAGATTTGAATGTATCGGTCTTGTCTCCGTGTGGTGCAGCGATACCGTCCTCCATGGCGCTCAGCCACGGTACCAGTGCTTCGGTAACGTGTCCAAAGTCGACTGATAACACTCTGACTTGTATTCAGAGCTAAAGCCACAGTACGTTGCCGGGAACCAGCTTCTATCATTCCCACGGCTCTGAGCATTTCTTCCCTGCCTTAATGACGTCGCCGCTCCATAATAACGTTGGTTTTAATCAGTAGTAGGGAAACAGTAGCACTAATAATGTCTTCAATGCGTTGTATGTTTTTATAGGGAAAATATTGACAGCTGATTTTCATCTTTTACTCGAATTTGATTCACAGTTCCTGATTCAAATTATGAAATGCACCAAAAAGGATCCATGTAAATTTATAAAATCATAAATTTATTACAAAGCCACATCTCAATCTCAAGAAATCCGCATAAAAATGCTTGATCCCTAGACACTTTTGATGTGTGTAGCTAAACGTCAAAAAATATGAATGAAATCAATCTTTAATCTTAATCGTATGGATTAGGATTGAATATTAATATTGGGCGTGAGGCCCGATTTTAACTAAAACTATATTTTGTGGGATTTATTTTTAAAGTGTATTCACATATTTTTTTTAAGATTTTTGAAAAATGAATGGCTGATGCGATAATGTTGAAAACATTTTTCAAAACTCTTTCTGTGTAATTGCCACTGTAACATCAATAGTTAATTAAGCACTAACTACAAATATTATGATATTCAAGGCTTATGTTCACTTAAACGATGTATAAAGTGAGATGACACAAAAGATTTAACAACAAAACTGGTTCAGAATGGACGAGCGATAAACACTTTTACGCACATCAATACAGGGGTGTATTATGAACTAAAAATGTCTACTTATTAAATTCTGACTTATTTAGTAACAGACAATGGGAAAGGTTTTTCTGTGTCCCGTGGACTGGTTCCTCGCCCACTCACACTCCTCACGGTTTACATTCTGTGTTTTGTGGTCTATAATAATTAATAATGGCCAAGCCACATATTGTTACTAAGTTGTAAAGTTACTACACATCTATCTTCTTGTAGATTTAGGGCATGTAAAGTAAGCTGGGCTCTACATGAGATTTGACAACATAAAATGTTGTCAAATCTCATGTAGAGCCACGCATGGAAATGTTTTTTGTCGAAGAGCTTTTGTTTGGTTGGTAGTTTGAATTATAACATTATTTTAATATCGAATACCCTTTTATGAATGTAACCCATGAACTAAACCATCTACACTAATATTATAAAGAGGAAAGATTTTTTTGTTTGTAACGAATAGGCTCCAAACTACTGAATTGATTTCAAAAATTCTTTCACTAACAGAAAGTTTAACTTATCAGTGCGTGACATAGGCTATATTTTATTAACTAAGAGGGTGAAACTGTGGGGTGCTACTGTAATCAATAAAGCTTTTAAATAACATTTCCCTCCTCAATCCGACCCTGTACCACATACGTATGTTATGTTATCATGTCTGTGTCAAATGTTCCTTGCATTGAGTGTAAAACGTCTTTATGATGATATTCTTCGTGTAACTGCCGCGTGATGGAGATATCTCGGTACTACCATCTCTATGAACCGCCATAAAGTCAATAGAAGTTAAAAACATTAAATTAAAAATTTAAAAAACCCCCAACACAATTACTTTCAAACCCCCATAACTTTTAAACGGGTCAACCGATTTTCATCAATCATGTCTAAGAACACTCGCACGTAAGTCCCCTTTAATACAAAAAAAAAACTAAATTAATATCGGTTCATAGCTATGATGCCACAGACAGACAGATACACACACACAGACACGTCAAACTTATAACACCCCTCTTTTTTTTAATAATTATTATGAGTTAATAGAAAGGTCGTATCAATAGAAAGACAGTTGGGAACAGTTACTACTAGAATTGAGATAACCAACACGCTTTGGGTAAGCAGGGCAATTACGTTTCGTTAATTTTTGTACTAATATGTTCAGTAAGAGAAGCCTGCATAAGAGTTATTACAAGAAAATAATAATTGGCAAAGATATTATTATTAACCAGTATAAGATCATTATAAATGTTTGTGGAATTGCTGTTAGATATCTAAATAAATAAAATAAATAAATAAAACCCAGTATTCTACTGGTATAGTTTATTGTCGCGATTAACACAAAGTACACTTTTTATCCCAAAATTCTCACAGAATCCGGATTTACGCCGCTAAACCCACGAAACAGCTAATATGCATTTAAATATTTAAACCATCACATTAAAAAGCGTTTCCATTAAAAACGTCGCCAAATTCAGTGGCTATATATTTCATAATCAAGGTATATCACTACATAGTATAAAACAAAGTCGCTTTCTCTGTCCTTATGTCCATATGTATGCTTAGATCTTTAAAACTACGCAACGGATTTTAATGCGGTTTGTTTTAATAGATAGAGTGATTCAGTGGGAAGATTTTTAGCATAATTTTATCCCCATATCCCTACGGGAACGGGAACTACGCGGGTGAAACCGCGGGGCGCCGCTAGTACATAATAAATGATATAAACGTTTGTGCCATGGGTTTTAGGGTGCTACCATAAAGTTAGGATCGTAAAGAGAATGTGAGATTGTATGATGCGGCATGATAATAAATGTTTTAACTGCCACATGTAATAAAACTTTGTGTGTCCTATAACTGGGCCTGCCTTGCTGGTTTGCGTGACGTGAGGAGGGCGTAATGAATATCTTGAAAAATACTTTATTATTTATATTTGCAATACGCCCGCGCCGACGGCGTCTCGCTCCGCCGTGGTCTTGTTCTTGCGCTTTTGCAAGACCAAGACCAAGAACAAGACCGCGTATTTTTAGCAAGACCAAGACCAAGACTGACCGTGCAAGACTTGAGCAAGAACAAGACTAAGCCTGCAAGACTCTTGCGTCTTGCAGCTAGGACTTAGCGCTATTTCACGGAGTAGTTAGGTGTAACAGTTCGGTGTATAGGTACGCTTTGGAATTCTATGAGACGCAAAAAACTGTATCAAAGAATATGAAAAACTGGACCTATGCGCATTACGACTAATACCATAAACATACCTACATAGCGAATAAAAAAATATCCATTAAAATCAAACTGAGTGCATGCATAGTTATGTTTTAACCATCGGCACTTTGATAATGCGGCATCAAAGGTTTTGTACTTACTTCTCAAAGAAATTTGCCGCTTTTCGGAAGTACATGGTTATGATACACGCGCCGGCGGCTTCTTTTAAAATCATATACAACAATCGTTGCCGCTGCACCGAAATCACAACATTTGACACTATTTGATTGCCGCCACAGGGCGTAGGTATATTCATGCATATTTTATTTTTTATTGAAATAAATGATAAATCGTAAAACTCTTTTATTAAATTTCATATAAGTTGAGGGTTCAATCTCTTTCTAGACAGATATTGTTCTTTAAAATACAGCCAAGTTATTGTAATTAATTTGTTTATATATATATAAGCTTACAAATCATAAATGTTTATTAAGAAACAGTTACTTCCATGGAAAACGACATATAGGTCACTTGATTTTTCGAATTTCTTATCAAATCCTCAGTTATTTATAAATCTGCTTGATCTTTACTATGGCTATGTTAATTCAAGCTCACAATGTTTCAATTCTAATACGTTTTTCTAAGATTTAAAGTAAACTTTAATAAATAGTAATAGACTAATAGGTAATTGCAAGACTTGCAAGACTCTTGCTGCAAGACCAAGACCAAGACCAAGACTGGGAGCGCAAGACCAAGACCAAGACCAGGTGTATTGGCGCAAGACCAAGACCAAGACTGGCTAAGTCTCGTCTTGTTCTTGCATTTGGGCAACACTAGTCCAGACCAAACTGTGCGTCACTCCAAAAGTTTTAGGCCAACTAGATTTCCCCCGGAATTTGGAATCGTTCCGGTGATTGACGACCATTTTTAATGGACGCCAGTTCAACTGATCAGTTAAACTGACTCGTTAATATCCATCTTAAAGGTTCAAATTGTTTAGAAATAATAACAACGTATTACATTTTTCTAAAGTTTTCCAAGATTACAAACATACAATACATTTTTACGTTAGTTATTTCTCGTCTAGAATTTTAGTGGAATAAATATAACCTTAGTATAATTTTAAGTAACAACAAAATACTTTATAGCCGGCTTCTAAGGGTTTTCTTTTTTAATAAACTTCAACAAATAAGTAGTATTTTTTATGTGTGGTGAAAAGCTTTTATATTTATGGAAACTTTTTATAGTTTCAAACTTTAGTAGTTTTGTGCTTTTTAAGATTATTAGGATATTAGTATAAAGGATGTATAAAGTATAAAGGATGGATTTTGATATTACGTGATTGCTTATTTATTATTACCAGTATTTATTCTAAGTTATTGAAGCTTATCCATATAAATTTTAGTTTTATACATAAACTAGCCCCGCAGTTTTACCCGCGTGGAACCTTATCCCGTGGGAATTTTGGGATAAAAAGTATTATATGTGTTAGGTTAGGTTAGGTATGAGGAACGTCTGTACCAAATTTCATTAAAATACATTCAGTAGTTTTTGCGTGAAAGAGGAACAAACATCCATACATCCATTCACAAACAGATGCACGCTTTTTATCTCCTTAATCGATAAGTAACTTTTGTTGATATACATATGTAAGTACCTACTAGTTTGAGATTTTTTTTTGGCTCATTTGGATACAGCCTAAATATGTATTCCTTAATAGAAGTTATCAACAGACCATCCAAAGCAAAATTGAACCAAATCGTAAAAGTCGTTTTCGATTTACAGAAAATAAATATTTCACAACAATTGTTTGCTTTAAGTTATTAGACACGGAGAAGGGGCAGGAAATTAACGATTCATCTTGATATTTTAATTAATCACGGTCGACTTTCGACCACTGGTAATTCGAAAAGGATTAATTGAAACAGTTAGGGCCTAATTTCACGACCTTCAAGGAAAGTTACTAACTAAGTAAAGTTAGTTTTTCTCTTTTTTACTTTATATCAAGTGACAAAGACAAAACTTGTGAGTAGTGACTCGGAACTTTACTTAAAGACGGCGAAATAGGCCCTTAGACTATTAAAATTAAGTTAATAAAAGGCTTTTGAATTTATGAACGTTTTCGGGCTTCTAAATAGGTAACGTTAATGTGACAGTCGTAATAACTTCGGCATAACAATAATTATACTAGCCTTCCAAAAGACCGGGACTCCTTAATAGTCCCGTGAATGGAAAAGACATAATTATACTAACATCATCGGCAGTTGGTACAGGTAGTTATACCCCTCAAAAGGTTAGAACGCTCGAAAGTCTAAACAAAAATTTATCGAAGCACGCTTAAAGGATCCAATTTCGAGACTTTTAATTGCGAAAAACTTAATAGCACATCAGAACCTCCCTAATGTGGACCTCCCTGTCAGCTTACTTAAAAAATACAATCTGGGTCTCTTTAAGTCACGACTCACGAATGTACAGGTATAAGTTTTCTAGGCTACCAGGATTCCTTCGCTCAGTCGAGTTACATTCAAGTGCAACCAAGTACACCTATTCATTGCAAATAAACATACAAAGTTATTAAGTAACAATCCACGCAAACATTTAAAGTTATGCATTCTTTATCTCCGAAAGCAGTATTCAGTAGGCCAACAAATGTATGTACATATAATATACGATAACAGCAAAATCTCGTACACACAAGTAGAGTAGTGTATGTACAAACAAACAAACAAACTGTGAGAGAAAACAATTTCATTTCACCAAGTCAGATATTTACACAAAACCCAACCAAACTGTAGTTACTATTGTACGTTTACCAAAAACTGTTTACAACCCATCTATGGAGTTTGACTTGTGTATTATGTATATGTGTTTATGTGAATATAACTAGTATGTGATTTGTTCCGAATTGTTTATAACGTTTGTCTTTGATTATGTATATATTTATTGAAAGTTAAACGCTTAGTTATCGTAGCTAATCTTTTAGGAAATTGGTAGAGTAAAAGATTCGATTTTCGAAAATAAAAATGTCATTTGTTAACAAAGCTTAAGGCTTGCCTTTAGTAAATGTAAAATCAATAATTTTGAAAAATGGTGTAACTATTTCTTTAAAGAGAAACTCCTATCAGTAAAAGAGAAAAATCAGTAACAACGGTTAGTTGTTTTAACTTTATCTCCCTTTTTAAAATTACGTAAGTAATTATGATATACGTTATCATATCCTACCTAATCCACTTTAAACTCATAATTCTTTAAACCGACTACTCGTTTCCATTCACAAACATGAGTCGTTTCATATTATTTCTACCTCTAAAAGCAATGTAATTCACAAAGATAAAATGTCAATTCAGTATTCCGTGCTCGGTCCATGTTTTTGTTTCCCTTGTTTCTCATACTTTTAGCAAATGCATGTTTGGTATCCGAAAAAATATTTCGCTTTTAGCAAACTTTTAAGCTGTAGGTTTTGTTGGTTGCTTTAGACGTACGTTCGCGTTCGCTATCCCGTTTTAATTCAAGAAGACTTTTAATTTAGTTTTCATGTTATTCTATGACATGTTTTTAAAAATGTAGAGCGAAAATGTGTTGAAAGTTTAACGCATAGTACGGTGTACTAAAAGTATGATTCATTTTTGTTTTTAAAACGATCCTAATTTAAAATTTTCATTTGAATTTCGAATCGATTAAACTGTCAACTGACATCCCTATACTTTTACAACTGTCACAGCCAGCGCGTTCTTAAAAAGCACATTTGTTTTTTTAAGTAGCAACTCCATCCCGCCATTCTAAATTCAAACGATGATAATATTTTAAAGGGGAACTGGGGGTAAATTAACGAATTCCCCGTAGTTAACTAGGGAGGCGGGAGTTAACTAACTGGAGTAAATTAATTCAGCGATGCCACACTAGAACGCCACTTCGACGCGGGAATAGTTAACTGAGACTAAAGTGATACTATGTGTACTAATTAAAAGGAATGCCTTTGAATTTTTAATAATTAAATCAAGTTTTCATTATGTAAGCTAACTTTAATTTTTATACCAAAAATATGATTGTCTTTGCATAGAGAGCGACTTACGACTAGCCCCAATCTTTTTTGTAAATAGAACAATAAAAAACAAAATACATAATATAAAACCGATATTTTATATTCCATGGTCTGTCAATGTCTACCACACCTTTATTTTCTTTTTTACGAAACATCGATCATACACGTAATGCCAAGTTTAATATAACAACGTTTAACACAAGATATTGTCGTAAAAATATGCGTAAACGTTAATATGAAAGAAAAGTGGCATAGTAATAAAAATGTAAAACGGTTGAAGTCATTTGTAATGGTGTGGGGTGACCACAGATTATATAATTTCATAGAAATGTAGAGAAGAAGTAAAAAATAAGATATGCCTATAAGATTACTGCCAATCAAACTTTTTTATTTTTTTCTGATTGATAATATTGGCCCATTGATGGTATAAGAAACTACTGGACCGTTCCTATTTTTTTTTCAGATATAAGAAGCTATCAAGTTACATGATCCTTGAAAGTCATAGGCTATATTATATTCCATCTTAACCTAGGTTTAAGAATTTTGTGATTATGATTATATCAGAATAAATGAAGATGTTGATGATGCGAGTTGATACTTAAGAGATCTTTGGTGGTATAGTAAAAGCTATGTGGACTAGGTTGTGACGTCATTTAAACACAAATGCATAGACATACACTGACTAATATTTTATCTAACACTTTCTCAAAGTCACTACCAAATACCTACTCTACTAAAATCATTATCCATGGCAAGGTTTAGGCTAATTTCATACTCATGTTTATTTCATGGGATTACTGAATAATGTACGCATTACACCGACAATTTCGGGTCACGACTCATTTGTACACAGTTTGAATGTTCCCTTGTTTATTTTTGGAGGGAAAATTTGATGGCAATTCGCTTTATGTGCGTGTTGGTAACATGACAATGAATTGTATTGTAGCCGGCGGACAAACGATTATGTGTTTAGCTTTATTATTTACTCTGTTTGACAATATTTTGTACCTGAATTGCATTATTTAGTAACTGTTAGACAGTAGAGACCTTGTAATATTATTTAAGTAGTAGTAGTATAGTGGAACGTTATATGAAAGCCCGATGTTCGAAGTCCGAGGTAAGAAGACCGAAGTGAGAAGTGAGGGGTAAGAAAGCCGAAAAGCCGAAAGGCCGAAACGCCGAAAAGCCGAAAAGCCGAACGAAAAGCCGAAAGGCCAGGGGCCAAAGGCCAGGGGCCAAAGGCCAGGGGCCAAAGGCCAGGGGCCAAAGGCCAGGGGCCAAAGGCCAGGGGCCAAAGGCCAGGGGCCAAAGGCCAGGGGCCAAAGGCCAGGGGCCAAAGGCCAGGGGCCAAAGGCCAGGGGCCAAAGGCCAGGGGCCAAAGGCCAGGGGCCAAAGGCCAGGGGCCAAAGGCCAGGGGCCAAAGGCCAGGGGCCAAAGGCCAGGGGCCAAAGGCCAGGGGCCAAAGGCCAGGGGCCAAAGGCCAGGGGCCAAAGGCCAGGGGCCAAAGGCCAGGGGCCAAAGGCCAGGGGCCAAAGGCCAGGGGCCAAAGGCCAGGGTCCAAAGGCCAGGGGCCAAAGGCCAGGGGCCAAAGGCCAGGGGCCAAAGGCCAGGGGCCAAAGGCCAGGGGCCAAAGGCCAGGGGCCAAAGGCCAGGGGCCAAAGGCCAGGGGCCAAAGGCCAGGGGCCAAAGGCCAGGGGCCAAAGGCCAGGGGCCAAAGGCCAGGGGCCAAAGGCCAGGGGCCAAAGGCCAGGGGCCAAAGGTCAGGGGCCAAGGCCAGGGGCCACGGCCAGGGGCCACGGCCAGGGGCCACGGCCAGGGGCCACGGCCAGGGGCCACGGCCAGGGGCCACGGCCAGGGGCCACGGCCAGGGGCCACGGCCAGGGGCCACGGCCAGGGGCCAGGGGCCAGGGCCAGGGCCAGTGCGTCATGTGGTCTATTCTCGCGTTGATTGGTAGATTGTAGAATGCGTATAAGAAGCGGGAACACTTGCTCTTTGGCATATCTAGTGTCTTTCACATTATACTTTTAGAATATAAAAATAAACATGTATATGAAGTATCATTTCTCTACTCTCATTATTATACCACACACTGCAGCCCCCGTACGTCCTTAATGTTCATTAGCAAATTACCATTGTTATATAACATCCAACAATGGTAGGTGCAACGTTGTAACATTTTGTAATGACGTAGCGTACCACTGTCTTTGTATGCATTCCGGTTTCAACGTGCGCCAATTGGGGAATTAAAATTAATTGGCGTTGTGAACTAGGTACCTGTCGGTTTGCAGTTGTTAAAGGTAAAATAATGGTTCATGTGTTTTTATTGTCTTGTGATTTTTTTTATTTATGAGCTGGGGCTGAAGCTTCGACTTTAATGACTGATGCTACGAATCCAGTGAATTTTAAATAATGATACTACAACTTTAGTGACTGACATTAAGAATTACTTGACTAATGCTACGAAATCATTAAATGATCATTACTTCATTGACTGATACTACGATTTCAGTGTCTGATGCTACGAATCCAGTGCCGAATGCTACGAGTTGTTCAATAACTAATGCTACGAATAATTGACTGTTGCTACGTGTTCAGTGTTTCGAATTTAGTTATCGATGCGTTTACGTTTATTTATAAATATCAGTCACTAATACGTTTACATTTATATATTATAACAATTAAATTAAAAAATTAAAAAACTTCTGTCGGTCTACCGATTTTCATCAAACATGTCTAAAATCACTCACACGTAAGTCCCCTTTAATACAAAAAAAACTAAATTGAAAACTATGGGGAGCTATGATGCCACAGACAGACACACACACACACACACACACACACACACACACACACACACACAGACACGTCAAACTTATAACACCCCTCTTTTGCGTCGGGGGTTAAAAACTGCTTTTTGTCCATTTTTTTTTTATTTGATTATAGTCCACATTTTAAGGAGATAATCTCTCAAATAAAACTTGGTGATTATATTACGTGTTGGCAACGTAAACATAGCTTTATAATTACATTTTTGTAGCCGCATTATTGCTTAATTGGGGTCCGTTGTCATTTGTCTGTCCCAACCTGACTCTGAGCAATCAAGGTACGAAACATTAACATTACCAAGTGGAATATTTTAATTGTTTTTGTTAACCCTTTTGTAATTATTTTGAAGAGATATAAATGTTTGTTTTAAGTGTGAGTAAAGTGGGCGAACTTGGATATGTTTGGATTGGTTAATAGATCAATTATTTAAATAGTTTTAATATAAACGAGTATTTATTAAATTTATTAACACAAAAAAGATCACAAAATACAGTTTTTTTTTATAATCAGTAAAGTTTTTTTATAATCAGTAAAGTTTTTTTATAATCAGAAAAGTTTTTATAAGTACAGAAAATAAAACATTTTATTAAATATTGTTTTCATGATCTTTTGGGCAAATATTAATGCAAAATATAGGTTACTGCCATGGGTGCTATGACAATTCGATGCCACCGTATAACTAAATATCAGTGCTGTGAATAGCTTGGACTTTATTTGAGAATTGTAATGATCCATGACCCACGCTGCACAATTCTGCATATATGTATAATAAATTTACAGGTGAGACTAATTCATGAAATTCAGAATAAATAGATATTCCTTCAGCTTCGGTAAACAAATTAGAATATTTAGCTCTTCACCACCGTCTAGATTTAACCAAAGTAAATGTAAATACTAGAGAAAACTCAGACAGAAATTTTACTAAACATTTCTAATTAATTTTGCGTCTACAACCTACGCATATAAAGAAACGAATTGGTTATAACAGTATAAGTAACCACCCACACACACCCCAAAGCTCTACTTGAAAATCCTTCAAATTAAATGAAAATTCTCAATAAAATTTTAATTACCACACATTTTAAAACATTAAAGATCAAACAAAAAATCATTGCTCATTAAATTAATGATTTCAAAGCATTAACGATGGAATAATTAAAGGTTAAATTTCAGTACATATAACGGGGCCGTAATTGGTACCGTATTAAGACCCATTTGGGTATATTTAACCATTTCAAGTGCGCTGCAGCCGTCAAAGGGTTGAGCACAGCGTGGTACCAATTCCTTTTAAAATTATTAATAAATGTCGCTTGAGAATTTATGAAATACGCGCGTAATTAACGTATGACGTATACACTGTACTGGTTTCTTTGAAGTACAAATGTAAATCTTAAAAAGTACTCCAGTTAGGTAGTAAGTGGTACAACCCGGTGACATATTGGATTGTGATTCAGCTCTAGGTTCGTGCTAATAAGCCGCCTTTGTGGCAAATTATTTATATACTTACTTATCACCCTAATTCAGGGTAGGCTCGTGCCCCTCGGTGGGGACATTATAACTATGAGCTGATGATGATGATGATACTAGTGGCCCGCCCCGGCTTCGCGCGGCTCCAAGTTTCCCGTTTGCTTTTCCAGATTTTTTACATAAGAACCTTTTCCTGACAATAACAAACAGCAAAAAAAGAATTAGCCAAATCGGTCTAGTCGTTCTCGTGGCGTGACAACGGGAAACGGGTTTCATTTTTATATATATACTAGCTGCGCCCCGCGGTTTCACACGCGTAGTTCCTGTTCCCGTAGGAATTTCGAGATAAAAAATAGATGTTGGCCGATTCTCAGACCTACTGAATATGCTCAAAAAATTTCATGAGAATCGGTCAAGCCGTTTCGGAGGAGTATGGCAACGAAAACTGTGACACGAGAATTTTATATATAAGATAGACAATACATACATGTATGTACAATACAATACAAGTATGTATTGTATATAACTGGCTGGTAACTGACTAATCTATCAATATACAGCTTTGACTATTGAATATACTGTTACGCGGATATTTTTTATGACGTAGTCGCGTCCAGAGTTTGTGCGGGGAAAAATTGAAATGACGCAGATAAAACCACGGGGGTTCTTCTGTAAGCAGAGCGATATTGACACACAACGGTGGGTATTTGAAATGGCAAACATGCGTAAAAGAAAAACCTTCGCCGTACTTTGGCATATTTCAGGAAAACTAAAAATACAGTATAGAGCCACAATATTTTCTGTGCCGGGGCGGCCAAAATTGGAAGCTCTTGTCATTTTGATTCTAATGTCATTTGAATACATTTTCAATAAACTGACAACCAAAAGATGCGATTACAGCGACGCTGTCACTGCACATGAAATATTGTGACTCAATACTCTCAATTTTACAGACTTTCCTCTGTTAAATTTTATTCAAACTTTTATTTATTTAATAGTAACATCAACAGCATTCACACAAAACATTCTCTTATCTACAACTTCTTTTCTCAGTTAAATCTTCGAAGTATCTACTTTATACATAATTCATATTTGAAATGAAAAAAATACGGACGACTAATATAATCTTATTCATCCGACTAGCGAACGAATGACATTATATTAAACGTCCATTCTAGCGGACGCCTAGCAAGAGTATTAAATCTTTCCTTCCACATTTGTAACTGCAACCTATCGTAGTAAACCTTTGCCCACCCTGATCCCAGTTCCCAGTAATGGTCTATATTTCATTGATAAATCGTGTAACAATATTTTATTGGTAGATCAAAGGATTTCGTGGGTAACCGAACACTGCGTTGCACTATTATAAATCCAAACCAGGGATTAGCTTAATAAGCTTTGGTTTAAACTTTTTAGGGTAAATTATTAATAAAAGTCACTATTAGTTATTTATAGGTTAAACTTTTCGATGTTATGTCATTATGGAAGCTTTTCAAGTTAAATATATGTACTTATATAAAAATGAAACCCGTTTCCCGTTGTCACGCCATAACTTGAGAACGGCTAGACCGATTTGGCTAATTCTTTTTTTGCTGTGTTTTATAATGTCAGGAGAAGGTTCTTATGTAAAAAAAAATCTGGAAAAGGAAACGGGAATTTTGAACCCGTGCGAAGCCGGGGCGGGCCACTAGTTGTTAATAAAAGTCGCTTTTTCATTAATGGGCATTATTTATTGTTGGAAGATTTAAAATGTTATACTCGTAGTAAAGCTCAGGTGTTAAACAAATATTCCCAGAAAAGAGAACTAGATTAGATAGATTTTACCTCTCCATGAACTTCTGTTACAACTTTCATAGAAATCAGTTTCTCCTCCAAGTAGAAATCATATTAGAGCCGTTTTCGAGAACACTATTACAAATGTATATAAATATGAGTAAGTATCTCATGATTTTACTTTTTCAAACGAAGCAAAGCTCAAAATACTAGTTATTCAAATACACAATACAACACAAAATCGATGGTGAATATTTTTATTATTTATTACTTTTCATCAATGTAGACTCGTGCACACAAATCAGATCTGTATGCAAATAAAAATATAGTTTATTTTTATTTGTTTTGACGCGTGATTGCGGCTATGCACGGCTTAAATGGGTTATTTCAGAAAATATGGTTAGTACCGATAATCATTTTGTTTACACTTTATTTCAATAGGTTCCGGATTCAATTCCTGACACGGGAATCATAGTTTGGGTCTGACCTAGCAACAATAAAAATTAGGCAGTTAATTTGTTTTTCTAATATGAATTTTAAAAATATGGTATACGAGCTAAAGATGAATTTATCAAAAACAAAGCCGCATGAGGTCTATTTGACAAAAAAAATTTACTTGTCTTCATTTTAAAGTAGTCTTAAAAGGAAGAAGTTTATGAAAAGTTCGGACTTTCAGTAAAGTTCATCAAGGTATAATCAAATTAAATTAAATCAATGTTCATTATCACAACAATTTAAAACCATATTTCCATTCACTAAAAAGGAATATGACAAACATTTTAAGGTATATTTTCGTCTATTCACGACAAGGGTATTACAGAGGGTTACCAGCTGCAATAGAAGGTTTTAGAACGAAATCAAAACTAACATTAAAAACCGTTAACCAAGCAAAAGTTGCCATTGTAACGAAACGTCGAGTCACAGTACTGAGACTCGCTGGGAATATTATTAAGGATTGTTTCCAGTGTGAGATATACTTGCTTGATATACTCGTATACTATAAGTAGCTACGCGTAAGTAGTCACGCGTAAGTAGTTCTTCTTTTTTCCAACATTTTTCTCATGACTGATTGGAGGTCGGTTATTAGTTTAAATAAGTAGATCTGGCGGAATGACAATGATTTAGTGACTTCAATTTTTTTTTTTTTAATTTTTTAATTTCCCAATTATTTGATAACACCCCCAAAATAAACTTTATAGTATAGCTTCCCCACTACAACACAACCCTAACAATGTCCTCCATTAAAGCCGGTAACGTTATGAAAGACATTATCTGTGCGGTGGCAGCCCTATTGTCCCTGTGCATCCGCGGCCACCTTTGTCTCTTACGCCATCTGTTACTGATAGGGGTGACACTGGTTACATAAATGCACCTGAATTTTAAATGTTGCAATAACTTTTTATAGGATTTTTTTATTAAAATTTTTGCTGTGGATTATGTCATAGTATTTTGTTATTTTAGGTCGTCAAGGTTTATGTCAAATGTTTTTTTTTTTCTTGAATTTAGCGTATTTTTTATGACTTGCTCAAAGCAAATTATGATATGCGATTATGTTTATTTAAATTATTAAAAGAGAATTAAATTATAGAGGTTCGAAAAGCTTTTGCAAAGTCAGAAAAAAATTGAATATTTGAATTTGATTTCATACTTTTGATTCAGACGGTACACTTTCAAAGAATAAAAATAAATCCGTAAATAAACAGGTAATACCAACCCTAAGAGACGATGAACTAAACAAAATTCCTCAGTCGCAGGTTATTTTCAATCCGAAATACGTATAAATGTTTTGGGAAATTAAAATGTGTGCACTCGGAGATTCGTTTTTAAAACACTGGAAAACATTTCCATTTTAAAAATGTTAACTTAGTTTTTTGTACATTAATATAATACTTTGAGTTTATATTACAAAGCCACTGATAGTGCCATATCGGTGGCCGAGTTTTGAAATATGAGTCGACACGCTAAGAAGAAGAAGCATAGTATTGTATTAAGTATGTTATTATGTTATATTATAAAGCATTTATGTACATGTGTTAGCTCTTATACTTTATTTATTTATTTAAATTCACAAATCAGATTACAATCATAATAATTACAAATAATATAAATTAATAACAATAGAAGCTAGATTGATAATCCTATTATGTGAATATGACAAGATAAATTAAGTGTTGCCAACATTTTCAATAAAAATATGACTATTAAATAAAATTATTAATTGCAAACTTTTAAACTACCCTAAATTGTGTTATTATTTCTTAATATTTAAGAAATAATAACACAATTTAGGCCTTAAAAACTTTAAACAATTTTCTTCTATACTTTAACAAATTGCTATCAAATATGTCTATTGTATCCATTGTATACTGTACCTTATAAGAAAATTAAAGCACAATTTAATCACGGTAAAACTTAACATGATTATCACAATTTCAAAAAGGTCTTTTCGTACGATAATGGTAAACAATTAACATCAGATAACCCATCTGTCTGTTTGTCTCTAATTATGGTATGAAAAAAAGAAACAGATTTGACTTGAAGATTGTTAGAATGATTAAAAGAAGTTTGACTGAACTGCATATTTAAATATTTAATATTGAAAGCATTGTAAATGTGTTTTATTATTAAACGAAACGTACGTCATTATATATAACTACTAGCTGCGCCCCGCGGTTTCACACGCGTAGTTCCCGTTCCCGTGGGAATTTCGGGATGAAAAATAGATGTTGGCCGATTCTCAGAGCTACTGAATATGCTCACAAAATTTCATGAGAATCGGTCAAGCCGTTTCGGAGGAGTATGGCAACGAAAACTGTGACACGAGAATTTTATATATTAGATGTAAAATCGCACTTATCCTCCTGATGATGGCCACCGGACGTGGCTGAAACTAGTCGAGGGAATCGACTTAAATAAGTACGTACTAACATCCCGTTGTTTTACATACTTATTGTAAATGTGACTTTTATTTAAACGTATCACTAATGGTCAATCTGTCACTATTATGATCAAATAGTGATACTTAGTTACCAGATGTCGCTTGACACTAATTAGCAGCCCATTATTTAAAATGATTAATGATTTAACAGTAGCAATGAACATCTAGACATTAAAGTAATAAGTTAGTTTTTAATTGAAGAGAAATCAATCAAATTCTTTGGAAAGATCTGCACATTGGCGCGAATTGGGAGAGGCCTATGTCCAACAGTGGACTAATGCAGGCTGTTGATGATGATGATCAATCAAATTCTAGTCAAGTTAGATATTATTGACAGATTTTCAGTTAAATTCAATGCCCAATGCATGTGTTTGTAACCTCAAAATCGAGCCATGTTTGGAAAATATCTATTAATTGAATCCGGGACATTGTATCAGCGGGCTGTTGCAGACCGCGGAGGCGTTATAATTAAAAGTATCAGCCTGAAAGATTTCAGTGCAGGGCAAAGACCTTATTGATGATTTGATTACACCATTAGGCGTGATTTCCATGCTTACCCAATGCATGTCGGTGATCTCAGACCCCAACCATGTTATAATAACAGTAATATAAAAAGTTGAAAGTAAACAGAGTAGCACGTATGTATGTACCTAAGTAGTTGGATATTAATTCATATGACAAACGTCGACAGCGCGCGACGGATTTGATTGTTGCCGTAATCAATATTAGGCTGGGATTGAATGCTGAATATCAATGGGAACACCCGCGGGCTCTTACTAGTGGTGCCTAGGTTTTGGAAAAGGAATTTGGATCGAGTTGTTTATTGTTTAGTGTATGACGGTTGTTTATTTTCTTATTCATGAAATGGTAAATTAAAAAACAACGTACAGTATACTCGTAGTATATTTTTCGGTATAAGTTCCACAGGGCTATCAATATTTCTTTTCTTTTCCATAGGTCTCAAAAGTCCTTAAGGATATCGCAGCACCCATGAAGGACCGAAATTTTGAAACTAATGACAAAAAACTGTCCACTTACTTTGTAAGTGGGCCATACAAGATTTCCACTGCATCACAAAGACCTTTCACGAACTGATAATATTAATACCATTACAATGAATCAAATAACTAATACTACAAAAAAACATCGAAAACAAATAGTAAATTTTATCAATTTAATATGAATACGTAGTACTCGATCTGATTCCGGCGTCACGACTGATCAGGCTGTCACTGCGATTGAAAATTCAATATAATTTACTTGAAATTCAGTATCACAACTAAAATTATTATGACATTTCAACTAGTACGAGTACTAAATCAGATATCGGAATTAGTGCTTGATATAAAGTTGGCCATTGATGAGCTAGTCGAACTGATCAGTCCAGACATAAAACTGAGGCGTCAGTCCAAAAGTTTTAAGCCAACTAAATTTCGCCACTGACTGATGTCAATCCGGCTCTTCAGTTTATTCCATGAGTTAAGTTATTATTATTGAAATATAGTTCATTTTTCCGTTTCGTCAGTGTAAACTCTGGAATCGCTCCGGTGATTGACGACCATTTTTTGATGGACGCCAGTTAAACTGACTGTATGGCCACCTTTAAACAGTTAATTATCTAAATGTGGTGATTTGTTGATAATTAGATTAGCGAGGTATTAATTGATGGTTTGTATGAATTGTCGTTTTCATTGATGAAGGTATTCAGTTATGAGTTTACTTGATATGGAAATTAGTGCTTGATTTTAAACGCTTTTCGATTTAGTTGTCGTTTCATTTATGGTAATTGTTTATGAAGAGAACGATTTGAATTTGAGTTTATGATGTATTGTTTTAATATGTAAATTTTGACTTGCCTTGTCCCGAATAGTCCCGATTTCAAAATCAAAATCAAAATCGATTATTGTGTTGGGGCCTCAAGGAAGCAATTATAAATGCCAATGAGTTTAGAAAAAACACTTATTAAATAATTCATCAATCAATCGATATTGAGAAAAACTTCATCAGATTCTCATTGTTAAAATAACACAACATAATCATTCACTACATCATCTCATTATAGTAACTGACCCCTAAGTTCGTAACTTGTATCTAGGGTATCATCAAACTACGCACACACTCATTCACACACATAACATTAATTATTCAAATCAAAATTAACTCATCACACATTTCAGTTTAACATACTCGTAAGTTCGAAGAAAATTGTAATGAATTCGAGTTAACATCGACCTAAGAAACAATAATTGAACTTAAACAAAGTTACCAAAATTATATCCACCTTAACCAAAGTTATCTGTAATTTCATTAAGACAATATTATTATAACATGGAAACAACGAATTGTTTCTCTAATATTATTGTGAAGATTGTTGTTTTTAATTACGTAAACGATGATTATTTTGTTACTAAACTTGAACTTCTAACTTGAGATATTCAAATTTGAAGGTGAGTTCAAATTTATAATTAGAATAACAAAGCTATCGTAAAGTTACTCTTTTGTTTTCATGTGGCATATCTAGGGTATCAGAAACTACGCTCTTATTCATTTCAAACAAATACCATCAGATGATCTGTATGCCTATTTGGCCCATAAATATTAAAAAAATAATAAAAGATAAAGCGTTCTTTATTCTCAATTTAAATAACATAACATGATCCTTCACTACATCATCTCATTATAGTACTTGACCCCTAACTAAGTTCGTAACTTGTATCTAGGGTATCAGAAACTACGCACACACTGACATTTCTTTAACCACAACACAACTATAATTATGATAAACTATTATTTATAAATAATAAGTGTATAGCCTATATAGTGTAATCCTACTAATATTATAAAGCCGAATGTTTGTGAGTGTGGATGTATGGATGTTTGTTCCTATTTCACGCAAAAACTACTGAATGGATTTTAATGAAATTTGGTACAGATGTTCCTCATACTTAGGAATAACACATAGGATACTTTTTATCCCAAAATTCCCACGGGATAAGGTTGCACGTGGGTAAAACGGGCACAGCTAGTTATATCATAAACTACTATTTTTTGGATTAATATTCATCGTAATCCAACTGTCACATTCCATTTTCAAACATACCACATCGAGTTGGCACATCATTACCACAAACTTTTATTGTATTGTACAACTCCCTGTTGAAAGTTTTATAAAAAGCCGATCCCAGCCGAATGGCTTAATTATTAAGAGAGTCAGACATCGTACTTCGAATAAAGGATGGTACAAGGCGGAGTTCTACTGGAGTAAGGGAGAAAATGGATTGAATGTTGGTATGTGAAAATGTAGCGAATAATACATAGTTGTTAGGTTTTTTAGTTTTACATATATACAAATGATGTATTTATGTATAGACATTAGACATATTATTTTAATAACGGTTGTTTTTATCATATTTTGTTACTAACACTCGCAGTAGAATTCTGTCATACTTTTAGGAGCTTTTATTTCTACTTATCACTTTTTTCAACTTGTTGACAAGAAAACACAGATGAGAAAAGGTTTCTAAAAACCTAAAAGGAGTTATCTTTTAAATAATGTTCATAAAGAAACTGACACAAGATTTATTTAATTCTTCTTCTTCTTTATTTAATTGATTATTAAGTACCTATGTTGAGTTTCAAATAAAATAAAAATACCAAAATCTTTCGTTCAATGTGCACGTACCTTTAACCGTTGAAACTAAACCGTTACGTTTAGTATTGCGCAGTGAAACAGGAAACATCAAACTCTGAATCTAGGTTCCCTGAATTATTCCTAAATACTATTGTGAATCGAACTTGATACTTGGTACGTATTGAAGTTCATTTGATGACCGTAACGTTTATGGTAGATTCATTGACTTCCATATGTGCCTCATTGAGGCCTTAATTGTATAAATGATTTTTGAATAGCATGAACTACTATTTTACGCCCATATTTTGTGAGAGAGTGGTACTTCTCCGGTCAAATTAGCCTCTGTTCGAAATATTATACAGTTTTGCTCTATGTATTAAAATTAGCTACCATTTAATTATCGTTTCAATTAGATACAAGCTTGGAGCTTAGTTAGGGGTCAGTTACTATAATGAGAGGATGTTATGTTATGTTATGTTTCCGTGTTTCCGAGAGTAAGTCGTTGGCTATACATATTTGCAATATCGAAAATCGTTATACGTATAGTTAAAGACTACTAAATTCTATACTAAAAACAAGAAAAAATTAAAAAAACAAGCTTTTTTTAGCTTTTATTGCTTTGTCATGGGACTTACATAAGTATGCCTTTCAGCTCAATCGGTTAACTAGAAGTGGTAGAAAAATGGCTTGCAAGATTTGATTACAGACAACGGGACAGGTGAAACTAAATAAAAGCTTGTAATAACGTAGCATACGCAAAGGTTCCAAATAAGAGTGGTCTTAATTGCGGAAAAATGCGCACTTACGAATATTTATTATAGTATAGCTACGTGAGATTAACTAATCCGCCGTTATTCCTCGTTTATTAACAAGAAATTTAAAGCTTTTACTCAAATTTAAACCCTCACAAATATCATCATCATCAGCTCGTAACCATCCACCGCTGGATATAAATAAGCCTTCCCCATGCCGCGGCACCACACTCGGTCTTCAGCTCCAAATACATTTCTTAGAAAATATTTAAAATTGATATCACCAACGTGACATCAATGTGCAAAATCTCACATTATTTTCGCTAGGAAAACTGTGTCAATACGATGCAGTTTGCACAACATTATATGCACCGGTACACGTTCACGATCTAACGAGCTAATAATATTGTCCTTTGTGAAGTTTATTTTATATTTTTTACTATTTTATTATTATCGAGAGGTTGTTTTTCTTTTTTAATAATCTAGACAGCCTTTGCTTTGTTCTTTTATCTTTTACTTACCTAGACATTTTTATCTAGTGGTGACCACAGTAATATGATTATTTAAATTGTTTTTGTGCGTCATTAATCTGTTTTAATAAACTATGAATTCGGTCCAAAAGTTTAAAAGTATTAACATCTTTGACGGATTTTGTCGTGGTTATATTTTATTTTACATTTTCTGACCTTTTTCTCTTGAAGTTTAAAAGTTGTATACTCGAAACGAATTAAAATCTTTGGTTTGATTAAATGCCTATATGATGTAGTGCAAGGTTAATCGATATCGAAAGTACAATATCGACTCTGATTGCAATATTCTTTATTACTATTGCACAAAACTGTGTATCTTGTCCCTACCGGGCCAGCATGACTTCGAATACGCGATTTGTCGACATCCAACTGTCAAAATATGATAAAAACTCCCGCTATATTTAATTTTATCATATCGTAGCACGCCATAATTCATTAGGTCATGCTTGCGCAAATGCCAAAAAGTGTATCTCTGATCTAAGCGCACAATGACGCATTATCCAGTACACAACTAATCCCCGATAAAAACCAACGTTAAATTATTCCGTCCCGTACCAAAGTGTGTAAGTAACTCGCGGGTCTAACCGTCAGTTCCGTGATGTAATGCAAATATTAATATTTCAATGTATTACCGCTACGATGGGTACTCGATTTGATATTCTTTTAGGTGATTTTTATGAAATTTTTATTGGGAGTTTGGGAAACCTTTTATTTAGATGTATTTTTTTAATTTGTTGCGATTTTGATAAAACTCTTGCTCATAATATCGTAGTATTGGAATACTTTTACTTTATTTCTAACAAGGAGCGCCACGCGGTTTCAGCCTCGTAGTTCCCGCTCCCGTATTAATGCGTGGATAAAATTATGCTTAAAAACTTGCCTCTTGAATCACTCTATTAATTAAAAAAAAACGCATCAAAATCCGTTGCGTACTTTTAAAGATCTAAGCATACATAGGGACAGAGAAAGCGACTTTGTTTTATACTATGTAGTGAAGCAATTTTGCTTTCACCCGTGTAGTTCCCGTGGGAATATGGGGATAAAATTTTGATATTTTATTATACTAAATACTTGCCTCTTGAATCAGTCTTATCTGTTAAAAAAACCCGCATCAAAATTCGTTGCGTCGTTTTAAATATTAAGCATACATAGGGACAGACAGCGGGAAACGACTTTGTTTTATAATAATTTCAAGTCCCATCAATGAAGTTAATGAGAGGCAATAAACGAAACTTGACCTATTAATATAATATAAATTATGTGCTTTTTCAATAAACCCTATTTTCCTGTTGAGCAATAATTACAAGGTGGTGTGGAGAGCTCACATGACCATTATGATAATACTAGCTGTGCCCCGCGTTTTTACCCGCGTAGAACCTTATCCCGTAGAAATTTCGGGATAAAAAGTAAACTATGTGTTATTCCTAGGTATGAGGAACATCTGTACCAAATTTCATTAAAATCCATTCAGTAGTTTTTGCGTGAAAGAGGAACAAACATCCATACATCTAAACATCCACACTCACAAACATTCGGCTTTATAATATTAGTGGTAATATAATAAAAATGTATTTCAGCAAACGCTGCTTTTCAATATATACTATTTTCCTGTTGAGCGATAATTACAAGGTGGTGTGGGCTCACATGACCATTATGTTAATATTTCGAAATAATTATAGTTGATTAATAAATTCAATTAATTAATTATAATGTTGACCATTATGTTACTTATGTGTAAAGTTGTATATTACAGAATATTTTTATTTTTCTTGTATATTATTAAAACAGGCCAATCTCTATATAAAGCAAATTTTAATAAAACGAATAGGTCTTTTACATTTTTGTTATAATTAAATTTTAAACAATAATTTTACAATAACAAACTGAAATAAATTAAATGTAACACTATAATAATAAACTACAAACAAAACCCATATTTAAGAATCTACGTTAGGGCTTTTAAATTAAACTACTTCGGATTTTGTCGTGGTTATATTTTTGTTTTACATTTTCTGACGTTTCGGATTATTTATGTAGTGTTCGTATACGGGCATATTTCACGACCTTCAAGTAAAATTACTCACCAAGTAAAGTTAAGTAAAGTTTTGTTTCGTTCTTATTTTATATTAAGTGACAAAGACAAAACATGTGAGTGTGAGCTACTCGGAACGTTACTTAAAGATGGTGAAATAGGCCTTAAATCAAAGAAATCCATATTTAAGAACGCTACCCTTAGTAAGGGCTTGAGAAAATAGACTATCATCACAGCCATAAAGTCGGCCTAAATTATGTATACCCTGAATTCTGAGGCGTGTGTCCTTTACCAAATGACTTGAAACCGATTCAAAATTTTACGAGTTCACAAACTTTCCTCGATTTATCCGCGTCAATCAAACCTCAAGTAAATTGACCGAGAAATTACTAAACTTTATAAATGACACCTATTAAGTGTTCTTTGATACTTTTTAATTTATTTATTTTGTTTGTTTGTTTCGATAAAGTTTTAATGAGTCCGTAATTTGTCTTTTGTTTGGCTTCCCTTGATGGAATTATTTGTTTTGTAGAGTATTTTTAGTGGTTTATTTAATTTAATTAATGTATACACCCCTATTTTGAAATGATGGGACTTATTAAAATCAGAATATCTGTAGCAGTAACTGAATCCATATATCCAATAAAAATATCAAAAATGATAGTCGATTACTTATCTATAAAAAATACTAAATAAATGTCGTATTACCAGACGGCACACTAGCTATCAAGTATTCTGTGACGGCTCGGGTCGATGACCTCGCTCAGCTGTGTATCGCAGCGTTCACTTGTTGTTCGGTGTAGAATAACAATAAAATTCGACGGGATTTTGAAAAACTTTGACTTATCATAACTTTTTAAATAAAAGCAAAAGAAAAAAACTAACTTCACTATTATATTGTCACCCGTCGTTTACATTAGCTGTGTGATTAAGTATTTCGAATTCAAAATAAGGGTGTATATACTCAAATATATTTTTTTAGGTTGAAGCTTTGGAAGTTAAAATTAGATTATTGATTATAGAGTTTTACATTTCTTTATAGGAAATTTTAATTTTAATTTTAATTTTTTTTTTTTTGTTTGAAGTAATTAATCTAAAGACTTCTTTTATAAGTTCTTTGACATTTATGATAGCTTAGCCCCAAACTTAATAAATAATTTAAAAAAAAAATGTTTTTTTTTTGGGGCCACAACATTTTTATTTTGAATTGTCAATTTTTAGACAAACCAGCTTGATTATTAGTTAGAGTTTACGTAATTACCTTAACTAACATATAATTACTGAAACAATACGTTTTAACAATAAATGTGTTATTCGCAGACAATAATCAGCACATAATTCAATAATCGGATTATACGTTAACGCGGTCGAGCGGTGATTGGAAATACGGACGCTGCATCCACCTTGTTTACGTTAACAAATAATTGATTTTAAATTGAGAACGTTTGTTTTAATTTACTTTATTTACTGGTAACTTTCGTTACTAATTATATGAACAAAAATTGGTAATTCGGTGGTGTATTTTTAACGACTAATTTTTTTTTATAATATTTTAAGGGCCTATTTCACGATCTTCAAGTATAGTACCGAGTAATTACTCACAAGTTTGGTCTTTGTCACTTGATGTAAAGTAGGAAAGAGACAAAATTAACTTTACTTGGTGAGTAACTTTACTTGAAGATCGTGAAATAGCCCTTAGTGTTAAAAGTATACAAAGAAAGTTAAAATTATGAACAAAAAAAAAACGCAAAAAATTTAAGAAAATTGATTAAGTAAAAAAAGTATCTAATTTAATTAGCGAATTAAAACACTGTCCAAATGGCTTAAAAAGCACTCAATATATTCTTTTATAAGATTAAATATTTAAATGGTATTAAAAAATAACGGTTCATAAATCACCCATTATTCTATTCTACATCCGTAAATCCATTAACGGATAACACCCTTATTTGTATAAATAATTTAATGAATCGAGAGTACACCCTTTGAATGTAACCCTTCCGGAACTTTTAATGAGCGCGTAGTCTCGTAGCATTGAACTACGATGCTACGGCGTAGTTTGTTACGACGATGTTACTACGATGAATATTCCTACAAAAAGTTTTACACTGCCAATAAGGCCTTTGTCTATCAATTTTTTTTGTTCAACTGTTTCTGTCATGTGTCCTTCTGCTATAAGTAAGAAACAGTATCTACATTGTTCTTATAATTGCAATTGTTGCTTAGAGCGTTAATTTATTTTTTAACTAGCGGCGCCCCGCGGTTTCTCCCGCGTAGTTTCCGTTCCCGTAGTAATATGGGGATAAAATTATGCTAGAAATCTTTCCACTGAATCACCCTATCTATTAAAACAAACCGCATCAAAATCCGGTGCGTAGTTTTGAAGATCTAAGCATACAAAGGGATATAGGGACAGAGAAAGCGACTTTGTTTTATACTGACCAATCAAATCAGACTGTAGGCTATACAGTATATCCTAGATCTTAGCCTATAACCTACACCTATAGTCAGGGTATGATTAGAAACAGATACCTCTCCGATCACAATCTCCATTATGTACATTGTTCGATGCAATACGCTGTCCGCTGATAACTGACGAACCGGCCGCCATCTTGGTTATAAAGGGGAGTTTATATTGTCACTTCATAATTATAATTAAGTAATATTGTAATGTAACTGTGGCTTGAGATTTAATACGCGTGAATCCCTGTCTTGAGTAAAAACAGGATAAAAAAAACCAACATTAATATACGTAATTAATAATACGTTAATCTGGTCATAAAGTATAATACGACCAGTCGTTTAGGTGTGAAAGAATATGTACCTTCATTATGCATACATATAGTTAATGCGATGTGTGTTTTTCTCCGCTTTTACATATAACTGCTCAACCTCTTATCATTATGAAATTTAGACGGTATTGCAGTTTTACACGAATGAGAAACTCACTGTCACAATCTTTCATAATTATAATATGTATCTGGCAAAATAAAACATGGTATACATTTTACAAATAATATTACAAAAACCAAACAACACACACCACAAAACTATTCTATAAATAAAGAGACAAACACAATACACACATTATATTCCCAACACTTCGACACACAAAGTAACACCTGCATAAGTGATAAATCTGTGTAATAAAATACGTCACTGTACTTGGTACGTCCCATCCCAGTACTCGTAAGGTATGTACCAGTATCGGTACGAACGTAATATGAACGCGCCCTTATAACGGTTCACAAAATCCAATATGGTGAAACATTATTAATATTCGGAGGAACTCTGTTGTGATGTAACAATAGATATATTTAGAAATATTAAAGTTGGTATAGAGATAGATTTTGGTTAAAAAATTTTAGTTACTTACTCGTAGTTTCCAAAGAAAAATAAGTGCATGGAAACGCCTAAGAAACATTTTTAACCCCCGACGCAAAAAGAGGGGTGTTATAAGTTTGACGTGTCTGTGTGTGTGTATCTGTCTGTCTGTGGTATCATAGCTCCCGAACGGATGAACCGATTTTAATTTAGTTTTTTTTGTATTAAAGGGGACTTACGTGCGAGTGTTCTTAGACATGTTTGATGAAAATCGGTTGACCCGTTTAAAAGTTATGGGGGTTTGAAAGTAATTGTGTTGGGGGTGTTTTTAAACTTTTAATTTAATGTTTTTAAATTGCAGGTATTGTTTGATAGACAGGCATATTGTTTAATTAATCCGTTGGACTTATAGGTATTTTATTGGAACAAAAATACTGAAACGATATCATCATCATCAGCTCATATACCCTACCGAGGGGCACGAGCCTATCCTGAATCAGGGTGATTAGGCCTTAGTCAACCACGCTGGCCAAGTGCGGGTTGGTCGACTTCACACACAACCTTAGAATTTCTTCCCAGAAATGATATAAACTGCTTAAATGTGAAACAAATTCCAATTCCTATAAATAAAATATTAACCACAAAACGTGTTACAAACACTTGGCACTTAAAATGTCGCCTGCCATAATTTACGTCTTAACACAGAGGTTCAAGGAAAATATGTAAAAAGTTAACTTTTATCATTCTCTCGTGAAAAGGTACTGGTAATCTCATTACTTGTGGTCATTGATGTATAAATACCCCAGATATACATTTAGTCACAAAATCGTCCCCGTAAAATGAGTGCCACTGTGCACTCATATCAAACAGTCTCTTATCAACTCTAAATTGTCTGCGTTAGGTTGAATTTTCAATGAAGTATGTTTTTAACTTGGTTTAAAGTTTCTTATTTTTTTCTAATAGTGGAAACTTCACTGGTTTATATGTAATATTTGTACTTAATTATTAAGATCTAGTAATAACTGTTTGTTTCCCAAATAAATAAAAAATAAAATAAAATTGTTTTCTTATATTTATAGGCAAAAACAACTGCTTTTCCAATAAATAAATTTAAAAAAATGTGTAATAATTTTATTCATCAATTGGAGAGTGTTTGCGTACAGTTTCAAGTGTTTTGTTCAGGATTCTACATCTTGGGTTTTTCTATATCAATGGTTGTGGTGAATTTTTTGAAATATAACCCCACCCGTAAAGGTATCCATTTTGTTGACTTATGATTCCGGTGTTTTTAGCGTCAAGTAATTTATGACTTGTTGCGTTGTAATAAAGTATACTTTTGTGTGTAATGTTGTAAGTTAAGTTTAAAATTTTCTCGGTACTTGATTATGGTTTTACTAATTTGTTTTACGTTTTACTTGTGTATAACGTTTATTTTTTTGGGAAAACAAAAATCTATGAGTTTCTGTTACCTGATTTTTGTAAAGTTCACGATTAAATAAAAAAACTAATACTTATAGATTTATCTGAAAATGTGGAAATATCTATTATAACTCGAAAATTCTAAGGAGGAATATTCTAAGAATAAAATAGATTAAGTACTGTATTTAGAAAAACAAAAAAAATAAGACTTAATATAAAAATAAAACTTAATATACTAAAATTGGTGTACAATATAAAAACCAATCTTAAAAGACCTCTATAAATTAAGCAAATACATTACAACACAGTTCAAAAATAAGTAAACAAATATATTTTCTTTCAGTGCTTACTGAACTGATTTTAATATAAAGTTCGATAATATTGAAGACTGAAGTAGGACTTGTAAGATTTATTGTCCTTCAGAATTCTTCAGTTATAAGAAAAACAAAATTGTTTATATCAAATCAAACGTCAAAGAAATATAATTTATTATTTACAGAAAAGAAGCAGAAAATAACAAGTTTGTTATTATTACCACAGTCTTAGTCTTAATTGCCTTGCCTTGACTTTAGACTTTAGACTTTAGACTTTAGACTTTAGACTTTAGACTTTAGACTTTAGACTTTAGACTTTAGACTTTAGACTTTAGACTTTAGACTTTAGACTTTAGACTTTAGACTTTAGACTTTAGACTTTAGACTTTAGACTTTAGACTTTAGACTTTAGACTTTAGACTTTAGACTTTAGACTTTAGACTTTAGACTTTAGACTTTAGACTTTAGACTTTAGACTTTAGACTTTAGACTTTAGACTTTAGACTTTAGACTTTAGACTTTAGACTTTAGACTTTAGACTTTAGACTTTAGACTTTAGACTTTAGACTTTAGACTTTAGACTTTAGACTTTAGACTTTAGACTTTAGACTTTAGACTTTAGACTTTAGACTTTAGACTTTAGACTTTAGACTTTAGACTTTAGACTTTAGACTTTAGACTTTAGACTTTAGACTTTAGACTTTAGACTTTAGACTTTAGACTTTAGACTTTAGACTTTAGACTTTAGACTTTAGACTTTCGACTTTCGACTTTCGACTTTCGACTTTCGACTTTCGACTTTCGACTTTCGACTTTCGACTTTCGACTTTCGACTTTCGACTTTCGACTTTCGACTTTCGACTTTCGACTTTCGACTTTCGACTTTCGACTTTCGACTTTCGACTTTCGACTTTCGACTTTCGACTTTCGACTTTCGACTTTCGACTTTCGACTTTCGACTTTCGACTTTCGACTTTCGACTTTCGACTTTCGACTTTCGACTTTCGACTTTCGACTTTCGACTTTCGACTTTCGACTTTCGACTTTCGACTTTCGACTTTCGACTTTCGACTTTCGACTTTCGACTTTCGACTTTCGACTTTCGACTTTCGACTTTCGACTTTCGACTTTCGACTTTCGACTTTCGACTTTCGACTTTCGACTTTCGACTTTCGACTTTCGACTTTCGACTTTCGACTTTCGACTTTCGACTTTCGACTTTCGACTTTCGACTTTCGACTTTCGACTTTCGACTTTCGACTTTCGACTTTCGACTTTCGACTTTCGACTTTCGACTTTCGACTTTCGACTTTCGACTTTCGACTTTCGACTTTCGACTTTCGACTTTCGACTTTCGACTTTCGACTTTCGACTTTCGACTTTCGACTTTCGACTTTCGACTTTCGACTTTCGACTTTCGACTTTCGACTTTCGACTTTCGACTTTCGACTTTCGACTTTCGACTTTCGACTTTCGACTTTCGACTTTCGACTTTCGACTTTCGACTTTCGACTTTCGACTTTCGACTTTCGACTTTCGACTTTCGACTTTCGACTTTCGACTTTCGACTTTCGACTTTCGACTTTCGACTTTCGACTTTCGACTTTCGACTTTCGACTTTCGACTTTCGACTTTCGACTTTCGACTTTCGACTTTCGACTTTCGACTTTCGACTTTCGACTTTCGACTTTCGACTTTCGACTTTCGACTTTCGACTTTCGACTTTCGACTTTCGACTTTCGACTTTCGACTTTCGACTTTCGACTTTCGACTTTCGACTTTCGACTTTCGACTTTCGACTTTCGACTTTCGACTTTCGACTTTCGACTTTCGACTTTCGACTTTCGACTTTCGACTTTCGACTTTCGACTTTCGACTTTCGACTTTCGACTTTCGACTTTCGACTTTCGACTTTCGACTTTCGACTTTCGACTTTCGACTTTCGACTTTCGACTTTCGACTTTCGACTTTCGACTTTCGACTTTCGACTTTCGACTTTCGACTTTCGACTTTCGACTTTCGACTTTCGACTTTCGACTTTCGACTTTCGACTTTCGACTTTCGACTTTCGACTTTCGACTTTCGACTTTCGACTTTCGACTTTCGACTTTCGACTTTCGACTTTCGACTTTCGACTTTCGACTTTCGACTTTCGACTTTCGACTTTCGACTTTCGACTTTCGACTTTCGACTTTCGACTTTCGACTTTCGACTTTCGACTTTCGACTTTCGACTTTCGACTTTCGACTTTCGACTTTCGACTTTCGACTTTCGACTTTCGACTTTCGACTTTCGACTTTCGACTTTCGACTTTCGACTTTCGACTTTCGACTTTCGACTTTCGACTTTCGACTTTCGACTTTCGACTTTCGACTTTCGACTTTCGACTTTCGACTTTCGACTTTCGACTTTCGACTTTCGACTTTCGACTTTCGACTTTCGACTTTCGACTTTCGACTTTCGACTTTCGACTTTCGACTTTCGACTTTCGACTTTCGACTTTCGACTTTCGACTTTCGACTTTCGACTTTCGACTTTCGACTTTCGACTTTCGACTTTCGACTTTCGACTTTCGACTTTCGACTTTCGACTTTCGACTTTCGACTTTCGACTTTCGACTTTCGACTTTCGACTTTCGACTTTCGACTTTCGACTTTCGACTTTCGACTTTCGACTTTCGACTTTCGACTTTCGACTTTCGACTTTCGACTTTCGACTTTCGACTTTCGACTTTCGACTTTCGACTTTCGACTTTCGACTTTCGACTTTCGACTTTCGACTTTCGACTTTCGACTTTCGACTTTCGACTTTCGACTTTCGACTTTCGACTTTCGACTTTCGACTTTCGACTTTCGACTTTCGACTTTCGACTTTCGACTTTCGACTTTCGACTTTCGACTTTCGACTTTCGACTTTCGACTTTCGACTTTCGACTTTCGACTTTCGACTTTCGACTTTCGACTTTCGACTTTCGACTTTCGACTTTCGACTTTCGACTTTCGACTTTCGACTTTCGACTTTTGACCCTTTTGGCCCTGGCCTTGGACCTGGCCTCCGGCCCTGGCCTTTTGATTTATTTTATTTTATTGATATATTTTTTATGTAACTTTTTAAGTCGGTACCTCTGAGATAACTACTTCTAAAATTAGTTCAGTTACTTAGTAAGAAGTCAATGGTTATTACGGCAAGAAGGTAAGTTAATACTGATAAAGTGGCCCCAATTTTTCCTAGTATTTTCCAATAAACCACTGGGGCGTCTACTAATATTAAATTATATACAATCTCTTCTAAATATTTTCCAATAAAATTCATTTATTGGTTTACTACACCTAGTAAATAGGATACGAAATTACGAAACCATACAGCTCAGAGGGTGGCACGATCAATAAAGTATTATCGGGGAAACCTTTGAACATACTCAAACGATTCTTTGTTATTTTAACGAGTTTAAAAGATGCCTGGTTGCTTTTAAGTCACGCACTGGAGGGTTATTTGAATTAAATATACGGGGTGTGTGTCATGGTTTTACCCCAATACTCTTTTTTCTTTTTATTCATCTAAATTTTAGAGCTGTTTCATCATTAACTCTTTTATGTCCCCACCGAGGGGCACGAGCCTTCCCTGAATTAGGGTGATTAGGTCTTAGTCTTAGAGCTGTTTAAATAATATAAATAACTGAATAAAACCATGGATAATAAAATACTAACAATTTAAATTACAATTACTAGCATAAGCTATCTTCTATATCTTATATATATAAAAATCAATTGCTGTTCGTTAGTCTCGCTAAAACTCGAGAACGGCTGAACGGATTTATTTTATCTTGGTCTTGAAATGTTCGTGGAGGTCTAGGGAAGGTTTAAAAGGTGAGAAAAAAACCGAATAATGCCGGGAACACGGGAACGGGTACTACGCAGGTGAAACCGCGGGGCACAGCTAGTTAAATATAATTTTACTAGCGGCCCGCCCCGGCTTCGCACGGGTCCAATTTTCCCGTTGATGACTTTCTACAGAGTATTAGAAAACTACAAAAGAAAAAAATTGCCAAATCGGTCTAGCCGTTCTCAAGTTATAGCACCAGGAAGGAAAACCCGACTTATTTTTATATAGTAGATTTGTGTTATTCGTGCCAAGCAAATTTGGTTCGCTTATACTATCAGGCATCTGCAAATATAGTACCTACACGTATTCTCCCAAAACTGTATCGTGATTGTTTGTACAGTGTGATGAGGTCGCTTTATCAATCAGTATTTACGTGAGACGATTGAAATTCAACTGGAACAACGTTGTTTTTCATTATGTATGTTAAAAACGGTAAAATTATGAGAGTAAAACCCCATGGCCTAACTATCCTAACTAATATTATAAATGCGAACTGCTTTCCCAATCAAAAAAAGTGTAGCGTTTTGATTAATATACGAGTATTTATTAGTGAGTGCTTGCGAACAGTTTCAAGTGTTTTGTTCGGGATTCTACATCTTGGGTTTTTCTATATCAATGGTTGTGGTGAATTTTTTGAAATATAACCCCCATCCACCCGTAAAGGTATCCATTTTGTTGACTTATGATTCCGGTGTTTTTAGCGTCAAGTAATTTATGACTTGTTGCGTTGTAATAAAGTATACTTTTGTGTGTAATGTTGTAAGTTAAGTTTAAAATTTTCTCTGTACTTAAGATTATGGTTTACTAAATTTGTTTTACGTTTTACTTGTGTATAACGTTTATTTTTTTGGAAAACAAAAATCTATGAGTTTTTGTACCTGGTATCGTCCACGTTGTTACAAAAAACTACTATACTACTTTATAAATAAACTAATACTTATAGATTTATCTTGAAATGTGGAAATATCTATTAAAACTCGAAAATTCTAAGGAGGAATATTCTAAGAATAAAATAGATTAAGTACTGTTTTTAGAAAAACAAAAAAATAAGACACCCCTTTAAATAAAACTTTATTATACCAAAATTGGTGTACAATATAGAAACCAATCTTAAAAGACCTCTATAATTTAAGCAAATACATCACAACACAGTTCAAAAATAAGTAAACAAATATATTTTCTTTCAGTGCTTACTGAACTGATTTTAATATAAAGTTCGATAATATTGAAAATCGAAGTAGGACTTGTAAGATTTATTGTCCTTCAGAATTCTTCAGTTATAAGAAAAACAAATTTGTTTATATCAAATCAAACGTCAAAGAAATATAATTTATTATTTACAGAAAAGAAGCAGAAAATAATAAGTTTGTTATTATAACCACAGTCTTAGTCTTAATACTGTGATATAAGCAAATATGATTTAAACTAAGATCAGTTGTTTTTAACTAGGAATAACAACGGCATAGTTAATTCAAGTTGTCACACATTCTTGGCCTTTGGCCTTGCCTTTGCCTTTGCCTTTGCCTTTGCCTTTGCCTTTGCCTTTGCCTTTGCCTTTGCCTTTGCCTTTGCCTTTGCCTTTGCCTTTGCCTTTGCCTTTGCCTTTGCCTTTGCCTTTGCCTTTGCCTTTGCCTTTGCCTTTGCCTTTGCCTTTGCCTTTGCCTTTGCCTTTGCCTTTGCCTTTGCCTTTGCCTTTGCCTTTGCCTTTGCCTTTGCCTTTGCCTTTGCCTTTGCCTTTGCCTTTGCCTTTGCCTTTGCCTTTGCCTTTGCCTTTGCCTTTGCCTTTGCCTTTGCCTTTGCCTTTGCCTTTGCCTTTGCCTTTGCCTTTGCCTTTGCCTTTGCCTTTGCCTTTGCCTTTGCCTTTGCCTTTGCCTTTGCCTTTGCCTTTGCCTTTGCCTTTGCCTTTGCCTTTGCCTTTGCCTTTGCCTTTGCCTTTGCCTTTGCCTTTGCCTTTGCCTTTGCCTTTGCCTTTGCCTTTGCCTTTGCCTTTGCCTTTGCCTTTGCCTTTGCCTTTGCCTTTGCCTTTGCCTTTGCCTTTGCCTTTGCCTTTGCCTTTGCCTTTGCCTTTGCCTTTGCCTTTGCCTTTGCCTTTGCCTTTGCCTTTGCCTTTGCCTTTGCCTTTGCCTTTGCCTTTGCCTTTGCCTTTGCCTTTGCCTTTGCCTTTGCCTTTGCCTTTGCCTTTGCCTTTGCCTTTGCCTTTGCCTTTGCCTTTGCCTTTGCCTTTGCCTTTGCCTTTGCCTTTGCCTTTGCCTTTGCCTTTGCCTTTGCCTTTGCCTTTGCCTTTGCCTTTGCCTTTGCCTTTGCCTTTGCCTTTGCCTTTGCCTTTGCCTTTGCCTTTGCCTTTGCCTTTGCCTTTGCCTTTGCCTTTGCCTTTGCCTTTGCCTTTGCCTTTGCCTTTGCCTTTGCCTTTGCCTTTGCCTTTGCCTTTGCCTTTGCCTTTGCCTTTGCCTTTGCCTTTGCCTTTGCCTTTGCCTTTGCCTTTGCCTTTGCCTTTGCCTTTGCCTTTGCCTTTGCCTTTGCCTTTGCCTTTGCCTTTGCCTTTGCCTTTGCCTTTGCCTTTGCCTTTGCCTTTGCCTTTGCCTTTGCCTTTGCCTTTGCCTTTGCCTTTGCCTTTGCCTTTGCCTTTGCCTTTGCCTTTGCCTTTGCCTTTGCCTTTGCCTTTGCCTTTGCCTTTGCCTTTGCCTTTGCCTTTGCCTTTGCCTTTGCCTTTGCCTTTGCCTTTGCCTTTGCCTTTGCCTTTGCCTTTGCCTTTGCCTTTGCCTTTGCCTTTGCCTTTGCCTTTGCCTTTGCCTTTGCCTTTGCCTTTGCCTTTGCCTTTGCCTTTGCCTTTGCCTTTGCCTTTGCCTTTGCCTTTGCCTTTGCCTTTGCCTTTGCCTTTGCCTTTGCCTTTGCCTTTGCCTTTGCCTTTGCCTTTGCCTTTGCCTTTGCCTTTGCCTTTGCCTTTGCCTTTGCCTTTGCCTTTGCCTTTGCCTTTGCCTTTGCCTTTGCCTTTGCCTTTGCCTTTGCCTTTGCCTTTGCCTTTGCCTTTGCCTTTGCCTTTGCCTTTGCCTTTGCCTTTGCCTTTGCCTTTGCCTTTGCCTTTGCCTTTGCCTTTGCCTTTGCCTTTGCCTTTGCCTTTGCCTTTGCCTTTGCCTTTGCCTTTGCCTTTGCCTTTGCCTTTGCCTTTGCCTTTGCCTTTGCCTTTGCCTTTGCCTTTGCCTTTGCCTTTGCCTTTGCCTTTGCCTTTGCCTTTGCCTTTGCCTTTGCCTTTGCCTTTGCCTTTGCCTTTGCCTTTGCCTTTGCCTTTGCCTTTGCCTTTGCCTTTGCCTTTGCCTTTGCCTTTGCCTTTGCCTTTGCCTTTGCCTTTGCCTTTGCCTTTGCCTTTGCCTTTGCCTTTGCCTTTGCCTTTGCCTTTGCCTTTGCCTTTGCCTTTGCCTTTGCCTTTGCCTTTGCCTTTGCCTTTGCCTTTGCCTTTGCCTTTGCCTTTGCCTTTGCCTTTGCCTTTGCCTTTGCCTTTGCCTTTGCCTTTGCCTTTGCCTTTGCCTTTGCCTTTGCCTTTGCCTTTGCCTTTGCCTTTGCCTTTGCCTTTGCCTTTGCCTTTGCCTTTGCCTTTGCCTTTGCCTTTGCCTTTGCCTTTGCCTTTGCCTTTGCCTTTGCCTTTGCCTTTGCCTTTGCCTTTGCCTTTGCCTTTGCCTTTGCCTTTGCCTTTGCCTTTGCCTTTGCCTTTGCCTTTGCCTTTGCCTTTGCCTTTGCCTTTGCCTTTGCCTTTGCCTTAGACTTTGCCCTGGCCTCTAGCCTTATAAACTAATTCTTATAAGAAGTACTCAAAATTTGTTAAAAACTAAAAACGGAAATAAAACTGATATTTTATTGATTTATTTTTTATGTAACTTTTTAAGTCGGTACCTCTGAGACAACTACTTCTAGAACTAGTTCATTTACTTAGTAAGAAGTCAATGGTTATTTCGGCAAGAAGGTAAGTTAATACTGATAAAGTGGTCCCAATTTTTCCTAATATTTTCCAATAAAAGTAATATTGGTTAACAATTTCCAGAACACTGGGGCGTCTACTAATCTATACTAATAATAAAACAGTAGAACCACCGTGTCTGTACATTAAATAAATTTACCTAAAACTGATAGGGGGGGATAAAAGAAGGTCAAAGGAACACAAAAAAACAATTTTCGACTTTCTTTCCTGTCTGTCTGTCTGTCTGTCTGTTCGCGATAATCTCAGAAAGTACTGAACGGATTTTCATGGCGTTTCCACATATGGATTAAGCTTATATAGGCTTTGTTTCATCTCATTTGGATAACGAGAAGAAAAGTTATCAATAAAAATCTATTTTGTTGTTTTGAATTTAATAAACAATACTCCGCCCACGACATCGCTTGGGTAATATCCGTTTATATCGCGCAACTTACCACCTTAGTTAGTTCTAAGTTATTGAGATGTTCTTTAAAATTTAGGAGGAATCGTATAGTCTTTGTTGTTCTTCGGTCCTCTGATTTCAAACAAAAAATATATTTATCAACACTTCGCTTCCTTTTGACGAGAAAACATTGCTGACAAAAATACTACATTTTGGATTTTGTATAATAATATTTCATAGATATCAAATTTGACAGAATGTAGAATACTTCAATATCGAACGCTTAAAGGGCATATGCACATAGCGGATTTTCAGGCGTAAAAAAAATAGTATAGACGTAATATTAAAGTGCTGTGTACGTGCGTACTATGTTAAAGAAACATCAACAGAGTGTCTTTCCCATAATAAAAAACAATAAGAAAACTGCTGATGGATACATTATTAACATAAATATTTTATTAAATAGTTTAAGGTTAATTAAAATAACTTATTAGCTTTTTAGAAAAATACATTGAAAATTTTCGCCTTAGCTAGAACTTGAATCCGGATCCATGCTGAACCGTAGCACTGCTCTATCCAATTGAGCTACCGAGGAGATTAGATCGTAATATACTGAAGTTCTCAAAATGGTGCATCAGACATCCAAAAAATATCTACAGCACCGTCAAGGTATTAATTCAATAAACAAAATAGTTTTTGGCTACTGCTGCCATAACTACGCAATTCTGCTAATGTCAAAGTAGGTAATCGTAAAACAACACGATGGAGATTGGTCATTAATTTTTTTATCGAGTATAATCCGTCACGGTATCTACGTGAGAGTGAAAAATAGGCAGTGTGCAAAGGTCCTAAAATTTATGGTATTCTTTACACAAAGGTTGGCAGTATTGAGTTTTAAATATATAGGTGCATTCAACCTTCTTTTTATTAAATCAAGTAAAAATTGTGATATCCATCTATAAATACTTTAGGACAAAAAATAAATGCTTTTAAATTATTGTTCACTGTCTTTGTGTGCTTGCATCATGTACAAAACTTCGTTATATGATAGCTCATATTCAAAGAATTTCTCTATAACCTACATTGATGGTTTTGCCTTCTGGGGCTAACATAAATACTTAAATAAATTACTGACCCGTGGGCAGGCCACATATAGTTGGCCATGCTAAAAACAATTAGAACTTAGGTCGACACCAGCGGCCTTTAGTGTCTGACCCTGGGATTTATTTATCGTCATAGCAAAACACGCCACGACTGGGAATTGGGTGCGCTTGAATTGGAATGGAAAATTGTTAGGGATGAGTGGTATTCTTGGTATCAAGACGGTTTCTTCGACACCACAACCGGTTAAAATTTCTGCTTCAATTATGTTACGTTGTAGATTTATGACCTTTAATCGAGAACCATTGCACAGTTTAGGACTTAAATTACGAATAAGAATTATAGAAACACTTTGCCTTGAAATGGAGAAATGAGTCTGCTGGATTTTGTTGTTCTGGTGGAGAAGTGAACTTATCCCTATTTGAAGATCCACCGGGACCTTTCAAATCATTACTATTAGGAGAATATACACTTTCTAATCATTTTTAGATAATATTCGCGCTTTTAACAGTGCATTTCAAATGACTTCTTTTGGGGCTCAACAAATACCCGAAGGCCCGTTTATGCCTACATTTAAAATTCAAGGCCAAGTATCACCTAATAGGATCATTGTTGCCAGAACGCGAACGAAGTCGCGGGCACAGCTAGTATTAAATATGAGTAACAATCTCTTTTAAATATTTTCCAATAAAATTCATTTATTGGTTTACTACACCTAGTAAATAGGATACGAAATTACGAAACCATACAGCTCAGAGGGTGGCACGATCAATAAAGTATTATCGGGGAAACCTTTTAACATACTCAAACGATTCTTTGTTATTTTAACGAGTTTAAAAGATGCCTGGTTGCTTTTAAGTCACGCACTGGAGGGTTATTTGAATTAAATATACGGGGTGTGTGTCATGGTTTTACCCCAATACTCTTCTTTTTAGAGCTGTTTCATCATTAACTCTTTTATGTCCCCACCGAGGGGCACGAGCCTTCCCTGAATTAGGGTGATTAGGTCTTAGTCTTAGAGCTGTTTAAATAACTGAACAAAACCACGCATCATAAATACTAACAATTTAAATTACAATTACTAGCATAAACTATCTTCTATATCTTATATATATATATAAATCAATTGCTGTTCGTTAGTCTCGCTAAAACTCGAGAACGGCTGAACGGATTTATCTTATCTCGGTCTATAAATGTTCGTGGAGGTCTAGGGATGGTTTCAAAGGTGAGAAAAAAACGAATAATTGCCGGGAACACGGGAACGGGTACTACGCGGGTGAAACCGCGGGGCACAGCTAGTTAAATATAATTTTACTAGCGGCCCGCCCCGGCTTCGCACGGGTCCAATTTTCCCGTTGATGACTTTCTACAGAGTATTAGAAAACTACAAAAGAAAAAAATTGCCAAATCGGTCTAGCCGTTCTCAAGTTATAGCACCAGGAAGGAAAACCCGACTTATTTTTATATAGTAGATTTGTGTTATTCGTGCCAAGCAAATTTGGTTCGCTTATACTATCAGGCATCTGCAAATATAGTACCTACACGTATTCTCCCAAAACTGTATCGTGATTGTTTGTACAGTGTGATGAGGTCGCTTTATCAATCAGTATTTACGTGACACTGAAATTCAACTGGAACATTGTTTTTCATTATGTATGTTAAAAACGGTAAAATTAGGAGAGTAAAACCCCATGGCCAAACTATCCTAACTAATATTGTAAATGCGAAAGTAACTCTGAATGTGTGTATGTTACCTTTTCACGGTTAAACTACTGAACCAATTGACTTGAAATTTGGTACAGGGGTAGTTTATGGTCCGGGAAAGAATTATGTTTACGGCTATGTTCTATCCCAAAATTCCCACGGGAACGGGAACTACGTGGGTGAAACCGCAGGGCGCTGCTAGTACATAATCAAATGATTCACGAAACAAAATTTGTTTTTCTAAAACATTATAATTGGTCTGTTTCCCCATCAAAAGTACTTTCAAAGTTATATGACTTTGTAATTGTGGTTTGTGAGATATCTTCTTCAAACGAAATAAAATCAACCTTATTCCTTTGCAATAAAGGCTATGTCTTTGTTGAAAATTGTTCTCATAGCGTCTCCTGGAAAATATCGGGTTACTAGAAGTATTGTTTAACTAGAAATATGAAAATTCAACGTAAAAGTTATTAATTTTTAATTGATGGAATACCTTGTTAGGTTTAAAATATTGTGACTTTCTTTAAAACCGTCCTGGTAGTACTAAGTACTAAGTAAATGTAGTACTAACATCATCAACGATTAAGATATAATTTCGATACGAAAATTACTCGTATAGTATTATTTAAATAATCTATACTAATATTATAAAGAGGAAAGATTTGTTTGTTTGTTTGTAATGAATAGGCTCCGAAACTACTGGACCGATTTCAAAAATTCTTTCACTAATGGAAAGCTAATTTATCAGTGCGTGACATAGGCTATATTTTATCCCCGTAATCCCACGGGAACGGGAACTACCCGGGTGAAACCGCGGGGAGCTACTAGTAATTTAGTAATTTCATTTATTCATTCAGATACAGTAATCCATAATTTTGTTAGTAATTACTTATAGACTATTGTTAGTAATAATATAAATTATAAATTAACTTCAAATTTTGACATTGTTTTTCTTACAAGTAGATAGTACCTAACTAAACTACCTAGTAATCATCATCATCATCATCATCAGCCTGACTCACTCCACATCATCATCATCAGCTTGACTCACTCCACTGCTGGATAAAGGCTTCTCCTTAATATTTGTCTCGGTCTGGGTGTGTATGTGAATGAGTGTGTGCGTAGTTTCTGATACCCTAGATACAAGCTTCGAGCTTAGTTAAGGGTCAGTTACTATAATGAGATGATGTTGTGAATGATTACCTTATGTTATGTTATATGTATAATGCTTCTGATATGTAGTACTTAGTAATAAAAGTGTAGTAATAAATAGCCAAAAAACTTTTCTAATTATATGTTAACCCTAAAACGAGTTTTAATACCGTTTCTTGTTTATCAACGGTTATAACTCGTAAAAAAACAACAAAAAATGTCTTTGTAAATAATTTTAATTTAGTTTCATCCTCGAAAATATTTTCCGGAAAGTTTTCTTTTACGAAAAGTTAAATTAAATTGCGGCGGGTTGCATTAAAAGGCTTTGGGCTACAGATTTACTTGTCACCGTTTTCTTGTTGACAAAACGTTAAAGAATTTTCTTTATTTAAGCTTTTTCTGTAATGGCGGATGTTGCTTTATAGTTTTTCATTTTTTTGTTACTGTAAGGGCCTATTTCACGATCTTCAAGTAAGTTACTCACCAAGTAAAGATAGATTTGTCTCTTTCTTATTTTATATAAAGTGACAAAGACAAAACATGTGAGTACGTACTCGGAACGTTACTTGAAGTTGGTGAAATAGGCCCTTATTGTAATTAAATAAAAAATATGAGAAAGTGTGCGTGTAATTTTTTTTTCTTTTATCACTTAGGAGAAAGTAACTGGTATCGACATACCTGTTTATCCCTGTCAACCCAGTACTTCGTCCAGGTAAATAGTAATCAACCCTATGTCAGCACATTCTATATGTTTTATACCTTAAGTCCAGCATAAAATTATCTTAATATCTTCATGTATTGCAATACTGAATGAAATTTTTTTTTTTAAATAATTAAAAATATTCTGTCCAGGTTTTTTTTTGTCAACCCATTTTTAATATATTTTCTAATATACAAAGTTTATTATAAAATAAGTTTGATTCTATTAACAGCCCGGTGAATGTCGATATAGGCTCGGATCTTAGACCATGGTGAATTGTGCCGAGATTGTATGATACTACGAGCTACGGATTCACGCTGGTTACTGATAAAACCGCGGAAAAATGATGAATCTAACATGTTTTTGTAAGTCCTTATTCAATCATTCAGAACTGACATTAAATTCTTGTTTTCTTTCCCTATTTGTAAAAATCTCAAAGGTCATCAACATCCAAACGGTTTCTTTGAGTTTCTTCTCCGATGACGTTAACGCGTTAAAAACATAATTTTCCATTTTTTATTGTTAAGAATGAAATAGAATTCAACTTTACTTAAAAAAAAATGGAATCACAGAAAATAACAATTTGACGTGAAATATGGACTTAAGATGCTGAAAATAAGTTATTTTATTGCATAGATATAAAACCATTATGAAATAAAATGTATCCCGTTTGACAAGTAGATTTAAATATGGAAATGGTGACTGAACCAGTCAGAAGTGATGACTTTTTTAGTAGAAATAAATGCAGTTATTACCAGCTATATAAGGATTAAGGATAAGGTATTGTCATAATAATGAAAATGAAAATGAAAATGTATTTATTTACAGCATTAGACAGGGACACAGTTCTTTTACATAGTTATGTAAATACAAAAAAAAGAAAAGGTAAACAATAAGTGCCTAAGGCTGTTAGTAAAATTAATCTAAGTACATATCTTCTTTGGTTTTCGCACTAGGCAAGCCTGTATCGCGAAAACCGTGATTTACAATACTAGTATTTCTTACTGAAGTTACACTTTGATCAATTTCGGCATTACAAAAAACAGGTAGTATTAATGTTTTTTTTTTTTTTTTTTTTAATATAAACTGTGTAGGTAAAAAATTATAAAAAAATAATAATAATAAGTAATAAAAAGGTACAACCCACAAAGAAATAATAAAACGTATTAACCTCATTAATTAATTCTTGTCAATAGTGCCTCAGTTCTGTCATAATCCAGAGTCATAAGCCATTTTACTAATATTCGTTTAACGTCTTTTATTTGTTTATGCCTGATATCACAGTGCTTGGTTACAGCGTTATATGTGTGTGCTCTAATTGCCTCTCCGAACCTGTGAGCAAAACTAGTTTTAATAGCAGGGTTTGGCACGCGGTAGACTCTTTTAGATTTGGTTTGTTCGTGACATTTATTAGCAATGATGGACTGATGAACCGATATACAAATTTTTAATATGAATAACTGCCTTACACTCAATACTACACTTTCGGAGTATACATCCACAGTAGGGTATCTAAACGGCCGCTTTATCATAACCTTTAAGACAGAGCGCTGGGCTCTCTCCACTTGTATTAGGTGAGTCTTAGCTGCACTACCCCAACAACTGTTGCAATAAGTTAATAATGATTGGCACAACGCAAAGTACACTGATTTCATAACCTGCATGGAGGCCACATCACGTAGCTGTCTCATGATACCTGCGATCCTACGCACTCGTGAGGAAAGAGCTTCAATGTGATATTGAAAAGTCAGCTTTTCGTCTAAAATAATACCCAGGTATTTCATTGTGTTAGTCCGTTTTATAACTTCACAATCGCAATGTTGTCGGTCACATGATATTTTATGTTTTTTAATACTTGCTGTTAACGGTGGTGCTGAAGCACTTGTTTTATGAAAACATAAATAAACCGTCTTCGTGGTGTTAAGTGTAAGAAGGTTTTTCTCTAACCACTGGGATATGTATGTCATGCCTAATTCTGCGCGTCTAAACGTTTCAGACCACGATGGTCCGTTAAACAAAATAGCAGTATCGTCAGCATAACACACTATCTCAGCGTTAGGTATGTTTAGGTCGTGAATATCATTAAGATATATGTTGAAGAGTGTTGGCCCCAAAATACTGCCCTGTGGCACCCCAAAATTAATAGTTTGCATTTTACTGGATGTCTGACCAATCCTCACACACTGTCTCCGCCCCGTCAAATAACTTTGAAACCAATCAGCAGCAATGCCCCGGATACCCATGTTATTGAGTTTTTTCAGTAGTATCGGGACTGAGACAGTGTCGAAGGCCTTAGCTAGGTCTAGAAAGACTCCGGCACAGTTTTGACCCTTGTCAAGCCACGAGGAAACTGAAGCGGTCAAAAGAGATACTGCATTTTCGGTGTTCTTTCCACTGCGAAAACCAAGTTGTTTTGCCGAAATCAAGTCATTAGACTCCAAAAAATTGTTTAGTCTTTTGCTGACAATTTTTTCTAATAATTTTGAGAACGTGTTTAACAGGGATATCGGTCTGTAATTTTCAATACTGCATTTTGGACCTCCCTTATGAATCGGTGTAACGGACGCTATTTTCCAGTCATCGGGAAAGATGCCGTCAGACAGGCTTAGATTAAATATAAACGTAAGCGGCACCAAGATAGTTTCCTTGATTTGTTTGATTAAAGAGTTTCTCAAGCCATCAATACCTGAAGCTTTATCATTTGATAGATTGGTAATTATTATTGGTAATTATATATTGGTATATAATAATATTATGTAATAATTAGCGGCGCCCCGCGGTATCAACCGCGTAGTTCCCGTTCCCGTAGGAATATGGGGATAAAAATGCTAAAACCCTTCCCACTGAATCACTCTATCTATTAAAACAAACCGCATCAAAATCCGTTGCGTAGTTTTAAAGATCTAAGCATACATAGGGACAGAGAAAGCGACTTTCTTTTATACTATGTAGTGATTTACCGTGCTTTTAACCTGCAGTGGGATCTTACAGAACCTTTAACGCAAGGCACATATGTACATAAGTATTCCTAGATTGCCGAAGTATAAACATTTAGTTGACAATGATCCTATACTAATATTACCTACTAGCTGCGCGTGAATCCCAATCCCATGGGAATTTCAGGATAAAAAGTATCCTATGTGTTATTCCTAGTTATAAGGAACATCTGTACCTTTAATCTAAATCGATACAGTAGTTTTTGCGTGAAAGAGTAACAAACATCCAAACTCACAAACATACAAACTTTCGCATTTATAATATTATATTATTAAGTAAGTTAAAGCTGATTTTGTTCTTTTACTCTATAAAATTGTAAGGCATTATTACTTACAAAATAAGGCACGCTGATCACAATTGAATTTTAAAAATGTCCCCTAATGAAGACGAATCACAATCGTCTGTCAGCTGCAAATACGATAATGAATGATTGTACACGTTACACGTAATCACGTTCCGTCTGTGACCTTGTTACTCGTGTTTTATTATACATTAATGCTTGATTCACACTTATCAGTAAAAAGTTTATTACTCCGATTTCTGTGCCTGATATTGAACTGTCTCAGGACTGTGGCTTTACTGATAAGTCATGATGTTAGTATCAGGGCTACAGCTGTTGTGTCAGTGATTCAATTCACACTTTTGCTGACTGACATCAGACAAAAATCAGGCGACTGTCGTTACGGACACTGATAAGGGAGATTTTGTTCATAGACAATCATCATCAGCTCATATAAAGTCCCCACCTAGGGGCTCGAGTCTACCCTAAATTAGGGCGATTCGGCTTTATTCAATCATGCTAGCCAATTGCAGATTGGTCGACTTCATACATAACCTTACTTCGCAGGTGTGTAAAGGTTTCCTCACGATGTTTTGTTTTCACCGTAAAAGCGTCGAATAAATATAATATGAATTTGAAAATTTAAAACACATTTGTATGTGGCGTTGAACTAAGCACCTTCCGAATGGGAGTCAAAAGGCTGAACCACTACGCCATCAACGCTAACGTATGAAAGAATATTTTACCCCGAATTATGCCGGTACTGCAGTCAGAACTGTAGTTTCACTGATACGTGTGAATTAACCTTTACACTGATGCTTTTAGTATGAATATAAAATAAGTACTTAATTCTAGTCGAAAAACACGACAGTTTGCGTGTTTTTGTGGCTTATTCTCGTGTTTTTGAATGATAGTCTGTGACTTAATGGTTAAGTGTGATAGTGATAGGTCTGTGACATGCGAATACCTACGTACATACATGTATACAGGTATGTATTAAAGGTGACTAACTGACTCATCAAGTACAGCGTATAATTTAAGCTTTAGTTTACTATTAAACGTTTTATACGCGACCCGTGCCGATGCTTTATCTAACCCACCGAAATTCTCAGAGGCATACTGGACCAAAAAGGTAATTTCAATCTCTTTCTACTCTTTATAATATATTAAAGAAATTATTACATAATATCTTCTCCTTTCCATAGAAATTGAAAATGTGACACATCTTCTATAAAGGTGATGGCCATAGCAGGTCCACACGTTATGAGAAAAAGAATTTTGGCTCTAGAGGCATTATTCAGGGAGGAAACGTGGGAATACGTGTGGAAAGCTGCTGCTCAACACCACTCTTAATATAGTCCGTAACCTTATAGTATGCTTTTTATTATTAAACGAAACGTACGACATTATACATATATACAAAATCAGTGCAGAGCGAGACGCCGTCGGCGCGGGCGTATCGCACTCATCCTCCTGATTCTATAATCTTAATTAATTATTTATAGGTACTTTAACATAAACAAACACACTTACACGATAAACAAACAGGAACAGAAAATAATATCCTTTTTTAAAGTCCCAAGTCCCAACGTTTGTAGCTCCCATGTAAATAAAATATATTAAATAAAATCGAGTGCAGTGCGCAACGCGGTCAGTGACGGACGCGTCCGCTGCACACACGAATTTGAATATTCGCGATTTTGCGGCGTCAGCCGCCGCCCGCTACAATGGCTATGAGTTCCCAACTTATAGCCAACGAAGTGTTGGCGTTCGTACAGCACGTAATTAACACGTTGGACGAGTTCGATATTACACAGATCGGCAAGTCCTTCTACAAGTCCGAGGATATTAGCTCTGCAAAAATCCTCCTATTTCGGTCGGTCGGCAAGATTGACCAGATGCCGTCCCGCAGGAGGGATGAAAAGGGAGAGCGAAGTCTCCAGGACATTATTTCCTTTTTAAAGGAGACCGACCCTGACGACGTGCCGACGTTCGTGACTAAGAACGTGCACAAGCTGCCGCCGGTCGCGTTTGACCGCGTCGACGTCACCAGGTTGATGATGGATGTCACAACCCTGAAGTCAACCCTGGCGGAGATGGTGTTGAAGCTGGAAACCTCACATAATGTCATCAGTGAGCTACGTGCTGAAGTTGCAAGTCTACGTAACAACACGTCGGTATGTAAGTCACCTGAGGTCGACAACATCAACACTCGTCGCGGGGCATGCAATGCTTCGACAGCGAGTTTCGAGTCAGCGAAACTGGACTCGTCGCCGTGTGCCGTCCCCGCACGTGATAGCGGCGCCCCGCGCGCCGCCTGCTCAGCGCCTCCCCCCGCGGAGGCCCCGCACCGCGTCATCACGTCGACACCTCGCCGTGATTACGCCACCGCTGCAGCCCGCCAGCCTCCCGCCGCGCGGACAAACAACAACAAGGAGAGAGGTAACGGGAAGTCTCGCGCTGAACCCTCTCGACGTGTGGAGTCACTGAGCTCTAAGAAGAGCTTACCCGACAAAGACGGCTTCATCAAAGTAGAGCGGAAGAAGAAAAAGCCTCTTTGTCGCAACCTATGTGGCACCGCACCGACTGGACACAACCACCTCCTGCGTCCCGCCATCCCGATGACGTACGTGTACGTGTCCCGCCTCCACGACACCACGAAGGCCGCTGACATCGTGGAGTACCTGGTGGCCAAGACGAAGTACCGTCTGACGGTCGAGCAATTGGAGTCGCGCAACAGTGAGAACTTCAATTCCTTTGTTGTGCGCGTGCCGACCGAGCTGCTATCGACCTTCCTGAGGGAGGAGCTGTGGCCGAAGGGAGTTCTGTTCCGGAAGTACCGGGGACGTCGACGACCTCCGGGCCACGCCAGACCTGCGCCTCACGTCGCCGTCACAACGTGAACACATTAGTTTTAAGTTTTATATTTTGTATCTATGTTAGTCTGTAAGGTATTTATGTAAAATATTATGTATGTGTATTTATTTATTTTGTTATGATATTTTATATGTGCGCGTAATTTGAGAGGCATTACCTTACCATGATACAGTTTAAACTAGTTTGGGAGGTAAAGTCTCGATAATTGCGCTAAATGTATTTGTATTGTAACAAAATGTTTATTAAATAAATTGAAATTGAAATTGAAATTGAAAAACACCTCGAAGCAAACAGATCAAAGAAGATATTGCATATCCGCTCCGACGATGAAAACTCAATAATATTGAATTGCATTGCTTCAGTCACTTCATTTTATAACGAGTTATTTGAACTCCCGGACTCTATAAAAATGTCTTGAGTATTACAATTATTTTAGTTTATTATCTGAAGTAAAATCGCAGGGCAAAGAGCTCTCTATCTCTCGCTGATGATATAAGTATAGTATTTACCTAAGGTGAAGACGTATGTATAAAGTAATGTAAACAGTTTACTACCTTCAATATTTTGAATATAATTTTAAATACATTGTGAATTTACCACAGATTCGGAAATACATCAGCCGAGAAGAATCTGCAAGAAACTCGGTCTGGATTTTATTTCAATGTGTAGTGTTCGTGTAAATCAAAGACATCATACTATAATACATTGACTAACAATAAATATACCATGAATAAGTTTGCAACAAAACCTTGTAACATATCGTTAACCATTTTTATAAAGCTCATTGCCTTCATTTAATTCCAAATGTTTTAAAATTGCTTCTAAGTAAGCACCACTTAAAATGTAAAAAACGTTAAGGGTGGGTAATTGAGGTAATTTGAGCATGAGTAGCTAAGCTACATACATATGTAATAGTCTCTCAGATTACCTGTGATTATGTAATTATAAAGTTGAAAAATTAGGTAAAATTATCCTTTTGCTTAAGTATAAAAGATTACATATGTTATCACTGTTAAAATCTTCATCATCATCAGCTCATACATATAATTTTTCCCCACTTAAAGTAAACTACGTTGGCCAAGTGTGGGTTGGTCTCCTTCGCACACAATCTTCGAATTTCTTCGCAGGTGTAGGTTTCCTCACGATGATTTCCTTCACCGTAAGAGTCTAAGTCTAAAAGCAACTGATTATGCCCCTAATATTCGTTCCAAAATACAATGCCTAAGCATATAAGTAATATAATTTTCAACACACTTGCTCATAAAGGGCCTCTTATTTGTGAAAAAATAGTTGAATAATGACACGCTTGATTCACAAGTGAGTCATAGATTGTTTTTTTAAATTGCTTTCATTTTAAAAAAGTTTCGATACCAAAAAAATTGTGTCCATACATTTTAAAAACAAACTTCAACTATGTTTCCTTACTTTTGGTAGGTCTATGGTCGATTCCATTCATTCATTCATTCGATTTTTTTTAATAAGTATTTTCTTTTGTCTATGGCCGATCACCATTGTTGTGTTGGATGCGCGCGAATAGAAAAACTGTTTATTTATTAGCGAAAAATGATAATTTCTTCGCAAATGTGTTGAAAATCGTTGTATGGTACACGCGAGTATTGATGATTACTATCCTCGGCTATCTTCAGACCCTCGCCTGACGGCTCGGGCCTCAATAGCGCCTCGGAAGTAATCACCAACTTACCACGCTTGTACCATAAATAACTATTACTAGCTGTGCCTCACGGTTTTACCCGCGTGGAACCTTATCCCGTGGGAATTTTGGGATAAAAAGTAACAATATAATAAAAAGTAAAAGGAACATTTGTACCAAATTTCATTCAAATCCATTCAGTAGTTTTTGCGTGAAAGAGGTAAAAACATCCACAAATCTAAACATCCACACTCACAAACATTTAGCTTTATGATATTAGTAGGATAAGACTAGAATTCGTGTTCTCAACTACAATAATAGTCCCAAAACAATTTCGTCCCTCTACCTGTCGAAACTCAACATTTACATATCCTATCTAGATTTCCATCCACGCAAATTACTTCACACATCGTTACACAAATACGTTATTTCGTGCAAACCCTTTTGACTAAAATGTCCACGTCCATACAATAAATCTTCAAATAATACTTGTAATCTATAAACGGCACGTCAATACTGTGACTTGGTAATTTTAACCCTTCTCAAGCCGCGGTCCAGATTACGACGCAAGCTGAACATTACTCATATGGTTCAGCGAGCCAGAATGAGCCGAAACGAAATTAATTCTTACTATAGTAGTTTGACAGTGATGTGAGATATGTGTGTGTTGTATACCGATGAGAGGCGATGCTGAGATATATCAATTTATAGCTGTGTCACATAAATGTCGGAGAAAAAGGACAGTACTTTCTGACTAGAAAAAAAACAAATCGGGTGATAAAAAGAAAGAGTTATACGTATGACGTAAAAAAAAAACAACTGGATTGCTTCCTATTTTATTGAAATTGGTTAAAAAGAATAATAAACTTACTAAGTTTATTTTTACTGTATGAAAGATGTATGGGAATTAGTAATCTGAGGATATGTCCCACTTACTGTTGTGCCCGCTGTGCCCTTACACCTGCACGCAAGAAGACCTGATGAAGGCAACTAGCGCTGGTATAGGTGTAGCTGGATTCTGGTCCGGGAATATTTAGTTATAGGTTTATCCTTTTTGTGGCCATTGACACGAAAGAAGAAGAAGTAATCTGAGTCTGAGGATGGATCATTTCAGACATTACAGTAAAATATCGCTATAAAAAGCTTCGTATCGCATAAACTTGTAGCTCAAGACTATCCAAGTGAGATCGGTTAAGAGAACCACTGGACCCGTATGATTGGATCTTGTTACCGATCAACCTTCGGCAAATACTTGGAAAGTCTTTTGGAAGTAATAAAAAGGTTAAATTGAATAATTTGCTGGGCCATTATAGTTATAATTGCTTATTTGTAAATATGGACGTTTTATCAGATTATTTTTAAAATGCTTAATTTATTTATTTTATAGTGTATTCACACAATTTTTTATAAGATTTTTGAAAAATCCAAATCTCTAACGGCTGCCCAAGACTACAATAACAAGCGTTCAAGATTTCTTTCTTGAAGCCATGGTAGCTCAATTAGAAAAAGCGGTGCTACGGTTCAGCATGATTCCGGGTTCAAGTCCCGGCTGTGGCGAAAATTTTGAATGCATTTTTCAAAAATATTTTTAAAATCTCAACCTTATAATACTTTATTTCTAGCCGATATTTACTATACTTAACACATAAACTTTAAACGAACATTACCTATCCTACCATATATTTTATATCATAGATTATTTTTAGCAAACGAGCAGAATAGCCATAATGGTAACTTCAATCGGCCAAGGACATTTGCAGTTGTATTCTAAGGATACAAGAATTTTAAGTGGAGAAGGAGAATAAAGGGTCCATATGCAGCAGCGAGCGTGAGGTGATATTTCACCCCGATGTTCTGTGAGAGGGGGACACTTCCCGGTAGAGCCATGTTCAAAATGTGATAATCACAGTTCTACCAAAGTAAGAAAAAAATGACGACCTCGATGGCAGAGTGGTCACCATGCCGGACTGCCAACCGTAAGGTTGCGGGTTCGATTCCCGTGCAGGGTGAATATTTGTGTGAACGACAAATGTTTATCTCGGTCTGGGTGTGTGTGTGAATGAGTGTGTGCGTAGTTTCTGAAACCCTAGATACAAGTTTCGAACTTAGTTAGGGGTCAGTTACTATAATGAGATGACGTAGTGAATGATTATGTTAAAAAAAAACGTTAAATACCGAAACTCGTTAAGTTTCCGCAGTTAGACGTCTCCTCTCCTCCCTTCTTTCTGCCCTAGTTTTAAAAACTAAATTAAAATAAACATTTTATTATGTCAGCTATCTACCCCACAGAAAAACATACCTTAATTTCCAGCAAACATTTTATATGTCAAGCAACCATGACAGACCAAAAAGACATCATTAAAAACTCACTCAATTATACCAAAAAAAAACTTGTACACATATCAATGTTATATGTCATGTATTTCAAAGTAAATTTTCTATAATAAACATGTTTACGTCAAACTTTTAACAATGTACAAGTTGTCGTAACTTGTAATAAGTCCGTGGACACGATATGGTCTTGTTAGTAGACAACAATGACCCGCCGTAACGGGACTTGTCAAACGGGATCACATCGCAGACGGAGGGTTAACGTGTAAAATTGAAGTTTGAAAATGGATTCAATGAAGTATGTTTGGTTGTTTATTTTGTTGTTGAAAATTATATTAAACTAGCAGCGCCCCGCGGTTTTACCCGCGTAGTACCCGCTCCCGTGAGAATGCGTAGCTCGTAGTATCATACAATCTCGGCACAATTCACCATCGTGTGTTAAAAATTAAGTAACAGCGCCATCTATTGGTAGGATTTGTGACTACAAAAAGTTACAATAAAACATACGATTACTTATACACAATCCCATGGAAATTTCGGGATAAAAAGTATCCTATGTGTTATTCCTAGTTATAATGAACATCTGTACCAAATTTAATCAAAATCGATACAGTAGTTTTTGCGTGAAAGTGGAACAAACATAAAAACTTTCGCATTTATAATATTAAGTAGGATTATATTTTTGTTTATTTAGATATTTTGAGGATAATAATAATATATTGGGCAAGCGATTATGTCTATTCCTCCTCACTGTACTATCATCATCAGAGAGAGAAAGTCTATGCCCTTCAGTTGCGTGGAATCTTTTGGCTCTTACGCAAGTTAGCTACTCCTAGTTATATTATCTTTTTAGTATCAAATCTGTGGAAGTTAAGTATAGAAAAAGAAATATGAATTCACGTAATCTAGAATCAGTATAAAACATAAGCTTCTATTACCATATTAATTACAGTATATTCTTAGAAAAACGACCAATAAATTATTCATTGAAATGCAAAAACATTACAACATTTGTTAGATGTAGTTAGAAATTAAGATAATAAACTAGCTAAATAACATTTAGGTACTTAGAACTTAAATAATCAGCTATTTATTTAATTGTGATGATTAACAATCCTAACTAATATTATAAATGCGAAAGTAACTCTGTCTGTCTGTCTGTTACCTTTTCACGGCTAAACTGCTAACCCGATTGACTTGAAAATTGGTACAGGGGTAGCTTATGGTCCGGGAAAGAACATAGGATAATCTTTATCCCGAAATTCCCACGGGAACGGGAACTACGCGGGTGAAACCGCGGGGCGCTGCTAGTATACTATACTTTTGAAAATGATTAACGATATGGTCTATTAATTAAAATTTGCAAAGATATGATAAGAATATTACCATTCTTTATAGATCAAAACTACGATTTTCACACGGATTCAGTATATGGTCTAGCTCGATCAGGGTAGTACCTCACTGTCAAAGACTATCGGCTTGAAGCCTATGCGAGAAAGTACTGCGTTTCGGGTGGAGGCTCAGAACTACGTATTAGACTAAGTACTACAAACTTCATAAATAGTGACAAAGGAACATCAATCATAATAAAACTTGAGTATTTTATGTATCACGGTCAAACGACCATTACTTACTATTAATAAAATTTCGACCTACTATAGTTTTTATACTTATCATGGTTATTAGCACTCAAATTAGTATAATTAACGGGATATTTACCATGTATATTATTTGTTTCGAGTTTCCGATATTCCGACGCTGTTGCAAGCGCCATGATCACGGATGAAGTTCACCCGTGATCATGGCGCTTGCAATAGCGTAAATATCCCGTTAATAATAATAATTTCGACCTACTGTTAATAATTATGTGTGTAACGGTCACATGTCGTCCATTACAAATATATGCTCATACATCTCGCGTACTCATTAATATAATCAGATACCAAACACTGTAATGAGCCGTGTAATCAGAGCCGGTCGGGACTGCACATTGCACAATCACCACTCACCCGTTACTCAGTGAGTAAACATCGATGAATCACAAACAGACGGACACTAATTATGTTTATTTGTCTGTAATTCTAGTTTGGGTTGGTTGAATTAAGTACTTAATAAGAAATTATTGGTAGAATTATGTTGGTTTCTGTAAGTTTTGCGTACACTACGCATTGAAACAATTATAGGGTACACGGATAATATTAAGTAGGATTATATTTTTGTTTATTTAGATATTTTGAGGATAATAATAATATATTGGGCAAGCGATTATGTCTATTCCTCCTCACTGTACTATCATCATCAGAGAGAGAAAGTCTATGCCCTTCAGTTGCGTGGAATCTTTTGGCTCTTACGCAAGTTAGCTACTCCTAGTTATATTATCTTTTTAGTATCAAATCTGTGGAAGTTAAGTATAGAAAAAGAAATATGAATTCACGTAATCTAGAATCAGTATAAAACATAAGCTTCTATTACCATATTAATTACAGTATATTCTTAGAAAAACGACCAATAAATTATTCATTGAAATGCAAAAACATTACAACATTTGTTAGATGTAGTTAGAAATTAAGATAATAAACTAGCTAAATAACATTTAGGTACTTAGAACTTAAATAATCAGCTATTTATTTAATTGTGATGATTAACAATCCTAACTAATATTATAAATGCGAAAGTAACTCTGTCTGTCTGTCTGTTACCTTTTCACGGCTAAACTGCTAACCCGATTGACTTGAAAATTGGTACAGGGGTAGCTTATGGTCCGGGAAAGAACATAGGATAATCTTTATCCCGAAATTCCCACGGGAACGGGAACTACGCGGGTGAAACCGCGGGGCGCTGCTAGTATACTATACTTTTGAAAATGATTAACGATATGGTCTATTAATTAAAATTTGCAAAGATATGATAAGAATATTACCATTCTTTATAGATCAAAACTACGATTTTCACACGGATTCAGTATATGGTCTAGCTCGATCAGGGTAGTACCTCACTGTCAAAGACTATCGGCTTGAAGCCTATGCGAGAAAGTACTGCGTTTCGGGTGGAGGCTCAGAACTACGTATTAGACTAAGTACTACAAACTTCATAAATAGTGACAAAGGAACATCAATCATAATAAAACTTGAGTATTTTATGTATCACGGTCAAACGACCATTACTTACTATTAATAAAATTTCGACCTACTATAGTTTTTATACTTATCATGGTTATTAGCACTCAAATTAGTATAATTAACGGGATATTTACCATGTATATTATTTGTTTCGAGTTTCCGATATTCCGACGCTGTTGCAAGCGCCATGATCACGGATGAAGTTCACCCGTGATCATGGCGCTTGCAATAGCGTAAATATCCCGTTAATAATAATAATTTCGACCTACTGTTAATAATTATGTGTGTAACGGTCACATGTCGTCCATTACAAATATATGCTCATACATCTCGCGTACTCATTAATATAATCAGATACCAAACACTGTAATGAGCCGTGTAATCAGAGCCGGTCGGGACTGCACATTGCACAATCACCACTCACCCGTTACTCAGTGAGTAAACATCGATGAATCACAAACAGACGGACACTAATTATGTTTATTTGTCTGTAATTCTAGTTTGGGTTGGTTGAATTAAGTACTTAATAAGAAATTATTGGTAGAATTATGTTGGTTTCTGTAAGTTTTGCGTACACTACGCATTGAAACAATTATAGGGTACACGGATTTATCGATTGACAATTCTAAATGTCTTGATTATTTGCTAAATCTGATGTTATGTTATAGAAGAGTGAGTTAGACGACTTCAATACAAAGTTAATGTAAAAAAAAACATTAAGTACTTACAATCAATTGCTCTATCACCTACTAATAATAACTTAAGTATTACGTGCTATAGTGGAATATTTAGTATACTAGCTGTGCCCCATGGTTTCACCCGCGTAGTTCCCAATCCCGTGGGAATTTTAGGATAAAACATAACCTATGTCCTTTCCCGGACCATAAGCTACCCCTGTACCAAATTTCAAGTCAATCGGTTCAGTAGTTTAGCCATGAAAAGGTTACAGACAGACAGAGTTACTTTCGCATTTATAATATTAGTTAGGATTAGGATTTACTTATTTTACTAAACACATACCTACAATTAGATTTTACATTTAGGCATGACTAGGTTTATATTCGCAGCTACGGCTCATAATTTTAACACTTACATATTTTACGCACTCAAAGAAAATCTTTGCACGAAATTCAAGACCTTAATTTTTAAATACTTATCTAGTTAGTACTAAACCGATAGATATTACTTACCTCTTGTCAAAAATATTCGCTTTAAAACTCGAAATAAATCATTAAGCAATGACTAATACCCGAACCCATTTATCATAACATGTTACACGTTTGCAGGTCCCAAGTATGCTGTTAGAAAACTTGAGAATCGCATCCGAAGTACGAACAAACAGAGAAGCTGTAGAACATTAATCTTTGGCAGAGCAATAAATAATACGAGTACCTAATAAATATTGCAACATTTGTTGTCTAAGAATTTCTATCGGGTAGTTTAATGTGGCTATTGCAACTCTGTTTAACTGGGGCCTAAGTCTGCAATTTGACATTATTGATCAGACAATATGGTGATATGGTGTCTCAGTGGTCTTTGTTGCATATAAAAATTTTTACAAATAAACGTCAGAATACTGTTTCCATGTCAACCATCTAAGTTTTATGGAGGTATTGAGTCAGCGGAATAGTTGTCACTAAGAGAATACCAAAATGACAACAAATGCCAAAAAAACGGCCATAATGTTGATATTAAAACACTTTCAGTAGCATTATCACAGCTTAATAGTTTAGAGAATCAAGGCCCTGATCAGTTGAACTGACATCCGTCCAAAAATGTTTGTCAATCACTGGAGCGATTCCAGATTCTAGTAGTGAAATCTAGTTGTCCTAAAACTTTTGGAGTAACGCCTCAGTTTTATGTTTGGATTAATCAGTTTAACTGACTCGTCAATGGCCACCTTATATTTCTATCGAGTAGTTTATAAGTGCAAGAAAAATGTCTGTAAAGTGGAGACAATATTGATTTCTTTGAGTGTCGTGTTTGCGCCGTCTTAAAAGTAATAAAGTGGTCTCTAATATTGTTTAATAAGCAGCCCTGCTGTTTCACCCACGTAGTTATCTTTCCCGTGGGCATACCGGGATGAAATATAGTCGATATTAGTCGCAAAAAGTTAACTATCTATTATAGTGAAAGAATGTTTAGTATCGGAGCCTAGTCAATGCAAGCGAATAATACAAATCTTTTTTCTTTATAATATACTAGCAGCGCCCCGCGGCTTCACCCGCGTAGTTCCCGTTCCCGTGGGAATTTTGGGATAAAAAGTATCCTATGTGTTATTCTGATGTATAAGCAAGATTATTGTAAAGTTTCATTAAAATCCATTCAGTAGTTTTTGCGTGAAAGAGTAACAAACATCCATACATACAAACTTTCGCCTTTATAATATTAGTAGGATAGTAGGAAGTATACATACTTAGATAAGGTGCATTTTTGAGCTTGGGGGCTATTGGTCACGGTAAATTGTACCAACATTATTGACAGTCGTTAAGTTAGACCCTTGATCTCGAATGTGGGACAAAGTTTCAGCAAAAAGTTTTTTGTCTCGGTCTGGGTGCGTGTGTGGATATGTGTGTCCATAGTTTCTGATACCCTAGATACAAGTTTCGAACTTAGTTAGGGGTCAGTTACTATAATGAGATGATGTAGTGAATGATTATTATGTAGTGTAGAGATAGAAGAGAGCTTGTTAAAAGACATAAGTTACTTTTAATCTCATATTTACCTCAGGATTGGTTTCAAAACATGGATGAAACCAATAGTTTCTTTTATACTGGAAATTTTAGATAATTTTTCCCTAGTTATTTTATTATTCACTCCAGTTTTTCCACAAAGTTGATCCCGAAAGCTTTATTCCCTTAAAACAAATGTTTTAACAGCGGACCATTCCACTTTGTCGTAAGTAAACAAAAATATCGTTTGCTTATGTGATGATGGATTTGTGTTCACGATTTTTTGGGATTCAGTTAGGTTTAGGATTTTTAATTGGTTTTAAGGTTTATTTAAGTTAAGATATTAGGTATTATGATTCAGGTGTTGAGATTGTTGGATCAACGTTTTAAAATATACTAGCAGCGTCCCGCGGTTTCACTCGCGTAGTTCCCATTCCCGTGGGGATACGGGGATAAAATATAGCCTATAGCACGCGCTGATAAATTAGCTTTCCATTAGTGATAGATTTTTTGTAATCGGTTAGTAGTTTCGGAGCCTATTCATTACAAACAAACAAACAAACAAATCTTTCCTCTTTATAATATTAGTGTAGAAGTAGTAGATACTTATTTCTGACGCCATACATTTTTCAAGATTCAAGGAGACCCTATTACAAGATTATTACACCTAATTAACATTTTTCCCGTCAAAAAGAAACTATAATTTAATTATATACATTATACTTACATCTAAATCATAAACATCTTCACAATTCAACCTCCTTATATTTTAAAAATCCTTAAAAAAAGATAAAAAAATGGTCATGTCTTTTATAAAATAATCAATCTCATACAAAACAAAACTTTTATAAATATTCAATCACATACAAAACCAATGACAATAGAGCTTAAACAAGAGCTGAATAAAAAACAAATAAAAAAAGCAAAGAGCATCCATAAAGCCGACGTACGTGTGAACATTTTTTATTTGCAAAACTACATTTCACTGAATAAACGAGTAAATAGAATGAAAACATCATGGAGTTCACGTTTTACATGAAAAAAGGTTTCCCGCGGTTTTCCTTGATTTGTTTAGGTTATTCTGTGTAGTTTGGTTGGGTTTTATATTTATTTGGAGACTAGTGGCCTGCCCCGGCTTCGCACGGGTCCAAGTTTCCCGTTTGCTTTCTAGTTTTTTACTTGAACCTTCTTGAATAACAAATACAGCAAAAAAAGAATTAGCCAAATCGGTCCAGCCGTTCTCAAGTTATGACGTGACAACGGGAAACGGGTTTCATTTTTATATACTTCTAGCAGCGCCTCGCGGTTTCACCCGCGTAGTTCCCGTTCCCGTAGGAATATGGAGATAAAATTATGCTAGAAACCTTCCCACTGAATCACTCTGTCTATTAAAACAAACCGCATCAAAATCTGCTGCGTAGTTGTAAAGATCTAAGAATACATAGGGACATAAGGACATAGGGACAGAGAAAGCGACTTTGTTTTATACTATGTAGTGATATAGAAATGTTTTATTAGATAGATCTTTCATTTGGTTGTGGTCCTCTATCCTATTCTAATGCTCGTTTTTAGTTTGGCTAACATCATTTTATGTTAAACGGATCAGACTTTCACAACAAAAGATTGGTTAAAAAAGTGTTTCCAGTATCTATCACCTTACCGTATTTATCACCTTAAAATAAGTTTATAAAATTACAAGGAAATATTATTTTTAGATACTATTTTATCATAAAATATTGCAAAATAACTTATTTCATAAAACCAAATAACACACTAAACAAAAAAAAAACATTTGAAACAATTATAAATTCTAAGAAACAATTAACGAAAATACATTAAAAATTAACTCGGAACTAAAGAGAAAATTATATACTCTGTATATCCTAAAGAGAAATTCTACACAAAGTATTTACTTTGCCTAAAAAACCTTTTGATATCAAGATTTTTCAAAAGAAATTACTTAATTGGGTTAATTCTGTTAAGAAGTCGTACCGTTATCGAAATACGTAGAACTGGATCAACGAATGTCGGTGACGGCCGGAAAATTTAATCTACAGACATTGAGGTACAAGAAACACAAGATATACATTCAGTGTCTCAAAATAGTCCTCGTAAAATGAGCGCACAAATCCCTCATTTGAAACAATCTCATTTTGTCTTTTTGGTTGAATTTTGAATAAAATTATGTTTATAGTACATAAATATTAAAACAACCAAAGATATATTCCACGTCTAAAAATGGTCTCAATAATTTGAGCGCACAGTGCACTGATTTAAACAGTTTTTTACAACTTTAAACAGTCCTGGCAAGGTTCAATTTGCAATAAAATATGTTCACAGTTAACGATAATTTCATCAGTAAATGACGTATGCACGTATTGCACGTAGTGTATGAAGAGGAGGTCTTCGCGGACAGTTTCGTGTGTTATGATTGAAATTTATTCGGCATTGTACGTCTTGGTTTTTTGTACATCAATGTCTACAGAGAATTTTTTACGCGTCCCAACACACGAATGTACACAAGCACTTTAATAATTTACAAAGAGATTTTCGGTTCAGATTTGTGGAACAAATTTCATTGTGTACTGAATAATTGATTTTTGGTGTATTTTTTTTAAGTTAAAATTAAATTAATGTATCAACTTGTAGATCCACACGTCTTACTTTCACTGATGACATTATTAATACAGTGAAAAGAAATAGGCATTATCAACACATACCTATGATCAATGCGTTTTTATAGAGTAGTAGAATACAAGTAAGTTGACTCAAGAATTGAACCCTGAACCTTAGACTTGGCTGGCAGGCGCAAATGCCACAAGTGTACCGAGGTGTTAAAATTAATGTATATCTTTAACATTTCGGTAAAACGGTTAAATTCGATGAAGTTGCGTCTTCATAAGACAAATGTAACGTTCCATTGTATTCCGTCTCTCTGCCGTGGTCTTGTAGCAGCGATTCGCACCAGCAAAAACTGGTGGCAATAACGTCTCCAAGACTTAAACTTGGTACAATCATGTTCTTTTTATATTTCTTTGATGAAAATCCCATCCCGAGAGCTTCGTAGCGCGCCTAATGTAAAATAAAGCGGAGTCGAACGATAATATAATTTTATTGGTTTATTTGCCCTCGAGGCAAGGATGGGATGTATTATATTATATTTGATTCCACTTCGGTTACTTACGCCTTTATTATATGAGAATAATTCAAATTGAGACGAACGCCGTTGTTTGACAAAGAACGGTTTGTGAGGAAATTATTGCGTTCGGTAGTAATGAGTATCGTGGAAATGGAAAATGTAAGTGGTTTTGGCTTAAAAGATTGGGCTGTATATTAATATACCTATAAGATATACTACAATTGAAAATTAAATGAAAAATGCTATCAGCTTCTACTCGTTCGTAGCCATCCTCAATAAAAAGAGAAAAATGACTTTATTCGATGTTTTTGATATAATTTTACATTGTTTAACTTATTCTGTGCTGGAATCTATTCTGTGAGTTAAATAAATGGACTATCTAACCCTAAAATAATGCAAATCGGAGCAGTAATTCCTGAGATTAGCGAGTTCAAGCAAATAAACTCTTCAGTTTTATAATAATAAGTATAGATTTGCCATATGTGTTTCGAGATAAAATGGGGTAAATTTACGTTTCGTGTGAAAAAAGTTTCTGATAAATTCAGTGGTAAATTTCAGAATACGAATACTTAATATAATATTTAGAAAAGGAAGAAGAAAAGGAGAGGAGAGGAAATTGGGTAACTAATCTAAAATAATATTATAAATAGGAAAGATTTGATTGTTTGTTTGTAACGAAGAGGCTCCGAAACTACTGGTCCGATTTCAAAAATTCTTTCACTATTGGAAAGCTACAATACCTCTGAGTGTCATAGGTTATATTTTATCCCTGAATTCTAACGGGAACGGGAACTACGCGAGTGAAACAGCGAGGCGATGCTAGTAAGTAATAAATAGCTAATTAAAATAATTCAACTTTTAAAAACCATAAATAAATATGTATATTTCTACACCTAGTTAGCTAACACTTCAAATCAAGCATACTTATACAAGTTGCAATAGACTACAAGTATCACTGAACAAATCATGTCTAGGTAGATAAAGATGCACAAAGATTCACAGAATAATGAAATCTCACTATTGAACATTCCACTTGGCAATTTCTTTGAACTTTTCATTCTATTTTATATTTTATTTGAATCTTCCGTTTCTTTAATAAAGCTAGTTCAGTTGTTAACTTTATTTCCTTTTTATACTGTTTAAATAACAGGAGTAATCTTTAATTATTCTTTGTTAAAGTTAAGTAGTTAGTTAAGATTGGCTGAGTGTCGCGAATAACTCGATTGTTTTTAATCCTTTGGATAATTTGTTGAAGCTACTTGTCTTTATTTATTAATTTAGTTTGGGAAAGTTTAAATATTTTTAAATTTGATAACAAGATTTCTTTGGATATTTTGCTGTAACTAAATGGTTACAAATCTGGTAATTATCTTAAAGACCCATTTAGTATTCGTAAAATGGTAATAAAAATAATCATTTACTCTTATCTTCACATTGATCTGATTCATAACTATATTTTCTTCTTCTACCGTGTCAATGGCCACAAAATATATAGGAAAATAAAGTAAAACTAAATTTTCCAAAAACTCAGCTACTACATCAGCGCCATTTGCCCTATCAGACACTAAGAACACACATATCATTCATGTACTCCCAAACTAAGATAAAAACTAGTGAATCACACAAAAAATGCTTTAATGAATTTACCTCGCACGGGAATGTAACCCGTAATCCTTCGTGTGGTAGCGTGACATAGTAACCTATCTACTTACCGTTCGAGTTCGTGTCCTCTTGTCATCATAATGCTTATATTGCCACTTGACAAACATCAGTCATTCAATACATAAATCATAGTTCTATTGAGTCACAATCTTTTCTTGCCGGCGGCTAAATTTGGAAGCTACTATTGTCATTTTGATTCTAATGTCATTTGGATACATTTTGAATTACCTGACAACCAAAAGATGCGATTACAGCGACGCTGTCACCGGCACAGAAAAGATTGTGGCTCAATATTTATTTGTAGAGGGATTTGTGACTGATTTTATTTTTCCTAATCAAAGTAATCAGTGTTGCTAGATAATGGTTTAAGGGTGTACGAGACAGTGCTGCCATTAATCAAAAAGTTCCAACCAGTTACAGCCCCTATTGTACTTGTATCTATTGGCGTTATCTGGCAACTCTTATAATTGGAGAGTATCGTTAATCATGGTCACCCAAATTGTTTTCATTTATGTATGGTAAAGTTAGGACATTTTGTTAAAAAATGTGAAGAAAATCGATGAGTAAACATTTTTTTTAAGAGTAAGAAAACGGCGTTTTGTTATTAACATATTTTTTCAAACCTTTGTCTCATGTCCAATTGGGGTCGGTATATAGTTTAACCAGATTTGGCGATTATTTTACGAAAAGCGATTGTACCGGCAGATGACAAGTTTTAGTTGAAAAAAATGCTAGGCAATTCGAACTACCCGTAATAAAAGTTTTATATTGTTATACGAAAACGGACACTGAGCCGTCCAAAGCATAGAAACTCTCATAAAATTAGAGCCACCTTTAGTTACAGCCATCCATCACTATTAAGGCGGTAGCTAACGTTGCTTAACCGTAAAGATCACATGTAATCCGCGATTGCCATAATCTATGAGCTGGGCTATGAGTGCTTATGTAAAGATGTAGTTCACTATTGTATATAAAGAGTTTGAAAATAAATGTACAATATACATAACATCAGCTATGTACGTGAGTGCCGTCGTGATATCTGCATGTTTACGTCATAGTCAGGTGTCGTTCCAACGGAATGCGAAATAAAATTCAATGACAATTTTTGTTTTCCACTTATAGGCTGGAAGTAAGTGTTTTGCCCTATATTTTCATGTTTAAACTAATATTCAAGCTAGAAGTCGAATCCCTCGACTAGTTTCAGCCACGTCCGGTGGCCATCATCAGGAGGATGAGTGCGATACGCCCGCGCCGACGGCGTCTCGCTCTGCACTAAATATCCCGTAAAAAGATGTTGATTATAAACAATGACGTACGTTTCGTTTAATAATAAAATTCAAGCTAGAGTTTGTTTGGTTGCGATGATTTCAGGATTTTGGATAGCCCATCTATCCTAGAAGGCTATAGGTAAGTTATTTTTCATTACTCTACGACAAATAGGAATGGAGTAGTAACAACAAAAGTAAAACCGCGGTGCACAGTTAATATAAGCAATAGTAAGTCACATTTTGGACTTAAGAACAAACTGTCAGACTTCAACAACGACTACCTTGCTCTAAAAAGAATGTTCTCGAAATTCCCTAACTACGTGAAAACGTAACTACGAAAACCGTAACCGATCGCTTAGCTTATCCCCAAGATTGAAGCACTCAAAAAGAAATAATATAGATAGATTTACGAAAAATACGTTAATACGCTCCAGATTTGCATCTGTCAACATTTTCACACGACTGCCAAAAGTGCAAATATTTCAACAACCAATATGTTGTTGAATAAAATAGATTTTCACTTACGAAAACTAAATCCAAATAGGAAGAGGGAATTGTTTTGTCTTTGGTAGCTGATTTTATGTACTACTAGCGGCGCCCCGCGATTTCACCCGCATAGTTCCCGTTCCCGTATGAATACGGGGATAAAATTATGCTAATAACCTTTGCACTGAATCACTCTATCTATTAAAACAAACCGCAACAAAACCCGTTGCGTAGTTTTGAAGATCTGCATACATAGGGACATATAGGGACAGAGAAAGCGACTTTGTTTTATACCTACTATGTAGTAATAGTGCTATTAATTTAAGTGCTTATAATATTGGAACAAGTTTATACTTTTATAATACTGTCTTGATGTCTCTATGTAATTAGGAACTGGTTTGGAAAATGTTAAAGAGGATAGGCTTGATCGGCAGTGCCGGATTTACCTATGACGGGGCCCCAAGCAACCTCAGGTTTTCGGGGCCCTCCACTCTGAAATTAATCCCCCCCCCCCCCAATATTTTAAAATAATAAACATTACTTCATGATGCACTGTTTTGCGCATGTCTACAGTTTTGAACTAGGAATTTAAAATCATTTGGGGACAATGAAAAATCGATATTCTTCACTATATCGATAGATTAAATTGTTTTATTTTGGATTGTTTTATTTTGCATGTTTTCATTTTTTTTTAATTTGCGAACATATTTTCAAAATTTTGCAAATTTTGGGGCCCCTGTCCAAGCGGGGCCCCAAGCAATTGCTTCCTTTGCTTCCCGGTAAATCCGCCACTGTTGATCGGTCACTATAAACTACATTTTACGCCAGCGAAAAGCTATAGATGAAACTTTTATCCATTTTGACCTCGTAACATCGGTGTAGGAACAATATTAAAAAGTAGTTGATTACAGCTGTGCAGTGAATTTGCTGCTGTCTACAATATTATGTTCGATGTTTCGATTCGATTGCACCAATAACAAGTCTATGAATAAATATTTTACGTTGTGTAACATGCAAACTGTTATGTTCAACACAGTTCTGGAATTTTCTTTGCGTATGTTCACATTTCTTTCTTATTGTTTATTATATTTCTATCTATTCTTTTAGTAACAATTCTAGTTTTAGCTACCGTCTATGTTTAGGTATCAAACAGAAATGCAGGTTTTGTAGATGTAGGTAAAGGATGATGCCAGAAAATGTATGGACTCTGGTACCCCCTCCAATAGCTATGTGTAATATATCGTTGGATAGCCATAGTTGAGCAGAACATAAGTTACTATGGAGTCAAGGTCCAAATCTTAGTCCGATCAGAGTTATCAGTACCAAACCTATCAGTTTATCATAATATCATCCACGTAGATTGGTAAAAAAACAGTGTATGGTTATTTTAGGTTGTTTATTATTATAAAAATTGCATGGAGCTTTGCTAGGCATAATCATTTCTTTCTCTGCGAGCCTTATCAGGCATTTATCATCTGATTTCAATCTTGCGATGAGCGGTAACAACAAATGTATGAAAATGTAGCGCTCTTCAAGTTTGTTCTTTGTAATACTTATGACACACGCCTACTTTTATTCTTCTGTATATTAAACCTTTTATTCATTTTTTAATTTTTGGCTGTTTACTTCAACCATAGACCTTCATAGCAAGTACAACTTTAACCTCAACTTCAAAGACCCAGAGGGCAATAGCAATACATCATGATAACCCTATAACAAAAACTCAAAGGTACCAGGAAAAACTTATTTGTCAAAGAAAATTGACAAGGTTCCCAAAATAAACTTCGTTGTCAATTTAGGATATCCTTTTAGAGACATATTTTAACATAAATATAATACTTTCATACAAAATACACATTTAATTTATATCCGTTTGAAGTAAATCAGGTATGATGCATTGAATAGGCAGATTTGAGCGATAATACATCCCTCTCAGGCCGGAACACCTACCACCCAATGTAAATATTGAATGCGAAGGGACCTCCGGGGTACATTCATTAACAAACGTTTGGATATGGCGTGTCATTAACATCATAATTTATAAAGTTTGTCGCTGTTTGGACGGACCAAGACGGATATAGTAAATATATTTACATTCGTAGGGGCGTAATTAAGATCTTTGACTTCCATTTGGAATGTTGTCGGTTCGGTTCAAGTCGAATTTTATAAACTTTTAAATTCATACGTTAAGAACAATTAGACACTTTTACGGTGAAGGAAATCAACGTGACAAAACTTCACACATCTTTTAAAAAAATCCTAATCCTAATTCCAAGATCTCATCGCCTCCATTCAGGGTAGACTCGAGGTACGAGGACATAAACGCATATGAGCTGATGATGCATAAAAGTACTCAATGAATGTAGCAGACAATGGATTTGAATCGAAACGCAATTTTCATTTTATTTACCACATCAAAATTTCCTGCATCCCATATTTCATACACACGCAACTCTAAAATAACATAGTTTGACTGCGAGGAAAATAAATATTTTCCAACATTTCCATCCGACAAATATCAATTGAGCCCCGGCTTTCCTTCGCTTTAATACAAACGTGGTCAGATAAGGGTGTCTTTGTTAGCTGGTCGGCGGGTAATTTAGGGTGAAGTAAAGGTTATTTTCAGGTTCTGATGACCCTCACCGGTTGTGTTGTTGCCAGAAACAATTTCCTTTGCTTCTAAATTCTCATTTGTTTATGAATACACTTTTTTGGCGTAATGTATTGATTTTCGTGTGGCTTTTTATGGGTTTTAAAAGGTTTGTATTGACTTGCAATGTTTGTATGTTAGCCGATTCAAAAGTACTTATATCTATTTTCAAACACTTACGGATTTGTATCTGATTGAACTAAATTTGAATAATTACGTAAGTTAAATGAGATGATGATGCAATTTTAACTATAAGCGTGACTTGTTTCTATTCCAAGGGTTGTTTCTATATGAAGAAACTCAGTTTGAATTCTTCATGAAAGAGTTTATCGAAATGCAACAAAAGTAATAAATATTGAGTTATTTATCAAATACATTTAATAGGTTCGTTGCTCGAAACAAAAAACAAAGAGTGATGGACATTTTTGCGATTGCTGTGTTTCATGGCTTGTCTTTCACCTTGTCAATAACTTCGTAAAACTAGTAAAGAATAAAGTTATTCTCATATCTATTTCAACGTCTCATCTCATCAAAAACAAGACAACAGTTTTAATTTCCTCATTTTTGTTCCAACGATCTCCAAGTTTTTAAAAGTTTGAGGGAACTCGGGAAGACGTCGAGTTACCAAGTAAAATAATAAAAGAAAATAACTATGGTATCAAACTTTATTATGAGCATGGTCTCACTCCACTTTATTTTTTATTTATATTATATTTTCTTTTGGTGAAAGAACCTATTTTAATCCTACTAATATTATAAAGGCGAAAGTTTGTATGTATGGATGTTTGTTACTCTTTCACGCAAAAACTACTGAATGGATTTTAATGAAACTTTACAATAATCTTGCTTATACATCAGAATAACACATAGGATACTTTTTATCCCAAAATTCCCACGGGAACGGGAACTACGCGGGTGAAGCCGCGGGGCGCTGCTAGTACTTGATAAAAATGAAAAAATCTTGACAAAATTCTAAAATATATCTTACTAGCGGCGTCTCGCGGTTTCACCCGCGTGGTTCCCGTTCCCGTGGGAATACGGGGATAAAATATAGCATATGTCAAACGCTGATAATATAGCTATCTATATTAGTGAAAGAATTTTTGAAATCGGTTCAGTAGTTTTGGAGCCTATTCGTTACAAACAAACAATAAAGTGTACTTAGATTTACTTTAAGCCCAACATTAAAAGCTCATTGCATTAAAATTATGAAGTACATGTTTTTAAATTCATTTCTTTGCTCATTTTTAACCGATTATTCTTATCTGTAGAGATGTACTTTCTATTTAGCTCTAAAATATATATTAAAAAAAAATTATCAACATCAACCTAAACTCATAAGATACTTTCATCCCAATAAACAACAATAACAAACAATATATTTTGATCAGAGTTTCACATTCAATATTAACCTTAGCCGCCGCACTCCAACAGGATATATTTCACATAAATATTATCGTAAAGTTTCCTAAGAAAACAATGAAAAGGAATAAGGGTTCCTCTATCATCCATCTAAGGAAAATTATTACTATTTATATTAAGTTATTTGTCCTACTTATCAACTGACAGGCAAACAAAACTGTTTAATATCGACTTCCTTGATTTACGTAAACAAATTGAAATAAAACTACTAAGTTATTATTGACGCGGTTTTAATTTTGAAAAGAATCCAAAATGTCAGAAATGTAAAACAAAACATACAATTTTAATTTTATTAATTAAAATTAAATTAAATTTTTAAAAACCCCCAACACAATTACTTTCAAACCCCCATAACTTTTAAACGGGTCAACCGATTTTCATTTAACATGTCTAAGAACACTCGCACGTAAGTCCCGTTTAATACAAAAAAAAACATAATTGAATTCGATTCATCGGTTCGGGCGCTATGATGCCACAGACAGACAGATACACACACACACACAGACACGTCAAACTTATTATAAAACCCCTCTTTTTGCGTCGGGAGTTGATAACATACATATTTAAAGAAATCTGTCCACCTAAAAAGTACTGCTTAGATTAACATAAAGGATACTTTTCCCATTTCATTAGAATACGACAGGACACGATGGAATAAACAGTTTTATCTAGATCAAACCATAAGTCTTAATCAATAAAGCTTAAAATAAATAAAATAAAAACTTCTACACCATCCGTCAACCTGTACTGTAAGTAACTCTATCCTATAACACAGTATAATAATGATTCCTATAATTAAGCCATACGTTACTTACTTTAATTGAATTTCTGAACTAACTCATAGGTAGTGTATTTCCCGGCACATCCATTGATTACCAGGGGTTCGATTCTGGTAACTATAATGCTGTGATAATACTACTCAATTGTACATTATTTTAATGTCATCCTCCTTGACGTGTCCGTCAATGACGAGCCTCTGCTTAATGAGCTCGGCCGTGAGCTCTGATATGGCTTGCAAAGCCAAACTTAGTCATAAAGGACCAAATACACGGCGCACAGTACAACTGGCCTTCAGCGTATATGTATATTTTAATGTCAACATTATGGCCGCTTTTTTTGCCGTACTGACTTTGAAACACGACTCAATGGCTCATAAAACTTAAATGGTTGTCATGGAAACAGTATTCTGACGTTTATTTGACAACGTTTTTATTTGAATTTTGACAAGCAACAAAGACCGCTGAGACACCATTGCCATATTAATAAATAGCAGAATAGCAAATTTTTGATACTCTCGTTATTGGTGTCTCAATATCAACACATTGTCTGATCAAATACTGCCTTATTTGCATTTTTAGTCTGGTTTAGCACTAAACCAGGTTTTACAATCTGATCTAAGTACAATTTTGAATACTGTCAACAGACTAAAGTGACAGATTTGACTGACAGGTGTCAAATGCTTACCAGGTTTTGTTAAACCAGACTAAAAATACCACGCAAATAAGGCAGATAATGTCAAATAGCGGACTCGGCCCCCTGCCCATCCTATGATAGCAATATTGGTTAATGGATGTCATATATCTTGCGGTCTGATATGTGTATCTAAATGTCACGGTAAATTAACAGTGCGTCTACCTTCTGCTGTTTTCGTTGAAAAAGTTTTTTGTTTTGTAAAGAGCTAGTTTCTTATACCTAAACTAATCAGTATTTTTGACAACAGTCAAAACATAATTCTTCTCTACATGGCAATAAATTCAAAGCAATTCTGTTACGGAAGCTAGAAGATATTCTAAAACGTCCTTTGTCTATTACCAAATACAATTTAAATCATTCAGTCTTCATTAGAAGAATAATTGCAATGTTATGATCTAGAACCTTTACATTTATGATTAAATTTAAATACGCTGATGTGTTGATTGCACAAGAAGTAAAGACTACGAGTAAATAAAAACAGAGATAGAAATTTTGAAAACATTTGAAATCAATCAACGTTTTATTTTGAAACTACAATAATAAACGTCTATTCGCAAGTTGCTAGCCACGGGACGAAACACAAAGACGTCTTGCAAGGAATTTCAATTTAGACTTGAAAGTCTTACGGCACAGGCGATCATATTGCTTCAACTGAAGACTTTTACACAATTTTAAACTCTATCCTCTGCGGCATAAAGGTGAAATACCAAATAAATTGTAAAGGTATTGTTTTATCGATATATTTTCAAAGCGATGTGTTGAGTTTTGATTGAGATTTTCTTTTCTTTTATATTTCTATGGTGTCTGTATTATTTACTGTTTCAAAGTTGGTGTTGGAGTTAATTTTTGTATCTTTTTCTGCTTTGATAATTTCCTCTTTAGAGAGAAGATATAAAATACCTGCCAGTCTAGAGTTTTATATCTTCTTTTCTTTAATGAGTGTTCATTAGGTTACTCGGCATTGATTCCGTTCCTTAATTGACGACCTCGATGGCAGAGTAGTCACCATGCCGGACTGCCATCCGTAAGGTTGCAGGTTCGATTCCCGTGCGGGGTGAATATTTGTGTGAAACACAAATGTTTATCTCGGTCTGGGCGTGTGTGTGAATGAGTGTGCGCGTAGTTTCTGATACCCTAGATACAAGCTGCGAGCTTAGTTAGGGGTCAGTTACTATAATGAGATGATGTAATTATTATAATTGAGTCAGTTTCTTAACCGACTCGGCCATAACTTTCCCGATAGGTCAGTCTTTTAAGTATTTATCAGACAACCCTAAAACAATAAATGCATTCACCAAAATTATACACAATTTTTTTTTCCAGTATATTTTTGCAATAAACCAAGAATTTTACGAAAATACTTCACTTTTAATCATACTACAACATGGTACCCGTAATAAAAATACCACTCGCAAAGAATTCCAATAAAAAAGCAAAGAATTTCCAAAGGATTAAGTTTGTCAATCTTTATTTTATCATATCTAATAACGTGTGTATACAAATGTTTGTTCGTATATCACTTGGGGATAATCCGTAACATTTGTGAGCGCACTGATTTTCTATTTCTGCTTTATGATATAGTTTTGAAATATGGCAATTCGCTAGACGGAAAAATACCTGACTGCGTAAGAAGCTTATGTTTTTAGGTATGCTATTTTAGTACTGTCGTTCAAGCTGAAAATAGGACATATTTTTATGATAGAGTCAGGATAGAAATTGGGGATGGAAAAGCCTTTTAAGTTGAACTATTTGGGAGTGGAGACCAGTGTGGGTGGACTATGAAGGATCGAAACTTAGATTTAACCATTCAAATCAATAAGTGCGTTGTTTTTGATATCTTAGATATAATACTGTTAAAATGTAATACTGTTATTAATTATTAAATCTAGTTTCTAAACTCACTAATTCGATTATAAGTATCTAGCGGCGCCCCGCGGTTTCACCCGCGTAGTTCCCGTTCCCGTAAGAATATGGGGATAAAATTATGCTAAAAACCTTCCCACTGAATCACTCTATCTATTAAAATAAACCGCATCAAAATCGGTTGCGTAGTTTTAAAGATCTAAGCGTACAAAAGGACATAGGGACAGAGAAAGCGAGTTTGTTTTATACTATGTAGTGATAGTAAGTACATGGCTCGTTTATTGAGAAAGGCTATTATGACCCAAGAGAAAAAATATATGAGAAGGAAACCGCGAGGCTCTTCTAGTTTTAAATTTTAATCAATCAAGTAAATTGTTTTAAGATGTTAGATAAACATAAATATTTCGTTTTTAAAGGAATAAAACCTTCAATACCAAAGAAGATACTTAGTTTAGTTTGTATTCCTGCAAATAAAACTTTGTTAGAAATTCACAAATTGAAGTCTTCGGATTCGGAAGATAAATACAGTTAAACTTCGAAAAGAACTTCGCAAACTTCGATGATATTTTTAAAATTTTATTTGTGAAAACTGAGCATAGTTTATTTGTTGTTTTTGTTATTACGGTAGTCACTTACTATAATATTATGGGACCAAACGATATCCATGATTCTAAGTAAGTATTTCCTTTTTTAAATATTTTTTGAAGTGAAAACTTCTTTAGCGGCGCTGAGCATTTTTTTTGTATGGGTAAAAACTTTCAAACTCGCGTCAGGGTCACGTGATGCTGATCGAAAAAGCGTAAGATCAGCATCACGTGACGTTTATGATAACTGAAGTAAGAAACAAACATTATATTCTACCTCATAAATGATAGTACTTTTATACTTATAATTAAACACAACGTTAATATTGAAGTTTTCACTTCTGCCGGCACTCCCGGAGTGCTACCTTTTTTTTATTTAAATTTTTGTAATTTTTTATAGGAAGTTAACATTATTATCAAATTGAAACCCTATATAATGTATACCTGAAATCATTTGCAAAGCTACGGTAGATCACTACTAAATATTTCATTAAAATATTCTATGTCAATACCAAAATCTGTCTCCCGACATTTTGTAAAATGATTGAAATCACAAATTATTATAATATTTTGTATCATTTAACAAAATCTGCCTTTCGGTAATATTTCAATGATTTGGAAAATTCTTCGTGCCAAAGCTAAATACATTATTAATATCTGAGTAATAAAGTACAATTTACCTTGGCAAATTAAATATTTACAAAATCTTAGTCTGAGTCCTTGAATCTGACTAAATATTACAATTCTTACCTTTTCAATTATGAAAGGAGTTGCGGACGACTTGATAGCATGAATTTATTAACAGCTAAGACCAGCGGTTTTGTCCGTGCCATAAATTGTTGGAAACGTTTTGTATAAATCCATCAAATATTTTTAGTATGATTGAGAAACAAGAGTCACAGTTATCACAGAACAAGAGTAATATTACGACGTTGCAGGTTCGATTCCCGTGCGGGGTGAATATTTGTGTGAACCACAAATGTTTGTCTCGGTCTGGGTGTGTGTGTGAATGAGTGTGTGCGTAGTTTCTGATACCCTAGATAGATACAAGCTTCGAGCTTAGTTAGGGGTCAGTTACTATAATGAGATGATGTAGTGAATGATTATGTTATGTACATGTTGCGTGCCTTTCAGATGGTAATACACTCTTCTCTTATACTTAGATACGTAAGTTGATTTTATTATGTCTTATTCTGAAGATAGTTTACCGTTCAGTAATGAGAAATGAGCAATGTCACCTTGCTAATCGGTTAGGATTTGAACTCTAGATCTCGCCGTACTGTAAACAAATCAGATCACGATCAAAGCATGTTTACAAAAATTAACTAGTTTATCGGAGACTAATTAACTAAAACCTACATCACATCAAACGGTATCACGGTAGCGATGCCTTTGACTAACTGACGGATGGTCATCGCATCTAGCTACCAACTACTTTTGGAAGCGATTCCTGGGGTATTCTATAACTTTAACGTTACGAAAATGTTTAAAACTCTGCAATTTCCAATTTTCATTCCAATATAACATACTTACATAATTAAATTAAAAATTTAAAAAACCCCCAACCCAATACTTTCGAACCCCCATAACTTTTAAACGAGTCAACCTATTTTCATCAAACATGTCAAAGAACACTCGCACGTAAGTCCCCTTTAATAGAAAAAAAACTACATTGAAATCGATTCATCCGTTCGGGAGCTATGATGCCACAGACAGACAGATACACACACACACAGACACGTCAAACTTATAACACCCCTCTTTTTGCGTCGGGGGTTAAAAACACCATTACGTCATTTAAAAGTACAATTCATGAAACAAAACAACAGAGAGGCCATAGAAATCTTAAAACAAGTTTAATTACACAAAAATTCCAAAGTTTATTGAACAAACAAACTCGGGTGTTCCTAATTGGTTTACTTGTTACGTTTGAAAGAAACCCGAAGCAAACAGAGATCCAGCGGCGAGAACAAACTACTAATTGTTGGATAAATCTTTACAAACTTGTATCCTACGAACTGTACGTAGTTAAATACCTTTTAATTGGTATCGTTTGTGTAAGTTTAGATCGGATGTGATGGGTTAGGAGTTTGTACCTTTTTATTACCCAACTAGTAGCTCCCCGCGGTTTCACCCGCGTAGTTCCCGTTCCCGTGGGATTACGGGGATAAAATACAGCCTATGTCACGCACTGATAAATTAGCTTTCCATTAGTGAAAGAATTTTTGAAATCGGTCCAGTAGTTTCGGAGCCTATTCATTACAAACCAACAAACAAACAAATCTTTCCTCTTTATAATATTAGTATAGACTAAGGTAGGGCAAAGAGGAGGGTTATGATTTTCACCATTGTGGAAGTTTCTGTTCTTGAATACCGAACTAACAGCCACACTATCGGTTTTTGGCCAGCCTCAAAAAGAGGAGCATTCACTTTTTTTGTAATATGGAATTTATACTCATAAGTACAATTTTTCCGCAATTAGATCTTTCTAATTTTGATCCTTTGAGTGTGCTACTACATATATTATTTGAATAGACTTTTGAGGGATTGAATCCGTACTATCAAATTTGATAATATAACAACCTGGACTGATATAAAGAACTTAAGTTATCCACTACCCTAGGCTATAAGTACTTCTTCAAAAATCAAATTATTAAGTTAAAGTATCAAAACAATGTGACCCACACTATATTCTTAACTCGGTACCAACATACACAACATCGTCGAGTGTCACACAACACTGACAGTAATTAGCCCGATGACATTAATTGGTATTCGACAGGGTACTCGACAAGTAGGAAAATGTATGTATATTATTATATATTGTACATTGTTGGGTAAATATTACTAAGTACTAGCTGTGCCCCGCGGTTTCACTCGCGTAGTTCCCAATCCCGTGGGAATTTCAGGATAAAACATAGCCTATGTTCTTTCCCGGACCATAAGCTTCCCCTGTACCAAATTTCAAGTCAATCGGTTCAGTAGTTTAGCCGTGAAAAGGTAACAGACAGACAGACAGACAGAGTTACTTTCGCATTTATAATATTAGTTAGGATTAGGATAGGTATTATTCTGTACTTTACCCGGGTCAATCCATTGGGATTGACCCGGGTAAAGTACAGAATACCTGTGGTAATTAGGGTTAAAACTATAAATTATGTTTTAACCCTATACCTACTTATACTTATTCTGGTTGAAGGAGAGGAGAGATATCTACCGGACACTTAAATCAGTCTATAAGTTTTTAACATTAACATATTTACTTACAATCCCTACTTATCCTAACTAATATTATAAATGCGAAAGTAACTCTGTCTGTTACCTTTTCACGGCCAAACTACTGAACCGATTGGCTTGAAACTTGGTACAGGGGTAGCTTATGGTCCGGGAAAGAACATGTTTTATCCCGAAATTCCCACGTGAACGGGAACTACGCGGGTGTAATCGCGGGGCGCTGCTAGTTTCCAAAAAAAAAAAAAAAAACTTACAATTTGACGGGTTGGTCAGGTTGAACAAACGACCAACATCTTTGAATTTCTGTCTAAAACGCATTTTATTAGTATCTTTTTAAAGGTTTTTAAGCAAACCATTATAAATAACTTCAAATAAACATAGTTTTCACCACAAAATGCAGCAATAATTCAATCCTAGATAGGTATTTTTATATCCCATGTGTTAACGAGGTTCTCTCTAAGAAGTCTCAAGTAATTACTTCGCTAATCCACTAGAAATAGAACCGCAGGCTAACGCAGTTAACTTTAAACCTTATTCTAACAGAATTTAGATTGATTTTTATTAAATTGCATCCCGTCTCAACCAAGTCTTACCACATGCTCGTATTTAATTGCATTTTCTTGTAAAGAAATCTGTAATCTGGTGAAATTGGAAGTGATGAATTAAGAAGAGGAACGGGTTTGAAGATGCAGTATCCAGTAGGCTCAGTAAGACTAGGAATATGTGTATGTGTGTTTAGCTTTCACGCTATGCCGAGCCTGTCTCACAAAAGCCGATTAATTACAACATACTATGTAATGTAATACCCTTCGATCAACAACTAATATCCGAAATCCCTATTATCTATACTAATATTATAAAGAGGAAAGATTTTTTTGTTTGTTTGTTTGTTTGTTTGTTTGTAACGAATAGGCTCCGAAACTACTGAACCGATTTCAATAATTCTTTCACCATTAGAAAGCTACATTCACCCTGAATAACATAGGCTATATTTTATCCCCGTATTCCCACGGGAACGGGAACCACGCGGGTGAAACCGCGGGGCACAGCTAGTAATATTATAAATGCGAAAGTAACTCTGTCTGTCTGTCTGTTACCTTTTCACGGCTAAGCTACTGAACCGATTGACTTGAAATTTGGTACAGGGGTAGCTTTTGGTCCGGGAAAGGACATAGGCTATGTTTTATCCCGAAATTCCAACGGGATCGGGAACAACGCGGGTGAAACCGCGGGGCACAGCTAGTTTTAAATAAAAAATACAAGGTTTTTCTTAAAAAAATAAGTAGATTATTGACATAATCTTTCTACAGGGTAAAAACTGATGAATCTTTAACAAAATTAAAAAAAAATTCTTAAATCTATTTCAATTATTCTGCAACCAACGTAACACCCAAGAACAGAAATACTTGTAAGAATATCGAATGAAATTTTATTTCCAATTCACCTTACAATATAACAATAGCAAAACGCTCCAAAGCGTTTTCAATTTTATATAAGGTACAGCTAAAGCGTCTCCATTTTGACCTTTAAGTATATTTGGAACTAACAAAGTACTGTAACAGAATTAACCCTTCTCTCATCCATCTTGTACAAATTCCCCGTCAATATAACTCGTCACGAGGGTCTGTGAGACCCGGAGTTATATGACAAGGCATAACGTTAACTCGTATGTGTCATATCTCACCTTGAAGGTAGTAAAACAAAATGTTCTCTTCCGTGAGATATTTTACTCTAAATTAAAGAATTTTTAGGCTTCAGAATGTTTAATACGGAAGGAAAGAAAACGTTTACATTTTTGAACGAAATTGGACTTTTAAGTGTTATTTCCTTTTGTGAAATTGAAGGCACCTTATAGGTGCGAATTTAAAAGAATTACGCGTGTGTATAAGTCGTGTCTGATAACATAAATACCTACGAACTGTATTATGGCTTAGAATAAAATGTAGATTAAGTAGTTAAATACTAGTTGGTGACTACTTTCTTTTTCTCTAATGATCGTAGTGTGATGTGATTGATAAATATACTATCCAACTCCAAAATTTCACAAACCAGTATACAACAATATACAAACCCTTCATCTAATTACATATTATATACGTATCGGACAACTCGGACAAACCATAAACTAAGGCTTCGAAGCCTTAAAACATACCAAATAGAATACCGTACAAAGCATCACAAAAACAATAAACAACAGCCTTACGAATCCACACTTCATTTTAATTAATTTCTCATATAGTTCTGTGGTTCAAACAAAAGGGAATAGTGAAGTTTAAGTTATTATACAATTGAAGACCCCAAATATTCCTAATTGGTTTGTTCGACGGTTTTAGAACTCAAACTTTATTGTTTAAATATGACCTTTATTCGGTTGAGGTTTTAAGTAATTAGTTAGGGAATTTCATAGTTTATGGTATTGTTTTATTAAATTTGATAATTGGACGGATGTTGAAAGGAAATAGTGTATGTGGAAAAGGCAATCCCACGCTGGCTAAGTGCGGATTGGTCGACTTCACACACATACTCGTACTACATGCTCTTAGAATTGCTTTGTTTCTATGTGCTGGTTTTATACATATTGTAACACTTTATATGTTTTCGTTTTGGTGGTATGATTGAAAACCTTTTTAACCCCCGACGCAAAAAGAGGGGTGTTATAAGTTTGATGTGTCTGTGTGTGTGTGTATCTGTCTGTGTGTGTGTGTGTGTATCTGTCTGTCTGTGGCATCGTAGCTCCCGAACAGATGAACCGATTTCAGTTTAGTTTTTTTTTTGTATTAAAGGGAACTTACGTGCGAGTGTTCTTAGACATGTTTGATGAAAATCGGTTGAGCCGTTTAAAAGTTATGGGGATTTGAAAGTAATTGTGTTGGGGGTGTTTTAAATTTTTAATGTAATGTACTGACATGTACAAGAAACTTTTTACTAATCTCACTCTACTTACAGTTTGTACTAAAATTCACAAGCACCAAAATTATACAAAATAAAATAACGACCTAAATAAATGAAACAGCTTATTTATTCCGCTCACAATTACAACAAATTACTAAACAAATAATAAACTTCTAAACAAAATTAATTGTATTCTGTGTATTCTAATTCAAATTTTTAATTCACCCCTAAATCAAAACGGACATGATTTTGGACATTTTTAATTTAAAACTTTGAATGACGTTCTAACTCTTTAACATTTTGGCTAATTTAATTTTGAAACTCAATTAGTCGACCGAATTTTGAATATTCGCACTTAATTTTTACTTTCCTGCTGATCGGACCAGTTGTGATTGAATTTTGCGGATTATAATTGCATACGACAGCTTAATTATGGCGTAGTATCATTTAACGAATGAATTTTATTTATTTCAATGCTAATTTGATACAGGAATGGTTTAATGAGACAGATATTCAAAACGTATTTACTAATCGAATTGAAAACTTCTTACTTTTTGAAGTCGTTTAATACGATCACACAGCTGGCCAATGCCTCTCACTCAATTATGTTATTAGCACAGTGTTATACTGTAATATTTTTATTAGTATTAGGAGGAATAAATGCCTAGTGCGTCTTAGTGATATCAAACTCGAGTATTGGAAAACAACAAATTTTCATCTAACTAAGAATCGAATCCAAGACTTCTTCCTTAGTAAGTAGGTACTAAGACTATCGAGGTATTTATCGTACTCGTATATAAATATCTAGTATATTTTGTTTAATGATCCCCAAAGTCTAATAAATAACGAAGAAATCACGCAAAAAAACTGTAAGACCGAAAATATACAAATTGATTTTGTAGTCATGAAAAATGGCTTCAGACTTTGAAATATAGCTCTATTATAGATTTTATTGGACCGCCAGATTTAGTACCTAGCGTAGGTCTTATCATAAATTGCCAAGTACGAAAATATTTTCGAAAAATTACGTCTACTCCGTATTTTTATATCATGCATACATAAAATGGATTATTTCACTACATAGTATAAATCAAAGTCGCTTTCTCTGTCCCAATGTCCTTATGTCCCTTTGTATGCTTAGATCTTTAAAACTACGCAACGGATTTTGATGCGGTTTGTTTTAAAAGATAGATTGATTCAGTGGGAAGGTTTTCAGCATCCCCAAAATTTTATCCCCATATTCCTAAGGAAACGGGAACTACGCGGGTAAAACCGCGGGTACTAAGTACTAGCAGCGCCCCGCGGTTTCACCCGCGTAGTTCCCGTTCCCGTGGCAATTTCGGGATAAAAAGTATCCTATGTTCTTTCCCGGACCATAAGCTACCCCTGTACCGAATTTCAAGTCAATCGGTTCAGTAGTTTGGCCGTGAAAAGGTAACAGACAGGCAGAGTTACTTTCGCATTTATAATATTACTAGCTGCGCCCCGCGGTTTCACACGCGTAGTTCCCGTTCCCGTAGGAATTTCGGGATGAAAAATAGATGTTGGCCGATTCTCAGACCTACTGAATATGCTCACAAAATTTCATAAGAATCAGTCAAGCCGTTTCGGAGGAGTATGGCAACGAAAACTGTGACACGAGAATTTTATATATTAGAAGTAGGGAAGTACATGTGTATCTTATGTAGGTATAATGTTAAAATATTACATAGAAGATTTTATTTGGTGAAACAAGGGTAGTCGTAAATGTTCCCAGTTTTTAGATACATCATAAACATTACACTAATTTGAAATGTTCCGTGAACAATAACAATTAGGGTAATATGGGCAATAAACGGTATTAACAACCTTTATACGATTTTATCTTTCACCTATAAAATATATATAAAATGGGCATTCGTTCGTGCTTGTACGAACAGTTACTCATGTATGTATCTATTTTCTTTTTATATGAGTAGGTAGAGTAGTCAATAATTTTCTTTAGTCTCCGTAAAACTCATGGCACGACCTGACCTGATAAGAAAAGTTACATCAAAATATGCAATATTATATGTAACTTGTATCTACGTTTTTCTTTATGACGAAATGACGGATGGCGAAATGACGAGACACAAAAAATATAAGATAGAAATATAAAAGACAAAGTAACGGAAGAAGGAGGACATTGTTGAAATACATCTAACGTTCAACAGTAGTATGTAGTTTGTACGGTCGTTGATAGTACGATAGTCGTTGATGGTACGGTTGAGGTTGATAGTACGACAGTCGTTGATAGTACGGCAGTCGTTGATAGTACGGTTGAGGTTGATAGTACGACAGTCGTTGATAGTACGGCAGCCGTTGATAGTACGACATTCGTTGATAGTGCCACAGCTGTTGATAGTACGACAGTCGTTGATAGTACCACAGCCGTTGATAGTACGACATTCGTTGATAGTGCCACAGCTGTTGATAGTACGACAGCCGTTGATAGTACGACAGTCGTTGATAGTACGACAGTCGTTGATAGAACGATAGCCGTTGATAGTACGACAGCCGTTGATAGTACGACAGCCGTTGATACTACGACAGTCGTTGTTAGTACGACAGCCGTTGATACTACGACAGTCGTTGTTAGTACGACAGTCATTGATAGTACGACAGCCGTTGATAGTACGACAGCCGTTGATAGTACGACAGTTGTTGATACGATTTTCGTTTTGATATCTTTGATTTACACGTACACTACACATTGAAATAAAACGATTTTCGTTGCCGATGATGACGTGACATTTTGTACCTCTATGGTTGACAAACGTAGGTTAACTTTACTAACTACGATTGTTACCCAAAATAATTATAAACTTAGTAATTTAGGCAAGCAATTTCGTTACGGTATGTTTTAAAAAAATGTATAAGTAGATATATAATAATGTTTATAATGTTTGGAAAAATGTCCCCATATGTTTTGGTGTGATTTCAAAGAAGTTTCATATCAAAATTAAAAAGAAAAATTACAGCGCACGCCGGGCACATCAAGTAAGCTTCCAAAAGAGCGCTCCCCATACGTTTATAGGCTCAGTTTACTGCTAAATACGGTAAATGTGGTGATAAATAACCTGTTCTCGGTCAAAGATGGTTATCTTAACGACCCCCAGCGCTGTACAGATTCAGCTGAAATCGTCCGGTAAATGATTTAGGTACTACATTATGTGGTACATACTGTGTTGGCGGTTTTGATAGAAAAAATATATACAGAGTGTGGAAGGCTTTTCATTTATAATGATTTATTCCTTTTTTGAGGTAATTGGTTTAGAATAGTAGAAGATTTGGACATACATTCTATGTGTTACAAGGTTGCAATGCATCTATACATATTATATATTATGTTTAGATCTTTAAAACTACGCAACAGATTTTGATGCGGTTTGTTTTAATAGATAGAGTGATTCAGTGGGAAGGTTTTTAGCATTATTTTATCCCCATATTCCCACGGGAACGGGAACTACGCGGGTGAAACCGCGCCGCTAGTAAATTTATATGTTTATCTTTCTCAACTTGATATATTTCAAAGCTGTCAGGTCTTCTTCATAAATATTTTTACTAGGAATAAAAGCTACTAGGTACTTGTAGATACTTTTACCGTTCCGTGGTTAAATTAAAAAGTTTCTAAACCGTTTTTGAACCGTACCCCACTAAAGAGAAAAAAAACTGAGAACCCACATGAAAGGAGCAGTAAAGGAAAATGTATAAAACATGAAGTAACGACTACCGGCGCACCTAGACTGCAAATTGTCACTGCATTTGCATCACAAGGGACGTGGGTTCAGTTCCCGCCGGCGGTCGGGGAACTTGATCCTGGTTAAATACCTTGAAATGAATAGGAATTCGTAACTACTTGCTTTTACCTAAAACTTTTGGTGTTCATAAACTTTTTAATATTAATGAGCTAAGACGCATGTAAGGAAACTTAAATATATTTTTAATTGCTATTTTCATCAAATAACCTCGTGAATGTGAAACAGTACTTTTAACAGGATAACACTTGACGAGGAAAATAACTATAATGTATATACTTATATGTAAGCATAAATAAAATAATATTACAGTCCAGTCCGTTTACATTAAATACAGTAGGTACTTTGTCAATGGCTAAAAGTTTCCTACTGCAATCAAATTCGTTGTTCATCAATTAAGTTGTGATGCAAGCAGATTTGCTCTGTAGTTCTTTTCTCTTGTGGGATTTTATTTTATTATCTTTCTCTCAAAATATAACGTACTCGATTTATTTTTATAGAATACTTTTTATAATCCAAACTTGCAGAAATACAATATAGTTTTTCTAAATTCACATTCCATAAATATGGTTTATATTCCCGTAGTACTCATTTACTATTATAATAATGGAATAATATTATGCAATAATTATCAATTGGGATTGGGCGGGTCACGTTTGTAGGATGGACTCAAATAGGTGGGCAAGGCTAACCACGGAGTGGGAGATCAACGAACGTAGACGTCCAGGTCGCCCTCCCACACGCTGGAGGCTCTCCTCCAGCGTGTGGGAGGGCGACCTGTGTGCCTAGTGCGAGTTTTATTTTCGAAAAGTTAACTTTACGCGGATTTGTATGGGATCAAACACTCCGCCGGAAGATGGCGCTGCTTCGATCCCATACAAATCTGCGTTAACGTAAAGTTAACTTTTCGAAAATAAAACTCGCACTAGGCACTCTGGACGACTGAGACTTAGATGTTTTTGACGGAGATTGGAGAGAGCTGGCTCACGATAGAGACAGATGGAGGGATTTGGGGGAGACCTTTGCCCATAAGTGGGACGATTCAGGTTACTAAAAAAAAAAAAAAAACCATATTAACTCATCTCGAAATTAATTGAAACCCCACACATATTCAAATAAAACTTAACAGACCATTCTGTTCATTACTTTGCCAACGGATACCAATATCGGATGATGGCCACATTCAGCGATGGATTGATTAAAATGAGAAATGACAGAAATGAAATAATGGGTGTGAGTCGTGTGAGTTAATGTGTTGAGTGCGTTAAAATGGAGGTGTTAAAAGGGAAAGTGGGGAGAGAGAGGTAAGATAGGACGTATTATTTTACCTCTACAACAATTAAATTAAAAATTTAAAAATTTTGGACACGTATTTTCTTTTCTGACACAAACAAATAATAAAGACGATACAGTGCATAGAATACTCGTGTGACGTCACAGCTAGGTGCACTTTTCACCTAGAATTATCGTCACAAGCCACCACGCCTAAATCTTAATGCGTTTATAAATAAGTCAATTTTATCAATTTGATAAAAAATACGTGTTTAATATTTTTTCTAAATCTATCTGACGGACTAATAAGAATTTCATTTTGTTTACGCTATCGACATCCCTATTATACACCTATACTAAATTTGCCACTACCACTGGACATATAAGTGTATCTACACCTATACTAAATCTCCACTGCCAGTCCCTAGGTAAGTCCACTTATCCCTAATCTAGTACGATCTAGTCTAACCTAACCCACCGCAATATACGCGAAGTAGACTGTTGAACAAGCCCCAACTAATTCATGAACTTATCTAACGGTAATTCATTATCCTCTCGATAAAGCCGCATAGAGCACCTAGTTTGTATAGGATAGGTTAATAAAGTAGACGGAGATAATATAGTAATAGATTGGTCCCGTGATTTTGCTAAATAAATGACTCCAGTGAACTTAGAAGTAAAAAAAATATTTCACGTTAAGTCCCGTACGTAATTATAATAATGAATGACTCCACTGATTTGTTGACAGTTTTAATTTCATCGAAATTATCTCGGGCCTCCTTTGCATACCTATATTTTAGCTATTACTTATGGGTCTTATAGTATATATACACAAAAATGCGTCACAAATCTTCATATCACGACAGCTACACCTTACAGAAGTGATATCTTATTATTTTTTATAAGTTTTAGGTCATAAGGATATTTAATTAATTACAAATATAAATTTAATCCATAGGTTAAATATTTCTTGAAGTATGATATTCTTACACCTTCAAAACTTCTTCAGAAATCTCGCCACTCGCCCGCCGCCGCCGCCCACCCGAAGGGATTTTTTGCCCACGCGTTGTTGTGAGGCTCATAGGCCCTATCCAATATTATTGTTTATTCAGACGTTTCATTTCACCAAAACTACCGATAAAGTTATAATTATTTTCACAAAACTGTTCCGTCTATTCCATTTTGCCTGTTCCATACCAGTTTGTATACAACTTTCCGTTTTAGAAGTTTGCTAGTTAATGGTACAAGTTAAAGCCCGATACTCAGTGGTTGAGCACTAACGGTGATGTAAATAATGAATTAATTCGTTTTGTTTATGATGAAATATACGAATAGATAAACTTTGAAGCGTTTTACACAAGTACTAGCAGCGTCTCGCGGTTTCACCCGCGTAGTTCCCGTTCCCGTAGGAATTTCGGGATAAAAAGTATCCTATGTTCTTTCCCGGACCATAAGCTACCCCTGTACCAAATTACAAGTCAATTGGTTCAGTAATTTAGCCGTGAAAAGGTAACAGACAGACAGACAGAGTTACTTTCGCATTTATAATATTAGTTAGGATAAACATTTTTTTACAATAAAAGTACTTTCATAATGTTCGCACATTTGGTATTGGACATGACAATATTTATGCGATTTTACTTGAAAATCCTCGGGTTTACATAAAAGCGAAATTGAAAGGGGAGGACAGGAGGACGGATATTAAATTCTTTTTTATTTATTTGAAATCAGCAACACTCATAGGACATGGTTATTAACACCCCTTAGCCATTTTCATCAGTGACAGAAATTCCTTCAGGTGTGTGTGTTTGTGAATGAGTGTGTGCGTAGTTTCTGATACCCTAGATACAAGCTTCGAGCTTAGTTAGGGGTCAGTTACTATAATGAGATGATGTAGTGAATGATTATGTTATGTTATATTAATTTATAGTAGAGGTTTGGGTGAAGAGAGTGAGGGAGTGACCACATTTAGTCAGTAGCACAATTCAAGATCACCTATTCCAGGGCACATTAATTCTAAATAATTAAAAATAAAATAAAACAACACCAAAAGATAAAAGTGCTTTATTAATACTAGGTACATACATTACAGAATTTATACAGACTCCGCCGAATACATACAAAACATTAACAATTTCGAAGATTAAAAATCATAATCACATCTACGTACCTATCGTAGACTAGACACTAATAGCCATATTTAATTTCAAGCTGAATTAGTTTTTAATTGACGACACTAAAAACGTACACTTTGGCCATGAAGCGAGAGCGATTTACGTTAACCGCTCGGGTATAATCCAGTGTGTTTGTTCCGCCCGCTCAACGCTCGCGATAAACGCAAACGTTTCTTCTGTATGTGCGATACAAATAAAAACAACATCTAGTATTTTTAAACGAGTATTTTTATAAATATCAGTCCTTACTTAACACCTAAAGGGTCACCTAAGAGAAGATTTTGGGCTATTTCTTTTACTTCACTATGAGGTATCTAAATAACAAATAAATAGGTAACTTAAGGCTATGACGAAAGTGTCGACGGCTGAAATTCAGAACGGTGTAACTGACTTTTTACTATTCAAACCAAACTATCAAACATTTTGCCAATACCAAAGTTATTAGTCCAATACTTCTAATTGTTCCAGTTATTCCGTTCTAATTTACAATCGTCGTTTCTAATCTCGTAAATGACCGCTTCTTCCCGAATTTGAAACCAATCAGGAAGATTACGCACCGAAGTTATTAAATTGACGGTTTCAAGTCGTATTCTTTATTACAGCAATTTCAATGGGAAATTATTAAACTTAATAATCGTTGTCGCATTGAAATTGAATTATATTCTGATAATTTTATTGAAATACTACCTGTGCCCCGCGGTTTCACACGCGTAGTTCTCGTTCCCGTGGGAATTTCGGGATAAAAACTATCCTATGTCCTATTCTCAGACCTACTGAATATGTTCACAAAATTTCACGAGAATCGGTCAAGCCTTGACCGATTCTCATGAAATTATGTGAGCATATTCAGTAGATCTGAGGAGTACGGAAACGCACATTGTGACACGAGAATTTTACATATAAGATTCTCGTGTCACAATGTTCGTTCCCGTACTTCTCCGAAACGGCTTTGACCGATTCTCATGAAATTGTGTGAGCATATTCAGTAGGTCTGAGAATAAGACATAGAATAGTTTTTATCCCGAAATTCCCACGGGAACGGGAACTACGCGCGTGAAACCGCGGGACACAGCTTGTTTTATATATAAGATAACTTTTTATTAATATAACATAATATTTTTACGGTATAAAACCGAAATATTTGAATATTAAAATTAATCCGTAACCAATTTGTGTACTTCCAGACACGGAAATAAAGATAAAAAGCTGCAATTTAATAGCTCACAATTTTTCAAAACCAATCTCAAAATTAAACATCACGAAATACAAATCCAGTCAAATTAAATTCACATAACACTGGCACATCAGTATCCACTCAACAAAAAGAAAACCATCAATATTGCAACACATGACGTCACAATACGTTTAAATATGGAAGCCGAATAATTAGATCAAATACGTGTCAGTTGACATTGTCACTGTCGCCTGTCAGTGTCAGTGATGCGCGATGCGTATTCTTCCGTTTGGCGCGTAAATTCAATTAGTATTATTAATTTATACCGCATTGCCAGCGGTGTGAGAGTTGCCATTCATACTTAGCGGGATCGTGTTGAACTCGTCTTCCAGATCTTCGGGCATTTTCCTGTGGGAAAACAACGTATTAACTTAATGTGCTCATATTTGTGGGATTTTTAATGTTTGGTAGAGAATATTTTGGTTAATTTTCGGGATTGGATGTTGGTTTAAGTTTTATTTGCACGAGTGCTTGAAGGGAGAAGGTCGTAGTGTTTATAACTTTACTCTCGATACAATATATGTTATTATTAACTAAGTATACGAGTATAATGTACTTTTCCCTATATTAATTTACTAACTAAATTGTAACCAAAAATACCCTAACAACGATCAAAAGTTCAATACCTAATTAAGTACATTTTTCCACATACATACTCGTAATTAATCTACTAATTACAAATTACTCAAGATACAGCAATTACTCAACACTCAGATCTCACAAAATACAATTTCGCCAACCAATTACTTATCCCAAACGAAATGTAAATTACCTTAACTTTCATTAGCGTAAATGAAATCCCGGTTTCCTTATAAGAAAAGGGGTAAAGCGAAACAAAGTTAAGTGGTGTATTATCTAAGATTTTAAATAAAACCTTTTTCGAGATAAGATTAGGTTGGAATCTAAAATAAATAACCAGTTACATTTGAAACGGAAAGTTTTAATTTTAGAATTTATTCGAATTAAGATCTTCTCTTTTCAAATCCCTTGGATTAATTTGTAAAAAGTTTTTAATCTGTTTTCATTTGAACTTTTACAATCTTTCTTTTTTAGTTATTTATTAGTTTTTGTGTAGTCAAATAAGTACCTATAAACTTTTTTGATAAGAAACTAATTTCTAACTAAGTTCATTGCCTGTATCTAGATCTAGAGTATCATAAACTATGTACATCTCGCTTTACTCATTTAAATTAATGTATTGGAATTTTCATTAAAAAGTAATTATCTTCTCTATATGAATATCTCAATAACACTAAGAAAGAAAAAAAAATATACTTGAAAAAATAAAATAAAAGGTTCCAATGAAGAAGAAATTAAAATGGCGAATCCCTTCTTCGATTGTCAAAGTATTAGAATTCCACAGTTTTGTCAATAATCATTTTTCGTAGGCTAAAAATGTAAAAAATGCATAGGTATAAAAATAATTAAAAATATATTTGGTCTTTTCGAATTAAATACGCGATAAATATACACGGCTATTTTTAAATGACCGGACAAAATCATACAGCTAATGTAAACGACGGGTGACAATATAATAGTGAAGTTAGTTTTTATCTTTTGCTTTTATTATTGGATATATGGATTCAGTTACTGCTACAGATATTCTCATTTTAATATGTCCTGTAATTTCCAAATAGGAGTATATAGAAGTACTTAAGTAAAGTCAGCGTATAATAACCAAATACCAAGACAAAATCACGAGCACATAACTAGAACACAATACAGCTAGAGAAACACAATATTAACAACAAAAGTTCCGTGAAACTCAACTAACTACACGAGGAGTTAACAAATCAACTCTAATAGTCCCATCCTGTGGTCCAACCGTCCATTAACATTCGAATATAGTCCTTATATATCTCACATTAAGGTCTGTATTGTGTGCTGAAAGGTATCGTTAACAAGGGTTCGAGGGTCGGTCAAAGACGCTTTGACATTGACGTAAGAGTTTCCATCAAACGGTGAAAAAATTTGACCTGTATCTTTAAATCTTCCTTATTTACTTTTGCTTGTCAATCGATTTTTATTAAGTGAAGAAAGAAAACAAGTATGTCATCATCATCGAAGAAGAAACCACAGATCATATCATCATCAGGTCATTATTGGTCCACACTGAGAGGTTCGAGCTAAAAGGCGATCTCACGTTTGAGCGATATGCGTTCTCACTCAGCGTATCGCAGATGTCCTCATACTACTACAAGGTCGATATTGTGAGGACCAATATTGCCTAACGTAATAATATTATGTACTTAATTAATTAGTCTCCTCGTATATTTATATTAGTGTTACTATCGTGAAAGTAATAAATAATTCTAAGAATCTCTCAACACAAGTACATGCTTGAGACGACGAGACGAAAATTGATCTTTTTATACGTCAAATCTAATACGAGTAGATTGATTTTCTGTTTAATGAGATATCAGATTAGGAGTCATAAGGACGTTAAGATACGTAAACTATTGATTCTCATAAAACAATTAATATTGATGTTGTGCCAATTAAAATTCCATGCATGGCGACTGATCGCAATCACGCGCGATTTGGAGCGGCTAGCGACGATTTACGTATGGTGACCTATTATGACTCTACGTCTATCGCAGACCTTGGAATCGTCTCCTTTTGCGATATATCGCACGCATAGATCGCACGTCATTACGATAGGTCACGATGGATTGAATAGAATCTTAAGGGTAACAAAGACTGTACAGCAAATAGAGAGATATATCTTACCGTTTCCTGTACTTGTAAATGATGAGCACAATGAAAGCGTTCCCAATAAACAGTGCTGCTATGAGCAGTGATGGGATCACGATATCTGAAACAATAAGATATGTTAGTTTCTTAGTTTATAAAAACATAGATAATCGCGGGTTTGGCTTCTACACCACTCACTCATAATGAGAAACGCAGTAGCAAGTATCTAAGTTACTAGTTGCAACGATATTCTGTAAGAGTTAGTACCCGTCTCGATAATCTCATTACATATAAGTATTAGTTATTATTTGTGGGTACTTTTAAGACAACAAAAAGGATGTCAATTGTGTCACCTGTTTTGGCAAAATTACTTCCACAAAACAACAAGACAAAAACTTCTCCTAAATCCTTAAAATACGTAACGAAATTATCATCACTAAGTCTAAGTGAATTGAAACTTTCCATCACTTATCAAACCCGTCACAAGTCCTTAAACTCCTCAAAGTCCTAACGTTTGGAGACCAGTAAAGACCTTCATCTCAAGACAATGCCAAGTATTTATGTAAATTTTCCAACTAGCTAAGTCGAGTACACACTGACGAAACTATGCTAATATAATAATCTTGACATATTATAAATGTGGAAGTGAGTTTGTCGCTTTCACGTGTTGACTTCAGCTGATCTTTACAAAATTTGTATAACTGCTGAACTGATCATCACAAAATTATAAACAATTAGCGGCGCCCCGCGGTTTCACCCGCGTAGTTCCCGTTCCCGTAGGAATATGGGGATGAAATTATTTACTAAAAACCTTCCCACTGAATCGCTCTATCTACTCAAACAAACCGCATCAAAATCCGTTGCGTAGTTTTAAAGATCTAGGGACACAGATAGCGGCTTTGTTTTATACTACGTAGTGATATGTAGTGAAGTGAATACAATTTCTGGAATCAGATACTATAGCAATGGTTACAGAGTACCTTCATTCCTAAAATCCTACACGATCTTTTAAAATAAATATGGACTCTACGGATTGCTTCAGAACGGCAAACACCTAATTTGCTAATTTAATTTTGGTGTAATCGTAAAGGTCAGGACAAGGTTTGTGTACAGAAAATTTTGGAAAATTCACATACGTCAAAAGCTTGGCCTGACTCTAGCAGTCAAAAATGCCTAATTCACGCCCATTGAAGAAACCAAGAATCCAATATAAAATGTTAGGTAATACTCCACCTTTCATCAAAAACATTTACTTACTCAGCCGTGAAAGTATGTAATGTGCAAACGTGTTCAATATGTGAGATACATTAAACGAATAGTTCAACCATTAAAATTACTTCAGTATTGCAGAGCGTTCAAGCAGAAACTGTTCGTACAAAATTTTTAATGTGTACTTCCCACGCGACTATTTTATTAAGATATTACGTAAGTTTTGTGTGTTACCTCTATCCATTTTTATATCCCACATCACACATACATCCAGTCCTGAAATAATCAAAGCTTGCACTATGCGATAAATAATCAAGCGCGTTATCATTGTTACTAACTATTATCACCAAATCTTCATACACATAAAATTCCCTTTAAAAATCAGGATTTAAAATTGCTAAAAGCGCTACAAAGAGAATCATTTCCTATACATTTTAGGTATAGATTGAGTCCATTATGCACTCACAAAATCTTAATCCCAGATTACTACGAAAAACAAGAAAAACTGAACGAAAAACCGTTGAATACCGAACTAGCGCTTTCTCTGCTCACTTTACATATCTGCATAATAGAAGGACACACTCCGTTTAACACTCAAAGCTGTCACATGTTTCACACTTCACACTAAATTTCACATTTCATCTGCGTTAGTGCGTAATATAGCTTGCTATCACTTAGCAGCTGTATTGCTTAAGTGTATTAGAAAATATGTATAATGTTTTTAATTTATTTTGATTATTATAGTATTTCATCACTACATAGTATATAACAAAGTCGCTTTCTCTGTCCCTATGTCCTTATGTCCTTATGTCCCTATGTATGCTTATATCTTTAAAACTACGCAACGGATTTTGAAGCAGTTTTAATAGATAGAGTGATTCAGTGGGAAGGTTTTTAGCATAATTTTATCCCCATATTCCTACGGGAACGGGAACTACGCGGGTGAAACCGCGGGTCGCCGTTGTTTCTTTTTAATGACATTTTCAAAGTATGTACCTACCAACATCGATTAGATCCGAGATAGAATAGATCGGCTTTGATCGTAGACCGTGATGTGATGTCTATACTTAAACCTTCTTCAACCAATAAGCTATACAACACTCAAGAATTTTTCAATTCGAACTACGACTATTTCTTGAGATTCGCGCGTTCAACCAATAACGTTTTCAGCTTTATAATATTTCTTAAGATTAATGAGAGAACCATCTTAATTAGTTTACGAACTAATTGATTTGTTGACTTACTAATGTCAATCTATGTAATCGGATTATGAATATGTTTATAAGCCATTTCATTTCTGTCTTACTAATACAGTTGTAATCTGATTAAATAAAACAAAAAACAAAAACCCCCAACGCAATTACTTTCAAACCACCATAACTTTTAAACGGGTTAACCGATTTTCATCAAACATGTCTAAGAACACTCGCACGGAAGTCCCCTTTAATACAAAAAAACTTAATTGAAATCGGTTCATCCGTTCGGGAGCTATGATGCCACAGACAGACAGATATATATACACACACACACACACAGACACGTCAAACTTATAACACCCCTCTTTTTGCGTCGGGGGTTAAAAAGACAATAATAATCATTAACAAATGCCAGTGTAAACACATCTTTAACTAAAGTTTTAAACTTGTTGTCAAGTTGGCCCTACAATTAAGGTTTTCCTTTGACGAGTTTCGCTTTTACGTTAATACTGTTATCTATAGCTTTATCTGTTTCAAGTTATTGTTTCGTTTTAACATTGCAACGGGACCTTTTAAAGGGGACAATATAGATAGTATCATAATTCCTGTTTGCACTGATTTGTCACAGGAAATTGTGACGTCATATTTTTGTTGTCAATTGTTTTATTGTTAACTATCTTTTGCCTGCGACTTCGTCCGCGTGGAATAATGACTTCCAGTAGAATTCCCTAGGGAGGGTATTTCCTTAATTCTTATCTTATTGATAGTTTTCAATTTCAAAATCTCATATTTCTTGAACATGTCTATAAAGTCTGTTTGTTTTAGTTGAGTGATTTCTATTTACTCTATGTACGTAATTACAAATTAATATGTACGTACGTAATATTTGTTTGTTATCTAGACCCATATGATGTATCATATGCTTGTAAACTTTGCTTTGTGAACTAAATAGCTATGTATAATAGTAATATTCATTACATATATGTATACATACTAGCTGTGGCCCGCAGTTTTACCCGCGTGGAACCTTATCATGTGGGAATTTTGGGATAAAAAGTATCCTATTTGTTATTCCTAAGTATGAGAAACATCTGTACCAAATTTCATTAAAATCCATTCAGTAGTTTTTGAGTGAAAGAGGAACAAACATCCACACTCACAAACATTCGGCTTTATAATATTAGTAGGATACTAAAGTACATAGATATGTATGTAAGTTTATTTGTTATCTAATACAAGGCTTGCTTTGTTTGGAACTAGGCGACGTGTGATTGATATACGTCTGGATATTTTAGGATACATGACTGTCGTTTCGTCGATACTTCGATCTTATAAGAGTTCTATGTATTGTGCTATCTATTTATAAGCTTTCGATGTTATAGTATAAATCATTGATCTCGATAAACTTTCAAACGATTGAAAGTTCTATATGATTGAAAAAGCTATCGATGTGTTAAATTCAAGGTTACCTATTACAAATATGGTATGGATGGATGTGATGAACATTACACATAATCTAACAAGGTGTCTAATGAATATCGGCGACTTATAATTGAAGATATAATAGTAAGGTTTAAGTGACCACATCGCAAATTAATAGTGGCATCTCTGAAACTTTTACTATTTTGAACGCTACGTTGAAGAAAATAAGGTACTTTTTTAAAATTATAAATGTATCGAATGTGTAAAACTTACCAACAATCATATTAGGCTCGTCTTTGGGCGCCATTTTTGTGCCCTCTCTGGAGTCGGTTTTGTTCAATAAAGTTGATTCTTCTGCAAACAAACAAAGAAACAAACATTTAACATTTTTCACTTAGCAAAAAATGATAATATAATAGCCCTCAGGAAATAGGGCTAAATTATGTTTAAGACCCCGCATAGACAAAGTAATATGAATACACTTGCAGTGAGAAGAAACTTTAAAACTTAAGTCTAGTTTTAAAGCCGTTTAGTTACTAAACGGCTAAACTGATTATAACGAATTTGACAAATAACTGCATACATTATTCCACAAAAACGCACAAAGCCATATTTCATCCCAAAATATAGAGCATAAAGAGAGTAAATAAACAGTTCGTTCACAATACATAACTAAATTCCGGTAGTACGGTAGTAGCCGCAAGCAGTAACATAATGAGTATCGTAATACACACTTATCAAATGCTAAACAAGTAGGTCATAGTATCAGTTACATATTATCTTAATGAGAACAAACCATTAACTTGATGGTACAAACACATTTATTCACTAACATTTTTGGGCAGATAAAATTAAGAATTTTGAAAACAAAGCATAGGCAAGTTTGTACCTCAAAGAAACACTGAACGTCATAAGGTAATGAAAGAAAACTTAAGTAATTATACATAAATATATCATTATATCATCAAACAGATGGCATGCGATCCGTAAGGTTGCGGGTTCGATTCCCGTGCGGGGTGAATATTTGTGTGAACCACAAATGTTTATCTCGGTCTGGGTGTGTGTGTGAATGAGTGTGTGCGTAGTTTCTGTATACCCTAGACACAAGTTTCGAACTTAGTTATGGGTCAGTTACTATAATGAGATGATGTAGTGAATGATTATGTCATGTTATGTTAAACAAAACAATTTTTAAACCCCTTATAAAAAAATGCGAATTTACTACCGATTAGGGATTGCTCTTTTGATACGCAGATATTATTAGTACACAGCACAGCAAAGTCTCATTATGTATGTAGTTATAGTGAACGTAGGCATCCGTTCAGAAAGAAAAAAGAAGAACGCAGAGCACAACAAGTAAATATAAATAACTAGCGGCGCCCCGCGGTTTCACCTGCGTAGTTCCCGTTCCCGTAGGAATATGGGGCTAAAATTATGCTAAAAACCTTCCCACTGAATCACTCTATCTATAAAAACAAACCGCATCAAAATCCGTTGCGTAGTTTTAAAGATCTAAGCATACAAAGGGACATAGGGACAGAGAAAGCGACTTTGTTTTATACTACACACATCAAAAGTGTCTAGGGATCAAGCATTTTTATGCGGATTTCTTGAGATTGAGATGTGGCTTTGTAATAAATTTATGATTTTATAAATTTATATGGATCCTTTTTGGTGCATTTCATAATTTGAATCAGGAACTGTGAATCAAATTCGAGTAAAAGATGAAAATCAGCTGTCAATATTTTCCCTATAAAAACATACAACGCATTGAAGACATTATTAGTGCTACTGTTTCCCTACTACTGATTAAAACCAACGTTATTATGGAGCGGCGACGTCATTTAAGCAGGGAAGAAATGCTCAGAGCCGTGGGAATGATAGAAGCTGGTTCCCGGCAACGTACTGTGGCTTTAGCTCTGAATACAAGTCAGAGTGTTATCAGTCGACTTTGGACACGTTACCGAAGCACTGGTACCGTGGCTGAGCGCCATGGAGGACGGTATCGCTGCACCACACGGAGACAAGACCGATACATTCAAATCTTAACTCGAAGAGCTCCAACAATAACCGCCATGATGTTAGCCGTGCGGCTTCATCACTCTTCAGGGAACTTAATTAGCGACCAAACAGTCAGAAACCGCTTGCATGAAGTGAACCTTCATTCCCGAAGACCGCTACGGGTACCACCTATAGCAATGCACAATCGTAGGATTCGATATCAATGGGCTCTTGAACACAGAAATTGGGCAGAAGAACAATGGCGTTTCGTGTGCTTTTCTGATGAGTCTCGTTTTGGTATGAGACCGGATACAAGACGTATACGACACTGGAGAACCCCTGGACGCCAACAGCGATTAAAATCCTGCCAGGAAGTCCATCCTTATAGTGGTGGAACCATCATGGTATGGGCGGGTATTTGGATCGGCGGAAGAACTGAGTTGATTTGGATCAGAGGCAACCTCAACGCTCAAATTTATGCTGAGACGATTGTATCAGACGTCATCGTTCCTCTACAAGTGCAAATCGGTCCCTTATTTCAGTTAATGCATGATAATGCACGACCGCACACCGCAAGAGTTGTAAGACAGACTCTCGCCGCAGCTAACATCAATGTCCTGCCCTGGCCTGCTCAGTCGCCAGACTTGAACCCGATTGAGCATGCATGGGATATGCTACAGAGAAGAGCTCTGCCGAATATGGAGGGTATCCAGTCGCAAGAAGACCTTTTTTTGTTGTTGCAACGAACATGGGCGGCCATTCCACAGCGTGATTTGGATGAACTCATTTTGAGTATGCCAAACCGATGTTCTTGTGTTGTTAGTATTCGCGGTAGAAACACGGATTATTAATTGTTTAAGTTACCCAATAAAATTTTAAAGAAAACTGTTATTTCAGTCTTTTTTTCGAACTTTAATGTTAGTGGTTCAAATGTCAAAAATCCCTTTATTAGGAAAATGGCAAATTTCTTTATTAATGCAAAGGTGACTTGGTTTATCGTTACTGTGACAAACGAAAACACTTTTTTGATGAATCCTTAAAGAAAATTTTAATTAATATCAATCAGGAGAAAAGTTATTGCAAAAATATATGTTGATCCCTAGACACTTTTGATGTGTGTATGTGGTGAAGACACAAAGTCTTAATTAATTTCACACAAAGAAACAAAAACATATACTTATAAAGTCCACACAACGAACATATGTATTGTTTAATATCAAATTTAATTTAATTTATCTGCTATGAGTAATGTAACCCAGTAACAGAACACCATCAGCACAAATGACACGTCATAATCTTCGGTAAAGGTAAACAATGTCTAAGTATATATTACTCGACTGTCTGTAAAAGGAGTGTTATGTAGTGTAAGTTTATCTGCATTATATTAATCTGCATTGTATTAGGGGGGCAGCCCCCCTAGCATGACTGTGCCTGATAAAATATATAGACACCACGAAATAATATCGATTTCACCAGCATGACCAAAAGAATAATGGCCTGGTACGATATGAAAAATTAAATATGGCGGCCATATTTATTATATTTTGACAGTTGGATGTCAATAAATAGCTATATCGATTTCGCGAGCATGACCAAATGTCATAAAATTAATCACGTGGTAAAATTCAATATGACTGGTATTTTTATCAAATTTTGACAGTTGGATGTCAATAAATCGCTCTATCTATCGCGTTTTCGAAGTCATGGTAGCCTAGTTGATGCAATTTAAGATAAGATCTAGATATATCTTTCGACTTGTAATATAAGCGATAAATGATAAAGTATATTTGGCACAGATTTTTAAATATGATTGTATAAGTATTAATTAATTATAAATTATTTCGTTTTCTTCATATTTTGGCATTTAAAGCCGTCTCTCATTGAAATATCAAGGTGAACAATTACAATTATAATAAAAAATATGTGTATTAATATCAATATTAGGTTTCAATAAAGCACATCAATTTATTAATATATAACTACTAGAAAATTATTATTACCAACAGAAAACACCCAAAAAATAAATTTCTAAGTACCAATAACAAAAACGCTAATAAACCCCAAAATATTTAACCCAATTTTTACAACGTACTTAGAAACAATATGGCTGTAAAAACGAATATATTACGAATCATAATAAACCTTTGGAAGTGTTCGTAAACTTATCCCTTATCCAGGATAGTTATCCCGAAATTCATATAAAGTAGAAATTATATAGTTTTATAGTCCCCTTTGCGACGGGGTGTCTTTTAGGGGTGAATGAAGAGATAATTCAGTTGAGAGAGCCGAAACAAGGGGCAACCCTAGCTAATGTGACGTATGACTCTCTTGGGACAGTAGGGGTGTCGTTTGGAGAGATGATTGATCTCCAATCGGTAACTCGATCGGTTACTGTCTAGGAAAATAAAATATATATAGTGTTGTTGAGTTTATGTGGGTACTTAGATATAGTTTTGCGGTTGTAAAATATTTTCCAATAGAAGTTTTTAAATGAGACTACGAAATATAACACTTACCTATTCATTCAAAAGTAAAAAATAACGTAAAATCTTAATGTAGGTACTTACAAAGTAAAATTTAAAACTTTTTGAAAAAAAATCTTAATATGTAATGGGAAAAAAATCGCATGATTTGAGAACCTTCTTCTTTTTTGAAGCCGACTTCAAAAAAGAAGAACCGATTAGTGAAAGAAAAATATGAAATGAACATTTGAACAACATTGTATACATATACACCTTCTCTGTTTCAATTACTTTAATTTATGAATTTTAATCATATTTATATTATTAAACTATTGTTTTCTATTATTTATTGCGAGTGTAAGTAAAACAAAAGCTAGTATATTACTAGTACAATTGTTGGTAAAGGTATTATAGATAATCCTGATAATGGTCTATTGTACTGACACTACTCTAAAACATGTTAAAACTGCAGATTTATCTACAAAACTTACATCAAGACATACTTTTAAAACTGACTCTATTTACATCATTATCATCTGCCTATAGCTTTCCAATGCTAAACATATGTAAGTCTCTCCTAAATGAGGGACAAATCTTTACAAAATTCACATAATTTCTAACCTACACCCAGAAACATTTTCATAAATCGATGAACAGCAGCTAAATACGAAACGCCAACGACCTAATCGCATGCCAAAACATAAAAGAGTAATGACTTCTTACGTTAGAAAATATGGAACAAAACCGTGACAACCCTAAAGTTGAACTTAAGTCGTCAGAATAACTACAACTCCATGACTCCGACCTTTAGAAGTACAGACACGTCGTAAAGGGGTCTTCACAAGTTTAATTATCGCCAACAAGTTTCCAGCACAAATTGTGGATCTTTTGTGCACGATTGTACATTCGAGATATGAAATGAAGGTTTGACCGACATTGTATCGCATAATTGTATCCTTAATTGTTTACTTGAGGTAATTGTTTTATAGCTACAAGAGTAGATTAGGCAGGAATGATACCATCTTTAGCAGAAAGGGTAGTACCATCCGTTGAGTCTTGAGTGTGAAACAATGTTCGGGTATTTCCTTTAATCCCACGGGTGAACCGACGTCAATAAAAGATGCAACGTCTTTTAACAATCCCATATAAAAGAGTTTAACAAATACTCCTTTTTACTCACAAGGGAGTTTGTGCAAGAAACTGGACTAGTTAGTATTGATGATATATTTCGTAAGTTTTTGAAGCAAATTGTATTCTAAAACGCGTATCCGGCAGGTCATTCACTTATTAAATACAATAATATTTTATGCCAAAAAGCAACAGAATTTGAATTCTACACAGAATAACTCAATATAAATGAACACCAAGTTGTATACTAGTTTCTCTATAAACACGAAAGTCATTCACTAACCCAAATAATTAAGAAACCAAAAATAACGACCAATAAAACTCAAAACATTCCTTTATTTCTAAAGGACCGAAGTCTTCTGGATTAATGCCAAAAACAATATGAAAAACGCACCAGTCGCGTGGTTGTGGCCAAGCGTGATGCGTGACCAAATCACAGAATAATTAATAGTAGTAGTAGTACTTATACAAATACAAATTATAAACGGGTAATTGCCATTTTTCACGGTAGCCGTAATAAAGAGCTAAGTATTTGTTACGTTTTTTCTCGTTAATATAATCCAAGGAATTCCGGATAAGTCCGGATACTCATGGAAATGATGTTTTTGTATGACTTTTAGAAAGTCATTTACTAAATATTTGTTTCACAGACTTATAATTCTTTTTCTCTACATCACTATGGTCTTATAAACCAATTTACTTGCCAAAAGTAATTTAGCCTATACCTACTATTAATTATTCTGTGCCTATACTAATCTTTACTTAAAGTAATCCACAATTAAAGTAGGAGATCAGTCTAGATTTATGTGGATTACTATTTTAATGGACTTTGGTAAGTTGAAGTCGGTAAAGTGTCTGATACTTTACCGAATTTAGATTAGGTGCAAACCATAATTTTATGTTTGATATCACACAACACGAATAGAGTGATTTACAATGTTAGTTTATTTTTTAAATGGCACCAAAGGCAGATTAATAAAATCAAGTCTATCTATAATCTATAATTAGAGAGTAAGATTACTAAAATTTTCATTTCAAACTTTATATTCATGCATACGGAACTGACAGAATCTAGGCTAGTTGTTGGATTGGACGTGTTTTGCGTTTTAAATTGTTGATGAAGATTGATTGATGACGTATCGTGCGAATGTCAGATCCATATTCCCTTTATTACAAGGAAATGTATCCACAAAACTTATTAAATCTTTCAACTAAATCCGTGTCAGATATAAGCTGATAAGCTCATTTGTGCGTACAAAATGTGTCGAGAAAATATTTATGTATTCCCTTATATTAATGTCTTTGTTAAGTATCTTCACAAATATAATATTTGCAAATAAACGAAGGAAATTTCCTTCGCATTAATATTACTTTGTACATTTCCGGGGTCTTACCCTACTTATACATCTTTAGTGGGACACTTGGTGGAGAGCTCTATGAAGTATTTAATATCCTAGTCGACCCCTTATAAGAAAAGGTTCGGCTTTTCGACTACGTTAACGTGTGCATTTTAGTCTGTTAAATTGATATATTTTTTCATTTGGTTTAGCGATGATTACCCTACTTATTAAGATTCATACGTGTAGTTTTTTATTGTTTTTATTTATTATTTCCTAAAGGAGACTTAGCTTTGAAATCACCATTTCTGCTCAAATCTAGATTATCTGCTCACTTTACTAACATCATTAGTGAGAGAGAGATTTCTGCCCTTGTATCTATTACAATCTCTCAAACTTTCTTTATCATATGCTAAAATAGGAAATTGTTTTAACATAAACAATTGAGTCTCCTATAAGATATTCCATTCCAAATACGGAAATAGAGTAAACAAAATATTACATATATGACCTCTTTGATCCCGATCGAGACTTGCAAAGGAGGTCCAATATCCGCTCTGGGATTATTTTTGCGATCACAAAACTAGTTTTATGAATGTTTTTCAATCCATTGGAAATGCTTTCCGATGTATCTATTTTAATATTTATTCTTTTATCGGTATGGTGATGATATGAATATTTTTATCAGTTATTCCTTTCATAGAGTTGCGTAGTCCTTATACTATTAGAAACGTTTTTATAGAATCACCAAATTTTCTGTGCCGGTGACAGCTTCGCTGTAATCGCATCTTTTGGTTGTCACTTTATTGAAAATGTATCCAAATGACATTAGGACCAAAATGACAATAGTAGCTTCCACTTTTGGCCGCCGGCACAGAAAACTTGATGACTCTATAGATGCTCTATAGTTTCGCCATGACATTCCGTCCTTGATTGCAACTTAGCTTAGAGACCATTATTCAATTAATACCTAACCTACTACATATTCGTATTTAAAAGCTGAAATTATCCTCTGGTATAGGTCCCTATGTGTGTTGCTTTGTTTCGTTCTTTTCTATACTGCGTGGGATATCGTTAGATAATCATAGGTCTTTCAAAAACATTGCATGTCGTAAAGAATACTTTTCGATTCATTAATCCGATTTGAAAATATTAAACAAACTTTTCTGTCCGATGTTTTCATTGCAGAACGACTCAGGGCTATGTAATTGATACTTTGAACAAAACTTTTACATTTAAATGTCCATTTCAAAATAATCATCTGTTTTAAATGTGTTTCTGACTAATTGGTATTGAATTACGAATTAAAATATACATTTCGTTTATTTTTAATGTACCTGGTTTAATTAAAATAATGAAGAAGGGTTGAGGGTACTTTACGGATAATGAGCAAAAAAAATAGTAATTAATTCTTTTAGAGAGAGGTTTGCTCTATCTTGGGGAAGGTTCATATCTGGCGGAACATGCGTCGCGTATTATCGGTCGCGTAACGTCAGAACAGACAAATGTATAGAAAACACTTGACCGTTCACACTCAACCGACGCATGTCCATTCCGCCAGATATGAACCTTCCCTTACATCTTAAAAGTGACCTTTAGCCGATTTTGCTTTCAGTATGGCCTAAGTATGTATGTTCTGTGTACTTTTCATGTCAGTTCCGGACTAGAGGCCACATTTTTTTACCTCTCCCGACGAAACTTGGCACACGTGTTCCTTGATTTAAAAGGTTTTTTGCAAAGTTTATTTCGATTGGGGAAAAAAGGGGGGCAAATGCAGGGAAAATTGAAAATTATTATTGTTTGGCTTCCATTTTCTTCAGCGAAGTCTACTGACCACAGAGCAATATTAGTATAGTTTTTTAATACGTAGTATAATGTGCACTTTTCCTATTCCATTTTTGGTCCTTTGTGAGTGTGCGATATTTTATTTGTTAAAAAAAACTGTAAAACTTTTGTGGAGTCTACTTTGTCGATGTCGAAATTATCCGCATGAACGACTGTTCATAATGTGAGTAGGTAGGTACTTAGACGACAACCGACGAAAATATTATTTAAAAAATAATAATATTCCAAAAGGTCTGTCAATTTCAAACTTTGAACAAACTCATTAAATGTGTAAAAACAGTAGGCAAGAAACAGCGATTGCTAATTATCTAATAATAATTAACTTATGATAATGAGTGTGTTTAATGTTACATTAACTGATAACCCCTTATCGTAAAAAGCAATACTGGTGATTAATTTTAGGCCAATAACTTGATAACAAATCGTAATTATTTTTAAATGAATCAAATTAATAAAAAAAATATAATAAGTACACCAATAAGTTCCTAATAATAAAAAAATCTATTTTTAGACAGATGGTTAAATAAAAACTTTGTTTGACAAACTTTTTGTTAAAATCTATGAACAAACAATTGACATAAAATAAACTAAAATCTTTTTAATTCTAACCCATACATTACCAAACAAATAGGAATAAAATAATCTCTTCACTATTTAAAATTAAATATTCACAACTTAAAACACACAAAGAAATAATTAATTATTGAGATAACAAATTAAATTACACAATATTTAATTTTAAAATTAAAAACTCACATTGCGATAAACACGTGTTGATGTCACAAAGAATACAAATTCGAAATTCGAACGCGCACTGCGATGGCCGCCGGACGAATACGACTGCTTGTATTTACCAAACGAGACTGAAAGCGTCAACAGCCCTTTAGCAAAAAGAACTCTTAGCACACGCAAATAACAACCTTACTCCGTTGCCATAAAGTGCAGATAAATAATTCAGTTACAATCTGTGAATAATCATAGCGCACTTAACGTAAATATAGCTGTCACTTTCTTTGTTACAATATTTTGATGAGTGCAAGTGAGAGGAGTGAAGAGTGTGATGCGCATGTGCATATCTCCCCCATAGAATAACCTCAAAATAAGAAGTTTTTATGGAATCGTATCGTAGTTTATTGTTATTGACAAGTTGTTAGATGTTCTCAATGGTTGTTGAGCTGATTTAAGGAAAAATGCGAAGAATGTTACAAAAAAGATTTAATTAAATGCATTAATTTTAACGGTTTTATTCTGATACGTATGTAGGTACTTACCTAGGTATGTACTATTTGAAATAGTTTCTTGAAAAACTTTTGTACAAGATTTAAAGTAATTTATAGTATACTAGCGGTTTCAGCCGCGTAGTTCCCGATCCCGTGGGAATTTCGGGATAAAACATAGCCTATGTCCTTTTCCGGACCATAAGCTACCCCTGTACCAAATTTCAAGTCAATCGGTTCAGTAGTTTAGCCGTGAAAAGGTAACAGACAGACAGACAGAGTTACTTTCGCATTTATAATATTAGTAGGGATTTTGGGAATAATTAATAAAATCTCTATATGAATCCTATGAGCTAAGTATATCTAAGAAATCTAATCATAAATCACGTCTTAAGTTACAGACGTTCCACACAGAGTGATAGAGTAAACATTTCAATAGAAAATTGGATAGGATATATTTTCATTTTATTTACACAAATCACAATTAAGACCCGAAACTCGATAATTGACGGTTTTTGTACTTTTTGATCTAGTCATATTATATGAAAAGCGTATTTTATAAACATGCTTTTAGGTAATAATTAAAGGAAATATTGTCATCTAAAAAATACTCTGAGAAAAACAATATTATACAGAAAACTTATAAAATATATCAAGAAAACTGAACATATGTTTTCTGAATTTCACTTTTAGCATTAACTTCCATGCCTTCGGATTCTAGTAATTCGACCAATTTAGCACTAAAAATTAAACAAACTTAAAGTCCAGATCCTTATTAAGGAAATACTCATAGGAAAAGAGATTGCCCGTCCACGGTACTCCTCCAAAATGGGTTGTGCCTCAAAAAGTTAAACATAATAAAATATCTAAATTAAAAATATATTTTTTAAATAACACATAATCATTTTTTACAGTGGGGATTTATTTTTGAAAAATAATTAGTAATTTCATGTTTCCGGCGATATAGTACGCCATTTGTTCTATGCCTGTCAGTACTAGGGATGTCTATTTTCTTATTACGTGTGATACACGCCTACGTAAAATATAATAATATTGATTGTATTATTTATTCGATATATTATTATTAAAATACGTTTGAAGTTAAATAAGTTTATTGAGTTTATTTAATAAAATAGGTGGACTTACATTACATTATATTTTTAAAATGTAGTTTCTATAATTCCACAGAACTTGACATTATTTAAGAGGTACAACATATTTATTATTTTCATTGTAAATGTGACGAAACACTAGTGCGCGATGAGGTATATTTGGTTGGTATAAATAAGTAGTTATTTTACTTTATTTTATTTGTTATTTTTTAACAGCCCTATTTTACATTGATTGTCACCTGTCATATTTTTCAAATTAACGGCTAGTATGTTTTTCTACTGATATTGTATGTTGTGCGTTGAGTTTGAGCTCTTAGTTCCTCCGCTACTGCTGCAAATATTTTGGAAATACACATACTTCCAGCGTTACCGCGCTACTTTTTGTGTTGTGATTGATATTCATCATGGACAGTGTGACTGTGGAGCAATGTCTCAACTGTTCTTTGAGGCTGGTTAGCCTCAAAGAACAGTTGTGTTGAACAGTGGGGTTCCACTTATTCGCAGCCTCATGTTGTCGGAGTTGCCGAATAACATCATTAACATTTTACGATCCTGGATCTCGCCAACGCCGGTAAAAATGAACATTGTATTTTAAGTGTGCTTCTATCTTAGTGTACCTAGAAAATCTAAAGGACAATAAGTACCATGTGTATATATCTGTTGCTCCTCATCGCATTAGTTCGGTTACCGGATCTGTATATTAGTAACTTAAGTAGGTATCTACTATCTGTAACAACTTGTAAAGATGGTTTAATTCGATAAGTTAAATATATTCTGAGATATAGCTTCTTCTCAATCAATCAAATGTAGTTTTGTATGTCGTACGAGATGAGAGCAGTACAGAATTATAAATACTTATGTTTTTTTAGCTGTTCAAAATCGAAATAATTTCTTGTTGAAACCGTTTCAATACACCGACTGATTTGGTAAAATCGATTATAAATCGAATGTATTCGATTTTTTTCATTACGGGCTCAACCCTATTTCACATTTATTGCCCGCCTGTCATAACACAATATCAAATGGCGGCCAGTATGTTTTTTCCAAAGAGGTTGTAGGTTTTGAGTATGTATGTTAATGCGTAGAGTTTAGATTCTGAAGTACAATAAGAAGATGCTCTAAGTCTCAGTAATTTCTTGGTTTTATGGACCACCAGACAGATTAAATGCTACATTAATGTACGTCAAATGCAGTGAGCCCGTCCAGTCCCTTTCTAGCTTATTTGTATTGATTTTGTGTTCAAACATAACCTCGAAATAGTAATTACATTTTTGTAAATATCTCGGAAACCCCATTGTAGATTTTCCTGATATTTAAAAAATAGTATTTAGACATGTTTCCGATTATTTTAAAGTTGATTCCATGACCGCACAACAATGTTGAATTCAGTACATTTGTCCATAGCCGCGTGGGCATTGTCTTTTAATTGTTATTATAATTATTATTGAAATCGAAAAAAATATAAAGTTAGAATTTGTAAAAATCACACTCAAGAAAATCGTAATTTACGTTGATAAATGATGCTCAAAACGTTATTAAAATTACCTCAAATAATAAAAGAATATTTTCTACAACAATTATACTAAAAAAAAATCTCTAAAACAAATTGTCTTTTTTTCTACAAATATTTTAAAATCATCACAAAACTACTATAAAATCGGACGCACGAAACAATTCAAATCAGTCTGCCGCGAGGCTTTTTAGAGAGAGGACGTATCGCTCCTACCAAGCGTTTGACCTTTGCGGCGCGTACGAATTTTATGCGATAACTCATCAACATGTTTTGATACTCGATAATAATTTTTGTTTTATAATTTGAATTATTTATTAAAAAAAAATATTAACATTTATGATAACAAATAATGTTTTAGAAATAATGAGCAATAAAACAACATTATTTTAAACCGACTTCCAAAAAGGAGGAGGTTCTCAATTCGGCCGGTATGTTTTTTTTTATGAATATGTTCAACGATATCTCCGTCAATTCTGTACCGATTACTAAAATTCTTTTTTTATTCAAAAGAATGGACTTGCCGTTTGGTCCCATGTCAAGGAAACCAGGATCTAATGATGGCATTCTAGAGAAATTGAGAGGAACTTTAGAAAATCGTAGGGTGATTAGTGCATTTGTTAAGTTTTTCGTTAATTATCTTAAAGCATTATAATTAAATGAAGGTTTGGAGTCGATCTGATGATGGACCTGGAAGATAGCCGAGGGAACTCTTCAACGACTAACAGCAGTTACCTCGTGTTTGGGCTTGATTAATTTGTATCGATGAGACCTTTACAACCAGATAGGTTGTGACACTCAAAAGTAATAAAAAAAAAGACTTTAAAAGCTGAAAAGTATAAAATAACAAATATTTAATTTAATACACCTTTTATGCGATGCTAATTTATACTTTTGTGTGTATGTTACCTATTGATAAGTGTGAAGTCGGTGCCAAGCCTCAAAGAAATAAAACTATTAGAAAAATAAACTACAAAATTATAATTCGAGATGACCGTTAACGAACGTTTGCCCGCTTGGATTGGTCGCATTTTTATTTTATTTATGTGCTACATCGCATAAGAGGTATTACATTACATATTTGTTATTTTATACTTTTTAGTTTTTGAAGTCGGTTTTTTTTAACAAAAAAGGAAACGAAATAATTTATTTCAATGTGTAGTGTTCGTGTAAATCAAAGATATCAATAATTTAGAAAGTCCTGCTTTTAGCGCTAAAAGGTTGTCCCGATAATATATGTTGTACATATACAGACGAGGCATTTTTCAAGTAGGCGTGGATGACGATATTCAAAACTATAAGGAAAGGAATATCGAAAATTGCTAGCGAAAATATATTATTCACAAGTAAGTTATAGATTTTTTTTTACTCGTATGTTGCTTTGTTTTTAAAAAGTTTCGTTACTTACCAAAAAAAAATCATGTCTTATTTTAAAAACAAAAAACTAAGTATTTGTTTTATTCATTATTCCTTGTTGTGAATAATGGAATATCGAATCGAAAGGTATTACGTAAATTATATCTAATCATATACTACCTTCTACGAATCGTAAAAAAAAAAAATACTCGTATTTATACTTTTGTCAATAACTTTAACACAATTTATAATTTCCAATGGATCAAAACCGTTCGGCCGGAGTATTCAGAGCGAGCGCGCCGTCACCACATAGACAGTGTGCATGCGGACACGCGTGCGCGTCTGTGTGAGTGAAATTTGAGTTGTCGCGCGGTAGATCACGGCTCTTAACTAAATAACAAAACATCTGCAATAAAAAAAAACTTATCAAATGTTTTCTATTTCCGTCATAATGTAGGAATTTTCTTTCTTCACGAGTTCCTACTCCGTCATAGATAAGGTTATTTTATTTATTAAAAAATTGTTTTAATAATTATTTAAAGTCTTACAGCTAGATATATTATACAATTTGATTAAAAAGAATATTCATAAGAATAAAGGATGTTTCTAAAAATCTCTACAAATGTAAAGCTCTACCTATCCTAGAGAATTTAAATGTGAACTACCAACATAGAAGGGAAGGTAGAGCAATCAATCTTTCAATTTTACTAAAGACTATTATTAATTTATTAAACAAAAAAAATATAATCATTGTTTAAAGAGTAATCAATAATTATTTAATAACAATACAAACTTACCAACACAAATGGGTATCGTATCATTCCACCGGTTATCATCATAGCACCATACTAGTCGCGCCCTCTCTCGAGTGTCGACGAAAACATAATTCACATTGCACATGTAGTGCGCGACGTCTGCGTTGCGGTACACGAGGTAACCGTCAGATGGCGCTGGCAACGTGACGCAGCCTATACCTGTAGATAGATGGCGCTGTTTTTAAATTTGAAAAGTGGCTCACTTTTGAATTTAGTTTTGAGGAACGTCAACAGATGGCGCTGATTTTAAATTTGTGAAAGTTCGCAAAGAAAATTGAGTGTAATAAAAAGTTAACAGATGGCGCTGTCAACCTCATTTTTAAAAGTATCTCGTTTAAAAAGCGTTTTTCTGTGCTGATGGGTAGGCCAAAACAATATTTGCTGCACTGGAAGTGCTAACTACTTCAAACGACTACTTTGTGATAGCAACAAAAATATTTCACCAAATAAAAGCTTTTCTAAACAAACACTTTCAGTAATTCCATTTCATCCACCTGTTAATCCGCAACTACTCACTTATTTAAAACAAAGTCTTTAAAAATCTTTTACAAAAAAAAACTTACTTTTATAATGCAACAACACTCCCCTCTTCGGGTACGCTCCCTTAGACCTCGCTTCCACCTTCACATCCACAATATTGGTGATAGAGGTCAGCCTTAGAGGCATGTCCACTTGGTCACAGGATGAGAGAAGGTTGACTCCATTGAGGTCCGTTACTGAGACTTGGTCTTTGCACTCGGACTCAAATGGTCCTATACCTGTGGGATTAATGACTGGTTGAGTATTTGGAGGAAAATAGAAACTTACCTACGATGTTGGTAAAATTAAACTACAAAGAGTTTTAATTATTACTAAGCCTTATAAAGAGCATTATTCAGATATTTAAGTTTGTTTTTTTTAGTGCTTGCAGGTATATTTAGTGTAAGTATATCCACAGTTCCGCGCGAGACTACAAATTCACTAAAATATAACCGCGATCTTCTCTCTCTTTCTAACCATAGGACGTTTCCGCTTATAGGCAGCCGTATGCCTTCGCTGCTCTATGTATATTAACTCTATGAATATAACACATGGAATTTGAATCCAGACTCTCCCTGCATTCTACTGTGCTTACGAGACATTTAATAAATCGTCAGAACAAACGTTTTTAGGCAATCTTTTGTGAGTGGAATCACAATCTTTGCGGAAAGAAGCTTTGTGTAAATAACATAAACATTCAGTATACTTCATCTCATTATAGTAACTGACCCCTAAGTTCGTAACTTGTATCTAGGGTATCAGAAACTACACACACACTCATTCACACTCAAAATGACCCAAAATTTATGACACAGTGTCATCATCCTTTAATTAAATCTCATGTATCCTTAAAAACATACTCACTCCTCAAACTGACATCCATGAGCGTCACCCGGACCTTCTGTTCTGCGTTAACCCTGAGTCTCCACCGGCACTCATCTCCTATATAGAAGTGGGGGTACCCTGGCGTCCTGATGTACCCCTCACTGTCCACTCCCGTCTCAGAGATCCTTACTTCACGGTTACAGTAGTGGACTGTTAGTGTGTCTGGAATAGAGAATGGAATTGTTATATAGATTTTTCTGGTAAAGTTGGTTAAAGTGCAGAGTTCGCTGTAATTTCCAAATTAAGGAAACATTCAATTATGATCTATCTACCTCGATAACTATAGAACATTATTCCTATAGAATAGAATAGAGTTATACCTTAGTTAAGGATTTGATTAGTGCTTGATTACCAGTGACGGATTAAGACTTCATGATGCCCTAAGCAATCCAAGCCTTCGTGCCCCCAGGGCTGTAGCTAGAATGGAAATGAAGAGGTAGGGCATTTGTCATTTCAAGCATAGCTACGGCCCTGGGGGCCCCCTATCCTTGTGTTCTGGTGCCCCTTTTCTGGTGCCCCCCAGACGTGGTGCCCTAGGCAATTGCTTAATTTGATTAAGGGTTAATCCGGGACTGTTGATTACTCATCACTATAGAAAGAGAATCCTTCCTTAAATACGGGATCTTACAGGATAGGTAGACAAATGTATACCTACATTATAATATAATAAATGTTCTGTAACTAATGTTACCACGAATATACCAGATCTACAATCTTTTAGCAACTAGGACAAAGTCATAAAGAAAGTTACTTATAAAAGATATCTTATGTTTATTCAACACCCCAATATCGCGCAAATCAATGCGAGCGATCCAGAAGCTTTGAAAGGAAGGTAAACATCGTCATATTACTCGTAGCTTTGCTCTAAGCAAGAACTGTTTACAGTACAGATCCCAGATATCTTCTATAATGTTTGTATTTAGATCATAGAAACATTAGCCCTCTTATTAAAATACGCGGAATAGAAATGGTATAGTTAATCCACGTGTTCTTTCTTATATTCTTAGCTACGAGTATAAGAGAGTCAACATGGATTAACTGTAGATTAGGACTGTTGTCAATCCTCTTTTATTAATTAGAGGGTAGTAAATAATAAGAAGAATGTAATGGGGTATACGAATTTACTAATTAATATAAGGCAACATTTCTTATATATTTTTCACTGCTGAACTCTTAACCTACTTCTCTAAAAGCACCATTTTCAGAAATAACATAATACCGTTAATATTAGAAATCCATCAAACACAATATTCTTCACGCAATAAATATAAAACTCCTAAGTGAGTTTGTAATTCACGAAGTGCTCACCTACCAACGTTATAGGCGCGTTCTTCAAGAAAACTCGACAAGAACTATAAATAACGTAATTTATGGATAAGTTTTACTACAAAAACTTCAAGGGAATTGCTTTCAGTCATACAAGTGTTACGGAAAGACAGTTAAACTAAAATAAAAAGCACATCGTAACAGAGTTTTGAAACTTATTTCATTTCACAGCATTCTAGAGAAACTACTCTTGTTGGTTCTTCCTTGCTCTATGGTTTTTAATATCATCAGTATGTCCTGTCTTAAAAAAACTTACTGAGTAAAACTTTACTTTTAAGAGAAGCTCGTGTTTTATATTTATTTGTGTGCCAGACATATTAAGAAAAATCCTTGTTTTATTTTGACAAATTCTGTAAAGAAAATATGGACTCGAAATAACACCTAGGATTTGTCATCTATGTGAGCCCTAATAATTTGGCTTATTCCAATCTGTCCGACAAATAGTTCGATCATCTAACTACTTGGATAAAAAAAAACATAAAATGGTTAGTTAGTGAACGTGTCACAAGAATCGAAGCCATTACCTCCGGCTTGATATGATAGTAAACATACTACGTACTACGTATACATATTTAAACTACATAGAGTTCAAATAATTAATCAATTTTCTTCACTACTACCAAAAAATATCCCTTCAGTGTTTACATTACATGTATTCCCTTAGCTTAGAGGTTGGATTTCGTAATAAAACGGCTCATAAAGATACTTGGTTAATTAATGCCTCACATAAATCAAGTATTCAAGCAAAAACAACGCAAGTCTATTTTGTTTTTCGCATAAAACCTCTCTGTGACAGCAAAACAACCCCATGAAGATTTCTTTAGGTGTTATTGGACACATATTGGCATGTTCAGTAGAAAAACATAACATAAAATTGTTCTTTTTGTTTGTAGATAACTCTTATAGTATAATGTTGCAAGAATCTGGTGGCAATTGACGAGAAAGTTGAACTGGCGTCCATCCAAAATGGTTGTCAATCACCGGAGCGATTCCAGATTCCAGTGGGGAAATCTAGTTGGCCTAAAACTTTGGGAGTGACGTCACAGTTTTATGTCTGGACTGATCAGTTCAACTGACTCAATGGCTACCTATAGAGTAGTTTTCTACACTTTCGTTGAAGAGTGTCAAACAACCACACACATAGTTTTTTTACTTTAAACGTTGTTTTATTATACGGCGTAGAGATAGTTCAAGACCTCCTTTACCACACCTTAACTTATTTAAGACGTGTTCAGGTGCTAGAAAATGAAACTAAAATAATAATACTCCTAGGGAAGTCGTCAAATATCGTTGGTTAAATTCCTTATAAAATAGTAAAATTCATTTGCCCAGGCTTTTTTAAATACTAACTCGGCTAGTCAACTGCGGCACTATAAAAAATATCACCAAGAAAATAAGTTATCGCTTCAAGACTTTAGATTAATGGGTCATAAAAATGCTTTTGTTTTAATATTCTTTTAGCCACAATTACTTTATTCAAAGTTGTCACGACAAAAGCAGACAGCTTAGCAAATGGCGGTCAATTTGAATTTCAAAGACCTTCATAGAGGCACCGCATTGCGCAATGAGTAAATGAATACCTAAAGAAAATGGTACTGCATACTTCCAAAATATAGGGTTTAAAAAGGTCGACTTATATGGCCATGATCGGGAGCAGACATTACCTTTTATAGGTTTCAAGGTCAAATATGGTGTACTAGCTGTGCCCCGCGGTTTCACCCCCGTAGTTCCCGATACCGTGGGAATTTCGGGATAGCCTATATTCTTTCCCGGATCATAAGTTACCCCTGTACAAAATTTCAAGTTAATCGGTAAAGTAGTTTAGCCGTGAAAAGGTAACAGACAGACATACAGACATAGTTACTTTCGCATTTATAATATTAGTAGGGAAGTAGGGATAGTAGGGATAAGATATTTATAGGACAAGAGCTCTAAGCGAAATAGTATGAAAACTTTAACATGCCTGCATGACACAATATACTCTTTGGAAACTGACTAAGTATAGTAAGTAAGCAGGTCTTCTGCAATTAGATCTCTCTTATTAAGGTCCTTTGGCGATGGGTAGGAATTGGGTACACTGACATGCATTACTGAAAGAAATAGACCAATAATAAAATTACCTCAGTGGCTGGTAGGATATGGATTATTATCCACTAGCTGTGCCGGGCGGTTTCACCCGCGTAGTTCCCGTTCCCGTAGGAATTTCGGGATAAAATAGCCTATGTTCTTCCCCGGAACATAAGCTACCCCTGTACCAAATTTCAAATAAATCGGTTCAGTAGTTTAGCCGTGAAAAGGTAACAGACAGACAGAGTTACTTTCGCATTTATAATATTAGTAGAGAAGTAGGGATTATAACTTTTGTTTTTTACCAAATGCATAATGCAGTAAATGTTAAGGTCGCCATTAACAAATCATCAGTCGAACTGATCAGATGAACTGGCGTCCATCCAAAAATGGTCATCTATCACCGGAGCGATTCCAGATTTCAGTGGGGAAATCTAATTAGCCTAGCCTAAAACTTTTGGAGTGACGCCACAGTTTTATGTCTGGACTAATCAGTTCAACTGACTCGTCAATGGCCACCATGATTTCAGAAAACAGATATATTTAAAAATTATCCTCAACAGAAAAATACAAACTATTTTGTACAAAATAAAAGGCTGAGCGTTGAATAATAAAGTTTTCGAGATATCTCTATAAACAAGGGGCCTGTTTTATCTGGATCGGGTCCCGTCGTTTGACACACTCCTACGGGACCAAGCCCTTGTTTTACTCTGGAAAAATGCTTATTTTATCTTCTAGAGACCGACTAGGTACTCTACCTATATGTATAGGTGACTCTGCCTACTCGTATGTATAGTTGGGAAAAGTTTATAATAATACTAGCTGCACCCCGCGGTTTCACACGCGTAGGTCCCGTTCCCGTTCCCGTAGGAATTTCGGGATGAAAAATAGAGGTTGGAAAACGAAAACTGTGACACGAGAATTTGATATATTAGAGATTCTTTGTGTTTTGGCATAAACCAAGTACCTGTGAGCAGAGATTTAATTTTAAACACATGTTATGCTACCAATATTAATAATAATGATGCGAAAGTTTGTATGTTTGTGAGTTTGTGTTTGTGAGTGAGATGTTTGTTACTCTTTCACGCAGAAACTACTGAACCGATTTAGATGAAATTTGGTACAGATGTTCCCTATAACAAGGAATAACACATAGGATACTTTTTATCCTGAAATCCCCACAGGATTGGGTTATACGCGGGTAAAACCGCGGGGCGCAGCTAGTTTTCATATTTTTAGAATCGATTTTCGAACGAATATTTAAAATTTAGTAAAACACCTTACAGGTTGGAACTGCTCGGCAAATATCTAAATAACTTTCTCTTTCTCTCTTAATCGTACAAAACACCCAAGTTAATGCCTGCCATAAATCATACAATAAAGAAAAGTTTTCTTTCACAGTTCCATCTATGAATAAAACCAATGAATTTTGTCCAAGGTCTCGGTGGCAGTAACGTCACAGACTACTAAATAGTTACTACGTAAGTAAGGTGACCAAACTGGGCGGGGACTATAAATCAAGACCTCATTTGAATAGCTCCCGATCGTGTACTATATTTGGCAATAAGCTGAAGCCATTTATCAATGAGGCCGAATTTCGCTAATAAATACATTATGGGCAAGTTCTACTAGCTTTTTGAGGGTATTTTGATGTTTTTTAATTTATCTGATTGTCTGTGGTAATTAGGAATGTTGATGTGAAATTATATTATTTGAACATCTGTATGTAATGTTTAAGTTTTTGCAGTAAGAAATCTCAGATCAAAAAATCATATTCTACACTATATTGAACATCAACGCTTGAGATTACGTTATCACTATCACTACTATATAAAACAAAGTCGCTTTCTATGTCCCTACGTCCCTATGTATGCTTAGATCTTTAAAACTACGCAACGGATGTTGAAGCGGTTTATTTTAATAGATAAAGTGATTTAATGGGAAGGTTTTTAGCATAATTTTATCCCCATATTCCTACGGGAACGGGAACTACGCGGGTGAAACCGCGGGGCGACGGACAGAGAAAGCGACTTTGTTTTATACTATGTTGTGATTAAACTAAATATTGTGTACTTCCATTAATACAGCACAACCAAAGCTATTGTTCATATTTAATCTTCAAATCTCACTAAATCGATACATTTAATCCCAATTTCTAAAACAGATTCGACACAGGAGATCCCCCGACAGATAAAATGGTCAATCGTTTAGATTCTGTGATTGTATTTATTTATTTATTACATATTTATTGTATAGATAATTTAGATTAGATTAGGTTTACATAAAACAGAACTTTGAATTTACATTATTTTCATATTTTAATACTTATTTAAGAATAGATAAAGATGTTAAACGAAAGTTAGTTAGGGGTCAGTTACTATAATAAGATGATGTAAGTAGTGAATTATTTATGTTATGTTAAAAAGTATAATGATTAAGTAAGCTCTATATTTTATTCACGCGTTATTGTGCTATTCATAATAATAGGTATCTAAAAAACATTACCATTAAAAAATTCACTTCCAGTTGTTACTCGTAAGATTCTATGGATGATTTTTTTACTCTTTCACTTTAAAATCCTGAACCGATTCAGATTAAATATGGTAAAGACACAAAAGCACTTAGCAAGTAATAATAAAACATGCAAATTAACTTTTCAATTCAAGAATATAATTAGATTCAGAACCGCTTCCGAGAGCTTGAATTAATTACTCTACAAAGTTTCCTTCGGCAATCCAATTCATGTTGGAAACCACTTGGTGACTTCAACTTGGTTATAGTTTGACCATTGCATCTACCTACCGTCTGTCTACTATTTATTACTACGACTATCTCTAATGGTCTACCATCTTCTAAATATATAAAACTCTTCCGTTACTGAGTAAGGTACTGACTGACAGACAACGCACAGCCGATACTACTGGTCGTAGAGAGCTGAAATTTGGCACGTGCGTTTGTTGGGGATAGTAGGCTACCACTAAGAGAGGATTTTTGGCAATTCCCCCCCTAGGCGGAGAGGAAATCTACTAAAGTAATTTAAAAATAAATTAAAATTGTTCTCTACAACTTCATTTTGAATTCATTGCACAAACATCATACCTACCACTCTATTTCAAAGAACCAATTTTTCCAAATAAAATCGAAATATTCAATGCGTTACCCGCAAAACATTTTTAACAAATATTGCCAAAAATGTGGAGCATAAAAAATAACAAGGGCCAGTTACTACCCCTATTGTTCAATGAATAACTTTTGGTGTAATTCCTTATTTCGAGGCAATAAAGCTCAAATTTAAAACCAATAAATATAGAAAAAAAACAGCACGTGTCGCCGCAATATTTCTTTTTATTGTAACACTTGAATGGATGGAAATATTGGATTTATCTACCGAATAAATGCATTTGTCGAATTAAGTTTTCTATAGAAGTTTTTCTAAAATAGGGTAAGTCATAGATCAGTAATTTTAAATAGTCCTTGTATATAGAAACTGTGCCTCATTACATACATAGTCATTAATATAGCTTGATATCCATACATATCTGAAACACAACTATTAACTGTGCATATAAAATACACACATCAAAAGTGTCTAGGGATCAAGCATTTTTATGCGGATTTCTTGAGATTGAGATGTGGCTTTGTAATAAATTTATGATTTTATAAATTTATATGGATCCTTTTTGGTGCATTTCATAATTTGAATCAGGAACTGTGAATCAAATTCGAGTAAAAGATGAAAATCAGCTGTCAATATTTTCCCTATAAAAACATACAACGCATTGAAGACATTATTAGTGCTACTGTTTCCCTACTACTGATTAAAACCAACGTTATTATGGAGCGGCGACGTCATTTAAGCAGGGAAGAAATGCTCAGAGCCGTGGGAATGATAGAAGCTGGTTCCCGGCAACGTACTGTGGCTTTAGCTCTGAATACAAGTCAGAGTGTTATCAGTCGACTTTGGACACGTTACCGAAGCACTGGTACCGTGGCTGAGCGCCATGGAGGACGGTATCGCTGCACCACACGGAGACAAGACCGATACATTCAAATCTTAACTCGAAGAGCTCCAACAATAACCGCCATGATGTTAGCCGTGCGGCTTCATCACTCTTCAGGGAACTTAATTAGCGACCAAACAGTCAGAAACCGCTTGCATGAAGTGAACCTTCATTCCCGAAGACCGCTACGGGTACCACCTATAGCAATGCACAATCGTAGGATTCGATATCAATGGGCTCTTGAACACAGAAATTGGGCAGAAGAACAATGGCGTTTCGTGTGCTTTTCTGATGAGTCTCGTTTTGGTATGAGACCGGATACAAGACGTATACGACACTGGAGAACCCCTGGACGCCAACAGCGATTAAAATCCTGCCAGGAAGTCCATCCTTATAGTGGTGGAACCATCATGGTATGGGCGGGTATTTGGATCGGCGGAAGAACTGAGTTGATTTGGATCAGAGGCAACCTCAACGCTCAAATTTATGCTGAGACGATTGTATCAGACGTCATCGTTCCTCTACAAGTGCAAATCGGTCCCTTATTTCAGTTAATGCATGATAATGCACGACCGCACACCGCAAGAGTTGTAAGACAGACTCTCGCCGCAGCTAACATCAATGTCCTGCCCTGGCCTGCTCAGTCGCCAGACTTGAACCCGATTGAGCATGCATGGGATATGCTACAGAGAAGAGCTCTGCCGAATATGGAGGGTATCCAGTCGCAAGAAGACCTTTTTTTGTTGTTGCAACGAACATGGGCGGCCATTCCACAGCGTGATTTGGATGAACTCATTTTGAGTATGCCAAACCGTTGTTCTTGTGTTGTTAGTGTTCGCGGTAGAAACACGGATTATTAATTGTTTAAGTTACCCAATAAAATTTTAAAGAAAACTGTTATTTCAGTCTTTTTTTCGAACTTTAATGTTAGTGGTTCAAATGTCAAAAATCCCTTTATTAGGAAAATGGCAAATTTCTTTATTAATGCAAAGGTGACTTGGTTTATCGTTACTGTGACAAACGAAAACACTTTATTTGATGAATCCTTAAAGAAAATTTTAATTAATATCAATCAGGAGAAAAGTTATTGCAAAAATATATGTTGATCCCTAGACACTTTTGATGTGTGTATTTCCGACCAATAACATAACAATACATAGTCATTCACTACCTCATCTTATTATAGTAACTGACCCCTAACTAAGTTCGAAACTTGTATCAATAAGTTAAATAAATCCCCAAATATGGCTCGATTGGAATCCTTTTATATTTTATCCTTCTTTTCCATAAGGAATACCAAAATGAAAATCTGTAGAGCATAGACAAAACAATATACTTACATAATAATTTGCGATTATAAATCAATTACTTTTTAACAGTAGGTATAAAGATACAAGATAGATTTTATGCAATATCAACTTCTAATAAAAAACATAAAAATATCGCAAAAAAAAACGAACAAAAAGCTCACACATGTCGCCAATATTTATTCTAAATAGCAAGTCAAATAACAATATCACACAATAATTGGATCCATTTTGCATTATAGCTAACCCAATTATAGGGATGCATAATTTATGTTTTTATTATACGATGCACCCCATGGTATAAGAGTTAAATATAAAATCAATAATAGATGCTATGAAAATCTATTTAGTATAATCCTATTTAAATAAATATGCATTTGAGAGTTTTGCCCTTCTGTTTTAATTTCGGAGCTTTTTTGCCCTGTTAAAAGGATATTGGCACTGGCAATCCGGAGTATATTTTATTGATTTATTATGATACTTCAACATCATCTAAATAATAAATTACAAATAATAAAACTTATTCTCGATAAAAACCTCACATACTGATACATATTTAGTCTGATAATAAGTGTTTATGAGCTTTTGTAAGAACTTTGACGTAAATAAACTACGTTGGGAAATAAAGCACACTCATTGGAATCTATATTCTTTAATTTTAAACAGTTAAAGTAGTAAATAACCTTCATATCCCGTAATAGCTAATAACAAGGTTCAAAATGCAAATAAGTAGTTTTGGAAAACCCTCGACTATCAAACCGGCTGAACTTCTACAAGTGACACGCTTTACAAACAAAAGTTTAAACACGGTTAAAATTAATCTAATATGAACTCTATCAGTTAAAGAATAAGATTTAAACTAGACGCAATTGTTAAATTGTCAGTTGTTGGATACTACTGTCATCACCAGATTCGCCCCTTTGTTTGAAAATATATTAGAATTATTATTATAAAGCTTCTTTAAACGAAGGTAATAGACAGTTTGTCTCAATCACGATATCTCAATTTGCAAGAACATAGATTACTAGCTGTGCCCAGCGGTTTTTCCCGCGTGGAACCTTATCCCGTGGGAATTTTGGGATAAAAATGTGTCCTATGTGTTGTTCCTAGGTATGAGGAACATCTGTACCAAATTTTTTAAAATCCATTCAGTAGTTTTTGCGTGAAAGAGGAACAAACATCCACACATCTAAACATCCACACTCACAAACATTCGGCTTTATAATATTAGTAGGATATTTCTGGGAAGAACATGTTTCCTTTTCTTTTAAACATGGTTTTTTGAATTTTGGAAAGAAATAAAAACATAGCAACGTGTTAAAAATTATATTGAGAGATACACAAAAGGCGCCGTATTTAAACCATTAATAGATTCCTGCATTGTATTTCTCGAAGTTTTAAACCAAAAACACGGGCAAGGCAAACAAATCGTGAATTTAATCCATTTGAAATCCCTATTATTATTTCACGTAACAAAATAAATCAATACAGAGCACAGTTTGGCAAAACTGTTGTTGTAAATTGCCAATATCATTTAAAATATCAAACACGTGACGAGTTTAAAAGCATTAGTTGCGACTACCCATTATACGCCCTTTGCAACCCCGTTTCAACATTCTGTGAGATTGGGGTAAACGTGCCAATGTCATCTAGTTAGCAGCCAGTATATATTGAACTGTTTGAGAATGTTATTTGTAATATTGCTAATAATTTGCTTTAGTATAAAAACGGTTAGAAAGAATTATATTTGTGATAATCTCCTTCAATTACAAGTGGAATATGCTCATTTTAGCTCGCAAAATACAAAGAAGAAAACTCTTTTAATGAAAGCATATCGAGACAACGATGATTTATTTTATAGATTTATTCTATTTATTGGTATAACTATAAGGGAAGGTTCATATCTAACGGAACATGCGTCGCGTATTATCGGTCGCGTAACGCCAGAACCATATAGAAAAACACTTCTCAACGCACTAACGTATAATCGGTTGAGTGTGAACGGTCAAGTGTTTTTCTATACATTTGTCTGTTCTGGCGTTACGCGACCGATAATACGCGACGTATTTTACGTCAGATATGAACCTTCCCTAAGTCTAATATTTGGTTTAACCAAAAATTTCGTATGCCCTCTGGGTTGTGGAGGTCATGGTAGTCGCTTTACATAAAATACTGACACTCCGCCAAATCTGGTTAAACTGAAAACCGATCCCTAGATAGACATGGGATAAAGGTTCGGAAAAGAAGATTATATTTATTGGTTTGTACATTTTTAAGCGTCAATTTTCTTATATTTTAACTTTCTAATCGAGGTTAATTACACGACAGGGTTGCAACTTATCATCCAATAACCTAACTTATCTAATAACTTAATATAAGAGCTTTTGTTTTGTATTAAAAGTAATTTGAAATCAATTTTGTATTTCAAGATATAAGTGATGAAATGACTTTCAAATAAAACGATCATTTAGATAAAACACGCCGCCCACCCAGGTACATTTATTTCTGTTATAGATAGAGTTCGTTTTATGATTATAGTTTTGTGCTATGCCTATGTTGACTTCGTACAATTAAGTAACATCAATATTAAAACTTTTTTATGGCTTTTAAACTCTATTTTCCATTAAAAGTTTATGGTTTTAGAATCAAATAATTATAATCGAAAAACATATACTTTGGAAAGACAATACTAAAACTTTTTAAGTTAGAATATTTGTCTATAATTTCAAATCTATTTTTGATGATGCTGTACTAAAATAAAATCTGCATTTACTCATAGGTACCTAAAAAAAGGCGGTTGCTTGTCATCCGCTTGAATGGATGATTATTTTAATATTGTATTCATCCTATTATAATATTATATTCATTCGATTCCCGTGCGGGGTGTATATTTGTGTGAACCACAAATGTTTGTCTCGGTCTGGGTGTGTGTGTGTGAATGAGTGTGTGCGTAGTTTCTGATACCTTAGATACAAGCTTCGAGCTTAGGGGTCAGTTACTATAATGAGATGATGTAGTGAATAATTATGTTATGTTATTACCGTACGACTAGACACTTCGTAAAAACAATGCATTTTGTAGGCATGAGTAAATGCAGATATGATAAGTAAATCAATTGTAAAGATTTTCGTACTAAAACGAAAACTAGGCTAAATAAAACCCAAATAAACAACTATCAACATATCAAAGGTCTCAATAAACTGGCGCAGCACACAATAGTGCGATAACCCTCGATGTTCCCAAGGGGAGAAATCTGTGACAACATACATAAATGACACGATGTACTGAAGTAGCTGTAAATGGTCTACAAATATATGCATGGATTTGCAATATTTATTGTGATAACATAATGGTGGAGGGTATCTGATAAAGTGTAGGATATTCTAGTAAATTAATACGTTATTGTAACTGGGAAAGTTTGTGAGAATAGATGGATGGATTTATCACGCAATATTCTATTAGTTGTGAGTATCCTATGTAATATACTATTAATCCCAAACTTTATTCTTTATTAAAACGAAGTAAATATCGTTACTACTACTAAAATGATTAAATTTTGGAACAAATCATCAACTATTAAACTTTTTTCTTGATTCCAGAATTTTAACCAACAAAATATCCCAAAGAACACACGTCCGAACGATTACACCAACATCAGTCTAATTCATAGCCAATAACACTAACCTACATCTAACCAAAATACACGTTACCCAACAAAATATTCTTACCAACTTCTTCATCCATTGTCTAGCAATTGCTTTAAATACTTTAAAACTCTCCAAACCTATCTTTTTTAGGCAGTTTGGATCCAGTTGCTACTCACCAATACTTTGATTGTATTCGTTCGTACCAATATATGTCCCAATATGGGTCACAAATTCCCTAATTCTTGACCAATGAAACTTTTCAATTAACAATCAATTTACATCCCACCAATATACCATACATTCAACAAAATATTCGCGCCAACATATGGTCCCAAATTCCCGTGACATTCACATGTGTCACTCCCAAATGTGATAGAATCGATTTCACGGGACAACGTGACGCAGTTAGGAGGAGTTTTAATTAATTTGACAGAAGTCCCGTCACCCACACATAACGGGGTTAGATTAAAACCATTGTTACGCAAAAGGTTATTTGCAAAGTTTTTTGGTGGGAATATGTGCATATGTAGAGGAGTACTTGTCATATGGTACTTTGAGCTGTCGTTGCATATTGAAGTGTCGTAGGGGTAGAATATTGAAAAATATTCTACCCCTACGACATCAATACAATCGTACTTAATGTTGAACAATAAATGTTTCTAGACACACCCTTAGCGGATACATTTTTGAAAATCCTTCCTATAACTAATTGTAAAAGGTTTTAGGCTGAACCAGATTTGGCAGAATATTAGTATTTTATTTTTGAGGTGGAGCAACCGCAGCGGAGGCATCTGCTCAACCCAGATGAAGATATCAAACTTATATTAAAGATTACGCATACCTATTCACTAACATCATCCGCGAGACAGAGAGGCTTTTAGAACATACAAACTAATACTTTAATTGTGATGTCACTTACCATCAAAGCAAGCGTATTTGATGTACACAACTCCTGGCGCCCACCTCGTAGAGAGAGGGAAGTCCTCAGCCAGCACGAAGTTACAGTGATTCACTCCGGTACATCTGTAACGAACAAACAAACGCATTTTTAATATATTCTCATTATTATAATATGGTTCTCTCTATCCAAATGTTGCCTGGAAAAGCACTCAGCAGGTGACTAAGGCCTGTTTGCTCTAACTCAGGGTAGGCTCGAGCCCCTCGGTGGGGACATATAGGTATGAGCTGATAATCTAATATATAAAATTCTCGTGTCACGGTTTTCGTTCCCGTACTCCTCCGAAACGGCTAGACCAATTCTTATGAAATTTTGTGAGCATATTCAGTAGGTCTGAGAATCGGCCAACATCTATTTTTCATCCCGAAATTCCCACGGGAACGGGAACTACGCGTGTGAAACCGCGGGGCGCAGCTAGTAATGATCTAAAAATATGAAATGTTTGAAAGAAGAAAAAGTTAACCTACTGGAATTGCTACATATTTGGAAAAATAACACTACGGAAACCTACACACATATAAAATGAGAGTTTCAAAACGTAAAATTCCCAAAACGTAAAATATGAAAAGAAAGGGATTCAAACAATGAATTAAATCCCGTTATTTCAATATAAATAAGTCACGAAGACGTCAAGAATAGACAATAACAATAAAACGAAATTACTTCGTCGTCCTAATGTGGCTGCCTGTTACACCGTTACGTAAAATTGAACTCGTATATTTGTACAACGTTAGTATAGTAGTTTGTTTGAATTGTATGACGGTGTAAATGTTTTAAAGTTATTATGATTTATATTATAACTAAATGTTGGTTTATAATGTTGTATGAATATAAACAGATGCATGAATGCGTCCTGCTCGCTCGAATGCAATGGCGAGCGAAACGCATTATAATTTACGCAGGTGCGACAGAGATACATAGCTAAAGGTCAACGTACGATATTTCGTGTGAATTACGACCGCGCTATAATCATTAATTTTGGAATTAAGTGTAAATATAACGGTTTAATTCCTAGATCAAGCAAAACATTCTACTATTTTCCTAACGTCTACTATTTTCCAAACTTTGAGACTTGAGATCGCCAACATTCATAGGAAAAGCGTGGTACGTACTCGTACTTACTACTTACTATTCCTCGTGACTGAACAATTATCATCAGGGCTTTCTAGTGCGATCTTAAGGGGCCCCGAGAGGGTCAATACTTTACGCACAAAGGATCCAAACTGGAAAGGTTTAGTAGCGAACAATTGCTCACTTATAATTACAAGTAATACTTACTTGTGATTGTAAGTGAGCAAACTTTGTAGCTGTACGTATAAGACGTAAAGGGAAAAGAAATGGGACAGAAATCGTAGACTCGACGTAGGGGTAATAGAAGCGAGACAAGGTTCTCGGCTCGACGTAAAGGGACTCGACAAAAAGGGAATATATCAATTCGTACTTGTGTGTAATACTTCTCATTTCCTTCTTCCTAAAATATTGATTTCCAAATCAATATTAATAAATATTATCTACATATACAAGCGACCCCAAACCCGCAACTTCCCCAAACAAACCGTACTTCCGATTTAATCTGAATTTCATCGAAAGTATTCAAATTACATAAAAGTACACGTGAAGATAACATCAGTTGATTTCCACCTTTCCCCACGTAAGGCAGTTGCGTACTTTACTGTTTTTATCGTGTACAATCGTGTGCGAAAGTGGTGGATTTAAAAATCATGAAGTATCAAAATGCATGCAAATGTGTCGGCTTTTTGTAAGGGCCTGTCCATAAACTGGAAAAAATAACATTTTGCAGTGTTTTTGCGGTACTATTTAAAATTAAAATGAAAATGCACGCTAATGTGTAGTTTTTTGGAAAAGAGTCTATCTATAAACTAGAAAAAATAACAAGTAACATTTATGTAGTGTTTATGCGTTCAATTAGTTAGCAAATATATTCATTCAAAATTCTCACCACAGGCACAGCTGATATTTGTTTCTATAGGACTGTACCGAACCATAACTTTAACTAACCCAACTGAGCTACCAAGGCTAAAGAGCTTAAATGCTAGGCTTTACGGTAGCTGGTTATGAATAATATACTTTACAAATCATTATTGAGGTGAAAAACACACCAAAAATATGTTATCCAACAATACACTTTAGTCTCTGACTGTACAAATAAAGGTATACACAAAATAAATCAAAGAAAAACATTCCTTATCCCCACACATTAAAGATCAATATCGAAAGCAAACATTTTAAGTGCAGGAAATGATGAGGTTACTTTTTAATGATTAATGATTTACTGTACAAGTATCGATGGGTTTGTAAGAACGATTGATCTTTAAATAGGTACATTTGATTTGTATGAAGTTTATTGCGTTATCATATTTTTGATTCGAAGATTTATTACTTGTCTTTCGGAAGCTGAATGTAATATTTCTTTAATATAAATGTTGCTAAGTCTGTTTGTTGTTCACGCGTTTTTATACACGTCATCGGATTAGTATAGAATTTAGTATTAATCCACGTTTTCTTGTGTTAAAAATTTACAGAACAATGCTACAGCTTCGATAGTGCATGTCTGTGTGCCCATGTGGCATTTATCCTCAAACAATGGCCCATCTTTTGACTTGCCATGCGTGTCCCTATACCTGCACACGCGCGGACCTTTACAAGGCCACTGATAGTGCCATATCGGTGGCCGAGTTCTGATCCTCACAAATATTAGTCGACACGCAAAGAAGAAGAAGAAGAATGGTTGTGTGAAAGAAAATTCGTAAAGAAAAATAAGATTTCGATGTGATTTTCAGACTGACTTTCGACCAAAAGCTATTATAGATACTTTCATCAATCATTTCCTTTTGAGCAATATACATATATGTATTGTTAATGTCCAAACTCTCAAAATGTTACATCCATATTACCTATAAATCAATCACTCGATCATCTTCATATAGCATCGGATCCCTATGCTAGATTATTGCCGGGATATTTTCGTTTGATGTATCGTTTCATAAAAATTAAATTGAAAACCGCGACAAATTCCCTTATAAGTAGTGTAGTACTTCTACTGAGGGCCTATTTCACCATCTTCAAGCAACGTTCCGAGTACGAACTCACATGTTTTGTCTTTGTCACTTGATATAAAGTAAGAAAGAGACAAAACTAACATTACTTTGTGAGTAACGTTACTTGAAGGTCGTGAAATAGGGCCTATGACTTTTACTTCAATGTATAGTAACAGATTACTAAATAGGTGTAGTGATCACATAAATCAAAGAAATCAATACAATACCCCAAAGTCAATACTTCAAACTAACAAAATATTAAAGAGAAAACCCCGTCCACACCCCTGTAACCCTCGAAACAATAAAACAATTACGCTCGCACCTGGCCGATATATTGGAATTATTCAATGACATGCGCCATTGACCACTAATAGACAATAGTTTGGTAAAAGAAATCAATATATAAATAAAACGGTTAGTTTTATTATAGGACTAAGTTCCAGAAACTATATTATAGCTAGCTAGTCTTAGTTTTTTTAGTTTTCCTGGAAGTGAACATGAACAGGATAGTTTGATTTGCTTTGAAAAATGCTCTACCAGTGCGAATTTCGTCAAAATCGCTTCAGTAGTTTCAAGATTAAAAGACAGATAGACTAAACTTAAAAATCGATATTACGTAGGTGAGTTAATTTCAACAAGTCCCCAAAAATCTTCATTTCCGTGGATTTTTTTGTTTATAAGTTTTTTTCAAAAATATTTAGCGTTTATTATACTTCTTGATAATGTATGTTTTCTTGCTTATTATCAAGCTGATTACTTAAAAAACTAACGAATAACACAAGTTTAAAAATTTCATGCCACGGCGATGAAACATGCGTGCACGGCAATGAAACAAGCGTCCACGGCAATGAAAGAACTGTCCCACGGTAATGAAAGAATCACCACGGAAATGAAAATCCATACATTAAACAATTTTTTTATATACATTAGTATTATATTATCCTAACATACAATATATACACGCCTGTCTCCGAGAAGGAGAGGCACAGACAGGTTATCTACGCCACATCGAATGATAATAATTGATCGAATTTCTTTATAAGATTAACATAAAACCCCTATGATATATGGCCTAAAGATTGGAAAGAATCGCTTTTGATCCCCCTGCTCAAGAAGGGGTCCACACAATTACGTGCCTTATAAGCATGCTTTCATCATACGGTCTGCTAGTTTGCTGCTAGTTTGTGTGGGTGGATATCGGACTTCTTGCGGGATCGATCGATACGGGTCGTTCCTGATGGATGCTCGTCCGATCAAATGGCGATTAATGCTGGTGTTCCCCAAGGGTTAGTACTCATTGCAACACTTTTCCTGTTGCATATCAATGATCTGCCAAAGCCCAGAACCTATGAGTATGCAAATGATTGCACAGTTGTAGAGAATTACATATCCATCCCGCGTGCTAGTGCGGCCGAGACACAGTATTTAACCCTTAAATTGGCAGACAAAATAAATCTCAAAAATATATGTTTTTTCGGTGGTTTCGGAACATTTATGAGTAAATTAAGCTAAAAAACGTATTTAAAAAAATCTGAATATATTACTTTTAAAAAAAACCTATGTATATCCTGGTATACACTGCCAACGGCATAAAGACATAGCTCATTATTTTGATGTATATTGTGGCATACATTGCCAATATACGGAAGTCACTAATAAGTTAAAATAAAACTGTAAATCAGGAAAAAAACGTTATTTTATTATGGGGATAATAAATAAAACAAGAAACATTTTTAGTATGAAACCAAAATTGTCAATTTTGCGGGGTCACAACTACTCAAAAGGCAATGACGCAGCTGACTTGCTGACTAGGAGAGGAGCAGAAGACCAATTCATCGGACCAGAACCTGCTATACCCATTCCACCTAGCCAGCAAAGATCTTCGATAAAAGAACATACAAATGAAAATGCATACACCTATGGGAAACAAAAGAAAAGTGCATGAAACAGTGCCTAAATCAGCACCATCTAAACCAACATACTGTAAGGTTACAACAGACTGACTAAAAATATCCTCAAACTGGAAAAAATACAACTCTTGACTAGTTACACTGGTTGAACATAGACTCTACACTATAGGAGTCACAGACAGGCCGCTATCGTGCAGGGAAGAAGAGAAAACAACCGCAAAAGTCATACTGAAATGCGAGGCGATGCTGGACATCAGACAACAAATCTCAACCCACAGAAATCGTACCCAGGAAAGTTCCTGAAACCACATAAGTGGCCCAACTTGCTGGAGACACTAGTGTGATTCTAAAAAATACAAACAGCTGATAGCAAACACAAAGAAGACCTAAAGGCTTGAGATATCTGGTGAAGAGTGGTAACATAGTTGTATAACGAAAGACAGCCTTACAACATTGGTAGTTTTAGCTTATTTATAGCTATAATTACTGTTGGCTGTGTACATGGTCTTTTGGATCTGTTTTTCCTGGTCGAACTGATGATAAGTGATGTTGTTGGAGTTGAAATACTTGCTGGTGATGCGAAAGTAACCGAGGAACGACGGCAACTAACCGTATTATTGGGTTCTTGTTGGGCTGGGATAAATTTCATAAGTTTTAGGTGTTAGACGAATACTTTGACTTTGATCATTGCCACTCTCTTCCTCAGAGAGTATTATGCATCTTTCAAGAGAAACTATCAATAGAGGGAGCTGGAGGAAGAGGAATAGGACGGAGCATGTCCTGAAAGATCTTTTACGGTGCCAGACTTTACACTTCGCTCAGAAGGAGCTTTTGATGCAGACACAAATACAATTACTCTACCACCTTGTGTTAGCAGCCTTTGCTGATGACAAAAAAAGCAAAACACCTAAAAAAAATATCCTTCAATTGGCACTGTATTTCACGACATACAATTTAAAACGCTATGAAGTTGGCAGTGTATAACGTGACATACAAGCAAATTTACATATAACTTTCTATGAAATTGGCAGTGTATGTGGTGATAAACATTAAGTTTGATGATGAATAAAAGTATGTTATATTTATTTATTTATATTTTTGTATAAATTAGCATGTATTATTATTTATTGACAATCGAAAAACTAAATAACACCATGAGACACATATAATACCGCCGAAATAAATAGAAAATAAAGGATTGTCAACTTGCTGAGTGTCATTTGTTTCTTCCTACCTGCATTATTTTATTTTATAATATTAAAAATGTAGTTAGGTCTATGAATTATTTTTATACAAAATTCTAAATAATACTGTAACCTAAATAATTACTTATTATCTTAAAAACACTTATATTTATGAGCGTAGATTTTTTTAAATATTGTGTATATTGTGATATACTGCGCCAATTTAAGGGTTAAGACAGGCTAGGTCGATCACACGAACTTTTCCCTTCGGGCAGTCTCCGATTGGAGCGATGCCTGATCAAGTTCAATGCCTTGAAAACCCAGGCGTGTCTTTTCTCCGCAAGGAAGACGCTGTTCGAACTGGCTCCTATTTTCCGGAGTGCATCCTTACCTATAGTGGACCACCCTGACCTTCTTGGAATAACGCTGACCTCAACCCTCAATTTTGGTTCATACATTGAGTCAAAGGCTCAACTGGCTGCATAAAAGCTAGGCGTCCTCTCAAGGGTGCGACGGTACTTCACGTCAGAACAGCTGCTCCAACTTTATTAAGCATAAGTTCGGTCGTGCATGGAGTACTGTTCGCACCCTTAGGATGGATCAGCTAAATATCAACTTGAGGGGTTGGAGTCCCTAGAGAAGCGTACCAAGAGGCTCATTTCGTTCAGTCCCTTGTTGACTCGAGACTCCAGAGTTTTGAGCACCGGCAAAAAGTTGCTAGCCTATAGGTTTTTTATCGGATACATTTTGGAGAGTGCGCATCGGAACTACACCGCTTAATTCCCCCATCTCCGTTCTGCCTCCGAATGAGCAGGGAAACCGATAAACATCACCCATACATGGTAGATGTTCCATAAGCTCACACGAAGCGTTTCGCGTCCACCTTCATAATGCGAATAGCGAGAGTGTGGAACGTCATACAGCCTGGACAAGCTGGTTGTGGCGGGAAAGGTAGACCTACCCGACCTATCCGTTGGTCAAACCTGATCAAGGCAATAACAGGGCTCTCAATTACCAGCTCTGAGAAGAGCCGAAGACAGATAGGAGTGGAACGGCTGGTACACGACTCCATTACAGTGCATCAGAACGGACACGATCTTAAGGAATCAAGAAAAAGAGCTAGAAGGAGTACAGTAAATACAAATGAGTTATTTACTGTACTTATAAGTCTTTACTTAAGTCTTTTGTCGTATTGCAGAGATATTACTTGACGAGTACTGTACTGTCAATATTCGGTACACTGTATCACAGGTAAATATGTTTTCCTTGCCTAATCATACCATGGCGATGAAAATATAAGTCACGGAAATGAAAGACCTGGCCACGGCGATGAAAGTAATTTGTTTTAAAAGACACGGCAATGAAATTTTTTTCATTGCCGTGTCTTTTTTTTCATTGCCATAGCAAATATTTGCTATGGAAACCACGGAAATGAAAGCATGGCGATGAGAAACGAGTCGAAAATTTAAAATTACATAAAATCTATTAGGTATCCTAAGAACTAAACAATTCACAAATAAACAGAAGAGTATGGGCATTCTATCGAATGCTCAATCAAGAATATAAACTTGTTCAAATAGAAGTTATACCTATACACGGCGATGAAAGAAAAAATGTCCTGTAACAAAAATGGGATACACTTACATTTATAGCTTGAAAACGCAGGCACGTGGACACGTCCTTCCACGTCGAGCACTGAGGCGGTACTATTGGGCAACGTTTAGCACACAGAGAAGGAGACGCAAGTCTTTAGGTGGAACAATATGTTTAAAAATGTTTTTGACATGGCGATGAAAGGAAGTTCTGGGACAAATGTTTTTCTAGTAACCATTCGTTGTATTGTTTAAATATTTGATTAAGTGTATTCCGTAACAATACCTTAACTATCCAAGTATCATATAAAACTAGGTTTCAATGTATTCAACCAATAGGTTTTCATCAAGGAGGTATAATACACATCAAGGTGAGTTGTGGACAGACACGGCGATGAAAGATTTCGAGGTTTAACATTTTTTTCTGGAGTACCTATTAATCCCAGTAAAGAAATATTTAGTGCCTCATATAGGTGACTATTTCATCTAACTAAAAAAAAAGTTTTAAACATTATAACTATATTTTTTAGTACCGATTTCATAGTTGCCACGCAAATTTAGGCGCCGGGATATTCACTCAGGTACATATTTTAAAAGTTACACAACAAAAAAGCGTAACATGTAAAACATTTTCTTGAAATTTGGACTTTCAAAAAGCTTCACTGTTAGTTTCGACATTCTATCGTATTAAATCTAAAAAAATAAGCTAAAACTACTCCAATTTGAACCCAATACCCCAAAAACAGATAATAATCACATAATCAATAGTAATCATATTGATGGCGTGTCGAGTTTGACAGCCGCGTCATTACCGGCAATTATTATGCGTGTGCGCACCCGCCCAAAACGGGACATGACGTTTCACAAACATGGCGCCATTTCCGGCTGATTGTCACGTCACGATGCGCTTCCTGGTATGTCCCTAGTCCTTAAGTTAATCGAAGGGCCAGAGAAAGTGGTTGATAAGAATACAATTTTGGTGAGTGGAACACTTGATACGGGTAGTCACTATCACTACCCATAACAGCGATTCTTATTTCGATGTTTTCTAAAAAGCTTTGATTTTAATATTTAAATATGTATATTAATTTTAAAGTGGTCTCTATGTATATTATACCTATGTATATTATATCCGTATCACAGTTTCTATTTCTAACTAGAACGGGAGTAGTAATGTCTCGATAATTGAGACAAATGTAATATTATTGTAACAAAAACTTATAAATAAATAAAATTGAATTTGATCTTATTAGTGTCTAAGATTTGTAATAACATGTACTTAGCTTTTAAATCTGCGTGTGAAATGTGTATGAAATGAAATGTGTTCGCACCCGCATCTTACGCGTGGCATATTTTGTAAAATTAAAAAAGTTTTACATAAATATTTTATTACACATTTATATTAAAGCAACAGCTTATATTACAAAATTACAAAACAAATTATTTCTACAATCCATTTATTATTCGTCACCCACACAACAATAAGTACATTCACTCCCAAAAAAACACCACTGGCTCACAATAGCTTAAATTACAATTATTTGGTAGACTACCCATAAATGCAGTTGGCTATTTGCAACAGCATTTCATGCGTGTAATAGTGCAAGCCCTCTTTGGGCAGGATTTTGGGGAATCTCCCGAAATGCAACTTCATTTTGATACGGAATAATGCGCTTGTCATAGCGTCGAAATATTGGATATTGAAATGTTCGATTAGTTGCGAATATCCAGTTAATTATGGTATTTGATGGTTGAATTAATTGTTGTATCAGATATTAGATATGATAAAATACCTGGTGATTTAAGTGAAATTAAAAATGATGAAGATGTATTATAAAAGATAGTATTATGCACACACAATTTCAGTCGTCATTTAAATTTGCAAGTTATTTTTTTATATTGATCAATCAATACATAGTACATATAAAACAAAGTCGCTTTCTCTGTCCCTATGTCCTTATGTCCCTATGTATGCTTAGATCTTTAAAACTATGCGATGCGGTTTGTTTTAATAGAAAGAGTGATTTAGTGGGAAGGTTTTTAGCATAAATTAAATTTTATCCCCATATTCCTACGGGAACGGGAACTACGCGGGTGAAACCGCTAGTATATATATATATATATATATATATATATATGTATAAAACTCTGGTTAAACTAAAAACCGACCCCAAATAGACATGGGATAAAAGTTCGGAAGAGAGTTTCGGTACCTGTGTAGCTACGGTGGGTGATCTATTAACTTTATACTGCCCAAATTAACTTTATATAGCATAGCATTTCAAAAATGTTAATATAATTTTGAAATCCATAATTTTATTATCATCATTAGTAAAACGACAATTTCTGGAATCTGAACAGCTTAATCCGGGTTCAAAACTACAGGAATCTAAGGATTACTATTCTCATATTATGGAGATAAATGATTTTCTTTTGATCTCTTAATCCTTTTACATTTAAACTTTTAGAGCAGTTATGGAGTTAATTCATCACCGTTCTGTAGCAGATGGCAATTTGGTTATGAAAATGGGCAATAAAATGTTTAGAAGGGATGTCTTGTGGTATCTCGAATTAGACTGTAGAGAATATTTAGAGATTACATATCATTAAATTATAAAAATAAAAGAAAATTAGAATATTTAGAGATTACATATCATTAAATTATAAAGACATGTTCTGTGATAATATTTATACATACACTAGCGGCGCCCCGCGCTTTCACACGCGTAGTTCCCGTTCCCGTAAGAATATGGGAATAAAATTATGCTAAGAACCTTCCTACTGAATCACTCTATCTATTAAAACAAACCGCATCAAAATCCGTTGCGTAGTTTTCAAGATCTAAGCATACATAGGGACATAAGGACATAGGGACAGAGAAAGCGACTTTGTTTTATACTAAATAGTGATTGAGAATTTGGGTTTAAAAGTGGTGGAAAAGGTAAATGTTGGTTTGGGTGGCATGTGCATTACCTTGGTTATGTAGTTATGTGCAATTTTACATGGCATTCCTGTCAATCTAGAGGTCCCATGTTCTGTTCCTGAGTCGAGTGACGCCTAAATCCTATTTTTCCCTCTATCTAAGTATAGATACTAGACAATTATCACCAGTGAGAGAGATGCATTTGTTAGGACATATTTATAATAGCACTATAGGTAGTGCTATTATAAATATATACTTTGACGACCTCGATGGCAGAGTGGTCACCATGCCGGACTGCCATCCGTAAGGTTCCGGTTTCGATTCCCGCCCGAGTGTGTGCGTAGTTTCTGATACCCTAGATACAAGTTTCGAACTTAGGGGTCAGTTACTATAATGAGATGATTATAAAAAATAAAAAACTCAATCTATACTTGACAAACATCATCAGTGAGAAAGACGCCTTAATCCTGTAGTACCATCTCATAGGATGTACTATAAACGAAATGCAATAGCATCAAAAACAAAACTGACGCAATTCAGTATATCTATCAAAATCCTAAAATTATTGTGTGAATCACTATAAAAATGAATTCCAGTTATATCTCTGTCATGATTATTCAACACAAGAGACAGATCGAAACAATTATTCCGTCCTTCATCAGTCTATCTAGTTAAAACATAAAACTCAAAGCACTATAAAAGGAAAAAAACGAAACAGAACTAAAAATGGATCCGTTTGTTCACTGAGTTCTGAGCGAATTGTGTCAAGATTTGTATGCTATTGTCTGTTTGTTGATAGTGGAATACAGTGCGATACTTGTATATCGACGAATAAGACTTTTTTCAACATTTCTTTGTTTTTCTTTTGTATCTTTCGACTGTTGACATTGGAAAGAAATTAGAAGGAACAGAAAAATATGAACTTGATTTATTTATATGTATAAGTAGTTCTTTGTGAACACAATATTAAAATGGCATGAAAACAGTTACACAAATAGACAAGGCGTGTTTAACCTGGCAAGGGATATGTCTTTTCCAAAAAAAACCGGGAAAGAATACAAGAAAAATATGATAAAATTATTTTTGAAAAAATATTATACCACAAATCAGGGAGTCACCTTAGGAATTTCGTCCTAACATTTATACCTTGTACGCAAATATGTATAAGTACTTATGTATTAAAATATATCAATTTTCTATTCAAATCTAGATTAATCCTGAGGGTACTCGTCTAGACCGTAAACCCTCTGATTGCTAATTCAGACCAATTTACATCCATCCTACTAATATTATAAAGCCGAACGTTTGTGAGTGTGGATGTTTAGATGTGTGGATGTTTGTTCCTCTTTCACGCAAAAACTACTGAATGGATTTTAATGAAACTTTACAATAATTTAGCTTATACATCAGAATAGCACATAGCATACTTTTTACCCCGAAATTACCACGGGAACGGGAACTACGCGGGTGAAACCGCGGGGCGCTGCTAGTACATAATATACGAAAAACAACATAATAAAATATAATATCAGTTAATTCCATGATTATCTAGTAAATCAGTTCAGTATTACTGTAATAAACTTACACATTTTAACCATTATTTTTATACATAAACTACTTAATAGTTAAAACTACAACAACAAAACGTTACTCCACATTAATAAAGTTCTATTAAAATATTTCTAAAATCATGTTACGTTGAACAGTTAAGTCATTAAATCTCAATCGATTAGTTAAAGTACTCCAATTTAAACTACTCTGTACTGTACTCTGTTATTTTCAACCATTAATTACTTTACATTTCCTCTCTTAAAAACTATGCATAGAATGGTTTTTAATAACTACTTTATAAAGACGAAAAATGGACTTTAAAATGTACATTGTTAAGGTAGAAAATTCCTCGGTTTTCCTATTGCACAAAAAACAGGTGAAATGCTCAGAGCTTGCTTTGTTCGATGTTCAATAATTGCATTCTTTTGAGGAGTCGAAGTATTTCAATGTGAGATCTGTTTGTATGCAATCTGGTGTATGGTCTAAAAGATATTAAAACTTACTATTTTCATAATTAGGAAACTGAGCAATGAGTGGAAAACTTTTCCTACTACTTTAGGGGACTCTAAGGGCCTATGTCACGACCTTCAAGTTTAGTTACTCAACAAGTAAAGTTAGTTTTGTCTCTTTCTTACTTTATATCAAGTGACAAAGACAAAACATGTGAGTAGCTACTCAGAACGTTACTTGGTGAAATAGGCCATAACTATAATTACCTTTCGACTGTTATGTTTGGACACAGTTGCTTTAAAACTATTGCCCTGATTCTGAAAATTCTTTCACAAATAGATAGCTAAATTTTCACTGTAAATAACATAACATAACATAATCATTCACTACATCATCTCATTATACTCGTAGTAACTGACCCCTAACTAAGTTCGAAACTTGTATCTAGGGTATCAGAAACTACGCACACACTCATTCACACACGCACCCAGACCGAGACAAACATTTGTGGTTCACACAAATATTCACCCCGCACGGGAATCGAACCCGCAACCTTACGGATGGCAGTCCGGCATGGTGACCACTCTGCCATCGAGGTCGTCAAATCACAGGGTTATTCTGAATTTTCTATGAACATGCTTGGATTAACTTAATTACCGTCGCAGATATTTAAGCAGGACAAAGTAAGGGTTGTCTTAAACCGGATTTATCTATATAAACCCTGACGGTAACCCTTCTCATCAGGCGGGTCACGTCGGCTGCAACCGGATTTAGTGGCCCGTGTACCGGTTTCCGCTAGTTGACCCGGGTGGAGATGAAGTTTGTTAATTTTCCATGTACAGATAGTAACTATATTCAAATCTTATATCAAGTGTTTGTATGTTTATTTGGGTTAATTCTTGCAAGCGAAAGTATGCATGTATGGACAGATATTTGTTACTCTTTCACTCAAAGAATGCTCATTCAATTTAAGTGAAAAGTACAAATGATCCTTATAACCGGGAATAACACATGATACGTTTCGTTTCAAAATTCCACGGATAAGGATTAACATGGGGAAAATCACGGTATATATGTAGTTCTATATAAATCTTGATAACCCTTCTCATCAGGCGGGTCACGTCGCCTGCAACCGGATTTAGTGGCCCGTGTACCGGTTTCCGCTAGTTGATCCGGGTGTACATGAAGTTTGATAATTTCCATATACAGACGGTGACTAAAGTTGATTAACACATACAAATTGGCAAGGTTTTGTTTATCTTAAAATCTTCATATGTTTGTTTCAAATCTATCAATAAATAAATAATACCTGATCTCTTACATACATGTTTAAATGGGATGACGCTATGTGACGTCATTATAAATCCAATATGGCGTACTCACAAAGATGGCGAACTTTAACGAACCTCCATGATAAAGGTATTACTTAATTAAATCTTGTTTCGCGTTCAATTATTAAGTTTTCAGATAAAAAGTATCTTATGTGTATAAAAATCATTTTAAACACTTTTCACTGCGGAAAGGCAATGAGTGGAAAACTTTTCCTACTACTTTAGGGGACTCTAAGGGCCTATGTGATGGATCCTTTGTGTGTGTTAAGATATTTTGGTGGAACCAAAATATGGAGCATAAAGTCTCACTTATAGAGTCTTTTCTCTATCCTCCAACCATCGCAACCTTCCACCAATTGCTTTGTAAAACTGAAAATTATCTAGCTATCGTGTAGCTCAATAGATCCCGCCATTATTAATCCCTACTAATATTATAAATGCGAAAGTAACTCTGTCTGTCTGTTACCTTTTCACGGCTAAACTACTGAACCGATTGACCGGGGTAGCTTATGATCCGGGGAAGAACATAGGCTATGTTTTATCCCGAAATTCCCACGGGAACGGGAACTACGTGGGTGAAACCGCGGGGCACTGCTATTTTGTCAATAAAAATAATTTTTAACCCCGACGCAAAAAGAGGGGTGTTATAAGTTTGACGTGTCTGTGTGTGTGTGTGTGTGTATCTGTCTGTCTGTGGCATCATAGCTCCCGAACGGATGAACCGATTTGAATTTAGTTTTAAAGGGGTAATTTTTGTATTAAAGGGGACTTACGTGCGAGTGTTCTTAGACATGTTTGATGAAAATCGGTTGACCCGTTTAAAAGTTATGGGGGTTTGAAAGTAATTGTGTTGGGGGTTTTTTAAATTTTTATTAAAATCCATATTTCATAGTACCACGTGACATGTTGTAACGTAAAATGGCAACCCTATGAACGACATGTGAGTAACAACATTTATCAGGTTGGCAATACTCCAACCGGATAACCGGTTTTGAATCTATCATGGGCTGAAATTAACATTACTATAGAAAGCTTTTAACGTTAGCCTTTTAACATTGTTCGGGATAAAAAAGTCGCTCGTATATATGTGTATTTGGATATCTTTCTTTTATAAACGTTTTAGGTTATACTACTCAAAGCGCCATTGTTGAAGTAAGCTTAGGCTGTCTTTCTGATGATATTTTGTGCTATCTGGCTTATAATTTATATGTGCACTAATGTTAATGGTTTATTATTTTTGTATAAGTAAAGGGATAAAATATAACTTATACCATTCGGGGATATTAATAGTTTTACTAATAGAGGAAGAGATTGAAAAAGACTTCAAAAAATTCTGAGTTCTATTCTACATCAAATTTGGATCAACTTTTACTTAAGCACAGACTGTAGTAACTTTGTATGTTTAACAAAAACACAAACATCAAAAGACGGATCACAGAACAAATCAGTCCTTGGAACATTATAATTAGTTCTAAAACAGTTCTATCCTTGGTTTCAATGTCTTTGTAGCAGCCATAGATGGAGCTGACGCTAACCTTGGACACGCAAACACACAATTAAAGATATTAACTTTACATTCCATAAGAATTGTTAGAAAGAATTGTGAGGGGATTCTTAAATTGCGATTTATGATAAAAGAAATTGGCTTTCACATCTTATAGACCTCATACGTCATTTACTTAGATTAGATCGAAACTACGTAATTACGATGTATTTTATGATCCGTGATAATATATATAATATAGATAAGATGTACGAGTATGTTCGTTTATTCGTGTATTCATTCGATCCAACGTCAATTCTTTTTGGTAATTCTGTTTTAGTTGTATTCGTAACAGTCAGGAAAAAGTTTGTGCCCTAGAAAATTTAGGTTAATTCATGAAAAAAATGGACATTCGCCTAAATTAAAGATACTTCCTTGTTCGTTTTATGTAAACGTTATTTTACTTATACAATTCATGTGTGTCTAAACATATAAGACAATTTTCTTCGCCAATGTTTTTGAGTATACCATTATTGGTATACTCTTATTTATATAAACCACAAAATAACCAAACGGGAAAGAAAAATACAAACATAATCAAAGTAAAAGTGTCCAAATTGTTTAAAAACAACTTCCTCCAATAAAATCTTACACACATCAAAAGTGTCTAGGGATCAACATATATTTTTGCAATAACTTTTCTCCTGATTGATATTAATTAAAATTTTCTTTAAGGATTCATCAAATAAAGTGTTTTCGTTTGTCACAGTAACGATAAACCAAGTCACCTTTGCATTAATAAAGAAATTTGCCATTTTCCTAATAAAGGGATTTTTGACATTTGAACCACTAACATTAAAGTTCGAAAAAAAGACTGAAATAACAGTTTTCTTTAAAATTTTATTGGGTAACTTAAACAATTAATAATCCGTGTTTCTACCGCGAACACTAACAACACAAGAACATCGGTTTGGCATACTCAAAATGAGTTCATCCAAATCACGCTGTGGAATGGCCGCCCATGTTCGTTGCAACAACAAAAAAAGGTCTTCTTGCGACTGGATACCCTCCATATTCGGCAGAGCTCTTCTCTGTAGCATATCCCATGCATGCTCAATCGGGTTCAAGTCTGGCGACTGAGCAGGCCAGGGCAGGACATTGATGTTAGCTGCGGCGAGAGTCTGTCTTACAACTCTTGCGGTGTGCGGTCGTGCATTATCATGCATTAACTGAAATAAGGGACCGATTTGCACTTGTAGAGGAACGATGACGTCTGATACAATCGTCTCAGCATAAATTTGAGCGTTGAGGTTGCCTCTGATCCAAATCAACTCAGTTCTTCCGCCGATCCAAATACCCGCCCATACCATGATGGTTCCACCACTATAAGGATGGACTTCCTGGCAGGATTTTAATCGCTGTTGGCGTCCAGGGGTTCTCCAGTGTCGTATACGTCTTGTATCCGGTCTCATACCAAAACGAGACTCATCAGAAAAGCACACGAAACGCCATTGTTCTTCTGCCCAATTTCTGTGTTCAAGAGCCCATTGATATCGAATCCTACGATTGTGCATTGCTATAGGTGGTACCCGTAGCGGTCTTCGGGAATGAAGGTTCACTTCATGCAAGCGGTTTCTGACTGTTTGGTCGCTAATTAAGTTCCCTGAAGAGTGATGAAGCCGCACGGCTAACATCATGGCGGTTATTGTTGGAGCTCTTCGAGTTAAGATTTGAATGTATCGGTCTTGTCTCCGTGTGGTGCAGCGATACCGTCCTCCATGGCGCTCAGCCACGGTACCAGTGCTTCGGTAACGTGTCCAAAGTCGACTGATAACACTCTGACTTGTATTCAGAGCTAAAGCCACAGTACGTTGCCGGGAACCAGCTTCTATCATTCCCACGGCTCTGAGCATTTCTTCCCTGCTTAAATGACGTCGCCGCTCCATAATAACGTTGGTTTTAATCAGTAGTAGGGAAACAGTAGCACTAATAATGTCTTCAATGCGTTGTATGTTTTTATAGGGAAAATATTGACAGCTGATTTTCATCTTTTACTCGAATTTGATTCACAGTTCCTGATTCAAATTATGAAATGCACCAAAAAGGATCCATATAAATTTATAAAATCATAAATTTATTACAAAGCCACATCTCAATCTCAAGAAATCCGCATAAAAATGCTTGATCCCTAGACACTTTTGATGTGTGTATTTTCTCATCTCCCATGAACTGTTTAACTTACAAACAATAATAACAATTTCGGAAAAAATAAGTTTACAAAGAAAATAAACCCGTTTTCTGGTAAAATGAAAACGGTCTATGGAATGTCGTTACGATTGTTTTGGAGACGGAAAATAATAATATTTTATTTAACTTTGTCGCCAAAAACTTTGTGGAACAATTAAATAAACGGACAAACAAATTATAGACTAGTCGTTTAAGAAAATAGGACGTTAACTCTCTGACTTTCCCAATAACTACTACTGTAAAGGACCGGTTTTGTATTAGACGTAATATTAGGAGAATATATTCACATTTCATCTATACCATCAAAAGGATGTTATTAATTGCACAAGGCGTATTGAGAATTTTGTCCAGCAGTAGGACTAAATATTGTCAAAAAAGGCGCTTTTCATACATTTCTCTTTTTTATTTGGATGTCATCTAACATTAACCCATCGGGAAATATACACTAAAAGAAAACACTTAATTAATATTAAAAGTAATTTCCCAAATAATATTGTTTGTTTCCAATATTTAAATTTATTGTACCAAAACCCCAATTTGTAACATCAAATTATGTTTATTGCCGGAATTACCGACGCCATTGCCAACTACCATGACACATTAACGATGCAGTTGGCAGACTTTACGGAAAAATACAAAATACATGCATTTAGAAAAAACACAAAGAAATACAAAAATAACCGCGTTTATTTTTGAGAAGATTTTCAACTCTTTCAATACTACAAAACAGCTGATTGGTATGAGATTTGATATAGATACTCTGAAAATATGTACTAAAAATTGACAAAGAGTACATAATTCAGTTGGCTAATAGCAGCACAGCGCCACAATTAGGCGAATCCTCTAGCTAAGGTGAAAATTCTTCATATTTAAAGAATTCAGAATAAAATCATTATAATTAAAGAGTTTAGTAAAACAATATAAAAATCTAGACCAAGCACAAAAAAATATCTTTATAATCAGAAAAAATAGAGCTAAGCACACATTTTGGTTACAGGATATCAAAAACTGGAGGTAGAAGAAAAAAATAGCAAGACACAGAAATGTTACATTACAACAAAACCAAGTTTCAAATTCTCATCTCACCCATTGACAACAGAGGGGAGAGTGATCTCATGACATACAAACAATATCTTTTATATAATTAATCATATTAACGCCTCATGACTACCGACGTGATTAATGGGCGGAATCCTCTACTAATTAGTGACACCCTGTACATAAATAACGAAACATGATTGTAAACTGTAGTTAATAATCGTAAGGGAATAAAGGATGAGAGATTTAAGTACTGCCTGCCTTGCATGACTGTGCGTGATAAAATATATAGACACCACGAAATAATATCGATTTCGCGAGCATGACCAAATGAATATGGCGTGGTACGATTTGATAAAATTAAATATGGCGGCTATATTTATTATATTTTGACAAGTGGATGTCGATAAATAGCTATATCGATTTCGCGAGCATGACCAAATGTTATAAAATTGATTACGTGATAAAATTAAATATGGCGGATTTTTTCATCATATTTTGACAGTTGGATGTTGATAAATTGCTATATCTATCACGTTTTCTAAGTCATGCTAGCCTGGCTGGTTTCAGTGTAGGTATATAGATAGATAGATAAACACTTTATTGTTCAACTTACACCACATATGAAAGTACAAATTTCAAATATAACATTTTGACACTGTAAAAGAGTCGCACAATGGGCGTCCTTATCGCTGACAGCGATCTCTTCCAGGCAACCTTTGGATGGAAAATAATAACGTAAATAAAATACAGGTGGCGCAAAAAAAAAATGTTGTTTCCTTACTTGACTTTTTTTACTAATGTCACAAAGAGACACAATGTGTTTGTTTGAATCACAAGAATTAGTACTTCCCTGATAAAAAAAATTGCATTAGATAACCCTGTGTCAACGCGGGTAAAAAAAACGCATATTGTACGATATATTACTCATAATTTCTATAGAAGATAGGCTACTTATTTCTGTGCATGAAGTCTATCCAATAGATAGACTTCATGCACAGAAATAAGTATTCAATTTTAATTAAGAAACTAATATTAAAATTAATCTTTAAATCACCAAAATAACTTCTGAAGAACATAATCAATAAACCTTAGATATAAAACCGGTATAAACAGCCCATGAAATCGATATAAAATGTATAAAAATACCGATTACATCTGCATCGTGACATTGAATCGATTCATTGATGTTCCCATGGCGAGCGATTAAAATGGAACATAGGCGTAATCGATAAAAATATCGATTTACGCGAGTGATAGATCGATTAAGATCGAAAACAGTTTGATGAGTGCGTAGATATAAGACTTCGTGTGGAGCATGATTTGATTTTAAAAGTGGTTCAAATTATATCTGTTTGTTAAAAAAATTAAAGAATATAGATAAACTGGCGATGCCCCGCGGTTTCCGGTAGTTCCCGTTCCCGTAGGAATATGGGGATAAAATTATGCTAAAAACCTTTCCTCTGAAACACTCTATCTATTAAAACAAAACGCATCAAATTCCGTTGAGTAGTTTTACATACATAGGGACATAGAGACAGAGAAAGCGACTTTGATTTATACTATGTAGTGATGATGATGTATTTGGTAACCAGTAGTTCATGTGATAAATCTATGGGAAATTAAGAATTTCTATAAATACTAGCTGTGCCCCACGGTTTCGCTCAAGTAGTTCCCGTTCCCGTGGGAAATTCGAGATAAAAATCCTAAGTCCTTTTGGTAGTTTTAAGCTACCTCCCCAACAATTTTCAGCCAGAATGGATCGATAAATAATATTCTCACTCACTCGTGTATTTCTAAATTAAAAGCTTGCAGTTTTCACCACATTCGATGTTTCTAACCATCCACAATACATTGTTAGATTTAAAATATTTCAATCAAGTTTTTTTGCGTATTAACAACATCTGTGCATATAAAAACGAACGCCCCTTTTTATCCGAATTGCATAATACTTATTGAAAACCCTCAAAGTATGGCGTCTTAATGTTAAGTCGTAAGTGCATATAAAACATAGAGCAAGCAACATAAATAGACGGAATTATCTAAATATATTTTAAGAGAAATATTAAAAAAAATGAAAGACTATACGAGTGAGGAACATAAATAGACGCAATTTATTAAAGATCTATGGCCGATCACCATGTTGGATGCGCGCGAATAGAAAAACTGTTTATTTATTAGCGAAAAATGATATTTTATTATGAATTTCTTCGCAAGTGTGTTGAAAAACGTTGTATGGTACACGCGTGTATTGATGATTACTATCCTCGGCTATCTTCAGACCCTCGCCTGACGGCTCGGGCCTCAATAGTAAGTAAGTAATCACCAACTTACCTCGCTTGTACCATAAATAACTATTTTTTCTACCACATTCCTTCTACCCTATCTCCCGAGCTCTATAACTTAATATAAATAAACTACGCACTATGCCACGTGGCTTCCTATGAATGCGTTCCCTTGCCCTACATAACACAATGGTTTCCCATCTGACTGTCTTTACTTGTGAACCAAGTTTAGGGTCTATTCGGGATCAAATATATTCTAATATTACGTCCGCGGTTGTAATGTTTTGGTTTATTTTGAAAGAATTATGAGTGTATTTTAGGGATTAGCGCTAGTGGTCTGTATTTTTGGATTGTTACTATGTAGGTTGAGTATTTGATTGAAGTATTTATTTATCATCAGTAAGAGAAAGAGTCCTTTGCTGCGCAGAGGGATCTAAGGCCGATATACTCGTATGTAATTGATTAACTATCGCTTCATCTTTAGGAATTATTAGCAAGACCTCAAAACCAACTGACGACTCTTATTATCTCTAAAGACTCTCAATGTTTTTTTTTATTATTAATATTCAATTATTCAGATAACCAAGGATCCATTTACAAACATTATAAAATTAAATTAAATACATAGTGACAGATATAATATAAATTAAGTACATAGTTAATACAATATTAAAAATACGTAATCAATTAATTAAAATTAATTAATTAAGTTTTTGTTCCCCTCAAAAACTATGACACCCTTTTTTCTTTTTTTTATGTTTAATACTGGCATAATTGAGAAAAAACAAGGAAACTCTTTACAGCCTTCACAAATAACAGCATATAATTTTCTTTTAGCAAATTAGCACAATCTAAACATAACTTTGCTAAAAACCTAAAAACTGACTGTGACCCATTTCTGCTGTGAAAGAGTGTCATGACCTGTCATCTGTCACCGGCAGGAAGCTAGACTATTTGACATCTCTTTGTTACACAATTGGATAACTTCCAACGAGTCATTAGCCTTTGTTCACGAATTGCTGTTCACCTTTTGCTAATTTTACTAGTTTATCGGTCATTTTTGTCTGTTTATTTTATATCTAAAGCGTCGATGTAGTTTATACGAACAAACTTCTCTATTATGATATTTTTATTTGATAATTTTATATCTCGATTGTATATAAAATTATCAAATAAAAATATCTAAATAAAAATATTTAATAAAAATATATTGCGAAGTGACTTGGGCTTTTGATTTCCATTCGAAACGCGTTGGTTCGATCCCAGCCACGTATTAATGTGTTTCCGATCGAGGTTTTTCTCCATAATTATCATCCTCCTAACCCCTAGTTGACAGATGTTACTTTCGTTAGCTTGTTTCCTTTAACAAATAGTAAAATAGGTTTAATATTAAGCGTTTGATATAAAAATATTATACCTAGGTATATCGCAAGCGTAGCAGCAAAATACTAAAACAGAAAAGAATTCAAGCGCACATACCAGACAATTCTCTATGCATTGAACTCTTTGCTACAAATATTCGTTCCAATAGTGCACAATCGACAGACACTGAAACAAATATCCTCAAGGTATTCAGACTGGGAGAGGCTGAGAATCTATCAATACCTATTTGGTGTAAGTTCTATTGTTCAGTGTTGGATAAAATACAATGATATATTAAACTATAGATATGTTTTCTACAATGAAATGGGAACTGAAAGGCTTAGGTGGCTACTCAGCCACTAAAAACTCACCTATTGGTGAGTAGCCACCTTGTGATTTTCTTAGTGGTCATCTCAGCCAGTACTTTAACCGATTGTGGGTGAGCAAACCACTCCAATTTTTGGACGTCGTCCTCTCACCCACTTTATAAAACTTAACCTGGGAGACCGTACTAAGACTGTCAAATGTTACATTGTTTAGATATATCGCGCGATTTTGGGACTAAAGTACCAGGCAAACATGGGTTGTTAGGAGTTTTACATACAATTTTGTTCAAGTACGTAAAATCGTGCGATATATCTAAACAATGTAACATTTGACAGTCTTAGTACGGTCTCCCAGGTTAAGTTTTATAAAGTGGGTGAGAGGACGACGTCCAAAAATTGGAGTGGTTTGCTCACCCACAATCGGTTAAAGGACTGTCTGAGATGACCACTAAGAAAATCACAAGGTGGCTACTCACCCAGTGGGTGAGTTTTTAGTGGCTGAGTAGCCACCTAAGCCACTGAAATAGGGGATAGTTACCAACATTTTGTTAAGTGACCAACATTAACCAGTGTCATGAGTCTTTTGACTATGAAATTAATAGAAACCTAAAAAAGAGGTGATTACCAACATTTTGTTTTGTTAAGCACTAATCAATGTCATGACGCTACACTTCATAGGTAAATGCTGAAAACCCAATTCGTGTTTAAGGATTTATGGCATGGTTTTCTGATGACAGATATTCCATAAGGTGACATTTATTTTCCCACCTTTTTTATTTTCTTTCTCTTACTACACGCGCGTAGCTATCTAGTGCTTGCGCTGATTTTGAGAGACGAGTCTATGTTATAATAAGTCAGTGATAAAATCTGTTATTGAACACGCTTTTAGCGGATTCTCGGGTTTCTATACCTTTGTCGATGACAGTCTTTTGTTTATATTGAATAGATAGATTTTTGTATTGAAAGATAATATGGCAGTGTATGATATGATATTGAGTCTTTTGAAGTATTCCCATTATGAGACAAAGTGTTTATTGTCATAACTTGCTATGTACCTAGTATGGGAAAGTTATGTAGGAATAGGTACAAAGAATACCTACTTGTTATCACAAAATTACAATGGAAAAGACGGGAAAACTTTTGGGCACAGTTAATTCAAAATCAAAAATCATTTAAGTATACAATAATTAAGCACTTATGAATGTTGATGATAATCTACCATATATTTATTTATTTCAATTAGAACGGTAAAAACACTTACGATAATTAAAAATATGCAATACTAGCAGCGCCCCGCGGTTTTACCCGCGTAGTACTCGCTCCCGTGAGAATGCATAGCTCGTAGTATCATACAATCTCGGCACAATTCACCATCGTGTGTTAAAAAATTAAGTAACAGCGCCATCTATTGGTAGGATTTGTGACTACAAAAAGTTACAATAAAACATACGATTACTTATACACAATCCCATGGGAATTTCGGGGTAAAAAGCATCCTATGTGTTATTCCTAGTTATAAGGAACATCTGTACCAAATTTAATCAAAATCGATGCAGTAGTTTTTGCGTGAAAGTGGAACAAACATACAAACTTTCGCATTCATTATATTAGTTGGATCTTCCTATAGGTAATAGTAACGCGTACGTTATATATCTAATATATATCTAGTAACGTTACAAATTGTGTTCGTACAAAAACTGATTTGACAAATTGACCCAATTCAACACCACTGATTTCCAATAAAACCGGAATTGGACCAATTTGTGCAAAGAAAATTAGTTCTTATTCTCATATTTCTTGGGGGATATTTTTGCATATAAATTATTTTTAAGGAAAATAAAAAGTAAAATTAAAACACAATTACACAGTATTAATTAATTACTACATAGTATAAAACAAACTCACTTTCTCTGTCCCTATGTATGCTTAGATCTTTAAAACTACGCAACGGATTTTGATGCGGTTTGTTTTAATAAATAGAGTGATTCAGTGGGAAGGTTTTTAGCATAATTTTATCGTCATATTCTTACGGGAACGGGAACTACGCGGGGCGCCGCTAGTTAATTATAAAAAAACATTTTCTTTTACTGACTTGATAAATATCTTTGCTTCTGTAACTTAATTACATTCATGATATGAATGTATGTAATAATAAAGCAACACCACAGTACTATACTAGTTTACTAATATTCGATCCATCCGTGGTATCAGTCCAGACATAAAACTGAGGCGTCACTCCAAAAGTTATAGGCCAACTAGATTTACCCACTGGTATCTGGAATCGCTCCGTTGACGACTATTGTTGGATGGACGCCAATTCAACTGATCAGTTAAACTGATTCGTTAATAGCCACCTTTATACAACCCGTCATTTCTCTAAGTAAATCTAATTAATCAAGCACGTTATTTGATTCGTATTGCCATCAAACGTTCACCGTGTTCATTATGTAAATATAATACATATATTATCACATAATAGTTCTCCTCAATTAGTTGTACACTTGTACTGTAACTTGAGCCGGGTAATGGCCCGTTGGGATCACAGATTTATGTGGCTATGAATAGAGAGGATGGCATAAGCGGTAGCGAGAGCGGTATAAAAAGTCATTCCTCTTTGCGATATAAAGTTTCATAAAGTTGTGCATCTACTTCAATTGTTTTCAATTCTATTATATTAAGAACTACGTATATTAACATGTCATTATTTATCTGGGTTTTGTTTCATATGGTATGGCAGAGTAGAACTGTGATAATCAACAGGCTGTTTAGCGATAATTATTATCGATGTGAAGTAGCAATTTAAGCTACTACGTATCACATGGTGAGTGAGAAAGCCCATTTTCCCTCCCTTCCTCCTCCTGGCACTCATACTTTTTTAGTTCTAGGACCATTGGCGACGGGGTACTTACTTATATTGATATTGAAAAAGCATTATTAAGAAAAAAAATGTAGATTAGGTTCAAATAAAAAGATGAAGTATTTATTTGTTAACATTATTATCGCTTGTCAACCCGCTCTATTAATGAATGTACATTTAGAGCGCTTTCAAATATATTTTATTTCAAGACTAGTGCTTCGTTGGAAGTTGAGCTAATGATGGTACGCTTTATAAAGATTCAAATTTATGTTCCCTTTATGTAACGACCTAATTTATGTAGTTACTAGTTGGGTGCTGCGTAGTTGCTACTGTTTTGCTTGGTTTTTCATAAAAAAATATGGTTTTAATATCTTGTGTGCCGTATGACTGTAAAATATGTTAATACAACAACAAGGACTGACGGCTTAACTTGTCCTCTGAAGTATGGAACTCCCAAGAAATTCCTGGTTTATACAGGGTGATACCATGTTCCTTAGTAATATTTGCTGCTTAAAACATACACAATCGATTTCTCGAAAAAAATAACGAACATGAATTTTTTCAAAACTTCCGGGTTCGATTCCTGGAGAGGGTAATAGCTATTTTCTAAATCTGTAAATGCAGTTTTTGTTTTTACTAAAATCGATGACATGGTTCCTAAGACCAGATCTTTGTATCTCTTATAGTTTAAGACTTACCCCCACTGACCGTTCTATTTGGGACACCCTGTATATCAGACACTACTTACTTTTACTTATACACTACATTATATTATTTAGTTTCCATTCAGTCAGCGCAGAGTGCTTGACAACACACGCCAAAGCAAGTAATGTAATAACGAAATTCTGGAGTAACTCTTCCCAACTTCCAGTTTGTTATGAATTATGATGTAAAGCATTTCAGCGGACGATGTTTAGTAGAATTTTATGTTGAACTAAGTATTTGCGTCGTTTATGAGCCCATTTGGGCATTGATATGTAGATGAGATGAGTTTTGTGTCTAGAAGTATCTATAGGGATGTGTTTTTGAGTCTATAATCACATCCCTATAGATACTTGATACGTTTTAGGGTCGTTTTAGGGGACTATAAATAAAAACAAGTATTTATAAACGTTTTTAATTATAAGGTCCTAGATAGGTCCTATACTTATAGTGACATGACGCCAAAAGCCACATAATAAAAAAATGCTACACACACTGCAATTTTCACACAATATTTTTGATAAAAAAATATATTTGCAAACCAATTTCATACGAAAAACACATGTAAACAACACAAAAACATTAAATTAACATACTAAACCAAAGAAAAACAATTGTAATAAAAATAAATAAGCTAAAAAAAACAGATTATGGTGGAAAATATAATAAAATAAAACTGTTGATAGTGAACTTGTACAAACACATATTTCAATGACGAGGGAACATTGGTTGGCAAAACGCCAGGCTCCGTGCATCTCACGAGGACAAACAAATATTTTTTATACCTTCCGCGAGTTCCTATGTATACTTTTTGTTGGAAATAAACAGCCAGCGTCATATTATTCAAAATGGCGCTTTGTAATTAGGTTTTTCATAAAAAGAACACCTGTTTATTTGTAAGTCACACTCTTTTCTGTGCCGGCGCTCAAAAGTGGAAGCTTCTATTGTCATTTTGATTCTAATGTTATTTGCATCGACCAGAGAGAATCCTGGTCGTGATTCTTATTCTATGGTCATTTGGATACATTTTCAATAAACTGACAACCTAAAGATGCAATTACAGCGACGCTGTCACCGGCACAGAAAATATTGTGACACAATTATACTATGAAATTTTATAAAAATTTTCTAAATACGCCCTAACACTACGGCAGAATAAAAGCTCTATCTCATACTGATATGAAATGAATGTATCATTTCAGTACAGGAAAAATATAAGGAAAATCAAGGCAGAAAAGGCGTAGTCAATAGGTACGTTTGCAAAAACCTACTAAAAGATCACCCTGATTTATTTCACAATTGCGGAAAAATCGAGTAAGTAATAAAGTACACAAATTCAGCACTATTTCTTTACTTACAGTAAGCTAAAATTAAAACATTGATAAAATAAAAAAAGGATAGGCGAGATCCAAAAACGCATAATAAAAACGACAAAATACCCACACAAATCATCCTGTATTACCGATAACAAATCAAGTTACTGTAGAAAAGTAGGAAAAACAGCAGTTTATTTCAAAACTACTACATGTTTACTCACAACATCAAAACATACATGTAACAAACCGCTCTTATTGAGCAATCACCCAAAATAAATTAACCCAAATTGTGAAAAAAAAGAAAAATAAAGCAGTTTCCCGGAAACTTGTAAGGCTCAATATTACTTAATAAGTACATGGTAAAACGATCTCTATTTACAAACTTGTAGGGCACAGTATCCCATGCAGTGATAGCTATCAGACATGTATAGACAACATTACTTTCTGTGGTACAGTACTTTGTTTCTTATCTGTCGATTTGAATGTTTAAGGCAAAGGTGTAGACGTATGAATGATATAGTTTAACTATTACGTAATTGTAGATTTAAAGGTCTTTGATTCAATTGCATTCAATTTGTCGCACTTTAATTGAACCTACTAACTGATAGAGATACACAAATTATATGTTACTAACAGCGCCCCGCGGCCCCGCGTAGCTCGTAGTATCATACAATCTCGACACAATTCAAAATCGTGTGTTAAAAAATTAAGTAACAGCGCCATCTATTGGTAGGTTTTGTGACTACAAAAAGTTACAATAAAACATACGATTACTTATACACAATCCCATGGGAATTTCGGGACAAAAAGTATCCCATGTGTTATTCCTAGTTATAAGGAACATCTGTACCAAATTTAATCAAAATCGATACAGTAGTTTTTGCGTGAAAGTGGAACAAACATCCAAACTCACAAACATCCAAACATACAAACTTTCGCATTTATAATATTAGTAGGATAATTAATATCCAAACACATAATATCACACAATGCCATCTAGTCTAACTAAGCAAGGCTTAGATACTGGACAATGGGTAAACATACGACGATATTTTGAAAGTAGGAATTTTTATTCTAAGTTCGTACTTACAATAGACAAAAAATCGCTCAGAAGCTAACACACATGTTCATGCACCCAAATGTTTGTATTGAGCGAGAACCAACCGTAACCTTTGGCAAAGTAAATCTAAGCTTTACTTATTTAGGCGATGTGTGATATGTATCTGGATAGTATTATTTCATCATCATCAGCTCATATATGTCCCCACCGAAGGGCACGAGCCTACCCTGAATTAGGGTGATTTGGCCTTAGTCAACCACACTGGCCAAGTGCGGGTTGGTCGACTTCACACACAACCTTAGAATTTCTCCCCAGGTGTGTGCAGGTCTCCTCACGATGTTTTCCTTCACCATAAGAGCGTCGAAATTAACGTACTTATGAATTCGTAAATTGAAAACACATTGGTACGTGGCGGGACTGGTGGGATTCAAACCAGGCAACTTCCGATCGGAAGTCTAACGGCCTTAACCCCTACGCCACCAACGCTCTTGGTATTATTTATTCATGGATAATCCTCTTCTCTATAATAAAGACCTCATCCAAACATAACAGACTGCAAAATCCAAATTCCAACAATATTATCACAAAACACTTCCAATTTGTACCAACTTTGCACAGATTGGTTAAGTTCGAAGTTTCCTAGTTCATAATTGGAGTGTTACCATGTTTTTGGAGTTCGTAATTGGATTTTAGAACTAACAAGTTCATTTAAATTGACCTGTTTTATTTGAGTTTTAACCTGTCATGTTTAATAGGCGAAACTTTTCTGTGTAAAAATGTTTGTATTAAGCAATATTTTACGTGTTTCACGTGTACCATATCTATCATACAAGAAAGAGGATTAGCATGATCAGAATTAGGAATGAATTATCTTATGGACCGAAACATGAGCTTATTATTTCACCAAATTTTTAAAGAAAGGAGATTCTCAATTCGAATATTTGTTACCTCAGAACTCGATCCGTCTAACCGTCTATAAGGAACGAAATTCTTTTTTTTTTATGTTCCATAGAGACGTAGATTTATAGTAAATGGAGTCAGTTTTTCTAACCTATAGAATCACCATCTTTTCTGTACCGGTGACAGCGTCGCTGTAATCGCATCTTTTGGTTGTCAGTTTATTGAAAACGTATCCAAATGACATTAGAGTCAAAATGACAATAGTAGCTTCCAATTTTGACCGCCGGCACAGAAAACTTAGTGACTCTATAACCTACTTTTAATACCAACTGCACGCATCTAGAAACTGTTATCACTAGAAATTCATACTCATATCTTGCATTGTGTGTTAAAATGGAAAATGTGACTCTAGATACTCTAGTATGTCTATTAAATGTTCCAATTTCTATGAGAAACGAGTATCTCAAGCACTTCTTGGAAATGCATTGACAATACCCGACTACTGATTGCTCATTACTAGGGCTTCCGTTATCGTAACTGGCGCGATGTCACTCGTAATCAGTACATTGACTTAACCGATCAGTAAGTGGTGTATGAGTTTTAAGTGTGACAGTTTTTCTATTAGGGTTTAGAAAAGAAGTCGACTATTTGATAATTCAATCAATATTCGGAAGCATATCGTCACCAAGTTCAGCTAAGCGTAGCTTGTACTTATTATGGGCATTTGACAATGGAAAAACAAACATATATCACATTTTTAAGCTATTGCATAGCTTCTATCGAGGGCCTTGAGCGCGGGGACCGAATCCAGAAATTCCGTAACGAAAAAAAACCTCACGTTTTTATTATTTTTTTACCGAAAACTTTTTTTGTAAATTTTCTAAAAAGTTTTTAGTGTAATGTAGACAAAGTTTTTATTGTAAGGGAAAAGTCCCAGTTATCGTCAGGTTTTGCACTTGGCCAACTTTGCAGCTATACCACGTTGTAGTATATTAAGTTACAACGATCAAATTTTGGGACAAGATAACTGATTTATCACTTTTATCGGTAAATATATTTTTAACACTGATTAAAAAGAATTAAGTATAGATATTTTAGAAATTATCTAAAAACACCCAATTGTACCAGTATCCGTCAGATTTGTCCTAGCTATCGTCAAAATGTCCTAGTGTTCGTCAATTTTCGGTGCTAATTTGAACTCTACGCCAATGGATTTAAAGTAGTCATTTTCAATCATATTTCTTGTGATGTAGTAACTCAACAAAGGTAATGCCTGTTGAATGAAAATTTTAAAATTCAAAACTGCAAGCAAATTTCAACTGCTTTTGTTAAAACTATATTTTGGTACATAACATTACATACGGAGCCAAAACTGGACACTCACAGTGAGGTTAGTTCTCCAATTTAAAGTCGCCCAGCAAGCTATGGAGAGAGCTATGCTTGGAGTTTATCTGAAAGATCGTATTCGGAATGAAGTAATCCGACAGATAAACAAAGTCACCGACATGGCTCCAAGAATTAGCTCGCTGAAGTGGCAGTGGGCTAGCCACATCTGCAGAAGAATCGACAACCGTTGGGGTAAACGAGTTCTTGAGTGGAGATCGCGTTTAGGCAAGCGTTGTGTTGTGTAGGACGCCCATCGGCGAGGTGGGGTGATGTCATCCGCAAAGTTGCTGGCAGCGGATGGATGACATTAGCTGAGCTCAATGGTCAAGCCTGGGCTAACCTATGTTCAGCAGTGGACGAGAGCAGGTTGATGATGACATAAAATTGTCACACACCTATCTATCTTTATTTATTTTAAAAATCTGTGTAATGTAAGAATTATATACATTGCGTAGAACATTCAACACCAGCCGGCCTAGCATGACCGTGCGTATCGATAATGATAAATGATAAAAATTAAATATGGCGGCTTTTTCCATTGTATTTTGACAGTTGGATAGTGTTTTATCGTTATATCTATCGCGTTTTTGAAGTCATGCTAGCCCGGCATATAGTCGTTTTTTGCCCTTTCATCAAAAATATTATTACTCGTAGATCCTAGAGAATGAGTAAGTCTCTGAAATACCTACTGTGTCTTCAAAGTGTTTGCAGACGGGTTAGCTGACGATTCTGAAGAAACTATGAGAAAAGACAACGACCGCCAATCCTCAAAGGTACGGAATTACGAAAGTAAGGTCTACTGATACAGTCAGTAAGGTCAGTTATGTCTGTAAGACTTACGAGTAATATACTTGAGATGAAAGGCTGGTAATACACAGTAAGGCTGGTCCACCAACTTAAAGTCGCTCAGAGAGCTATGGAGAGGGCTATGCTCGGAGTTTCTCTGAAAGATCGCATTCGCAATGAAATGATCAGACAGAGAACCGAAGTCACCGACATAGCTCAAAGAAATAGCTCTCTGAAGTGGCAGTGTGCTAGCCACATCTGTAGGACAACCGATGGCCGTTGGAACAACGAATTCTTGAGTAGAGACCGCGGTTCGGCAAACGTCGTAGTAGGACGTCCTGTGGCTAGGTGGAGCGATGATCTGAGCAGGGTAGCCGGGAGAGAGTGGATACGACGTGGCGGCACAATGGCGCGAATTGGGAGAGGTATATGTCCACTGGACATATACCTCTCCCAATTCCACTGCTGGACATTGTCCAGCAGTGGACTAATACAGGCTGTTGATGATGATTATGATATTTGAGATGAAAGGGCCAAAAACGACCTTACGACTTTACTGGTTCTACGTGTTTGACTTATACACAGATTTTTTAATAACAAAATGTGAAATTGAATGTAAGTACCTACCAAAATTATATTCTTTACAAAAGCAGTTGAGATATCCTGCACCTGCAGTTTTTCTTTCTCCTTTAGTTTTTCTGTCAGAATATTTATTTTCATTTATCAGGCATAGCCAACTTTTTTGAGTTACTGCATCACAAGAAATATGATTGAAAATTACTACTTTAAATCCATTGGCGTAGAGTTCAAATTAGCACCGAAAATTGACGAGCTCTAGGACACTTTGACGATGACTAGGACAAATCTGACGGATACTGGTACATTTGGGTGTTAGAAAGTACCAATAGCTGACACACTCGAAATAAAATATAAATATGAATAAATAGCACAATTCAATGGATAATATCGAAAGATAATTAATTTTACTTTTATAAAAAAATAATCACACATACAAAGGCCCACCCAATCTTGCACAATGTAACATCGAACGTAGTGAGCTAGACTACAGATTCAATGGCTAAATCTCACAAAATTCACGAAATCTCAAATTGACAATTTCTATCGCTCATTTCTCCAAAACAATTGCAGTTATTAACACATACTGCTATTGTAATGATAGCAAAGATTACCATAAAGATGCTGTAATTAAAATTTTATATGAATATATTGGTAGAATTAAAATATGAATATTTTTCTATAATTTGACGAGTACTGGGACACTGTCGACATTAGGTGCCTTTCCCTTATGAAGTCCCAAGTACGACATCAAAATTTCTAAGGATAGGATTGCAATATGCAATACAAAAATAAAAAAAACAATTAGTTCATAAAATTGCTATGCAATAGCTTTACTGCCGCGGCAGTCCCCGAGTGCCACACGTTTTTTTTTTTGTAAAAGCATAGGTAAGTACTAAGAATCGATACAAAACAATCAATAGAAAAAGGTTCATGAACACAACAGTTTGTATTGAACAGGAATGGAACCCAAAAGCAGGCATGGTCACCACCAGTCAACACACGTCAAATAATCCATAATCAAATGAGTACCTATAAATTCCTACCACTTTCTTTTATGAAGTATCAATGACCACAAAGAAATTGTTGAGGTTCATAATATTGTATTCATTTCATCAGCCACAGAATAGATAATAGTATGTTACCACAGATGCGGTATTGATGACCTCATAACGTCATATTAACCTTGTCAATTACAAATTAAATCTTTTAAATACATCATAGTTTTGTTATTAAAGGGGTTAATACGATTTTTGACCTTAATTATTGTGGAGTTTTTGCTTCTTTTTGCATTATTATGAAAGCCGCGGTTCACCTCTCCGTTGTTATAACCGACTTTTCTCATTTCCTATGTTTGTAATAGTTCAAATAAAAATAGCAATATTTTCCGTCTGAGTAAAATTTTAAATCAATTTATAATAACATCTTTCATTTTCCAATATCTAAGCTTTTCCATCTGCCCTACTTTTAGAAATAGCAACTAAAACTCCTTTCAAAGAACTCTTTATTTGAAATTCTTTTCACACTTATGAAATTTTAATTTTGTTATTGGAAATTGTACTTTATTGCTTCAGATTAGTACTTAAAATTGATAGAAAGTCGTTGTGTAAGTAGCGGGCTTTAGAAATAGTTATTTGTTATACAAGAGTGCAAAGTTGCTTTTTAACCGGGGCTCTAGTTGAGGACCGAGCCAGCGAAGGATTCTAAAATTGAATCACGAGCGCAGCGAGGGATTCAAAATAAGAATCCTGAGCGTCAGCGAGGGACTCAAAGGAGCACAAGGTTAAAAATGTTTTGCACTCGAGTGCAACACATTATTTTTCATTCCCCCTCAGCGAGGAAATTACTAAATGGAAACATAAAACAATCACAATATTAAATGAAAAGAAAATATCAGGCGCAAAGCAAATAAAAAAATAAGTAAGTCTTGTACACCAAGAAGGTTCCGAGTTTGAATTTTAAATAAAAAAAAAAGTTGTTTAAAAAACCATCATGGTTTGTGAATTCAAAACGGTTTATTCCTATTTCGGCACCTTCCCATTTCGGCACCCTTGGGGTCATTGAAAAATATGTGGCATTGAGTAACAGTGTTACTTATCGGTATTTTTTTACCAATGTGTAACAATGAAATATGTGTACAAACGGCATTCGTTCTTTTTTGTCGGTGACCGTACCTCCGTTTATCGACGTCATAATTTCATGGGTGCCGAAATGGGAAGGTGCCGAAATGGGAATAAACCTTCAAAACATCATCACACTTAGTGCACACGATGTTCCCAATTCAAATTTACTTTAACCTCTAGAGCGCAAAAACGACTTTTACTCCCAGTTATCGAAAATGCCTTGGGTCCTGCACGGGCTGTCACAGCGACCCCGATACTTTCCACTCTTGAGATTAAAATCGACTTTTACCCCCAGATATCGAGGATTAAAAACATACTTTCCGAGCTAGTGGGATGAAAAAGTTTTTTTATGTTTCGAATTGAAATTTAAATTTTCTAGTGAGTAAAAAGGTTTCTTCGATATTTAAAAAGTTGTTAAAAGGTTTCAACCTATTTTTTTTACCTGATTTGATTAGTAATACGATTAAAAAAAACTCTCAAATAAATATAATATTTCAAAAATCTCTAACAAAAGTCTAGCTAGATATAAAGGAAATCGTATATCATCCATCATGGATATAATATTTCATACAAATACAAATAGATCTATTTACGTCACATCTTTTGTCATCGAATTGATATTAGGCCTCCTTTGTTCGAAATTGAGGTTTATGTCAGTCTAATAGTTTTATTGAAGTTGACAGGAGGGTTGTGACGGATACGATCGATAATCGAACAAGTTTGAATCATGTTTGGATAAAGAACGTGATTGTGAATTATTTGTTGGGATGACAGTTCCAAATTTGAATAGAAATTGAAATTCAACTGTTATTTTTTATTTTTTAATCTTTGTTAATTTACCCAATGGTTATTTAGCCAATTTCCTTTTAATAATCAATTTCCCATAAAATAATTTTCCCCAATTTTCCATCGTTTATCGTAATTTTATCTTCATAAAACCAATTTCCGTATTTGAGTGATTCCCGTTTCCCGATAACAAACATTTTTAATAATTATGGAAAACCAAACATGACGGGTTTAAGATCTCCTAAACGCATTAGGCAGCCGCAATTTTACCTTTTAAATTAAATCTTATACATAAAGCAAGTAGCAACGTCAAATCATATAAACATTGGTCTATATAAGTACAATTTAAAATAACTTCCCAAATATAACACGAGTGTATGATAAATTACACTTCTCATAACATAATAGGAAACAGCGATTTGCCCTAAACCAGTTAACCGTCGACCTATAAGGATAAACCCATAATCTAAAATAACATCTGGATCCATAATCATAGATAACTTACGAAATAAGGCAATGTTTTTTTTTTTGGTGTGACATATGTCAAAATACATTAACATGGTGTGACGTTTGATGAGTAATGTCAAACGCGTGTTTGAGGTTAATGAGCAGTGGATTAGATGTTATTTTAACGAAGGAAATACTGCCACAAGATATTAAACCCTTTGTTAGTTTGTATGTAAACTACATAATAACTTAATCAATTTATCATCTTTTATCTAGGTTTAGTATAACTTGTATCCTGGAAACTACAACTTTTTGTATAGCAGTCTTAGGCGTAGTGATGTATGGTGACTTTTGCCATTTGGGTCATCAACAACTACTGACCGAATTTTTATTATTTTTATACAGTCTAAAAACATGTAAAAGATACGTTTAGAACTCAATTTGTAACAAATTACAGCCGATTTTTATTACCTTAACTATCATTTAAAACTAACCCACTAAATACAAATAAAACAAGCATTTAAGTGTCAATAAATTACCTTTTAATAGGAAATGTCACTTTGACAGCTGAACAAGGTTAAAATAAATGTCTTCTTCAGTCACGAATCAACGAGTTAATCTATAGAGTTATTTACGGCAGTTAATTTGAACTTGAGTAAATTAAGACATAGTGAATCAATGGTCAAAATACTGGCATTAAAATTTCTATATAAGAGAAGATCAGTAGTCAGTATGAAATGAAGTAAAAGAAACATAAAAAATAGGTAAAATTCAATAAAAATATGTAAGAGTATATAATGTTAAAAGAAACTTACAAACTTAATAATAATTAGGAGAAGAACGTAAAAAATAAATGCTTATTTCAAATACTCGTACTATTAATTAAAATACCTGATAATTATTTTTATGACCGAAGTTTTTCAAAGATAAAGAAAGTCTTTCAAAAGTTTTCTGATTAAATCCAGTGAATCGTACTAAATCAGAACTTAGATTTACTTAGGTCTTGCGAATGATCTAAATCTAGGTATGAGACCTTTTTCCATTTCATAAATCAAACCGATTTTATCTCATTCGCATTTTGATTCGAATGTCAAATTTTAAATAATCGAACGAATAAAATAGTTCTCTTTTTTAAAGCATTTCAAATTTCGAACCTTTAAAAAATCAGTGTTAGAAATAAAATCAAAAGTATTCATCAAATTCTGTTTTTAAATAAAAGTATTTTCATTTATTTTAAAAAGTACATTATACTCTATAATTAAATTATATTTTTAAATACTTAAACATTTTGCGTTGTTTAAACATCATCATTTTTGACTTATCTAACGACTATCTATCGACTTATCTAAGAACTTATCTAAGCTTTAAGCTTAAGTAATCGAGATTCGAGTACAATCATAATAAATGCGTAAAAGAAGGTTTACGATAAAACTAAAATATATTGAATAACCAATTGATCAATCACATAAAAAGCAATTGTCATATAATAGTTATTTATGGTACAAGCGAGGTAAGTTGGTGATTACTTCCGAGGCGCTATTGACGCCCGAGCCGTCAGGCGAGGGTCAGAAGATAGCCGAGGATAGTAATCATCAATACACGCGTGTACCATACAACGTTTTTCAACACATTTGCGAAGAAATTATCATTTTTCGCAATAAATAAACAGTTTTTCTATTCGCGCGCATCCAACACAACAATGGTGATCGGCCAAAGACTAAAAGAATATACGTACTTATTAGAAACAAATCGAATGAATGAATGAATGGAATCGACCATAGACCTACCAAAAGTAAGGAAACATAGTTGAAGTTTGTTTTTAAAATGTATGGACACAATTTTTTTGGTATCGAAACTTTTTTTTAAATGAAAGCAATTTAAACAAAACAATCTATTACTCACTAGTGAATAAAACGTGTCATTATTCAACTGTTTTTGTACAAATAAGAGCCCCTTCATGAGCGAGTGTGTTGAAAATAAATAAATCAGGTGTGTTCCGTTTATAGTTTTATTGACCATTGAATTGAAATTCTTTCCCGATAACCTTCCAATACTTTGCCCTTAACTGATAAAACACTTACTACAAATCAATTCAATTGTCCATTAGACGAATTTATCGAACATTATCAACGTCATTGAAGGCTGGATAAAGCAAAGATTGATCGATTCCCCTTTCAAGACGGCAATGGACTTGACACACTTAATTTTTGTCGTAAAACATAATTAATTTTTGAAGTAATTCGACACGCTTTGTCCGTGAAATAGATCAAAGTTGAACCGTAGAAGAATAGACTTTAATTACGAAGTTTTAGAGTGTTATTTCCTTTGTGAAGTTTACCCTGTATAATTGCGAAACGGGGATGGCTGGGCCATGTTGATTATGGGAACAAGAAACTCTATTAATTTAATTTAAGTACTCACAAAGAGGAGTTATGATGTTTAATAACATGGCGTCTTTAAATAATTACTTAGGATGTTTTCCGTTTTTAACTTTAATATAACGTTTTTCTTTTTATAAATACATATCAAGTAACCCAGCTTTGCACGGGCGTAATTCTTTGGACTGGTTCGTTTTCTATTTTCAAATTCGTATGCTCCTTCGGTGAAGAAAAACATCGTGAGGGAACCTGCACACACCTGCGAAGAAATTCTAAGGTTGTGTGTGAAGTCGACCAACCCGCACTTGGCCAGCAGAATCGCTCATCGTCATACCGACATACATTGATGTGATGAGATTATAAATCACTACACAGTATAAAAAAAGTCGCTTTCTCTGTCCCTATGTATGCTTAGATCTTTAAAACTACGCAACGGATTTTGATGCGGTTTGTTTTAATAGATAGAGTGATTCAGTAGAAAGATTTTTAGCATAATTTTATCCCCATATTCACACGGAAACGGGAACTACGCGGGTGAAACCGCTGGGCGCCGCTATATAAAACAATATGTTTGTTATCCCTTCAGCAACAAGTTAACGGAAACAAAGAGAATAAGGAAACAATATACTGTCAAACCTGTCAATTTTAACTAGAAACAGAAGTAAAGTTATAAAACACATTTTACGACATTCCAAGCCCAATTCCACTTCCAGCTAATGGAAAGAAAAGAGAGCGATCGTAAAATAGAGCCATTATATGTGAAACTACATAAAAATGTTAACCATTGACCGATTGCTTCAATGACATGTTTATGTGATGTTACGAAATAACGCAATGTATTACTAAACTTGAAACTTTGTAAAGCATATTTAAGTTTTAGAAATATGTATTAACAGAATCTTATCGAAGTTTTGTATTGGATATTAAAAATTTTATAGAGTCAAGAATTGAACCTCCTGCAGTCCAACACTCGAAGGCACTTCTCGTCCCATTATATTTTTGTTCTAGTAGTGAATTCAAACTTATAATCCTAAGTACTTATCCTTCACACACAAAAGCTCCATTATTTCAAGTTTTATTTAATACTAGCTGTGCCCCGCGGTTTCTCTCGCGTAGTTCCCGTTCCCGTGGAAATTTCGGGATAAAAAGTATCCTATGTCCTTCTCCTGGTTCTTAGCTACCTCTCCAAAAAATTTTAGCCAAATCAGTTTAGCCGTTCTTGAGTTTTAAATAGTGTAACTAACACGACTTTATTATATATACACCCCTATTTTGAATTCGAGATACTTAATCACACAGCTAATGTAAACGACGGGTGACGATATAATAGCGAAGTTAGTTTTTTTCTTTTGCTTTTATTTAAAAAGTTATGATATGTCAAAGTTTTTCAAAATCCCGCCGAATTTTATTGTTATTCTACACCGAACAACAGGCGAACGCTGCGATACACAGCTGAGCGCGGTCATCGACCCGAGCCGTCACAGAATACTTGATAGCTAGTATGCCGTCTGGTAATACGGCATTTATTTATTATTTTTTAAAGATAAGTAATCGACTATCATTTTTGATATTTTTATTGGATATATGGATTCAGTTACTCCTACAGATATTTTGATTTTAATAAGTCTCATAATTTCAAAATAGGGGTGTATATATATTATATATATAGATGTACTATATTTTGCTACAAGTACGAACTAAAATCTTGAGGTAAAGGTTTTAGAGAGATATTAACTTCCCAAATTTCAACATCACAAGACTCAGGTCAAGGATAAAATAAATTTTTGTTTTATGTTTATTTGAAAAGCTCTCATCTACTAGCTCGTGACCTCGTGGTTTTCGCTTTAAGAACCCTCTTATAAATATTAAGAGTGGAAGATAAGCCTTTTTCCTTTTTTTCTTTCTTATTGGATATCTAGGGTCAACTGCGAGTATTTATATCTGCGTACCACAGCGCGCAATCCGTTTAGTTTAGTAGCTTGAGGTTGATATATCAGTCAGTATCGGCCACTCTTTATACTGAAAAACTTTATTCGAACAACTAGCAGCGCCCCGCGACTTCATTCGCATGAAATAATGACTTTCGGCAGAATTTGGGTTTAACCCCCTTTTCTCCCCCTAGGGGTGGAAATTCCAAAAATCTTCTCTTAGCGGATGCCTACGTCATAACATATACCTGCATGCCAAATTTAAGCCCGATCTGTCCAGTGGTTGGACTGTGTGTTGATAGATCACTATGTCAGTCAGTCACCTTTGTTATATTGGTATATTTAGATAGGTATCCAAAAAATCTCAACGACTAAGCAACCATGTTACTACCATAACAGTCACCAAACATAACAATTATATTCAAATTAAGTCAATTCCCGTTTCTACGACTCAATTGTACCAATTGTAAGTTACGGCGGTTATATGTAAATATCCTTTCATCTCTAACATAGAGTTATAAATTAATTAAACCCATTTTTTTATTTGTCGCCAGTTTTACAAGGTTTTATTGTCAAGTAAGAGTGGAACTAATTTTTCTAATTTAAGTTTTATGACTTGTTATACAAGACCTACTAAGAAGAAAACCCATTAATGGTTGACATAATACTTTATAACTAAAAAGGTTATTAAAATATACAACCTGATTGAGAACACTTCTTCTTTTGAAATAAAACACCTAAACAGATTTTTGCCGTACAAAAATCCGTTTAAGTAAACAAAATACAACCACGACAAAAATCCGTTTAAGTTGAAATAAAACACTTAAACGGATTTTTGTCGTGGTTGTATTTTGTTTTACATTTTCTGACGTTTCTGGTAAATTCACAATGTATTTAAAATTATATTCAAAATATTGATGGTAGTAAACTTTTAACATTACTTTGTACAGACGTCTTAAATCTTAGTCTTCTGTGATCACGGGTTCTGTAAAGAATCCGAAACGTCAGAAAATGTAAAACAAAATACAACCACGACAAAAATCCGTTTAAGTGTTTTATTTCAATGTGAAGTGTTCGTGTAAATCAAAGAAAGATTCTTCTTTTTCTCGAGGTCAGTCAAAATTATGTGACTAAAACTTCTCTGTTTCTAAACGTTTAATATTTTTATATTGTGAGCCTATTCTACTCTAGAAATACTTACTTCGATTTGCATCAGAAAATTTAGGTATATCACAAACATTTATCAGTGTCCATACCATACCCTTGATTCGATCACAAAAGGAATCCGAGATGTCCTTCAAAGAAAAAAAGAGGCTTGATTTTAGCTAGACAACGGATCATATGGCAAAGAAACTATATGTTGTTTATCAAAGTAGTCAAAAACTATTTTCCAAATATCACATTTAAAAATAGGTACTTACATTCTTTCTTTTCGTATAACTAACGTACTATAATTTGTAAGTATTTAAACGAATTATGTTAATTTAGTACACTATCGCATTAGAAAATAAGTACCTGTAATGATATGTGTAATTCTTGGAAAAATAAATAAAAAACTTTCAGGGTAGGCTCGAGCTCCTCTGTGCGGACATATGTCCGTAGTAGAGTAGCTGATGATGATGATAATATAGCTTTTGAAAGTCTGATCAGAATTATAATCTGCCAAAAAACCTTAACGATTGTAACAACAACAGAAACAGCATACAAAGAAAGCTGATCCAAGGCAATTTAATCATAATTATCTAACGACATAAGACCCATATTTGCCACCACTTTTAATCAGGTAAACAAACAAACCAAACCATATCGTGTGACGCTATACGCAGCTAAGTAATTAGCTGTATCTCGTCCAATATGCAAATGGATGACAATAAACTAAATTGGCGCTATCTGGGAGATTATACGACGTTATCCGTGTGGCAACCTTTAATAACTGTTAATTGAACTGTGGTACTGTATTGAGCTTCGTCCAGGTTTTATATTTGACGAAATTTGGCAAATATTTGGCTCGCAGAGCACAAATATTGGTCATCACAGACTGAAAAAGGTTTGAGCTTCGTCCAGGTTTCATATTCGACGAAGTTTTGCAAACATTTGGTTCACAGAACGGAATATTGGCCCACACGCTCTGAATAAGGTTCGTGAAATTCATTTTTTTGTGGTTCGGTTCATATTTTGTTGAATCAGCTACGTAAGCCAACAAAACATTGTTTGGCAATGGTGTAAATGAAACATGCATTTCATTTCTATTCGTATGTTTGTAAACCAAAATTGTGTGATATAAAATGAAACGTAAAACTAAAATTGAAACATTTACTTAAGTGGTGATGACAATGATGAATAATTGATTCGAAGAAAACCATTCCGATATAAGCTATTCCATCTATACCTTTTGTCCTATTAGCATAGAGATATTATAATAGTTTCAGAATCATCAATATTCACCATCATACGATGATAAATTCAATGTGATATATCATCAAATGTCTCCTCTTTTAGCATTGCAGTCAATTTAACATAATTAATTATTATATCTCATTCAATAAATATGTGACAATACCCAATTCAACTTATTTAACATGAATATTAAAGGAGGTGGAATGCCGCAGCTTGAAATTAATACATATAAAATTATTTCAACAATAAATTCTCATTGTTAATTGTCGTGATTAAGAGTATTGCTTCATTAGGACATTTTAGAGATACCGAAGCAATTAGGTTAATGTTGTTTATGTGACTTTATTTTAATAACTTCTTTCGAATTAAATGTTACACTTTTGACTACCCAACGATTGTCAAAGATGTTATTACGACAACCGATAGCACTAAATACGGAAAAGCTTATGAAATTAAACGCTACTTTGATGCCATTACCAAAGTGGCATAATTTTGGTAGGTTTTCCATTCACCTACCAATATTATGTCGGTGCTAGAAGACGTTTAGCTACATATCAGCTAATACTGATGATGTTGGTGAACTCCAATCCGAGTTATGTTAAAATAATACAAAACCAAAAATACATCGCTTGACCCACAAATCAGACCCAGGATTTCGTCTTTATCTTTTATGTCGTTATAAATAATTTCTGTCTTCTTTAAAAAAATACAATAACTATCTTTATTTACACATCAAACTAAACACAAAAACTATTTATAGATATGTCCAACCGAGTATCTCAGACGTTGCGGTTTCAAAAACATCTCTATAACGACATTTGTGAGCCAAAATACGTCTTTAACAGTCTTTGAAGACATATATAACAAGTCAACACATCAGTTTAGACTTGTATTAGTGATTTAAAGTCTTTATTTTTGGCTAAATAGACAGATTTTCAGCTTGTTTATACAATCAAGCGTGCTCAATAAGAAATACCAGAGTTTCTATAAGAAGTTTGTAAACAAATAGCTATAAAAAACATACTTTTTTGATGTTTGTAATATTATGAAGGTATTGTATGTTTTAATTTAAGGTATTGATGGCATTATGCCTCCCATATGCGATTGCTTTTATGTATGCAATTTTTGAAGGGAAACCGCTTTTTTAATATAAGTTAATATTGAAACGAACTTTGCGGAGTAATCAAAGCTTCCATATATGTTTACTTATTGACTCACTTGGTTTGTAATTTTTATTACAAAATACTATGTATTATGTATTCTATCACAGTGACCTTATTAATTGATAACCTTCCTCTCAACAATCACTTACATTCATTCATAAGTACTTATATTTAGGAATCAAACTTATCAATTAAAGTTTTAATAAAATAAACAATACGAATTAACTTCTCATAAGTATTCAACATTTTATTCTATAATTATTCCTACACTAGCTGTGCCCCGCGGTTTAACCCGCGTAGTTCCCGTTCCCGTGGGAATTTCGGGATAAAAAGTATCCTTTGTTCTTTTCCGGACCATAAGCTACCCCTGTACCAAATATCAAGTCAATCGGTTCAGTAGTTTAGCCGTGAAAAGGTAACAGACAGACAGACAGACAGAGTTACTTTCGCATTTATAATATTAGTTAGGATTAGGATATAAGTACAAACATAGTAATACTTACTTGATTTCGAGATTCTAATATTTTAACGCTGTTGCAAACACCATGATCACAGATGAACAGTTTTCTGAAGCACGCAGAAAACCGTACGTCACTCTCGCAAAATTGGGAAAATGCCTTGACCGATTTCAATGAACTTACTAAATAACAATTTTGATCTTAATAAGTAACTTATTTTCTATCTACTTCTTAATAAAAAATATTTATATACTTGGCTTTTAAGCTAAGAATATAAGCGAAATCTAGCACAATAGGTCCAAAAATAGAGTTAGTTATAACAACAATTGGAAATACGGGTAACTGTTGATTGAAATAATGGTAATCCTATATTTCATCGATACGGTTTGGATCGTTAAATATGTTTCAATGACTCATGCGATATAGAGTTCGGGTTAACATTTAGTAAATATAAACAAATCTGTCATCTTGATAATATTAGTGACTAGCTGTGCCCCGCGGTTTTACCCGCGTATTTCCCATTCCCGTAGGAATATGGGGATAAAATTATGCTTAAACTCTTCCCACTGAATCACTCTATCTATTAAAATAAACCGCATCAAAATCCGTTGCGTAGTTTTAAAGATCTAAGCATACATAGGGACAGAGAAAGCGACTTCGTTTTATACTATGTAGTGATGAAGATGGCACTGAAATAAACTGAACTTTTTAACCAACATAAAAGAAGAGGTCACTTCGGTTGTATTTTTTTTTATTTGTTACCTCATAGTGCCGTCATCTTTTTTATCAAAATATACTTTCCGATTGATCCCACAAAAAATGCAGTCTGTTTTGTTTCTTTTTGTCATTGTGAAGCACAATGACAAAAAAAAACAGATTACCCAGAAATATGTACTTACTTCATAAAATAAGTATATAATACACACATGCAAAACCGTGGTACACAACAAACAATACCACTAAACAGCCACACTAAACATTATTAAAATATTCATTAAGCAATCCAAAGTAAATGTCCTTTAGAATCTGTTTCGAATATTCAATAAGTCAGCCCGAAATTCCCGCGGGAACGTGATTGTTACGACCGAACGTGATGAAAAATGGGTGAACGTTAAATCTACGTGTTCACTCAATACACGTACTATTGACAAACTTGTCCATGAGGGTCCTGTGGGAGTTTATGTGACCTGGGGCTTTGAATAATAAATTACTTACATCGTTATTATTAAGTAATGAAGTTAAATTCTAATAATTTATGAAAAACTACTTGTGCTCCGCGGCTTTACCCGATTTAATTATAAACCATGATAAAAAAAACCTTTGTGTTATTTTGGTTACAAAGAACATCCGTACCAAAATATTTATGAAAAAAAATCATTCAAAAACAGAAAAATAATACTTACTAAAACTTCCAAAAAGTATTCTGTTAATAATTATATACAAAGTGTTTGTGATATTTAATATTGGTTATTTCGTCTATAAAAAATCTAATTTCAAAGTCAATTGATTAAAGCCATTATTTATATGAAATTACTATTATTATTGTTATTGTTTTACTATTATTAACGCGGAGAGAGATTTATGGGAATAGATCGTTTCGGAGGATGGTCCCTAATTATAAGGTTTGGGCTAACAATGGGTCTGTTACAGTCAAAATTACATAATTTGTTGTCAAATTATGTAGTGGCTACCTGAATTGATTTTAACGTTGGGATTTAAATATAAACGCTATATCTAACAATATTTTTAATTTGTAGGAATCTTTGAATGCAAAAAGTTGTATCAAAATACCTAATCCTTAAAATACTGTAGTTTATTTTAAGAAACTTCAGATATATAATTAGCAGAATAATGTGGATTATCCACTAACTAATTTACACCCACATTATTGCCTAAAATTGATCGTGTAAATCCGTCGTAAATCCGCGTTATCGTTCAAAATCGTATAAATTCTCCTTAAGCTCTAACAGCAATTACTCATTATAAAACTTACCTATAACTCAGCGGCGATCTCAAATTAATCGAAGAATTCCGCGACACAGTATGTCTTCTCTTATCACCCTCTCTCCAACTCGCGTAACTTCTAGTAAATTCTACGCCACCACAAGAGCCACTCGCGTTCAAAAACTCTATCGTCATATCCACTGTGTCATTGACAAACCACAGAGTATCGTTAGAAAGAGTCTCATTTAAATTACCGTTTACACTAGTATAGTTTTCAAATATGGAATGATTGGCCGATTCATAAACACCATCATGCTTAGGACTAGAATAAACATACACGCGATTCAACTCGGAATCGTTTTCAGTTTTCAATTTTAAACCTTCATGTGTAATGTTCGAAGGTTGATAATCGTCTATCGATGTGTACCACGCTTCCAGAATGGCTATATGAGAATCCAGATCGCGACACGTTAAGCGGAATTCTGTGTCGTGGCATTTTTGTTCTTCGACGATTTCTGAAACAAGTGATAAATAAGATTAGTTTTATAGTGTTAGGATTTGAAGAGAGCGTCGATGACGTGGTGGTTAATACCTTTGGACCATTCGAAAGGTGCCTGGTTCGATTCCGGCCACGTACAAATTTGTTGTCTAATTTTGAATTCGTACGTTCTATACTCTATTGGTGAATGAAAATAATAGGAAATCATTATTAACTAATATTCCTCACCATTACCGTCTCATCGTCTTATCTTAACACATTTGTTAGTAAACATAAAAATACAAGAAAAACTTGTCTCGTGTAAAACAAAACCAATGATAAACTGACTACTTATTTAGTTGCACTTCAATCATTAAAATTCATCGATAACGGTTACTACTAACGTTACAAACTTATACCACCTGTTCCGTTTAAATAAGTAACTAATACAATTTATGCCCATTAAGTCTCCAGAGATCCAGAGATTTTTCTGATTGTACTTATAAAAAGGCGAATCGATAAAATGTATATGCATTTGTCGGGAAAATCTACGCTTTGTAGCTATACTTATCTACTTTACAAGTATGAAATGGTTGTAAAATTGGTAGGCGTTTTTCGATTGGCTTTATTTCCTCCACAAAATTATTTTTTTCTGCAATAAGATTATTATGGAGCCGGAGAGTGATATAGATTTCCTTGGAGATGTTTTCCTTTTAGATTATAAGGAGGTACGGCACACATCTAGTGTAACGAAACCATACCTGTAGAGTCTTAAAATAACGATAAACCAAACACACATAAAACCAGTGATAGATAATTTCAAATTATACATTCAACGACCTGTTATAAATATCAACACGTAGTCTTATACCAATGACTGTATGGAATGTCTCGTGATTGGTGTAGTTTACGATCGTCTCAGAGGTGTTTATAATATTTTTATGCAGTTAAACACTGTTATAAAGTTACTTAATTAATCACCGAATGGTGGACAACGCATAGTTAAAACAAACTGAACTTATGACGGCTCTACATTAGTGGAAGCTCTACGAATAGGCGTGAATGTGAGTCTAAATGGCTTTCGCGAGACTTTTTTTTTTATTTGGGTGGCTTACATATCCTTATAAATTAAAAAATAACATAAATTAGCAAAAGCCATTTACAAGCCTCCACATGTAGCACAAAAATGTTTAACAAAAAACCGCAAATGATACAATATAAATAATACTTGTCTAGTGATACTTAATGTTACACAGCGAGCTGACTTATAACTAAAATTTATGTATCAGATATTGTGACTTAACAGCGTTCACAGCTTTTGCAACAGAATTTGCTGCACTGATGTAGAGCTGGCCTTAAGAAGATCTTATAGAAATAAAGTATCTTGTAAGTATTGAGATGTTTTCCTTGAAAATGCATATAGAAGAGATTTTTTCAACACAAATTCCTATGAAATCAACAGACTCGAAGTATGGGTAAATACGGAAACAGACCAAGAGCACAGGTATTATTTTTGTTAGCACGTGTAATAATGTAAGACATAAGGACAGAGGAAAAAAATAAAAAGTATAATAAAATCCTCCATCCCTACTAATATTATAAATGCGAAAGTAACTCTGTCTGTCTGTTACCTTTTCACGGCTAAACTACTGAACCGATTGACTTGAAATTTGGTTCAGGGGTAACTTATGTTCCGGGGGGAAGAACATAGGTTATGTTTTATCCCAAAATTCCTACAGGAACTGGAACTACGCGGGTGAAACCGCGGGGCACAGCTAGTTCCAAATAAAGTAAAATAAAACTCATCACCAACAACAAAATCCCAAACAAAAAGTTTAATTAAACTTACTTAAACACCTTAACATAAAAAGACGATTCAAAAGATTTAATAAACCAATTCACGTTATAATTGTAGCATAAAACCTTCGTGAGCCAACGCTTTCATAAGCCGTGTTTCATCAAAAAACTGTGCCTTTTACACGTAAACTTGATCCTTAATCCTTGCATAATTCATGAGTCGGACATTCCCTCACGGTAGGATATTGTTAATGCATAACACAATAGGGTTTTTTCGATTTCATTTCGACCCTGCGTACCTTTAAACAGTAGTCAAATTGTAAATAGAGATTTTAAATATTTTATTAAAAGGCCGGTGCGTAGGTTCTTTTCTTAAAAAAGGGATAAAATTGATGGCAAATTGCAGTATAAAAGCGAGATTCGCCAACATCGCTGCTCTCAAAAAACAGCATAATGATGGCTGCTGGAGTATTTTACACTATAGTTTGTAAAATCTAGGATGACCTCTGTGACATATGTCAAATTTTCGTTCATAGGGTTGTCAGGATCTAAATCTATGTCGATAGAAATTATTGATGTTTCTGACTATTATAGATGTAGACGAAGTCATACAACCCATTATATTACTCTAATATACGCATTTTTAAAATGATAAAAAGCTATACCATTCAACGTTTCATTCATTCGTACGTATTCCATTCCAAACGATCTGCATCCAGCCTCGCTACTGAGTACAAAGTGGGCATCGAAAAGGTCCACTAATACAATTTAACATCCTCTATAAAACAAGTGAGTATTGCAACATCAACCCCATACACCCATCTCTGTCACACGTCACCAATTACCATATTTGCATCCCTCTCACCGACACCCTTTCCAAACATCATCGGTTGCCATGACAACCGCACAAACGACGCTGTTTTCCCAAATGCACCATTCAATATTGATCTCTCAACGATCTCTAATTGTTTGGCATTACCCCAAATGTTAAAAGCAATCGAAGGCCATGTTATTTTGGACTACCGCGAGCTTCTGCTTAGAGAGGATAATGAGGATTGTGCATTAGCATGTATTAAAGGAAATTAAACGTTGTATTGTTGAATTAAAGTGCAATTTGGGTTAATTAAGGTGTGATTGGAACAGTTACCCGTGTTCCTCTGAGTCGGGATGGCAGTTAGAAGGTTTATTTATTGGAAGAAAGTCGGTAGTAAGGGACCCGAACATTTAATTGGAGTCGGGGGACGCGAGTAAAACGGGAGAAAAGTCGTTTTATGTGGCACTTGCATTTAACCTCGGCTTTGAATAACGTTTATAAAACGAAATTGAAACACTTGATTCATTAAATAAGACCGTCTTTCGTACAAGGGGAATAGGATTGACTTAAAAACGAAATACTAGTTTTAAAATATGTATCTCCTAGAAAGTTCCATTTTCAAAGATGCTAGGGATGAACAGGAAAAAGTTTAAAGATGCATCCGATGTACTGTTTGTTTATTCATTTCCATTCTATACATACGCCGTCAATCAATCCTTTTCCAACCTGTCACAGGCCCACTTAAAAAACAATTCTTATCAACGCAGAAGTATAAAGTCTACTAAAGTTCGGAGGGAGGAATCAATTCTGTTGACAACTCCTAAAGAGGGTTGACTAGACAAGGGTGAGACGAGAGAGGGTGATTGCGAAATCTCGTATTGTTAGAATTAGTCGTGTGGTAGTCGAATAATTGATGTTTTTGTAGAATTTTGTTTTTAGAAAATTTATTGTAGATAGATAGATATACTTAATGTAAGTAAATACCTATCATCATCACTACATAGTATAGAATAAAGTCACTTTCTGCTGTCTGTCTCTATGTACGAGTATGCTTAGATTTTTAAAATTACGCAACGGATTTTCATGCGCTTTTCTTTAATAGATAAAGTGATTCAAGAGAAAGGTTTTTAGTATAAATTTATCCTCGCATTCTCACGAGAGCAGGAATTAGCTGTAGATTGTTACTCTTAAAGTGTTTACGGACAGAAAGAACATTATACTACTTACATTTTACATCTGATATATAAAATTCTCGTGTCACAGTTTTCGTTGCCATACTCCTCCGAAACGGCTTGACCGATTCTCATGAAATTTTGTGAGCATATTCAGTAGGTATGAGAATCGGCCAACATCTATTTTTATCCCGAAATTCCCACGGGAACGGGAACGGGAACTACGCGTGTGAAACCGCGGGGCGCAGCTAGTAATAAAGAAAACTGAAACCAAAACAACAGTTTCTAGAAGATTTTTTCTGCCTGTGTATCTTCTTGTATGTTTGTACTCGCACAAAGCTACCCGATCGATATAAAAGAAATTAGACACAGATGTTCCTTATAACCAGGATACTTAGGATAGGATAGGATACTTTGTATCGACAAAATCACAAGACAAATGAAAACCTTATAATATAGATATTTTACGTGAACAAAGTATAAAAATACTAGCAGTACCCCGCGGTTTATCGTTGGATCTTAGGCGTGATGTTATATCCTCTTTTAATGAGCTATCAAACACCGAAAGAATTTTTCAAATCGGACCAATATTTCGTGAGATTATAGCGTCCAACCAAACAAACACACGCTTCAGCTTTATAATATTAGTAAAGATTGTAGCTAGTTGTTATTTTTCCATAAAATAACCAGTTATTAAGCCCTATATTAGTTGCCCGCGAGCGTGACGTGATAACTACCCGAACCAACAATCTTTCCAATAAAGCTTTCCTAGAAAACTTGCCACTCACGATATTAAAGGACTTATCGGGGTAATTGGTTACCCTTAAGGCTTATATGTTAACAATGTAATATGAGAAGTTGTTTGTTATTTTATTAAGATATTACTATCACTACATAGTATAAAACAAAGTCGCAATCTCTGTCCCTATGTCCCTTTGTATGCTTAGATCTTTAAAACTACGCAACGGATTTTGATGCGGTTTGTTTCAATAGATAGAGTGATTAAGTGGAAAGGTTTTTAGCATAATTTTATCCCCATATTCCTACGGGAACGGGTACTACGCGAGTGCAACCGCGGGGCGCCTCTAGTTTAATATGAAAGCCAAGCCATTGCTTCTTCTTCTTTGCATGTGGACTCATATTTTTGAGAACCAGAACTCGGCCACCGATATGGCACTATCAGTGGCCTTGTAAAGGTTCATTTCTAGTGCTCCAGATAATTTTCGATCTGCAAGGTTAAGCAACGGCTAGCTCAGTGATAATAGTGATGGGTGACCGATATAGAAGCTGGTTCTGATTGGATAAGTACTGCCGCAGTTGGTTACGGTTGTCGTGCTAAAATATCTATAGTACTATACTTACATAGCATACTATACTCGTAAAGAAGTTATTATAGAACTACCACAGTATTAGGTACGTATTTATTACACTTAATAGTTATTCTACGTGTGTTCTCTGAAATAGAGCAGATATCATATAAGTAAGTATATCATAGATAAATACTTACATCGCAGTATCCAAACATTAGTTCAGATCAAATATTGGTTCAACCACTTAGCAGTTGACAAGTCTGATGTTACGAAATTAAACTACAATTTAAAATCCAGCTTAGCGGGCCACACAATATACCACTACACCACCAAGATATAGAACCATTTTCAAAAATTTCAGATTCAAAATCGAACTCGAAACGTGCAATCTATCAGGCCAAACATGCTACCAAACAAACTACACACATCAAAAGTGTCTAGGGATCAACATATATTTTTGCAATAACTTTTCTCCTGATTGATATTAATTAAAATTTTCTTTAAGGATTCATCAAATAAAGTGTTTTCGTTTGTCACAGTAACGATAAACCAAGTCACCTTTGCATTAATAAAGAAATTTGCCATTTTCCTAATAAAGGGATTTTTGACATTTGAACCACTAACATTAAAGTTCGAAAAAAAGACTGAAATAACAGTTTTCTTTAAAATTTTATTGGGTAACTTAAACAATTAATAATCCGTGTTTCTACCGCGAACACTAACAACACAAGAACATCGGTTTGGCATACTCAAAATGAGTTCATCCAAATCACGCTGTGGAATGGCCGCCCATGTTCGTTGCAACAACAAAAAAAGGTCTTCTTGCGACTGGATACCCTCCATATTCGGCAGAGCTCTTCTCTGTAGCATATCCCATGCATGCTCAATCGGGTTCAAGTCTGGCGACTGAGCAGGCCAGGGCAGGACATTGATGTTAGCTGCGGCGAGAGTCTGTCTTACAACTCTTGCGGTGTGCGGTCGTGCATTATCATGCATTAACTGAAATAAGGGACCGATTTGCACTTGTAGAGGAACGATGACGTCTGATACAATCGTCTCAGCATAAATTTGAGCGTTGAGGTTGCCTCTGATCCAAATCAACTCAGTTCTTTCGCCGATCCAAATACCCGCCCATACCATGATGGTTCCACCACTATAAGGATGGACTTCCTGGCAGGATTTTAATCGCTGTTGGCGTCCAGGGGTTCTCCAGTGTCGTATACGTCTTGTATCCGGTCTCATACCAAAACGAGACTCATCAGAAAAGCACACGAAACGCCATTGTTCTTCTGCCCAATTTCTGTGTTCAAGAGCCCATTGATATCGAATCCTACGATTGTGCATTGCTATAGGTGGTACCCGTAGCGGTCTTCGGGAATGAAGGTTCACTTCATGCAAGCGGTTTCTGACTGTTTGGTCGCTAATTAAGTTCCCTGAAGAGTGATGAAGCCGCACGGCTAACATCATGGCGGTTATTGTTGGAGCTCTTCGAGTTAAGATTTGAATGTATCGGTCTTGTCTCCGTGTGGTGCAGCGATACCGTCCTCCATGGCGCTCAGCCACGGTACCAGTGCTTCGGTAACGTGTCCAAAGTCGACTGATAACACTCTGACTTGGATTCAGAGCTAAAGCCACAGTACGTTGCCGGGAACCAGCTTCTATCATTCCCACGGCTCTGAGCATTTCTTCCCTGCTTAAATGACGTCGCCGCTCCATAATAACGTTGGTTTTAATCAGTAGTAGGGAAACAGTAGCACTAATAATGTCTTCAATGCGTTGTATGTTTTTATAGGGAAAATATTGACAGCTGATTTTCATCTTTTACTCGAATTTGATTCACAGTTCCTGATTCAAATTATGAAATGCACCAAAAAGGATCCATATAAATTTATAAAATCATAAATTTATTACAAAGCCACATCTCAATCTCAAGAAATCCGCATAAAAATGCTTGATCCCTAGACACTTTTGATGTGTGTAGTATTTACAGCAAACATACTTAATACAAAATAAACATAACCTAAGACCTTTGCCCTAGAAACTAACCTTTGCTATAGAAACTATTCATTTTATGATAAAAAGTAAGTAAAGTACTTCGTCTTGAATCACGTCGCGTTGTTGACCCGATTCGAGATGCGGCGATAAACACGCGTTCACAATTCATTGCAAGCTGTTTCTTTTCTTACACTCAAGCTGGGTCCACACCGGGCGATCCATCGCGTTGTAATCGCACGCGACAGGAGCGCGATTCAAATGTTGCAGGCGGCGTTGTATGGGCCACGCGCGATCCCTCCGTCCTCACCGCGCGCATCTTTGGTTCGCGTTGCTTCTTCTTAGCGTGTCGACTCCAACAGATAAAAATAAAGTAAATAATGATATTGCTTGTTCAATTGCTTTTCAGAACAATATGGAAAAGAGATAGCCTCTCGAACTATCCACAACTCGTAAATGGTACGAGAGAACCTTACGAAAACCTACTGCAATGTCAGAAGACATTGTTCGAAAAGGAAATAATGAATATTACTTGTTCAATTGCTTTGAACGCTACGGAGAAGAGATAGCCTCTCAAACTATCCACAACTCGTAAATAGCACGAGGCAGCCATCGCGTTGCTGCCTCGCGCGATCGGAGCGCAGTGGATCGCCCGGTGTAGACCCAGCTATTGGGTATTGAACTCAATATCTTACGATTCAGTTTTCCACGTGTCTTTACAATAAAGTGGTCCCTTTGTTCGGGTGACCCGAAATTGTTTGGGTCACAGCAAAATGTATTATTCAATTGCGTTCATTGAAGCAGTCTTTGGGTCACAAAAGATATGTATGTACTTACTTTTTATCAATAACCAGGTTTTTTGTATAAGAAAGTTGGGAATTTTTATTATTTTTATAAAGTATGAAAAATTTCTGTTCTAAGTATCATTAAATTCTGTTTTTACGTGGGTATAATACTAAAGAAGTACTTATAACAAATTAAAGAACGACCTTTACAAATATCTTTGATCTTATACCTTATGTTACGAATCTCTTAAAGTTAACATAATTATAAAGGAATATTATCTTAGAAATATTATTAATCTTACATCTTTGATCTTAGCAAAACTTTTATCGGAATTTTACGTTCAAAATATTATTAACTAGCTGTGCCCTGCGGTTTTACCCGCATAGTTCCCGTTCCCGTGGGAATCACAGGATAAAACTAGCCTATGTCCCTCCCCGGATCATAAACTAACTCTGTACAAAATTTCAAGTCAATCGGTTCAGTAGTTTAGCCGTGAAAAGGTAACAGAGATATTAGTAAGGATTTTATGCCTTCAGGCTGAAGATGTACTAACATGTATTTTCTCTTTACGTATTTCCCTCGAGCTACAGCACTGCGTCTGTAGAACTACCCCCTCGGGAGTACCCAGGTAAGGGTTTTATGATTAAATATTTATTTTAATCTGTACTGAACTGAAAGGTTCAGGACCATCACCATTGCTTTAATATTTAAACATGGTACAATAATTGGATCGGGGGATTTGTATCAAAGTTGGTTGTGTTTATTTTTATCTATACTTCTATACTAATATTATAAAGAAATAAAGTTTGTGTGTTTGTATATTTGTTAAATTGTAAGGGGTAATCTCGGGATCTACTAAACTGATTTCAAAAATTCTTTCACTCATGGAAAGCTAATTTATCATTGCGTGACATAGGCTATAGTTTATCCCTGTATTCACACGGGAACGGGAACTACGCGGGTGAAACCGCGGGGCGCTGCTAGTATTATATCAAGTAATTAAAACGATCACTTTATTATCTTACTTGTATAGTATAGCATCAATCGTAATTATTATTTTTGTTGCTAATGTAAATTCCGAATCGGTAGTAGATTCATAGTACAAGAAGGGGCTGTAAAGTCTATTTTATTAATGTTTTTTATTAAGTATTCCTTTATAAGCTCTTTGAAATTAATAAGTGCAACTTTGTAGCATAATAAATAATTTAATCAATATTTTTGAACTCTATTTGATCTATGTTTATTACCTGTGTAAGTATAAACTTATCATCATAAAATTTGAAAAAATATAAGACTATAATATATGACACATATAAAACCTCCTTTTAATTAGTATCAAAATTAAAACTAATAGTAAACATTAACTTTACAAATTCGTCATAAATTAGTTAATCGTTAAACTAAGTGATGCGTTCACCGTCAAACGGCTTAACTATTAATCATTTCCCAGTTAAAAGGTGGGAAGTGAAATGTGGATGGTTTTATGTTGGACTGGAGACAAATTAAACATTTTTATATTATGTGTATAATGATTATATTTTATGTAAATAGGTATTTTGAACAAATTTCAGAGAATCTTAACTCAGACGAAAGTAAACTCATAGGCATATAAATCTTAATTATTTAGGATATCATTAGAAATAGTCAAATTTAAAACTATAACATATCATTCAAGGCTTTTTTGAGAACGAGGAAATTTTGAAAATAAAAGGATTTTCGAAAGTAACGAAAAATTGCGGTAAAATAAATACCAACTCTTCTTAAATATGTATTTTACATATTGATATCTTTGATTTACACGAACACTACACATTGAAATAAAACACTTAAACGGATTTTTGTCGTGGTTGTATTTTGTTTTACATTTTCTGACGTTTCGGATTATTTACAGAACCCGTGATCACAGAAGACTAAGATGGAAGACGTCTGTACAAAGTAATGTAAAAAGTTTACTACCTTCAATATTTTGTATGTATTTTACATATTACGTGCTACTTACATCGATGATAGCGTCCTCTAACCTGACCTATATTTTGAAATTGAAAATGATGGTTTACGCCATTTACTCATAAGCCAGGCACGCACAGCGAAGTCAGCAGTTTCAGGACGGTTTTAATTAAAGGTGGTTCCTCTTAATTACGGTAACACAGTAACCGTTAGGATATTTACTTTCATTTATGATAAACTAGCTGTGCCCCGGCGGACCCTTATCCCGTGGGAATTTTGGGATAAAAAGTAACCTATGTGTTATTCCTAGATATGAAGAATATCTGTACCGAATTTCATTAGAATCCATTCAATAGTTTTTGTGTGAAAGAGAAACAAACATCCATACATCCACACTCACAAACATTCGGCTTTATAATATTAGTAGGATTCATTAAAAAGTTTTTAATTATGTTACTTACAGTATGTTAATAAACCCATATACTACATGTATTATGTATGATTATATACCACTAGGTTACATTAAATAACCGTTTGATACCATCTATAAGTACTTTAACTTATATAAAAACAACTTTGTAACAACACAAACTAACTCTTAAGTAATCTATGCCAAAGGTTGACGTCATAAGCAGTATAATACAATCCGTAACCAACTAGAGTCGTGTGACCAAATCCATCTCACAGTATCGTCTATTTATAGAACCATTTTCATGTAAAATTATGTCACTATGAACATTTCTGGAGGAACCGATAAGTCCGATTGATCCTATTTGAAAGCATTGTCTTTACATTTCACTAAAGCTAGGATGAAACTAAACAGGGTCGGATTCAATGATTAGTTGGGGGTCACTATAGTTTAGATATCCATCCAATCTAAATAAGAAAATGAATAAACATTTTTCTAAATACAACGTAGAATAGAATATCCAGAAACTAGACCACCAGTGCAAATTTTTGGTTAGGCGGGAATTGAATCTGCAACTTTGATATAGCCGACTAATAGGCTACTTAATTAGTTCAAAACTATACTTAATTCAAGTTATTAGATGTATGTACATATTACCATGTATGTGGATATTTTTTTTTAAAAATATTTTCTTACTACATGTTTCCAATAGTATATTCCAAGTCATAAAGAAATAGCATATCAACAAATAACCCAACCAACACAAACAACACTTTAACCAAGCATTAAATATAACGAAATATAAATAAATAAGTATAACATCCATTATACACTCCGTAGCTAGAAACTAAACTACAAAGCAGAAACTACGAAACTAACCTTTGTTAGAAAGCCAGGGCAAGCGAGGGCGGCCACAATAATTCGTCACACCCCACACGCCCAGGGCGAGTCACTGAGTACGTCAACGTGTGATAGAAATAGAATAATCTCGTCATGATTCGAACTAACAATAGATCTCGGATATTATCGATTCCTTTACGAATTACTGGAATTGGCTAGCTATTGATGTTACGATGTAAGTACACCTTTAATATAGACTAATATGATGGATTAAGTATAGGTACTTATATAATATTTTTAGTGATCCTTGCCTATGTTGAATATTTAAATAGGGTCTAATTTTAAGTCCAACTATATTTGACGGAACTTCATTATTTTACGTAGAAAGTTGTAAAGCCATCAGACCTCCACAACCCAGAGGGTGATACGACATTTTTTGGTTAAACGAACTGTTAAACTTTTGAGGGATTTAACTACCCGTGTCGATAATAGTACGCAAATAATATCGTATCGTACTTCGTATTTTAAGTCGACTATTTATGTATTCGACCCAAAAAAAATGCCTATAAATATGATATTTTTATACCTAATAATAATGATAAAATCATCAAAATACTATAAATTGTGTGATTTTGTGTATGGTTATAATTAAAAAATAGTTAAATACAATATTATTCATTGAAATTATTAAGACTTCAATTTCAATTCAAATTCAAACCAAACCAAAATTATCGACAAACCCCCCTATCAGCGTCATCGCTACCCTTCTCTAATAATCTGCAGCATTCCGAATAAATTTATTACAAAAAACATTACCCCAAGGATTAGTTATCATGTGCTATAAAATATTGTACGAAATAATCGGGAGAGAACTTACAAAAGATATTCGAAAACAACAATAGATTTTAAAACTTGGGGAGAACTGTTATTAGTCAAAATGTCAGCAAAAGTGTCATTATTTTATTTGTATTTATGATATGAGGACACTTTCAATTGAGATGTGGAACCGCAGGGTGACATTTACTTCTCAAGCTCTAAATGAGTACGCAATTCTTATTTTTATGCTACAGTTGGCTAAATGCTAAATCCTGCTTTCTGTCTCTACAAATTTAACTCGTTTATTTTTAAATTATTTTGATTTTATTCAACGCAGTTTTCATCAATACATAGAGCGATGATTTAAAGAAAACGTATTATAATTTTAATTAAGTATACTTAAAAGCTGAAACATTGAACCATTGAAAAGTTCCCATGTTGATTACTCTACCTAGATTTATGAAGGTACTCGTAGATAGTACAGGTCATGCTTACGTTCCCTTTTAGTGCCGAACTTACATAAGTATGTCAAACACCTCGATTGTATAGCAGTTAAGTAGATGCGCGAACTTTGTAATCAAACACATACACTACACACCAATATTGCAAGTCAATCGAAGCTTTTTTTGTACTAAATATAATCCAAGTATTTCTCACAAACTGTTTTATAAACAAGTTACCAAAATGAAACCAATTTTTATATTTAAACTATCTGTCTTTATGATCAGACTAATCTCTCAAACGACAAAACAAAATTAGATAAAACTGTATAGGTAATAGAAATTAGAAAATTAACGCGTTTAAGAAAATTTTAAATTCTTTCTAAATACAATATAATTTTCTAATACAATGCTAAACTAAAACAAAACCCTAAGTAAGTCACACAAATTCCTTTTACAATACTTCAAAGTTGCTCTACATTACATAATTATACCCCAATTTAAACCAAGCACCTGCCAAAATATTATGAAAGGTCAAAAAGTAGTCAACATTGCAAAACATTCGTTATTACATCAATTTTACATTACATTAAGGGTGAGAGTAACACAAACGTTCAAGGTAAAATGAACCTTAATTACATCACAAAACAAACCAATCTAGCTTACCTATTAGTCCATCTACGGTGACCAATCCGAGTAAAATCCACAATCCTACATACGTGCATCGCTCCCAGGATACACTCAACATTTTACCAAAACATACATTTTCAGAAACTGAACACTCACAACATATTTGTTACTAATCACCAGATTATCCCATTATCACTGAAATAGGTCATTGACATGATAATTGTATTACGAGTGTACGTAATTAAATACGTGTGTGATTTTATTGGACGCAGCGACACGTCCGCTCTCGGCAAGCTCTCGCGTGCTACTGACGGTCGTAGCGTGGGCTTTTGAATAGAAAATGTTTTGTAGCAATTCTGTAGCCGTAGCACTTTCGTAGGCATTTTCGGAAAAACCCTGTATAAATTGATCGGGAATTCTGCGACATTTTCCTACGTTATATATTCCATGTGTGAAAATAAAAGGGATTTAAATTATAATAATAATGAAGGGGTTCTAAATTGACTTGCCGAATAATTCTGTTGTGTTAACTGTACCGGAATATTGCTTTGATTTTAATTAATGAACTTGTATCGTATTTGTATTAGGTACGCTTGTAAAGGGATCAAATTAAATTATTGTTAATTAACTATTAAGGTACTTGTTTGTAACATTACATGGCAAGAATTTTTTAAAGATATTGAGTGAAAATGAATAGTTTGTTTAAAATTAGCATTTCATTTTAATACTAAGTTAAATTTTTGTGCTTCGTTTTAACCTGTCTCCTTGGTCGTAGCGTTACTTAAAGCCTTTAAATAACATCATTATTATCTATAGTTTTCGACAATAAATGAGGTATCCATCAGTGACGGATTAAGACTTCATGATGCCCTAGGCAATCCAAGCCTTCGTGCCCCCCCCCCCCCCCCTCCAGACGTGGTGCCCTAGGCAATTGTTTAATTTGGAACTGGTATCCATTCAACACTTAAAAAATATCAATTAGAACCAGTATGAACCTAAGATTTGTGCGTTCAACCAAACAAACTCTACCTTCATAATTTTAGTTTGAATACTAAATTTATTTATTTATTATAAAAACAACAATAAGCTTACAGCTAAGATGCCAAAGCGCTTAAGTTGCTAGTATCTACACATATTAAACTTACATACAAAGACAAATGACATTAAAATAATAAAACATATAACACAAAACAATTAAAAATAGAGATCAATAAAAATTAAAAGAAATGTAAAATATATAAAAAAAATGTAAATTATTTACTTATTTATCAACAAAGGAATCAAATGTATTATACCTAACTGCCATACGTGACAGTTGCTTAATTGCATTATAAATATTATTATTCCCAGTCAGGATTGTGATCCACAGGAAGGAAGGCTCAAATTACAGGATCACTTTACCTGTTGGAATTTTACGGTATCTTTATGATAAACCGATAATGGTATTACCTTGTTTTTTAAAGTAAGCTTCAAGTATTGTCCCGAAAATATGTTCAATACCTGTGAAACAACTTGAACATCGAAAGCTTTTGAGCATAAAGTGTTTTTTTAATGTTTAATACTTTAGTTAGGGAATAAGTGAACATCGAAAACCTACAAGCTTCTGTTCGCAGTTCGTTAAATTTAGTTTTAAGTTGTATAGGTTTAATTAAGGTGAAGAGTTTGTTTGGTTCAAAGTAACTTAACTTAGGAATTGCTAATGCGAATTTATATTACTTGCTGTGCCCCGTAGTTTCACCCGCGTAGTTCCCGATCCCGTGGGAATTTTGGGATAAAAGTTCTTCCCCGGACCAAAAGCTTAGCCGTGAAGGTAACAGACAGACAGAGTCACTTTCGCATTTTTAATATTAGTTAGGATTAGGATTAGTTTCACATACTTAAGCTATTTATCCAGAAAGGCTATACACCCTTATTTTGAAATTGCGATACCTTATCTCACAGCTAATGTAAACGACGGATGACAATATAATAGTGAAGTTAGTTTTTTTCTTTTGCTTTTATTTAAAAAGTTATGATAAGTCAAAGATTTTTAAAATCCCGCCGAATTTTATTGTTATTCTATACCGAACGCTGCGATACACAGCTGAGCACGGTCATCGACCCGAGCCGTCACAGAATACTTGATAGCTAGTGTGTCGTCTGGTAATACGACATTTATTTGGTATTTTTTAAAGATAAGTAATCGACTATCATTTTTGATATTTTTATTGGATATATGGATTCAGTTACTGCTACAGATATTCTGATTTTAATAAGTCCCATATTTTCAAAATAGGGGTGTATAAGTATTATAACATCATGCTACGACGAAAACAACGGAGTACTTAGTATTAATTACGCGAGTAAATCGCGGGGCACAGCTAGTTAGATTTAAAGTAGTTATTCATTATGTCATAACTAGCTTTTACCCGCGACTTCGTCCGCGTGGAATAATGACTTCCGTCATACAAACTTTCATCCCCTTAGGGTGGAATTAATCAAAATCTTTTCTTAGCGGATGTCTATTTCATAACTTCTACCTGCATGCCAAATTTTAGCCCGATCCGTCCAGTGGTTTGGGCTGTGCGTTGATAGATGACTATGTCAGTCAGTCACCTTTGAGTTAAGTATACATATATATTTAGATTATTTACTTAAGTAGCCTGAAATACTCGTATACAGATTTTCTTGACTCTTACATGTTTGTGATGTGAGTAAAACCAATATTACGGGAAAGTTCCTAGATTAAAGACGTAAGAGCAAAACGTTAGTTCATAGTTGATATGTTCAATTCAAAAGAATATCTCCTACTTACAAAACTCTTCATAACAATACCTACCTACCTACAAAAGCGCCGAACTTATAACATATTGATATCACGCATCAAAAGCGTCCTGTGAAATGAAATGTTTATTCGAGTACCTACATAAAGTGAATTTATTAGTAGCGGTATTATTCAAATGGCTTCCCCTGTTTTACTTAAGGTCAATTACATTATACGTAATTCTATTAATATTTTATAGAGGTTGTATTATAAAGAGTAACTCGTGTTTTATAGAATTGTTTGTGGAGGGTAATCTTTGGAATTACTTTCCTACTAATAAAATTGATTGTATGGATGTATGTATTAATAATTAAATAAAAAAAATAACGGGATGTTCGTACATACTTATTTAAGTCGAATCCCTCGCCTAGTTTCAGCCACGTCCGGTGGCCTTCATCAGGAGGATGAGTGCGATGCGCCCGCACCGGAGTCTCGCTCTGCACTTAAATAAGTACTTATGTACGAACATTCCGTTATTTTTATTTAATTAAACATAATGTCGTTTATTTCGTTTAATAAAGTATGTATTAATGTTTAGTGTGTGTAACTCACCTTCCGATTTCAGGATATCCGATTTATCAACTAATTCGGATAATGTCGTTGTCGTACGGTTTCCCGCAAAAACTACTGGACTGAATGTGGTATAACTTTGGTAAATAGGTAAGTACCACGAAACCCCAGCAGGAAAGTGTGGTGATGTGAGTGGTACCAATAATAGGTGCTCGGTGAGCTGTAGATGTGCCGTTAGTAAAATATATGTGCGTCTTGTAGTTTTTGAAGAAACCTGAAACCACCAACATTTTCAGGTTTTTTCAAAAACTATTGGTACCACTCTATTACCACTATTGGTACCACTCAAATCACCATAGGAGACACCTTCCTGCTGGGGTAACGCATACCGATTCGTGTACTTATTTACCTATTTTTTCTATTTTGTATTTTTATATATTATACTTTTGTAAATGGTAAGGAGAGGAGATGCATATTAAAGTATTCAAAACTCTAGAAATTTTATTATTATCGCCTCTGCCTTTCTCTCTCATTTATGTGAACTCTCTAAATCCTATGACGTTAGTAAAGGGTATGAAATAAAATGTCCAAATATAGTACCTCAATCAACATGTTCTTCTTTATTTAACAACTAATTACTTATTACTACAAATGTTAACATACAGCCTATCGTTACCTCCATCCATCAGTTATAATTACAAAATATTAGAAACTATACAATTATTGTGAAATTATCAAAAAAAGCATTTTTATTCGGCATAAACTTTTGTCTATGGTTTGTTACATAAGGTCTTCAAGAGACTTACTTACGTCAATGTCAATATTTTTTTGTTTTTTTTTTTTACTTTAATGACGTAAGCGCTAAGCGTGACCAATTACGTCATGAACTCAGTGTCGCAAGTTGTGTATCTCTACTCGTGCATCAATGTGACGTCACCAGCCACATTTGTGTGAGCTACAATAAACTATCACATGCATTTTATACCTAGCGGAGCTAAGCCAATGTGCGCAACATAACCGCTTGCCACAGTGGGACCGCGGTCTAATGCTTTAGAAGAATACTTAATGTAGTAATATTATTGTACCAAGCCTTATATTATGAAGTTTACAGTCTTAACTATGTAAGGCATTCCCAAAAAGCGCCTCTAATTCGGTTAAACTACATAATGTATCACTACATAGTATAAAACAAAATCGCTTTCTCTGTCCCTATGTATGCTTAGATCTTTAAAACTACGCAACGGATTTTGATGCGGTTTGTTTTACTAGATAGAGCGATTCAGTGGGAAGGTTTTTAATCATTTTATCCCCATATTCCTACGGGAACGGGAACTACGCGGGTGAAACCGCGGGGCGCCACTAGTTAATAATATAATCAAGCGACTTGCTTAAATAAATGACCACTGAATATTAGAATTTCCTTTCACAGACAAATATTTTTATCCAAAGAAATAAACAAAAAAATCTGTCATTATAAATAGTATTGAAACAATACAGAATTAATTACATACATTATACATTACACAATACTTATTAGCTAGTTATTTATAAGAAATATATAATCAAGTTTTGATTTCCATACAGTGAGAAAAGTTAGAACGTAAGCGAGCGAAATACTTGCTTTCTTGTATAATGGACAACCCGGCGGACAAAATTGGAACTAATACTGTCATTGCGTTTAAAATGTCATCATATAGTGCCACAATCTTTTCTGTACCGGTGACAGCGTCGCTGTAATCGCATCTTTTGGTTGTTTGGAATGACAAAATGACAATAGTAGCTTACGATTTTGACACAGAAAAGATTGTGGCACAATACATCTTATATATGAAATTCTCGTGTCACAATGTTCGTTGCCATACTCCTCCGAAACGGCTTGACCGATTCTTATGAAATTTTGTGACCATATTCAGTAGGTCTGAGAATCGGCCAACATCTATTTTTCATCCCGAAATTCCCACGGGAACGGCAAATACGCGTGTGAAACCGCGGGGTACAGCTAGTTTTTTTTGTATCTGACAACAAATTGCGATTACAGCGACGATGTCACCGGGCCAAACATATTTGATTACATTATACATTATATTTCCCTCGCTCGCTAGTTAGGAATAACAACGGTATAGTTAATCCACTCTTTCATACATATTTAATTGTTCTAAAGAATGACAATAAAAATATGTTGATTAAATATGGTATACTGTTGTTATTTCTCGTTTATTAATAAGAGGGAATAGTTAAGCGATTTTTTTTATATAAAAGATTTAGATTGTATTTTTATCCATATTTTTAACTATATAATGCACCAATTTTAGAATATTCTTTACATCAACTACAGACAAACTGAAATCAGTCATTTATATATCACATATATAAATATTTATATAATTTAATTATTGTTATACTATCTATATACTATCCCGCTCGCACGGATGCAATGGCGAGCGAAACGCATTATAATTAACGCAGGTGCGACAGAGATAGATAGCTACAGGTCAACGTACGATATTTCATGTGAATTACGACCGGACTTTATTATTATGGTCGTTAATTAAATTATAAATACATATTTTATTATAGTTTACTTGGCACTTAATACAATTTTATATAATAATCTTTTTAATTGCATATTTTTTCAGGTAAATATCTGTATTATTATTTTATATCAATATTATTATGAACTCAAACCTGAGCATATAAGTGTGGTGTTCCTCAGGCCGATTATATAATTTGTATATTATGTTATATAATTTTAAAATTATATTTCCAAATGCAAACAAATTGTTCTGCACTATTTGCAGAAACACGAGACAAATAAGATATTTGACTATAGATTATTTATTATATTATACAAACATTTGTTTGTAATCGTTTTCAAAAATAACCAGAAAAATTAAACAAATATGTGCCTACTTATAGATGGAATATGTGATTTCTACTACCATATGATACACTAGGTAAGAAACATATTTATAAATATTATTATCTATATCTAACATTAAACCTTTTAATAAATGAAGAATAACAAGAAACTATGTTTTATCTCTTTCGTTCATATGTAATTGTTCTTACGAGTGAAAGAGAGAAAACATAGGTCTGATCTTTGTTACACTTAGTTTATTAATAAAAGTTAAATATATTTTTAAACTAGCTTATACACTACATTTGTTACATTTCTTACCTTATTCAAGAAGATGTGTTCACAATGACATTAGTTTTGACAGCTGACAACTAATACTGTCATTTCATATGTCAGTCTTGTCACTTACAAGTGTCAAACTTTCTTTTTCTTTTGTTTGTTGATATTCTAAGGGCTGATTTTTCCATCGCAAGATAACTTTTATTCAGCGAATAAATTTGACGTTTGACAGATTTTGTATGGAATAACTGTCAAAATTATTCCTCGAATAAAGTTATCTGGCGATTGAAAAATCGGTTCTAAATATCATAATGGTCAAGTTGTTTGTAAATATACCCATAACATTTGGATCATATTCGCATATCAGTTTTTAATTACGTTTTATCTAGCAAGCTTATAACTTTTCTACAATTAAAAAAAATACCATTTACTTACCTAGCAACTTTTTAAGCAATCTACATTCATAATTTTACGCAGACTTTTCGACCAACAAACTTAGTGTGATTTAAAAATAAAGGTTAACAAAGTTATAGTTAATCAACTTTATGCCTTTCATTTGAACAATCTAGAACTTCTCATAGACATAACATAGTTATTATATTATTTAATTAATAAGATGTTTGTTTGTCTATCACACAAGTCTAAGTATAACGTGGCGTCTTGCGTGAACGATTTAATGCGCGATGCGCGAACGCGATTGCGATGCGGTAATACGCGAACAGAAAGCGAGGCGAGGCGATGCGACGAAAAGCGGCGGCTTTGTTCCTACGTTGGCGAGAAAATGCGAAACTTTCACCACCGCGAAGATATCAAAATTGATAGCGTTCTTCGATTCGCATCGCACCGCCCCGCACCCACGTAGAACACAACAATACACATGTTGATGTGTGACTTACTTACACATTCACTCACACAAGACGCCCAAAGCTTATTATATAATTTGTGTAATCATATCCCTACAAATTACATATTTATCCATATCTAGACAATCACATAATATGTGATATGTCATTGTGAACACATCCCTACAAATACACAATATTCATCCTTCAGTACAATCACATCACATTTGTGGTAGGAACTCGATGGGCGTTGCGAATTTGAAGTCGTCGGGGAACAACTTGGCTGCGAACGGGTACATCAGCTTGTAGGACTGTCTGATTGTGACGTCCGCTACACCGGCCGTGTCGCCGATCTCCTTCTGGCTGCGTTTGTCTTCTGATGCCTGTAAGGTAAAATTGAATGATAGGACAATGTTTTTGTAGGACATCTATTCCAAAATAGGCGATACAACATAAGGCTGATAAGTTTGTTTCATTGGATATGCTAATATCAGGGACTGTTATATATATGTATACATCGAAAGCTACAAAGCATAATATAAGGATATATTACATCGCGAGTGAAACCACGCTTTTGCTGAAATATCGGCCTAAGAAATCCCATCCGCACAGAATATCTCTCATTTTATTAGGTAAGTGTGGGGAGTGTCTATTCCTCACATTCCCCCACATTGTACTAATATCATTGTATATAAAATTACTACAAGTATAATTTGCTCTCTGATTATCAATGAATGATAAATTTTTACTGGTTTCTGTCAACTACACCCTGTACTAAAAATAAATAAACAACAACTTACTTGTGAAGCCATATAAATCGCAGCAGCAGCTACAGATATAGGACTACGCCCTGACACTATATCCAGTTCACCGGCCTTCTTCGCTATATGCGTAGCGGCGCGCTGCACCGAGTTAGGTAGTCCAAGGTTCGAACAGAACCGAGACATGAAGTCCGCTGTCGTGATGAGATCCACGGAAGTTTCCAGAGCCTTAAGAATCAATTTGAAGCATCTACCGATTTCTTTCTTACTAATCTTGCTGACAGCACATATTTCTTTGAACGTTCGAGGCACGCCTTCTTGCCTGCACGCTATGTAGAGGCAAGCAGACGCTATAGCGTCGTTTGCTCGCCCTTTTAAGTTTTTGCCGTCGTGGACCTGGAATTTTTATTGAAATATATTAAGACTTTTTAATTGTAACAATACTTAACCTTATTAGAATGCTTATCGGAATGTTTCCATACTGAATGATTTTCTTGAGTGTGTCATAAATGGTCGTAAAACTTGTAATATAATCAAGTACTAAGGTTTGTTTAGATGCAAGAGATTTAAGTGGAGTACTAACTTACTCACGAAACAATTATTAAATAAACCACAACTTACCTGTTTAAACAAATTATTAGCTCTATCAACAATAGTTTTAGGCAGATTGATTCTGTCGGCCATTGTGTTTATTTCTCTGAACGCGTTTATCAGTGCTCTGTCTGTACTGCTAATGTTCCTGCGATTCTGGTACTTGGATACTCCGAAGCTGTCAAACGAGGCATCTCCTCGACCAGGTCCGATGATGGTGGAGAGGTCTCCGCCGGAGAGTAGCGGGTTCTCGGGGCCTCCCACACGGGAAGGGTCTACTCCGGACTTCTCGTTGCTGAACGTACGCCATTCTGATCCAACATCTATTACTCTGAAATGTTATGGTTTGGGATTAATTATTGTGAAAATATTTGGGACATACGAGTTTAAGGTTAACAATAATCATAATCACATCAACAATTATTAGTGAATGTAAAGCCCTGCATTGGGATCTTACAGCTTGATACTTTACTGCATGTACAACTTACGCAGTTCTTCAAAACAAAATATCAAAATAAAATTCAAATAAATCAACAAGAACATCTTTAAAAGCTATTTAGGTCTTTGTTAATGCCAAAAATAACATAGCATGTGAGGATTCAATTTTTACAGTAGCGCCACAGTCCAACAGGATAGATATTTTTTTATAACAATAAATGGATCTTGCTTTACTGATTTTATTACAACTTATAGACTAGCACATGGCTTATGTATCAATTTTAACCAAATAAAACAACAGTACTAATAAATAATTTTAAGAATTTGAGGCACAAACTATGTTAGTCTATTGTAGTTACATAACACCATATTAATACAAGTACTTTGTAATTGACGGACAAATGGACTGTTTCCTGCAATTAGGGCCCCCAGATTGATTCATATGTACTGGGAACAGTTTCTTATTTGTATTGGAATGAACTGATGTAGGTTTTAAGGTTATTAAATAATTTATAATATCATTTTAGACATAGAACCACCTTTAAGAACATAGAATGATACTAAAATTACAAAGAGTTAGTGTTTCTTAGTTTGTTTCATGACATTTCACTATGAACTTTATATTTTAGTGACTAAAACTGGAATATATACATTTTAAGATTGTCTTTTGAAGAAGACCATAATATCAATGCTGGAGAAGTTATAATACCAGGCTACTATCAAAATTTTGTACATTAAAGCTCATTAGAAACCGCACCCTTAAAACAGGGTTAGCAAACCTGTTATTTTTAGTAACAACAGCGCAGGAGCCATGTACCTGTTTAATTAATATGTTAATAAACAAGACAATATAATTCTACATGTAAACAGTTGCATATTTAATTTGTTTTGCTGCAACTATTGACCTTGGTGCAGTCAAATCTCGACGCGTATTGACATGCACAGGAGTTCCTATATCCAATCATTAATTGCACAATTATACCCAATTATTTAACTATCTTGAAATATAGAAATCAAATGCAATAGAAGCAGTAGTTCGGCCACTTTTGTTATTGTTGCAACACATCGTCATAGCGTTTTTATTTCATAAATATTGCAAAACATGTACCTGTCTCCTACAACGAGCCCGCACTCCGAGCATATCATGTCACCAGCTCGGTAATCCTCGATGAGCGGGGCATCTGGATGGGAATAGCACACCACCTTATTCGCCTCGATTCTAAAACCACAAACGAAAGTAGGCTCATCAACAAGTAGAAATCAAGACGAAGCGAAACTTTATGTTGTCGTGTCATTTCTTCACTTAGCACCACCACAAACTTACTTATTAAAGAAAACATTATCATTAAACGATCGCTTATAGTAATAAACACGATAAATATGAAAAGGTAAATAAAATAAATCATAAAAACAGACCTCGACGTGCTCGCCATGATTGTAAGTAGGTGGTAATAGACAACATTTTTGTTTTCTTTAATGGCTTGACAATGACAATTCATAACAACCATAGAATATATAAATGAATGCCAATAGACAACGCCATAGATAATATTTCAGTCCACTCTCACAGTGGCGCGAAATTTAAAATCTTTCATCTTGTGGTTAGGGATGGTGAAATTCGATTTATATTTATTTATTGAAGAATAAACAATTATAATTAATATGTTGTAGTTACTGACTAAATTTAAATACCTATCATATTTTATCTTTATCCTGTTAATGGCTAAGGTCATTGGATAGGTCTAGAGATCAATAGAACCTACCCATTGCAGTAATGACGTGATGTGATGGATTCAAGCCTATCTTAGTTGTACATACTTACATACTATTACGAGCATTATAGTACATACAAGCCACGTGATATTGAACTTTAAAAAAAACAGGTTAAAAGAACAGAAAAATATTATTCAATAATTGCAATGACCTAGTTTGATAACCAGTATAAAATTTAAAAATTCGTAATTTTATTAACCTCTACCTACTTAGAACACCCATATGTTAACCTTAGTAAACTGTATAAGGGCACATATTTTGTTATACATTAACATCTTTATAATAAAATAACTAATTAAGACCATTATTAAAATAAATAGAACAGAAGAATTTTTTACATAACATTTTGACCTTAAAGTAGACTCCGGCAAGGTTTCGTTTCGTTATATTTGCGTTATATTACGTATCTAGTATTAATATATTATGACCTCAGAATAGTGTGATTTAATTCATAAACTACTTTAACCACCGCTACATTATAATGAGGTCACAATAAAACGCCAATCGCTTGCAAAAATATTGAATTCATGCAACACCTTGTATTTCATTTGAACTAAGGTCGTTTTGACTTAACAATTGAGTTTATTAATTTAGAGAGGCTAAAGTTAAGACTGTTTTAACACTAAAACAGCGATAACAATTGTTATAATGTCTGCTATAGGTGATAAATACTATCTTAACTGTTTAAGAACTGTTGTTAAGATCTTGAATCTCATTTTAAAATACTTATTAGTTCTAAACTCTTACTAACAAAAATATAAGTAAGTCCTTACTTAATAAAAATCTAGGTTTTTGGGGTCTCTAAAATCCAGGTTTTAATAATGTTGTTTATTTTTTAATTTATCGCAATGCATCACGCACTAATGACCTCAATTGGCGATGTCCAATTAGGTAGGTACGTTAAAATACTTATGTAAGAAAACGTTTTTAGAAATGCAAAATTTGAAATCTCAAAATACACCAAAAATATTTCGAAAATGACTATTTTTATTAGATATTTCGTATAAATATCTAGTAAGCTAAAATTAAATACAAAATGCAAGCCTAGCCTTGACTGGTGTGTTTGGCATTGCCCATAGACCGAGCTTATTATGAATTTCTCTGTTATGAAATGTTGCGTTACCTACGAGGTAAATTGCCAAATGTTACACTGTCTAAAATTCAGATTGTTGTGTTATACTTTTAGCTATTTTATTTGTAAACAAATTGATCGTGATTAATTTTATTGAGGCGCCTTATAAATCTGCATTTATCTTGTTTTAAAACATACCTATATACCTTACCATGTTACTCCATGATAGATAACGTACTAGGATATTAGGATAACGAAAGACTTTTCAAAGGGATATTTCCAAGGACTAGGATAATCTTCTGGACTTAAGCTTAAACATACCGATATTGATAAACGTTAATTAAATTAATTAAAATGGCAATATTAATTAATTAAAGTGGTTAATTAACTTAAAATCTGAAAAGTAGGTCACACTTAAGCTGAATTATATGTACTATTTCATAAATTTTGAACTATACATATAACGATTGCCAAATAAATATAACCTAAGCAAGCAGTGTGCCGTCGAAAGTTTAACTTTTAAGCGACACTAAAAATTACTTATTTATTAAAGTTAAACTAAAAAGTCCGCACCATGAGTCAAAGTAACAGGAAAGCTCATGTTCTCGTAAATTGCTGACGACATGATAATAACATTAAAATGTTACTCACATTATGCGCCGGCGTCACAGCACAGCCATGACTCATTCATACGTACTCATTGTATTTTACTTCCTTATCGATAATTTTGATAAATAGATACTTATGTTATTTACCGTTTGAAAGATAATTTTCTTCAAATATCCTTACTATTTAGTTGTAAATTAACTTTTAGTCATCCGGTTTACCTACTCATATCTTGATGGTTAGTTACGGACTTAAGTGTAATGTAAGTAAGTATTTATTAAACTACAACTTTATCTAATAGTGGTTTTCAATTCAGTGGCTTCGAAGCTTTTAAAGAATACTAGGTACCTATATAGGTAATACCTTCCTCTTTACTACATAGCATAAAACAAAGTCGCTTTCTCTGTCCCTATGTCCCTATGCCCCTATGTATGATGTATGATATGATATTAGATCTTTAAAACTTCGCAACGGATTTTGATGCGGTTTGTTTTAATAGATAGAGTGATTCATTGGGTAGGTTTTTATCCCCATATTCCTACGCGAACGGGAACTACGCGGGTGAAACCACGGGGCGCCGCTAGTTAGATTACAAAATAGACATCTGTAAATCCCAGACATCGTTCAACCGAATATAACGCAAGAAAGTACTAGGTACGCAGTTAGCACTAGTCTATGATCACTCAGTGAGAAAGAGATCCTATATCCTGCAGGTGGCACTAACAAACTACTCTTTATTTTACAATTCCTATAAACATATTATTCTTATTAGACTGTTATCATTAGTAGTATCTCCCAAGTATCCGGATACGTTAACAATGATGAAACTAAACAAATGATGTGTTCTTGTCAGCTGATTCAATGGCCTCGTTAAAGTCAATTAAATTATCTATCTTAATAACTACGACGTCACATATCTTCTTTTTATTTACTTGATTAACTTATGAAACTTCCTTTTTATAATGTAATGCTAAAATATTATTGCGTAAGCAGTCTTTGCAAAAATATATTGTAAATAGTATCTGATTTGTTTATAAACTTAAACCCAGAATCCTTATCTTCTAATGAATCCAAAATTACATCAGCCGAGAAGAATTGATAAACAAACTAATGCTAGTTTTTTAGAGCAAAAAATAAAATAAAAACATATCCACACTAATATTATAAAGAGGAAAGATTTGTTTGTTTGTAACGAGTAGGCTCTGAAACTACTGCACCGATTTCAAAAATTCTTTCACTAATGGAAAGCTAATTTATCAGTGCGTGACATAGGCTATTATATCCCCCCGTATTCCCACGGGAACGGGAACTACGCGGGTGAAACCGCGGGGCGCTACTAGTGTCTAATACAAGGAACCAGTTAGTTTAATTGCAGATATTTGATACCAGAAATCCTTGTCATAAATGGCATTGTATGTTCAATTTAGCTAATTTCCGAATCAGCCTTTGACATACGAGTGTAATAAAAATACTCCTTACATCGACGAAAGAAAGATTACATCATCATCATCATCATCAGCTCATATATGGCTCCACCGAGGGGTTGAGCCTACCCTGAATTAGGGTGATTAGGCTTTTATTAATTACCTAAAGAATACATACTTACTAGTAGTAATATACTTAATCCTACTAATATTTTAAAGCCGAATGTTTGTGAGTTTGGATGTTTAGATGTATGGATGTTTGTTCCTCTTTCACGCAAAAACTATTGAATGGATTTTAATGACATTTGGTACAGATGTTCCTCATACCTAGAAATAACACGTAGGATACTTTTTATCCCAAAATTTCCACGGGATAAGGTTCCACGCGGGTAAAACCGCGGGGTACAGCTAGTAATTAATAATAACATAGGAATTGAACAGTAATTTTGCAATTATTTTTCCCTACTGACAAAGGAATGACTGAAAAGTACGTAGGATATCCATTATGCAAAAATGTAGGTCGTATTACCGTTACATTGCACGCCTCGGAGAAACAAATGCATTTTGCATTCCACTTAACTGTATTTAGGATTAAATTGATTTCTGGAACAATTTTCTGCATATGTTTGAAAAGAAAACTATATGATAACAAAATTAGGAATGATTTGCAGATCAGACTGGTATTCTCATGATAAGTCACACAAATAACTTACTACAGTAGGAAAGTCGCCGTTCTTTAGAAAAAACCGGCCAAGTGCGAGTCGGACTCGCGCACCGAGGGTTCCGTACAAACCTGCAAGGTTTACAAAGTTCGTTCATTACGACAATCGAGTCGGTATCAATGGTTGTACTTTTGCGTTTTGCGTTTTTGCGTTGACTTAGTTTTTTTTTTTTTTCACGGGTTAAAGGCAATTAGATCTAAGTATTTGATATGAATTTCAACTTGATAGCTCTACGCGTTCATGAGGAAAAAAGTAATAAGTTTATATTTATTAAAAAATATATATTTTGTAATGTAACTAAAAATTTAAGGTTTTCGGAATTTTTCCTTTATGTGTGCTATAAAACGTTGCTTCATGCCAAATTTCAAGATTCTAGGTCGACTGGAAGTACCCTTTAGGTTTTGATTCCCTTGCGAGTACTTGCGAGTTTCAAAATATGCAGCTTAAATTGCTGTTTCTTTTGATTGCGTTGACATAGAAGTTTGATTTTGTTACAGCTTAAAGGTATTATAGACCTGAGTATTTGGTATGAATTTCAATTTAATACCTCTACGCGTTTATGAGGAAATGGGTAGTAAGGTTAAAATTATTAAAAAAAAAATATTATGTGATGTAACTAAAAATTTATGGTATAAACGTATCTTTTGATTGCGTTGGCTTAGAAGTTTCATTTTTTCACAGCTTCAAGGGACAGTAGACCTGAGTAATTGATATAAATTTCAGCTTCATACCTCCACGCGTTCCTGAGAAAAAGGGTCTTGACAGACGGACGGACGGACGGACAGACGGACAACAAAGTGATCCTATAAGGGTTCCGTTTTTTCCTTTTGAGGTACGGAACCCTAAAAAAGGAGAGCAAATGTGTGTGGAAATTTGGAGATGTGGAAAATTAGGAGAAAAGAAATAATTCACGCTTATATTATTTGAGAGTGTATTACTTCCCTACTCAAGTCTATTTTATCTACCTTTGCGCCGTTATTATCACATTATCACAGGTATAGGCCTATAGGGCTCTACGACTTTGATAGCTCAGTTGGAGCTAGCACTACGATAACAAACGATAATGGGGCTATGCTAAAATAATAAAATAAATAAATAAAAAAAGCCTTTATTTCTACTGCTTTTTCCACATTTACAATAATATTACGAACATAAACTTATATAATACAAAAAAATAATAATCTAATCTATTAATTTATTACTATCATTATAACTACGTAAGTATCTATTTTCTAAGCAGAAGTCGCCTCCGGCGTAGGCCTGCCCCAGGATGGGGCTATGCTATGCTAATGCTAATCATAGATAGATCAAATAAAAATGGACAATCTCTTCAAACCTTCTCCAAAGCGATTTCAGTTAAGACTACGACGGATCTAGATTAGATTCAGTGAACTTATGAGCTTTGATAGGTAAGCAGTGACGGATTAAGAGTACCATGATGCCCTAAGCAATCCAAGGCTTTGGGCCCTAGAGTCGAATTTGAGACACAGCGAAACAAACTCATCTAACCCTTTTTTGCATTTGACGTTTTATCAAGCCGTAGCTATCTACGGCCTTGGGGCCCCCCTATCCTTATGTCAACTAAGAAGTTTGCTTCTTCTAATGCCTGCCCACGGACGTGGTGCCTTTGATTAAGGGTTAATCCGTGACTGTAGGTAGGGGAAACGAAGATTACCATAATAGAACATTATTGAAGTAGTAACAAAAGTCAATAACACCTTATCACTCCGAAGGAAACGCTTAACAAGAACGTTTTCAAAATGTTTTAACAAGTCAAAGTCACTGATATCGCTGTATCCGGTCATTAATTAATTTGTTAATTTTCTTATCAGACACCACTGTTCTGGTACATCGCACTCGAACTTGGCATTTAAAAACATGTTAACAGAAACATTTTGTTAAATGAAATTGTTAGTTATTTTTATCCCGCACTTGGCCAGCGTGGTTGACTAAGGCCTAATCACCCTAATTCAGGGTAGGCTCGTGCCCCTCGGTGGGGACATACTTATATGAGCTGATGAAAATGAAAAAATGATTTGATGAAGATGATAAAGTTTTAATCTATATCAAAAATGCCGCGTCAAAAGTACGTAACATTCTAATATTCAATCATTTTTTACGACTCTCTTAAACCAAGCTACATGTTTTTTTATAAGTATAGATGTTTACTTTAAATTCTGTTAAACTTAGGGAATATTTCACGATCTTCAAGTAAAATTCCGAGTAACTACTCACAAGTTTTGTCAAAAGAGAATTAACTTTACTTGATGGTCGTGAAATAGTCCCTTACAGGAAGGAAACTTACATTCCATTGTATTAATTAAACTCAAGGTACTCAAACAAGTGGGAATATATTTTCCCACTTGTGATTTGTAAAGCCGCCGAAAATCCGTACCAGCTTTTGTGTAAATTACTCTTTAAATCTTAAGGAATTACCCGCGTAATAATTATTAATTTAAGTAGTTATCAAAATAATAGAATGACGAAATAATTAAGGAAAGTGTTAGGCAGACAACTCACAAGAAATAGGTACATTTTTAAGTATTTTCCGTAATGTATTTTCTTATCTTTGGTATTATAATATAATGGGTAAATACTTAACTTTGATAACTATGTAGCCAGCCAGTATGTGCATATGTACATATACATAAGTACATATGTTTACGCTCAATCGATTTAGTTCGGTGCAAATGTACTTTAATAGTAAACTATTTACTAATTAGTTCAATGCTAAAATTCATGTTAAATTTTAAGTTGATATTACACAGCACTTAAAGGTGTTTCTTTTTTCAGAATTCCGCACAAAAGTAAAAAGAAAATCGTCGCTTGCGCAACTTCTATGAATTATTACACAACAATGGATACTACGTCACATGACGTTACAGTGTGTCAGATTGATTCTCAAAATTGCCACAAGGAAACCGCAATGACAAACCATGTATTCACCTTCATACATTTCGTAACAAACAAACATACTTACTATATAATTTACTATTATTTTGAAGTTAATAATATTTATAACTAGCTGTGCCCCGCGGTTTAACACGCGTAGTTCCCGTTCCCGGTCCCGTGGGAATTTCGGGATGAAAAATAGATGTTGGCCGATTCTCAGACCTACTGAATATGCTCACAAAATTTCATAAGAATCGGTCAAGCCGTTTCGGAGGAGTACGGGAACGAAGATTGTGACACGAGAATTTTATATATAAGATTATGTACTGCGTATAAACAAAGGTTATATGCTGAGCATAGCGAGATAAGAGGAAAAACAAACATCGTAAATCTATGTAATCTATTCTTGTCTGAAAGTGTGTGTTGCCCGCGTAATATGTTTCCTTTGGGATTTCCTGCTTTTCTTTTCTTTTTTCCTAAACTTCTTCAGCATTGAGGAGAAATATGCGAAAACTGTATCACTTGGAATCACCGGAATCGAAATCACCCGAGCCATGTTTGGAGAATAACAAACATGTATGACTCGACGTGCAACTAGCAGTCTAGCTAATAGTCTTCTAGACCGTTTAGGCGTCACATATTTTGAAAATAATGAAAATTTCTACTTAAATTATTCATGTTCACTATTTACAATCTACATCTAATCTACTTACAATTTTATTATTTAGGATTTGTACTATTGTAATCCTAAATAATATTTTTTTATTGCAATCTATATACTTTAGTACTTATATAAAACTCTTCCGTTACTGCGTGATGTACTGACAGACTGACAGACAACGCACAACCGAAACTACTGGTCGTAGAGAGCTGAGAAATTTGGCACGTGTGTTTGTTAGGGGAGTAGGCTACCACTAAGAGAGGATTTTTAGAAATGCCCCCCCTAGGCGGAGAAAAGGGGGTAAATTGAAAACTGCGCGGGTTAAACCGCGGGGCGTTGCTAGTTATATATATAAATGGGCACTTATACAAAAAATGAACAATGATTTCATATAAGTACTTACTTACTTACATAAAGCAATAACTCCACGTTATCAAGTCCCTAAAACCATTTTGACCTTTGATTTAAATATAAACCTTATTATCATTACCAAAGTTAAATAAAACGCGCAATTCTATTTCTATACAAAAGCTAAATATAACGTTATCAAAGGAAAATACATCAAATACATGAAATGAAATATATTAATTTCAAATAACTTTTTGATATAAATAGCTTAGGAGTTTTGTAAAGACGCCTACACGATCGTTCTCAATCTATTCCTTTAATCAAATTCATGTTCAAAAATATCGTGTAATTTTCTTAGAAATTGATGCCCACTTATTTATATGAAAGAGGTAAGTAAGTTATATTGAAATTATATCGTTATATTTATTTTGTGTAAGAAATGTTTTGTGTATCTATAGGTACCTATTTCTTTTCATGGCGCAATAAGAGAGAAAATTCTCGTCAGAGTTTCAGGTGTCCATAGGCAGTACTTTTTGCTTTCTTTGTCATAAAAAAAAACAAAAAGAAATGAGGTCGTAGAATTTTGAATTATTATTCGAAAATTGAATTCAATAAAATTCAAATTTGAAAATTCGTAATGGAACACGATGTAGACTACAAATTCATCAGTCTTTTTTTTTAAAGAAGAAATAATCATTTCAAGGAAAAACAAAATTAACGCTCATTCTTATGACATCACTCTAAGTACACATTACTTTAGTAAAAACAAATTGAGGATAAATTAAGAGGTAAACTATCTGTAAAATAATACAAATGCGTATATCCTTACGTTTTTATTATTTTCTTAATTTTTAGGGTTCCGTACCTCAAAAGGAAAAAACGGAACCCTTATAGGATCACTTTGTTGTCCGTCTGTCCGTCCGTCTGTCAAGACCCTTTTTCTCAGGAACGCGTGGAGGTATGAAGCTGAAATTTATATCAATTACTCAGGTCTACTGTCCCTTGAAGCTGTGAAAAAATCAAACTTCTAAGCCAACGCAATCAAAAGATACAGCCGTTTATGCCGCAAATTTTCGACACTTGCAAGGGAATCAAAACCTACAGGGTGCTTCCCGTGAACTCAGAATCTTGAAATTTGGTACGAAGCAACGTCTTATAGCATAGATAAAGGAAAAATTACGAAAACCATAAATTTTTAGTTACATCACATAATATATTTTTTTTAATAATTTTAACCTTACTACCCATTTCCTCATAAACGCGTAGAGGTATTAAATTGAAATTCATACCAAATACTCAGGTCTATAATACCTTTAAGCTGTAACAAAATCAAACTTCTATGTCAACGCAATCAAAAGAAACAGCAATTTAAGCTGCATATTTTGAAACTCGCAAGTACTCGCAAGGGAATCAAAACCTAAAGGGTACTTCCAGTCGACCTAGAATCTTGAAATTTGGCATGAAGCAACGTTTTATAGCACACATAAAGGAAAAATTCCGAAAACCTTAAATTTTTTGTTACATTACAAAATATATATTTTTTTATAAATATATATATAACTTTGTAAACCTTGCAGGTTTGTACGGAACCCTCGGTGCGCGAGTCCGACTCGCACTTGGCCGGTTTTTGTTCTTGATATTATAGGTACTAACCTTTTTAAGGTTTCGTACCCAAAGACTACCGAAACGGGATTTATTACTAAAGCTGTCTGATTGTTATAGAGTAAGCAAATAGGTTGAAACGTGACATTTGTACAGAATGTGTATCACCATAGAGCAAGGAATCGCGCCCTGTGATCGACGGGATACTCACAAGGCCAAACAAACCTTGCTCTAAATGAGTACACTTATACAATGAGGTAGTGTGTGTAAGACGCAAACTACTGAAAAATGGTGTTTCCCTCTCGCTGATGATATTAGTACAGCGAGGAGGAATAGACGTATCATAGCGCTTGTAATGCGAGTTCGTGATCTAAAATACTCCAAGTACTTCGTTTGAAAAATAGTAAAAATGTATAGCTTGGTACCTGGTAAAGTACCTGGAACCTGGGACATGATAAGCTAGATCTACACTTCTACACTATCTACACTTATATTACAAAGAGGAAAGATTTGTATTTTTGTATGTAACGAATAAACTCAAAAAGTACTCGACCAATTATAGTAATTCATTTTTCATTAGAAAGCTACATTCACCCTGAGTAACATACCTAGGCTATATTTTGTCCCTGTATATTTTGTCCACGGGAATGGTAACTACGCGAGTGAAACCGCTGCTAGTTATTAATAAACAGAAGTCGAAAATAGAGAGTTTCCAATGATACAAACACAGTTTACCTAATTGTTATGCCCATACTAAGTTTATATATTTTACCATATCAATGTAAGCAAATAAGATAGAGTTAATTTTAGAGTGATACATTGTAGCTAAATTACGCCTCAGAATTCGCGGAAATACATATAAGTAAGTACTTATAGTCTTTTGTTAGTTCATCTCTCTTTACGGATATAGTGTAGACAAGACACTATAATACTTGGTAGGTACGTGTTATTGATACCGAATCGATGTAGTCTCAAATATAATGGAAGGTTGTTTGGTATATGAGTGTATAACATCCGATGTTCCGTTTCAATGGTTTGCATAATGTTACGAATTTATCGACTATTGATGGTAGGAAGTAAGTATAGTACTAAGTATTGGCATGATAAGGTGCGGCTCATTGATAGACATATAGGTATATACTCAAGGTATATAAGACTAAGTAAGTACTTATATTACTTTTGAATATGTCATATCTTGGAATAGAGCTGAAGATAGGAAGTCGTATGATAAACACAATACTGAAAGGATCTTATGGTCTTATTTAATTAAACTTTAAAACAAATAAAAAGATTGTAGGTATATGTATAATGATATGTGATAAAACATAAAACAAAGAATCAGTTACATTAACCCACCTCCAAAATTTAATTCACGAAATATTAAATTAGTCAATCCGATCCGATAACAAGGCTATAAGAATGAGTGAAGTAGGTAGATACTTCAATTATATTGCAAAATTATGATGAGGTATCGAGTTTGTTGGTAGTCGGTTGCATTTTATTTACGTTGCGTAGGTAAGTAGGTAGTTACCTAAAAGTTGTCCTGGCTCCGCCAAGGGCAACGGGTGGATGCATGCAGCATTGGCCACATGCCCTTAATTGTAGAAGGGATTTGAGCAATACGTCTTATTTGGTAGCTAGCTTTGATTTAGTTTTGTTAGATTTTAGTAGATTTAAAAATTAGGTACCTTATCTGCACACTGACTACTTATGGCCTAAACGTGGGAATAAATTGCGTAGATATGACATTCATACTGCATGGTTTAGTCAGATATCTACGACATCTCGGTATTCAAGTGGCATGAGAACTTCCTGCCCAGTCTGTCACCAAGGGTTAAAATCTTTGGCCACCTAGCCTTATTATGTGATGCGTATTTGGTGATTCCTAGTTTCTAACTTGTGTTTGAGTAATTGCCGAAAATTTTAATGCCGAAATTCAAAATGCCGAAACTCTAAATGCCGAAAATGGAAATGCCGAAAATCACAATGCCGAAAATCAAAATGCCGAAAATCAAATTGCCGATAAACAAAACGCCGAAACTCTAAATGCCGAAAATCACAATGCCAAAAATCAAAATGCCGAAAACCAGAATGCCGAAAATCGAATTGCCGAAAATCACAATGCCGAAATTCAAAATGCCGAAAATCAAAATACCCAAATTCAAAATGCCGAATGTCGAAATGCCGAATATCAAAATGCCGAAAATCACAATGCCGAAATTAAAAATGCCGAAAATCAAAATACCGAAATTAAAAATGCCGAATGTAGAAATGCCGAATATCAAAATGCCAAAAATCAGAATGCCGAAAATCAAAATGCCGAAAATCGAAATGCCGACAATCATAATACCGAAAATCAGAATGCCGAAAATCAAAATGCCAAAATTCATAATGCCGAAAGTCAAAATACCGAAAATCAAAATGCCGAAAATTAAAATACCGAAACTCAAAATGCCGAATGTCGAAATGCCGAATGTCAAAATGCCGAAAATCAAAATGCCGAAAATCGAAATGCCGAAAATCAAAATGCCGAAAAGCAAATTGTCGAAAATCAGAATGCCGAAAATCAAAATGCCGAAAATCAAAATGCCGAAAATCAAAATGCCGAAAATCAAAATGCCGAAAATCAAAATGCCGAAAATCAACATGCCGAAAATCAAATTGTCGAAAATCAAAATGCAGAAAATCAAAATGCCGAATATCAAAATGCCGAAAATCGAAATGCCGAAAATCACAATGTCGAAAATCAAAATGCTGAAAATCAAAATGCCGAAAATCAAAATGCCGAGGATCAAAATGCCGAAAATCAGAATGCCGAAAATCTAAATGCCGAAAATCACAATGCCGAAAATCAAAATGCCCAAAATCAAAATAGCGAAAATCGAAATGCCGAAAATCAAAATGCCAAAATTCATAATGCCGAAAATCAAAATACCAAAAATCAAAATGCCGAAAATTAAAAATACCGAAACTCAAAATGCCGAATGTCGAAATGCCGAATATCAAAATGCCGAAAATCAAATTGTCGAAAATCAAAATGCCGAAAATCAGAATGCCGAAAATCGAAATGCCGAAAATTAATTTGCCGGAAATCAAAATGCCGAAAATCAAAATACCCAAATTCAAAATGCCGAATGCCGAAAATCAAAATACCGAAATTAAAAATGCCGAATGTAGAAATGCCGAATATCAAAATGCCAAAAATCAAAATGCCGAAAATCGAAATGCCGACAATCATAATACCGAAAATCAGAATGCCGAAAATCAAAATGCCAAAATTCATAATGCCGAAAGTCAAAATACCGAAAATCAAAATGCCGAAAATTAATATACCGAAACTCAAAATGCCAAATGTCGAAATGCCGAATGTCAAAATGCCGAATATCAAAGTGCCGAAAATCAGAATGCCGAAAATCAAAATGCCGAAAATCAGAATGCCGAAAATCAAAATGCCGAAAATCGAAATGCCGAAAATCAAATTGTCGAAAATCAAAATGCCGAAAATCAAAATGCCGAAAATCGAAATGCCGAAAATCAAAATGCCGAAAATCGAAATGCCGACAATCATAATACCGAAAATCAGAATGCCGAAAATCAAAATGCCAAAATTCATAATGCCGAAAGTCAAAATACCGAAAATCAAAATGCCGAAAATTAATATACCGAAACTCAAAATGCCAAATGTCGAAATGCCGAATGTCAAAATGCCGAATATCAAAGTGCCGAAAATCAGAATGCCGAAAATCAAAATGCCGAAAATCAGAATGCCGAAAATCAAAATGCCGAAAATCGAAATGCCGAAAATCAAATTGTCGAAAATCAAAATGCCGAAAATCAAAATGCCGAAAATCGAAATGCCGAAAATCAAAATGCCGAAAATCGAAATGCCAAAAATAAAAATGCCGAAAATCAAAATGCCGAAACTCTTATTTGAGATCACTAACACGCATTTACTATCATGTTAGCCAAATAACGATCGTTAAGGTGTTGGTCAAATAACGACCACTAAGGTGACCACAAATATAATAAATTACATAATATTTATAAAGCTTAGACATTTATTTGTTTTACAAGGTCTTTCAATCAAAAAATGTGCAGATAAAATACTTCTTTTAATTAAATCAAAAGGTTAATGTAACGAGGCTATAATTTTGCCACTTTATTTACTTAATTATGTAATACATTTTTAATTATTTCCTGTGATTTCCGAATCAGTGTTAGATTTCCAAAATGTTACCGGGAAGAAGGTACATCCCCGTTTGCACTTTGACTTTTATATAAGCGCTCTTTAGGTCTAACCGAATAAACCTTTTAAAATTCGATTTTACAGCAATATTGCCTTTTAAGTCCAATCTTATCGGAAAATTCTTTACATGGAATCTGTTTTTCCCTGATATGACTAACCCATGGTTCATACTCTGACTGCCGCATGACACAACATAAGTAATAGTTAGTAGGTACTATTGTGAACCATTGTTAACATTAAAATGTTGCAACAACAACAAATTATTACATCAATATGTCATTTGCAAGTCAATTCCGCAACTCGAACATTCAATAATTTACATGTTGATTGTAATTTGTAACTAGTTTATCGAAAATGCATTAAATTTCAATGTTTTATTCGAAGGTTTACTTGAAGTTCTGGCCTTTGTTAATTGTTGAACTGGTTATCAAAGTTTCAAGGTTTCTGACAGTTCAGTTCTGACATGTCTAACTAACTGTCAAGGATCGGGACATTATTTTGAAAGTTACTCCCGGTCTTTGACGGGTTAATCAAAGTAATATTTGAACAGCTATTTGAACAGCCAGTCTAATTAATTTATGTTTATGATAACCCAAGTGGCAAAAGAGGGTTACCATGCTAGAAGAGTTGCGGGTTCGATTTCTGTGCGAGCTAATATAAGTAATAATGATATGATCTATAACTTCTACTTTAAGTTACATTTACTAAATCGTCTTTCAGAAATTGGGCTATAATTTCTCAAAGATACCTAAAATGTAGGTATATTTTATTAATTATTGCAACTGATAATTGATACTAATGTTTCCGCCTCATATACATTGGAAATTCCTTCACAGTAATGCGTTCATCACCCTCATATAAAGTGCAGTATTTTTCACTTAAAACTGTTTGATAACAAAGTAATTATGTCACTAGCAGAATATAATTATTCTGCCGATCATTAATAAAATAACTAATTAAAGTTGAATAAATTAAGATTAGTAATTGATTTGGTAACAATTATAAAATAATTTAGACATAATACAAAATTATTAATAACTTAGACGGGAAATACCTACCTAAAATTTTATTTTTATTTCAATTTCCTCTTTCGTACTGTGTGCTAAGAATTCATCAATGAGAGCTTTTGACCTGCAGTGAAATCTTACAGGTAGATACGTCTAGTACTCCCCCATGTAGGGGTTGTGTTTACTTATATTCATAAGGGTAGCTTTCCACGATTAGACATATCGAATTTAGGTCTTTTGTGCGTACTGTAAGAAGGGCAGGGATTGTAGGAACTGAAACTTTTGGTCAATGTCCGAATAATATCAACGGAATAATATTTATCTACTAATTATGAATTCCACGGTCATCGTCACGGAGAGGTCAAGGAGTAGCGAGTACCCACTTGCCATGTTTTTAGTAAGAATGAGTCATAGTGTGATAATAACATTTTTATAAAATAAAAAAACGTGTGGCTCTTGGGGACTGCCGCGGTAAAGCTATTGCATAGCAATTTTATTAACCTATTTTTTTTTTTGTATTGCAATCCTAACCTTAGAAATTTTGATGTCGTACTTGGGACTTCATACAATAAAAACTTTGTCTACATTACTATAAAAACTTTTTGGAAAATTTACAAAAAAAAAATTACGATAAAAAAATAATAAAAACGTGAGGTTTTTTTTCGTTACGGAATGGTTAAATCAGGCTTTACTCAATGATAATAATGCAATAATTTCCGGGAAAATATGCGTTTTGTTTAGGAAAGCCCCATATACGAACCAGAACAATAGCTTTTGTGAAAATCACGAATAGACAAACAAATTCTGAATCTGTGTTTTTTAAAGTCGTTTAATTGAAATAAATAAGTACATGAGAAGCTTTTCTTTGAAAATAATTACAAAAATACCTTAGATAAACAATTGAGGGGATTACCCATTAAAAATACCGAGAACAGAGATTAGTTATCCCTGTTTAATTATCGCTAAATACTGACCGTTGCTAATTGGAACAATTAATGACATAGTATCCATTGGTCGTTAGATACTCTATTATCTTTTAATCATTGTTTACTTCAAAACTTAGCCTATACATAAAACTGTAAACAATGTTTATAATAAGCTAAATGAAATAAACAAGTATGATGGCCTTTTACTTATAAGATAGCTGTGCACCGCGGTTTGACTCGATTATACATCTTTCCGTTTGTAGCGCTATGTAGAGCCTGTAGGGTTAGGGATAAATGGACTATTCCACACTAAAAATACTATTCAAATCGGACCAGTAGTTCCTGATATAATATGCGCGAACCAAACAAACTTCATCTTTATAAGTTTGTCGAGACAAACTGTGCCCCGCGGTTGTCCCGTCGAAAATCCTATACATTTACAGAAAACAAACACAATAATACGGTGCATTTTATAGTGTTATACAGGGATAGTCGCCGGATTGTGCACCCTTTACACAAGATTAAATATGTCAAAGGGCTTCCGTGTGTTGGCTTTGGCCCCATACTAGCCTTCCAAAAGACCGGGACTCCTTAATAGTCCCGTGAATGGAAAAGACATAACAAATAAATCCGGTAGGTAGAGTTCTGGTCTAGAAAATATTATTTTACATGTAATCAGGATCGATATTTATGAAGACGATCATTGACTGACAATGATTCATGACTTCATGAATCATCATTCCCAAGCAATTAGTAATCATAGTGCAACCTTTCTCTTGAATACCGTTAGTATCACAGATTTTTGTTCTAATTGAAAATTAGAACAATTCCGTGCAGTCATCTTTAAACTAATCGAAATATCGAGGTAATTTTTTCAAAAAGATTTTTTATAAGTAAATGTATGTTTGTAATGGTTTGAAGTTCTGTCAGTACTTATCTAATAAGACCTGTGTTTTAATTCTCATAAATTAAATAAGTACCTTTTTTATAGAGGAGAAATCCTTTTGACGGATCCCAGCCGCTTTTAAAGGGAGCGACGGGGTATGTCGGACTCGCCGTCACCAAGATGGAGCGGTGGGGCCCTACCGACTAAAACTCCTCTCGCCTTCTCAGCACTTTGGCGGCCGGGCCACGAGAACGCGGTTGCAGGCTACCGCGAGAAATTAAATAAGTACCTAAGTAAATATGTACGAGTATGTTCTAATCTAATATGTAGTTTGAAGTTTGTAATATGTCATATACCGTACATGTTTGAATTATTAATGACCTCATATTACTTACACCGTCACTGAAACAGGTTTAAAGAGGGGAATATTCTTTTTAATTTACGCATATAAAAATGATGACAATATTAGTCATACCCATACAAGATGACTCATAGATTATGAATGACATGATTAAAGAATTTCTTTGATCCATACTATATTATGTACTAAAGTATGTATCTCTGTATGTTTTACTATTAGCACAGAATCACTACATAGTATAAAACAAAGTCGCTTTCTCTGTCCCTATGTACTTAGGCTTAGATCTTTAAATCTACGCAACGGATTTTAATGCGGTTTGTTTCAATAGATAGAGTAATTCAGTGGGAAGGTTTTTACCATAATTTTATCCCCATATTCCTACGGGAACGGGAACTATGCGGATGAAACCGCAGGGCGCCGCTAGTAATTAATAGTACTATCTATTAGATTCAATAGTACCACTGTGTTATCTGGGGGCACGGCAGTGCCCCCCGCCAAGTCGAGCGCGAAGCAAACACTGCCGTACCATCCTTTACAGGAACCATTTCGCCGCATTTTCAGGCCCCTATTTGACAACCTCTGGATAAGACTAAAACGCTGAAATTTTCGTCATCCAGTAAGCTATACTATCACATACTTAAAATAAAATTTCAAGTCTGTGGGTCATTTAGTTCCGAAGTTAAGCGAAAGCAAAGTTTCGTATTTATGACAGACACTCACTCACTCACTCACTCACTCACTCACTCACTCACTCACTCATGATCATCAAAATAGAACTAGTACTTCCCATAAACCTAGAGAGCTGAAATTTGGTACAGAATTAGGGTTTAATGGCCACATAAAGGGAAAACTATAAAAACTAGGATAATCGAACGGGAACGGGAATTATAAGGGAACGGGAACAGGAATTGTAACTCAAGAACGGCTGAACTGATTTGGTTGAAAATTGGTGGTCAGGTAGCTTAGAACCAGGAAAAGGACGTAGGATACTTTTAATCCCGAAATTCCCACGGGATTGGGAACGGGAATTTAAAAATCAAGAACGGCTGAATTGATTTGGCTGAAAATTGGTGGGGAGGTAGATTAGAACCAGGAAAAGAACATAAATACTTTTGATCCCGAAATTCCCACGGGAATGGGAACGGGAATTTATAACTCAAGAACGGCTGAACTGATTTGGATGAAAATTGGTAAGGAGGTAGCTTAGAACCAGGAGAAGTACATAGAATACTTTTAATCCCGAAATTCCCACGGGATTGGGAACGGGAATTTATAACTCAAGAACGGCTGAATAGATTTGGCTGAAAATTGGTGGGGAGGTAGCTTAGAACCAGAAAAAGCACATAGAATACTTTAAATCCCGAAATTCCCACGGGAATAGGAACGGGAAGTATAATTATAGAACAGCTGAACTGATTTGGCTGACAATTTGTGGGGAGGTAACTTAGAACCAGGAGAAGCACATAGAATACTTTTTATCCCGAAATTCCCACAGAAACGCAAACAGGAACTACGCGGGTGAAACCGCGGGGCGCTAAATAATAAAATACTACTCCTAAAAAGAAAAAAAATGTGTCAAATAAGAAAATCTAATAAAATAAATCAATATAAACACGTTTCAACAAAAATAAATGAAATCCCACCAAAAACATTCTGTAAAAAACTAGCCAAGTCTCGATGGAGCTGCTTGTTTATCTCTAAAAAGTAATGAAATCTAGACAAAGTGGTGCCAAGTGTAAGGTTCCTTACTGCGATTTCTTTATTATTATAGTTAATGTTGTGTGACTTGGCCGTTGAACATTGTTTAAAACGTTAGTAGTGGGTACATGTCAATTTAGTTTACACGTAATGTTTTAACATTATTAAAATACGCAGCTTTATTAAGCCTACAATTGACTGGATATTGAATCAACGTTTTTCAAGTGGCAATTTTCTATCGCTAATGGGTAGCGGTTCTGGCGACAGATTGGTGCAATAGTGTCATGGAGCACCTAGTTTTGTACTCTTGAGTACATGTGTACCCTTCAACGGCCAAATCCCACAACATTTACTATAATAATAAAGAAATCGCAGTAAGGAACCTTACACTTGGCACCACTTTGTCTAGATTTCATTACTTTTTAGAGATAAACAAGCAGCTCCATCGAGACTTGGCTAGTTTTTTACAGAATGTTTTTGGTGGGATTATTATTACTCTTTATAACTTTTGTGTTGCCCTCTAAACCAATTGCCTTATTCCAATCTGACAAGTAGTTCGATCATCTAACTACTTGAACAAAAATGTTCCAAATAGTTGATGTCAAAGAAATTCGCCAGATGAACACTACCGAAATCATCCTAATTGTTGAGTTCTGGGAGATCCATGTTACTCAAATTACTTAAAGAAATCCATGCGAGCAAATCCATAATAAATTTTAGTAAAAATATTTGTCTTCCATAGAGATTTAAATTACTATAAATCTTAATAAATGACGTCTATTGCATAGTATCGTTGCGGAAAATAAAAACAATTCATACCACAATACGACTTTATGTCATGAGGTGTTTCTACGTAGTAAAATTTTAAAATAACGTGTTATATCGTAAATTCATATACATTATGTACATTATAAACATATATGTATACAAGCTGTGCCCCGCGGTTTTGACTGCATACATCCTACTAGTCTTACTAATATTATAAAGCCGAATGTTTGTGAGTGTGGATATATTGATGTTTGTTCCTCTTTCACGCAAAAACTACTGAACGGATTTTAATGAAATTTGTTCATCATACCTAGGAATAGCACATAGGATACTTTTTATCCCAAAATTCCCACGGGATAAGGTTTCACTCGGGTAAAACCGCGGGGCACAGCTAGTAAGTCATATGTAATTGGAATAAAAAATGTATGTTTTATTCCTTGTTATAAGGAACTTTGTACCCACCCAATATGATCTTAATCGGTTCAATAGTTATATGTAAACAATTATGAAATCGAAAAAACCATGTAGAGCAATAAAGATAAAAAAGTGTTAACGTAAGATGACGATACATAGGACATCGTTCATAGGTATGTGACTACTAAATCGCGAATATCCTACTAATATTATAAAGCCGAATATTTGTGAGTGTGGATGTATGGATGTTTGTTCCTCTTTCACGCAAAAACTACTAAATAGATTTTAATGAAATTAAGTACAGATGTTCCTCATACTTAGGAATAACACATGGGATACTTTTTATCCCAAAATTCCCACGGGATAAGGTTCCACGCGGGTAAAACCGCGGGGTACAGCTAGTCTATATTATATACTTATCGAAAATCAGTGTGCCTAGTGCAAGTTCTATTTTCAAAAAGGTCGCGTATAACGCAGATTTGTATGGGATCATAGGATATCAGAACTGTTTACGATTTTACTGCAACACAACAAGGCCATATTGCGAACTTTCTTCGAACGATCCTTCTGCGAAAACTCTGCACATGGATATTCATTTCTTTTTGTGTGCTTGTCTGTTGCATCATTATATCATACGTGGCGCCCCGCGGTTTCACCCACGTAGTTCCCGTTCCCGTAGGAATATGGGGATAAAATTATGCTAAAAACCTTCCCACTGAATCACTCTATCTATCAAAACAAGCCGCATCAAAATCCGTTGCGTAGATTTAAAAAATTAAGCATACATAGGGACATAGGGACATAGAAAGCTCTCAAATTAAGTATTTTATACTCGTACTATTTAGTGATAACTGCCAAATCTGATTTCGTTATCTCTGTAGAGTTTTCGTATCCAAGTATGATTCCAGAAGATGTTTGTATTTGTTTTTAATTTGAGTTAAGTTGGAACATTATCGAACGCAACAAATCTTCGTTCTTTGAACAAGTTATTACGTTATTTCGCCTATTCCTCCTCACTATACTAAATTAATCTGTGGGAGAAAGGCTTTTCGCATGCAGTAGGTATCTTACAGGCCACTTCACTCTTGTTATTTGTATTATTTTTAGTAATTTCCTTCAATCCTTCCATTCATTTAATCATTCAGATTTTAAATAAACCGTATATCACTAATTGGATGTTGCAAGTCATGAATAAGAGCGTCAGACCCAAACAATTAATCTGATTAATCATTACTTACCTAACTTACCTTTTCATTACGATAAATTTCACAAATTATATTCAATTTCACATTATATTGCGTAACATTAAACAACAAACTCTTAACAATTGTTTGAAATCGAATGACACAATCGCAATGCAGCGAGCCGACAGGAGTGACTCGGTCGTTCTATATTGAGACAATTAGAACAAATTAGACACACTTTAATTAGTTAATGTATGTATGTAATTGTAGTTTAACTTTCCTCATACACAGATCTGTAGATATTGTATAGTTTTCTTTAAGTTTTTGGGGTCAAAGTTTGAGGAAATCAGGTAAGTAAGTAAGTAAACATAACATTATAATTTGTTCTTAGACGAAAGTGGTGTTTAAATGTTGTTTTCATGTTGTACATCCTTGTATTTTAAAGGCAATAATTTATTTATTTAACACTATTCTTTATTTTGTAATAAAACAAAATCTCTACATCTGTCCCTCAGTAGTGTTCAAACATTTAAAACTACGCATTTAAACTAACTACGCAATGAATTTTATGGATTTTGCATCAATAGTCCGAGAGTTTGATTTAAGAGGAAGTTTAAAGCGTTCGTTAGTAAGTATACTTATTAATAAGAATTTAGCTCGTATGAGATCAGAATATTGCAGTTTTTAATAAAACAACTAACATTAACGTATTACAAATTAAAAGTTCGAGGATCAAAACTACTTAACCAATTAGAATAAAATGTTAAATACGTGCTTCTTATAACAGAAAAATGCACCTAAACTATAAGTACTTTTATTTCGAATATTTTTACCCAAGATTGGCTGAAACAGGGAACACTGTACGTAGAGCATTAGAATAAACATAATGTATTCATTCAATGATGATAGATGGTGTATCTCCACTCTCGATTGCAAATACATACCAAACCCGATTAAGTGTACACACATTACCTTCCTGTGTTTCATTGATCCGGAATGCATCCAATCCCTGACTAACCCAAAGGAACAAATAAAGAAAACGGGGCATCGCAACGTCTTGAATCACGGACCGGTAGCCGTGCTTACAAAACAAACAACCATACATTGCTTGTTAAACTCATAACTATCCGGGTGTATTACAGTTCTAAAGGAGACTTGGATAACGTACAGGATTAAGGGACGTGCGTACAAAACAAATATCATCAATACATTGCTACTTAAATGCTGATTAACTTCAACATTCCAGTTTTAAAGCACCATTGGTTGTCGTACAGGATTCAAGGAACGTTCAAGAAACGATTGAATCACATGATCGTGTTCCTCGAATTAGTTATATTGAACGTAACAATTTGACTATGATAATATTGTTCGATACATTTCCTTCCTCCGTCCGACTACCGACTACTTATCTTCATTTGTAAGCGTCGCACACGCATCCTTTCGATGTTTACTGAGTCAGTAGGTAGCACTAATATGATAATTATCGTTCTGAACTACTTATGCGTTTAAAATTTTCCGTGTTATTTGTAACTTGGACTAGTTAGTACTTACTAGGTAAGAAATATGGGTAAAACGTGATTTTAAAATAGGTAAGATACCTACCTATAATATTTACTTAACTATACTTCTATACTAATATTATAAAGAAGTAGTGTGTTTGTTAAATTGTAAGGAGTAATCTCGGGATCTACTGAACCGATTTCAAAAATTTATCCCTGTATTCACATGTGAACGGGAACTACGCGGGTGAACCGAGGGACGCTGCTAGTTTTATCATAAAAATTAAATAATTAACATAAACATTGCTTCTTTTTCGGGAGCTTTGTCCCATTATCTAAAAGGGGTCAAAAATTTTAATTTGACCAGATTTTCACGAAATGTCTGTGCTTATGTAATGTAAGTTTATATTTATCATCATATGTTAATATTTGACTAATAAATAGGGCCTATGGGCTTTAATATTCTCGATGGTGACATTGCAGGACAAAATTAGTAAGTTACGCAATAAAAATGAACAAAAGTTTATTTAAAAAAATCTTTTTGTTTTGTTTTCTTTTGAAATTACTAAATGAGGTACAAAGGAAAAGAGTTTCTAATACGAGTACTTACCTACTTACTTATTTGTAACTTCTAACAATAACATTATTACAAATATTTGTAATATCAATCATTTTGTTACTTAACAATAAAATAATAATTTAAACATCATTTATTTTAATTAAATAAACAAATTTAAGTTTAGAATTGGAAAACCAGAACAAAAAGACGCGGTTTTGGAAAAATCAATACGGTCTCATCTCAACTGACTACGTCATCGCTGTTCGTCATTATTTGAACTGTCCGCCATCATTTTTCCGCATACGTCATTCGGGAAGTTGGCGGGAGACGCGTGACTCGTTGAAAAAACTAATTAAAAGTGTATTGCAAAATAAAAATATTTTAGGGTAATTTAGCAAGAAGCGAAGCCTTTATGTAAAATACGAGTACTAGTTGCATACCGCGGCTTTGCCTACGTCTTTGCCAATGAGGGTAAAAATAACGAATAATTTACTTAGTTTAGTTAAGTATTTAATATCTATTGAATAGATTTTGTATTTTTTTTTAAATGAATAATGAATCAATCATAGCCATGGCAACTTATTACTTACCCCTAACTTAATTAGAAACTACTCACATACATTCATATAAGTACTTACCAAGATAAAAAAAACCTGTGAATCGAACTCGGGAATCGAACGGCGAACCTTTAGTTTGGCAGTCTGGTATGGTATCCAGCCTTCCATTAGTGTCGTCATCGTTTATCAATATTGATTTAACTTCTGATAATAAACCTTGGTCAATATGCCGTAGCCGAATAAAAGTTGTAAGCTTTAGAACAAAGTTTAAATAAAACAGTAACTTACCTACCAATTTTAATAAAAGTAACTAAGGGCCAATTTTTCCATCGCCAGATAACTTTATTCGACGAATAACTTTGAAATTTTGACACTTATTTCATACAAAATCTGTCAAACGTCAATTTTATTCGTCGAATAAAAGTTATCTGGCGATGGAAAAATCGGCCCTAAGTACTTTACTCGTCTACGGAAAATTTACTAAATGCGAAATAATGTCAACCGCAAACTTTATTTATCGCTAAAAATAACAACGATTACAAAATTATTACAAACTTTGTGTTTCAAATCTTTGAAGTCTTCCCGTCTCCTACGCACGCACAACCCTTCCATGCCGTCAAACACGTAATCAATTGCATGGTTTTCCACGACGTTTAAACTTTTTTATTGTTTCTTTAATTATTAGGAAATTATTTTAATGCCTTACTTCATCCAAGTGTTTTCCAATGCGGTAAAATCACGTGACACTTTTCAGGCCTCTCGTTCGTAATAAAATTTTCAAATATTGTGCAACTATCACATCCAAAATAAGGGTGAATTGAAATAGGTTCAGTCAGTATAGCTTGTTCTCTGGTGGTAAACAGAAGTCCCATTCTTGCCTTGCCGTTGCCGCTGGTCAACAAGTTTGCTTATCGTTTACCACGTGCCCAGCCCAGTGTGCCACGGGTTTATATCCTAATTAAAAGAAGACTCAATTAAAAACTGCATTGATTTATAGGTAAGTGTTAAAAAAATTATAAAGGTTTTTCATAAATACCTACATAATACGTATTCGACGTAGTGGATAATTTTAATGAAACATCTAGAATACCTATCTACTTATACAAGTATAGGTACCTACCTATTATATTAATTCATACTAGGAAGATGAATGTAATTTGTAATTAACCTTGGCAATTAGAAATAATTATACGTGTGGAGTTAAAGCTATATTATCTTAATATTTGGACAAGAAATATAATATTTTAATAAATAGGTTACCGTGACTGCTTTTTATTACAATCAAAATATTAATTCTTTAAAATATTTCAAAATAAAAATTACAATTTACTCCTTGTGTATTAATATTGCCAAACGTAACGTAAATGAATGGTATCAGACCGTCCTTGTCTCGAAGCGGTTTTATTCTAATAGTAAAAAGAGACAGCTATAGTGTCGTATATTGCTACTTGAAAGCGTGTCGTATACTCGCGTACTACGCAAGTTGACGGTGTGTCGACATTGGACGTTTGATCGGTTGCCGGCCGAGGCTTTGCTGCGAACGTCGCCGTCAGTCTCGCAATGGCGTTAGTGAGAGTCGGTCGCGTGTTCGTTTAGTTTCACAACAACCCGAGCGGACACCGGCCCAAAATATTGGTCTGTCTACCAGTGTTCGAATTACAAGGATTTTCTTCCCGTAATTTGTGACACAACAAAGCGACGCTATCGTCATCACGGACAGTCAAATTTTGGTACGATATCCTCTCAGGGCGAATCATTCAAGGTCCGTACATAATTTCCTTTACAAAATCGTTTTGAAATTTTGTTAAGACATTGCGTTTCGTTTCGCGAGATCGAGGTGGCTAATCGGTTGTGTTTTGTTGCAGATCATGTTCATCTCTTCGTAGTTCCTCATATTGATATAGTGTTTTTGTGATATAAAAAGTGTATTGTGAACTTAGTGTTTAGTGTTGATAAAATAGTGATGGATCCGGGATCACCGTCTCTGTTGTGGCCGGTGCGGGCGAATAAGGCTGGTGGTGGCGACCCGGGGAAGGTTGACGACCGGGCGGTGTCGCCGGGGCTCGCGGAGCGGCTGGCAGCGTCGCCCGCCAGCCCGCCGGCGCCCGCGCCGCCCAGCCCCGCGCCCCCACAGCACCACTTCCAAGCAGCCCTGGTGGCCGAGAAGTACCTCCTACTGGAACAGGTGGAAGGCTCCTCGCTGTGCCGGTGTGTCGACGTGCGCACGCAAGAGGAATATGTTTGCAAAGTGAGTTACAATAACATATCATCATCATCAAATACACTTACATCATAAGTACTCATAGGTACATAAGTACTACCACCAAAACTTCATAAATGTCACATGAATGTTCTTATTCATAATATGGGAAAAACCCAACAGGGAAATCCTATCAATAAAGCAAACTAGGTAGTTCGCCGAAATTAGAATTTATAGATATTCTTGTAGAATATAATTGGAATTCCAATACTGTAACATCTGTCGGTACTTTCCTCAAATATAACACTACAGTCAGGTTATCCATAGCTACATAGATTCAGTTAGGTATGTTAGGTAAGCACTAGGCACTCAGACTAGCTTCATACCTACCTATCTGGACAAGGCTAGTAATCAAAGCGGCACAGGACATTGACTCCCGGAACATTCAAACATCGCGCAGATGTTTACGTTTCTATGCTTCAATAAATACATTAATTTCATGTTTGATATCCGTGATAGGTAGGTACCTATATTTTGTAAACAAACTAGGTATAGGTATTTAAAACAATAATAAAATTAATTTATATTAACAACTTAATCCTTAACAAAAATAAACTGCCTAGCATTTTGTTATTAAAAAGAAAATAAATACCTACCTACTTAATATTCTATTTATAAATCTTAAAAAAAAAAACAATCTTAAAAAGAACCATTTTCCTTATTCACCGCGCAAACATCTTGGCATAATGCCACGAAACTTTTTAAAACTTCATTGAAAAATTGTCCTCATCTTTTTTTTAAATAATGAAATAAGTAGACAAAGGATTGCAATCAATCAAACCGCGACACGACATGGTTAGGTTACACGTAACATGTGTCGTTTCGAAACTGTGCCGAATTACAAGAGCAATGGTTCGCTTTGTTTGATTGTTATAGTGCGTAATCACATGGTTTTAGCCCGACCTCAGTCCGGCACTCATACGCACTCACATTAATTATCATTGCTTGACAAATGTCACTTGCACATGACATTCGCAAATAAAAGGGCTGGCATTATCCCACGGGCTTGCTTAGACCCCATGTAGAGATAAACTCAGTATTCAATAATATGCCCACATACAGTGACCCTTTAAATCCAATTATTTGTTACAATGCATTGAAAGTCGATCCTAAACTGTAAGTCATCAATTTGGAGTAATTTCTCAACGTGACTTAAAATGTTGCAAATGATGAGTAAACTTCTAGTCATTCGAAATTTGAGTCATGGACAAACGAATCTAATGAAGTTTGTTTATAATGATAACATAATGGCATCATAACTGGTAACTTAATTAATTGTTTGAATGTTAAATAATGTGCTGTTTAATTAATATTTTTACCGTTCACGTGTATTGTTTTCTTAGCATCTCGTTGAACGGCGATGTCATACTTTATATGTCATGGCCCCGAGCTGCTCGATCGCACTTGTAGGCCACAATCATTGCTGTTTTTACAATGTCATACATGTGTTGACTTTCGCAATCGATATTCTAACAATAATTACTATAATAATAACTAAACATGCTGTGATAAAAACTAATGTGTCATTGATTAGAAATAGAAATAAATATTTTATGTTCTAATAGGTCAACTCTAATTTCGGAACATCCGTAAATAATAAAACGTTCGAGTTACTCCTTGCTGACAAATACCACAAATAGGTCGTCTATCTAGTTCACACTTTAATTTTACATTGTTTTCAAGGTATTTCTGACTACAAATTATTAAAGTAACGATGCAGCTAGGTAGTTTCAGTATATGCTAGATACGGCGGCTAACAAAGGCCTATACGGGTATTGTCAAGGCACAGAATAGGCACTTCCCTCGTGAGAACTTGGCAAGGTTAAAGTGTGGCAACGTTATCGTTGCTAAACGACGGAGCGTATTTACAACACTATGTTGCCGACACCACTGTTACATTCATACCACACATACACGATCCAACTGGTGTACAATTAACTCAAGATCGTAAAGAAACAACACTAAAATAAGTATAAAATCTCATTATTGACTTTGTATTGTCGCGTCACACGTGGACGCGTTCGGTCGCACCGAAAATAGGAGTGACCTTCTCATTGACATTGTGAAATAGACGAGTTGATAACGTACCGATCGCCGAATGTCAAACCGAGGCTGGGGCCCCCCCTCCTTCGGTTCCCCCACCAGCGCAGCACCGGCGAGCGAACGCAACGCTCGAAGAACGCGATGCTAACCATTACGGCCCTAACATAGCTGTTGATATAATAACAACCAACAAAACCGGCAACGTGCCACTCCACGTGGAGTATCTAGGTGGTGTAGGCTCAGCAGTGGGAGTCGATACCTCATTGATACCCACTGCAATCAATCTGCAAACAATCGAACCGTTATATTAAGTTTGCCCACATATTACATTCAATAAAATACGCTGACAACAGTCGATAATGATGCATTTCAATCACCACACACATCTAAAACGTGCTAATAACATAAACACTTTATAATTCAAAATATGTATTTCTAATCGTATGCATGCGGGTTTAACATTTTGCAACGCTTAGATATCGCTGTGATTATACAAATACTGATAACGTCAAAGTAGGTTAGCTCCTGTAAAGTCATGCAGTGCCAAATATAATCAAGTGCTCTGTCAATATTGCAAAATCTTATCTGTTGTTTTCGTAAACTCGGTTCAAATAGGTCATGCATTATTTTCGCACATCGTCCAGCCCGGCCAATAAAAGCCAAATATATTTTCGTCAGCGACAGTTGAGAACCACGAGAAACATACGAAAACTTCCTACGTAACTGTTATTCGCACGCAATTTAATTCATCATTCGATGGGAGTACATTCGGAATTCGCGTTTTCGATGTCGTTGACATTAGTTCCCGTTCCAAAACGTATGATGCCAGCCGTCTATCGTATACAAATAACTGTAGGTCCGATTCCAAACAAATATGTACCGAATTCTGTATAGCGGTTCTGTCGAAAGTTTGACTATTGCTTATACCGACAACTCTTGCCCATTCAATTCAGATTTATAAATAAATTGTTGCAATGTCTTGTCGGTTCCTTTAGATTTCTAGTTTGACATCATGAAATACCTACCTTCTTTGACTAGTGATATTTGCAAACGAGGGTTCACCTCGCTTCTATTCACTAAAATGTTTCAACCTTGTTATTCACATTAGACTAAGCCCTTTTAAATCAAGACTGCTTTGAAATAGGACCCCTTTAAATCTATTTAACGTAAGCCAGAGCATGAATCTTGTACACCTTTAACGTTCTATTTGAATTTTGCAAATGGTAAAGGCATTATAACCGTCATTTTTGTCAATGAGTACGACGTAATAAGAAATTTCAAAGGGATTGATAATTTTTAGGCATCACGCCATAAATACTCGTGAAAGTAGGTCAACATGATACGAAAATTGATTCGACCCAAAGGGCTTTGTTTACCCTAGTTAACAATGCATGAGTTATGACCATAAACCCATTATTAAACGGGAAGTTACCTTGGGTTTAGTAGTAATTGATGTATTTTTGTCCGTAGGTTGTGTCGCGAGACTGCAGCAGTTTACTACAAGCACACTACCGTCTCGACGGACACCCGCACGTCAACCCAATCCACGAAGTTCTAGTCGGTGATAAAAGAGTGTATCTCATATTCCCCCTGTCTCATTCCGATCTCCACTCATATGTGAGAGCGAGGAAAAGGCTAAGGGAACACGAAGCGCGGAGACTCTTCAGACAAATGGCAGAAACAGTAGCGGCGTGTCACGAACAAGGGATTGTGTTACGAGACCTCAAACTTAGAAAATTCGTCTTTGCCGATCCTCAAAGGTAAGTTCATAATTCACTTAAAACACGACATTCTCTCTTTGTAAGCGGCAGGGTCGCTCAACCATGTTTCCGATTACCGGCTTGTGCTAAATTCTGCATCCGAAATACTTGACGCAAGTATTGTGAATCTGATCTCGCTGCAATCGATCACGACCGTATTGATCGATGACCCGTTTCCTCCAATGTTTTTTTATTAACTACGCCCACTTAAAAGATGATCGTGAGAAATCGAACTTGAAAGTTTAGTATCAAAAGGGTCAAAGGAAGCGGAAATGCTTTTTATAAAGTAACATGTCGTTTCCTTCATGACTCAGACCGTAATCAAATTCATTGATGTACTCAATGTACATATAAGATTTTGGGTATATAATAAACTTTAAGGCGTATATAAAATGATGTTTAACAGTGACTAATTTATTAATTTAATTTATAAAATTTCAAAGCTATTACATTTAAACCATTATGAAACGTTGTGAATTACGAATAGTGTTGCCGATAGGGTGTATTTTTGAACTTTTGAAACGTTATCTGGCCTCCATTGTTGCGAATATCTCCGGCAATGCTAGCGGCTCAAGGCGAACGGTGTCATTGCTGCGTACAATACGCGCGCCGCAATCGGGTCAAGGGTCTGCGGCACTGCGCACCGCAAAACTCGCCGGTTCTATGCGTACACGCAACTGATCGGCCGCCCCATGCGGGTACCTGCACTACCCTCACGATCAGGTGATCGCACATAACCTGTATCACTAATAAATAATGTTACGTATACTTTATGCACCCCACACACACGTCTTGTAACGACCACATTCCTCAGAAACTCAAATTAATTTCCTTTATTCACCTGCCCGCATCTCAACCCCGACCCTGACATCTGTTGTACCTTATCAAAATTCGATTATCCCTTTTTATTCGGGACGAGATTAAATCTCGAAAAACCCTTTTATTATGTCAACAATAGGTGTTCCAACTTCTGTATAAAATATTTTACTTATTATTTTTCTCATTCGCTAGATGTACTCGCGTTATTGAATCCGCCCACAGCCAAGGCAACAACCGCTTTATGTATTAGATTATCCTCGAGTCCTAGTGGACACGATATCTTTATGCCTCCACCCACTGACTTTAGGGTTTATTTAATAGTTTCTTTGACCTTTACCATCCACATTGTCCCAGATGACATTCGTATAAAAGGTTGGGAATTTTCTATTGACGCAAAAACCAATTGGTTACATTTTCAAATAATATATATTTTCATTGAGTCCAAAGAGAATAGGAAATGTAATAATTTTTAAACAACAATACGAGTATTAATTTAGTCCGCTTTGTGTGGACGTACGGGAAAGGTAAAATTTAATACCCTTTCAGTGGAGCATCATCAAAGCGAGTGTTGTCAAAAGCGTCGGTTCACGATGCGGAACGGGAAGCCACGGCTATGCCTCAAATGTAAAAACTTTTGCTTTACCCTTTACGTAATAACAGTGAGTACGCCCAGACTTGAGGAGCCTTTACCGAAGTTGCTTCTCAAAGCCCGAATGTTTTACATTTGGATATTACACAAACTTTGTATCTACGGATAAAATTTTACCGTATAATTTCGCTCAGAACTAGTTTCAGAATACAGACAAAATAAATAAAGTGGCCAAACATTGGTGAGTAAATACGTTGGGTCTGCGTGGTCCGACCGCGTATTGGCTAGTCAGGATATTGCAGATGCGTTTCTAGTTTTACCATGTGTCGGTGTTGAAACGGATATACGTATCACTTTTTGTTGCAACTTTTATGATAACGGACATCGCGATTGGGTCAAGCAGGTAGTCAGATGTTTCACATAATCCGTGCCCAAATTAATGGCAACAGATTACATTAAACCCGTACCGTTCCCAAAGGATGTCAATTTATGAGTTTCGTCCGGTGATTATTCAGATGGTCAAACAACATATTTACATAAATAAAGCAGCTGATGTTGAGTGTTGACCGATCCCTAATATATTCTAATGGATGTGTGCACATGTTGCGCTGGTCACTTGATTGAGCAGCTGTTCTTTGCATGCGTGAGAATGGGTTTGAGAAGAAGGTGCAACACGATCAAGTGGCCGCCCTTCGACCTCTGTTCTCGCGTCGCGACCTCGCCAAAGGCACCCCTGATTATAAATTCGAGTCATCCGGCGGGACGCTGCGATCGACTCGCGATCCCCTTCCACCGTCCCGTCTCAAAGGTAAACACCAACATTAATATTGATTCTCAGCTCTTTGACGCTTTGAAGTTGAATTTTCTTAACACTCGCTTCGAGTTTTTCTCATCCTTTGATATGAAAATCAAATTGAAAATTGTGTTGCGCATCCCAGACTCAGTGATTTACATTAGTTTGTTAATAATATTAATAACATACAAATTGTGACTGATGAATGTTAAAATACAATAATCTAGGTTGGGTTGCCGTTACTACTTGAATAAGAACTTCGTTTACATATTCTACTTTCTCCACATCCGTCATTTTGTATCAAATGAGAGATTCGTGTGTATAAAACAGTTATCAAGAGAAATCTCGGGCGATGTATCCGGGCGGCGGCGGCGGCGGCGGCGGGCGCAAGCCTTGAGGGTGGAAAACGAGGCCGAGGCAGCAGGTAGCGTGCTGCACCTCTAAACCCGACACCAACGGAAACATCATATGATTTGGTTCCGATAAATATAAAAGAAATGACAAATATATCTTTACACCTATTAAAACAACAATACGAACAAACAGACGTAAATAAATAACTTTGCGACGGACATAAAAATAGATTTTACGACAGAAAAGCCGGATGTTTGAATATAAACTACCTTTGTTAAAATAATAACTTTCTGAATGTTACTTTGACCGAGTACAGGATCTGCGAAGCGGAAATACATTCAGAGCCTTAAAAAATATAATTTGCTTTGCTGATTTGTTACAAAGGGACAAACATTTTGAATCTCGTCAGACAATTTGGAGCCCATAATTCGTTCTAGTCGCAACAAGAACTACAAGCTTAGTTAACGAGTCCTTTGTAAACAAGCTCAGGTACAAAATCGTGTCTTTGGGGTTTTGTTCGGAGCCATCCCGCCCACTCGATGCAAAAATAATAATAATGATCTCAAGTTCCCCAGGTAACAGATATACGGGGTTTTGCGTAACACAGTGTACAGAAGCCTGATGGAATTATTATTAGTCGTCAAGACGAAACAATACAATAATATTTGTACCTGAACTTAAGATTAAATTGAAATATACTCTTAAAAGTAGTGTATTATACAGAACGGCAGTAGTGAATGTCTGAGAATGTAATAGCAAAGTTTAGAATACGCAGTAACGGAACAATTTACTGTATTGCCGAGCCAGTTGCAGCGTCGAGCGGCGGATGTGCCAAATCGGTCCGCGATAGACGCCCACCTCACCACCCGGCAGACGCCGCCGCGTCGCATACCACGCCGGCCACCGTCTACGTTTATCTCCAAACAAAACCACTTACCCCTACCGATTTATATTCGGATCGCGTCGTCATGCCACCGACCTTAATTACTTCAGAAATGGCACGCAACACGACACCATGCCTCAAGCTAGTTACCGATATCTCAACAGTTCGGCCGCCTCATGCGCCTGCGCCTACGCCGACTATTTTGAAAACGTTTTGAAACTGAGTTGCTAAAGCTTCGTGGTGCAACACTCGCCACATTACAGCGATGTATTTGCATAATACTGGGCTATTGGTAATAAAGCGGTAGTTCATCAGTTGTATAACACGAGGTGCATTCGGGACCTACCTTCATTGTTGTCATTGCATAATGGACTGTGTGTTTTGCGCAGTTTCGCGAGTTGGCACGAGTTGTAAATGTATGGAACTTGTGCGGGTGTGGCTGTTGGCTATAAGTGTGGCAAATAAGTGCTAATTCACGTGGCGTGAATCAGGCGTGCCGGAATTAAAACATAGAGTCGTCTGTGGACGGTTGTTTTGGGGCGTTACTCGCGGCCTCGATCGCGAGTAGCGTGCTGAGGTCGCGCACAAGTGTGCCAATGTCGCGAGACCGCCACACCGCGCCGCTGCTGCCGAGTGCCGACGCGGACGATGCTTTACCGCCTCCTCGTTCGTGCGGAACCAAAACCACTAATTCACTCTACAACTAACCGATGACGATCAGCTGTACCCACCGACCACCGACACACCCGGTCATTCATTGCTGAGTTTTAAAATTGGCATAAAAAGATCTTTAAAATTCACCTCACATCGCCTACGCTACGCCTCTCTCACAGTGAAAATAAATAGATTGACGAGAACGCAAGCATTCGTCACGACTATAAATATCATGTGTTCACACCTTTTTTGGTTGTGCTAAAAGACCGGATGCGACTACCGGACGCGGACGTTGCTCTTGTATGAATATCATTTCTCTTTAGAATAAGATTACAATACGTTGCAGGAAGAAATGCTCGGTAATGGATTGTCGGACTTGGATGTAATCCTGGCAGAATCCTATTGTCAACTTTAAACGAGGACGAAAGATCTATTTAAATTATTGACAAAATAAGAAAAAATGGAGCAGGTATAATTGCATAGGTCCAGTGTTCCTTCCGGTCGTTTGTCAGTTCACCGGTTTTTGTGTGTGTATCTACAATGTTGCAATATAAATATCGTCGTTAATTTTGATATCGAGTGCACAGCTGAGAAAACGCACGACTAGCTATTAAATCGATCCGGTTGCGTAAAACAAAGGTCTGCGAAACCTTGTGCAAGCGGCGCGCGGCGCGCCCGGTGCGCGCTGCGCCGACATATCTGTGGATTTGCGTAACCCCGCACTTACCCACTTCAACTGTGCATTCTCACTACAATACACTACATCTGTTACTACACAATAACATTATAATATATGCTGTTCACTCAGAATCAAAATTAGATTAACATATTCAAATGTTTTAACCTTTTTTGGACTTTCCTAATACAAACACAGTCTATTTTCTATCTCTTGATCGTCAGGAGAATATAGTTTACATTAGAAGTTCCTTAAAATAGTTTGAATATTTTAATTTGTTTATTTAATTTAAATGCTGACTGTATACAACTTAGGCATACAAAGACAATGATTTATTAAAAAATCTTTAAAATTTACATCATATCAAAAGAGTCTTGTAATATGACGAGATAAGTTAGCAAAATGTCAAAGTTCAATGTTATGAATGATGCAAATATAACGAGAATAAATCCAGGAAAAGTTATTTTTGGTTTCCGCATAAACCAGTCGCTGCTTATTTTAATTTATATCCATATTAATACCTGCGTTCCCTGTCCTGTTGGAAAACAAAGCGAGGTGGTGTCATGTCATGATATCACCGAGTGAGTCAGAACATTCGTGACGCTCGCAGCCGTGAACGGGTAATGTGATTTGAACTGTCGTGACCTTCTTGCTGAGGTCTGGAGCATAATGCACGCACAAGAAAAAGTGCAAAAAAGGTTTTACAGTCGACGGGCGCACGCGACCCCAGGAGAGATGGGTGCATTCACACAGCCCTACGAGCAAAAAGTGCACACGTGCCGGCAATTAACTAGGGTCCAGACGCCTTATAGTTGCGCCCTCAGGAGCCACGTCTCACATGAGCACCCATCGAGAACGAATACCAAGTTAAAATCACTGACCGACACACGACTATCCCATTCTGTTCCACGCGAGCTATAATCAGTTTTTCTTAGGTAGCAACAGTAGCAAGCGAAGGATTTCATTCGTGCGCTTTTTATTGAATTACATTTTAAAACCCGCTCGTTGCGCGTGAGATAGGTCGTTTCGGTAGCGAGGTGGCGCAGACGCCGTGCCATCCTCGGGTGCATCCGCGTCGTGAAGGTCGCTGACCGACGAAAACCACCCATCCGTAAAGAGTACCCAACTATTGTTAGCTCAACATTTCTGCCATGACGTAATGCCAGTTGAGATCATCCTTCGTAGCCAAGTAACTAGATAGCATATAATTATATTATTCATTAGTGTGTCCCAAATCGTTAATGCTATCGGTGTTATCGAGTCGTAAGACAATGAGTCCGTTGAACTCATTAGGTAGCCACCAATGTAAATCGAATTACTCAAGAATGTGTTCCCATATCACACACGCATCTACACAATGGACGTACAATTTAAAATTCCTTATTATTGTCTACATTTCTCTGTTAAATATAACTTTCTGGACAAAATGGGTATGAATCAGCATGACTGAGCGATGAGGAATTCTTATAATAAAAATGAGTGTGCAATTCATTGCATTCGATGACGTCATTGGTGAGGGATGTTAAACACGGAGGGTGTACAAAGGGCTCGGGGATGAATCATAGGAAATTTCTATCGGGTCACTAGCCTCGCTCGCGCACCCTAACTGGCTAAATTTACCCTACCCTAAAACATTTCCCAAATAGAAGCTTGTAATTACCTGATAAAAATAGGTTGCTTACGCTTGTGATAGTAAAAACGGGGAGCTTTGTACAAGAATAGATTTAAAATCGATTAATTAGCCGTGTTAGCTTAGAATTAACTTTATTTGTTAAAGTATACATGCCTAGAAACTACAAGCCACTTTGGTTAACAGACATGCAAACGGTCGCATTTTTATGCACGTAAAAGAAACGTGTTTTATTGAAAATTGCATTGCATCATTTAGAGAAAGCAAATATAAATCTTTTATAAAAGTGACAATAAATAATAAAATAGGCAATAAGTTGTAGAGTTCGCGTCAAAACTATTCATGCAAGTTTCATCTTGCTGTCTCATCCTATTTTCTTGTTCAATGTTGTATTATTTCAGACGATAATAAATATAAACGACACTGCAACAAACAGACGTTCCATATAATAAGTACGTCTAGACGCGTTTGTGTAAATACAAATTTGTATTGGACGTGGGCGATTTGCGTGTAACATTCCCAATTTATTAAACAACATCAGCCCCAAAACAAAAATAAAACATCTCTCCGCTCATGAGCCATACGGAGGCGTAAGCAATTTCGTGGCTTATTTCTCGAATGCTACAGGATTTCGTCCCACGCGCATCGTACGGAGCGCAAATACATCTCGTATTGCAGGGGTGGCTGGCGATGACGTAGTCTCTATCTATATCGGTATAAATAGGGTTGTTTTCTTGTGAAACTAACCTTCACTTTGAACACCAACGCACTACGGAGCATTGCAGATATAACCTTGACCGTAGAGAAACATTTTCTATGTTTATTTATCTTTTATATTACGTAGGTATCTCGTATTATTGTCTCGAGTTCGAATTAAAAATATATAATTGGTTTGCGGATTTGTAAGTTGCGAACTGCGACGTGTAGGCGCGTCCAAGCCCGTCCAAAAAGAAAATAAACAGGAACCGGTCTGCCGGTGGCAGAATTAACATTGACTTGGTACGTGCAGTTGATGGTATACGACTACTAAAAATATCCGATGTTTCTCTACACAGGAAACTTCCAATACTTTTTGTGGTACACGTTTTGATCGACAACAAAAACAATTTACAATTTGATGAATCATCAAGCTATGTTTTTGAACGTATACTGAATTCAGATCGATTGGTATTCTGTTTTCGGTGTAATATTTATCAGAAAACGCGTTCACCTATTGTGTTGTACATAGAGGTGACTAAAACAATGAGCCTTTATTTAGCAATCGACTCGTGGTCATTATTTCCTGTCCATTTCCTGCTTCAAATGCATTAGAATGACTATTAGATACGTTGACCTCGACATTGGTGTCATAAATTGTCGCGTCCTCCTTGTCTCTATGCAAAACTATCGAATCAAAGTTCAGGTTATTTGAATGATTTATTCTCATATATTTGGCTCCCGACGCCTATAATTCTTTGGAAATTGTATTCATAATAAATAATGTATTAAGGAAACTTTAGTGTTCTGTGAAAACACAATGAAATCAGCAATTGTATGTACTTATACAATTAGTGGGTAGGTACATAACCAAAATATGTTTAGTATTGTAATATAAACAACGGTGTTTATAAATATAAAATGCATCCGATAGTTTTCAAAACACGACTGTGACGTAACCCGGTTCACGGTCAAATAGAGGAAATGACGCAAGCGCAGCGTTGCAGCCAGAAATTACAACACCCACACTAACTTGCCAAAATACTTCACGCGATCAATTTAAAGGTTAATAATATTATATTAAGAAGCTTGTCAAGCACAAGCTTCGGATACTAGACAACATAAAAACATATTTGTTATAAATACATACTTGAAATAGAATTGAACCCATAACATTTGACATAGCAGGGTCACTACCAACTTCGACAATTTGATAACTAAACAGTGTTAAATTGACATTCATCAAAGATTTATGTCGCAATTGTAAAACCTGTTTTCTTCGTCCCACCTCAGCGCTATTGAGTGTAATCAAAGTAATCAAACTTAGTAGCAGCGTCACGCGGTTTTACCCACATAGTTCCCGTAGTTATGAAAAACCGGGATAAAATATAGCCTATGTTACTCGCTGATAACGTAGCTTTCCATTAGTGAAAGAATTTTTGAAATCGGTTCAGTAGTTTTTCAGTTAAATCGTAATAAACATACAATCAAATCTTTCTTCTTTATGATATTCGTATAAAAGTACGCGTACAATTTTATTTATATTCTACGTCACATTAACATCGAATACATAATGTACTCATACTGTTAGCAAAATGCTAATGAGAGAGCTTTGTACTTGCGACACACTTGACATTGGCAACTGATTCTTATTTATTGTTTGACAAATGCTTGTAAACAATATCTATACTAATATTATAAAGAGGAAAGATTTGTTTGTTTGTAATGAATAGGCTCCGAAACTACTGGACCGATTTCAAAAATTCTTTCACTAATGGAAAGCTAATTTATCAGTGCGTGACATAGGCTATATTTTATCCCCGTAATCCCACGGGAACGGGAACTACGCGGGTGAAACCGCGGGGAGCTACTAGTGGTTTATATTTATGTATACCACCAACTAATGTACGAGTATTATGTTAGTAACTAATCGCTTTTAAAATAGTATCTGAAATAGTGTAAAGATTTCAAATTAGTGAGGTCTATATGTCCGTCTATGTACATTTACTTACTTAAAAGTTTGTCGTAGAATATACTTCATATCCAATTTACCAGCTACCAACTACGAGTATATACCTGTGTATGCAATAATGTATTATTTATATTTAGTTTAACATTCAATAAGTAATTGAAGCCGTGCCTACCGTGAACGGGTATCGGGTCCGTTCACAATGACATTGAAATGAGTTGCGTTCAGTTGCGAAATGGTACTCTTTTCGTGTTGGCCTCGGTTGCGCGTTCAGTTTGAGATTGAAGAATACGTACAATAAATATGAGAACTTATCCGACCTCAGTTCGCGGTCACTTGTTGTGTAATCACACGCGGCTAACAATACCTATGTCATATTTTATTTACTTACGTAACGTTTACATTGCGCTAAATTATATGTCACTCTAAACGTCGGTAACAGGTTGCCCTAATTAGTAATTCGCGCTCTATTTGTCTCTACTCTATCCTACTTCATTCATTAACTTTGAAATTAAAACAAATAATGAACGCCAAAGTTTGCAAAAGAAGTCTTAAAAATTGCTTCCAAAACAAAACGAGTAAAGAAACTTTGTTGCAAAGAAATGTTTTCAATAAAATCTGTTGTACAAAGTCGGATTTTCTAAGATTTCTTGTGACGTAATAATTTGAACACCCCTCTGACTTCATTTTTTATGATGATTAAGAGAAATACGAGTATAATGAATATCATTAAATAGTCATTGTATTGATTAACATATCGTGCTGATGTCATATGAATTGGAATTTTAATGTGGTAGAGATAAGGTAGAGAATAGATAGTTGCGTCTGCAGTGTTCATGTCACGCAGTGTTGATGATCACCTATCGAGTCGTGAAATCATCGACGGACATACCTACATGTGTTTTACATTACATTAAATTATCGTATTTAACAAGCTTTTGTACTCATAACTCTTGTTATTTACAATACTATCGATATTTGAACAGTTTTGTGTATTTGCGTCGGAGCACATTCGCGTCGCTGATGTAATCACGCAGATATTGTTGATCACACCACCACTGACGTGCACGACACGCCGTATTGCGATACAATTATATTAAAACGATGTAAAACATTCAAATATTTCGTTGAAACCTCTTACAAATAGTGTCACGTGTCGGCGTAACCATCTCGTCCCAACTTGACTTACGTCACAGCTATCGAAACCCCCTAAAGTAGCGAATTACAGAGAAGAATAACTTGACAAAGTCGCAGAGTTAAATAAGAAAAGGTAAAGAAAATTGTTTTGTATAGAATTCTGAAAACGTGAGCGCCCACATTGTTTGGAATTTTACTTTTGACGCACATCGCCCACACAGGGTGCGAGGAGCGAGGGGGTTCAACCGTTGTTAACGTGACCTCCTCGTAGCGAGGCGACCTACGTGCTACGAGCCTCTGACGTCACGCGCTCGAGGAAAATCTCCCTAAATTAAATGTTATGACGCAGTTTGTCATTTATCTATGTATTGATTAGAAGCGTCGCGAGTTCGCGATTAGATTCTTGTGTTGTGTGGATTGTAGCGTGTTTGTGTGTTGTGTGACGTCGCTAGACGGAAGCGGTCACGCGCGGTCGCGCCCGCCTGCTCTTGGCCAAGGACAATCGGACCCCGGACGCGGCCAGCGCGCTTGCAACATCATCGATGCGCCTATGATGCACCTACGAACACACACATTCGTTTCTACTGGACCGTCCACAACACACATATACACCTACCACACTTTATTGTCTTTTCAAATGTCATAAAAATATTGTTTCACGTTTAAATATAATGTTTATAACGTGATTGACATCATTCACCTTCATGCTGGTGAACGACACGAAGGTGACTTTGTAGTGTCTGTTGAAATTGGCACTCACACTTACAAGTTGAGTTACGAGTGAAGTACTTATTTACAGGGTGAACCAAACGTGAAAATGCCCCGTGTTGATGACGTATCTCTAGGGTTTTCATGTTTCCCCACGCAATGCTATCAACGCGCGTGACGTAGTTGGAAAGTAGTATCACAAACGTGACTCTCGCTTGTTAAAACTTCCGCGATCAAGTAAGATGTTATTTTCCATTACATCCTGTTACCGAGAATCGTCTTTGTCCAATGAAAATGTTTACCAAATAATCTCAATGTCGTTTTCCTGCTACGTATTGCGTATCTTCACTATAATAATCGAGGAAAACTCGAACTATAGATAAAAACGTTGACGATTAAATTATCGTTAAACTATTTAAAATAAGAATCCGGCGCCCGGTGGCCTCCAATCGAAGACCGCCTCCGTTCAATGTCAGTTGCGCAAGCGCCGCTCTTCCGCCTTCCAATCATATACAGCTCGACCAGGAATCAGACCAACCACTGACTGGCTCCAAATTTAAATTTTAACGACCAACATAAAACTAGAATAGTGAATTGAGGAAAAACTCGACTAATCTTATCTCGGATATGGTCGACTTATAGTGTGAAACGTGACTGAAAAATTGGGAAATTTGCGATTTTAAGCAAATCATGTTTTACGTAAAGATCACGTACTTATATAACATGTTGTTTATCATACATTTTATTATAGATTCTCATACATATTATACATATAGAGTGCATAATAATGAAAACAATACTCGATTAATAAAACAATATTACAAATACACGTTCAGCAAGTATTTATAACTCGTTTCGATTCTTTTATCGTTTCCAATATAGATACACAATTTGTTATAGATATTTGTGGTTGATTTTAAAACGAAATGATTTAAGTAATATACAATTTCATCATCTAAATTAAAAACCACTATATTAATTAGTTTTTCTATTACATTCTAGCTTATATAAGGTCGTGTAATTTGTCCAATTTGAGTAAACTGCACCTTCAACCTTGGTGTGTCGATTAACTCAAGTCCAGCCATATGTTCGGTGCAATTTATTTGACTTACAATTATTTTACTTTTTCTCATTCCCATTTGGCTACATAATCGGCCATCTGCCGTTTGAATTCTGCAGTCCTATTTTATTCCCAGTCCGTTTCCGGTCCCGTTACATCCGGCAGTGAAGAGTACTTGAGAACAAAACTGGAACATACGGTTCCCCTTACAAAAAATAAGTAAGTAGTATGGGAACTGTGTATAGTACCGTTGTAATAAAATCCGAGATCCCCACACGGTCATTGGACTTGATGATATCATTCATTACTAGCCTAATCAACAGTAAAGGTCATACCAATCTCTTATCACGAACAGATAAAAAACTTTTAAGGTCACCGTATGCCGCAACACACACTAGGCCTCTACATAACTACAATGAGATCTACATTGACACCATTCATTCAGAAAGAATTTCAACAAAAAATATCAAGGTGTTCCAAAACTATTGTCGGAGTCTGTATCGGGTTAATCTTCCAACAATTACCTGAGCGAAGCGACAATAAGAACGTTTTTATAGAATGAACTTGCCAATTCTAAAGGTACCTTCGTCTAGCACAGATGTTCACCCGGTAAACAAATACTCGTATTGTAGCCGTCTCCTACGCATGATTTATCATACGCTCGACTGTTTGTCGAATTGATGATGTGCTCCGATAGAAAAACACCGACCATTGTGCAAAGATTCCCTTATTCATCCTCAAGAAAAACACCTTTAATCAGACAATAGATTGCACATGCAAGATCTTTACCTGCGAAACGCACGTGTTCAAAATTCGCATTTATCTTTCGTAAAAGATTATTTTTTTCTCAAACCTGTCATCGCAAATCAAACGGCAAACAGTCTCATTGGACGCAACTAAATCGAGTATTGATATCGTTTTGAACCGAACATAAATCTGGCAAGCATTAAACATTTTACGGCCAAGTATTTCTGTTTAATACCGACGAGACTATACTCATTGACTTGTAATATTTTATTTTGAGAGAAATCGTATCCGGTGGCTCTGCACCGGCGAGCGGCGCCTCGCGTACGTGTACTGCATACTGGTTTGCATAGCAGTCCAACCCGTTAATTAGATACTATAATTCACTGACAACTTTGTAGTCCGCTCAAAGGACTTACATCTCTTGAAACTTTAATGCATCGTTTAGTTTCAACACGAGATTGGTAACACAATGGCTTGAGAAATCAGTTTGTTTGGACACCTGATGACAACTCTATCTGGGTGCATATATACATACATACGTTCAAGTGATATTCGATACAGCGTAAGGTCAACAAAGCTTGGTTACTATCGAGAGGCAATGTTTATTCAAATGCACTTACAGCCAGTTCGAAGTTTGAGTTTCGACATCTGCTACGAGGTCAATATTTGCCGTTTTTTGAACGTTCCTTTCTTGATTGCTTTCAGTCCCCTTCGTTGCTCTTTTCATTGCTTTAACTTTTGTTTTAAAACATCTTTGAAGGGGGCTAAGTCAATTGTACCCACATAACGAACATGGAATCGCAAGAAAACCAATATCATAGAAATCTGTTGAGCTGACTGAATAATACGTACGCAGGATATTACGCGAACAAATTGGTTTTGCTGCTATTAATTTTGATAACTGGGATTCGTTTCTCTCTTTTGTAACAAAGGGAAACCATTGTAATTAATTTAGTTGTTACGCGCCGAGAACAAAGCATTGAAGTTAAATTAAATTTTTAGTTATTGCATCGAAATACACAGAATTGTATTGATTCATTGGCCAATGTCGGTTTTATCTGACGTACGGCATATATAATATTTTTTTGTGTCGACATGTGCTCGGCCATCTGTTAGGTCAGATTAAACTTTTTTTGATTTTTACGTAAAACTTATATCTTTGTTTGAAAAAAATGACACGCAGCACATGGCGTTGGATCTTTTCGTCGTTTACCTGCTTTTGTTGCGAGGACAATGGCTCCGGGCACATCTGCCCTTAGTGGCGGTTTGCACCCGCGCCTCACCTTCCACTCCTACGAGCCATTGTGAACACCTTTTGCCATCATCTGTACATACCAATACATCATCCATGCATCTCACGTACGCATAACCATACTTGAAATAACTAACATTGGAAATAAATAAGCATATTAACAACGATCAAGCTAGGAATTGTTTAATTTTAAAGTTGCTTTACCGGTTATAATGAGCAAATCCGTTAGTATTAGCGAGGTCGTATTGTTACATAATATACAAGGCATAGAATTAATTGCAAAAACCAAACTTGTACGCATTCTAGAATTATTATAATATTTGCAAATAGGGCATAGCGTAAACTATTGTTTGACAATAAGTTGTGTGCAATAATGTGAAGTTTGTAATGTTATTCAAATTGAAGTACTCTTTAGTTGAATGATGTTTACAACAAAATATTTAGTACCTTTGTTTGTAATAATACAAAAGTATTGAAATAATGTGGATAGAAACAATTAATCGAGTGGTCCGGACGCTGCCATAAGAGTTACGACAGAACCGACCATGCAGTTGCTAAACATTTTGTTCGTTACCGCTTTTGAAATTTTTGTAATGCATCTGGATCGTTTTGAAACTTATTAACCTGTTTGTTTTGCGTTCAATTGTACCCACTTGGAGTTACAAAAGACTCTCAAAGGACATTTTCATTATTCAACTCGAAGTGTCTCCACAAAGGGACGCCCCTAACGATCAAGTTACTTTTGTTTGTCAGCTAATTAACAAAAGATGTCCAGGCTCCCTTTGTCTCATACTTGAAACTGTATCTAACAGGTGAATGAAGTTTTATTCATGACCAAATTTCGCTTTGTGAAAAGTTTTTCATTCTCATCTTCCAAATTGTTAGACTGAACGTCGCCAGTAATTGAGGGGTACACTATAAAAACACCTATATAATATATTATTTATTACAAAAGGTTTTAATGGACAAATGCAGCGGAACCGGCGGTTTGTAGTTAGCTCATAGTAACCAACGCTCGGCGTTTTGGAGCGGAGACTTGCCGCAATAAATCCTTGATGAAACCTTAACCCACTTGGATGATTACGAGTGCGCTTGCCGCCACGCCGGCCGCTGTCTCCGCCGCCGCTGCAACCGTTATGTCGTTCATACTGTTTCGTTTATATGTTTGTTGTATGTACCTTTATACATACAGGGGACATTCAGTCTAAAAAGTAAACAATGATTCCTAATATGGATAAAGCGACTAGCAGGTGCAGAAGACACCGAATTCCTGAATTAGCCCTTTAATAAGTTAATAAATAATTCATGAAGGTACAAAAGTATGTCGTGGGAGCTGCAACGGTCGCTGCAGTGACCGGCGCGGGCGCAGGTGCGCTGCCGACCTTGCGCAATGGCACATATACACCAACATTATCTAGCACCTAACAAAATTAAATGTATATCGGAAACCGCTTGCGAGATACTTAGCTGTTGTTTCGACATCGGCCTGTGTTTATATTCTGTGTCCTAAACGTGTCGAGATAAATATTAAGCAGTGATTCAAGTCGCACCACATGGTGACACGTGCCGGAAAGTGACATCATCAAGGCAAGACGAGGTGCGCTCGTCTCACTTTTTGAATATTTTTTGATTGACGCAGGGAACCGGAGGAGGACCGGTGCCAAGTAGGTTAGTGCGCCAATGTCGGAGATATCGTAAAACATGCTCTCCGCTCCGGCCCGCGCCCCTCTCTAGTTAATTATAGTTTAAATGTGAGAAATATCGCTGGAGATATGATTGTTCTGTGTGACGCATGTCATCAATCGAAGCTCGGTGCACCGGCGAGGCGTGACGGCCAAAATACTGGGTCAAGTACAACGGTGCTTTGCCATTCATTGTCAACGCTCCCCGCGCCCCGCCCCGCCCGCGAGCTCGCTGCACCTCACGCTTGCCTCGCGCCCAGCGCCCTCCTACTCACTACCGACTACATTCATTATTATTTATTGACGGCTCTATTGTTTTAGATAGCATTCACTAAAAACAAGACCTAGGTTTTTGCACAAAAACGTTTCGTTCGCATTTAGCGCTCTATTCGAGTCGGGTTCCAGTTTGCGATCCGGTTATTAAAGAGTACACTGCATCTGCTATTCAGGTTTTCGTAATGTATTATGCGCTAGAGTTTAATAAACATATGCATTGTAGGCGTACATACATAGTAGTTATTTTTCCAGTAGTCGGACGCATTACGTCAATACTGAGGGTAATTGCAGCAAACGAGTGTGACAACATTCGTTAGGTAACTCATTGCAGTCTCTGATACTCCACCACTTGATGTAACGCTGTTGGCTCGCCACCGGGCGGTGCCGGCGGTACACAGTGTTCGTCATCCCGAATGCTCACCGTATTATATCACGATGTTGCTAAACGTGAAACACAGCCTCCTCTGACATGAGCCGAGGTCGTCGGCCGCGAGACTCCCAACAGCCTGCGGACGCGAATGATACAATGCTAATGGCCCCGGTACATTCACCGCGTTAGAAAACCTACTTCAGTTCCGCACTTTCTTTATTGCATCACCGCAATGTGCCGTTTTGGCCGCACTCTCTTCCGTTCGCGTTGTGCAACCTCCACCGTCCTCTACTCACTCCCATTCATTTGAATTTCCAAACCAGCTCCAATGTCTATTGTTTCTTTTTAATTGCGCTAACATCGCCGAATGCTCACTTTATTGAATTTCAAAACGATTACTTTCGCCGAGTGCACCGAACATTCGCTAGCCTTTTGTTTAGTCCCCTGTAGCTATGACAGGTGATTCGCAAGTTCACTGACCTCTCCCCGCTTCGCGTTTGCATCCACGAGAGAGATGCCAGAAATGATATAATAACTGGCTCCGCATTTTACTCGATTATTTCGTTACTATTAAGAAATAACCATTTCCGCACTTTCCAAGTTACATCACCGCGGTAATGCGAGATATTTGTGAGGTTAACGTCCGCGAGTGGTCCTTTACATTTTTTATTCGCCATTTCTTTGGTATGCGATAGAGCGTTGATCCTTTTATGATCTCATCGTACTACGCATTTATTTTGACAAGCGGTAAAAAATGTCTTAGTAGGCTGACCATAAATATTTTTTGCTTACTGATTGAGTATGATACTCCCATGTTTATATGAGATCATTTTCATAACCTGATCGGTACGCGGGCACAATGACTCCGACCGATGTGTGTATCGATTTGTTATCGACACTTTCCCGGCCTAGAATGTTTAATTTCGCCAAACGGAACGGTACACGACAGTGACTATCACATTATCAGCAGAAAGTACCGGTGTGCCCCACGGCCCGCGGCCCACGGGCTACATTCACCGAGTACACACTCACTGTCGGTGACGTGTACCTCGCGCAATGGAGAAAGCAGGGGCATTGTCCGCAAACGCAAATCCTAACTCTGTTTATTTATCATCCACGATCAATTTAATAGTATTCAAATCACGATTCGAATTCACACAATACTTGTGTTTGGAATTCTTCGCGGTACAGGCCTATGAACCTATCCAACGTTTAGACACAATTACTTGACCATTAACATACGAATGTCGTAATCGGTAAGTTAAAATACAATTTCCATGAAATCGATATTCCAAACTTGATTCCGTTCGGTCTCATTAGTTTGTGTTTACTCCTCGTTTTCAGTCAGATTAACGGTTTAAACTTGTTTTGGTCTTGCGATTTTATCCTTCTATGTTTATTTACTTATAATAAAAATATATATACGAATATAGAGAGGTTGTTTTGTTTACGTCGCGTACCAGTTTTACCACTCTTTCACTGAATTTTATGAGGGATTTTATTCGTCAGAACAACTATAACTTGGCTTTATACTTGATCTTAATGTTCGCTGAACACTGCACACTTTATTCGACGTTTGTAGAATACTTATGAAGGGGAACAGCAATGTGTTGTGTGCTGTATGAAAGCAGGGTATAAAGGTTTTCCGTGGCTTATCGATAGTGCTTACGACGTCATTGTAGCTCGAACGAACCCCACGCTATTAAAACTATTGTTCCTGCTTCGATATAGTACGGATAACGATCGGTTTTCAACTCTAATGGGCTTATAGTACAAGTGCTAAATGCGTAACTTTAAAACAAAAAGTCTGGTTTTAAAACAACATAATCGCGTATAATATTTAGCAAACTGTTAATAAAGTTAGATAAGATTGTTGATATTGTTATCTCTTTGACGAATTTTACCGCAAATATTCAATAAACTAATATGAAATGTCCTTAAATATAATTTAAAGATTATTAACAAATATTATAACATTCATACATATCAATTTTAATCTCGAAATAAATTGTGAAACATTCACTAAATAGTTGTCATTAAGTTACAAAATATTTACTTAAGTTATCGTCAGTTCGGGTAACTGTACAAATAAATAAATATATGTTAAAAAATATGTACCTTCAGGTCTTTCTATGAAGATAAGATAAAGTGAAATGCTCGATAAAAATTGCGATAAAAATGTCAGCTATCACCGAACTTAATATGGAACGATACAAGATATTATTTCGGCAAATATTAAAAATATACACACTAATAAAAATAGTTTACTAAAAAAGAAATGTATTATAGTAATAGTAAGAATTGGAGTTGGATTAATCCTATTTGTCGTCCCACGCGTCTTGCAATCTCGAAGTAAATGTGTTTCACAAGACGAAATCGCAACATCGCTTATTTCTCGTTTTCGAAACCATTCTGCGTCATTCATTCCTGCATTTAGTTGCTTACATATGATTACATGTTGTTTTATTGTTTAAAGAATATACACTAAATACGTTTAAATGAAATTATGACATTCATTAGTTTCGTAATTCAATAGTAAATCAGGTTATTGGTAAATTGTTACCGAAATCGGTGTTCGTATTGAAGGTATAGTTCATTTATAAGCCGTATTCTTAGAGGCTGCCTGTTTCAAATATTGTGCAAATCGTATTATGAAATGGAGCGTAAGGACTTAAGGTTTGATATATTGCTGTACGTTTAAACGTTTCATAATTCATGGGGATTACTAAATACGCAAGCCTTTTGCAGTATGTAAACAAACATGTAAAAATAACGTTACATTTTATGTTTACTCCACCCACAATGAGCAACGTTGCTTGTTAACCAACTGTTTCAGTAATGATTAAGACCTGTAATGTTCGAGCCTCCGCAATACTATTGCAAGCTCTTGCGTCGCCACCGACAACATACCCAGCTTTCATTATTCATAGACATTCTCGTTCTCATTTTGTGTTGTATTTATCTTTAGATGTTAGTTACATTACAATAATATAATGCAAAAAACATTGGTCCCGCACCTTGAAACTTCCGATAAACACAATAATAGAAAGGAAACGATTGCAGAGCGAAACAATCCCCGATTCCGGCTGCGTATGCGCCGCGGCGGAAACCGCTGCCACATACGGATGTGAATTTACTCTTTTATTTTATCGGACGATCTAGACCGCATCTGTCGAGCGACAAACGTCATACAGCTGCCCTTTATGGTTATCGTCATTATAGCAGCCTCCGCGAGAGGCTCGCGCACCTGCCGCCAGGTGGCCCCTCCACGCCCTCCGCACACACCTCCAACGTACCTTATACCTGCAATCACATATCATAACTACCACTTTTTCATCGTTGCGTGTCATCTTTAGTGTGAAAGCTGTATTCATCACGTGTGTCACACGATTATACAATTTTTTACATATCGTAACAACGATGATTACTCGTCCGCGATGTGGGAGCTCCAGCTTTTTACCAGAGTTTCCCAACACGTGGAAAAGTCGGTTCAAAACGTAACAACGAGTTGTGAAAGTGAATACGCAAACATGTCAGTGAGCCGGTAACGAGTCGATGTTTCATGTAATATAACCAACTTGTCAAAATTCCTAACTGCAAACATATTACGTGCATAATAACAACGTTTGCAATTTTATTTGGCAACTTGTATGATAAAGTAAATACGAGAGATGTCGGTGCATTGCAATAAGTGCGCCCGCTATTTGTACTGCATTGAGTGAGTCATCAAATGACCCAGAAAGATGAAACGGAACGCGTCAGATAATGAGACGGGACAGCGTTGAACTTTTCCTGCGATGTCCTCACATGTGTTCTATGTCGATCGACAAAAGTATTTCGAAATGGGCAGCACAGTTATATCGGGAAGGAGTCAATGAACGGAAGTGTTTCACGGGTGTGACACGCTCGCGCGCACTATCAACGCTTGCGCAACAGTGGGCCCACTTGCCCAACCACTACATACGCTGCAGTACAGTTAGAGGTAGCGGTTCGTGGTGTTGCGGTTTCAGGACTCCTCGTTAACACATCTGTCGCAAGTTGCACCCCGCGGGCTAACGCTGCTGCGGTTTCTCTGATTGCACTCGGCTCGGCAGGTCGACGAACACTTTCTACGCTCTTTTACCGAGGTGTTACGCGCGCGACTACTCACGCGATTGCAAAACTTTGTTGGGGTCGCGCTTTCTTCGTTCGCGAGCCTCGGAGAAATTGTTGCGACACTGCGCCGCGGGTACACCGACCTCGCGTTAGAAAGTCGACCGTTCACCGGATTTTACACGATGCTGCTTAACGGTGTAATTGCAACGAATTGACGCGAAATCACAGAGATTCTGTTACATTTCGCGCACGCATTGGCTTTCTTTTGTTGCGCAATGATCGCATAATAGACATTTCGTCGGCATTTCTTCGAAGGGTGAACTCTATCGTTTGTTTCGTAAACGTCGTACCTACATTGAGAAGTCTGAAATGTACAAGCAATTGGCCAATTGCGTGCGGCAGTGGCGTTTGCGCAACGGGCTCTGGAGTGGCGCCCGTTCCGCAGTCCGTACGTTGCAACATGGGATTATTTCGGCGGCGGCGCTTGGATCACCGCCCGGACTTGCAACATGCCATATCGCAACGCGACTCATAATCCACGCCATTGTGACACCAAACCACTGCGGACGCCGTCCGCCTGCCAAATACGGCCCGCACTGTAGTTGCGCTATCCGATCTCCTTATTCACGCAAAAACATCCTATAAATCGAACGCCGGTCTGGGCGCTCTGCCTTCATTGACAAATACTCACAAAGTTATTCGGCATTTTAATGCGACGACATTCTCTATTTCGGTCGGCGATGCAGTTCTGCAAATGGCCTCTGTCATTGTCACTGCATTCGATTTAAAACTAAAACAATTTTGCAACCGATGTTCACATTAGCGTTTTCGCAAGCGGCCCAGTGCTCGGTTTCAAAACTGAGTTCGACTTGCGTTATCGCCACTCCGATAAAGTGAACTGTGCCGTTGGCTGTGCGGTTTTGAGACCTAAATTTTGAAGTGTAATGTGTACATTGTCGTCATGCGGTGATGTTTCTGACGACGGTTTATTTGTCTATTCTAGCTAGAATGAATAACTCATGAGCACTCACTCAGTATGAACGTGAACGTCTGCAAAGATAAGAAACGAAGTTCTCGTGTTTCAAAGTCTATACAAAAGTTGTTATCAATCAGGTTTTACATAACATCCGGCGAATGAAGTGGCGCAATAATAGCCGACATATAATTGGGCATGGTTGGGATGGTTTCCCAACCTATCCCGACGGCATCTCCGCGATGTGGCAACTGGCGTGCGCTTACGACACCACATGTCCCTACAATGCGTATCACGAAAACCTATGACTAACGCCACGCCACCACATTACATACTCCCCCAATAATACACATATTAAGCACTAGCAGCGCCCCGCGGCTTCACCCGCGTAGTTCCCGTTCCCGTAGGAATTTTGGGATAAAAAGTATCCTATGTGTTATTCTGATGTATAAGCAAGATTATTGTAAAGTTTCATTAAAATCCATTCAGTAGTTTTTGCGTGAAAGAGTAACAAACATCCATACATACAAACTTTCGCCTTTATAATATTAGTAGGATAATATCAATCGAAATGTGAACAATGTCGAGTGTGCTATTATAATAGGAACTTTCGCAATGTTTGCGAGTGACACCTTGAAATTGTTTGTGTACATAAAGCGAGTTCAGCGTGTAAAGTATTTCCTAGCTATTGCGCAAACGTCACTCGTCATGCAGTATAGTGATATTATATCGAGCAGGAAGTCGATGCATGTGTGGTGCATCTGCGGCGCGCTGACTGCCATTGTTTGTTACGAAACTGTCAGGGTTGAGTTGAGCAATGACGGCAGTTGCGAAACTGCGACGCCGCATCCCGCTAATTGTGGGCGATCTCCTACTCGCGCACACATAATACATACAACGCGCGTAACATAAACAATGTATTGTAGTGTACATAAGGCATATATTGTTTTATTTTTATTTATGTAAACTCAATGATGCGCAACACAAACTTGACCAAGAAATGTTAAGGCGATCATTCATTGCTCGCTTACAAACATGTAATTTTAACCAAATATTATTTCGTTAACACAGTTGCGAAGTTGTAAACGTGAGTCAATTTAGTAATAGGTTTGTTAAGTTTGAGGCACGTCACGATTGTGTGGATACTGGATCGAGAGCTGAGAGAAGGTGCATGTGGTGTTCGGTGGTAACGCGTATGCGTAACATACAGTTGCGTAAATAGTACGGTTGTCCTTTGAAGCGCGCTCGCCCCGCGCGCGCCCGCGCCTGCGCCCGCGCCGCGCCGCCCGCTCCAGCGTCCGAGACACCGCGAGAATCCTTGGAGGCCACCGCTCGGAACACGCTCGGAAATCCGGCCAACCTTCCGACCGCGTTACGACACCGTATAACTTATTTACACGTTGCGAAATTCGAATCGATTGCAACTGCAGACATCACTTTAGCCTTGCCGTTGTAAGGGATTTAATTAGGATCAGTTGCGCAGTCGAGAGACCTAAACGGATACGAGGACACCCTCCAGGCCCGGCTCCGCTCACTGATGGATTACAAAAAAGGTTCGAAGTGCAGGCGGTCGGTTGCACGGGGGGTGACGTCACACGTTTCGTCAACTAGTTTCCCACAGTGGATCATTGCTACACAACTATTAGCGGCCGGACGGAGCACCGAGCACGTGCTCCGATTGTACTTCTTTATCCATTATTATATCCCAATAATTGTATATCTGTTAATCATTTTCATTGTCATTGCGTCGGCGCATAACATTTCATACGATAACTGACACACGTTGCGACACATTTAACGAGAGTAACCTTTAGCAGGAGCCAAACCGCTCCATATTGTCACGACACGACTCGATCAAAATAAAATTCTCGCAAGAATTGTTTCACTCTCATATTTATTACACTTTTATTATTAGTTATATTCCAGGGAGTCTTGCGTATGTAGTTCGTAGACTATTTGTCAAACAGTTAAGACCGTAACTAGCTAGTTTTGTAACAGCGCTTTGAGCAAACTTGATATTTATTGCCTTCAGCTTTCGGAATACGCACCGGCAATCGAAACTTACGTGTTTCTTCACAGATAATGTTACAATTATTTCAACATTAAAATTAGTTTTTTAATAAATAATTACATGTTTTAGTTTATTTATAACGTACAACGTTAATATTGACTGAAATAAATGTATGTGTAAAATAATTACTGTCAGAAATAGACCTAGAAACCGGTCCCCGTTTCGTTTATGTTCTTAAGTTCTCCCCTATGGAAGGAAGAGCTATTATTATCTGGGCTAAAAATATCGCGTGCGCATTTAATGCACCTTGATTACCGGCATCGAGACGCCCACAGTGCACCTGTTTCGGGTTAACCTCTTTGTTATACTCCAATTTCAATATCTATAAAGGAATACAATGTTATTTAAGTTTCTATAAATATAAAAGTGTTCCCATGAGTGGTCGCTTTGACTGAAGTCGATCGGGATTGTTTTTCACGGAATCAGTGGTAACATGAGGCAGGCTACTATTTCCAAGTGTGCATTGAATGCATTTCGAAACGATGCGGCTCTCGGTCGGTCTGTGAAACACGAGGTCGTGCACGGTGCGCCCAAAGCCCGCGTCTGACGAAACAAAACCCATTGCGTCACACTACAGCTTTAAGGTTCACTTCATAATTATTTACATGACATTATTATTACAAACGCGTCAAATTGAACCCGAAACGCCATTTTGCAATATCAGAGCCATGTTTAATTTGCAACGTTTCATATATCCCTAGTAATTATCGAGGTGCACGCACCGTTAACAGTACACTGACAACGCTTTGTGCACAAAGGGATGAGGCCCACATCTCGATATGTATGTAATAAATAGCCGAGCGATCGCGATTTATATGGGTCAGTGGTCAGCGCACGTCAAATGCGAATGACCTGACAATGCGTCGGGTTAAATGGTCCTATTGACTGAGATATTATAAACTGTCACATAATGTTTTTATTCCATGTATCTAAACTGTATCTCTTATTGTTTCAGGACGACGTTAAAATTAGAATCCCTGGAGGATGCCGTAGTCCTAGACGATCCCGAAGAAGACCTTCTTCAAGATAAGAAAGGATGCCCCGCTTACGTGTCACCTGAAATCTTGAGAGCTCACCGGACGTACTCGGGGCGAGCGGCCGATATGTGGTCACTCGGAGTCATCCTATACACTATGCTCGTTGGAAGGTGTGTATTTTGCGATTCTTATCTCCTGCATTAATTAATGTAGGTTAGTAAACGATTCGAATGCGAGGGAGGGTGCCGTCTTCACCTGTATAGCGTGGGACTTACCGTTTTCCGAGATCACAAGCGAGGGTGGCGGGCGACCGTTGGCGACGTATTCAAGGGGATGATCACCTGTCGGCCGTTACGCGCCAACGGCTTACAATTATATCACCCACATTATAAATGAGCCTCGTGAAATCTTCGATGCACCTGCCTCGGTCATGTGGCGAAGACGTTGCCTCTCCCCGCCCTCCGGCCGCACCTGCCGTTCGCGATCCTTTGTTTTCTACCTTTTTCGGAGCCCCGCACTCGTAATTTATATACGAAACTCGGGATTTGGCCGCAATCGCCGCCGCCCTCACCTGTCGCCGGAAGGGTTCCACATTACCTACCTGAGTTTTTGTTTCGCGCATCTGCCCGTCAGAACGACAATCGCATAGTTAATCGGGACCGAGCATTAGAAAAAAGAAATGCGGGCCGGCGATCAAATCTAAGTTAACGATCGCCGATATCATTAAAACGCGATAATGTTTTTCTATTTTTTCCTACAATCGTAGAGGCCGGAAACGTGTGAGACTAACGTAGTGTTTATTCGTCTACAGGTATCCGTTCAACGACTCAGAGCACGCTTCGCTGTTCGCGAAGATCTCTCGGGGCTACTTCGTGGTGCCGGAGTGCCTGTCGTCGCGCGGCAAGTGCCTGATCCGGTCGCTGCTGCGGCGCGAGGCGTGCGAGCGGCTGAGCGCGCGCGACGTGCTGCGCCACCCGTGGGTGCGCGACGCGCGGCCCGAGCTGGCGCCGCGCGCGCACGCCTCGCTCGACCGCCTCGTGCCCGACGTGCTGTAGGCGCCGCCGCCGCCCGCCGCCGCCGCCCGCGCCGAGCGGTGGCATGCGGCTGGCCCGCGCCGCTCGGCGCCCTCGGACCGTGGACTGGAGCTCGACCTTTATTTATTGGCTTCCCCGCGCCGGGGCCGTCCTCGACGACGACGGAATAAGTGAGACTGATATGGCGTTTTGTGATCTTCCCGTGGAAACGATACCGATCCGTGGTTGTTGTGAATGCGAGTATTTATATCGAGCGTTCTGTTAACTATTACGTTGTAATTCCTCTTTAGTAGAGCGGTGTAATCGTATCAATTTCACATCGATATATAGATGGATATATTGCATTGAAGTTGTCGCTTTAGTGTTAGGTAAATTACCTATTGTATATTTGTATTTATATGAAGTTATATCGTGTATTGTGATCTCCACCGATGTTATTTAGCGATTACTCGATTGCCATTGTTGTTACGTTAGCGGGGGGTGAAGCCTCCCGTTGCACCGACAGTCACTTGCTTCCATCCTAGAATTTATTATGTTTTATTTTATTTTTTATTTTGAATCGTGATTGATTATTGATATTGAACAAATAAATTAAATCAAAATTATTGTTTTGTTTAGCACAAAAATTATGTTTGAAAAGGAATTATAGAGCACCACCATGTACCCGAATGGGCGTTGAATTTGGTCTGTGCCATTTATTTAATTAAAATATTATTTGATAATTTAATTTATTGTTGATTGACGGCTGCCGTCGGCACTACTTCCTATAAGTACTGAATCGTTTACCGTGATCCGTTGTGGTACTTGGTGTTGCATTTATTAAAACGTTACAAATCAATTGTATGTAATGTATTGTATTATGTTTGTGTTGTAGCTCAGCGGTGTTACCATGCTACATGTTGTTAAGGATCAGTTGTTTCATTCAAGATCATTTTGTCATGGGATTATGTTGATGTTTATTTGAAGTAGTCAAGTCTTTCAGTGAAATGATGAAAGTGTGTACAATAGTAGCCTATGTAAAATAATATTACTTTTATTTATACAAACTGTAAATAGAACTAAGGTTTAATTTAAGGATTATAAAAAAGAAAGAATGATAGAGGGAATAAAATTATTCAAAAAATTATTTATCATATTTTGATTTTTTCACCCTTATTCTTATTTTATCCTACATATTTTACCCTATTTAGTGTATTTATTGTCATTATTGCAAAAAAGAGTCACTCATTTTAATTGAATTACTTAAAACGAATAAGAATTCAATCTGTTTCTACATTATTTGTAATCTATAACGCATACTAAACACATTAATTCCTTTAGTTTCTAGAATTCTAGTCTAGAAATTCTCGATACTAAGTAAAATGCAAATTAAACCCAGGTACGTTAGAAGGTCTTCATACAATGTAGGATATGAGATAAAACAAACACGATTAGATAAAATGATTGCGTCAATCATAGTTTTATGATAAAAGCTTGATAACATTAAACCTAATATTTTAAATACACACATCAAAAGTGTCTAGGGATCAACATATATTTTTGCAATAACTTTTCTCCTGATTGATATTAATTAAAATTTTCTTTAAGGATTCATCAAATAAAGTGTTTTCGTTTGTCACAGTAACGATAAACCAAGTCACCTTTGCATTAATAAAGAAATTTGCCATTTTCCTAATAAAGGGATTTTTGACATTTGAACCACTAACATTAAAGTTCGAAAAAAAGACTGAAATAACAGTTTTCTTTAAAATTTTATTGGGTAACTTAAACAATTAATAATCCGTGTTTCTACCGCGAACACTAACAACACAAGAACATCGGTTTGGCATACTCAAAATGAGTTCATCCAAATCACGCTGTGGAATGGCCGCCCATGTTCGTTGCAACAACAAAAAAAGGTCTTCTTGCGACTGGATACCCTCCATATTCGGCAGAGCTCTTCTCTGTAGCATATCCCATGCATGCTCAATCGGGTTCAAGTCTGGCGACTGAGCAGGCCAGGGCAGGACATTGATGTTAGCTGCGGCGAGAGTCTGTCTTACAACTCTTGCGGTGTGCGGTCGTGCATTATCATGCATTAACTGAAATAAGGGACCGATTTGCACTTGTAGAGGAACGATGACGTCTGATACAATCGTCTCAGCATAAATTTGAGCGTTGAGGTTGCCTCTGATCCAAATCAACTCAGTTCTTCCGCCGATCCAAATACCCGCCCATACCATGATGGTTCCACCACTATAAGGATGGACTTCCTGGCAGGATTTTAATCGCTGTTGGCGTCCAGGGGTTCTCCAGTGTCGTATACGTCTTGTATCCGGTCTCATACCAAAACGAGACTCATCAGAAAAGCACACGAAACGCCATTGTTCTTCTGCCCAATTTCTGTGTTCAAGAGCCCATTGATATCGAATCCTACGATTGTGCATTGCTATAGGTGGTACCCGTAGCGGTCTTCGGGAATGAAGGTTCACTTCATGCAAGCGGTTTCTGACTGTTTGGTCGCTAATTAAGTTCCCTGAAGAGTGATGAAGCCGCACGGCTAACATCATGGCGGTTATTGTTGGAGCTCTTCGAGTTAAGATTTGAATGTATCGGTCTTGTCTCCGTGTGGTGCAGCGATACCGTCCTCCATGGCGCTCAGCCACGGTACCAGTGCTTCGGTAACGTGTCCAAAGTCGACTGATAACACTCTGACTTGTATTCAGAGCTAAAGCCACAGTACGTTGCCGGGAACCAGCTTCTATCATTCCCACGGCTCTGAGCATTTCTTCCCTGCTTAAATGACGTCGCCGCTCCATAATAACGTTGGTTTTAATCAGTAGTAGGGAAACAGTAGCACTAATAATGTCTTCAATGCGTTGTATGTTTTTATAGGGAAAATATTGATAGCTGATTTTCATCTTTTACTCGAATTTGATTCACAGTTCCTGATTCAAATTATGAAATGCACCAAAAAGGATCCATATAAATTTATAAAATCATAAATTTATTACAAAGCCACATCTCAATCTCAAGAAATCCGCATAAAAATGCTTGATCCCTAGACACTTTTGATGTGTGTAATTTGTAGCCTAGCTACACAAGTATATCCCGATATTGCAATGCCTATGTTCATTGAGTATTTATTTTAGCGCCATCTAGTGACGTATCTAGGTATTAATAAGTAAAACTTTTAATAATATTACGCTAGATGGCGTTGCTGATGACTAACGCCATCTAGTGGATTCTAGGTTAAGGTTACTTTTCTAAATCCATATTTTTTTCTTGATCTAAATATTTCTGGGTTTACTGGATTGAATTTTGAAATAACAGTGAAATTAATAATACAGAAACTATATAATAAATAAATAAATAAATATAGCAAGCATAAATGTTTGCTTAATTTAAAATAATTATAGCCATTTATTGAGAAAATTCTGTAAACATCCTAGTTTTGGGGGAATAAAAACTAAAGTAAACCATTGAGTAATTAATTTAATAAATTTTACAATTTTGGAACATTGTACACTACGAAGTCTAGATTATTATTACAATCTGATTGTGTAATATTGTGAAATAACAGAATTGTATTCTTTTTGTAATTTTCTCACTTTTTATAACAAAACAACCTTGGGGTTGCTGAAAAAACTAATTATTGTACATACAAAAAATAAACAATGATCATTTGAAACAAAAAATCTTCATGATCACTATTTTAATATTAACTACTTCATTAAAATAAATTAAGTAACAAATGTTTAGCCGTTTTTACATAAAACTCCCATCAAATTCAATATTTTAAGTCTGATTTTATAGATGATTCAACTTTAAAATGATATAAAACGTACTATACATTACAGTTCTATTATTCCACAATAAAACATTATAATTGGATATTAGAGTAATGAATAATCTAGGTTTATTTATTTAATATTTAGTATAATCTCTCTGCTTTGCTGGGGCCGCACATGCTCGCGTACTGCGCCATACGTCGCTCTAGTTCTGGTCTAAAATGTCTAATGAGACCTTGCACTGGCCACGCCGCGCCGTCTCCCAACGCACAGATTGTGTGTCCTGAGGAAACAAAGTTAGTTAGAAGTAAAGTTACTCACCAAGTAAAGTTAACTTTGTCTCTTTCTTACTTTATATCAAGTGACAAAGACAAAAAATAATGTTACATGTGAGAACTTCTCGGAACGTTACTTGAAGATGGTGACATAGGCCCTTAGTAAATTAATTGTTCTAACAAAAATCTAAGCGACAGTAGTTTTTGGTGTTTAAATGGAATTTCCACTAGTCACTAGAGTAACTTCTATCGTGAAATTTTCACGCGGTCGAAGAATGTTACATAAGTATTGATATAATAGTTCAACTATATTTATTTACCTTCAATTTGTTTAGAGATTTCCCATAACATGTCAATTTCTTTAGGTGAAGCGTTGCCGTCAACCATCCTTTAAAAATAAATATCTTGTATGAATAAGGAAAAAAATACTTGTATAGCAAACTAATCTACATTTTATAATTTTTTAGCTGAACAATTTATTGTTTATTTGAAAGCGCTAATCAATTGTTTTTTTTTTATGTTGGATAGCCCGTCAATCGAAGAAGGCTATAACATCACACTATAACAACAACCAACAGGTCAACAGGTGCGGAGTTAACACTACAAACAAATCTAATTTTACATTATCTAGCTCTAGAACTAACCTGTATATAATCTTATTCATCCACGAGACTCCCTCACGGCACGGCGTGCATTGCCCGCAGGACTCGTGTTTGTAGAACATGATCAGGCGAGCGATGGCCTTCACAATGTCTGTCGATTTATCCATTACTATGATGGCCGCTGTGCCCAGGGAGGTCTGAGCTGCTACTAGTCCGTCGAAGTCCATTATGGCTGTCTCGCATACACTGTGCAATAAATAAATATATGTTTTATTTCTTCCATACATAGTACATAATATATCAATTATCTTTTGTACTTCCTGATACCAAGACACTCATTTCCTGATACCAAGTTAACGCAGTTTGGGGTCAATTGCTATATGAAAATCTTATCCACAACAGTATGGAAAACAGGAGCCCAAATAGCTTATCTTTCTTCTTTAATTACAAATAGGTTATTAATGTTTTTTGGAACGAATTTTCTAATTTAAATATTAAAAAAATATATATGAAGACTATAAAACCCTATTTAACAAACCTTTTAGGTATAAGCGGTGTAGAAGACCCTCCAGGTATGATAGCCAGCAAGTTGTCCCATCCCCCGACCACACCTCCAGCGTGCCTTTCAATCAGCTCCTTCAGGGGAATACTCATTTCCTCTTCGACTGTGCACGGAGTGTTCACATGGCCCGATATGTTGAACAGCTTCGTGCCAGAGTTACGGGGTCGGCCGAATGACGCGAACCACGCGCCTCCGCGGCGGCAAATTGTCTACAAGGAGGAATCAAGTTATTATTTATATTTATATGTATACTGGTAACGACAATATAAAAATCAATAAAAGCAATGCAGTGTAACGGTACTTTACAAAAAACATACCAAACGAAATAAAATTTAAGACTTAATTGACAAAGGAATTGTTATTTGTATAGAAATACATACAACTGAATATGGTCTATACGGCTTTATAACATCATTTTATACCCAAGCGAAACAGTAATTAATAACGCGAGTGAAACCGAGACCGCAGCACAGCTAGTAACTTAACAAATTGTATTAGTAAAAATTCCGGGACAAATGGCGTATTCTCGTATCGGAGGCCAAGACACACTTTGGGTCGCTGAGAGAATTAAGTAAGTAAAAATTCAGACTAACTGGCGAAACAGCAATAGTTTCAACATTGTTGACAGTGGTGGGGCATCCAAACAGTCCGATGTCAGCAGGGAACGGGGGCTTCAATCGGGGCTTTCCTTGCTTCCCCTCAATGGACTCAATGAGAGCTGTCTCCTCTCCGCAGATGTAAGCGCCCGCACCGCGATGGACGTACACGTCGAAGTCGTAACCAGAACCGCAAGCGTTCTGACCGATCAAACCAGCTTGGTACGCCTGTAATAGAAAAATAATTATTGTTTATTGTGATTAATTTATTTGAGTGTTATCATTTGTTAATGATTTAAAAAAATAGTTTCTCTTATTGCAATATCTTGTAATTAGGTAAACTGCTGACTTGAAAATTATTGCACCACATTGTGCAAGACTCATATTAAAAAATAACTATCATAAGAATATTATGTGTAAATGCTATCAATTGTGATTTATTTAAAATATAATAAAATAAATAAATAAATGTATGGTATAAGGAAATAAATTCATAATATCATCAGTAAAAGATTAATAATTCAGACACAGATTAATAATTTTGTAATCAAATCAAACATGTTTTACAATAATAGCCCATCTTAAACAATTTGGAATGTATGAATGATGTGGAACATTCATGATATCATAACTGCAGTACTTTTTAAAATAAATTGTTTTAAAAAATGAATGGATAACTAACCTTGATTCATTTGAAACAAAGTTTGTGCTGTAAGACTACACTTCGGAGCAAATCTCAAAATCAAATAAACATTGTTCTTTCCTGATGATATTAGTACAGTACAGAGAGGAGAAAATCCCAGAGTAAAAAAATAAAATAATATTAAATGTAATACCTCAGCAATAGCCACTTGCAAGTTGCTGGCTTCGTTGTAAAACTCTCCTCTAATATAGATATAGGCCGCGCATGCCCCGATTGCTCGGCCAGCAACAAGACAACCCTCGATCAACTTGTGAGGGTCATGACGCATGATCTCTCTGTCCTTGCAAGTACCGGGTTCGCCCTCATCAGCATTCACTACTAAATATTTGGGTATTCCCGTTGATGGTTTCTGCATGAACGACCATTTCATTCCAGTGGGAAAGCCTGCACCTCCACGACCTCTAAGACCGGATGTTTTGAGCTCATCTGAAAGTTCGTAATATTGTGCTGTAGTTATTGTATGTACTTGAGAATATAATAAAGTACACATAGTATACAATCTTTAAAAATAAATAAACCATGATCTTATACTACAGATATAATTTATAGTTTGGGCTATAAACAAAATTTACTCTAGGGTATTTATAGGATACAAGCAATTAACAAAATTGATTCTTAATTCTCCGTTTGCCTTTCATAATCTAGTAGCCTCTGGGCACTATAATCAAGATCACATTCATAATACTAGATGGGTATATGATGTAGCTATTTATTTTTAAAGTTTCAGCTCAACTATATTACCTAAAAGCTGTCCGAGTTAAGGCTATTTTAATGTTGGTTGTTTTTACTCACTGACGATCCAATCGTTTCCTTTCAACAGTATTTCCTTGGTCTTGTACCAATCGCCGCGCATGAGGGCTCCCTTCAGCCTCCAGTCGTGGCGACCGTACAGGTTCGTAAACACTCTGTCCTGGTCGGCCAGTGGCCCGTATTTAGACTTGGTCGGAGCTGCCTGTTGCTGGTAACGTACGGGAACATTGCTTACCGCTACAGGCCCCAGCAGCCCTACAAACAGTTGTCAAAATTATGTAAGCTTCTTCGACGCATATCGATCAATATTTGTTTTGAAGGTACACTTTCAATGCACAACGTATTTACACAATAAGCACACATTGTACGAGTATATTTAGTAAGTAAACTGCGTAATATTTTACCGTAATGCGATTTTACACAATGAATTGTCCTGGAAAGCGCACCAGCCATTTTTCTTGAAAATAGAACTGTCCTGTCAGGCAGGCCAAGACGTCTGTCCTGTCTGACGCAGCTGACGCTGACATAACCCGTCCGCGGTCCGTCAGTCAAATCAAAGTAATTTTTTTTCTTCGATAGTTTGAAGCTAAGGTTTTCTGCGCTGCCTGTTGACAGCAAATGGAAGCAAACGCTCGCTATCATGCAAAAAGAAAACGATTCCATATGCTTGAGTAAATGATTTAATTTTTATACCTGCCTATAGTGTATATTCCACCTATTTTTATTATACCACAAGACAAGGTGAAGCAGTTTTTTGCAAATGCCATAACACCAACTTGTCATTACTTGTCATTGTCAGGTCAATATTTTTTTTGGAGAGCAAAGTGCAAACAAAACAAAGGCAAAGGTCAAAATTATTTATTAATTCTAATTACAGTTATTTGATCATTTAATTAGAGATTATTCATTTAAAATTATCAGGTACTATAAGATTAATATTAGTATTTTCTAAAAAATATTCAAATAATAAATATTTACTCTTAAATAACCGTTTACCATTAAATTATTTTACGTAAGTAATAAAACTTTTTATTAGTAATTAACGTTAAATTATTAGTATTAATTACAGATAATGGCTGCAGTGATACCGGCGGTTACTAAGCTTTCTAGCAGAGTTATTAGGATACTCGGTTGTAATCCTGGGCCTATGACTCTACAGGGTACAAATACATACTTAATTGGTACTGGTAAAAAGTAAGTTATTTCTAAAATAATTATAAAAACCGAAGTATGTACATACATAGTTGAGATTGCTCATTTACTATACATATTATTTTATTCTTGTATCAATGGTATATGTACATAACTAGATACAAGTGTAATTTTTAATAGATTATATTACAAAATAATGCATAAACTTCTAAGAAGTAGTTTATTACCAAATTATGCTGTTAATTGATACCATATAGATTATGTAAAACAAAAACTTATTTTTCAGACGCATTTTACTAGATACTGGTGATAAAGACATTCCCGACTATCAGAAGCACTTAACCCATGTAGTGCAATCAGAACAAGTTGACATTGAGCATATAGTGCTCACCCACTGGCATCATGACCACGTTGGAGGTGTTGAAAATATCTATGGAAGTATTGCTAGTAGGTTTGGTACCTTTTTACTTTAATTTTTTATAGATGTTCTTTCATTCAGGATCTCTGGAAATGTACACCTTTGTGTATTATTAAACTTTTTCTTGAAACATTAGCTTGTCCATGTTTTATGTAAAGTCAGGATCAATATTGTAATAACACATTGTAATTAAAATTTTAAATCCTGTTTTGACTTGATGAGTCCAGGTTCAATGTCTGTTTTTACTAACATTTGGTTAAACTAAAAAAAGCTGGCTCTATTTATGTATGTGACTATTATTAAATCAACTGGCACTGAGGGAGATAAACCATTAGCATAAAACCACAAACTTATCAAATAAACTTTTTTTCAGAACAACCAAAAATATGGAAACATAAAAAAAGCAAAGACGATGACCCTGACAATGAGTTACCACAGACAATACCGTTAAACTGGTTGTCAGATGGTCAAGAGATCCGCGTTGAGGGTGCTACTGTCAAAATACATCACACTCCGGGCCATACAACGGATCATGTTGTATTAACACTGTTAGAAGATAATATATTGTTCAGCGGCGATTGTATACTAGGTGAAGGGACGGCCGTGTTTGAAGACTTGTACACCTATATGAAGAGTTTACAGAGAGTGTTGGATTTGAACCCAAATGTTATTTATCCGGGACATGGGAATGTTGTTGAGGTAGGTAGTCTTATTTGCTAGTGGTTGTACTTGCATAAATACCTTTCATGGGGATTTTGGGATTAAATAAATAAATAAAAAGACATTTATTGTTTCACAAGTAAAAAATAACACAAATGCACTTATTCTAAAACACGGTAAAATACGTTTCTAATCACGATTAAAATCCTGAAAGTACACAATTTATTTTTAACATTCAAATAATTTAATTCCAGGCCCCAATACAGAAAATAGAGTACTACATTGCTCATCGCAACCAAAGAGAAGATCAAATACTTAAAGCTCTCAAAGATAATCAAAATACACCGCTAAACGCTATGGATTTAGTTAGAATAATATACACAGACACTCCGGAACATTTATGGCCCGCTGCTGCTTATAATGTGAACCATCATTTGACTAAATTAACTAAGGAAAATAAGATAAAATGTGTGGTCGAAGATGATGAGAGTAAATGGCAGTATTTGAGTTGCAATTGTAACTTGTGATAAGACAAATAATTATGTATTAATTAACTGTTTTAGAAATGATGTAATCTATTTTTTTATTTATTGTATTAAAATGTTGTTTTTAAGTTTGTTAGTTTTATTGTAATGCTGTGCCCTAATTTTCAGCAGTTAGGATCAAATATAAAAAAATAAAATAATAATAAATAAAAAAAATACTAAATATAAAAATAAATAAATCGAATACTTTTTCGCAAATTTTCGTGCTAGGGCCTCTGAAAGGGTAACTAATTTACTATCGGATTTTGATATTGTTGCAAATGGTTACAAAGGACTTGGTATAGAGCCACAATATTTCCTGTGCCGGTGACAGCGTCGCTGTAATCGCATCTTTTGGTTGTCAGTTTATTGAAAATGTATCCAAATGACAATAGTACCTTTCGATTTTGGCCGCCGGCACAGAAAAGATAGTGACTCAATACTTACTGTACCAATGATGTGAATAAAAATACAATTTAATATTGGTCATTTTCAGAGTAAGATTTATTTTACTTAATAAATAATACATAAATTACAGTTATCGACGAAGTTTCTTCGGCGGAGGCATCATTTCAGAATCGTCGTGAAACCGTTGATGGTCGATAAAGTCTAGTAGGATTTCCTTCGTAACTGGATCCTTAATACTTTCGCATACGGCTGAAAATTGATTGGCAAATATTAAACAATCTAGATACTTAGATCATAGACTATTTTCATCCTAGCTGTTAGGCTATAGCTTCGTTTTTATGCTCACTGTACCTGCTGTGCCCCGCGGCTTCACCCGTGTAAATACTAGAATATCGGGATAAAAAGTATCCAATGTGGTTTTAAGGAACATTTGTACCAAATTTTCACCCTGGTTCAGTAGTTTTCATGCAAAAGTGTAACAAACATCCATTCATACAAACTATTATTATTAGTATGGTAGTATAACTTACCAGCAGCAGTGGTATAGCTGTTAGGATACGATTTATCCGTCCTCTCTCTCATATAAACCCATTGGTTGTTTTCGAATTTGCACTCTATGATCTTATTGTTAAGGTTCTTTATGTCTTTAGTGACTCGCATTACAGCGAACGGTGTATCTAATTGTCCTACGTAAAGGTGTCCTACTTTTGTTGGGATCATTCTGGAACAAAATTTTAAATATTTAGTTTAGTGTGTTTAAAAAGAAATACCAGTATGTATTGGGTTGTCTCTCTCACACACTTATAATATGAAAGGGATGCATGACTTTTGCATAAAGCTTTGAAATCGGAAATGTATTTATCATGGTGTTTTTTTTTTTCAAAATTGTGAATAATGTAATGCCTTACCCTTGTGTTTAAAAGAAATACCAGTATTTGTCCTTCTCTCTCTCTCTCTCTCTCTCTCTCTCTCACACACTATAAATATGAAAGAGATGCATTGCTGTTGTTTAAAGTTTTGTATACTTTGACTTTGAAATAGATTAATTATAATGAAATTTTCCATAAAATTGTGAATAATGAAATGTATGTTTACCCTTGCCCGCCTTGTGTGACGATCTTTAACCGGAAATCAACACTGTTCATGTTACCGGGTTTCCATTTTAGCACCTCATCGCAACGGCCGGCTACGTAACGCTGAAATAAATACACCAATAAACTTTGCTAATTTATATATCACTAGCTGCGTCCCGCGGTTTCACACGCGTAGTTCCCGTTCCCGTAGGAATTTCGGGATGAAAAATAGATGTTGGCAGATTTTCAGACCTACTGAATATGTTCACAAAATTTCATGAGAATCGGTCAAGCCGTTTCGGAGGAGTATGGCAACGAAAACTGTGACACGAGAATTTTATATATTAGAAGATAGAAGATAGAAATCGTTAGTCGTTCTTGAGAACGTGATTACAAAAAATTATGTAAGTACTTAAAATTGCTTGTGGTTGACTAAATCAATGCTAAAATTAGCTTTACACATGATAAGTTTCTTCCTTTAGTTTTCCTGTAACTAAGTGTAAGGAACACTAAAAAAACATCATATAATTTATTGCTTATTAGCAGCGCCCCGCGGTTTCACCCGCGTAGTTCGCGATCCCGTTGGAATTTCGGGACAAAAAGTATTCTATGTTCTTTTCCGGACCATAAGCTACCCCTGTACCAAATTTCAAGTCAATCGGTTCAGTAGTTTAGCCGTGAAAAGGTAACAGACAGACAGACAGAGTTACTTTCGCATTTATAATATTAGTTAGGATTTAACAGTACGAAAAAACACGTATTTTAAAAACATTAAAAGTGACACAAACCTCTTTAGAAGGTTGAAATATAAGTCCATCGGGTTCATGGGACAGTGTCTTTGCAAACTTCTCCCCGAGCAGTTGTCTGGCCATCGTCAGGCCCCAGAACTGCTTCAGCCTGATGCTGAACGGTTCCTGCTCCTTTATTATCTTACCTAACTTCATTGCTTGATGTCTGCATGGAATAGGGTTAACAAAATATTAGGGATGTCGACTGGGTAAACAAAATTAAATTCTAATTAGTTCGTCATATAGATAGATTTCAAAAAATATTAGACACGTATTTTTTTGTTTTATCAAATTAATAAAACTGACTTAGTTATAATGCATTACAGTTCAGGAGTCCTCGTCACACGAGTATTCCATGCACTATATCGTCTTAATTATTTGTTTGTATCAAAAAAGAGAAAATACGTGTCCAATATTTTTGCGAAATCTATCTCACGGACTAATTAGATTTTTTTAGTCGACATCCCTATTTGTTGCTTTTTATTATTTACATAGATATACTATTAGAGTACTAACTATAAAGATTCAGATTACATCGACACTACTTGTGTGCAAAGTTTTAACTGCATTCCCATAGACAATTCAAATGAAAAAGCTAATGCAAAAGTAGCTAACATTTTCAATTAGAGAAAGAACTTGGTCCAGCAGTTCTCGAGTTAATTATTAGTTAATTTCCTTTACGCGAAACACATCTATTAGTACAAATAGTAAACTCACCTAGGGTTGACAATTTCATTTTCTATATAACTCAGTCTTATCGGATAGAATTCATGTTTGCCAACGTTTTGTCCTTCGAAGCTGATGATGTCATAGCACAGGTATCTCGGTATCTCTTTACCGTCTACTTTGTCTATCACCATTTCCTGAAAAGGTATGTATTTTTATTAAAGAAGGAAGTCAAAAGTCTAAAAGTCGGAAGTCCAAAAAATGAAGGATTCGGATTATGTGTTTTTGTGAATGTTTATTGTATGTGCGTGCGTGTATGTACTATTGTATGTCATCTAATAGGGGACACACAATAGTACATACAGATGGCATAGCCTAAAGGAGTACATAGTTGGATCACCTGTGATTGGTTGCTATGAAATCGATAGGGCTATGGTAAAAATGGAGAGTGATATTATGTGCGTGCGTACGTGGGCAATGTGCGTGCGTGTGTGTTAGAATGTTTCTCTTGCACACTCAGATGAGACAGCAGAATTATGTACACATTCTAGAAAGCATACTGGGATTAACTAATACTTACACCATCGAGAAGAGTATTTTTGAGATGTTTATTCAGATCTTTCCGGTGCACAAACTGCAGTCCGTTGACGCGGAACACGCAGTTGTCTCTGTCCAACATATACACCTCTCCTTTACCGTCTATCAGCATCATGTATCTGTAATACGAAAAAATATGATTTCGAAGTTTTGGAAACATTTAAAATTTTGCCTGAAAGGATCCTTCGGGTTGGTCGTCATCACAACGTTAGAATTATTCGCAGGTGTATGCAGGTTTTTGAACGATGCTTTGGCGAGTGTGAACGAGGCGAGGATCGAACCATTCACCTTCCGAATCAAAGTTTAAATTTTTTAATGGTAAAACTCGCGCGGGCGCAAGCGACGGGTGGGCACCCGTCGCGTGCGCCCGCGGATTCGTGGCCCAGGCGTTATATTTGACATCTTAAAACATAAAACTTTTCTAAAGCACCACCACACTGACCTAACTCCATCGGCCTTCCACGACACCCTGTAGGGTTTCTCGTGCAGTTTCCTCAAGTTGGTGGTGTCCATGGAGACGGGCTGCGAGCCGGGGAAGCCGGTGGAGTTCCACTCGCAGAAGTCCTGCGCCTTGCGCTGCACCTCCGCGAGGCGCGGCTGGGCGTCGAACGGCTCCACGCCGCGCACGCCCGACATGAATATAGCCTTCTTATGGGTGGTTTCACGTCTGCCTTTCTTTTTGCGGCTGTAATTATGCGGTTATATAGTATTTTCGTTTAGATTCGATTCCCGTGCAGGGTGAATATTTGTGTAAACCACAAATGTTCGTCTCCGTCTGGGTGTGAGTGTGAATGAGTTTGTGCGTAGTTTCTGGTACCCTAGATACAAGCTCCAAGCTTAGTTAGGGGTCAGTTACTATAATGAGATGATGTAGTGAATGCTTATGTTATGTTATTTATTGGCTGAAACTCTTTGACTGAGACTCTAAAACCAAAGTTTCTCCAGTATAGGAGTTCATTTGAGTTTATTTTCTTTCTTGATGAGTGCTACGTAAGCGTAGACTATTTGGTGTAAATCAGTTTTTCAAGGTAAGTGTAACAGTTTATTTTTTACGCTAAAAATACTTTACTCTTTATTTTACTCGTCTAAACCATTTTCTTGATTGGGAGCATATCAGTTAGATTAACTGACATAAAATTTACACCTTAAATTTAGAGTATAACTGTGTTAAAATAAAAACATTTTCTAAATAACTGCTACATTATCTCACCCCGTGGAAGAGTTCTGTGAATTGCTCGGTTTGTCCTCATCCTCTTCACCGCCATCTTTGTCATTCTCATTGTCATCGTAATCTACTTCTTCCTCTTCTGCAAATAAAATACACATACATTCATAATATGTACTTTGGTATACTACCAAATTCCAATTTTTTTTTTCATTGTTGGGAAGCTACATTATCCGACAGCGACATAGGCTATATTTTAACCCCATATACTCACAGAGATAGGAATAACGCGGGTTAATCTGCGGATCACAGCTAGTATATTATAATTACCTATACACCAATCAGGCCTGGGTGGTGCGGTTGGTGTAAAATCAACATCATCACCGTAATGCCGGTACAGTTCCTGGATGTAATCCTGCTTGTAAATACCAGGCGGTCTGGGAATGAGAAATTATGTTTTATTTGCTACACAAACCTAACAAAATTGCCCAAGTACAAGAGAAACTTATAATTGGGCAGTTTTCCATAATAAGACCTCTCTAATTAGGGTCCTATCGTTTCATTCTTAAAAGATCACGAGAAGAAGTTCAAGTTACACTATTACATAATCAAATCAAAGGTTTGTAATGGAATATTAATAAATTTTCTACATTAAAAAATCCTATCGTAGCCCTTAAACTCTTTCTTGACAACATATAGGTGGCTAACTGTTGTTATCTACTTATCTTATAGCTGCTGGATTTTTTCAAATAAATAAGTATTTGTAAATTTTGATATAACATTCTCACCTTATCTTAGCGAACACAGTTAAAGCTGCCTCCACACTGCAGTCCAGGTGTTCCACCATGTACGAAACCAGGAGGAAACCAGTTCTGTTGAACCCGTGAGTGCAGTGAACACCAATCACTTCCAGGGGATTCTGACTTTGGAACTTTGTTACTATGTGGATGAATTCTCTGTAAAAAATAAAGTAATTAAATTCTCTCTCTTTGTTGCAAATTAATTACATATAATTTATTAATTAATAATTTTAAATTGCACATACTCAGTAGGCAATTAAACATTGTGTCTTTACATAAGTACTTACTTTTGAACCATAATGCATACAACAAACATAGTAAGTTTGAGAAAAATATAAAGCCCTATTTACTTTGGTTACACCAAAACTGAGCCAGGAACATTAATATAACAGTTTGACTATATAGTTTTTTTTTCTTTATATTTCCATAGATATAAAGATTAAGATTATGTGTTGTGCATGTCTGTAATTGGCACACACCAGAACATTCTATAATTATTTTATTATATATTGTGTGTGTTGTTGGCAATGCCTCAATAAATAAACAATAAATATTAATGACTAAGTTATAGTCATGAGCTGGGGGCTTCAAGGTATTTCTATACAAGAGAACACAGATATCTATGTAGCCACATAATGACATACATACACACTCACAGAAAGACCAAAATAATAGTTATTGGAACAGGAATCAAACAGTGATCCTTTGGATGGCTGTCTGGCATAATACTCATACTGACATAATGCTATAGAAATTAAATTTGTATTTAAACTGCAATCCTTTGAGTGACAGTCTGGCATTATTATGTAACAGTCTGGCACAGCAGCTAAAGTTTTATACATTTTGACCATTTAAGTTACCATTGAAGTACTAAAATGGTCAAAATGGTATATAAATTAAGTTTATACTACTTCATACCTAGTTTGTTCTCTAGAAGGTGTCTCCCCGTGCCCTCTGCACTGCATCTTAACATATTTACAACCATTCTCTTCTACTTCCTTCTTATCATAGAAACGACTGGTGTTTGTCAGATCAATCCATAAACCAAGTTTTGCCTGTAACAAGGAATTCAGTTTTGGAACTAATTTCTTTGGATTTTTGTAGACATCTGACCTAAATCATCACCAAGAAAGTGTAGTTGGAGCAGAAATAGCATAAAGACAGTTGTTTAACCAAATATATTGCACCAAGCATGTAGAACCCACAGCATAGAGGTAAGGAAAACTTTAACATTATTTTATAATTTATTAGACCAATTTCTAACATTACATTATGTTTAAGAAGCTTCTATATGTATTATTTTCTAGAAATTAATTGTAAAATCTTAGTCATATTTATTAATACTATTGACGAAATGTTATTTTTAACAGAAAACTGAGTTGTAACTTGAAATGTATCATCAATATTGTAAAAATATAGATCAGCTGTTGCCAACAGGGCTGTAACACTTACTTTCATTTGTCGCATGTACATAAAGAGCATTGAGGGTGTAAACCGATTTCCTTCAGGTACTTTATCATTGAATTGAGGTCCTAATGGAGTCTTGAACGCCAGAAATTTACCAGCAAACAACTCGGTCGCTTTTCTTGGACACTTTAACCATCTAGCAGGCAGAGGCCCTGGATCCCTAGACGACATTTTACTATATTTAACTTAACTACGCAAAAGCAAAATATACAATGGTGCCTATTTTTAATAACATTTGTTATTAATTTTGCACAAAACTTGATTTTTTAGTGAAAAATATTTTTCATCGCACTTGACGCAGCATCTTCAGGCACCTTTCTTTTTTGTCTGACATTTTCCTTTCCTTTGACAGTTGACACTTGGCAGAAGTTTTGTTTTTGACTGATTAAAAATCCCATAGAAGCCTCATGTCTATCTATGGAATATGGATATTTCAAATTACCATCGAGCGGGGCAGCGTGAAATCTGAATTCACGCGCGTGAATGTTTTTCTGAAAGGTATACTCTTCTCATTCACGGTTACACACACTCGTACGTGAAACCTGTCATGAAACTAACGAAGCCCATAGAATTAAAAAAAAATACAGTGTTGTATTATGGTACATTTAAATTAATAAACAAAATAAAATTATCACTAGATGTGCAGGCGATGGTTGAAATATAATTTTATAAATAAAAGAAAAATGCGGTTTCCACATTTTTAAAACATTGCAAGCCCATAATAAGCCAATTTTCGGACAAAATACTGACTTCAATCGGGAATAGTGCACATTTTACGACCACGCTTGATGACGCTTGTTCACGCCCGGCGTTATACCGCCGCCTTAGGTAAAAGTCAGATCGGATAGTCAAAAAAAAGACTTTGACTTTGAAAGATTTTGTATAATAGTTGAAGGAAGCACGAGGGGAGAAAGTATTTATTTTTTGTTGTTTGGGAATAATTAATAAATTGTAGATATAATTCTACTCCATACCAACACACACCCATGCATGTACTAATAAAAATCATAAACCGAGCCAAAGCCGAGAAAGCACAGTTTTTTTTATTAGATTAAAAAAAACATTTAAACCATTGGTAAAAACTAGGGTAAAATTATTACTTTTTTTAAGTTTTTGAACGCATCTCAGTCTATTTTTGTAAACTACATTGCTGACAACATAACAATTTCAAATAAATGTCAATGGAGTCTGTCTCTTTTATTCCAAGACAAATTCTATTGTGTGAGTGAAAGATAGCAGATGAAATGTTATTTACGTTGTTGTGTTGGCAACCTTTGCAGTTGGTATTTGCCAAGAGCCTGCCATTTTGTAAGATAGAAGGGAGATAAAAAATAGTTTTATGGTGTTAAAATTATACAAAAACTCTGTTGCCATTTGTATTAGGGACAGAAACAAATGTTTAAATGGACGCATCGTCCATTATAACTCAAGTGTCACGGGATGACGAACAATTAAACAATTATGGATCCGACAGAGGTAAATCTCAACTGAATTACACCTGTTACCTACTGGCATCAAATTAGAGCGTATAATGTTACCTCCTCACGACACGTAAATATTTGTGTATCGTGATCAATTCTGAATAGTCTGATTAATAAAAAGTGTCGTGTACATCTCGGCTTCAATTACGGGTGTGTGGTGGTGTGAAGTAAACAATTGGAACGTGTGGACGCGATAACATTCTGACTGCAACCTTGAGAGGCAGTCTTTTCGTACGCCAATCCCTTTTACGATAATTTAGAGTATCCGTGCTCGTGTATCTGTGTCGGTCTGCTGATGTGCTATGGTTGTTTTAGGGTCATCCCCTGGCGGGCAGCACAGTGATGGGGACGGAACTCCAGTGTCTGGGAGCACTCCCCTGGGAAGTAAGAAGTCCAGTGGGAGCGGAGGATTCCTGCGGTCGTTGCTGTGTTGTTGGCGCGGTGGACGCGGCAAGGGCCCGCCCGGGGGCAATGGCACCAGCAGCATCGATGGCAGGGCTTCACCTCCGCTCCTGGTCATGTCTGACCATGCCCCCAGACCACTGTTACCGCCCGTGAGACACCAGGACATGCACAAAAAGTGTATGGTCATTGACCTCGACGAAACATTAGTTCACAGTTCATTCAAGGTATGTGAAAACCTTTAACATTTAATTTATGTGTGTAAACATGTTTTTTTTATTCTTAGGAATGTTATTCATCACTGACCTTTAATATAAAGGAATTCATGTTTAATGTTCTGTTTATTGTGATATTAATGAGGCTTGAGTTGAACCACATTATTGTGTTATCATAAAAGTCAAATACCTAACTATCTCTTGGTTTACCATAAAATATAATGATAACAATGAATAGTGCCTCTCCAACATATTTCTACAATAATATTTATTGATTAATCTTTAATTAAACATAAAATAATTGCATTTGTATGAAATTCAAAAACTTTAAAATAAAACCGGAGAGCTAGCTAATATAATTTAAAGTACATCAGACTATAATTTACCAAAAATACTTTAAAAATATAGTATGTATATCCAAACCCCATATACCTCAAAAACTTATTTTTCTTAGAACAATATACATTAGCCATTCTCTTAATACGTAGGTTAATGGGTGCTAGAAGTCATTACCCCAAATCTAAGAAGTATATCTAGTTAGAGTCACTTTTAAAAGAAGTTTTAATTAATTCAATCTATTAAGTAGTACAAAATGCTATTGAATTTATTAGAGAACATGTTTTAATTCAGTATCAAGTAAACGCCTGTGTTTTTTACTTTTCCCGCGGAATTCCCGTGGGATTTTTGGAATAAATATTAGTGTGTGTAAGTTCTGATGCCATTTGTACATTTGATTAACCTAGTTAGAGGTCAGTTGCTAAATGGAGATGATAGAGTGATTCGATATATAGATTGATATCGATAGATCGATTCATTCCAAAAAGACTTTAATGTTCTCTGAAACTTATTTTACCGATTAATTCTTTTCACATTGAATATTGAAGAAAACTATATGCTATTTGGGAGCAGTAATAATTAATGCAGTAATCACAGCATAATATTTAGCATCAGAATATACTTCTGATGCTAAATATTATTAATTCAGTGATATTATTAAAATCTTTAGATAAAAAAATGTATGTCAAATGTCTAGGTGTATCAAGTAGGTAAATATCTAACCACCATATAAAGGAGATATTATTAATATTTTGTTGCAAAACAAATCATAAAACTTGACAAATAATTTACAAAAACAGAATAAGTCAAGGTTTTTTTAGATAAAGTATTCTGTAACAACATATTAAGAACTAAATCATTTATTAAGTCACTAGCAGAGTCCCGCGGTTTTACCCGCGTGGTACCTTATCCCGTGGGAATTTTGGGATAAAAAGTATCCTATGTGTTATTCCTAGGTATGAGGAACATCTGTACCAAATTTCATTATAATCTACCTATTAAGTATTTTTTGCGTGAAAGAGGAACAAACATCCACACATCTAAACATCCACACTCACAAACATTAGGCTTTATAATATTAGTAGGATAATAATTTATCATAACAAAATCAAATGTGATAACACTGTTTGTGTTAATTAATTGCCACCATAAATTGTAAGTTACCTTACCTTACAATTTATGGTGTATCAAAAAGTTGGGCTATTTGGACGGAGTAATGGCTTTTGCCAAGCACCTGGGAACTACACTTCCCATGTGTGTGATACTTTTTGAAACTCGCGTTTTCTCAAAAAATATATTTTTATGAACTAAACCTACTACCTAAAGAACTACGATTACAAACTAGAAAGACAAAATAACAGACATACTTATAATAAATTAATTAGACTCATTTGCATAATCGAGATATGTTATATCTGCTGTTTAATTGACATATTTTTCATTCAAAACTAAAGATTTTACTAAAACTCAGTCCAGTGAAAGTAATCACGACACTAAAATCAGTCGGCTAATGACCATATCCACCGAAACCAGTTAGTTTGTGCTCAAAATAAATGTCAAATTAATACTTTATTTGTGTGTTTGAGTTAGTAAGAAAATGTGTGTTTTAGTCAAATTATTTTTAGTAACATTATGTATGGAAACATTTGTCCAGCAGTGGTAGACGCAATAGGTAAAAAACCATTATGTAGTGCAATTTTTATAGTTTAAAAAAAGTCTTGTAAACAGTGGTGTCAATTTAAGATCAACACGTAATTTAAAGTGTATTTATTACGTCTATTCCTTTTTTGTGATGAAAGTTGTAAAATGGCGTTTTACGGGGGCGTAAAATCGATCTAGCTAGGTCTCAGTTCTTGGAAATTTCGTCTACTCTATTCTCATCCTAGCAAAGGTCGGTCGTCCAGGTACCTATTTATCAGTAATAAGTATAAGAGAGGTCTTTACCCTCGTAGTTAGATCTTATAGACTACGTACTACACAAAATAAAAATAATTTATTTCTGATCACAGATTACAAAATCTTTTTATAGTTTAATCTTTGACAAAATACTGTTAATAATTTCGATACTATCTATGTAATTAGCAAAATACAATGCGAATGTTCTGTTTGATCTAATTTCACGTCTAAAATACCTTTATTATTATCAAAATTAATCCTAACATGTTGCACTTAATATAGAATCGCACATGAATCATGAAAATTATTAACATTTCTTTGTAGTCGCCTACAATAACCGAAGCGATAGATTCACATTGCACTGTTTGAACAATTAATTGTAAATATTTTGAAAACCTTTAAGTACCTGTAGTGGCTGTTGATTTAATTCTTATATGTATACTTTGCTTGACGTAATATGTTTCCCAGAGATGATAAAAAGTGTGGGTACCTTATCCAAATTATTTATTTACGGTTAATACATTACGTAATTTATCACTAGCATCTTATAGCAACTGACCCCTAAGATGTTTCTCTAAATAACACACACTCAGACCGAGTTAAACATCTGTGGATCACTAGAATTGTATTGCATTTGGCGGCTTTAGTGTCTAATTATGTTTATAATGAAAAATGTCGATTTGTACCTCGTAAAGGAATCAATCCCGCGCCATTTGTCAGACAGTCCGGCATGATGACCACTCTGCAATTTGAGTCGTTACTAGTCTTTACAAATAAGGTGTATCAGTTTGGATATCGATCTCTTGGGCAGGTCACTCGCCTTTGCTACCGAATCAAAGTTCATAGTTTATTCTTTGTTTAGAGATTGCGGAGCTAAACCAACCTTTATTTTGAAAGACGCGATTTTTATTAGCTAAAATGTGTGTAAGTGGTTAAAGCTTCTTATAAACCTATTTCTTCTTCCAAACCATTATTCTATGTCTAATTGAGGTCGGTTTAGACTTTATAGTATTATCAGTATTTTACGTAGCGCGACTGCCTTCAGACCTCAAAAGTCTAGAAAACGATATTTTGGAAATGATACAATTTTGAGGATATTAAACCATCATCACCATCAGCTCATATTTCTCCCCACCGAGGATCTCGAGTCTACTACTACGGATTTTTAGTTTTAGAGAAAACTTCATATTGTTAAAATGAAAAGTTTTTCAAATGCCAAGAGTCCTCAGTTACAGTATCACTGATCTCTCTCAGTCTTCCATAATTCGATTTACTTAAAATAAATATTATCATAATGTTATCGTGATTGCTCAAACAATGTTGATTATTTATCTGTTATCATTATCAATTGGTTGATATTATGATAACCTTGACGCGTTGCAAGTAGGTGCAGTTGAGGAACTGTTGACATTTTACTTGTTTTGATTTTATAAATGTTTTAGTATGACACCATTATGGCACGATTCTTTATAACTGCACTAATATCATCAGCAGCAGAGTCTTCTTTGTCTGACAGTGGAATCTTAAATGCTGATACTATATCTGATATTGATAGCTGGTTTGTGCTCTAAGGTTTTGTTGGCAATCATGTTTTGTAACAAAATGGGGATAGTAATTTACGTTATTCTCTAAATTTTCGAATAAAGTTTTGGAGTTAGAAGCTTTAAAAAATGACACCCCCGATAATATTACTGGTAGGATACACGAATTATACAATGGCGTAAAATGCGAGCTTACGATGATGATCAATCAATAGTTAATTCATCTTTAGAATGTCAAAAAATCTTTCGAATCAAGGTCTTAAACAAAACACTACCTTTCTCCTCACGTTTTGCTATAGTTTTTGATTGCTAATTGCATTTTATTATACAACTGTTTCGCGTGTTATAAAATCGTAAATGTTGTTTTTTTACCCACTGCCCGATATTCATTTAGATTGTGTAAGAATTTGCATACATATGAGATCCGGTGGTTTGGAATAGGCGATTTGCATAGAGTATGTAAAGTAAATAATAGTTGTGACAATCACTGCAAGAGATAAAAAAAGTGATGCATTTATTTTTGGTGTTTTATCTGACGTTATTTCTACTAAATAATTCATTATATTTCCTCTGTCGTCTGGTACTAAAGTGGTGATTACACCTATTTCTCACCATTATTATATCACAGTAGCAGCGCCCCGCGGTTTCACTCGCGTAGTTCCCATTCCCGTGGGAATACAGGGATAAACTATAGCCTATGTCACTCGCTGACAATATAGCTTCCCATTAGTGAAAGAATTTTTGTAATCGGTTTAGTAGATCCCGAGATTACCCCTTACAATTTAACAAATATACAAACTTTACTTCTTTATAATATTAGTATAGATATGTATTTATTGTATCATCTATGAAAGATACTTTGCTCAGCAGTAGGATCTCACTGACAAATACTTTGGACAGTAATTGACACTTGAGCAACGTTAGTTCGTCGAATCTATTTTTATTAAAATGCCTTATCTTATCTAATATATAAAATTCTCGTGTCACAGTTTTCGTTGCCATACTCCTCCGAAACGGCTTGACCGATTCTCATGAAATTTTGTGACCATACTGAATAGTAGGTCTGAGAATCGGCCAACATCTATTTTTCATCCCGAAATTCCCACGGGAACGGGAAATACGCGTGTGAAACCGCGGGGCACAGCTAGTTATGGTCTAAATATAGCCCGGTTTTATCGTAGGGAGCAATGTCGTGAAAGCTTACACTACCTCAAGTAGATTATTATTTTCATTACGTACTACGTAACCGTACCTAGAATTAACTACGCTATTTACAAGTTTGTTTCGAGTTCGAGTATCAGACTGGCTAGACATACTACGTATATGTGCCTAGGCGTTCAATGAACTAGTCTTAAAACTAAACCTCATTATAATAATCAAATTAAAGTACCCTGTTCAATATTAAAATGTTAATTAATAACATAATGTATAGCTTTCCGGTTTCCTACGCAGATTTAAAACATAATTTAACGACGATTTATTATCTCGACACGTACAATTAAGTGTATTAATTAAAATGTTTGCTAATTATGCGTTCGGGGTTTTCGTGGTAGTTTTTGATTAGATTAAATTATGATCGAAAAATACTAAATGTGTCCCGCGTTTTTAGTTTTTGATTAAACATAAGATAGATTTAATTATGATCGTAGTATACTATCTGTGTCCCGCGGTTTTATCCGTTTATGCGAAACTCTGAAACCTTCGGGATAAAAAGTTTTCATAATGATCGATTGAGATAAGTTTGACGTGAAAGCTTAACAAACAAACTTTCGCATTTATATTAGTTAGGATATCCGTTCTTCAAAATACGATAATTAAATGATCTCATCGGTTAACTATTGATATTTTACCTTTTATAAAGGCATGGAGGAATAAATCTTAATGACTCATCTATAACGCGCTATAGTTTTAACTATGGTAACTTCGAACAAGGTTCCCAAAGACGCAAAATACAGCGTAACCACGTTGAAAATTCCTAATGTGTTATTCCTAGAAGGATCATTTGTACCAAATTTCATCTAAACCGGTCCAGGAGGTCCACTAATACACTATAATCAATCACTATCATCTTCTTACAGCAACTGACCCATAATTAAGTAACCTGTATCTAGAGCTACAGAAACTACGAACACACACACTCTTTCTGCCAATCAGACAGAGGCTATTATAAATAACATAAATATTTAATTCACACGAGTATCGAACGCGCAACCCCCAATACCTATATCCTCACATTTTTTAATGTTACTAGGATTTTTCGAAATCTTATATCGGACGTTCATTCAGCACATTCAATGACGCACTGGTGTACATAAAAATGTAATCAGTAAGTCAATCAAAAGCACTAAGTTAATTAAAGCCGAAGAACTAATATACCGTTACAATAAATTAGTGAGCTCAAGGGAATAGCAAAGTGAATAGTTGGAATAGTCATTGTTGGACACGAACAAAGCATTCGGCTTAATTGTATTAAGGTTTTTCAAAGTATTTCGTGATTATTTTCTTGTATTAAAAATCATGTAATTATTTTGAATTTTATTATTGATATTTAGCTGTATGCCGCGTTTTTAGTTTCTCAAGAAAATTCATAGTGAATCATAGCTTTTAAGGAACAAGGTTAGGCTTTATTTCTTGTATAATTCCTATAAGCAAAACCGCGAGACACACTTGTAAAAAAGCCGAATTAATACAAAATATTATTCAACCAAAAACGCGGCATCGTTATTTACATTGAAAACTTTTACAATCGCAATCAATCATGCATAATATTTCATTACAGCATATCTCAGTGATGTCATTCTCATATTTCTTTTATCAAGGGCACGTCGCTCATTCTATAGATACACGCCTACATCTAATCGCTACTACAACTTACTATAAAGCGTTCGAGACCTTCGTTTAAAGATTAACGGATAGGTGACAATGAAAAATGTAGACAGAACATATTTATGTCATGTTCTAGGTCTCTTTCAAAGTTTATAGATATTGGACTCGTAGAATCAGTGAAAAACAAACTCTTTATTCCCGCTTAACTTATATAGTTAAAAAATATATTGGAAAACGTGGTGATTACGTCTATTCCTTCACTGTACAATATCACCCAGGCTTTTGTACTACCCTCAGATCTTACTGACCGATACTAATATGTACAGCGGCATTAAAATTGATACCAACAAAGTCACAAAAACTTAAATACCAACTAAGTATCTAAAGTGTTCAATCTGTAGATCATTCACGCTGTAACAATATTAATGTAATAACTTTATAAACACTGAATGCAACAGCCAAGTGTTCGACTGTGCATTGTGCAGCAGGGCTTAGGTCGTACAACCCAATGTTGCAATGGCGCGAATCGGCTTCTTCCTCGACAGTCGACGGCTTCCTTTGAAGTGTTGCGCAATCCGTCTACATATTACACTTAATCTGAGTTGCATAATACACGTCATTATAATCAAATTTGTGTTTTTAAATACGGAAGTGTTTGTCCGATTACAACATTTGCTTGTTATTTGACGACTATGTGGCGTGGTTGCTGTACCAATGATTACGGATTTGGTTCCCATTCAAGATTAAAACGTTTGTGTATAAGGAATTATTATTAGTAATAAGTATATATTCTAGTACATAGTAGGCAACCATACTTTTACACAAAACATTCTTATTTTCATCTTCCACGTTCCAAACACAGTATTTTTCCGGTTCCATAGACTAGACGGCAAAACATTTCAGTTTTATAATTGGAGCGTGACTTGTGAACGTTTGCCAAAGGGTCTCTTGTTCCACGGTAAAACGAGAAATACCTGATTGAAGAACTAAAACACAAAATTCACTAGAAATATTTTAATCTGTACTAATATTAAAAAGCTGAAAGTTTATTTAGATGAGCGCGCTAATCTCAGGAACTAATGGTTCGAATTGAAAAAAGCTTAGTGCTGGAAAACCTTACTTATATCGAGGAAGACTAGGTATATTATAAGAAATAGGAGCGGAGCGATTTTAGCCAAAACATATAATTTGCTCAATGTACATTAGACCCTCGAAATGATGAAGCAAATCAAATTGTAAAGGTCATATCTTAAAGTGCATTTTAGATTGAATATATTTTACATACCTAACTAAGTTACCCTTGTTCTAATAAAAAGGCTTTCGCGACAACTCTCGGTTCACAACATCACAACCTAATTCTATTTATTTCTTGTAACGAAAACCTTTAACAAAAGTGTTTTGAGAAATGCCAATGGAAAATTTATTTTCAGATCTCCTCTAAGTGCAAAATAAAAAGTATTTACGTTTTCCCTTTGAGTAAATAATTGTTTTGTGTCTATGAATAATAGTTATTTATGGTACAAGCGAGGTAAGTTGGTGATTACTTCCGAGGCGCTATTGAGGCCCGAGCCGTCAGGCGAGGGTCTGAAGATAGCCGAGGATAGTAATCATCAATACTCGCGTATACCATACAACGTTTTTCAACACATTTGCGAAGAAATTATCATTTTTCGCTAATAAATATAAACAGTTTTTCTATTCGCGCGCATCCAACACAACAATGGTGATCGGCCATAGATTAAAAGAATATACTTATTAAAAAAAAATCGAATGAATGAATGAATGGAATCGACCATAGACCTACCAAAAGTAAGGCATCATAGTTGAAGTTTGTTATTAAAATGTATGGACACGATTTTTTTTGGTATCGAAATTTTTATAAAACTAAACAATTAAAAAAAAAAATCTATAACTCACTAGTGAATCAAGCGTGTCATTATTCAACTGTTTTTGCACAAATAAGAGCCCCTTTATGAGCAAGTGTGTTGAAAATAATATGTTTTTAATCGACAACATTTTTCCCATAAATATTTATTGAGATTTTAATAGCTTGGCAGACAAATTGCGTACCGTTTAGTGCCGCTGTAAAGATAGGTGTCGGGTTGTAAAACTTTCCTTGTTAATTTGCATGGAAATAGATTTTTAGTAGGTCAAATGTACAATATAAGGTTTCCATACAAAAGTACTGTAATTATGAAACTAATTTTATAGGTAATTACGACCCTTAATTGCAACTATAGGCGGTTAAGTCTGCTATGATTTGAATAAATTTAGAAACATTAGTTAATGCTTTAGTTAGAGTAGCAATGAACATTAAAGAGCTTTCAAACTAAAAATATAATTTCTTTATCAACAGCTTACGGCTATATTATAATTGCGCCCTGTATTCTCACTATTAGGACAACTGACCTTACGATGTCAGTTATAGCATAGTTAAAAGGTGAACAAAACTATTTGGCTCGAAAGGCTAGGAGTGATTCGTGAATAAGTAACAAACATACAAACAAACAACGCCTTTATTATGTTAATAATTACAATAATGCCGTATTACTTACTAAAACTCGTATAAAACAATTTCAAAACTATTTATATCATAAAATTTCATATCTCACTGTACAATGATAGAATTCCAATACAATGTAAAGCGTATACCACAGCATACAATACCCCTATACCTTTGAAACCTTACAAATGCTAACCACCGTCTCACCGCTAAAAATACAACCACCCTCTTATCTATAAACGAGGAATAACGACGGTTTAGTTATTCTACGTTACCTCTCTTTCATCCAAGTGTTATTATTCTTATGAATGAAAGAGAGAGAACGTGGATTAGCTATACCGTTCTAATGTCCTGTTTATTAATAAGAGCAACGTCTAATGGCAAAGAACCTGTCCTTAACGATTAAGATATTTTCACTCTAATAACACACGATTTTAAAGCTCCTTAGTTTTTAATTGCACTTGATTTCTTTATAGAACGAGTTTTTATAATAATGTTTTGTTTATGATGGCTGCATTTGGAGTATGAAATTGTGATTAGTTGTTTATGAATGGGATGTTATTTTTACTATTCTATGCGATGTCGTGGGAATTTCGGACTAAACAGTATCTTAGTAGCTTTGGCCTGAGGTTTCACCTACATTATTGATACATAGCCTGAACTCGTATCTGTTGATGAAAACTTTGTTACTCAGTTTATTTTGTAATAGATTCCTCAGTTCCTCACAAACCTTGTCATTTATAATTTCTGGAATATTTTTTGGAACCACACTTTTATTTTCGAAGAGACGAAATTTTAAATACGTTTTAGTATTGGTCTAGCTAAATATTGAACTCTTTATCTTTTCTAATAGGTTCGTGACCTTTCACTATAAATGTGTCTGTAGAGCCCTTTAAATTGTAACCCAGTGTGAAACATCGAACAAATCACCTTGAACTATTTCTTTTAAACATTTTGATAAGACGTAGATTTGTAAAACTAAACACGCACGTAGTATCTCTAAACGTTAGTTTATGGTAAAGTGGTCGATCGCGAAACAGGTTATAATATATTTAGGTATATTGCGCTCTAGCTTATGCTATTTATAGCGTGAGATTTTCATAAATTAGGCCGCTTCCGTATTTCGTTCGATACTTAGTTCTGTTAATATTTAAAGGGTGCTTAGCGATACGATATGGACCTATTACTTTGATACTGGTTGTATTTTATTTATGTTTGGTTTAGCGTTATGATATTTCTAAAATATGTTAAGCCTTCGGTCGCTTTGTCGTGCTAATATTATCGATAGATCTTACGGGTAGTTTACCCTTAAAAGTCTGACTAATAAACGGTTGGTTTTACCAAAAATAGCTCTGCGCGAAAGATGTTTCGTTGCGGAAAACTGCCTGCTAAGTACAAGTAGAGTATAAACATTCTAATATTATGTAAATATTTATTACGAAAATATACACACATCAAAAGTGTCTAGGGATCAACATATATTTTTGCAATAACTTTTCTCCTGATTGATATTAATTAAAATTTTCTTTAAGGATTCATCAAATAAAGTGTTTTCGTTTGTCACAGTAACGATAAACCAAGTCACCTTTGCATTAATAAAGAAATTTGCCATTTTCCTAATAAAGGGATTTTTGACATTTGAACCACTAACATTAAAGTTCGAAAAAAAGACTGAAATAACAGTTTTCTTTAAAATTTTATTGGGTAACTTAAACAATTAATAATCCGTGTTTCTACCGCGAACACTAACAACACAAGAACATCGGTTTGGCATACTCAAAATGAGTTCATCCAAATCACGCTGTGGAATGGCCGCCCATGTTCGTTGCAACAACAAAAAAAGGTCTTCTTGCGACTGGATACCCTCCATATTCGGCAGAGCTCTTCTCTGTAGCATATCCCATGCATGCTCAATCGGGTTCAAGTCTGGCGACTGAGCAGGCCAGGGCAGGACATTGATGTTAGCTGCGGCGAGAGTCTGTCTTACAACTCTTGCGGTGTGCGGTCGTGCATTATCATGCATTAACTGAAATAAGGGACCGATTTGCACTTGTAGAGGAACGATGACGTCTGATACAATCGTCTCAGCATAAATTTGAGCGTTGAGGTTGCCTCTGATCCAAATCAACTCAGTTCTTCCGCCGATCCAAATACCCGCCCATACCATGATGGTTCCACCACTATAAGGATGGACTTCCTGGCAGGATTTTAATCGCTGTTGGCGTCCAGGGGTTCTCCAGTGTCGTATACGTCTTGTATCCGGTCTCATACCAAAACGAGACTCATCAGAAAAGCACACGAAACGCCATTGTTCTTCTGCCCAATTTCTGTGTTCAAGAGCCCATTGATATCGAATCCTACGATTGTGCATTGCTATAGGTGGTACCCGTAGCGGTCTTCGGGAATGAAGGTTCACTTCATGCAAGCGGTTTCTGACTGTTTGGTCGCTAATTAAGTTCCCTGAAGAGTGATGAAGCCGCACGGCTAACATCATGGCGGTTATTGTTGGAGCTCTTCGAGTTAAGATTTGAATGTATCGGTCTTGTCTCCGTGTGGTGCAGCGATACCGTCCTCCATGGCGCTCAGCCACGGTACCAGTGCTTCGGTAACGTGTCCAAAGTCGACTGATAACACTCTGACTTGTATTCAGAGCTAAAGCCACAGTACGTTGCCGGGAACCAGCTTCTATCATTCCCACGGCTCTGAGCATTTCTTCCCTGCTTAAATGACGTCGCCGCTCCATAATAACGTTGGTTTTAATCAGTAGTAGGGAAACAGTAGCACTAATAATGTCTTCAATGCGTTGTATGTTTTTATAGGGAAAATATTGACAGCTGATTTTCATCTTTTACTCGAATTTGATTCACAGTTCCTGATTCAAATTATGAAATGCACCAAAAAGGATCCATATAAATTTATAAAATCATAAATTTATTACAAAGCCACATCTCAATCTCAAGAAATCCGCATAAAAATGCTTGATCCCTAGACACTTTTGATGTGTGTATTTGTTGGTTTTCCTTGTATACGACAACCGGCCAACGTTTTTTGCATAGAGATAATTGTATCAATATTTTCCCACGGTTTACATATTATCGTGCGGCACATGCAAGTTAATGATGATAATTAATTAAACGTTTTATAATAATAGTGCAGTAGGTGCTTGGTGTGATAATGGGGAATATACTAGTTAGGAACGATTTTTGGAAATAGATCGAGAGAGTCCCTGTAGTTGGAAGTCCTTACTTTAGCACTGGAATAGTCCAGTGTTCAAGTAAGGAGGTACTAGAACAATCTCTGGATTGTCGATAAAGCATCATACCATCTATAATCTCTAGATGTCGATTGATGTCATAAATTGATGGTTGAGCAGATCTTTTCATCAGCTCACATCTAAGGGATGGAACTTTCATTGACGTGTGGTTGCATGCATTGATAAAGATAGGATACAGTTATACCATCAAAAGATTAGAGTACCAAAATGGTTCCTTATTTTATCTTTCTAAACAATCCTCCGTACAAAAGAGTACAAAAACTCGTATCTATTTTTAGAATAGAATATGTTAACGAAAAACAGAATCTACGTAACTTATTTGAATGAAAATCACATATATCATTGTCACATTCTCCTTGAACTGTATCAGTGTTAATATACAAAGGTCTTAGGTATATAGTTTTATTTTTAACCTGGCTCTAGGGTTGCTTCTCGTCTTACACGCAAATAGATTTATAGTAGACGGTTAGTAACACTATTGATATTTATGAGGTTGTAAGTCTGTGTAAATGAGATGTGGTACTACTTTCTGTATGTGATAAGCGTGGCGCTTTGGATCATATAAACAAACACACATCCTCGACGACATCGATGGCAGAGTGGTCACCATGCCGTACTGCCATCCGTAAGGTTGCGGGTTGGATTCCCGTGCGGGGTGAATATTTGTGTGAACCACAAATGTTTATCTCGGTCTGGGTGTGTGTGTGAATGAGTGTGTGCGTAGTTTCTGATACCCTAGATACAAGCTTCGAGCTTAGTTAGGGGTCAGTTACTATAATGAGATGATGTAGTGAATGATTATGTTATGTTATGTTACATAAATAATAATAATAAGTAGGTACGCGGTATTGCATAATCTTTCAGTTCGCTTCATTCATTGATGTTCTTCTGTTGATATCGTAGATGATTAGTTCAGCTTATTCCCAGGATTTCTTAGTTATCGACACTTTCGTGACACAATTAAACTTAGGAAGTTATTCCTAAATTCCTTATCGATTTGTCTAGTGCGGAAGTGATTTTTAAAACCTACTTTTAGATACAATAGTGAATGTACGTTGACCGCCTATCAATTAAAATTTTATAAAAAAGACTAGCTGCGCCCCGCGGTTTCACAGGCGTAGTTCCCGTTCCCGTAGGAATTTCGGGATGAAAAATAGATGTTGACCGATTCTCAGACCTACTGAATATGCTCACAAAATTTCATGAGAATCGGTCAAGCCGTTCCGGAGGAGTATGGCAACGAAAACTGTGACACGAGAATTTTATATATTAGATAAAATATTTATAAGTAAAATTAATTGTACAAGCATGTATCTATTAAAACGTGGGTTGTTAGTGTTGTTACTATTACTAAATGTAACGTGTTCATACAGTTTTGGCTTGATTGCTTCATTTCGTAGCGTTATCAGATTGGCCTCTGGCGTTAAATTGGGGTCCATATTGGCTCACCTAAAGTTCTTTACCCGAAAATGTTTTTCCTAACTATTTGTAGTCCGAATGATCATTCTTCCTAAAAATTTTCATCCTAAAGTTTTAATTCATACTATTTGTAGTGCTACCGACGATGCTCATAACACTGATGTGTCCGAAAATTTTAATTACTAACATCGTTAATGTAAACATATTTAAACTCCTAATGTTTTTTATCATAACGCTTTTATCCCTAAACATACTTACCATAATATTTTCACTCATGCTCAGAAAGAAACATTTACCAAGTGTAATAAAAAATATATGTGGGTAAAAGAATATATTTATAGTTTTAATGATTATTATACGACTCGTTTACGGTTATGCTTATGGCCTGGGAGTTTACCATAACCATAACTAAAGGACCAATTCGGTTCTGGCACTTCGCCGGCCGCTGCCGCGGCACGCTCGCTACGCTCGCTCGGCTCGTGCGTTGGGGTCACAGTTCTAACATAACCTAAACCAATAATTAGGAATAGGACCGATTCGTTACTGGAACTTGACTGAATGATTGGAGCAGGACTCTGGTTTTGCTCGCTCGGCTCGTGCGTTATATGATATACCTACATGTTATGTAAAAACAAAGTTACGAAAAATTTATGTTTATAATATAGATTATAATAAATAAAAATAAATCTAAACAAAAAAGTTATGACTTTGAATAATAGTATGAACGATGGTTATGTTGAGAAAATATAGGAAAACAAATAAAAGTGTAAAAGATGTTTATTGCTACTGACTTTATGCAGTTGAATGTTTCGGAATTAAAACATTAGTGACAAAGATTTTAGGAGTTGCGATTGTTAGGATAAAAAATGTTAGGAAGAAAATTTTCGGATTTCCAATTATCGGAGTTGAAATTTTAGGTGAACTTTGGCGCACCCGTTAAATTGGTTACTTTTACACTAATAGAAATGAACTTGTTGCTTACGCCCATACACCAATATGTTATATGATTCATTGAAACGATTGAAAATAGTTTATTCTTTAGTTGGTTTCTTACAAGCAATAATTTGAAGAGAATTGGACAAGAAAGATTTTGAAACCTGATAGATCTTTTCATTGAGATAGATCTTACAGGCCATATCACTACATAGTATATAAAACAAAGTCGCTTTCTCGGTCCCTATGTCACTATGTATGCTTTTAGATCTTTAAAACTACGCAACGGATTTTGATGCGGTTTGTTTTAATAGATAGAGTGATTAAATGGGAAGGTTTTTAGCATAATTTTATCCCCATATTCCTACGGGAATGGGAACTACGCGGGTGAAACCACGGGGCGCCGCTAGTCTAGTATATCAGGAAAGTTATGCCTTTCGATTTGGAAAAAGGGTTGAGAAAGAGTAATAAAAGGAGATAAACAAACAATATGAAATTATATCAAAATTACGGTACTACTATCAAATTAAAATCTTCTTTTGCGAGATAAGCGCTCAGCAAATGATTTTTACGTAATAAGTAACTCTATATTCAAAATTATCTCAGGAAGTATTACATAAATCAGTATAATCTTGTTAATTGATAAAAATTCCATATTTTATTAAGTGTTCATTAACATATTGGTGTCATCTGCACGAGCTAATATGACTCGATGTGAACTGACAAGTATCAATTCAATACGACAAATGACATAATAATTTCGTACGCGTGTAATTTAGTTTATCGTACGTGATACGTTCCGACACCAAATTGTGATAAGTATACAAATAATTCAATTTAAATGAGTAATTAATGTACAATGTGTCTTCAGAGTTGGAATCATTTTAGTTAATGTTTTCAATTTGCGGGAGATTTTAACATTATTGATACATTTATTTCGTGTCTCGGAAACGGCTGTAAAGATTTTGATCAAATATAAAAAGGTTTTTTTTTCTATTTATATGCAACTCGACTTAACTCTAGTTAGATTAAGATTACACTAATTGATTACAGGAAGCAGAAAGAAAACTGTAATATTATCGATGTTACACAATATTTTGCTTTTAATCTTATCTTTTCGCACCTGTACAAGGTTATTGAGATTTTTTGTTCCGTTTACTTGACAGCTGGTCTTTGTCCCGTAGTTCATGTATGTCCCCATCGACGGACTGGAGCCTACCCTGAATGAGAGTATTTAGGCCTTAGTCATTTTACATTTTTGATTCTGTACTTAGCAGTTCTCCCCCGCGTGAACTGTCCTCAATAAGTAATGCAAAAATACATTTTCAAATATAATTAGTACTTCTTAATATTGGCGCATTTAAACTCTGGCTGTTAATCTAATATATAAAATTCTCGTGTCACAGTTTTCGTTGCCATACTCCTCCGAAACGGCTTGACCGATTCTCATGATTTTGTGAGCATATTCAGTAGGTCTGAGAATTGGCCAACATCTATTTTTCATCCCGAAATTCCTACGGGAACGGGAACGGGAACTACGCGTGTGAAACCGCGGGGCGCAGCTAGTATTAGTATAGATAGTATAGATTCGCTGTTATTATGTTATGAGGTAAAAAATAATCTCAATGGGTATAAAATTAATATAATTTTCCTCTCACATAATGTTTCCATTCATTGATAAAATATATACTTATTTGTATGCAAATAAACGTGTTAATTTGTATGCTTCAGACAACAGATGTACATAAATGCAGTTATGTATATATATTGTCATTAGTGACAAACAATACTGACATACTATTTTAATATTCTATTTGCGAATGTTATCTAGTTTCAGTTTTCCGGGTTAGCTAAAAATAACTTACATAGTTATTCAATCAGAGGCTTCATTGGGTTTCGATGTGATGACGAAGATAATTGTGTCTATAAAAAAGTATCTCCTAATGGCTTTGTGTCACAGTATTACTTGCTTAAATTTTGGAATTCCTATACTTACAAATTTTTTGTAAAAATGCGGTTTATTTGTCACCGAATTTCACCTAAATCGGTCCAGTCGTTCTCGAATAAAAATATCGTAACCAACCCGACTATGTTTTATTGATCCACAAATATAGGCACAGATTACATAACAGTTGAAATCAATATCTAATAAAATAAATTGTTGTATTGTCAAACTTATAAAGCATGTGACCATAACCGTACTATGTATTATAATAGTTATTCGGTTGTTCGTGTCAAGGTTTTGTCCTTGGGCGTTTGGTCGCACAATCGGGAGTCAATAGGAACAGATTGCGGTCGAAGATTGGTTTTATACTCTGTTTATAGGTGACCATTGACGAGTCAGTTGAACTGATCAGTCCAGATATAAAACTGTGGCGTCACTCCAAAAGTTTTAGGCCAAATAGCTTTCGCCACTGGAATCTGGAATCGCACCATTTTTGGATGGACGCCAGTTCAACTGATCAGTTAAATTGACACGTCAATGGTCACCTTAACTGTATATAATCTGTGATCTAGTATCTAAATTCAGCCAGTCAGTATCTAAATCTAAAGTAGATTAACAAAATTCAAATACTCAGTGCTTCCTGGCATTAAAGGTAGATTAACGAAAGTCTACCTGGACTTTTAAGTTAATTAAAACGGAGAAACAATGAATCTTCCATGCCCCCATCCCTATTTTGCCAGGTCGATAGAATCCGTGAAGTCTTACGAGTGAAAGATATTCACCGGTGATATTAGGGTGAAATATAGGGACCCTTCAGCTCAATTAGCTTAAATGCATACACGTTTAGTTTCGATGACAGTGTTTGGATGGTTTGTGACGTCATTCTAAATCTAATATGGTGAATTTTCAAAAATGGCGGATTATTAGATCGATTTATGAGTTTTATTTAATTTACTTTTACAGGTAGTAAGTGTTCGGTTTTCGTAAGGGTATTTATCTACTACCTTAGCGTTTTTCAAAAGTCATTGTATGTAGTACTTTAATATGTTCTTGTTAACATAAATATGTATTTAATTGATGTATTATTTAAATAACTTACCTTATTTCAACCACTAAAACACTTAGTGAAATAACGTCACGTCACTAAGTAATTATTGAAATATTTTTCTTACATTATTTAATTACGAAAGTACTTGTATTACATAATTAATGTTACCCTTGACGTTTATATTTTCTTTTAAAAACATTCCTTGTTAGTCGTTTTTATTGTTTTACGAGTGCTTTGTGACATGCGAACAAGCCTACGGAGACTGCAGATTTTTATTAGGTTTTTTTAATAGGTTTCCATAATAGCATCACTACATAGTATAAAACAAAGTCGTTTTCTCTGTCCCTATATCCTTATGTATGCTTAGATCTTTAAAACTACGCAACGGATTTCGATGCGGTTTCTTTTAATAGAGTGATTCAGTGGGAAGGTTTTTAGCATAATGTTATCCCCATATTCTTACGGGAACGGGAACTGCGCGGGTGAAACCGCGGGTCGCCGCTAGCCAAGAATATACGAATGTGATGTGATTAGTATAGGGCCACCTACCTATCACACGAAGGTTCCTGGGTCGAAAAGGTCGAGTCATGTTTGGAAATGAGCAAAAATGATTGATTTATTTTTTAACATGCTTAAGAAAAATGTAGTGATGGAGCCTATTTCTTGTCACCGTCCTAATATTGTAGCAGTTACTAATAGGTCAGACCAATACTTTCTTTACCTTTTTTGTATCACGTAGTTCAAAACGAACTGCTAAAGTCGTACCAGTAAATCGTTATAACATCATAAATATTATACAATCTGCGCTCTTTTGGTGTTTGCGTTTGAATTTTATTTGCTGTGACTAAAAGGGGAAACTTGAGTTCACGCGCTCTAAGACGCGATGGGAAAGTAACCAAATAATGTTGTATTTACTTTTCCTATGTTTATGTACGGTTACATAAGCAAGGAAGCCTTCGTCAGCTATCAAAATCATTCCTTTATAAGGCGTAAACTCTATGGTCCGTTTAAAAGTAAAGGACTAAGGAGTTTATAATAATACTAGCAGCGCCCCGTGGTTTCACTCGCGTAGTTCCCATTACCGTGGGAATACAGCCTATGTCACTCACTGATAAATATAGCTTTTTGAAATCGGTTTAGTAGTTTCGGAGCCTATTCGTTACAAACAAATCTTTCCTCTTTATAATATTAGTATAGATTGAAGTCTATGTAGTCTTCAATTGTAAAATTAGTATGTATCTTTAAATTATTATCAATTGAAATTGTAACAGACAGACTCAAAAACTTCTTCGTAAACAAATTAATCAATATTTCTATACTAATCGTGAGGTCGACATACAAAAACTGTTTCCGATCAATTTCTAATAAAAAATAACCATTGTTGTTCTCAGGGAATCTGTCCTAATAGCTTTTTAATTGTTGAAGTAATTGTGGGATGATTTTTTATAATCATGTCTTATCCCATCTGTGAGAAATACACGTGATATTGGTTGTTCAGTGCTTTTCTATGCCTGTCAAAATTTGTTTCTATTTGCCGTCAAGTGAAATAGATTTTCTTTGTCATACCTCTTGCTTCTTTTGGAATCGAGATTGCCCATATTTTTCTTTCTGATCTTTGAGGTATAATTCCATTTCTTTTGGTACCTTTGATTTTGATACAGTCCTAGTAAACCTTGTTAGTCGTTACTTATAAGTAGTATTGCAGTGGACCCAAGGGTTTCTCTGTCACTGATGATATAAGTTAGGAGGAATACTTAGGTCTAATCATCGTCTTTTTTTCTAATGCTACATGCATGAGAAAATATTTGAACTGTATGTACCCTTTCAAAACATGAACCCAGCAAATCTAAAAAATCAGTTTTGTAGTAAAAAAATGATAGACATTATAAAGTAAATAAATGATAGTCATTATGCCATGTTACGTTACGTTTTACCATAATAATATTAAATGCGACATTAACTAGCATAAATACCTACACAAAATAAAAACCTCGTGGTATTTGCAATGTTGATAAACAAGTAATAAATTAGTGATTCAACAAAATATCAACGTACGGTGAACACGTGTATGCGATTATGTTAACATTTGTAGTACATATTTGAATGTGGTTAAAGTATGTTTCTAAACTATGTGTATAATCTAACTACTATGTAGTAGGTATGTGTTAGACTATGTTTTAAGAAAATTCTAGTACAAAGACTTTTAGCCTGAAAATGGAATAAAATATTGGTTTTGTTGGAGTGGTCCGATTTGCATTGATCGACGGCGATAATTAATCAAAACGTTATTCAAATTTTGTTGAATAAGACAAGACAAGACTACAAATAAATGAAGGAATGGAGTAAAATGGGACTAACCCAAATAAAAGACTCAAAAGAAACGAATTCCATCAAAAATTTCCGACTCAATTACTTAAAATCGATTAAAATTTCTTAAACGTTTCCTACTCAATCACAATCAAACAAATCACTTTACCTAACTATAATACTATATCGATCACCGTCCATACAATAGACTCAAGTCAGAATAGACGTCGGCCGTTACCGGTCAGTGGGTCAATCAGAGTCATGACGAGAATGGACTGCCGGTATTCAATAACAAATTCATCACAGGTTTACAAAGGAGAATTCAAGTTATTAATATACTAGTTGTACCCCGCGGTTTTATCAGCATAGTTCCCGATCCCGTAGGAATATGGAGATAAAATATTAAAACAAACCGCATCAAAATCCGTAGTTTTAAAGATCTAAGCATACATAGGGTCATAGGGACAGAGAAAGCGACTTTGTTTTATACTATGTAGTGACTAGCACCGCCCCGTGGTTTTACGCGCATAGTTCCCGTTCCCGTGGGAATATGGCGATAAAATAGTCTATAGCCTTCCTTGATAAATGGGCTAACTAACAATTAAAGATTTTTTCAAATTAGACCTGTATTTCCTGAGATTAGTGCGTTCAACCAAACAAACTCTTCGTCTTTACAATATTAGTAAGTATAGATTGGATGTAGCTCGCGTTTCGCCTAAGTTCTTAATATTGTTAGTCTATAAACGGACTATTTAGGTACTTTATGCATTATTTTAATTGGATTAACACTTCCTGAGATTATCGCGATAAATTGGATTAGTGTTCAAAAGAAAAAAAAACAGTATCTATAATATTCCTAGCTAGCTGTACTCCGCGGCTTTATGAACGGGTTTTTAAATGAAAAAAATACCTGAAATTAACGAGTTTTACAACAAACTATCTCATTACATTTTTACAGTTTTCACCTGTGTTGATAACTTAAAGCCTTCCTCAATGGACGGAATATTTAATGTGAGACATATTTTCAAATCGGATTAGTACTTACTTAATTCCTATGATTAGCGCGTTCAAACGAACACTGTCTCTTTATTACATGAGAATTATTAGAGCTTCAATTCATACAGAGCTTGGCGTTATAAAATCATATGAAAAGATGAAGACACGAAGGAAATTGGTAAATGAAATTACGCCTATAAAAGGAATAAAAATGTAATTGGATTCGGCTTTGAGAAGCTTCATACGTTATTGAAAAAGATTACTCTCGCGTATTTTGGTTAACAAGATCACTTTTATTTCAGAATATTGGGGTTATGCTAGGTCGTAGAAAAGAAACTGCGGTCTATTTCTAGATTGAGTTAGACCTTTTTCCTTTTCAATAGGTACTTATATTATTTCTTGGTTCTTGTTTCAATATACTATGTATAGGTCAAGTGGTGCATGTTTGTTTCTTTATAAAACTACTAGCTGTGCCCCGCGGTTTCACCCGCGTAGTTCCCGATCCCGTGGGAATTTCGGGATAAAACGTAGCCTATTTACTTTCGCGGATCATAAGCTACCCCTGTACCAAATTTCAAGTCAATCAGTTCAGTAGTTTAGCCGTGAAAAGGACAGACAGACAGAGTTACTTTCGCATTTATAATATTAGTTAGGATTCGGGTTTTAGATCACTAGTGATACTTTTTCCTCTTCACTGTAGTAGTACTATACTACTGTATTATTCGTGACATATTTAAAGTCTTGGCCCTAGTGGGATTATACAAACCGAAATTGTTATCAATATATCTATGTCCTAAATCTCGAAAACACTCAAAGTAATTCCGAAGCGAGAGACTAAATTCATTTCAGAGAAAGTCGCACAACGTTATTGTTACCAAAGGTTTCATTACACAAGTATTTCTTTTGTAACATTCGGAATCTGATACACGAGAATAGGCATTTCATTTTTGGTGCTACATTTATTTTTCGTAATAAAATTCTCGAGATCAGTTTCGATTTCGACACCGTTCTGAATTTTGGAATGTATGTTACTTACTTACATTTGTTGTTAATTGCTTTGACAGTAATGAAGAATTTTGTTCACTGATTTTAGCCTTTATTATTTGTACACTTGTGAAATTGTTTCGTTTTAACTTTATTTTGAACAGTTTTGTTAGTAATTTAAGTTACTTGAGAGTTTTTTTTATTTCTTCGTGTACTGAAAATAGTTATTTTAGTGTCTGAATATCTAAGTTAGAAGCTGTAATTTCATGCACATTGTAAATTCTTAACAGATAAAATCTGTACCGCGCACATTTTCCCGCATATATTATTCTGATCCCAGAAAAAATATGGAATCAAAAGTTGGGTGCTTTCCTGGTTTTATGAGTCATCTCAAATAATATGCTAATTTCTTCATGAAAATCTTTCACTTTTATAGTGTAGGTAGTGGGATAGACAAAAGTGACTCAGTGTTGGAAAAAGTGGCTTCTATACTTTTTAGAGCTTTTACTTTTTTAATATAATTTGTAGAGCTATGACTCGCGGTTTTATCTGCGTTGTTAGTATAGCTCATAGCCTTACTCAAGAAACGGACTGTCTAATGAAAAAGTCTGATTAGTAGATCCATATGTTATCTTATCACGTTAAAACAAACTCTGCCTCTATAAAATGTTTAGCTTGTATGAGAAAGTAAAATTAATTAAGAAAGAAAGATAAACAAAAATAGAACAATGAAGGAAGTTGTTTAAGAAATAATAAGGTCATAGTAATTATAACGAAAAATATGCTTTACGTCTTGTACGAGGTAATTTTCAATTAATTAGGTATGTTACATCTCTCTTAATTAGTTTTCACGTAAGAATTATAATTATTTTGGAACGTAATGCTACTTATTTATTGTTAACTAGCAGCGTCTCGCGGTTTCACCCGCGTGGTTCTCGTTCTCGTGGGACTACGGGGTTAAAATATAGTCTATGTTACTCAGGGTGAATGTAGCTTTCAATTTGTAAAAAAAATTTGAAATCGACACAGTAGTTTTTTGAGTATATTCATTACAAACATACAAAATTTCAATTTTTTCCTCTTTATAATAGTAGTTGTAATTAAATGTTTGTTATGTTATGTAACTTTAATATTTTTGTTTTCTCTGAGATATGTTTAACTGTCGTTTGTTAAACACAAGTGTTTATTTACTTAAAGTTCTATGTTTTACTATAATATTTATATAGGAATGAGATATTGTATAATTAAATTATTATTCTTCGGAATAGTATGTATTATCTTTTTTGTACCTTTTATAACTTGGTAGAAGGTATGTTATAGTAGTCTTAGTTATTACTCCTATTTATCCCGCTAAAATACTACCAAATTATCAGAAGGTCTAATCAAATACAGTGAGGAAAATCCAAAGGAAATTTACTTGGAATGAGAAATACTTAATTACTATTAATATCTCTCTATTTACTTCATCCGAAAACTGAAGTTGAAATTGGTAGTGGACATCTAATATCGGCAGGAACTTTACAAAATTGTTAAAACGATGTTCTCTTTTCAAATATCAACCGAAATTAGTTGTTTTAAACGATGTTCTTATTTCAAATTCCAAGGAAATTAGTTGTAAATGTATTCTTTTCCAATTCCAGCCAGTAAGTTGTTCCCTTTTCAAATTCCAAGCAAAATTTATTTTTAAAATATTTTTTCGTAATTCCAGCCAATAAGTTCTCTTTTCAAATTTTCAAGTTCAAAGTTGTAAAATGTTTCTTTTTTCGTTATTCTAGCCAATAAGATGTTCTCTTTCCAACTTCTCAAGTTCGAAGTTGTAAAATGTTGTTATTTTCGTAATTCCAATTTTTAAAACTTTTTCTTCTTATTTCCAGCCAATAAACAACGCAGACTTCGTGGTGCCTGTTGAGATAGACGGTGCAGTTCACCAAGTGTACGTACTGAAGAGGCCGCATGTCGACGAGTTCCTAAGAAGATGCGGCGAGCTTTACGAGTGTGTGCTATTCACTGCGTCCTTAGCTAAGTACGCTGATCCTGTTGCTGATCTGCTTGACAGGTGAGTTTAGTCTTTGTTTTGTTGCTAATTAGGTCCAAAATTGTATGCTCTAAATGCCGATCTTTTTGATAGGTAAGTTTAGTCCTTGTTTTGATAATAATTAGGTTTAAAATTGCATGCTCTAGAAACGTTATCTAGTCTTATCGTTATAGTTTGGATTTGTTTGTGTACGCGAATGTAGAGCATACGTAATTGTGACTTACTTTTTAATTAATAGAGTTTCATTATTTTGATTTTGAAAAAGTTCTCTGGTAATTGAACAGATTTCCGCAATTGCATCCTTTGTGCGTGCTGCGATACTTTTTGATAAACTTGTTGTTAGTAGATTATTATGTAGCTAATGAATTATGAGAAATCCTATAAGTACGTATCTTAGGACCTATTTCACGACCTTCAAGTACGGTTACCCACCAAGTAAACTTAGCTTTGCCTCTTTCTTACTTTATATCAAGTGACAAAGACAAAACATGTGAGTAATTACTCGGAACGTTACTTGAAGATTGTGAAATAGGCCCTTAACCTGATAACACCTTGTAGTAGGTAATAAATATGATTGCAAACCATGCTTCACAACATTACATTACATAATCTTCAATGGGAATACCCGACACTTTATCATTCCTAAAACGTCAGTACCACTTATAGTACTAGATCTATTGTTTTAATAGAAAGATGGATGCCAAATGCGCAAGTAAGTGATATCACCAACTAAATGACTAATCCTACCAATTAAAAGTCGTCGGCGAGAACTGGTAGAAACTAATCGCGCGTTAGTTTTAGATGGGAAAAATAATTAAGATTTTTAGTTGCATCTAATCGCGTGATCGTTTGGGTATCGAATTAGATATTATTAATCCGCAAATACTAATACTATAATTGCAAAATTTACATCTCTTTGGCCTTTGCTAGGCGAAAGAATTTAACCGATTTTGATGAAACTTGAAATGTAGTCCAAGACAGGACATAGGATGAAAAGTATTATACGTTCTGAAGTTTTAAGGGAATGTAGAATATTGGACTTTACTTAAAAAGGTAAAGTAATTTGAATTTGCTATGATGCCGAAGCCATAGAGCTGGTGTTCAAATTGAAACGCAGATTAACATGAAAGATTTTCTGGATTAAAGGATATCCTATCTTTTGCGGAATATGCCGCTAATATTATGAAAATGTTCGTGACTTCGGTCTCACATATAGTATCTGATCTGTCAAGAGAAGTGTAATTATAATTAAAATATATATTAAGTGCTAGCAGCGCCCTACGGTTTCACCCGCGTAGTTCCCGTTCCCGTGGAAATTTCAGGATAAAAAGTATCCTATGTTCTTTCCCGGACCATAAGCTACCCCTGTACCAAATTTCAAGTCAATCGGTCCAGTAGTTTAGCCGTGAAAAGGTAACAGACAGAGTTACTTTCGTATTTATAATATTAGTTAGGATTAGTTAGGATATTTTTACGCCTAAAAACATCTTCAAGTAAATTTTCCAACTTTCCTCTTACAACTTCCGTCATTATTTTAACAATAGCTACGCGTCATAAAGTTTTTAATACGTCTAATGACGTAATTATGAAACGTAACAACTCGCAAGCACGTTTCGTTTACGTCATCGTGGGGAATTAAAGTGAATCTGATAGCTGTTAATTCGCTATTTATATGTTATACTATACAGCTATTTTGTTTTAATTAGCTGTATAACATTCAAGGACTCGTTATAAATAGTTTTTGTTAACATTTCTTTGTGTAATTATGTTAATATAGGCTTTTTTAGTTAAATTTTATCACGTTATAAACCTTCTTGAATCAGTGTATATTGTTGGAAATGAAACTATAGATAGATACGTTGAATATTTGTGTGAACCACAAATGTTTGTCTCGATCTGGGTGTGTGAATGAGTGTGTGCGTACGTAGTTTCTGATACCCTAGATACAAGTTTCGAACTTAGTTAGGGATCAGTTACTATAATGAGATGATGTAGTGAATGATTATGTTATGTTATAATGTTGCCTTTATTCAGAAATGTCAATATAAAAAAGGTGGTATGTAATAATAAACACGTAGATGTCTTCGACTCACCTGAACTGAAAGATTATGTTCTGGTTTCATACTTTTTAACACGTTCTTTTTATCAGTAGTCAAGTTTTCACTTATATTTTCGTATACGCGTCACATCGCATTACGTGACACGTCTCATTTCGATACATCATTCGTGACGTGACGTGACACGCCGAATGTCACGTCAGATCATGCGACAACACGTGAATGGAATCTTACTCTTTATAGTCCCTTTGCATGTCTGAAAAGGGTTGACAAGAACACGTCATAACTCATATCATGTGTTTGATTATCTGTCAAGTTATTTATGTTGTTCCGCGTCTTAATATATCAATTACTAGCAGCGCTCTGCGGTTTCACACGCGTAGTTCCCGTTCCCGTAGGAATTTCGGGATGAAAAATAGATGTTGGCCGATTCTCAGACCTACTGAATATGCACACAAAATTTCATGAGAATCGGTCAAGCCGTTTCGGAGGAGTATGGCAACGAAAACTGTGACACGAGAATTTTATATATTAGATTGTCTGTTGAAAAGTTTTCAGTTTTTGCTTCTTGGGACATTAGCAGGTGGACTTGCATCTGTTATATCGATAAGAGTACCGCTTCAGAGATCAGTTGCAGATCTTAAATCAGATAGTTTTAAACTTGAGAGTTTGAGATTACCAACAGGAAATAGACAAGCGTGGTGATACTGATAACGTCTGTTCCTTTGATCACTGTTATGCACATTAATAAGGTCTTATCGCTATATGACCTTATAAAAAGTAATAGGATCCTACAAGAAATATTTTTATATAAAATATTAATACAATACAAAATAAATATTAAAACCCTAATGCCATTTCCAGATGGGGCGTGTTCCGCGCGCGTCTGTTCCGCGACAGCTGCGTGTTCCACCGCGGGAACTACGTAAAAGACCTGAACAGTCTCGGCCGCGACCTGCGACGCGTCGTCATTGTCGACAACTCGCCCGCCTCATATATATTCCATCCAGATAATGCTGTGAGTATATAAATAAATACTGTTTTGTAACTAATATGTGTAAAGGTCCTTGAGAATTTTAGGACAACAATGAGTCCCAAAGATGATTTGAATATTACTATAAGTACCCATAACTGTTAGTGAAAATTCTTTCAAAATTAGTTTTGAAGGACTTGTGTTAACATTTATCCTATGGGATAATTTGTTCATTAGATGATTGGCAGACTTTTGCTTTAGACCTGTTTTTAAGAATTGATAATTGTATTACGGTGAGATATTTTTCGTAAATAATGATCGAATTTTAAACCAGGTCAATTCAAAACAAATCTAACAAATTTACAACTATCTTTCATAATTGCAGGTACCTGTCGCGTCATGGTTCGACGACATGACAGATTCAGAACTATTGGACTTGATACCGTTTTTCGAGAAGTTGAGTAAGGTGGACAGTGTGTACACAGTGCTACGTAACTCGAACCACCCCTACAACCCCCCACAGAACACATCACCCCCCACATAGCCCCCCACAAACAATTACGTCAAAATGGAGTTCGTCTTAAGTGCCAATTTTGCCTTCTGGTTTATAAGGACATTATTTGTACCTATTATATATTCTAGGTATCTTCTAGCGTAAGTGGAATGTATGAATTTGTGATTTGTTTTTTTTTTATTGTTATATTGATATTCTTTTTTTTAATATTAACTTCTCCGTTGAGTTTGCAAGGAAAGTTTTAAATCATGACTAACGTTTGTTGGTTTTTTTTTATAATATCTGTTTCTTTTTAAATTTGATATCGTGCTTGGGATCAAATACGTATAAGTTAGGATACTTTCGAATTCATTTGTTTTAATGTGACGTCGTATTGGAATTGACATGTAGTTGTGATTTGACATTGACACTTGATAACGTATAATGAACCTTATAGACTTGTAACATAATCACGAATTCTAAAAATTCGACTGGTATATAATTATACATACAGAAATCCACATGTATTAAATATTATGTAAATATTTTTTTATATATTAAGATAATTGACGAAGTGGATCGCTTCGATATTGAATAGAATAATGTGGCATAAGATTTATATGTAATTAACTATTGATGTATGTATGTGTAATATAACTGGATTATACGATATTAGAATAAGCGGTTATAGGTGATAATGATTATATATAAATAAATATATATTACAATATGTATAAAGTATCAAATATATTTTTTAAACTTGCAATATTTTTATACTGAATAGTTTTCTGTAAATTTGATTGCTCATCTCAGATTAATATGTTATATGAAATTGTATATACTTACATGTAATTCAAATTTAATTACCTTATTGGTAAAATATTTTTGTATTTATCTCCCTGAGTGAGTTTTTAAAGGCTAACGCATACCGTGGACTTTTTAGATATTTTTTTTTCTTTAGCCAATGTAAATTGTTACTAATTCAGTTGCAATAGGGTACACATTTAATTGCTTAGAGCTTGAGCTCAAGTTATCAAAAGAGGATTCCCTTTCACGGCATTGACATACAAATATGTACTTTATTATCATGAGATTAAGTTTCAATTTACTTTGACTAAAGATGAAATTCTTACCTCCGGTATGCGAATAGCCTTTAAAAACAATTAATATTAATATCATTCTCATCTATAACCTTTGCAATAATAAATCGAAAATAACATTCGAAATTCAAATCTGATAAAACTTACTAACAAACATATACCTGTCTCACTCACGCAATTAAAAGAAGAAAAGAGATAGCTATATGTTTCATTGTTTCGGTCTGACAGTACACAATATAAGGCTGATATTACACTATCGCATTTTATTATTTTTGTAAAGTTTATTTATCTTTGTGTTCCGAGGTTTAATCAGTCAGTGCCATTTAGACCGTAGTTACATTAATTAGTATATAATAACTATATATTTTTTTAACTCCTGTCTCCCGAATTACATACATTTGTATTTACTTTGTTTTCATATAAAAGTTTGTGTATTATTATGTCTGTTTTTCATAAAAATCCTCAGGATAATAAAGAAGATTTTTTGCGAAAGTAAATGTGAAATCACTAAGTGTAATATCAGCCTAAAATGATTCAAAGAAAGCGAACATCCCTTTCTTTTTTAATTTATTATAAAGATTCATACAGACAGTGACGGATTAAGACTTCATGATGCCCTAAGCAATCCAAGCCTTCGGGCAGAGTGGAATTTGACGAAATAAAAGGTCAGCTAACGCTCCCTGCTATGTTCAAGGTAGGGCATTTGTCATTTCAAGCGTAGCTACGGCCCTGGGGCCCCCTTAACCTTGTGTTCTGGTGCCCCCGAGACGTGGTGCCCTAGACAATTTGCAATTGCTTAATTTGATTAAGGGTTAATCCGGGATTGCATACAGACTTGTTAGTTATGGACTGAGACTCGTCTTGAAATACGAAACTTTATAAAAGCGATTACTCTAGGTAAACAGTTTATTAGCTGTGGTTTTAGCAGCTTAACTCCCGTTTCTATCTGTGGTAATTTCGGAAATAATGTTTTATTTTCAAAAACATATCTCCTTAACAAACTGCAATAATATTGTGTACATAATTTCAAATTTCTAATTATCAATTGATGACAATAATAGGTCAATAGCATCAGTGTCATAATGTTATTAATTATTAATTTGTTATAATAATTAAAGCAATTTGTTTTTTAATGCTAACATTTTAAGGGTGAATGTTGCTTACGACTTTGCGTTTGATGTAATATTCATTATTTTTATATTGAGAAATTGCTGTTTGTTATTCTCGTTATTTTTTAATACATTTGTAGTTTTTCTTAGTGATAGTTAAGTTGGTTGAGGTTCATAAATTCTGTTAAATTGTCGTTCACAATTTTTCGCAATTTTGAATATTACTTCAGTATTTTTTTACAATTAACAGATTCTTTTAATTTTCAAAAACCCAATGATGTAGTATTCATTATAAATCTTGATACTTTAAAGACATCCTTGAAGTGGTCCTCTATATCACAGTCATCATCATCAACAGCCTGTATTAGTCCACTGTTAGACATAGGCCTCTCCCAATTCGCGCCAATGTGCCCTGTCTGCGGCACGTCGCATCCACTCTCTCCCGGCTACCCTGCGCAGATCATCGCTCCACCCGCCACAGGACGTCCTATACTACGTTTGCCGAGTCGCAGTCTCCACTCGAGAACTCGTCTGCTCCAACGGCCATCGGTTCACCTACAGATGTGGCCAGCCCACTGCCACTACAGAGAGCTAATTCTTTGAGCTATGTCGGTGACTTTAGTTCTCTGTCTGATCACTTCATTGCGAATGTGATCTTTCTTTCTTTTTATATCACAGTCTTGAATTCAAACCATTGTAAAAGGTTCTTAATAATCAGAGTTTTACGCTATATCTATATCACCATTCGATAAAGGCTTAACTTTAACAGAATCCAAACAGCGTTTTCTTGAAAAAATAATGAATTTTTAAAGAATAATTGAAAATACATTGTCTCAGTATTAAAACCTAGCTTTGTAGTGTTTGATGCCATTTTACACAAATAAATAATGATAATGCGGAAGATATTTTCTAAATATAATACAAAATTCATTTTCATTTCTTGGGCTATCACGTGACGTGTATGTAACAACCAATAGGATTGTCGCATTATCACGTCATATGACATAACGAAATTCTATTGGTCGATTTAGTCTGAAGAGACAGCACATGATTGGTTGAATTATCTAAGAATTGTTTCTTTGTTATATTTTATTATATTACTTTGTAGTCTTCCTACTTTAAGCTATTTAGAGAAATAACACAACTGTGACTATATTGTTAGAGGTTATAATCGCCTGAAGTGTAGGGGTACTGTATAAACGAACGAAAACAATTCGAAATTCAAAATTGATGTAAAGAATTTATAAAAAAAGTTTTTTTTTATTAATTAGGTAATAAATATGAAATGGTGCTTTCAGTATTAGTTAATTAAGCAGTTTAAAATTTGACTGTTAGTAACGTTGTAGCACTTTTGACGCACATTTGGAACTATTTATAGGCATTGAGGTAATTGGCAACACATTTCGGGAAAAAAGTGTATCACATGGCAACACTTAAGCCACGTTTATCGAGGTTTCGTCATGAATTGCTTAGCAAGTTTTTTTTTATATAATTTTATTGTTTTTAAACGATATTTTAAAATGATAATGCGAAATGTAAATAAGATTTTTTTTATCTAATAATTTAACGGAATATAATTTTTTGAATAACATCTTTATAAGGAAATCAAATAAAATTTATTTTGTAATACATACTCAAGTTACACTACATACTATGTATATAGAAATATACATAATAATTTTAGTTTACACCTAATTATAGTAATATATTTTTTATAGATCAAAGCACTTTTCCAAATACATCGCGTTTTATTCACTTGTGATAAAATAAATAACAATCTCAAACTAAAAAAAAAACATTAAATTGCACGTTCACGTGCGCATACGCATCGCAAGTGGATATGACGCTGACGTCACACATCCACACACGCCCCACTTTAGACAGCATTTATATGTAAGAATTAACACTTAGTTGTAGTAAGTTAAAAGTAATATATACGTTAATTTGTATAGACTAAGATTTTTTTTGTTGTTAAAATGACGTGTTTTTTCCTTATGAACAATATGTTAGGATATGTGCGTTCGTGTTACGGTTCCGAAAAAAAAACCATTAAGAATCGTCAAAAGTATGATATAGTTCCAAAACTTGGTATTCAATATTTGCTAATCTCGAAACTAGCTAGTGGCGCTTTAACGTTAAACTGAGGTTGTGTGCGATTAAAATAATTTTGTATTATATCAATTGATATGAAACTGAAAAATCTTCCTTTAGTACAGTTTGGAATAAATCACTCAAGTAAATTATGATATGAGTTTTTTTCACAATCATCGCCATTTATTTCTTTTCAATAAATAACTCACGATTTGAGTTTCTTTTTTAAAATCATCGCAATTTTTTCGAGTATTTAGTGGAAACTTTACTGGCACTTATTATAGTCTGAAAGTTTTTTTAAGAAGTTTTGATTCGAGCGAAACGTAATGCGCCCACGCACTTATCAGCACACAACACCCCGTGAATCATAATTCAAAATTATTATTCTACTTACTTACATTGTCGTCCAATAAAGTGTTATCTAGAATAATCATTGTTATTATTTCTTATTTATGTGCATGCAATAAACTTAGATTGATATTTTTTCGTCTTAATTGTCATTTAATATTATTAAAACGAAATTATTTTGTGTCTAACATTTTATATAGAGAGATTGTATTATTAATTTAATTTGTGATTATGTGTGTATTTGAAGTATTTTATCTTTACAAAAACAGCTAAATATTGTGATTAAAAATAGTCAAATACACACATAACTACATAATGTTTTGTTGGTATGTCCCCAGCGAGTCGTTTTCGATTATATTATTAAATGTATGAAGGTGAAACGAATGTATTGAGAGATACAAGTGATTTTAACGCAATAAAATTAAATATAAAGATCAGCTTTTTAAATTATTATTACGTCTTTGATTATTATTTTCTCCGGTCGCTGTTATACAAGAATTTAGTACAACAAAATCTATTTGTCCTTGTCTCACACTTTGACATTTTCAAACGTCATATGTCAAACAAATCTGTCAAAAGGTCATTGAACTAAATTCTTCATAATTCGCGAACGTAGTTTAAGGTGTGTTCGATCTACTGGCAGGTCTATATCCATTCGAAAACTGATTTTAATTATAGATAACCTAGTTTAGGCTATGATTCAAAGCATAAGATTTGACTTATAGTCAATACACGCAGTTTTATTTATTTGTACCATTATTGTACCTATTGATTTAAGTGTTTGCTCTATTATAATATGAATTGCTTTGTTTTTTAACCATAATAAGTTCCAGCAGTCTTTAAAAATAACGATATTATAATTTAAAAACAGATTATTACACTAACAAAATTGTATGGGATTTAATTAGCAAAGTATAGCTCTTTCACTTTTGACATCTAAGACATGCCGTCCTACTCCCACGTGTCATCTAATTATGCTTTTTAAATATCGAATATTGTGTTGAATACCTATTTCCTTCCTGCATTTCAATAGTTTTGTTTTCAAGATATTTAAATAACGTTTTATATTATAATAGAGTAAATACCTGTTCAACTAATACTGGCTGTCGCCCCTTGATTGTGTTATAAAGTACAAAATGTAAAGCGTTGCCGATAAACCGAACAAAATAGTTTAATTATTGTATTAAAAACATGAATTATTTTTAATAAAAATAAGGTTGTGCTTGCTGTATTGCATATCCTATTTAACCGTCATTTTTAAGCGTCTTGCCTTAAATTTGAAAAGTATTGCTGTCCTGCTTGTCACAGGTTTCATTGTATGTGGTATAAAAGAGACAGATATATTGTTTATTTCGTATTTTTTTATCGATCTTATGATTTTTTTGCCGATTTTTTTTGTCGATAGTAACTTTGTGTAATACAATAATATTACATGTCCTGATATGAGCTCATAAAATAGTTTTAAAGCATTTTCTCATTAAAGTTGTATATACTTACATAATATTATAATAGAAAAAATGTCTCTTACTTATATTACATACAAACAATAGCTTCAATTAAAATCAAAGTGCAATATTAATTTATTATTATAAAAAAACTGAAATATGAATTTAAAATTAAATAGGGATTGCTGTGTACAGGATTGTTCAATTGTTATATTTGTCTCGACAAGTGATGTAATGTATTGTAATATGTCGAGTTACATTCTATTTGTGTTATTTATACCCTGTTCGACCCATTTAGGACGTGCTGTTGTAATATTGAGTTTGGGTAAATTTACCCTAAAATCCGGTAATTTACCCTACGTACGTTGGCAATACTCTTCAATTTTACAAAAACAATTCTACAAACTACTTTTTATCAATATACTGTAATATTGAGTTATTACAGTATATTGATAAAAAGTAGTTTGATAAAAAGAATAATGATCTTGTTGTCATGTAATCTTACATTTAATTATTTTTTGTAAGCTTGAATTTCGTCTATTGTGTAATTGATAACTAATGCCACGTTGTTGGATCGGACAGGGATTAAATAATACAATATAACAATAAAATATCTGTTTTAAATAGTTTTTGTACCAATCAGAGACTAGGCAAGTGAGAGGACTATAATTATTATACTGATGATGTGAAAATAGCCATGGACGTAATTTAGAATCACGCGTAGCTAGTTGACATTTTACATATGTCGAAAATTTATATTATGGTGTACATTTTTGATATAATGTTGTACAAAAGAGATATTTGGTATGTTATTTTATAGGAATGAAATAAATAGCATTAATAAACAATTATTTGTATTATTTTACTTTTTATTATTAACTAGCGGCGCCCGCGGTTTCACCCGCGTAGTTCCCGTTCCCGTAGGAATAGGAGGATAAAATGCTAAAAACCTTCCCACTGAATCACTCTATTTTTTAAAACAAACCGCATCAAAATCCGTTGCGTAGTTTTAAAGATCTAAGCATACATAGGGACACAGAAAGTGACTTGTTTTATACTATGTAGTGATCTCCTATTATAGTTTCAACTGTCATTTGAACGAATTACGTTATGTATTCAAATTTTTGCCCCAGCCGGGACTCTTGAACAGTTGTGATATGGTTCAGCATAGTCCGGGATTCAAGTCCCGGATGAGGCGAACGATTTGAATACATTTTCAAAATACCTAAAAAAAGTGTGTATATTTAAAACTATATGTATGCAATAAATAATAATAAATATAAAAAATAAAAATAAATGATTACATTATGGCCCTTGTATTGGAGAAAATAAAAAACAATTTATTTGCGAACTTTTATTAAATGTTTCATATAACTTTTTAAACGCACACTTCAAATATACAATAGATGACAAAGATATACATTTTAACGTACTATGATATGGTACTTATTAATTGCATACATTATTAACATTTCAAACAAAATAAAACACTTTGGTGTTATAAAAACTAATACTATTATATAAAAACTATAAAACAATTTTGTTCATGATTATTTAAATGTATATTTTTTTTGTACTACATGACCTTTGGATGTTATTTTAAATAAATACAGCTGCTATAATTACTAGTAGGGAAAAAAACTGGCAATTTTTAAAAACAAAATGTCGATTTTTTTTATATCGACCTCTAAAAATATTTAAAAGAAGTCTTTATTTCAATCGCTCTTTTATAGTTTTAATTAAGTATAACAAAATAACTTTCATATTTTTATAAATCATGGAAATTAAAGCAAATCCTAAAGATGTTTAAATTACATGTTTCAATACTTAAAATTATCATTTTTATTACAAAGAGCAGTCACTTAACGGCTTTGCAGTGATTTGTTCCTCTATGGGTTATCAAACGAATGAGGTTTTTTGTTCACAGTTTTTAATGGGCGTATTAAAAGAACTAAGGAGGTCTAAAGTCTTATTTTCTTACAAATTGGATAGTAAATTGATTTACAAAATTCATTTCTTCTACTTCAAATAAATATCAAACTACATATCTAATCTATAACTGAGTATACAACAAAAGCAACAACGTAACAATTAGTATGAAACATTTTTTGTTTAATTTAATTTCGATTTTATTACTCACAAAATAGAGTTCAAAATATTAATGAAAACTGAACTCGATTGCTAAAATAATTACATCTTTATTGCTATATGAAATAAGGTTCAATATTTATCATACTTTTAGAAACAAATATTATTTTTGTATTTTTTGTTAGCCAGTTGCATTTGTAACTATGTATACATCTTAAATTATTAATCAGTACATTATTATAATAAGGGCCTATTTCACGTTCCAAGTTGCTACTCACAGGTTTTGTCTTTGTCACTTGATATAAAGTAAGAAAGAGACAAAACTAACTTTACTTGGTGAGTAACTTTACCTGAAGGTCGTGAAATAGGCCCTAAATGAAATAAAAATAAAACATTTCTATATTTCTATCCAATTAATTAATAGAACAAGAATAGCGTTATCTACAACAACATTTAAAGCTAAACAAAAAATAATAATTTTGGCACGCATTTTAACGAAATTTTGTTAAAAAAATAAGCAATATTTTACATAATTAAATCCGTATTTTAAAATAAGTATTTCATATTTATAACAATAAATCAAGAAAATTAATTACCTACACATTTTTTAAACAATTTTATAAAAAAATCTTTTTTTTTTTTTTATAAAATGGACAGGTTTCATAACGAAAACTACAAAAATAATATACACACAATCTACAAAATTGTTCAAGTCTAGATTTCTTTCGCTTAGGATTCAGTTCAATGGCAAAGGAATTAGACTTTCTAGCGAATAAAATAAGTTGTATGGTGATAGAAATTACTTGTAATTCCAATAATTTAACGGTTACAGTTATTCCAAACATGTTGTACATTGTAATTTATTTAAACAAAAATGCGTACGTACCGATTTTGGTCGAATCCCTCGACTAGTTTCAGCCACATACGGTGGTCTTTATGTCGAAAATTGATTTTTCTGTATTTTGGTATATTAAAGGCCTGATAAAGTATAGGATAGCTACACAAGTTTTGTCTTTGTCACTTGACATAAAGTAAGACAGAGACAAAACTCCATTTACTTGGTGAGTAACTTACTCGGAATTTTACTTGAAGATCGTGAAAGAGGCCCTTACTCTGACAATCTAAATAAAATACTTAACTTAAACAATCCTACTTTAATTTATTAATACTAAAGAATGAAAGTTCAACTAGCGAAATTACTACAGAAGGTTTTGTACTATTTTTTGTTAAAAAAATAGTTTTTTATGAATATATACTGTAAGTAAATTATTATAACACGTATTTATTGTTCATATTGCTTTAAATTACTACATTCTAAGCTTTCGGTATAATATTAGAAAATTGCGATTAGTTCTTATTACCTTTTTTTAAACTGCACCAAAAAGGATAAAATATGTGTCGAATATATTTTCGAAATCTATCTGACGGACTTATTAAGATTTTTTTAGTGGTTATTCCTATTGTAGTTTGATTTGGTCAGGTTAAAGACCATTCTGTTAAGTGTATTTTCACCTTTAACTAATATTATACCGAATAATTATCACTACCTATTTAAGCAAATTATTACAACAAGCTAACATTTACTTGAAATTCAACGCACCATACATATTGCGAGATCAATATTTTATTATTAATATCTTTTTAACAATATTATTTAAATATATTCATTAAAATACATCGGTAGCCGTGTTCACGCGTTGATCGACATTTTCTCTTGTAGTATTTGGAAGTAGCATGCCTGGAAATAGATTTTTATTTGGTAAGTAAACATCGAGGCGGAACCATTTTTTATTTTAATAGATAGCTAGCCAGCCTTATTGTATGATTTTAGCATTACATTATAAAGCTGTACTTTCTGCCTAAGATCTTTGGGTATCCTTGGAAAGTATATATTTGTCTTCCTAGAGGGGATATAAATGACTAATTCTTCAAGCAAAATGGTTTTTATAACCTTTGAACATTTTTTTATGAACATTTAAGTACAAAAGAGTACAAAAAAAATGTCATGGTCCAATACCATTCATATCAACCTTTCCAAAAGCTCAGAGAATGAAACAGATTATTAAAGAACACATTATTAAATCTCACCCAAACCGAGTACAAACAATACTAACCTTTAAAGTGGTAAACATAAGGCCCAGTTCCCCGTTCTGCATGCCTTCCTCCAGGAAGTCTTCCACGAAGTGAATCTCTGAGCCGAGCTGCAGTATTCTCGCGCGGACCACCACGAAATGGAATACTGGGAATAACTCGTCCATACTCCAGAGATAGTTTTGACCTGGGGAAGGAATATAATGAAAGTTATGATGATGATATTCCCAACCGGTTTCGGCCACAACAACTACTTACTCAATAATATGGAAGTAGTTTATTACGCAGGAAATCCTACTAATATTATAAATGCGAAAGTTTGTATGTTTGGATGTTTGTGAGTTTGGATGTTTGTTCCACTTTCACGCAAAAACTACTGTATCGATTTTGATCAAATTTGGTACAGATGTTCCTTATAACTAGGAATAACACATAGGATACTTTTTATCCCGAAATTCCCATGGGATTGTGTATAAGTAATCGTATGTTTTATTGTAACTTTTTGTAGTCACAAATCCTACCAATAGGTGGCGCTGTTACTTTTTTTTAACACACGATGGTGAATTGTGCCGAGATTGTATGATACTACGAGCTACGCATTTTCACGGGAGCGGGTACTACGCGGGTGAAACCGCGGGGCGCTGCTAGTATTATATATACTTAGTTATAGTTATTTATTATGTAAGGAATTGCTAAAGGATATGCCTGAATTTTCTGGTGATATGGGTAGTTCTAGATATTAAGCAAAAAATCGATATAATTACTGTGATATTGATAATACTTTAGAAAGTATAAGTCTTATCTAATCTCGCAATCTAATCGTAAAGTATATTATTTCGGATAAAAAATGTTTGATAAATCGTAGAAATCTTAGGTAAGTAACAAAAAATTAACTCAATACCTTCTTTTTTGAAGTCAGTTAAAAGAGACCAAGTACTACATGGATTACGTAACTTACTTCATAATTTACACTTACCTAATTAACACAATTTATATTTTTTATTATTAAATGAAACATACGTCATTGTTTATAATTAATATCTTTTTAATATATATTTACACGTACACTAGTCGAGGGATTCGACTTATAGGTATGTGTAAAGATATTAATAAAAAAAGATATTAATTATAAACAATTTATATTTATTTAATCCACTCAATTTACTTATTTACACTCAAACACACTCACCCAACTCGTGCTGTACAGCGTTAGTCATCTTCTGGAAGGTGGTTCTGATGACGAGCAGTTTCTCAATGGGTGAGAAGGTGGTCTTCAGCTGCTGCAGCGTCTCCACCGCCTCTTGGAACAGCTGCTCTTTCATTGGAGACGGTGGGGACTGGTTCGGGTTGTAGCCGATCCAGAATTTTCTAGAAAAGAGTTTTTTAATTAAAAAGGTTATTTGTTTGACATTGGCGGTCAGGATTTTAGGCTTCTTTTGGTTTCATCTGATGATAAAAGGTTGTGTTAAAGTCGGTCTACACCATGAAGTTGTAGGTAAAACATGGAGCTCACACTTCGAATACCTACTTGAAGCATACCTATATAACGTAACATAATCATTCACTACATCGTCTCATTATAGTAACTGACCCCTAACTAAGCTCGGAGCTTGTATCTAGGGTACCAGAAACTACACACACACTCATTCACACACACACCCAGACCGAGACAAACATTTGTGGTTCACACAAATATTCACCCCGCACGGGAATCGAACCCGCAACCTTACGGATGGCAGTCCGGCATGGTGACCACTCTGCCATCGAGGCCGTCAAATATGTATCACTATCGCGTCTCTGTGGGCAGGCTCTCTCTTTCTAACTAAGGTAACCTCTAGAAAGAGAAAGACTGACTAAAAAGAGAGATCGGCCCACAGAGACGTAGGTATTTGACTCAAGCTGTTGTTCCAAGTTTGGGCTCCATTTTTTACTAACAACTTCATGGTCTACACCAGTAATTTAGGCCTAGTTAGGGGTCAGTATATTTTAAATGATACTAGAGCTTGATTTTTAAACTTATAATCTAGATAATGATCGTCAATAAACTTAAAGCTAGAATTTACAATGTTTAAATATGACTTGGGTTGAGATTACCAACACCAATTGGACAGGCGATGCGTCATCCCACTAGTTCGGAAAGTATGTTTTTAATCCTCGATATCTGGGGGTAAAAGTCGATTTTAATCTCAAGAGTGGAAAGAATTGGGCAGAGGTGGTAGGATGAAAATTACTATTTTCTATTATTCTTTAATGTACCTACTTACATCTGCAGTAAGAAAGAGAGCCATAAATATGCCAGTACCAATCATTTAGTCACTGAAAACTCTATATTTTAACATATAAATAATAACTTACTGATCAATCCCAAGCATAGCCATCAGTGTGAGATCAGGCTGTCTGTTCCACTTCAACAGTCGTCTCCAGTACAGGTCATCCTCTCGCTTGTTGTGTAGCGCGTAGAGCACGAACAGAGCCGGGTGCACGCGCGGGAGTAGCGTCGGGTGGAGGAGCGATGCTGCTGATACTACTTCGCTGGGGGGTTATAGTTAGGTTAGATTGTTTTGAGTTTTGCTTACGAATTGATACATATAGTTTTCTTAGGTTGGGTTGAGTTTTGCTTGCGAAATAAAGTTTATAATTCAAATTTTTGACAGGTTAAGTTTTACTTATGAATTGATGCATTGTGTTTTTGCTATGTTAAGTCAAAGGGAAAGAAGAGAAAAGAGAATGGAAGCACTAAATCGCATCGCAACAATCCCATTTTTTGTCTTGCGTATATACGGTTGTGTAAGTATAAAATGGCGCACGTACAACATAACTAGGCCTACGTAGACGTACGTGACTGCTAAAATTGTGTTAAACTTAATGCTATTTTTTTAAGTGTAGACTTAGAAATTCCTAAATATACATTCAAAATATTCACTTTAGCTACGATTATTAAATCTTATCAGACTCACCCCTCAGTATCATGGTGTGGCTTGTCCGGGCGTAGCGGCGGCGGCGGCGCTGTAGGCGGCGGCAGCGCGGGGAACAGCACGCGCACCGCCCCGTACAGCCGCGCCGTCAGCGCGCGCAGCTCGCGCACCGCGTGCGTCAGCAGCAGCGGGTGGCCGCGCACGCCGCCGTACGACGTCGTGAACGACCACGCCGCGCCGCGCACCAGTACGCCTAGCGGGTGGTGGAGTGATGAGCACGCCTGGGGGATGAGTGGATTGGTAAGACTGGGCAGTTTTAGAAGTGGGCATATTCACAATTGGGCATTTTCAGAACTGGGCATAGGCATATCTAGAACCTGTACTGCATTTCTACAAGTGGGCATATCCAGAAAAGGGGCTTCCCAAAATTGTGCATGACTTTTTATAACTGGACATGTCCAGAACAGGACTTTTTTACAACTGGGCATATACAGAACTAGGCAGAATAGGATCTTTCTAAAACTGGGCATTTCCAGAACTGGGCCTATTGGCAATTGGGCATATCCATAACTGGGCAGATTTAGAACCGGGCATATCCAGAACAAGATCATTCTACATCTGGGCATTTAAAGAACAGGACATAGCCAGACCAAATACTTACATTCTCCAAATACTGCTTAATTTCCATATAGCTCTCGTAAGTCAAAGTTTTCTGCCCAAACTGTGGTATTACTTCTAAACAATCAACCGATTTCTCCATATCCGTTATATCTTCATGTCTACCTAATTTCATTTTGACTTTGTTTCTTTCTTTATGAGAACATGATATGGCAACTGCGACATTCTGCCAGATTTTAGCATTGTCTATGGTCTGGCCGGAAGGGCCGTTGGCGAAGTGGTTTCCGGTGGGTGTGAGAATAGACTCGGAGACTCCTAGACTATTGTAACATTGGCGGAATAATGCGTTCCATTTTTGATTTGGGGCGACGCTTAGTTTTCCGAATGAGCTGTAAAGAAAATATTTGCCGTAAGTATTAACTACTACAAGTACTAAACTTATGAAGAGAAAAGTTTTGTAATGATTTTGACATTATTGTCAAAATAACTTGGATTTATTTTGATATATATAAAATTTTATTTTATATGATTATTTAATTCTTTCTATTTAAGTAATAATTGGTTCATAAAGAAAACTACTCAACTCATATGAATTATTTAATAATGAATCATTAAATACTTATTAAATATTTGCTTGGTAATTATTAATCAATTCAATGAATATTCTTGCTAATGTAATGACTCACAATAAAATAATTACCTTTCAAATAACAAAACTATACTTACTTAGGCTTAGTCCCAGATGGCGAAACAGGATTAGACACATTCAAATGCATTGTAGCGTTCGATATTTTGACCCCCTCAGTCCAAGCGCCGCTCAGACTACCCTCAATTTTATCGCCACTCGAGAACGTTAGCACGCCCTTCCCAGAGAACACTCCGGCTGAACGAAACTCGCCCTCGTAATGAGTGCCGTCCTCAAATATCATTACTCCGTGACCCTTGAATTAGATAAGAAATTTTATTAAAGGAAATCACTTATAAAACAAAGTCGCTTTCTCTGTCCCTATGTATGCTTAAATTTTTAAAACTACGCAACGGATTTCGATGCGTTTTTCAGTAATAGATAGAGTAATTCAAGAGGTAGGTTTTTAGTTTTCATAATTATAAAAATAGTACGATAATAAACGGTAAAACCGCGGGGCACAGCTAGTATCTATATAAACAGCTAAGTCTCGGAAATTAGATTTCTTTTGTTGCGATCATCAGAAATGTGTCGAGTACTTAGTTCAAACAAATAAATAAGCTACTATAGGATCAATTACGGGGTAATACTTTGGGGCACAACTATAAACAGATTTTTCTAGAATTGCTACAGTAATGCTGAAACAATCTCCCTACAATGACAATGTAGCAGGCAATGTTTTATCTCAAGGAATTTTGAAATGCACCTACTAAATTAATAAAAATTGCGAGCAGTTATTTGACCGCGATAGTCATAGGAGGTAAACAATAAACTGCCTAACAATAACGAACCATATTTTATGCAATACATAACATACTAATACCTATTTATTACTAAATCAAGAGCATTTTTGCAAGCGCCATTAAAAATCATAAGCGATTATGTTACGATATGAAAAATCCTTGGTTTTATTTAAACAGTATTTAGCAGACATAACGAATAAACACGTAACAAAACGTGCTTCGGCGTTCGCGTGTTTTATCATATTATTTAGAAATCGAACAAAGATGCTATTGATACTTTAAAATATAATAAGGTCACTTGAGTTTTTGTTTATTATCTTGAAGCATAACGCATTCCTACCGCTCTGTACTGGCTAAAGTACCGAGCTAGCTAGGTTCTAGCTATATTCATCAAAAAAGAGCCATAAAATGCGGCGATCACGCTTCATATGCGAAATAAGTACGTCATGATGTCACATGTTTTTGAGTTTTCAGTTCAAGGAGAAATTAATAAAACTTTTATTTGCTATTTCTTAGAGTACCTACTGGCATTGTCATCTGTGTATATCTTAAATCAAGCGCGCGAAACTCTAAAATGGCACGGCCGATTTCAATGTGGTTTTGTTTTGTTTGGCTCAATACCGGGATGGTGTAAAAATAAATAAATTAGAAAGGACTGAGATATAACTAGTTTAAACTACTGACATAACTTTGTGTAATAGTATGCAGAGCAGAAAATACTAACCGTCAACACATCTTGCATAAACAATCCTTCGTAATAAATGCCATCTAACGTCACAATCAACCCGCAGCCATGTTTCTTATTATCACTCCAATTTCCCAAATACTTTTCCCCTTTGCCAATATCATCCATTACTCCGTAACCTTGTTTTACCCCGTTGACCCATTCTCCAGTATAAATCGTTGCTGTGGATGTCGTGAAATCTCCTTGCCTTTTTATACCATGCCCGTGGGGTACCCCATCTTTGAAATAACCTTCGTAAATATCCCCGGAAGTGTATTTCATTACCCCGTAACCGTTTTGTAAGTTGTCCTTCCATTGACCTTCATAGATTCCTGAAAACAAGTGAATCAAATCTTCAGAGGAACGAATTACGCAGTTTGATAACAGCAAGAAAAGATTACCTGTCCTAATTAAGCCTTTTCGTTCTTATAGACTTACCCGTGGTAGGAATCTCCATCTTCCCATTCCCGCACAAAGCATTCATCTGAAACTGTCCCACGTAAAGTTTCCCATCAGGCCATTCCACTTTCCCGTGACCATGAATCTTCCCATCTAACCACCTTCCCGAATATTTCGCATCTTTATAAAAAGAGTTTTTGCTTGAAAACGTATAACTGGCTGTTCTGACTGCAGGCGGTTTGAATGTGGAATCTTTGTTCAATATTAATCTTATAGCTGTGTTTAGAACATGCACCCATTCCGTTTTCTCTTGCTCTGTGACTGTAGAGACTAATATTACTTCTTCAGGTGTCGTAAGTTGGATCAGGTTATGCAAAGAATCAGTGTTGGATACCGGTTCAACCCACAACGTCTCTAAAGGATGCACATAAGGAGTGCTTCCGTTAACATGAATGAACATGTCATTGAATAAAACAAACCAATGCGAGGAGAATCGACCAGGATTCACCAAGTTCAATTGCCGTGATTTCGATTCTCGAACTAGGCGACGTTCTGGCGTTCTATACTGTTCTAGATTCTTCCCTATCGTTTCCCAAAATAATTTGGTTATATCTGCTTCTTTCCGTTTTTTCTCTTGTTCATCTATCAACGTGTCCAAAGACGATATTACTTTGTTCAATCTGTCTTCGACGTTACATTTCGTATCACCTTTTTTTCTTTTCGTCTTGTACCGCAGAAGAGATTGCGCTATGCATTTATAGGAGCTCAATCTCGTTAATGGTTGAACGAATGCTAATGCTATTATGGCTTCAGAGGTTTTCTTATTATTTTTCTGCTTATTAGAAGGTAATTGATCGATAAATAAATTGTACACACTCGTAGGTACGTCGACCACGTTGTTTATTTGTGAAAACCCACCGATAACGATTAAGTTGCTTACAGCTAAATAATACTTTCTGTACAAATAAATAAACTCTTCTAAATTTTTAATTAAAGAAATATCACATTCATTTATGTGCTTCTCGGCGTACTGCCAAACTGAGAGCACGTTAAGAGCAGTTACGTTCAAAATGTCACCAAAAATATCACAAACAGTTTCGTAAATATTGGAATGTATCGTAACGACTTTGCTTTTCTTCAGAAAAGGTTTGATAAGACTTTGATATATTAAAATCATCTCTTCCAGATATCGTTGAGCAATAGATAAATCTTGAAATTCTGGACTCTTTTCGGACTCTTCAACAGAACAATAACTTATATTTCCAGAAGACAAAATCCTCCAATGATAGCACAAATTTTGGGGTTTACCAGGTAAACTTAGAGGTTCACTTTTCTCATTTTCTACTTCAGGATCTTTTTCTCCATTAGTTTCTGCTTCTACTTTTGTATTTAAATTAACAATAGATTCTGTGAATCCATCATCATGCTTACCCATGTAGAATATATTTTCATTGTGAGTGTAGGCCAATGTGTGGTTGTCAGTTGATATCATGTCTCTCACTCTATCACTGTCTGAGTTTTCTGTAAACTGTTTGGGACCACTTTTGTCTTCTCTGGTGTCAAAACTCACTTGGTGATAATAATTGTAGCCCCAGATAAAAAGCCTGCCATCTAGAGTGAGGGTGGAACAATGCCATTTACCACAAGAGACTTTCTGTAACCCAAACCCTGATAAAACCATAACAACCATTGGTTTTACTCTCTTAACAGTATCACCTATACCTAATTGTCCATGTGATATGTCTCCCCATGTCCACAATTCAGTTGCCAAAATATTTTTACCTAATTTGGACATATTTTTGAGATTTTCATTCTTCCTAACAGCCTCAAATTCTTTCTCACTGCTTATTGTACTTGTAGAGAACTGTAGATCTTCCATATTACAATTGGAAGCACAATTATGTAATAGGGAGTTGACATCATCATTGATTCTCATCTGCATCTCTACATTCTCATTATTATCACTGCTGCCACTGACATGCCTTGAAAGTGTTGCTACTTTATCACCAACAGTTTTAACTCCCTCATAAACAAAATTGGTGAGGTTTGACACATTTTCTTTGATGATTCTTGTGGGTTTCTCTGTATATTCTACAAGATAATCTTCACCTGCTGATACCCAAGAAAGTTGTCTGCTCAAAAACTGTCTAGCTGCATCTGTATTAATAAAAATATTATTTAATTTATCTGTACACAAATCAGGTGAATCACTATCTCTCTCAGTGCCATCATCTTCATCATTTGATTTGTCTTGAGAGTTGTGTTCTGAGTCTAAATTATTAGATTTTTGGCCGTTAGCTTTAGCAATTTTTGACTCTTCAGAGGAAGGACTAGAATCTTCTGTAAAACTATGTGCGTCTATATGTACATCAGTTTGAGGTGCGGTGGTACTACTAGAATCTTCACTAGACTTACTTATTTGAACACCAAGTGGGCAGGTTTCTGAGAGGGACGGCACAGATGCAGGTGACGCTAGTCCTATTATTGTTTGACACTGTGAGCAATTGGATGCAAACACTTCTTCATCATCATTATCACTGTCTGTGTCACAATTTCCAGATCTTCGGACATTCTTCCTGGCTATTACAGCTGCAAAGTTCTGACCAACCGATGCACTATACACAGTCCTCCCTTCGAAAAATGGGATCTTCTTTATATTACTCGTATCTAATGCTATTTGTGGCATAGAACCAGAACCCCACAGTTGTCCATCACTTGTAATGAACAATTGACCAAAATCACTTGTAACAACATTACGGAACTTCACTTTGTAGCTGGAACTCTTGAAGCCATGGGGGCAGTACTTGGCATCTTCTTTCAAAACGATTTCTTCTTTATTTTTAAAACTAGTGTTTGTTTTGTATAGCCGTCCATGAATATCAATAATATAAAGGGTATCATTATGATAAGATATGTCTATAGCTGAGATACCGCTAATTCTTTTAAAATTTAAACAATCCTCTACAATGTCACAGTGATACAAACCATGGTCATTCCCAAGGACTAGGAAATCTGATTTTAAAGAACAAAGTTTCAATATTTTCTCAGGTAATTGTTGTGTTGGTGACAATTTCAGTGGCGTCAATCCCTTCCAGAACTTATGCTGACTCATTATTTATCTAAACACTTCCTATTTCAATTGAAAAGTAGTAGAAAGAGACATAATTGAATCAAGTTTTTACACCAAATAAGTCTCTATGAGAAACTGCGCGGCACATTGTCTTGGAATTTTATTGAACTAAAACTAAAATCTTTTACACACAGTATTCATAATTGCAAATCACTGAAGTATTTTATTTTTTACACAATATTTTGATTATTTTTCAGTGAAACCTTCCCTTGATCAGTGCATTGATTACAATTTTTTGGCAGTTGTTGTCGTGATTTGACAGCTGAGCGAAGGGGCTGATAATTTTATTGTCTGAAGGTTGGCACTCAGGTTCTGGTACAAAAGACTGACCATGGATGAATTTAACTCTCAGGTAGATTATCAAGGTAGATTTATTGCAATAGCAACATTATACGGAAATGTCAAAACATTAAATTTGTTCATTCATTCAAATCGCTCCTCATTTCGATCACGTTCAACCTTTTCAAAAAATGGCGACCCGTAGTGCCCCTGCCAGGCGCGTTCCTGAAAATGAAGCCGCAATTTCTTACGTACAATGTGATGGACTGGTGAGTGTGATTCTGAATTACTTACACATCTTGAAATTATGATTATAGTATTCAATTACCTGTAAATAACAAGCAAAATGAGAATAACGACACGTCATTTACTTGGTTGTTTTCTGTGTTTTTGACTTATTTTGCTAAGATTTTGTATTGAAAAGTAGTTATTACTGTTCTAAATGTAATAGTTTAGTTATTTTCATAGACTTAAACCCTAAAAACCGTCAAAAATTTCATCAATATAGGTTATGTTTATTAGCCAAACTTTCCCTCGAAACACAATTTTTTACTAATTCTTACTCCAAAAGTTACATCAAACAACTTCTATAAATCCTTTTAACATATTTTAATGCCTATCACCTCAATATCTACTATCATTAATATCATTAAAACTATTAGAGACATTAGTCATTTCCCCTTTCGTTTGGTTAACTCATTCAAGGCATTTGACCTGGCAAAAGACAATTTTTTGGGAGATGATCTCACTGGTTAACGTTACTTTGTTTTCACCTAATCGACATTTAAGAGACATGATGCATCATTATGATAACTAATAATTTTATTGTTTGCTTTTTTTTGTTTATATTTTGATAATGACCCATATGGTTGAGTGGTCAATAACCCTGGCTAACAAAAAGAGAGTTTTGTGTTTGATTCACAGCAAAGTTAATATTTTCCGTGAATGAGTTTGTGCATTGTTTTTGATACAGATCATAAATAGGTACATTTTTATAAACTTTAATATCCCAACGTAATTTATTCAAAAGCTTACTTGATATTAAACTTTTGAATAACTTGTAGGTACATATTAGACTTTTGAGAGCTCTAACTACTTATAACTAAATCTATCAAATTAAGTACATGTTTAATATTTGAGACTTGAGAGTTCTAACTACCCATAAACACACAAAAGACATTCAAATAATAACCGCCAACAAATTACGTCTAATTCCTACCCAACAAATTACAGGCGGTGATGAAAATAGTAAAGCACTGCCATGAGGAATCATGCAGTAACATGGAGGTGGCCCAGGGTGCGCTGCTCGGGCTTGTGGTTGAGAACCGCCTGGAGATCACCAACTGCTTCCCGTTCCCGAAGCACGATGATACCATGGACGAGGAGGAATACCAGTTGGACATGATGAGGAGACTCCGCAGAGTTAATGTGGATCATTTTCATGTTGGATGGTATGTTGATTATATTTTAACCATATGTTTTGTTGGAAAAATTATAAGGTACAGGTAACTCTCACCATGTTATTATAAACTTGATATTTTTATCTATACTATGTATTTATTTATACCTATTATTGAAAAGAGGAGAACATTATCCCAAGGACATATACATAAAAAAATTGTATATAGTTTTTCATTAGATCTTTTTATTGAGAACGGCTACTTCGGCCAAACTGCCAGTATTTTCATATATATTTTAGTGTTTCTAAATATTTTACTTTTTGAAACTAGGCTTCGGAATTCAACAAACTACCCAGGTTATTCAATATCCTCTTTTCTAGGTACCAAAGCGCAGATGTGGGTAACTTCCTGAGCCAGTCGCTGTTGGAGTCCCAGTACCACTACCAGACCTCCATCGAGGAGAGTGTTGTAGTTATTTACGACACTAAGAAATCTGCCAGAGGATTCCTCACGCTGAAAGCTTATCGCCTTACTCCACAGGTAAGAATATTATGCTAATTTTAGTTAGGAATATATTGTACCTAAATTACAGTCAATCAAAATATTGATTGTAAATCTTGTTTGTATAATATCCATTTTAGAATGGTAATCCTTACATATTTATTCTGTAAAATCTGGATATTATGAATGCTAATTTGGTCTCAGTAAAATACTAGGTTACCCATCCACGGTTTAGCCTGGGTCATCCTACTAATATTATAAATGCGAAAGTTTGGATGTTTGTTCCACTTTCACGCAAAAACTACTGTATCGATTTTAATTAAATTTGGTACAGATGTTCCTTATAACTAGGAATAACACATAGGATACTTTTTATCCCGAAATTCCCATGGGATTGTGTATAAGTAATCGTATGTTTTATTGTAATATTTTGTAGTCGCAAATCGTACCAATAGATGGCGCTGTTACTTAATTTTTTTACACACGATGGTGGATTGTGCCGAGATTGTATAATACTACGAGCTACGCATGCTCACGGGAGCGGGTACTACGCGGGTAAAACCGCGGGGCGCCACTAGTAAATAATAACATATCATTTCTTAAAGAATTACCAAACACCTTGCCTTCTGATTTTGGCCTATCACCAAAAAAATTTTAATGCATTGCTTTGTCTTACTCGTTCTATACTGAAAAGATTTCTAAAAAAATACTCAACAAAACTTTAATCCTCCTCCTCCAATCAATTCCAGGCAATAGCAATGTACAAGGAAGGTGACTACACACCAGAAGCGCTCCGTAACCTGAAGATCGGCTACGAGAGCCTGTTCATTGAAGTGCCCATCGTGATCCGCAACTCCCCGCTGACCAACATCATGATGTCAGAGCTCACCGAGATGATACCCGAGGAAGAAGGGTCCAAGTTCCTTGATTTGGGGACTGCTTCTGTACTTGAAGGTATTGTTTTCTGTTGTATTGATAGTGGATATCTTTTTGCAATTCTGTCGCATTTAGACCTCCTTAATTTGGGTGTTTTGTGCATGTTGCGTGTTTAAAAAGGCTAAAAGTTAAAATACACTTCAATATGGTGTAAACTTTGGAGGATTCTTGATGCCTGTAATAATTGTCCATGATGTTAGCCGACGACCGGAACCGAGCGAACGCTTAGTGTGCCTTACGAAGCACGGCAACGCCCAAAGCTACAAAACATGAATATTTCAATTAAAAAACGAACATAATCCTGAAGTCTTTAAATAAGTTTATCAGACTTAATTTTACCTATGTCCTAGAACAAAAAACATACTTATCAACTTTGATATGACTAATAAATCATCACCATTCCAGGTCAGCTCCGCAGCCTAATGGAGCGCGTAGACGAGTTAAACCAAGAAGCTATTAAATTCAACCGCTACCAACAGTTGGTTGTCCGTCAACAACAAGACAAGCACCGTTGGGTTGTCAAGCGCGCTCAAGAAAACGCTGCAAGGGCCGCTAAAGACGAACCACCATTACCCGAAGAAGATGTAAACAAACTGTTCAAACCACACCCGGTACCTCCCAGACTGAACCCCATGATAGTCGCAGGACAGATTAACACATACAGCCAACATATTAGCCAGTTCTGCTCCCAGAGTTTAGCCAAGTTGTATCTGACTCAAGCACTCCAGAACGCTAAAGAGACCAAGCAGAATAACTAGTTGTCGTATTAAATTTTGATATGTCACAGTTTGTGTTTTTATTTTACCCTTTTGTTATAAATTTCATTAAATAAATAAATAAATTCTTTATTGTAGTAAGTATTATTGTTTAAAACACTAAATAAATAACAATAATAAAACAAATATTTATTAATTAACACCATTTGATTTACAAAAATGCTTCAGTTTTAAAATTAACAACATGTAGGTAATAAGGCAATAGTGGAAAATTTATTTTTAGGGAACGAGGGGACAGGGGATCTTTAATCCAAAAGGATCATTCTCTGATTTCTCTGACATGGTAGTGAGTCGGGTTGCACTACGGCCGTCTGTGCATTTTTTGTGTCCATAATCGCTTATCATAAAATCTGCTCGTCTAGATCCTTCACTGCTCAAACTACCTACATTACGAAATTTTATTACATGAATGACTACTTGACAATTGATATTTAACAGAAACAGTTTTACAGAAAAAAATAGTAACTCAATCTTAGGAATATTTTTTTACGTACAGTCAGCTTCATCAGTAAAATAAAAAGCTGCATCAAAAGAAAAATATATAAACCGACATAAAAACTTGCCAGTTTATTATAATATCGCTCTAAAAGGGTGACCATCAAAAGCTTCCGTCTGAGGCTAATACTATAGTAGTGAAAACACGCGATTGTTCCAAGATTACCCCTAATTGCTTAATCCAACAGACAGACTATAATAATAATGTTATTATTGGGCCTGCGGTGTCGTCCGCCCCTCTCTAAATGAGGGTAATCACGAGGTTACCAATAAACGGTTAAACAATTATAAAAAAGGATATGACTAGCATATTAACCACGGAATATTAACTTACATTGGTTTTCACCAATGAAGTTATTCCTGAGGAAATTTTAAGTACTTATACTCACAGTCGTACTTACTCGTATAAGAAATTCAATAATTACATCTAATAAATTAGATATTCGGTTGGTTGCTAGTATTATTAAAATAGGAACCTATAATTATACATTTGGTACCATTTGTTTCATCATGTCGCAAAAAAGATACGCTGGCTAAACGAGTATTTTATCTACACTACGAAAGGTTGATTATTGCATGACTAAAAGTCTATAAATAAAGCGTGCAGGAACCTTTATCTCAAACAAATTAGCCACTGCCAACCTATGGCATTAGCGTGATATTTAAATAAAGAATAAAATCGACATATGAATTATAACAATGTTGCCAACTGCAAATTAACGTAATTTTTGCGCACATTGACACCAACATAATTCATTTAATAACAAGAAACACACAATTAACGTACGTTTTCTTAGCAATTACAATTATTTATAAAATAAAATAAAATTGATGGTTGAAGTATATTGTCTCCTTTTTAGTCGGACTTGTTGCTTTGTACTTGCGAGTTGTTCAACCTACAATGTGCCAACAGCGATTAATAAATTCATATGAAAAAGGTTATTTAAATAATTGTGCTGTTGTTAATGAAGGAAAATAATTTATCCGTGGATATTCTCACGTGGAGGCATGTAATCAAGTTGGTACGACTGAGTTATTAAAACAAACTTGGCGTTCGATGAGGAATCCGTAAGGTAATTGACGGTGACATGAAAATAATAACGTCTTACTTAATACTGAGAACTTAATTAACTCGAGTAAATCATACATACCAATTAGGAAATGAAATTGGTTTCTTGTTATTCGGTTTTACTTCGTTTACTCAGAATGGAGGAAGATAATGCTCTATGTAACGGGAAGGTTTAGTCATTATTAAAAGTTAAAGTACTTATCTAGATGTCTTAGATAACATTCAAATCTTGTAGACCAATACTCTACTCGCATATAGGGGTACCTATTTAAATTTCCAACTTAATATTGTAGTGTTCTTTAATTCAGATGCTTATGCATATTTCAAACTCTAAGTACCTACTCACTGTAAATACAATATAAGTAAGGGCCTATTTCACTATCTTCAAGTAACGTTCCGAGTAGCTACTCACATGTTTTGTCTTTGTCACTTGATATAAAGTAAGAAAGAGACAGAACTAACTGTACTTAAAGGTCATGAAATAGGCCGTACTTCAATTATAGAATCATTGAAAGGTTGCCTTTACAAAAAAAAGCTTCACCGCAATGTTGCGTGTTAGTCCGACAAATTAATCCCTAAATTCGGGTAAATCTCCCAAAATTAGGGAGCTCATTAAAAGACATCTGTTGCGGTTTGTCCACCAAATCTTGTGGTTTATTTAGCTTAATAGTTCAAAATTGGTGAACAGTGTGTAATGTCGGCGACATCTCATTTCCTTTTCTTAATAACTTTATTAAAAGAAATTTGATTGGCTTTAAATTTTGGACGAAATGGTAGACTTAAATTGTTTCAACACGCGATGTCCAGCCTGACTAGCTGACAATAATAGTTTGTACCTGTACTTAATAATTGTTAGGAAAAAAGTTTTCGATAGAAATATGGAAGTAAGAGATCTAAGTAAGTATGTAGCAGCAGTAAGTAAGACGAGTAGCAACGCGAGTGACCCCTTTACACTATGCCACTGCCCACTTTCCTCGTCACTTTCCTGCTCACTGCAGCATAGTATAAACGAAGGGATAACAAATAACTATTACCCAACACTGGGAAAGTAATATTCAATTAAAGCAATACTTATAGATTAAATGTTATATTTTTATCAACCCATAAAACATTGCGTTTTAAGTGAACAAGTATATTTCATTGGAATAGTTTTCTCTACAAGTTTCTTTAGTGATTTGCATGCTAAGTGCGGATGTAAGGCGACGTAGATCTAGAAAATGGTATATTTCTAGTAGGTAACTAGGCTGCTAATGCTTTTACACGTACCTACCTACTTTGTACTTAGTTGATAATTATTTCATTTTAATCGTGTCAAGAATGTAGTTTAGTGAGAAATTTCAAGTTGCTTGTTTAAGAGAGTATAATAATTAAATGTAATGGTTTCAAAAAATTAATCAAATACTTACTTAAATGTTCATAAAGTAGGATTCGATTGATTTCAATTCAATGCAAAGTATACAATAAGTAAGTAAGTACTTAATTAGATATTGATTTAAAAATGGAACCCCTAAATTTTTATGAAGAATTTTTAAAAATATATCCAATATCTGTCATACGCTTCTTTATCTTAGTACATTAAATAATAAAGAAATAAATGGAAATAAAGTACATCCCTACAGTCCCTACATAACTACCTACATTAGTTTTTAGATCGCTGTGAAAGTAGTTATTAAATATAGACAAGACTTGGCAACCCTAAATAAAATGGGCAACTTAAAATAATTCAAAGGCCATGTAAAAATGATTGGCTTTACCTCGTTAACCAGATAATTTTATTATGCAAATTCAACATAAAGTGTTGCCAGGCTTAATAGTTTGAATTACCCACATAACCAGAGACAAGTTTTCAACGGGCGAGCGGGAAAATATTGGCGCTAAAAAATGGCGCCCAACGTATTTATACTGTATACTAAAGAACAGTAATCAAGGCGAACGGCGGTGTATCGGTTATGGACAACGGAATTTAATTAAGCTTCTGAATACCGCAGCGGGGCTCAGCTTTAATAAGTTTATGTAAAAATTGATAAGAACATAGAAAAGGTGTTGCTTTGAGAGGGTATACAAAAATATGTGTGTAAGTTAACTTAATTGTTTTGGCTGTACAAAATTTGATTTGCCTAGTTTAATTGTTATTTTTTATAATTATCCATATTTCAGCATAACCTGGAGTTTTGAATGGAGTTATTCTGGGTGGTGATGTAGTTCTCCAGAGCAAGGGAATTCGGTTATCCTGTAGGATAATGAGGATATAGACCTGTAGGAGCTTTAGTATTTTACCGTGACGCATACCTATAGGCGTTAGTTCTTTAGGTGAGGATCTAGTAACTAACTACCTGCTAGGTATATCCTTTAAAAGCTTTTTGCTCCACTAAACCTGCAATATCGGAGTATCCGTCGCGTGATCATTATTTCGCCACACATCCAAAGCTATGACAAACCTGTCGCATTAACTTTAATTAACTACAACCTAAGGACGTATGTAATAGCCAGCATTATTAAATTAATGATAATTTACCGCATTAAATCGAACAATTTGCTTTAACACCATTAGTTGGTACAAAAACACGATTTACATATAAAATTGTCCAGACCGCATGGAGGTCTTAATGTAACATAATATCTAGACTGCAAAAAGTTTCATTGTCATCAACTGTTATTGGTGATGTTTGATAACTCTTAAATATTGGTTTTGGTTGAGTTTAATCAAAATTTTCTTGTATAATAGTTATTAAAGGCTTGAGTTAATTTCAAAATATACGATAAAAGGAGGTAAAAATAAGAGTTTTAAATGAATTAGGGTGCCGCTGTGTGGAGAGACGCAATTTACTCGATTAAGTTGAGAAGCGGACGGTTTTCTGTGAATTTTTTAATTAAATTACGAGCCCAGATGTTGTAGTTGATTGGCAGCGTTTACTCTGCGACCTCTCCGCGCGCAGCTCTTGGTCGTTTTGTTTCATTGCAGTTAAACAACACTTGATTCATACTGCGGTTTTATTTATTTGTGTTCCCTATTTAAAACTTAGTGTATTGTTGCTTAAGGACCCAATCTTGCGCTGCCTAATGCCTGAATTGAAACATAATCCTAGTTGGTAAATGAAATTAAGTACCTATCTACTAAGTATTGTTCTCTCTTTGTTTATTTTTAACAGTGCAAAAGTCCATATTAGATATCCAAATGCTGAAATATCCTGTGGGATACTTGTTTTCCTATTTCGTTGTACAAATATATTAAGCAATTTACATTTAAACGCAAACATTATCGCCAAACAAATGACGCTCGGCCAAAGAAACTGCAAGTGTGCAATAAATTTGTCACTTGTGTGACATTGCCGGCGAAATGATAAAGACGTGCGCAAGCGTTTGTTTTATGACTACCATTCGGCTATAATTTTCAATTTTATCTCAAAATGCATAGAAAGTTATTATTTTGAACAAACATTAACTGAATTTACATACATTTAGTTGGAGTTTCGCTATAGTTTATGGATTAAAGGTTGAATTAAATTGTGGTGTAAACTGCAAATTAAAGGGTTGCGAGTTCAATACACGTGGGAGGTAGGTAGGTTTTTGGGTGACCTACATTTGTTAATTTCAAAACTTATTGGCTACAATCATAATGTTTTTATCATATTTTAATGTAGCTTAATAATAAGTAATTCTCTCTTCAGTATGTAACTAAATTAAACTACATTTTCGCCAGTCAACGTGTTAAGACTTTTATTAACAGACGAACCATTGAAAAGGTAATTTGTATTTAATGGTAGGTAATGTTCGCTTTAAGTGTAAGCAGTAAGCAATAACTATGAGAATAACCAGAACGGTTAACAATTTAAATGTTTTTGCTTCATACCAAACCAACGTAGGTATAATGCGGTTATTTTAATTTAATTCCATTACTAGACTTTACATAGGCGCAATTTAGAAGTAGCATGGTATCCCAATTACTTGTAATTTCTTGTATAACCTCAGCTTAAAGCAAAGTGGTCGTAAACCGTCTACTGTAGGAGCTGATAACTCACTGTGTTTGGACCATCGACTCGTGCAGGATAATGGAAGCCGCAATAACTTTTTATGAGTTCGTGTTAGTGGGATTGTACATTGTACTCTTGCTGGTTTGGGTTCGGTTATTGAGGAGGGTGAATGAATTTTTTGTTGTATATTTTCTACTTTGCTGAAAAAAAATCTTTTTTCAACACACTTGCTCATAAAGGGGCTCTTATTTGTGTAAAAACAGTTTGTTATAGTAAACTCTACTATAATATATTCTAATTTATATTAAAGAAAGAAAGAATTGTTTTCAAATAATTTCAATAGAAGTAAGAATTAATAAACATTTTCTTTATTAAACGCCTTTATCATAAGTAGTAAGTAAGTATGTAATTTTATGTAGTACCTACTTTAAATTACATAGTAAAGTGCCTTAATTTTGTTATATTATTAAAATACTTTTATATTATAATGTGTACAAGTCAGTACACTCAATTAAACTTTCATCATTTCTAGGAAACAATTTAAAAAGTCTATTATCTTTACCCTTTAATTTTTTCGTAATTTGCGAAGCAATTCCGTTCTATAAGTACTAAATTAACATTCAATTACTAAAACCTAAACCTGGACTGCCTTATTAATATCGAATATCGTTCTGGTTTACCGCCAAACTTTAACGCTAGACTATAAAAGCCTGTTATAAGCACATAACTATGTTTCAGTGAAGAAGAAACCCTCTTAATTCAGTTTTGGGACTACTTGATCTTACTCTAAATCTAAAACGTTGATATTAACTTCTTAATTCAAGACTAGACTAATGTTAGCCCCTAGCTAATTTTGTTAGTTCCAAAATATCAATTTTATTAAACAATTTTTAAATGGCCTTAAAATCGATTTAACTAAGTATTATATAAACTACTAGCTGTGCCCCGCGGTTTCACCCGCGTAGTACCCGTTCCCGGCAATTATTCGATTTTTTCTCACCTTTTAAACCTTCCCTAGACCTCCACGAACATTTCAAGACCAAGATAAGATAAATACGTTCAGCCGTTCTCGAGTTTTAGCAAGACTAACGAACAGCAATTGATTTTTATATATATAGACTAGCTGCGCCCCGCGGTTTCATACGCGTAGTTCCCGTTCCCGTTCCCGTAGGAATTTCGGGATAAAAAAATAGATGTTGGCCGATTCTCAGACCTACTGAATATGCTCACAAAATTTCATGAGAATCGGTCAAGCCGTTTCGGAGGAGTATGGCAACGAAAACTGTGACACGAGAATTTTATATATTAGAGATGATTAAACTAGGCTTAAACCCTTAACACCAATAACACCGAGAAAGTTTAAATTACAACACCTGCCTATGAACTGATCGTGTGAAATTAAAGTTTACCGATTCGATTCACTTATTCTTCAACGATGAAGCATTAATTTTGGCTTAGCCTTTGTAATGGTAGGTCATTTAGAAGTTAACCGTGTAATCGGTGCACCAACTAATGGTATGTTAGCAGATCGTAATTCATTATACTGTTTCGATTTAGCTGTGGTAAGTTGGGTGGAATGTTCTTTGACCTTTTAGTTTACAGTGTTGACTAAACGTTTTCTGGTTTCACACTGCACTTATTTTTCTACACTGTATTGCAAGAACACACCATCGACAGTCGTTAGGGGTATTTAGAGGCCTCAAAAGTCTAACATTTGGTTTAACCAAAAATTTCGTATAGCCCTCTGTGTTATGAAGGTCTGATGGCAGTCGCTTCACGTAAAATACTGACATTCCGCCAAATCTGGTTAAACTGAAAACCGACCCCAAATAGACATGGGATAAAGGTTCGGAAAAAATTGTAAGAACACAGGTAACTAAAAGAAAGTTTAGACTAAATAAGTAAATAAGTCTGTATTTTAGTTTGTTATGTGATCTTGTAGAGAGGTTGTAACTAACTAACTACCATTTATCTAATAGTTAAGCAACAGTATTAAAGTACACGTAACACACATTTTATTATTAAACGAAACGTACGTCATTGTTTACAATTAATATTTTTACGGAATATTTTCACGTACCTATAAGTCGAAACCCTCGACTAGTAAAATATTAATTGTAACACACATTGTCATTGCTTTAAACGGAAATCGAACCCGAAACCACCACATCATACAAGTTTATAACTAAGTCGTTCAAAGACTACTTTTTTTTTCAAATATTACGGAATATTTCTAACTTTCTACATGTACAAACCAAGCACTTATACTAAAAAATCAAATTAAAGCTTAAAATTAAATTGTTTTTTGTCCAAACTCGATGATAATAAGTTCTATATATCACTCAGTTGGATATAACTAGCTACTAGCATCACATCGCCGAAACAAAACTTGATTGAATTAAACATATTCATCATGTTAATGGGGTTCCGACCTTTACGATACACTGTGAGACGCCTATTCTGATCAGTCAGTTAAAATACTAGATGTGCCCTGTGGTTTGGCCTGTCTTGATATTAATTCTATAATTAAATTTAAAATTTAAAAACCCCCAACACAATTACATTCAAACCCCCATAACTTTTGAACAGGTCAACCGATTTTCATCAAACATGTCTAAGAACACTCGCACGTAAGTCTCCTTTAATACAAAAACTAAATTGAAATCGGTTCATCAGTTCGGGAGCTATGATGCCACAGACAGACAGATACACACACACACAGATACACACGTCAAACTTATAACACCCCTCTTTTTGCGTCGGGGGTTAAAAATAAGACCACTATCACCAAGCAAGAATGGTGAACAAAATGTTACGTTGCGGGTTCGACTCCAGTGTGGAGTAAATATTTTTCCGAACAAAGTAAGTTACGTTTGTTGTTGAATAAAAGCATGCAGCACAGCTAGAATTTTTATTATAACACGGTTAAATTATGTGTGGTATTCTAAAGTCCGGCCTGTAAGAGGCTACTGCAAAGGACGACCTGAGGCTACTGCAAAGGCTCTCAATGATGTCTTTATTTAAAGTATTTATTATTTGATTATACTGTGTTTATTACAACTTAATAAATAGATAATGTACATAAAAACACATTGTAAATCATTAAAATAACCTTACAAAACTCTAGAATAAGTTGATATGTTGGTAACACCGCTTACCGGTAGGGGTGCGCAAGCGCAGCACGATGCCATCCCGAATGATCCCGAACAACGACGAACGCCCATACACTAGAAAATGACCATTAATCGATTCGCAGGTGCAAATATCATAATTTTTTACTCAACAATAAACTTAATAAGCAGGTGCTTTTTTCGGCTTATTTTTTGCTAAAAGCGATGATGTCATTAAAAATTAATTTAAACCTATCATGGATTGGTTAATTATTGTTTTAAAGATGACGATCAAATTATTATTGATAATAAATCTCTTTGATTATAACGTTTTAATTATTTTTTGGAGATAGCGGTTTTATAGATGCTTGTTATAGGTAGGTTGCTGTAGGAAACCTATAATCAATTACAAAATAAGTTTCTAATAAGTTATTCTATGTTTAAAAGAAAACAAATACCGTGTGTATGTATGTTTGCGCATACTTAACTTTAGAACGGGGGTATTTATTTGGCTAATTTATGAATCCTGCTTATATTATAAAGCCGAATGTGAGTGTAGATATGGCAGTATGGAAGTGTGGATGTTTGTTCCTCTTTCACGAAAAACTACTGAATGGATTTTAATGAAATTTAGTACAGATTATTCCTCATACCTAGGAATAACACAGGACTTTTTATCTGTGCGTGAGTCTTGGAAAATTGTATTGAAAATTGAAAAATAGTGATAGATTTTTTGCAAACCAATTTTACCTTCTGTTATAATTACTACTGTACTATGCAGAAGTCAACCAACTAATCTCCACCTTCGACTTTATTCCCGGAATAAAATATACAGGCATTAGGCAAGTAACATCGTATGCACAGCTTATATATTTAGATGATTAAGGGCCGATTTTTCAATCGTCAGATAAAAGGCCGAATAACTATTCGAGAAATAAAGTTATTAGACTGTTTATCAGAGGAATAATTATTTTGAATTTTTCATTTAAAAATTATCTAGCGAATAGTTATCTATGATTATTTTGTTGCTGACTTCACACTAGCTAGTGCGAGCGAGATACATATATGCAATCTTATGTGCGTTAGACAAAGACAGAATTTAGTTTGATATTTTGACAATCTCAAAACTTTGACTTTGACAATCTCAAAATTCTTTCAATTGATTGAATTGAATTTTTCGTTTATTTGTTTTATTTTATCATTAATTAATGAAAGTAAATAATCTACGGTTTCCTTTTTTAATCGAAATCTCCTCCAAAATTCACTTTCATCCCATTTGCTAAAGTGATCGGGCCTCTCTTGTAAAACGCGGGTTTTCCGCTCAAGGTTTAAATAATAAAGAATTTCTCGTTCCTCTTCGATAGCCAAGTCGTCAATGGTTTCAAACACACCATCATGAAAAATCACTACCTAAACTTAAAATAAGTCGTCTTGCGTACGTTTCAGTTAAAACTAATGAAAACTATGAATGAAAATCCTAGTATTCGTAGTGTTCGCCGTCGATAACTGACAGATAAACCTCTATCTGGCCCACAAAGTAGCAGATAAGTTTATTCCTCAGATAGAGGCTTTATTCGTCAGTTAACTACTATCTGACTATTGAAAAATCAAGAATCCTGTTATCCATCGAATAAACGCTATCTGGTTGTTTATCTGACGATTGAAAAACCGGCCCTAAGTCATTATTAAAACAAGTTTGCCTGTTAAAAATATATAAGAAAACTAAGTTTTTTTCTTAATTGTTTACATAAATTAAAGTAATAATTAAATAAACTATTGATTATAATTATACATTTCCGTTAATTAACGATGCTTAAGTTATTAAATACTAGTTTACATACTTACATACTTTTGTACAATTTCCCACAATTACATTTTTAATTTGGGCCCCTATTGGGTGTTCTGCGATGTTTTAGTTAGACTTTTGTCAGCTCTTATTATGCGTAACGATTGTCTGTATATATGTCTAGCAGCGCCCCACGGCTTTACCGTCGTAGTTCCCGTTCCAGTGAGAATATGGGGATGAAATAAGTTATCCCACCAAAAACATTCTGTAAAAAAACTAGCCAAGTCTCGATTTAGCTGCTTGTTTAACTCTAAAAAGTAATGAAATCTAGACAGACTCGTGCCAAGTCTAAGGTTCCTTACTGCGATTTCTTTATTATTATAGTTAATGTTGTGTGACTTGGCCGTTGAACATTGTTTAAAAGGTTAGTAGTGGGTACATGTCAATTTTGTTTACACGTAATGTTATAACATTATTAAAATACGCAGCTTTATCAAGCCTACAATTGACTGGATATTGAATCAACATTTTTCAAGTGGCTATAATTAAGCAAATTTTCTATCGTCAATGGATAGGTTCTGGATTTTTAAAGATTGGTGCAATAGCGTCATGGAGCACCTAGTTTTGTACCCTTGTGTACATACATGTGTACCCTTCAACGGCCAAGTCACACAACATTAACTATAATAATAAAGAAATCGCAGTAAGGAACCTTAGACTTGGCACGAGTCTGTCTAGATTTCATTACTTTTTAGAGTTAAACAAGCAGCTCCATCGAGACTTGGCTAGTTTTTTTACAGAATGTTTTTGGTGGGATTTCATTTCTTTTTGTTAAAACTTGTTTATATTGATTTATTTTATTAGATTTTCTTATTTGACACACTTATTTTTTAGGAGTAGTATTATATTATTAAGCGCCCCGAGGTTTCACCCGCGTAGTTCCCGTTCGCGTTTCCGTGGGAATTTCGGGATAAAAAGTATCTATACATAAATAGTTTTAAGCTACCTCCCCACAAATTGTCAGCCAAATCAGTTCAGCTGTTCTAGAATTATAATTCCCGTTCCCATTCCCGTGGGAATTTCGGGATTAAAAGTATTCTATGTGCTTCTCCTGGTTCTAAGCTACCTCCCCACTAATTTTCAGCCAAATCAGTTCAGCCGTTCTTGAGTAATAAATTCCCGTTTCCATTCCCGTGGGAATTTCGGGATTAAAAGTATTCTATGTGCTTCTCCTGGTTCTAAGCTACCTCCCCACCAATTTTCAGCCAAATCAATTCAGCCGTTCTTGATTTTTAAATTCCCGTTCCCAATCCCGTGGGAATTTCGGGATTAAAAGTATCCTATGTCCTTTTCCTGGTTTTAAGCTACCTCCCCACCAATTTTCAGCCAAAACAATTCGGCCGTTCTTGATTTTTAAATTCCCGTTCCCAATCCCGTGGGAATTTCGGGATTAAAAGTATCCTATATCCTTTTCCTGGTTTTAAGCTACCTCCCCACCAATTTTCAGCCAAATCAATTCAGCAGTTCTTGATTTTTTAATTCCCGTTCCCAATCCCGTGGGAATTTCGGGATTAAAAGTATCCTATGTCCTTTTTCTGGTTTTAAGCTACCTCCCCACCAATTTTCAGCCAAATCAGTTCAGCCGTTCTTGAGTTACAATTCCCGTTCCCATTCCCGTATAATTCCCGTTCCCGTTCGATTATCCTAGTTTTTATAGTTTTCCCTTTATGTGGCCATTAAACCCTAACTCTGTACCAAATTTCAGCTCTCTAGGTTCATGGGAAGTACTAGTTCTATTTTGATGATCATGAGTGAGTGAGTGAGTGAGTGAGTGTCTAAAATGCGAAACTTTGCTTTCGCTTAACTTGGGAACTAAATGACCTACAGACTTGAAATTTTATTTTAAGTATGTGTTTGTATAGCTTACTGGATGACGAAAATTTCAGCGTTCTGGGCTTATCCAGAGGTTGTCAAATAGGGGCCTGAAAATGCGGCGAAAGGGTTCCTGTAAAGGATGGTACGGCAGTGTTTGCTTCGCGCTCGACTTGGCGGGGGGCACTGCCGTGCCCCCAGATTTATAGCCTTTAATAGCCTTCCTCGATAAATGGGCTAATTTTTCTAATCGGACCAGTTGTTCCTGAGATTAGCGCGTTCAACCAAACAAATTCTTTAGCTTTATATATTAGTGTAGAAGTATAGATAAATTCATACACAGACAGGGATGGCTCGCATAAATACTTACTTCTTCTTCTTCGTGTCCATTGACAAGACTTTTAACAATTAATTTTAGATATAAGAACACCAATGCGTAGCCACCTCGATGGCGTAAATAAATACTTACTTCGTACGAGAACCGAACCAACCCCAACGAAAGCAACCCCAAGCAGTCCACCAACAACCACTCGCCATTACACAAAGGAAGTATACTTAGTTCTTTCCAATCTCTCTCACAAAAAATCAACTAATTCATATTCAAAAGTATGATATTAATCAATGTTTGTGAACAAGCTCCAACACCCGAAGGCTAAATCAATTTCTCCGAACATAATAATGAGACCAGTCGGGAGGCAAACTAAAACTATGATATATATCATTCACAAGATAAATTGTAACAAATTACTTGTTTTTTTTCCTTACATATGTCGGCATCAAATCTGTAAATGTAAATAAGGCATTTGATTTAATAATACCGATTCTATTTGAAGATATGTTTGAAAGTAATCAATTTGATTTTGTTCATTTGAATATACGAAGTTTATCATATTTTATTGACGTGCTTAATCTTAATTTATTCTAGCATCACAGCCACTAAAAAAGTTTGGCTGTACCGTGGCTGCGCGGGCGCCACTTTTTGTTGCGTATCGGTAATAAATAGTTGTAGTTTTAATGTGATTTGAAAATTTTGATTGGTTTCTTTGACTGGTTTTATTAAGTTTTGATTTTGGATATATTTATTTTAGTAGTATCGTATTTTGGTTAGTTATTTTGGTAAAGCCATAAGTTTGGTGGAACTGGGATGGTTCAAATAATTCAAGCATCACGCACAAAGGACCCAAACTTTAGTCGCCTTATTTGCGTTGAATTTTTAGTCTGGTTTAGCACTAAATCAGGTTTTACAATCAATTTTGAATTCTGTCAAAGTGACAGATTTGACTGACAAGGTGTCAAATGTTTACCAGGTTTTGTTAAACCAGACTAAAAATGCAACGCAAATAAGGCCGTAGAAGTCCAATGCGGGAAACTTCCCACTTAGAAGTTACAGGTTGGTAATGCCTCTGATAGCTGTACTGTATCCCTCGGTTTTACCCACGTTGATATTCAAACCTTCTTAGTCTATTACTCTTTCTGTTAGTGAAAACAGTATCATAATTGCGTGATTTAAAAAAATCTGTGGAGTACCAGATTTTTGTATCATAAATTATAATTCGAAAATGTATTAAGTATTTTATTTTAAGTTTTCTTTTGCAAGTTCTTTCGTATAGACTAGTAAGCGCATCTTTGTGTACTTACGCCAGGAAGATGCGCTTACTGACTGAATAAATTATTTTAAAGTATTTTAATACTATATATGGTATTAATTGAGCAACTAATTCGATTCCTATAATTGAAGACCACCCTCGTCGAGTAGGCCGTGCTATGTCTACCAACCGACTGCAACTATTTAGGGCATGTTCACAACAAATGTTTCAATTCCGAGAGACGCATTTTTCAACATCGACCAATTACAAAATAAGTGACATTTTCTCATGTGGCAATACAGAACTGTATCGCTGTCTGTACAGCGTTTTACGTGATTGGAATCTTATTATACCTATCTATACTTATAATACAAGTATATACTAGCTATTACATCGATTGGAGAGCGTTAATCTTATAAAAAGTGGCCAAAAAATGTGTCACAATAGAAAGAAAAAATTCAAAATGGCCAGTTGAGCTCCGAAAGGATCATTTCTGTCAGTCACAGAGGGGTCTTAGCGAAATAAAGTTTACGATACCTCAAAACTCTGGTGATATCAGTGCAGTGAGTTCAATTTTGGTATAATAGGATAATTAGGGTGTATGTATGTATGGTACTTATTGCATGTTGATTTTAAACCACACCTATGAACCCCGGGACCTCAGTCTTGGTATGCAGGTGCAAATCACTGGACAGTAGACCGCGCTAGGACCAAGATCCACACTTATAGTATGTATTTGATGAAAGCATTTAAGCTAACAATGTAAAAGCACTACATAAGATACTTTTTAACACAAAATTCCCACGCTAACAAAAAAAACCGGTCAGCAAAACCGCGGGGCACGGCTAGTGCAACATAAAAGTTATTTGTTACAGATTTCTACTCGTGCCCCGAGCAACACTAACAGTAATGAGTTTACTGGAAAATTATACTACACAATTAGTAGTTTCGAGTATTAACGGACATTAATATGCTATGCCGAGCCCCGAGCCAGTGTCAATCCGACCAATTACTACTTGGTCTTCCTACGTACGAGCTCCCCTCGTAAACGTTTATATTGTCATGTTTTAGAAAGGTCTCGTTATAATGGACGAGTGTGCTCTATACCCTATTCATTTGCGTTGTTAAAATGATTGACACATTCAATTAGTGAAGTGACCGACGGACCTCCCAGCTTGGTTCTAAGCTGTAAACTGCGCCAATTTAAGCTGACCTTTTTAGTTGTTAGTGTTTGCTGTTTTCTGGTCTAGTTTTGGTAGTTTATGAGGGGGTGGGGAAGGTCTATTTTCGCTGGTTATAGGGTGAAGGTAGGGTTATCGCATTGTCTTGTGGTTTAACTGTTGTTTTCTGCAATTAGCGTTGGTTCGTAGCGTGTCTTTGATTTAATGGGCCTTTCAGCGTTTACGTTGTTGATGAGTGAGTGATTTGTTTGGAAGTGAAATGGAATTCAGGATATGTTTGAATTAACGGGGTTCAGGTACAATAATTGGGCTTGCTTGTGTACTGTTTATTAAGCTTACCGAAAGTAAAACCATGATTAGATAAAAACAGTGAAACAATGTATCTTTCTAATCTAGGTAAGTATCTAATATCTAACTAGCTGGTGCTCACAGTTTAACACTTATCAAAAGGTCCTCACGAAATGTTAGGGTAAGGGTATCATTACCCATTCTTGAAGACTTTTCATCCTAAAATTCCCAATCAGCAGCAACTCACCTGAGAAAGTACTAAAAAACTGATTACATAGTTCCTTCATAAAGTAATTTCCAACAAATAAAATATTATTATTATAGTATAAATAGACTAATTGTACGGATAGAGACATCAGAAACGCATTTAAATGTACATCTCAATGATGCCAACATTTTTTATATTCGATTTATTTTCACAAAGACTCCGTGGTGTGAGCAATTCAAAGAATCATTTCAAGAGCAGTAATAAAGTCGTATCGCATTATATTGGTTGTTATTATGTAGTTTTTATATGCTGTTTCAATTATTATTCGTAATAAGAAAGGGTAAAATTGCCGACAGTCTTGGAGTAAGAATTGGAGAGTGGACACTTCGGACTGACGTTGCCGCGTTGTAGGTATTCTGCCTAATACATTTGTCATATTCTTAATTTATTGTAATAAAAAAGCTATTAGTTACCGCTTCTTTAGATTTTATAAAATGTAGACGCTCCCGCTATCTCTGTATCTATTTTAAAATACGCAACGCATTATTATGCATAGGCGGGGTACAGCTAGTATCAAATCATCAAAAAATCTAATATATAAAATTCTCGTGTCACAGTTTTCGTTGCCATACTCCTCCGAAACGGCTTGACCGATTCTCATGAAATTTTGTGAGCATATTCAGTAGGTCTGAGAATCGGCCAACATTTATTTTTCATCCCGAAATTCCTACGGGAACGGAAACGGGAACTACGCGTGTGAAACCGCGGGGCGCAGGTAGTAAATTATAAAGAACCACGGCAAGAAACAATATCTGAAAATCTACGGCAAATTGACACCTGTGCAAATCCGGAACTGCCCATTAAAGTACATCATATTCATCAGCTTATATTTTGTCCCCACCGAGGAACTCAAGCCTTCCCTGGATTAAGCTCACATCATGCTTAATTAGGTCTTATTTGACCACGCTAGCCGAGCGCGAGGAATGGTCGAATAATACCAAATCTTCTCTACAACTATTAACCTAATCTATGCCAATCTGTGTGACGTCGGTGGCTCTCGAGCATCACAGCAGGGGTAGATTGAGCCCGCATGACACCACACAAACATCGTATCAATACCACCATTATATGAAGACCTTTTACAGTTATAATAACATAATTAAAGTTATTTTTAAGTTGGAGTAGGTATTAATAAAAAGTACTTACATAGAAGTTGTAAATGCTTAATATTATCTACTCTTGGTGGTATAAAAACTGTAAGTACATATTAATTTAATACTAATTTTGCACAAGTGGGAACTTTGTTGCTTAAGCAATTCAAAATTTCAAGATAATTCCAAGGGTATGTAATGACACCCAAGTTAGCAGAGTGGACGCCATGCCGGACTGCCAAGCAAAGGGCTGCAGGTTTGTTTCCTGGTAAATATTTGTGTGACCCAGAAACAAAGTTTGTGATGTAGTGTTTCCATATCTAGCAAGAAATTGAAGTGGGAAAACATGGGGGAAAAACCATAGAATAAGGATCACGACCAAGGTTCTCTCTATATTATCAAAAACCCTTGGGAAAACCATAACATTAAACTTAAACACTATTCAAAAATGTTTAATACTACGGTTTTATAGTACTAAAGAGTTTCAATGTTATCTATTAACAAAGGCAATAAAGGTTTAAGGTTTTTTTTTTCTAAGGTTTTATACCTAAGTTTATGAAAGAGTTTTATTACAAAAAAGGTTTTAGCTGTCACCAACAAAGTATTTATATTTTTTATACAAGTAGCTGTTCACGTATCCACCTGTAATTTTATTGTTGTAAGTACCCTTACTCTCCCAGGCTACACAACGGGTTATCAATCAATCAACATACAACTAACAATTACGAGATAACACTTTAAACAGCAAAACATTTATTTACTCTTTAATTACTAACTTAAGTAATAAATGAATTATGTACAATTTAAAATTGATTTCATCGGTAAGCTTGCCAATTTGTAATCTAGTAAAATTATAGAGTTGGGTTTATTAATTTAAGTGTGTTTATTTACGTAAATAATTTAGTTTAAGGTGAAGGAAATCATCGTGAGGAAACCTGCACACACCTGGGTAGAAATTCTAAGGTTGTGTGTGAAGTCGACCAACCCGCACATGGCCAGCGTGGTTGACTAAGGGCAACCTACCCTAATTCAGGGTAGGCTCGTGCTGGTGGGGGACCTGTTTTACGTGTGCCCTTCCATTTTATGGATAAGTATGTAATTCTAATGCAAGATTTTAAAGGTTATCTAATGATAACCCATTTACTGAGGAAGACAGCCATAAGTTTGAAACCACTACTGTTTCAAATCCTAAATCCCCTAAAACATAATTCTTAAACTTTTAATCATTAAGAACATCACACACAAAGAGCGGAAGTGAAAGCGATGCGATATCGGAATAGAAACCTCTCTCAATACGTTTTTGCCAAGCTTTTTGTTTGAAATAGTTTATCCTAAGAGTTTATCTAATGTTTAAGAATATTTATTTGTGGTTTGCACATCGGTGCTGAGCAGAAGAGTGTTATTTACCAAAGACAAAAAAGATTTTTTAGATTTCTCCTTGAATTTTATCTATTTGGCATTTGGCTATTCGCACTGTCAAGTTGATGAACAATTTTTCGACCGAGTCTTTTCAAAGTTTATAATTTGCAATATCTTATTTATTAATTCCTCTGTTTTCAACTTGATATTGCCCAAATTAATACTTACTATATTGTGTTGAAAAAAGGTACATTTTTGTATGGATATTACTGGAAAGTTGATATTTTTGGTACATCCACCTTTTCTGTATGACTGCCGTCAGAAGGAGAACAAAAATGATATAAAACCGGATCCAGCATGGATACAACTTTCAAAGAAAATAAATACTAGCCGTAAGTATACTCATATGTGATGGCGATATGTTCCATGCCGATTTTGGCAACGATGATGATTGTCTTCTGTTTGCAGAGGCATTTTGAATATTCATTTCTTATTTTTTACCTAGATATTAAAATCTCTGTAAGTATATAAAAATGAATACCTATTTCCCATGGTCACGGCATCGACAGTGAACGACTGGACTGATTGACTTAAAATTTGGTACAATTGGGTAGCTTATGATTTGAAATTATGCGGGTAAAACTGCGAGGCATAGCTAGTAAGTTTATAATTTTCGTTTCTTCTCATTGTGTATTGATCCCCTAAACTATTTGTTACAGGTACTATAATAAAAAAAAAGTGGAAAACACTTAAAGATGGATATAGCAAGTATAAAAAAGTTAATAAGAACGCTGCAGGCCAAAAAAAACCTTGTGAAAAATGGTTCTGGTGTTCATACTTGAACTTTTTAGACGGAGCTGTACAAATGAAGTCTACTACATTTAAAGTAGTTCCAACTTCTGAAACGGTAAACAACGCTGATGATGGAATTCAAAATACAAAAAAGAAAATGACTAACCCCCTCTATGCACCTTTATTTAAAACTATACCTCTTAACAATCAGCCGAAAGAAGAATGCCATTTGACATCTATAGAGAAGCTTCTAGAAGCAACTTTAGCTACAACGCCCAAGATTTTCCGGCAGAAGCCACTCAAGAACCATAGTGATGTTCTCATTGATCGAGTGCTGAGTTATATCGAGAACAAGAAAAAGAATGATTCAATTGATACATTGTTCGCTAGCTATGCGAAGAGTTTTAAAAATATGAAACCAGCTACTCAAGCGCATTTGAAAGTTAAGTTAGCAAAGGTTTTTGCTAATGCTGAACTTAAAGACTTGCAGGTAGAAAGCCAGGGTCAAGGATCGGTGTTTTCTGTGTCTAGTGACACTGATACTTCAGTCCTTGAGGAGATTGATAAACGGTACCCATTGAATAATCTTTGGAAATAAACCACAGATCTTCTAACTCCCTATGCATATTCTGTTATATGTATTTGTGTGTATATTTCTGGCAATATGAATAAAATTGTTGGTTATTGTTTGAAAAATAATATGATGTTAATAATTTTTGTATTCTCAGTCTGGTTCTAAAAATCCAGCCATTAGTCAAATAAAATATTATAAAACGCAAAAGTGTTATGTTATTATGAAAAAAAAAAACAACCGATTACAAGTGTACTTTTTAAACTTTCGCGATCGGAATTCATTGTTGTTGATTTAATAATTATGTTATACGCGAATAAGACCTGGTAATCATGCAAACAACGACTACAAGTGGTCACCAAACATCAAAAACATTAGAAGACTTTTAGTTTACTAGACTATGGTAAAATAACGCTCACAACTTATACGCCTTCGCTTCGCATCCACTCTCTGTACGTGGTGATCTTTATGTTATCACCACGATTGCCCAATGCGTGAGTTTCAATCCCAAGCCATGTTTCTTTACAAATACGAATCGTTCAGTTGAACTTGAGACTTCACCTGGTACACAATTCACAATACTGCCAAAACGTTTGTTTATAACTGACTAGCGGCGCCCCGCGGTTTCACCTGCGTAGTCCCCGTTCCCGTAAGAATATGGGGATAAAATTATGCTAAAAACCTTCCCACTGAATCACTCTATCTATTCAAACAAACCGCATCAAAATCCGTCGCGTAGTTTTAAAGATCTAAGCATACATAGAGACAGAGAACGCGACTTTGTTTTATACTATGTAGTGAAGTGTAAAGAACATCAACGATTATCCCAAACATTATTTAGTTCTAATAGAATCGTGAATACCTCGTACATTTCATAACAAACGAATGTCAGTATGTACGTATGTAAACCAAATAACTGGTTGTATGGTTGTATGAACACCCCATTACCTCTCTCGGTCAGTTAAAACCAATTTAGCTGACATTTAAATAATTCTTGCGAACCGACCACTTGTAATGACCGTTTATTTAATGCTACCATAATACAATTAACTTCGTGTTGCCGAACTGAGTCAATGTTCAATAACACTAGCTTTGTTTTACAGGTTTACTTGAAGTACGTTTTGTTTTCTGTAGTCTGTTGAAAGGCTTTAGGTAAGATTAGTGCGTAGTTATTAAAATTTCGAATGTGACTACTAGCTCTGTTTTTCAGCTTTACTTGTATTGTAGGTAAGTTCTGTTTTGTTTGTTTGGTGTATGATATAGTCAGAAAAAGTAATAACGAGATCATCCTGCCTAGCATGGCTGTGTGTGATAAATGATATAGACACCACGAAATAATATCGATTTCGCGAGCATGATCAAATGAATATGGCGTAGTACGATTTGATAAAATTAAATATGGCGGGTATTTTTATCAAATTTTGACTGTTGGATGTCAATAAATCGCTGTATCTATCGCGTTTTCGAAGTCATAAAAAGTTTATCTGATAATAAATAATTTTGACTTATTCTGACAGAAGAGAGGCTTTCTTAAATGCTATTCTATGTAATTTTTAATTCGACATTCCCAAGGAATTCATTCTTACAACTTTACTAGAAATTAAAAAGACAAAAAAAAAAATTAAAAAACCCCAACACAATTACTTTCAAACCCCCATAACTTTTAAACGGGTCAACCGATTTTCATCAAACATGTCTAAGAACACTCGCACGTAAGTCCCCTTTAATACAAAAAAGAAACTAAATTAAAATCGGTTCATCCGTTCGGGAGCTATGATGCCACAGACAGACAGATACACACACACACACACACATATACACATACACACACACACAGACACGTCAAACTTATCCCCTCTTTTTGCGTCGGGGGTTAAAAAGGAAAGTGAAGAAATGGTATATAATTTCATGAATAAATATATCACATACAGACATACTTTTGTATTAAAATATTAGTAAACACAGAGTGAGAGAAGTAATATAAACTAGTTGTACGCACTTGGTATCTTTGGACATAATTTTCTACATGATTTTCTTAGTAATTGTTAAGTCATGAAGGGTAATTTTTATAATAATATCTTGTTAAATAACATAGCAATTACTTATATTGATATTAATAAGAATGGTCATCAAATATACCACAAATATGATTGTTATATTTAATTTCTTTATTAGAAAGTGCATGAAGGCGATTTTGTGTTGAGAAATGCAGTGATCGTGATTCTTTTGAGAAAATCTTTGAATATTATTTGAGCGTTTGTTATAGATTACTTACTATGAAAGTGTATCTTATAATTCAGTGATTAAATATCTGTTCGTTGTGCGGAGTGATGCCTGAACTGTGTCGGACAGCCAAAGTTGCGGCTTTGATTTCACATGCGCTCTATGTGATCTCCGCTCGAGCTCGCCCTAATAAAAGAGGAATAATAACGGTATAGTTAATCCACGTTTCATTTAATTAACACATAATAATAACTTGGCCAGCGTGGTTGGCTAAGACCTAATCACTCTAATTCAGGGTAGGTTCGTGCCCCTCGGTGGGGATATTATATGAGCTGATGATGATGATGAAAAATAAAATAAATAAATAAGAGAGAAAACATAAATGTGCGTGTTTGAAGGAATGTGTGTATTTAGTTTGTGAAGACCTAAATACAGGACTTTATTAAGATGATAGAGAAATTGATTAATTAATACGACTATCGTAGACCAAAACTAAGCCATCACCCATTGCTGAAACACAACCCAAACAAACTACCGTGATCACTAGACTATAATCACAAAACACACCCTATAATCATCAAGTAAGACTGTAAGAATTGAAGAGCAAACACTAAAATTACACACAACAATTGTTCAAGACAGTGACACGCAAAACTACAATGTAGCACAAAATTAAAAAACCAAATAAATTCAGCGTCAATTACTGTTGCACATTAGCAACGAAATTGAGTATCTACTAATTATGGTGGCGGTGTATGTATTATGAGGGGTAATTACCGGGTGGCTTCGAAATCCGGTAGTTAATTATCCTAAATTGTTTAATGGGTACGAGAGGTTGCGAATGGTAATCGCTCGCCTCGGGCGCACAGTCCTTCATCCGAGGCGCAGTTGACTTTGATGGGATACTTTTATTTTTAGAAGTTCTTCTTATAGACGGCAAGGTCGTCTATCTAGGTATATTTTGAATTAGTGCAGATTTAACTGACTTTAAATAAATGTGGGTTTTTGGTGGTGGTTGGAAGTGTTGCAACTTTGGTACCTATTGAAATATAACAGAATTTTTCACTAAGAGAATACCAAAATGACAACAAATGACAAAAATATGACCATAATGTTGATATTAAAATACATTTGAGTAGCATTATCACAGCTTAATAGTTTAGAGAATCGGGGCATGGACAGGACATGTGAAAGTTTGGAAGGATGTTGGGTTTAGAATAAATTTATACATTATTTAAAACCAGACCAGATATAACATATTGAATACTTTCATCTTAAAACAAGTCGTGTTAAACCGAACGGTATACTTAATTTTAAACGGCTATATGATATTTTGTGGCTAGGTGGAGCGATGATCTACGCAGGGTAGCCGGGGGAGAGTGGATGCGACGTGCCGCCGACAGGGCACATTGGCGCGAATTGGGAGAGCCTATGTCCAACAGTGGACTAATACAGGCTGTTGATGATGTGATATTTTAACTCACTAACCTTTTAACTAACAACTTTCTCGCTCAACCATGGACAAAATTAGCTCTATTACTCTAAACACTAATCGAAAGACACCCGATGAAATTGTTAAACGGTACGTAAATCAAAATATGAGGTCCGATGAGTAATTACGTGTAGCGAACGCTATCAAGGGGCTTATAGCGATCGAATTACTGATCATTTAATACGAGTCAATTTGCATGATTGAAGTACCTGTTACCTACCTGTTACGATATGGTGACAGGACCGATGGGTTTTAATAGGTATCGGAGTATTTATGATATTATTTATGGGATATTTATTAGGTTTAAGGTATTAGGGCCTTGTAAGGATGTGTTATTTAAGATATTTCTAACAACTACATTTATAAGCCAACTACTGTTCGTTTTGGGTTATTGATACCTGTCATAATTAAATGTGGTTCGCTTTTTCTACAGTAAAATTTCTTATTCCGGGGAAATTTTGAAATAAAAAGTACTCCATGGGTTGATGGGCATAACGAACCGTCTCTATACCAAATTTCAAAGAAATACCTTCAGCTGTTTTGGTTCAAAAGATAAATTAAATCATTAAACATCCTTCAAATTCGCAATACAGAAGTTTATATTACCTGTATACTCAAAATACTCTTCGTTACATAACACAATCAATTTCACACGGAACGCTAATCTGTCTGCTATCAATACATGTAATAAGTTAATAATTGGTTGAATCCAACACTGCCTGAGGCGCAATCTCTTCGCAGTACGATTGGCAACCTCAGTGATTACATACTTACAATCGAACTCTGATTAATTGGTGGCCACGTTGTTACGAATAGGTTCTCGTACTTACTTTGAAGGGTTCTGTTTTAATTTTAAGTAAAAGGTCGGGCATCCTTTAAAACTTGAAATATTGGTTTGAAAAGTTTTTTATTTTTGTTAGTCTCTCAAGTTTAGAACGCGAGAGTTAAGCTAAGTTAGCTCTGTAATCGGTTTTTGCGTGGTTTGATTAGGTTACTAATTGGTTCTTACTTCCATCCCTACTATTCCTACTTAATATTATAAATGCGAAAATAACTCTGTCTGTCTGTCTGTCTGTTACCTTTTCACGGCTAAACTACTGAACCGATTGACTTGAAATTTGGTACAGGGGTAGCTTATGTTCCGGGGAAGAACATAGGCTATGTTATATCCCGAAATTCCCACGGGATTGGGAACTACGCGGGTGAAAATTCGGGGCACAGATAGAAGTTACAATAATTAAAAAGATGGTGAGAACATAGGAGAAGCTAAAGTAAATAAGTACTTACTTATGCTAAAAGTACTAAAAGTACTTACTTTTTTTTCTCTTCTAACAAGGCACCGATACATCTGTCTTATTAAAATTGAATTGACAAATCCTATTATCCAATTCTATTAGTGATATTAATTTATTCCCAAAAAAACCTCTTCTCTGGATATAAATTTTGGCGTTAATTATATCGTGTAGTCGGCGAGACAAACGGATCAAGCGCAGCGGCGCGTGTTGATTTTCAGTTTATTTCATTAGATCCGCGCAGCGGGACGCGCAGGGAATCATGCGCTTGCGCATGTACCCATTATTTTTGTTGGGAATGGGATTTAGGAATTGGGATTTTGAACGGTCATGTATGAGTGGGTTTTTTAGGAATTATTTTTTGGTGTAAATGGCCTTGGGAATTACGAATGTTATGGTTTAATTTTAAGGTTATATATATTAGTAGGTATTGAGAAATAATTACTTTGGTATCTAAGTATGCTGCAATGTTGTTCGAGTATGTTTTTTTAACTTACCTTAACTTTTGCAATTTCTTACGCAAAATGTTAAGTCTGGGTGTGTGTGTGAATGAGTGTATGCGTAGTTTCTGATACCCTAGATACAAGCTTCGAGCTTAATTAGGGGTCAGTTACTATAAAGAGATGAGGTAGTGAATGATTATGTTATGTTATGTTATAAAACTTTGAATATGGATCACGAGTCACGACACGAGACTCTCTGGGCTCTGACATAAAAATAAAGTCCTGTCAAAACCATGGCCACCCCACAAAACGCCATAAGGTTCACCTGCCTTTAAAAATTGTAAAATATAGCATTTTTAATGAACAAACCTTTTCAATTTTCTGTTTTATTACTATTATCGGCGTGACATCGGCCCTAATCAGACCTCTTTGCTCAGTCCATAAAGACCTTTTTTGTTTATATTAAAGTATTATTTATCGACACACATGATTACCTTTCTTTTTTAATTTTAAAATTATAAAAGCTTGAGAAAATATTTGTTAATTGAATATTTTTGAACGTTTATTGCGAGGTATTATGGCTTTAATAAAGCCGGTTCAGTTTTTAAATTGGATAGTTTATGTAGATTTGTTTTAGATGTGATTTTGTGTGAGGACCGCTGAGATGAGATTTGGGGTATCCTTGGTAGTATTGTAAATGTGAAAGTAAGTTTGTGTTGTAACTTTCGTCTTTATAATATTTTTGGGATCTGATATACTTTCGAAGGACAGGAGTTTTTCAGAGATGTCTAATTCACGTCAGCCGTAAATTGCCTTCCACTATCTACCGATCACACGTGTTCTGCATTCAACGACTGTCCACGTCCCTTATTAGGGTGTATGTCCACCTAGTTAGGGGTTGACCTAGTAGTTTAGTTGAAAATTAAACAAGCCTTTTTAACTGGTTTTAATTGTTTAGTCTAGTTGACTATGGTAAATGGTATTGATTGATTTTCATTTGTCCAACAATATATAAAACAAGCTTTTCTACTCAGTTCAGTTGACTAAACGGGACGTCATATATACTTAACTAAAATTTAAAGTTGACTAAAAAGACCTAAGGCCTATATAACGACCTTCAAGTAAAGTTACTCTCCAAGTAAAGTTAGTTTTGTCTCTTTCTTACTTAATATCAAGTGACAAAGACAAAACTTGTGAGTAGCTACTCGGTTTACTTGAAGATGGTTAAATAGGCCCCTAGTCTTAAGTTGTGGTCATAATTGACTTTGATTTACACGAACACTGCACATTGATAATCCGAAACGTCAGAAAATGTAAAACAAAATATAACCACGACAAAAATTCTTTACAAGTTTTATTTCAACTTATGGTCACATGACCATCTAATGGCGAACAGTTGACGACTTCATAAAGTATTTTCTCAGCAATAACGATACATAGCTAACAGCTTTTTTGCACTTTCCTCTGCACGTGTAATTACGTTTGGACTAAGCAGAAGGAAATTGTGTGTTAGTTCTTATGTATGTAAATAGTTTTGTATGTATATTATTATGTAGAAGTTGTGTCTCTTGGTTTTACCTGTCTTAAGCGCAAAAGGGATTGATACCAATGTGCAGTTTGTGACTGTGGGTTGTTCGACTTCCATAATATTAGAAAAACTATAGACTTGTGTTTATGTTTTAACTCAAACTCTACTGGCCTGATTCACAAAGTTCTTTCACTCACATACATCATCTCTCTTTTCCGAACCTTTATCCCATGTCTATTTTGGGGTCGGTTTTCAGTTTAACCAGATTTGGCGGAATGTCAGTATTTTACGTGAAGCGACTGCCATCAGACCTTCACAACCCAGAGGGTTATACGACATTTTTGGTTAAACTGACTGTTAGACTTTTGAGGGCTCTAACTACCCGTAACGACTGTCGATGATGTTAGTACGACAACCGGGACCGACGGCTTTACGTGCCCTCCGAAGCACGGAAACGCTCATGAAATTAAAAGTCATTTTTTAGTAATGACCCATCACAGTCATGACGGTGCCAGACGTTGCTTAACCGCACGGATCACAAGTGATCCGCGGGTAGCACTGGGCCATGAGCGCTTCACTCACATACATCATCACTGAGTAAAATTAGGCTATAATTTTCCCTAATTTGTCTACGGGAACGCGTGTAGAACACAGAGCTTGTTTATAAGGTAGTAGAAATTTGTACCATTCTGAGTGGATATCGCCTGCCAAATAATAGGATGAAAAAATTAAGCTATTCCAATTTGAATTGCAAAGTAGTCAGAGAAATTAGGCACAGCGCAATACGCCATCCCAGTGAGCCTTTACTCAAAACCAAAGAAATCTTACTAACTTTTAAGTAGTTTAATTTCATTGATATCTATATCAACTCTAATAATATATATTTCACAATATTTTGTGCACAACCCTATAATTTTGGCACACGTTCGTATTAAGTAAAGTCTGAGCGGTTCGATAGAACTGGAGATGGTATTTGACTCCCGCTGGGTGCGTATACTAACTTTGGATAGGGTTGTCATGTGAGAGACAAAAGGAAAAGACGGTTATTCAACATTTATTAAAAGTTTAAGATTTGGTTTAACCAAAAAATGAGTAATTCAGCAAGTTTAACATTTGGTTTTAACCAAAAAGTGTCGTATCGACTTTCGGTGTAGACTTGCAGACCAAGAGCTTAACTAAGTTAGTTTAGCATAATTAGACTAAGTAGAAAAAGAACTAGCTAAGCAAATGCTTAAAATCCATTAAGTAGGTAATCTTATATTGTATTCAAATTAAATAATGATGTGAGTAAAATAAAATTCTTCCGTTTTCATATTGATTTGATCTTATAGCTTAGATAATATACTATTTGGAAAATATATAAATTAAAAACAAAATACAATTTCAACTGAATAAAACCGTCCTGACACAACCCTGACCTCCAGCTGCGAAGAATCATTAATTAGTCCAAGAGCTGCCCCTAAAAGGGAAAGGTCGATATAATTTGAAGCTCATAATTGGTTGTTACAACAAAAATACAGAAACGTATTTAAATGAGAACATTTAATTTTGTTTCGTTTCATTTATTTCTATTGTTATGTGATGTATTGTTTTTTTAAGTTTAACTTTTTTATCACCGTGAGAAATGAGGTTTAATTAATGTAATTTTTCAATATTAAATTAAGTATTTGAGTTTTATTGGGGCACAAATCATTGTAAATGAGATGTCAAGATTTATGACCTACTTTAACTCCATATGAGACTAGGACGCATTTTAGGATTAATTTCTGCCCATAATTTGTACTATGGTCACAATGAATAATATTTATGTGTGTTCGTCAAGATAATATTGATGTGTATTCAATATAATTCAGAGAAGTTTTCTTTTAAGCTGTTGTTTGGCTTGGGCGGGAATCGATCCTACAAACTTAATAGTTTGTTAATTAATAATTATCTCTTTGGTTATATAAGGAATTATTGCCATACCATTTCATATTTTAATAGCTTCAAAAGCTAGTGTAGCGTTTATTAAATAAAATTAATTTAAGTTCTTACTTTTTATAAAAACCATGGTCACATCAAAATTTTAATTAAACCAATATTACGACATAGTTCGTACTCACTAAGGCAAATTCAAAACAAAAACAAAAATTAAACTCCCACAGAAAATACACAATGGACATAATAAATCTTTACAAAAAAATCCTGGAGTCGTGATTCGAACCCGCAGCCATCGTATCGTCGATATAAATCACTGCATCGCTTCTGATGATGATTAAATCTAGCTTTGATAGATGATGTAAGTCCTTGATCAATTAACTTTTGAAATGCGTAATGCAGTGTGTGATGGGTAGTTATGATGAGAGCTAAAATGAAGGCTTGGGCTCTTGGAGTACATATGTTATAATATTCGTTTATTCTTATGTATCTTTCAATAATAATTAAATATTGTATTTTATTGTTTAGTAGGTACCTATTTTGCAAATATAAGTACATAGATTACAATTTTTGGCTGCGATGTGTATGTAAATTATGTCGAATTTTTGTACTTTGAGACGTGTATCTTATTACATATAATCTATACTTTACATATAAAAATGAAACCCGTTTCCCGTTGTCACGCCATAACTTGAGAACGGCTAGACCGATTTGGCTAATTCTTTTTTTGCTGTGTTTGTTATTGTCAGGAGAAGGTTCTTTTATAAAAAAATCTAGAAAAGCAAACGGGAAACTTGGACCCGTGCGAAGCCGGGGCGGGCCAGTACAGTATAAAAGTTTATTTTAACTATGCTCAGCTTAAATCAGTCCGGTCAGTCAATGACTACCCCTACTTTTGAGTTCAAAGCTCGCAAATAAATCAATCCAAATAATTAAAGATTAAGATGTCGACGAAAGTTTTTTGTCTATCACACATCAATCAGACGGCCACGATGATGACGTCACAAAACCTAAATTGTTCAATCAAATAAATAACAACCACACTTTATAATTTTCTAAATAAAAACCGTTAAAGGATTCTATTCTCCTCTAATTGAAATTGGCCATAATTTTAATTTAACAATTAAATATTCAATTTTTTTACGCAAATTTTCTTTAATTATTTCCTTGGTGTGTGATTCGAATAATATAAGATACTAACTAGCTGTTTCACTTGTATTTGTGTAGATAAAATGTCTGTCTGAGACAATCTTTATTTTTTAAACTGTAGAAACATTAGCTGTATAATCTACAACATTAGCTGAGCTTATTACTTTGTTTTTAGCTTTTAATTGGATTTTTTCTATTTATAAAAAGTAATTCTGCAAACTTAGTAGGTACTTACTATTTAATTTGATATTATGAAGGCAATACATTTTGTTTGTTTTATTATGTAAGTAATGTATTTGTATGTATTTGTTATTTACATAGCACAATTATAATAAGCGGGATAAACATTTTTCATAGGTCCTGAGAAAATTTATTTATTTATTTATAAAATCCCATTCAAACAAACTAACTCTTTTCCTTTACAATATTACTACACATAAATAGTTGTATCGATATACGAATCGATTAATTATTCGAATTGATTAGTGCTGGGCTGGTCCGAATAACGAGGTCGGCCGATTTCGTGTTTGTTTAATTAACATTTGAATCCGCCTCTAGAACTCCAACCGTCTTATGAAGTCCTGGTACTTTAAATTGTTGCTCCCTGTCTTCAATACGTTTAATACTGATTGAAACAATAAATTAAGTCTGTTTGGTTTTGTAATTGATATTGTTGGGTTTTTTAATTTAATTACTATTTTACTTGGGACGTATGATGAATATTGTTGGAGAATTATGAGTCTGGTGAACTAGGCTTCAACTGCTACTCAGGGTTCCGTAAACAATGGTTGATTGAGACTCTTTTAGAATAGTTCTGCTGACTGCCCTGCGGTCGTTCTGTTACATGCACCATATAGAGACAGATTTGAAATCACAAAGTATAAGTGTGTTTTATTCGCAATATAGCCAGTAATAACATATATATAGTGGTTTTTGGGGACATTTTCACCTTTCTTTATTTGGCTAGAGATATAATTAACCACTCTCATCTTTTAACTAAACTATACCACGGAACCCTTCATGTCCAAGTGAAACACATATTTATTCCTTTTTTACATACACCACAGTAATTATATTGGTCTTTCCATAATTTTTAATTTGTTTTATTTCGTCCAACAACACAATACTTAAAAGAAACTACTGGGATTATAAACAGGTACGTATTAAGTTTGTTTTTTATGAATAAGCTCATAATTAGATTTGGCGAAGTCCTGCCCTGCCCAGTTGTGGGTGTACGACCTTAGTCATAAGCGGTAGCGTTTTATTTACTTTACTTTTGAGTTTTCTTTTATTCAAGCGGCTAAGACCTCGGTCGAGAAGTGGTAAGTTTGAACCTTAGTTATTGCACTATTGATCACGTCAACCTAGACACAAGTAGATAAGATAGGTACTTACACACTACACTTTTAAGCATTGCTTAACTAGTCTTTTATTAATATGCAACCCAGACTGCCAGTGTATGGTTTAAAAAATATTATGGTGGTCAATTTCTGCATTAATTATTATACTTACCTTTCATCCTCATCGCTCAAATAGCCTAAAACCTAAAAAGGTTCAAACTTAACAAATTCACAATGTTTACCTCAATAGTTTGAAATCTCGCATCTTCTATAACTTATACCATATCGCCATAAAACCGTGCGAGCTCGGAGAGGCGTGTCCTGAAGATGAGTTGAGGTGGATAAAAATTCGATTACAATTAAATTAACCTCACCAATATTTATTTTTAATACAAACATAGCATTCTTCCAAGTATAATATTTCAACTGTGGAATTTTAATTTGTTATTTGGCTACCAAATGTAAAAAATATGCTCCTTGATTTGATGAAATTATTTTACGCCCCTCTCACAGCTTTGAGTTATAGTAGGAATGGGTAGAATAGTTTTTTGTTTTGTTACTAAGATTGAGCTTAATATATCAATTTTCTATTTACACTTGGCTGTTATACTTTCAATTATAGTACTTACATATTACAAGTGGGAAATGTTCACAATAAACCTCTTTTGGGTAATTTTCACATGATACGACATTTTTGGGTCAACTAAAAGTTAGACTTTTGAGGGCTTGCTTCGCATGTCTGTCAATTACATATTTTTGTATTAATGTGAAAAGATTAAAGAAAGGCCAAACCAAGTGTAACTGAATTCACATCAATATATTCAACATTGCTTTGTTTGTATTGTACTACATCACTTAGGGCTGATTTCTCCATCGCCAGATAACTTTTAATCGAGGAATAAAATTGACGATTAACAGTTCTTGTATGAAATATAGAGTCACCGAGTTTACTATGCCGGCGGCCAAAAGTGGAAGCTCGCATTGATATTCTGATTCTAATGTCATTTGGATACATTTTAACTACATATACTGACAACCAAAAGACGCGATTACAGCGATGCTGTCACCGGTATAGAAAACTTGGTGATTCTGTAACTGTCAAAATTTCAAATTTATTCCTCGAATAAAGTTATCTGGCGATGGAAAAATCGGCCCTTAGTCTTCAAATAGCAATATGTTATTAAAATAATATTGAAAGTCTACAAACTTCTAAAAATTAGTAATTATTCAAGACCTTAAATTAAAGTTTGAACTCTAATTACATACTCCGTTAATAATTAAGTCAAATTTGTAATTATTCCATCAGTTGCGCCACATGACGTTGTTTAACTAAAAAGTAATTATGTTACTAATTAAAAGGTTTTCAACGGTACCGTAATTGGCGGTCGATTGATGGACTCACTACTCGTAGTTAGCTTGAATTGTAGTTAGTAGTTAGTGTAGTTTGTAGTTGTGTTTAGTATTTGTAGTTGTTTTGTTGCTCTGATTAATTCAAATTAATTGCTAGTAGTGGCCTGTCATTTTAACGCAGCGCATAATTACCACTTTTTGGTGACGAAAGTAGAACTTGAGAGATGAAAATGTCTAATTATGTCTAATTTCTGGAAAAGAAGGCACAGCTACTCTAAAACTATCTCAAATACGAATCTAGAAGAACAAATATTTATTTCTTTCGCAAAGTCAATTTGAACATGATTGTCTTAGAGACTTTAACCCCAACGTAGATAATTTAATATCCTAGTAACTTACACGTAACATTACAACTATAAAAAATAACTACCAAAACACACATCATAATAAAATCAATATCAAACAAATAACAAGTTCTCAAACAAAAAAATAAATCACGATTCAAAACTTTCATTACCAATAAACCGTTGTTAAATCAATTGGATAATTGAATTTTGGATTAATCACAGGAAATAAGTAATCGTAATCAACCCACGCTCTTAAAGAAGTAAATACAAATTAATAATTGAAAATATTTATTAAATTACGTTGTAATTAGAAAGGATTATATAATAAATGGTTTATCTTTGTTTTGATGAATGATTTAAGTCTTGAGGTGGCTATTGACGAGTCAATGTAACTGATCAGTTGAACTGGCGTCCATCCAAAAATGGTCGTCAATCACCGGAGCGATTCCAGATTTCAGTGGAGAAAAAAAGTTGGCCTAAAGGTAGCCAGTGACAAGTTAGTCGAACTGATCAGTCCTGACATAAAACTGAGGCGTCACTTCAAAAGTTTAAGGCCAACTAGATATCCCCACTGGAATTTAGGATCGCTCCGGTGATTGACGACCATTTTTGGATGGACGCCAGTTCAACTGATCAGTTAAACTGGCTCGTCAATGGCCACCTTTATACTCAGTTAACCTTCTGTAGTTAATTTTTATCCGGACGTTTAATAATTTTGATTGATCACTGACATACACGGGACTCATGTTGAGAAGTATCGTTTTAACTTAATTGATGTAAGACCGGTTGCTTTGTTTCATGATAAATGGTAGTTTTTTAACTGTTCACTATTTATATTCAAGTATATTTGGTCTTGCGAAGTTTTATCTGTAATCTTAATAGTTATTTGAAGCTGTATTTAACGTAGTAGCTATCCTTTATTGCAGGTTTCAATATTTATTGACATTGTGTAAAAGAGTATAGCTTATAGTAAGCATAAGGCAGGGTAGATTATGGAGGGTGATAAATTTGGGACCATGTTTAAGGTATAACTAGCAGCGCCCCGCGGTTTCACCCACGTAGATTTTAATTTACCCCTTTCTCCCCCTAGGGGAGGAATTTCCAAAAATCCTCTCTTAGTGGTAGCCTACTACCCCCATCAAACACACGTGCCAAATTTTAGCTTTCTACGACCAGTATTTTCTGCTGTGCGTTGTCTGTCAGTCAGTCAGTACATCACTCAGTAACGGAAGAGTTTTATAAAGAAGATAAAGTCTTCTCATTTTTTGGGTTTAGGATATGAAATCTCTTTAATGTAAGAACTGTTTCTTCTTAATTACAAATTATTAGTGTTAGGTCGCAGGACATAATATTAAAAATTAAAAAAACAAATCAAACACATAAATACCCATGATAAAGGCACCAGTTTATTTAATCACATTATTATATCAAAGCTTATTATATAAATATCTTATTTACTATAATAAATAACAATAAGGCCTATTTAGGGACGGAATCGAAGTACATACGCTACACCTTTATTTACTATATCTATCCTATATGTATAATATTACTAACTATATATTTGTAACGGATACATTCAAGTATTAGAACTATATATTTTCACAGTAGGTATAAGTATTTCTGTTTCACTGTCATCTTAACTGTTTCTTTGTTTTGAATTATTTCAACATTTTTTCAGTTTATTTCAAGATTTTAACCTAAATAATACAATGTGTGGGTGCGTAAATTTAATTTTGATTATTGCACATAAATATACTATAATATTTATATTGTGTACATTTTACGTTTAAAGTTTTCTTCCCAAAAACATAAGGAAATATCGATAGCACATAACTAATATGAAAAAGGGTTGTTAAACTTTAAGAATTGTATTTTAATTATTATCTTTTTAATCAAATTCAACACAGTATTATATCAAAGGATTAAACTTAATCAAATGATTGACATATTTTAATTCAAACTCTGCATAGATATAGATGATAAGTACTCTTCTTTATATTTTAAACACAACTTCCAGACAATGATTTCATTCATTCATTATTCAATAATATACAGACATACCTAGTCACTAAAACCATCATTAAAACAATAGTGTAAGGCCCCATTTCACCATCTTCAATTAAATTTCCGAGTACGTACTCACAAGTTTTGTCTTTGTCACTTGTCATAAAGTAAGAAAGAGACAAAACTAATTTTACTTGATGAGTAACTTTACTTGAAGGTCGTGAAATAGGCCCTGAGATGCACGAACAACTTTGCAAACGTTCTCAAACTGTAAAACTTAGTCCAACACCGTTTCACCAAACCTTCAACTTATAAGGTCAGTTTGATGCCTTTGCCGGAGTATTTCCAATCGTAATTCGTGTTCTCTGGCCGCCATTCTTAACGCTGCTATACTGGAACTTCTTCTTTCAACTTCCGGCCCTGACGGTTGCGTAGGTGGGGATTCGCTTCCAGGTGAAATAGGGGGTGATACAGGAGGGGGGTCAGGGGATTGGCGAGGGGGAGCAGTGAGGCCTGCAAGTAAGCTGTGGAAAGGAGGAGAGGATGTGTATAAGGGAGCGCTGAATAGAGGTGGTCTGGGTAGCGGAGCGCCGAGGTATTGAGCTCCTAAGACGGGACCGCCGCCGTATCTGTTGACAAGAATTGTGACTTAGGTATTTTATTGAATGTATTGGTAGCTTTTTATAGATAAAAGAGACTTTGTCCCGAGCTTCTCCAAGCTGATGTTTCCACAATGTTCTTTAAATTTCTGTCAATAAACGACGGACAGACAGGTAGAGCTAATTTCGCATTTGTTATATTAGTAAAGACAAGAATCTATCTCCGAAGATGGGATCTTCTTACTTTACGACCTCGGCTCCTAGCGCTATTCTTTGAATACCTAACTATAGCCAAGAGCAATAGGGATTCTATTTTTATATGCCTAAAAATAGATAAAGACTAAGATAATCTAAAAAACTCACCTAAAAGACGCCAAAGCGTTAGCATCAAATGGTTTCCTAAACCCGAACCCAAGCTGTGAGAATGGGTTGGGCATCGAAGCCACGACCGACGGTGGAGGGGCGCCTGCTCCCGCTCCTAGGTAGGGGTTGTATGGATGTGCTTGGGGACCCACTTTCTCCTGCTTCCTCCACTTCGCTCGACGGTTTTGGAACCATACCTAGAACAAATTTAGGGTTTAGTTATTGTGAGGTTATAGGTAGGTATATGCATATGCAGTTAATATTATCACCTCAATTGGGATATGAACTAAGGTTATTAAATATATAAAAGTTATGTAAATATATGGTGGAAGGAAAACATCGTGAACCGAGGTGGGGACATATACAGTTATTTTAGTTGATATTTGAGCTGATGATGATGATGATGCAAATATATGCAATTTGTTCTACACAGGAATCCAACCAGAGGATTTTGGGCAGATACATAGAGCACTACAGAGGCGTTAAATACAGAAAAATCAATAAAAACATAAGGTTTAAAAATAACAATACTTATATAAAAGGTGGTTAGTGCTTTTAACACCAAATAAACAATGTAAGATATTAATAAAAAAACAATAATATTTGAAACTACAGAATCGTGTCTTCGAACCAATAATAAATAACTCTGTCACTATCAGCAACGTTGCTAATCTCACGAACTCTAAGTAAGTTGCATTAAATACTAAGTATTTTTTACAGCTTTATCCTTTGATGGACTCAGGGAAGGGCGACAGGGGCAGTCTTCTGCCCCCCAATCTAAGTTCTTCTTTGACAAGTTTTAATATGAACTTAATATTATTTTAATTAAAATATTGATTTATACACTGCCTAAAAGATAACAATTGTCATCAATTTTGTCTCACTGAACAAGCCGTATCCCATATTTATTATACTTATTTATTAATTGGAGAACTAACAGCTTTAATAAACAATTGTAAAAATTTTAATATAAAACAGATAGCCAATTAAAAGTTCTCACGGATAAAGATAAAGGATACTTAAAAATCTTTCTTTTGCATCACTTTATCTATTGTAAACACTTATGAATTTGATGCGTAAGTATTTTAAAAGCCAGTATTTAAACGAGACATTGAAGGAGACCTACACTAAAAAGATAAAGACAGCCTGAAAAGAAAGAGAGTGAAAGAAAGAGAGAGTATCCTTACTTATCTATACTAATATTATAAAGAGGAAAGATTTGTTTGTTTGTTTGTTTGTTTGTATGTAACGAATAGGCTCCGAAACTACTGAACCGATTTCAATAATTCTTTCACCATTAGAAAGCTACATTCACCCTGAATAACATAGGCTATATTTTATCCCCGTATTCCCACGGGAACGGGAACTACGGGCGTGAAACCGCGGGGCGCTGCTAGTAATATTATAAATGCGAAAGTAACTCTGTCTGTCTGTTACCTTTTTACGGCTAAACTACTGAACCGATTGACTTGAAATTTGGTACAGGGGTAGCTTATGGTCCGGGAAAGAACATAGGATTTTTTATCCCGAAATTCCCACGGGAACGGGAACTACGCGAGTGAAACCGCGGGGCACAGCTAGTTTGTTATAAAGCTTTAATCGAGATCTAGCCCCTTCAAAGAAAATCCTGAATCCGCCTCTGGTTCTGAACGTAAAGATATAAATTAAATTGTAAACTTAATGTAAGTGAGTCGGGTACACAACATTTTATGTGCAATAAAATTAGGGCCAACAACATTATTTAGACGCGAACTAAGTTTTAATAAGACTGTGAATTGTATAAATTAACTGTATATGTCTCAATTAGCTATATTAATAATTAATATATAAAATATCTCTGTTTGTATGAATGGAATGTCTGTTTTTATTGTTTAGAGTATAATTAATAGGAGTTTATTATTATATTTATAATTTATTTGCTTCATGATTTATGTTAGAAGTGGTTTGCTCGTGCTACTTTATTATGTTTACATTACATTAAAATTATGCTGTGTTTAGTTACTTTTTAAATTAAACGTGGTTCAATTTTCATCAAAAATATTGAAGAACTTTTACTATACTATACTTTTTATAACATAATAATATTCATTACATCATCTCTTTATATTAACTGACCCCTAACTAACTTTATAACTTGTATCTAGGGTATCAGAAACTACGTACCCACTCATTCACACACACACCCAGACCGAGATAAACATTTGTGGTTCACACAAATATTCGCCCCGCACGAGAAACGAACCTGCAATCTTACGGATGGCAGTCCGGCATGGTGGACCACTCTGCCATCGAGGTCGTCATTATGTAGATTATAGATGTACATAAAAATTAAATCCAATAAGGAGAGAAAATTAAGTACTTATTATTAATTATTCATTTTGAAATATCTATTACAAGCAGCGCCCCGCGGTTTTACCCGCGTAGTTACCGTTCCCGTGTGAATACAGGGATAAAATATAGCCTATGTCACGCACTGATAAATTACCTTTCCATGAGTGAAAGAATATTTGAAATCGGTTCAGTAGCTCGCGAGATTACCCTTTACAATTTAACAAACACACAAACTTTACTTCTTTATAATATTAGTATAGATATAGATAACTTTACTAGATATTTTCAAATTATTCCACAATAAGTAATTTTCTCAAACACATTTTTTCTTCGTTGCCGTTGCTATCGGTACATATTTGTACATGTATGGTTGGCAAATAACGTAGAACAGGTGCGAGGCGTAATGGTCTGACAGAGTCGCGCATTATCTGGGGGCACGGCAGTGCCCCCCGCCAAGTCGAGCGCGAAGCAAACACTGCCGTACCATCCTTTACAGGAACCCTTTCGCCGCATTTTCAGGCCCCTATTTGACAACCTCTGGATAAGCCCAGAACGCTGAAATTTTCGTCATCCAGTAAGCTATGCAATCACATACTTAAAATAAAATTTCAAGTCTGTAGGTCATTTAGTTCCGAAGTTAAGCGAAAGCAAAGTTTCGCATTTTAGACAGACACTCACTCACTCACTCACTCACTCACTCACTCACTCACTCATGATCATCAAAATAGAACTAGTACTTCCCATAAACCTAGAGAGCTGAAATTTGGTACAGAGTTAGGGTTTAATGGCCACATAAAGGGAAAACTATAAAAACTAGGATAATCGAACGGGAACGGGAATTATACGGGAACGGGAGTGGGAATTGTAACTCAAGAACGGCTGAACTGATTTCTCTGAAAATTGGTGAGGACGTAGCTTAGAACCAGGAAAAGGACATAGGATACCTTTGATCCCGAAATTCCCACGGGATTGGGATCGGGAATTTTAAAATCAAGAACGGCTGAATTGATTTGGCTGAAAATTGGTGGGGAGGTAGCTTAAAACTACACACATCAAAAGTGTCTAGGGATCAACATATATTTTTGCAATAACTTTTCTCCTGATTGATATTAATTAAAATTTTCTTTAAGGATTCATCAAATAAAGTGTTTTCGTTTGTCACAGTAACGATAAACCAAGTCACCTTTGCATTAATAAAGAAATTTGCCATTTTCCTAATAAAGTGATTTTTGACATTTGAACCACTAACATTAAAGTTCGAAAAAAAGACTGAAATAACAGTTTTCTTTAAAATTTTATTGGGTAACTTAAACAATTAATAATCCGTGTTTCTACCGCGAACACTAACAACACAAGAACATCGGTTTGGCATACTCAAAATGAGTTCATCCAAATCACGCTGTGGAATGGCCGCCCATGTTCGTTGCAACAACAAAAAAAGGTCTTCTTGCGACTGGATACCCTCCATATTCGGCAGAGCTCTTCTCTGTAGCATATCCCATGCATGCTCAATCGGGTTCAAGTCTGGCGACTGAGCAGGCCAGGGCAGGACATTGATGTTAGCTGCGGCGAGAGTCTGTCTTACAACTCTTGCGGTGTGCGGTCGTGCATTATCATGCATTAACTGAAATAAGGGACCGATTTGCACTTGTAGAGGAACGATGACGTCTGATACAATCGTCTCAGCATAAATTTGAGCGTTGAGGTTGCCTCTGATCCAAATCAACTCAGTTCTTCCGCCGATCCAAATACCCGCCCATACCATGATGGTTCCACCACTATAAGGATGGACTTCCTGGCAGGATTTTAATCGCTGTTGGCGTCCAGGGGTTCTCCAGTGTCGTATACGTCTTGTATCCGGTCTCATACCAAAACGAGACTCATCAGAAAAGCACACGAAACGCCATTGTTCTTCTGCCCAATTTCTGTGTTCAAGAGCCCATTGATATCGAATCCTACGATTGTGCATTGCTATAGGTGGTACCCGTAGCGGTCTTCGGGAATGAAGGTTCACTTAATGCAAGCGGTTTCTGACTGTTTGGTCGCTAATTAAGTTCCCTGAAGAGTGATGAAGCCGCACGGCTAACATCATGGCGGTTATTGTTGGAGCTCTTCGAGTTAAGATTTGAATGTATCGGTCTTGTCTCCGTGTGGTGCAGCGATACCGTCCTCCATGGCGCTCAGCCACGGTACCAGTGCTTCGGTAACGTGTCCAAAGTCGACTGATAACACTCTGACTTGTATTCAGAGCTAAAGCCACAGTACGTTGCCGGGAACCAGCTTCTATCATTCCCACGGCTCTGAGCATTTCTTCCCTGCTTAAATGACGTCGCCGCTCCATAATAACGTTGGTTTTAATCAGTAGTAGGGAAACAGTAGCACTAATAATGTCTTCAATGCGTTGTATGTTTTTATAGGGAAAATATTGACAGCTGATTTTCATCTTTTACTCGAATTTGATTCACAGTTCCTGATTCAAATTATGAAATGCACCAAAAAGGATCCATATAAATTTATAAAATCATAAATTTATTACAAAGCCACATCTCAATCTCAAGAAATCCGCATAAAAATGCTTGATCCCTAGACACTTTTGATGTGTGTATTAGAAGAACATAGAATACTTTTAATCCCGAAATTCCCACGGGAATGGGAACGGGAATTTATAACTCAAGAACGACTGAACTGATTTGGCTGAAAATTGGTGAAGAGGTAGCTTAAAACCAGGAAAAGAACATAGAATACTTTTAATCCCGAAATTCCCACGGGATTGGGAACGGGAATTTATAGCTCAAGAACGGCTGAATTGATTTGGCTGAAAATTGGTGGAGAGGTAGCTTAGAACCAGGAGAAGCACATAGAATACTTTTCATCCCGAAATTCCCACGGAAACGCGAACGGGAACTACGCGGTTGAAACCGCGGGGCGTTTAATAATAAAATACTACTCCTAAAAAGAAAAAAAATGTGTCAAATAAGAAAATCTAATAAAATAAATCAATATAAACACGTTTCAACAAAAATAAATGAAATCCCACCAAAAACATTCTGTAAAAAACTAGCCAAGTCTCGATGGAGCTGCTTGTTTATCTCTAAAAAGTAATGAAATCTAGACAAACTTGTGCCAAGTGTAAGGTTCCTTACTGCGATTTCTTTATTATTATAGTTAATGTTGTGTGACTTGGCCGTTGAACATTGTTTAAAACGTTAGTAGTGGGTACAAGTCAATTTTGTTTACACGTAATGTTATTACATTATTAAAATACGCAGCTTCATCAAGCCTACAATTGACTGGATATTGAATCAACGTTTTTCAAGTGGTAATTTTCTATCGTCAATGGGTAGCGGTTCTGGCGACAGATTGGTGCAATGGTGTCATGGAGCACCTAGTTTTGTACCTTTGTATACATGTGTACCCTTCAACGGCCAGGTCACACAACATTAAATATAATAATAAAGAAATCGCAGTAAGGAACCTTACACTTGGCACAAGTTTGTCTAGATTTCATTACTTTTTAGAGATAAACAAGCAGCTCCATCGAGACTTGGCTAGTTTTTTACAGAATGTTTTTGGTGGGATAATAATGACCACTTAGGTCCGAACTGCTACTATACCCCGGGTTTGGGCACTAAAATGCCGTTTTTAGAAGTAAAGAAAGTTTACTTAGAACTTCCTTTTACATTTTGTTTGTTACTTTTTTACTTTTTTTTTTTTACATTTAGCTAAGTGCGTGTGAACAGAAAAAGAAAATTTTAATGACCACTTTTGGGTTTGTAAAATGTCTTTTCTGTGAGGATATGAGTTTACCCGATAACCGAAAAGAGGGTTGCAGTTATACCGACTTCAAAGATAAGAGGTTGTATTTTCGGCTGTATGTATTTTAAAGAATGTTTCTTGATGACAATGACATTGTGTATTTGGGTACTTGGTGGTTTCAGTATCATGAAATCAGGTTCTGAGGAGGAAATACCATGAAAATCGAGGAAAATGCTTTTTTCAACACACTTGCTCATAAAGGGGCTCTTATTTGTGCAAAAACAGTTGAATAATGACACGTTTTATTCAATAGTGAGTTATAGATTGTTTTTTGAAATTGCTTTGTTTTTAAAAAAGTTTCGATTCCAAAAAAATTGTGTCCGTACATTTTAAAATCAAACTTCAACTATGTTGCCTTACTTTTGGTAGGTCTATGGTCGATTCCATTCATTCATTCATTCGATTTTTTTTTAATAAGTATTTTATTTTAGTCTTTGGCCGATCACCATTGTTGTGTTGGATGCGCGCGAATAGAAAAATTGTTTATTTATTAGCGAAAAATGATATTTTATTATGATTTTTTTCGCAAGTGTGTTGAAAAACGTTGTATGGTACGCGCGTGTATTGATGATTACAACCCTCGGCTATCTTCAGACCCTCGCCTGACGGCTCGGGCCTCAATAGCGCCTCGGAAGTATTCATCAACTTTACTCGCTTGTACCATAAATAACTATTTTCTATTATTTATCTATGTACTTATAAAGGCGATATTTATAAACGTACTTATAAAGGCAAGAAATTGATTTTTTAATCGCAAATTATACTAGCAATAACTTAAAGAAAGCGTAGTCTTAGCGGCCCGATACGATCGAACATAACATATAAGACATAATAACACAAGTAAATTGCTAATGATCTCATTTAATAAACAAGACACCGAAATACATACAGTGTATCGCTTAAATGGTGTTCACTACAACCTTTTTGCTATCCCACCACAATAATAGCATTAAATTATGTCCAGGAATTCTGATTAACATAGAATTATCGTTAAATTAATACTGATGTATTGAAATGTAATTTCTTAACTGTATGTAAGTGAAAATTGTTATTTGAGAATTTTGGCATAATAACGTTAAATAAAAAAAAAAAACCCCAACACAATTACTTTTAAACCCCCATAACTTTTAAACGGGTTAACCGATTTTCATCAAACATGTCAAAGAACACTCGCACGTAAGTCCCCAAAAACTAAATTGAAATCGGTTCATCCTTTCGGGAGCTATGATGCCACAGACTGATAGATACACACACACATACACACACACACACAAAGACACGTCAAACTTATAACACCCATCTTTTTGCGTCGGGGGTTAAAAATAAACGTTAGTAGTTTGGATATAGTGAAATATTATTGTCATACTACTATTTTTTTTAAAGTCTCATCAACGGCATTTTATGAAATATCGCGTCGAATTGGGAACCTCCTTTTTTTAAGTCGGTTAAATATCAGTTTGTTTAAAAAACATTAAATTGAAAATTTAAAAAATAGATACACACACACACAGACACGTCAAACTTATAACACCCCTTTTTTGCGTCGGGGGTTAAAAAATTTCAGTTTACATTTATTGCTTGAATATTATTTAAGTACTTCGAAATGTCTAAAGGGTTGACGGGCAAAACCGCGGGGTGCTGCTAGTATGACATTTAAAGGCAAAGTTTGTAAAAGTGTCAGTATTTCTGAATTTATATGGAAATGCTAATAACAAACATTGTTAAAGAATTATCATAAAAACTGAACAACCTTTTCAAACCGCTATTGTAACTAAGTAAGTACATATTTTAAAACATTTTCACACAAAAACCTTATTTAAAATTTAATTTAATTCCTCATACAGCTGTATTTCCGATTTGCATTCAATAAACAATTCTTATTTTTATTGCTTGTATCGATATTCAATGCGAATCGATTATTTTAACTTTGCACTAGTAATTTGTATTCGAATAATTGCGCAAAATAAAGGTCTGTGACAGAAAATAACCGAGTTCTGACTCGATTATACGTGATTAAAAGATTATGGGACCTCGAGCTGTGTTTTGCGATTGGATGGAGAAGGCATTTGTACTTTTAGTGCCAATGAAAAATTATTAATATTATGTCGAATTGTTTTATTTGCTTTAATTAGTTTTGTACATAACTTTATTACTTGCTAAGGGTAGGACTTTAGAAAAATCTAAGGTTAAAAAGAGTATCATATATATTATCTATGACTAGCAGCGCCCCACGGTTTCACCCGCGTAAATATAATATAGCCTATGACACTCCGGGATAATGTGGCTTACCAATAGTGAAAGAATTTTTGAAATCGGACCAGTAGTTTCAGATCCTATTCGTTACAAACAAACAATCAAATCTTTCCTCTTTATAATATTAGTTTAGAAAAGACCATTACAGTATCTGTAAACCATATATGTATTATGTGATTTGATAATTTGGGTCGTTTTTAGGGTTCCGTACCTCAAAAGGAAAAAACGGAACCCTTATAGGATCACTTTGTTGTCCGTCTGTCCGTCCGTCCGTCCGTCCGTCTGTCAAGACCCTTTTTCTCAGGAACGCGTGGAGGTATGAAGCTGAAATTTATATCAATTACTCAGGTCTACTGTCCCTTGAAGCTGTGAAAAAATCAAACTTCTAAGCCAACGCAATCAAAAGATACAGCCGTTTATGCCGCAAATTTTCGACACTTGCAAGGGAATCAAAACCTACAGGGTGCTTCCCGTGAACTCAGAATCTTGAAATTTGGTACGAAGCAACGTCTTATAGCATAGATAAAGGAAAAATTACGAAAACCATAAATTTTTAGTTACATCACATAATATTTTTTTTTTTAATAATTTTAACCTTACTACCCATTTCCTCATAAACGCGTAGAGGTATTAAATTGAAATTCATACCAAATACTCAGGTCTATAATACCTTTAAGCTGTAAAAAAATCAAACTTCTATGTCAACGCAATCAAAAGAAACAGCAATTTAAGCTGCATATTTTGAAACTCGCAAGTACTCGCAAGGGAATCAAAACCTAAAGGGTACTTCCAGTCGACCTAGAATCTTGAAATTTGGCATGAAGCAACGTTTTATAGCACACATAAAGGAAAAATTCCGAAAACCTTAAATTTTTAGTTACATTACAAAATAAAAATATATATAAAATACCATAGTTATGACTCGATTGTCGTAATGAACGAACTTTGTAAACCTTGCAGGTTTGTACGGAACCCTCGGTGCGCGAGTCCGACTCGCACTTGGCCGGTTTTTTTTATTCTTAGCTTTTTTTAAAGTTCATACCTATTACATTTTTTTTAATTAATCGCTATTGTCATGTTCATTCTCTGGCGTCTTTTATTGAGGATATGTATTGCAAACTATTTGCCTTCTCCAAACCAAAATCTTAGTACTTCAACAACCAGACAATATTATAGGTATTTGTGTGGTTTCAGGGTACGATTCGATTCAGTTTCGTCTGATTAAAGGTTATTAATGTTATTATCGACCTTGTGTTGTGGGAAATAAGGGTTTAATTTAATTGTAACTTGTCATTTTAGATATTAACTGTAGTTGTGTGTTGTTGATGTAGTAAAGAGAAAATATTGATTAAACCACCACTAGTGGAATTGATAATTCAAGTCCGAGAGTATTCACCATGCTGGACTGTTCAAAGGGTTCCGGGTTCGATTCTCGTATCAGTCAAATGTTTGTGTGAATTACTTGTATAGGTAATTCGGTTTGGGTATGCTTATAAGTGACTATTTTGAGAGTGGTTAAATAAGTAATATCAACTTATGCATTTAGGATTAGGTTGAGAAAATATGAAAAGTATAAAATAAAACTACATAGTTCAAACAGTCGGCCGAGAAAGCGTTGGCGGGATGATCTTACCACCTTCGACAGTAGCTGGTGGGACACTGCGAAGGATAGGGATGGTTGGAAATGTTTCGGGGAGACCTTTGCCCAGCAGTGGGACACTATAGGTTGACAAAAAAAAAGTTCAAATAATTAATAATACTCACTTGTATTCTAGCTTCTGTAAGGCCAATTTTCATAGCTAACTCCTCTCTGCAACAAATATGTTATTGTTAATTTTATATTTATAAATAATATGAATAAAAATAACGTCGCACTACGTAAAATATAGACATTTCGGCAAAATATGGTTAAATTGAAAACGAATAAGAAATACATAACAATTATTGGATCCTTTATTGGATACTTTTCCAAATATTTACTTTTTATTAATACTTTTCCAAACTTTTCTGAAAACATTTAATAAAAAATTGAACGAAAATCAAAGAAAGAAACCCCCAACACAATTACTTTCAAACCCCCATAACTTTTAAACGGGTCAACCGATTTTCATCAAACATGTCTAAGAACACTCGCACGTAAGCCCCCTTTAATACAAAAAAAACTAAATTAAAATCGGTTCATCCTTTCAGGAGCTATGATGCCACAGACAGACAGATACACACACACACACAGACACGTCAAACTTATAACTCCCCTCTTTTTGCGTCGGGGGTTAAAAATATGAGCTAATCTTATTTTGATGCTGACCGCAATTTTTCTTTCCATCTTCAGAAAAGTACTTCTGCCAACATCAATAATAATAAATACACGTGGAAAAAACTGCAAGTAATACCTACATATTTATTATTATCTCTGCATAAATAAGCAAGTCAATGACAATCAATTAGTCTCTATTTTAAGATTTAATTCATGACATATTTATCAGGAGATATTTTTTGTTACCATTACAATAAAGTAAGTGGATTACTTTAATCCGCCTTCAATTAATTAATTAACTCGTTACTATCACTAAGTAGGAAGTTGATAAGATACTGTTGTCATTATTTATAGGTTTTTTCCTGACAACAACTAGATTATGCTTTGGGGTTTTTATTAATAAATAAAATATACATTTATAACAGTGTATATCGCTATAGTATAAAATAAAGCTCGCTTTCCGCTATCTGTCCCTGTGTATACTGACTGAGATCTTTAAAACTACGCAACGGATTTTGATGCGATTTCTTTTGATAGATAGAGTGATTCAAGGAAAAGGTTTTTAGCACAATTTTATCCCCACATTCTCACGAGAGCGTTAATTACGCGGGTGAAGCGGGTGCTAGTATTTTTATATTAGTGGATTTATTTTTTATACCACGCGGTAAAAATAAGTTGTAAGAAGTTGCTGTAAAGCAAATACCTATCTCATTGATGATATAAGTACAGTGAGAAGGAATAGGCAATTACTGAACTATCCTAATGCGTGGTGATCTCAAGTCCAATTGAGTTGGGAAAAGACATGCATTGCCTAATCTTGGAGATTTACCGGGAACTTTGGCAGGTAGTACATGCTACAAGACTATCGAAGCTTTTGCGTAGTGAAAAATGCGGCATCAACTACATTACCGATAGTATAGTATAGTAATATATACGAGTATATGTAGATCGAATCGCGAATACCTCAGTGATTTCCAACGCGATTCATGTTTAGAATACATATATCACTTTACCCAAGAATCGAACCTAGGACCTAGTGATTTGACATTGACATTTGTAAAAATTTTGACATTTAACAAATTTGGAACACCTCTTATAATGACGAGTTGACAAATTTGGAACACCCCTTGTATAGGTATAGATAGTTATCGACTCAGGATTAAAATACTTGATGACCAGGATTAAAATAAAAGGAATAGTAAGGGCTTTGGTATTCGAACTAAAATAGTCCTCTATAATTCGTTAGTACGTAGTCAGTTAGAGTTCGCTGGTGTGGTTTGGAATCCAATATACTCCATCCATTCACAAAGACTTGAGTCAGTACAAAGAGCTTTTACTCGTCATTTAGCTTACATATCCCAAGGTATCTCTCACAGATGTCCCTATAATCAACGGCTAGAGTTTTTTAAGTTAATGTCCTTAAATGACCGCAGAAAAGTCACAGATATAATTTTCCTCAAAAAATGTTTAAACGGCACATTTGCTAGTGAACAAATACTACCTCACATAAATTTAACTGTACCTTGTAAACTACCGAGAAAGCCCATAACCCGAACATTTAAGCTTCCGTTTACAAGAACCAATATTGGTCGTCAGTCGCCAATATTCCGTATCTGTTCCACTTACAACGAATTGAATGCCAAACCAACCAATATCGACATATTTTTTGACTCCCACAGCGCCTTAAGAAATAAGATTGTTAAATATTTAAATATTTGAGTGCTGATTTTATGTTGTGATTTGTTGTTATTTTTTTGTTTGTAATTTTTTTATCTTCAAGTTTATTTTATATTTTAAGTACTACCTAATTCTGTTTTATTAATACTTGTTTAAATTTATTTTATCTTTTCTTATTGTTTTAAATAGTTTTAAGTAATTGCTTGCACCTACGATTATTAATTTTACTTGTGAACGCTGTGTACACCTGTAATTGGTCTGTACATCTGAATTTTGTTACATATAGACACTATATTTTTAAGAATGTTTTATGTACTTTCTGTTGGTGTGCCTGTTTTAAAATAAATAAATAAATAAATAAAATATTGAAATTCTATAGATTAGTGGAACATAACATAGAATTTATCTATTTAGATAAGAGCTTTATGATGTGTAATAAACTAATAAACATATGATTTCGACATAAGTAATGTTTTTCAAGATTAGCATAGTTTATATGGATTAACTTAATTATAAATTATAATGTATTATGATAAAATAATTTAGTTTTAAAAAGCGAAGGCATTTTTTAAAGATACAAATTCATATTTGAAATTATTTTGATTTGAATATAATATATTATGGATATTTATATATATGGTGGGGGTTGGCACAATATATTTTCCACTTCCATCATTCTTCTCCTCTAATATTTAGGTAAGTACGTCAGCCTCCTATAAATAAATCCTTCACAGAACCCACCCTAAGTCTAAGGAATAGACTAATTTACGAAGCTATCAATACTCATTTTCAAGGCTTTTTTGCTAATATAACAGTAACAAAAATACTGAAATACTTTTTCAAATACGCAATTTAAAATTTGTTACTGGAATATTTCTCAACCTACACTATACACCATAACGATTTTCCCAAAGATGTACCACAAAATATTAGCCAGCGAGTTATAAAAATAACATAACATAATCATTCACTACATCATCTCATTATAGTAACGGTCAGTTACTATAATGAGACCTAAGCTTGGAGCTTGTATATATCAAATAAAATATATCATACCTTGTAAAAACATCAGGATAATGCGTCCTGGAGAAGGCTTTCTCCAGCTCTTCGAGTTGGAAGCTAGTGAAGGTGGTCCTATACCGTCTTTGTTTTCTTTTTGGTGCGAACTCGTCGGCGTCATCGCTGTCTGCTGACCCTGGAGGAAGTAAGGAATAGATTAGTAATGCATTGTAATTTAAACATATGGATTACTGATGCATTCTAAATTATAGACTTTAGGCAATTTTATTGATTGGCGGAACAATTTTAGTCAGTTTAGCGAGACTGCCGAACAGGGGCCTAAGTCTGCAATTTGACATTATTGATCAGACAATATGTCGATATTGAGGCACCATAACGAGAGTGTCAGAAATATGGTATTCTCCTAAAATTTATTCATATGACTATGGTGTCTCAGTGGTCTTTGTTGCATATCAAAATTCAAATAAAAATCGTCAGAATACTGTTTCCATGACAACCATCTCAGTTTTATGGAGCCATTGAGTCAGCGGAGTAGTTTTCAATAAGGGAATACCAAAATGACAACAAATGTCAAAAAAACGGCCATAATGTTGATATTAAAATACATCTGAGTAGCCTTTGAGTAGCATTATCACAGCTTAATAGTTTAGAGAATCAGGGCCCTGGTAGAATGTATAATATGGTGCTAATCAGACTTTACGGTCGTTTAGGACTTTTGGAAATGTATACCCTATTAAACCCTCCAGAAATGTAAATCCGCGTATAAAGATAGATGAAAAAACATAGTATAAACCTACAACTTTTTAAATTATTTTTCCGTGGTTGAAGAAATACTATCAACTGCTATTTAGATTGTTTTTATAAACTATACTTTAGCTTATTCAAAATACTCATGATTTAATTTTCTTCGATATTCCATCCAATCTTTCTATCCTAGTATATTACCTGGAGGCGGCCCAGAAGCGGGTGACTGGTCAGTCCGGGGCAGCTCCGGCGTGGTCCGGGGGGAGTCGTCCTTGGGGGTCTCCGAGACGCCCATCGCGCTGTACTTCTGATACGACTGCTCTTGGCTGTAGTAGTCTGGAAAGATATTACTGGGGTTATTTTGGTTGATATTATGTAAGGTCTTACATCTTCTTGGATAATGGTTGCTGCTAAGAAACGTTGAAAGATAGCCCTTTTTAGATACTTTTGATTTACGAGGGGAAACATAGAATTTCTACCAATATTTTATTTGGTCCAAGCTGTGGTGGCTCTATGGTTTTATCTATATATATATATATATATTTACATTAAATTATACCATCCGTGTTATACATTAAAACCTTTCTCTTGGATCACTATCTATTGATGAAAACCGCATTAAAATCCTATGAGTTATAGTTATGATTGTATTAAATTCCCCCTTTTAATGGGTAGAAAGAAGCCCATACATAGATAGAGCATCCCTTTGGATTTTAAACCACTTTAAAATTGAGATGCAAAAACTTCGTGAAAGAGAAAACTTTTTTGAAGAGCTAACAATTTAATTAAACTTAACTAGACTCTAGACTATCAACCTACAATTTAAAATTAGCTTTGTATAGCTAGACAGTTCTCAGATAGTTAATAATCCTTTTGTTTACTCACAAGTTTCACAAAACTATTTTATAATAGCACAGAGATCTACAATCAAAGTTATTATGTCTTCTTAACCCTCCAATAAGTGTATTATCTTGGAAACGAAAACAATTAATGTTATAATACCATAACGAGAGTGTCATTAGATTAATTACATTAAGTTACACGACAACGATTACTGGAAACTATTAGATTAAATATTTGTAATAGTTTGAAATCATGATTGTTATTTTATTCATCCTGTAATTTGTGTTTTGTTGGCGCATTATATTAGATGGATTAACATCCTTACTATTCCTTACTAATATTTTAAATGCGAAAGTAACTCTGTTTGTCTGTCTGTTACCTTTTCACGGCAAAACTACGTAACCGATTGACTTGAAATTTGGAACAGGGGTAGCTTATGATCCGGGGAAGAACATAGGCTATTTTATCCCAAAATTCCCACGGGAACGGGAACTACGAGGGTGAAACCGCGGGGCTCTGCTAGTAATCTATAATTCGAATCTATCTATTTGTGTAAATGGAAATAAGAAAAGTTCCAATAGAGATGAAATATGATATGGGGTCTATGTTCAAGTCTGGTCTGGGTGTGTTTGTTGAAGGAGTATGTATGAAGTTTCTTATGCCTTGGATTAGACATAGGTAACATGGTTGGGTGTCAGTTGCTATAATAAGGTTAATAAAGACTTAATAAGACAAGTTGGTCGGATTAGTACATCGAATAACAAAAATAAATAATCTAAGAATAAATCATCAATAGCTGGTGGGAGGCTGCGAAGGATCGGGAGAGTTGGAGATGTCTGGGGGACAGTGGGACGATGTGGGTAAAAAAAAACATCAAAATTTTATTCCATTTTCAAGGTTTAAATAAAACCTTTAAATTTTCGTTTTTTCTCTAGTTTATTAGTAAGCGTCAAAGCTTTCATATCTTCTGTTGAGTTATTCCGGTCTGATCCCACGTATCTGACCTTAGGGTATCCATTTTATTATATGTATACTAGCAGCGCCCCGCGGTTTCACCCGCGTAGTTCCCGTTCTAGTAGGATTTTCGGGATAAAAAGTATCCTATGTTCTTTCCCGGACCATAAGCTGGGGTCAATCGGTTCAGTAGTTTAGCCGTGAAAAGGTAACAGACAGACAGACAGACAGAGTTACTTTCGCATTTATAATATTAGTTAGGATATTTTTTAATTCCGATCTGATCCCCTACTCTTTTTGACAAGTAAGTACTTTACGTAATATCAAACGACCCAATTACCCTGATAATCTAATTAGTAATTACATTAGAATAAACAAAAACGCCTTGAAGGAGAGTGTTGAGTTAAACCTTTAATATTCATGGTGTTAGTCACGCTACGATGTTAACTACCAATTAACAATTGTTCAACTAATAGAGGTAAACAATTATTGACAACTAGCGGCGCCACGCGGTTTCACTCGTAGTTCTTGTTCCCGTGAAAATGCAGGGAAAAAATGCTATAAACCTTCTTTTTGAATCATTCTATATAAAAACACCAGAACACAATTATTTTCAAACCCCCATAACTTTTAAACGGGTTAACCGATTTTCATCAAACATGTCTAAGAACACTCGCACGTAAGTCCCCGTTAACACAAAAAAAAATTAAATCGGTTCATCCGTTCGCTATGATGCCACAGACAGACAGATACACACACACACAGACACGTCAAACTTATAGCACCCCTCTTTTTGCGTCGGGGGTTAAAAACAAGAATAAATTAAAAAAAAACCTTTTTAAAAACACGCTTTTTAGAGCATTTATTGCATTGTCATGGGACTTACATAAGTATGCCAAATAGTTCAATCGGATAAACAGAAGTGGTCGAAAAATGGCTTGTAAAATTTGATTACAGACAACGGGACAGGTGAAACTAAATAAAAGTTTGTAAAAAAACCGCTTCAAAATCCGTTGCGTAGTTTTAAAGATTTAAGCATACATAGGGACAGACAGACAGCGACAGTGACTTTGTTTTATATTCTAGAGGTGAACAATTATTGTCAATTAGCTGTAATTGTGGTGTCAGTACGGACAATGTTACCGGGAAATGATTTTATATAGATTACATTGATTTTAATGTTATGTTGACACGATTTATTATCGATAAATATATTATTTATAAATAATAAGAACTATAGTAAAGTATTGGTAAGATTTCGTAGAGAGATGATGTTTTTAATAGAAATTATCATTAGTAACGAACGGCAACAGGAAACAGTATAAGTATGCATTATTAGAAACCAAGTTAAAAACCAAATCAGGAAATGAAATATATTGTTCTGATCGTCAGTATCTGATGTCCATAGTCAGTATTCATCCATGGCGCTTGCAACACGAAATATGAGAAACTCGAAATAAAAACCTATAAGTATTCCGTACGTTATGACAAGTCTAATCTGTAAAAGACTCATTGCAGAGTAAAAAACCAAATAAAATTCATTAAGTTTAAAAAAATAATGTTTAAAAAATACCAAAATGATTTATTATTTGTTGTACTCATATATTCGTCGCCACTCTGAATAAAAATGCGGGTGAAACAGCGTGGCATAGCAAGTCAACAATTAAGGACAACAGATTACGGAAAGTTTCGATTACGACGAACTTTCTGTTTATTTCCATTGATAATAAATAGGTTATTACTAATGAATATCCAATAATTATACTTTTTGCAGATTAAACGCTAATATTCATTGTTCTTTTGTATTTATTAATAATATTAAGGAAACAATAAAATAAAATTAGAAATCTAACGGCCGATGATTTATTGATTATCTCTGCAATTAGATTTGTAGTAATTAAGTTAATTGATCGCGTTCATTCGCAAGGAATTAACAAATAAATAATTGAATTAATCCAATCAAATATGATTAGTAATTAACCTTTTATTGCACAAGTAGTATTTTGTACAAATTTTCTGCTTGAACAGCTCTATCCATTGATGAAACTTGCATAAGGATTTTAAGTTTAACCAAATTTTGTTTACTACTTATAGCCCGGATATTTAGGCATAGAGGTCTGCTGGGCTAGCATGACTTCGAAAACGCGATAGATAATAGTTATTTATGATACAAGTGAGGTAAGTTGGTGATTACTTCCGAGGCGCTATTGAGGCCCGAGCCGTCAGGCGAGGGTCTGAAGATAGCCGAGGATAGTAATCATCAATACACGCGTGTACCATACAACGTTTTTCAACACATTTGCGAAGAAATTATCATTTTTCGCTAATAAATAAACAGTTTTTCTATTCGCGCGCATCCAACACAACAATGGTGATCGGCCAAAGACTAAAAGAATATACTTATTAAAAAAATAACGAATGAATGAATGGAATCGACCATAGACCTACCAAAAGTAAGGAAACATAGTTGAAGTTTGTTTTTAAAATGTATAGACACAATTTTTTTGGTATCGAAACTTTTTTAAAATGAAAGCAATTTAAAAAAACAATCTACGACTCACTTGTGAATCAAGCGTGTCATTATTCAACTGTTTTTGCACAAATAAGAGCTCCTTTATGAGCAAATGTGTTGAAAAGCAATTTATCAACATCCAACTGTCAAAATATGATGAAAATACCCGCCATATTTAATTTTACCACGTAATAAATTTTATGACATTTGCTCATGCTCGCGAAATCGATATAGCTATTTATCGACATCCAACTGTCAAAATATAATAAATATAGCCGCCATATTTAATTTTATAATATCGTACTACGCCCTAGTTTATTTGGTCATGCTCGCGAAATCGATATTATTTCGTGGTGTCTATATGTATATTTTATCACGCACAGTCATGCTAGGTAGGCTGGAGTGATATTCTTAACTAAATATGAGGTACTTACGTTTACAAATTGCCATAACGGAAACTTTAAAATTCACAACTGACCACAAAAATCACAATACTTATTTTATTCTACTTCGAAAATAAAGTTGGTTTTAAAACAAAATACTATAACTAAAACACTTTCCAGAAGGAAAGTTCTCAAAAAGGTATAAAACCAATTATGGACTGTATTTTTAACTCTGTAGGATTTAAAACTAAACTAAGTATAAGAACAGCTATAAACTAAGCTAATCTAGGATTATTGCAATTAAAAGATCACTAACTCAGACCAAGGATTGTCCGCTAATGAGTCTCTTCTATTACGAGTAATATTGACAGCTAGATAAGAGTAAGATAATTACAATTTACCTCCTATTATCAATAATTATATGATTCAATGAATTATTTTGAATGGATAATACTAATAATGAATGAAGTAAAATATCGTGTGGAATTCTGCACATACCCCTAAGAAATTCTAAGGTTGTGATGTCGACCAACCCGCACTTGGCCGCGTGGTTGACTAAGGCCAAACCGCCATAATTCAGGGTAGGCTCGAGCCCCTCGGTGGGGACATATATGAGCTAATAATGATGAATAATGTATGAAAAGATAGGTAGGTTATGTGGTTGGAAGTTGGCTGTCTGGTGGACAATTGGGAGTTCGATTATCTTGAGTAGTTTTGTGTGTATATGTGATTTGAATAATAAAGTTTTTATATTGATGAGAATGCGGTTTTTCTTAAGACCCAGGTTCAATTCCTGGCTACAGCGATGTGACTTTGTTATTTTGCAAACATAGCTCAGGCTTGAGAAAACCACAGTTATTCAAAAGGAAGTTACTTATGTGTAATTTTTAACTTGTAGGAAACCGTAGGAATAATAAACATAAAGAGCCCGTCTTTCTGTCTGTCTGTTACCTTTTCACGGCCAAACTACTGAACCGATTGACTTGAAATTTGGTACAGGGGTAGCTTATGGTCCGGGAAAGAACATAGGATACTTTTTATCCCAAAATTCCCATGGGATCGGGAACTACGCGCGTGAAACCGTGGGGCACAGCTACTAAAATAATATAGGTGTAATTGATTACGTAATCATGTATTAATAAATTTAATATAATAATAATGTACAAGGTAAACGGCGCCAAATAAATTTCAATTAAGATAAGGATCTTTAATCAAAACTTTAATGTAATTACGATATTTATCAACAACTCCAATATCAATATATGTCTAATAATCTAATCGTAATTTATTGGTTAGTCAAGGCAACTAGTTACAAATGGCGATTTCGCTTGTGATTTTATTCTTTAAAAATATCGGCGGTCAAAACACCGTGGATAGCTAACCATTCCTATCCGTGATTTTATATTCTCCATTAATCTGTCATTTTTAAAACCCAGATTTCAAATAACTCAAAATCATTTTAGTGGTACTAATAGAGAGACAGACGCTCTGTATGACATTTCGACCTCTACATACTTCCAATTTTATCTAAACATACAAGAACTCATATTGTTTATTCTTATTTTTTGTTTTGAGAATCTTCTGTGCCAAATGGGAAACTAGCTAGCCTAGTTTTTACATGACAGATTAAAAATAATCATAGATACATACACCCATTACAAACCTACACGTTAATAATATAAGTAAGAGATTAATTGCGTGTATTAGTTAATTTGTAACGTCTTTATCAAAATAATAACTTTATCGATACTGTATTGAATGAACAGTAAAATAACTCGTATTTGATTGTTTAATAAATGAAGAAATGAAACATTTTGATGAACAACCATAAAACAATCATAACTGGTATGTGCGGTGTGACCAATTTGTAGTTTGATTCGATTAGATTAATTTGCATGGCATTGCCCTTACTGTGAACTGTATCTTTGTGTAAAGAACTATTTTCTAGAACATTTTTAACGAAAAACAATCAAATTTTATCAAAAATCATCGTACTGACATTTTGCTGTGCAATAATGGGCTGGCTCTACCGGGGAAGTACCACACTAGCAGAAATCGCCATCAAGTAGCAACTTAATTTACTGTATATCCCCGATGTGCCAGAGTTACGGAGTTCCATCTCCCATCCTTCCTGCTCGTCATCATCATCAGCCTGTATTCGTCCACGGCTAGACATAGGCCTCTCCCAGTGAACGTCACCGAGCTCTCTCCATCCAATTCTTTCCCGCCACTTTTCGCAGGTCATCCTCAATCCTATCCGGCTGGCGTACTACACTACGTCAGCCTAATTGTGGTCTCCACTGCAGTACTCGTTTACTCCATTGGTCTTTGGGAAATGTAGTCGAACAACTGTCAATACACCTAGTTTTAGCAATCTTCCCACTCTTTTACTCTTTTCAAAGTCAAAGTCAAAGTCAAAAATTCTTTATTCAATTAAGACCTCAATGAGGCACTTATGAACGTCAGAATTGATTCTACCACCGATTCGGAATTACATCAGCCGAGAAGAATCGGCAAGAAACTCGGGCTGGCATTTTTTTTAAATAAAATTAAATACAAATGTCACTTATAACTAATGTCAACAATAAAAAACATGTCAAAAGGTATATAAAAAAAAAATCTATAAATATAGAAGTAAAATAATGATATAGGTCAAAAACTAAAAATAGCATACTGAGGTTGCGTGTGCAGAAATTTAATGCCAAACCTCCCGGTCATTAATGTAGTCAGTAACCTTATAGTATGCTTTGCTTATAAGAATGTTTTTAACGTGTGATCGGAACCTTCCATCAGTGAGCCCAGTCACTTCCCGGGGGATTTTATTATAAAATTGAATACATCTATAGATGAAGGACTTTTTAGTCCTAGCTAACCTACATCCTGAGATGGCGATTTTATGCCTATTCCTAGTATTAAAATTATGAAAATCGCCATTAACTTTAAAATTAATACGATGTTTCCGGGCATACAATATATTTTCAAAAATGTACAAAGAAGGAACAGTAAGAATCTAAAATGTTTTAAAACGTTCCCTTAATGACTCTTGCGACCCCAAATTATAAATAGCCCGAATTGCTCGTTTCGTTCTCTTTCTCCTAATATGTTATTATCGCTTAAGGACCGTCAATGTATGTGACATTTCAAGGTGTTAATGAACGACGGAAGTTACCTTTGCTCACCACAAATATCATATCTTTTATCATCAACTCCGACTGTTATTAAATGAACATCGAATTGTCTTTGAAAAAAACCGATTGAATGACGAACAACGTCGATTAGATGACAAATAAAGATACTCTAAAGTATGAAGATAATACGTAATTTAGTAGGTAACAATTCAAATATCAATTTTAGTACTTATTAACGTCACTATTCCTGAAAGTGATTGAACATTTTCTTACGAATCAATAGATTCTAGTGAATCAACGAAATTCCAAAAAAGCTTGTGTTTATTTATTAATTGTTGGAAATAGGATTATTTATTTGAATTATCAGTTTAATTAGTTAATTATGATAACGAATATGGCCCGAAATGTTTATTGATGATGGAGGTTCTTGGTAGTGTATTGATAATGAAAAATTAGCGCCACTTGCGAGAATTCAAGATAAGTGAACGAACTTTGTTCAACTTGCTAGAAAAATGTTTATGATTTTGCTGTATCTATTCGGTATAATCAAATGAATACCCCGAATTAAATATCACACTAATGTAAAAGTTGGTAATTTATATTTAGAACGGATTTAAATGTAATGTAGACCGTAGACTAGACATATCACGATAGAGTAGATCACATATGAGGAGTCACCGAAAATAGTTGCAGGTTATTGAACTTTGAAAAGTTAGACACGGAATTATCATGTTTTGTTCTGTCACTCCTCATTATGTGATGTTTGCTGGTAAAACTGGGCACATAGTTTTTTGATAATAAGAAATAATTTTGTTTATTAAATGATTTAATTAACTTAATATAAATATTGATATCTTTGATTTACGCGAACACTACACATTGAAATAAAACACTTAAACGGATTTTTGTCGTGGTTGTATTTTGTGCTTCGTAAGAAAAAAAAACCAGACCGAGTTTCTTGCAGATTCTTCTCGGTTGATGTATTTCCGAATCTGTGGTAAATTCACAATGTATTTAAAATTATATTCAAAATATTGAAGGTAGTAAACTTTTTACATTACTTTGTACAGACGTCTTCCATCTTAGTCTTCTGTGATCACGGGTTCTGTAAAGAATCCGAAACGTCAGAAAATGTAAAACAAAATACAACCACGACAAAAATCCGTTTAAGTGTTTTATTTCAATTAATATAAATAACTGAGTTTTGCTCACGATTTTTCAGCATCCATGAGAAAACGGAATGAAAATATTGTATGTACTGTACAGTCAGCATTAAGATTATATGTTCATTCATTCATGATTTTTTTTTAAACCTTTGTGGAAAGTACATGATATATTATTCAAAATCATTGATTAAAAAGATTGTAAAAGAATTAATTGATAAAACATACCCATTCAATATTAGTGTACTTATACAAATGCTGACTCACAGTTTTTAATCCCATTTTAATATTATGATATGTCATTTTATATCATATCATTTTAGATAACTTATTTGATCAAGATTTCTAAAAGATCAGTTCCGAGTAGTAACAAAGTGACCAAGTTACACGATCTATTAAGAACCGTCAAGTAGTGAATAGTGATGGGTGAGCGTTACCAAAGTTTCTGTGCTTTGTAGGGCACGTTAAGGTGTTAGTAATAGATAATGGTCTAATCAGTTTTCAAGTTTTGTAGTTAGTTTTGTCTCTTTCTTACTTTATATCAAGTGACAAAGACAAAACATGTGAGTAGCTACTCGGATCGTTACTTGAAGATGGTGAAATAGGCCCTAAGTGTACAAAATATGTTTTTTAATTCATCAAGGAAGACGCTAGGAAAGAATTTTACAAAAAATTTTAGCTCAGATTGTGAGACATGGAAGAAAGTGTATTAAAAACGTTTTAATTGAAAATTGTACCAAGCCATTAAAATGAAACAAATTCGTACCCAAACACCATAAAAACGAACATTAAAATATTCAAATAATTCATACAAAAACAAATTAAAATTACCCGCCGAAAATTCATAAACGCTCCGTCGACATCTTATAACACCGACGAGTATAAAATTAACAAATCGCTATTATTTCCTTTGTAAATTGTGCCTTAATAACACACCAGCTTATCTTGACCCAAGACATCCAATTTGACCATAATCTCTTGACCCATAACTCAATAAAACATAACCTTTATTAGTAGAGCAATAGGGTCGACATTTGTGATAATTTTTCGAAATAAAGGTTCAACAATACTGACATTTATTCGTAATAAAACAAAGGGAATGATACGCGCAAGTTAATTACGTACAGAAATGTAATTAGGTCTAATCAAATAAGTTGATCTTTTTGTACATTTTGTTTTATCGCAAAATGTTTTTGTTGTCGGTATCTTGGAGTTAATAGTATTTTGTTCGTTTTTTGTGATGTATTTAATTGAATTATTATTGTAATAGACATGTATTCACGTATTTAGTTAATTACAGGGTTCATTTTGTGCTGGATGGTAGGGAATGTAGAATTAGAATAATTGATGGTAACATTAGAATATTTTTTGTTTTGCATTAGGAATGTGTATACTCATAGGTACTATAGGTAATACGTTACTTACTTATAATAAAATCAAAGAGTTCAAATTCTATTTTTACTTTTTATACACTGAATGAACATTTAGTATGTGTAGTGTATGGGCTGGTAGTTTTTTCATCACTTTTGAATTAGTCGCGGTAAACACCCCTTTTAATGTAACTTATTAATTAAATACAAAGTAAAATGACAGGGTAATTTAATTTCTTACGACTATCGAGTCTATTTCATTAGTATTACGTTTATATACCCCTTTTGTAAACGTGCTCCATTCCTACCCCAAAATCTCATCACATTGTAACCCAGTTCAACACATTATAGAAAATAAATTATGTATTCTTTTAACTGCAAATTAATTAACAATATAACATACTTAACTGAATACCGATAAACTATGTCAGTTTATTGATAAATATAATTTAATTTATTATCATAGATTAGATTTATGGGTGGCGTTTGACGCTGTTTTAATCAACTTCAAAGAGGTTTAAATAAGAGCAGGTCTTGTTAAAAATATCCTTAACATGTCACTGATAGTGGTATCTGATTGATATTTGATAATTACTCGTTTATTTATTTAATATTTGCTTTATAATGCGGCTCTTTTTATAACAATTTGCAATGTTGGTTAAAGTAAACTTTATTACGCATATTTATTTTTAAAATTATATCACGATATTACCTAGGTATCATTTATATTTAATACTAGCAGCGCTCCGCGGTTTCACCCGCGTACTTCCCGTTCCCGTGGGAAATTCGGGATAAAAAGTAGTAAGGTAGTAAGTTATAAAATCAAACAAGCGTCTCTTGAAAAAGTATATAGTGCGTATATAGAACAATGACATAGAGTTACTATAAAATATTCTAAATAGCTGTACCCCGCGGTTTCACCCGCGTAGTTCCCGATCCCGTAGGAATTTCGGGATAAAAAGTATCCTATGTTCTTTCCCGGACCATATGCTACCCCTGTACCAAATTTCAAGTCAATCGCTTCAGTAGTTTATCCGTGAAAAGGTAACAGACAGACAGACAGAGTTACTTTCGCATTTAAGTATAATTTCGTTTCTTTTTGTTTGGCTGTACCACCCTCACCAGCAGTAGGACTATTTGTATCTAAAACTCCTAATAACCCATGTTTGCCTGGTACTTATGTATATGCAACAGTGAAATATGTGTACAAACAGCACTCGTTCATTTTGTCGGTGACTGTACCTCGGTGATTGTTTATCGTCATAATTTTATGGGTGCCCAAATGGGATGGTGCCGAGATGGGAATAAACCTGTAGTTCTCAGTTTTATACAAATAATTTAATTTCCCAATACATAGTTAAATTTAAAATACTTAAATTATTTATAAATAATCTTCCGTTATCCAATATCGGTATAGATAAGGTAACATTGACTGAATTTATAACCATCTTTATCATTTATTTAATTGATATAATTAAGCAGGATGATACTGCAATAATCTATGTCTTTGCATATGTAATTACACATACTTATCAGTCACTAGGTGTGTTTCTCCTTAATTTAAATACATATCACTACATAGTATAAAACAAAGTCGCTTTCTTTGTCCCTATGTATGCTTAGATCTTTAAAACTACGCAACGGATTTTGATGCGGTTTATTTTAATAGATAGAGTGATTCAGTGCAAAGGTTTTTAGCATAATTTTATCCCCATATTCCTACGGGAACGGGAACTACGCGGGTGAAAACGTGAGGGGCCGCTAGTCTTTCATAAACATTTTAATAACTTAACGAGGTAATACCATCATATCTTAATAAATAATTAATATTTACTAATAACATGAGTGCAAAAAATATCTTGTATGGAAATATACACCCCTAATTCTTTCTTCTTACTTAAATTGTGAAATTGGCGCTGTTTATAAGTACCTTTGTTTACAAATGTTTGTTTATAAATTATTCCGACCAAGATTTTTCTTTTTCATAACCACTGGTACAGTGTAGGATACTTTTTAACCCCCGACGCAAAAAGAGGGGTGTTATAAGTTTGACGTGTCTGTGTTTGTATGTATATATGTGTGTGTGTGTATCTGTCTATCTGTGAAATCATAGCTCCCGAACGGATGAAGCGATTTCAATTTAGTTTTTTTTTGTATTAAAGGGGACTTACGTAGAGTGTTCTTAGACATGTTAAATGAAAATCGGTTGACCCGTTTAAAAGTTATAGGCGTTTGAATGTAATTGTGTTGGGGGTTTTTAAAATTTTTAATTTAATCATTACAAATCTTCTACGCCATCGACTTCAACGACATGAACAACTATTTATACGTATTCAATTTCAAATTGTAACAATTAACATCAGTCATAAAAAATATATAAAAAACGAATAAAATACAGTTAATTTTCGGTAGCCTGTTTGTAGTTAATTATTGTGAGATAGATATCTTATCCAAGTATATCTTGATTGGAGTTTATTTTAGATCTCAATTACGATACGACTGTTGCATTATATGTATAACCTTTATATTTATAATTTGGTCACACGGGTTGGTTAATAATCTTATATAAGTACCTATATATAAAACTCTTCCGTTACTGAGTGATGTACTGACTGACAGACAAAGCACACGGTCGTAGACAGCTAAAATTGCACGTGTGTTTGTTGGGGGGTGTTTGTTGGGGGGAGTAGGCTAGGTAGGAGTAGGATTTTTGGAAATTCCGCCCCTAGGGGAAGAAAAGGGGGAAAACCCACATTCTGCCGGAATCATTATTATACGCGGACGAAGTCGCGGGCAAAAGCTAGTCTAAACTAATATTATAATGAGGACAGATTTGATTTTTTGTTTGTATGTTTGTTTGTAACGAATAGGCTCCGAAACTACTGGTCCGATTTCAAAAATTCATTCACTATTTTAAGCCACATTATCCCGGAGGCTATATTATATTAACGCGGGTGAAACCGCGGGGCGTGCTAGTTTGCAATAAAACGGAAACAATATCCATTAATCCCCATATCAAACTGTCAAACCAATAACCATTAAATTATAAATAAACAAAAGAACTGTTTGTTACTCAATAATTACAACTTAACTGTTGACTTTAAAACTATTATCCTGTAAGGTGGTCATTGACGAGTCAGTTTAACTGATCAGTTGAACTGGCGTCCATCCAAAATGGTCGTCAATCACCGGAGCGATTTCAGATTCCAGTGGGGAAATCTAGTTGGCTTAAAACTTTTGGAGTGACGCACAGTTTTATGCATGGACTGATCAGTTCAACTCAATGGCCACCTAATAATTACAACTCAACTGTTGACTATAAAACTATTATCCTTTATTGAGTATCAATTAATAATTTTCCAGTTTTTTCTCAACTACCGTTATAGACACCATTTTTCTTGTCACATCACACGATTAGACGACATCCGTGAGAGTTTGTATCGAACTGTTTAAATTGCAAATTTACAAACAGCCATTGAAGGCGTGTGCGCAAATAACATTACAAAGTTTTAATGTAATTGTTGTTTTACACGCGAGCTGTGAGCCTGTGTCGTATTGGTAGCGATGCGATGCGATAGATACTCGTACATATGTGGTGATGTAGAAGGAAGGAAATGTTTGTGGAAATATGTGTGATACCCATGTACAACATGAACTTAATTTAGATTTAACATTGATTTTTCTTTTTTTTTGTTCAGGGTCATCTTTAACTTATTGGGGGCCCTAGGCACTTTTTAAAAATCTTTTGTACGAGTCTAATTGGGCTCGGTTGGCGCAAAAGTCTCCTGTAACAATATTATGCTCTATGCAATTTTTTGAGAGGTCGACATGTCGTGTACTGCCACATCAGGAATATGTCCATTGAATATGTCACTGGATAATAGAAAAACTTTTTGCAAAAAAATATTTCACTACGCATATTATAGCTACCTCATATCTAACTCAACACTGGAACAAAACTTTAAATGTATTAATAGCAAAAAGATACTTAAATTAAAAATGGACATGTTTATTTATGGTGTGACATGCTTTATATTCAAAATGCGTAATGTATTGTTAGCGGTTACATTACAATGTTTGATTCTATATTTTTTATTAATTTTATAATTACTTTGTGTTAATTCATTCAATAAAAGGGTGTTTTTATTGTCTGGCTCTGTTATGTATGTCTGTATGTCTGGCTTAAAGAGGGTAGTTTGTTTGGCTGTGTTGTGCATGTGTGTCTGTCTGTCTGGCAATGTGGCTAATAAATAGTTGAGTTATTGTTTTTTTTGTTTGAAAAGTGATATGATCAAGAGTGTTTTTGTGTTTTCTAGGTATGTTTTAAAAAATATACTAATACTAATATGCCCTGAAACTAATACAGATTTCCTAATATTCCTTTTGATATATTTTTATTTATATATTGGAATTATTATTGAAGAAAATAATTCTTATTGAAGATTTGGTATTCGTATTTTGATATAATGAGTCTGTCTGTACACCCCACAGAACTCGGAATACTCTATGGTAAGTAAAAAAGTCAGACAGACGCGTGATATTGTAGCCGCAAAGGTGTGTCCCATAGGACACCATTCACAAGTATTGTTCAATTTTTTGGTATTGTTTGTCAATGTGTTGGTCACTGTCAACTGGCGACACGCGTTCCGATATAACCAGAGAGTACATAACATTTTTATACTTACCATAGAGCTTAGCATTCCTCAGAGTTCTATGGTACGCCCAGATTAAGAATAAACATTTTTGGGGATAATACAAATATCAAACCCGCTACCGTATATCTGACCAGCATAGTAATCACTAAAAAAACGTTAAAAACACAAAAACTATACATCTAGAAGTAATTTCAAACAAAGAACAACGGTTATCGCTCAAAGCTATGCGTAAGCGCATCTAACGTGCAACACAAAGCACTCACAATAATTGCAGATGGTCAAGTGTGAACGATGTGTGTGTAATTAGCGCCCGTACGGACAGACCTGGGGGTTGTAATTTATATATATTTACGCTATTGATGTATAAAAAAACAAGATACGTACATATTATTAGGCTGTGTTCGGATCAAACTGACTGTAAAGTCAACCGCCGAGAGTGAGCAAGCGTGACGCAGTTTATTTTAAGTCTAAAGGTGGCCATTGACGAGTCAGTGGAACTGATCAGTCCAGACATAAAACTGTGGCGTCACTCCAAAAGTTTTAGGCCAACTAGATTTCCCACTGGAATCTGGCATCGCTCCGGTGAATGACGACCATTTTTGCATGGACGCCAGTTCAACTGACTCGCGAAGGCTCTGACTCGGCAGCTGACAATCAGTTTGGTCTGAACACGGCCTTGAATACATTCAGGGTCTCAAAATCGTCACCGTAAAATGAGCACACAGTGCACTCAATTCAAACAGTTTTTTTTCAACTTTAAATTATCTGCATAAGGTTGAATTTGCAATAGAGTATATTTATAGTACGAGTATAACGATAATTTCATTCATCAATTGATGTCAGCAGACAGTTTCATTCGCTGTTACAATTGTTTTTTAATTAATTTATTTTTTATTACGAAATTGTACATCTTAGGTTTTTTGTATATCAATGATTCACAGTCGATAGTACCCCGCAGATATGTTACAATGAGTGCAATTGTGGTCTTAAGTGCAGGTGTGCATTAGACTGACATTTCCGTGCATCGGAAAACGCAGCTTTAGTTTTTGTAAAGGGCATTTTATTGGTACTTTTAGTACTACTTATTCTTTTAGTTGCGTGTCTGAAAAATTATAATAATTGAAGTGTTTTTTTTATTTATTGTTGTAAATATTACGTTTTAATCCCGCAACGTGTTTAGATTTATTGAGTCCTAGAATTTATTTGTAAGTTGTGACCTGCGAAGTAATTGCTGTATTAATTTGTTTTGTATTAGATTTATTCAGAAATAAATTTACATTTCTGTTTCTCAGGTAATTCGTTTTGTGGTTAAATATGATAAAACTCTAAGAACTAAAAAATATAAGAAACTTGTCTTTTTAATATGTATTCATATCACATTAAGAAAGTCTGTATCTGGAGTGTGTTCACGTCAATATTGCAATAGACATCTATTAGGGTATCGAACTCACAACCTCTCGATCGCCAAGCCTCTCTTACCCTTTGGGCTACAGCCGCTTTAGTTCAAAGTGATCCCATCAATATAATCTGTGGTTATATGTCAATAAAGTAATGACAAGAGGTATTACAGACAAGTCAGATAAAGCTTCAGGCGAATTGCGATCGAACCGGATCGGTCTTCGAGTGGGGTGGTCTCTAAGTTGAAATGAGACTTTTATAAGGACTGTGTACTGAATTAGTTAAATTTTGTATGCTAATAAGTTATTAAATATTGTTTGTCTCTACGATTAGTGTGACTAGAAAGTTTCTATTACTGTTTCTTGTTTCAAAATATTAGGCAAACATCATTAATGATTGAGAAAACTTCTGGACCATTTTTTTTTACACAAAATAGGACACACAGTTGATCAGTTTAAAAACTAATTACGAACCTAGAAAAAAACATCGACTTCTTTATTAAGTAGGTAAAAATCAATTAAAAAAAAAATGTTTATCACAAAATTAAGTAAAAATCTCTTTATACCCGTCCTACCAAAAGCTTCGCAAACTCTGCTCAGTTGAGTAAATCTGACATTTATAAGGAGTAAAGTAATCCACTGTTTTATCGTAACGTGGGCTGTCAATACATGGACGAAGTTAATCGTATTACCGAGGAATCATTGCAGATACCTTTTTTATTAAAGGGAAGGGAAATTATTAAGAGGGTTCTGTAAAATATTTGATTGTTATGTCGATAGAATTACATTTTATTGAAGTCAAGTCAAAGACGATTTTGGATACACGTATATTATTACTGACATATTATGATTAGCTAGGTGACGTCCTTTTTAAATCCAATATGGCGGTGCTCTAAAGGTCTGATGGCAGTCGCTTCACGTAAAATACTGACATTTCGCCAAATCTGGTTAAAACTGAAAACCGACCCCAAATAGACAGAAGAAATGACGGCAAGAAGAAATGGCGCTGCTCTAAAGATGGCAGTTTTACAAATTGAAATCACCAACATGCGTGATGATTACTACTCTTATTCATTGCATCATCAATGAGAGAAAATCATTAGTCCTGCACAGCTGTAGGATTGCAATCCAATACTACATACTATGTACTCAATACTACATAAATGTTTAACTACTATTTTAATTTGAGTCTTAAAAATACGTCGTACTTAAAAAATACGTTGATAAATTGCCACGTTGCGGCGAGAGCTAACAGACCATCGAACAAACACACTTTCACATTTACAATAATACTATAGATTTAGTTACTTTGTTATTTTAAAATTACCCGTTTTATCGTTATTGCACACAAATTGGTTTAATAAGTTAAATTAGCTGCAAAGGTTTATGGTGCACCGTTAGCAAAAAAACAAGCAGTTTATTTTAAATTTATTTAATTATGACACGCAAACTTTATATATATTTTTTGAGCTATAAAAATATTTGAATGCCAACCATACAAGTTCGTTAGCAGTTTATTAAAATTGCAAAATATTGATTATCAGATAATAATTTATGAATAATTAAATAATAAAATAACTATTATGTATCGTTTGATTAGCCATAAATATTAATTAATTATACATTTTACAAATATTCTAATATGTTGCGTTTTATGAGTCATATTATAAACTATTCCGTATTTATATTAAAGTGACTGTTTGCAGAGCAGGTTTAATTACCCAATTAAATTTAATATAAATAAATACTTTTTGTTTTTAAACTACTTTTAATTGTGAGTTTTCTTTTCTAATTTTAATTTACCTATAATGTTATAATATTTGAAGTAAAAATAATTTCAAGGCCACCTTTACCAAAACATAAAACGTATTAATATGATTTTGAATATCAAAAATTATATTTTTATCGTATGTAGTACAAATAAAATATTAAAAAAGGTTTTATGTTTTTATCGTCAATAAAATGATCTTACGTTATAAAAATTAATACTTTTATAAGGATCCCTAAAACCTTAAGAACTTTATACAATCCTGCATAAATGGATTAACTTTTGCGCATTCGATTTTGTGTTTTATTGCTTATTACTTAAGAGTTATATTAAAATGTTTTGCTGAAAATATTTTATGAGATATTATTATAATTGTCAATCATAAAATTAAGAAGGGTTTTTGTTTTGACTGGTATAAAAGTATTATTCATTTACGCTTTTGGTTAAGTTTATTTATAAATGTATATTATGGACGATGAATTTTGCAAATTCAAAAGTATTATAACAGCGACTCACCCACGATTTCACACCCGTTAAATTTTGTACTATCCACTAAGATTTATTTAGATTTAGTACCTTAGAAACAGATCAAAACACGGTAACATATATATATATATAATCTTATCGTATTGCTACTACTAACTTATATATAAAATATCGGTGTAATATTCCAACAAAATAAAAACTATGCAGCGTGAAAAATAAATGAACCAAACAAAAAATACATATATCAATGTACGTTCTGTTCTAATTAATCTCAAAAGTCGAATCCAACGACACCAAAAGCATTCGTAAACTTTTAAGAAAATAGACGTTTCCAACAAAATAGTCGGACGTGTTCAATTAAAATCAACATTTTCCGAGAACAGTTTTTTTTTGTTGACGCTACAATCACATCGAACAATTCCGCGAAGCCGTGCACCTTCGTAGGGCTAATTAAGTTATTTTTATGCCATTCTATAATTGTAGACATGTTTATTGCATTACATTTTAATATAGTTTAATTGAGTGAGCCGTAATTTGTTTTAGTATGTTGGCAGCGTTGTTTTGTTAAACCTTTGTGGTATATTGGTATTTGTCGTTAATGGCCGACAGATGGCCCTAGTTGGTGGTCATATATTTGTTTGAAAAAGTGATTATTTTCAACTAATTATTTTACTATTTTGAACTGATTGTTCGTGGTTGTATGTGGTTTTCTAATTGTGTAATGATTTAATTTATTTGTTTTAGCATTTAAATATTCATATAATAATAGGTTATAATTTGTAGGGTGGTCGTGTAGCTAAGGGGGTTTTGCGTGTATCATCAAGCAGAATGAAAAATGTTTGGGTGTAATTTAAAAATGTGACATAGAGCATTATTCTAAATTTCTAAAGAAACTACGGTTTTCGTTCTAGATAGGTATTGGTCATTATTACGTCTCAAAACATTTAAATATCGTGAACCATCAAAACTTTTTGTTATTCCGTTCCGATGTTCTTTCATTGCGTGTGCAAGACGTTTTACTTTACAAGACACTACAACAATGTTTCATGACAATAATAACACTTATGTATATACCTATAAAGCCTAAATTATCTTTAATTCAATAAGTTGGATAATAAAGGTACTTGTACAGTCGGGGTAAGAAAAGGTTCGTAACCTTGTTTGCTTGTTGTGAGCGATAAACTGTTTTGCCACAAAAACTTGACACGTTAACAGAAGTTATTCAACTAAATTCAAATTTTGCAATGACTAAATAGGCAAATAAAAAGCTTTGATGTTGACAAGAAGGTTGACGTACATAGTTTAAATATTTTGAACCTAATTATCATACTGTATGAGTATAATTTTCTATGCAGTTGTTAGCATAATTCTTTAGTTTTAAAAGGTGTACAAAGAGTTTACGACTTATTTGATAACTGACGAAGGTTTTCTTACTCCGACTGTACAAAGTGCAGACGTTGTTGAGTTCGCAAAGAATCAGCTTGCAATTACTGGAGTCAATTAATTATAATGGATGAGGAAATTGCTTGTTTCCGTACTCGCTTCGGGCGAACTCGGCACAACTCGGCTTTTGGCGTATGGGCTAAAGTGTAGCTGTAATTTATTTGAAGTAAATTGTATCAAGATATGAGTTTTATTGGGAAGTGTTGTTCTTGATAAATTGATTTGATTACCTATTAAAAACAAAATTATATGTAATCCAATATGTGCAGTGCAATAGATTTTGTATAGTTTTTATAGTTATCATGGTTATTAGCACTCGCTATTACAAGCGCCATGATCGCAGTTCATCTGTGATCATGGCGCTTGCAACAGCGTCGAAATATCGGAAACTCGAAATAAATAATTTACATGGTAAACATCCCGTTAATCATAATAATTTGACAACAGATTTTGTTTGTTAACCTGATTGAATGATGCGTCAATATGATTTTCCTACGCGAATTCAGTCAAAGAAAAAATGAAAACAACACAGTTGGTTAAGCAACGTCCGTCATCATCAAAACAGTGATGGGTAGTCATTGGCAAACTTTGTGAACGTTTTCGTACTTGGAAAAACACGGTTATACTGTTATGTAAGTAATAAAACTATTAACCGGTTATAAACAAGACACGCGAACTTCGATTATGAAGTGAACTTTTAAACGCTTTTCAAATATAGATTTTTCTGGGAATTTGTTGTACAGTGTATTGAAAATTCGCTGTATTAATTTTAAATCAATTTAGGTCAAATGGCGCAGCGTAGGGTTGAATTAATCGCGTTGGTTTAGCAAATAATTATTTATTTCTTTTTTTTTGTATTTTTCTTTTATGTATTGTGGTGTAGAAATAAATGGTTTAAATACCATTTTCCTACGAGTATCTACTTCATTGAGCTAAGCTAAAAGTATATGAGGCAAAGTTTGTTTCCTTGGACTCGATAATATTTATCTTTTCGAAAAGGTATTTTGCCTTGAGGAAGGCTATTTTGACGCAGGTGAAAGTGCGAGGTGCAGCTGTTAAACATTATTATCACCTCAATTGCTGTCAAACATATTCAACAAACTATACTCTATCAAATAAAGTCTAAAACACTCTACTCCAAAAATTACATCTTAAAGCAATAAAAAAAAAGTTAAAGTTAAAGTAGTTTTATTTCGAAATCAATATCAAAAATTAGTACTTGTATATTAATAATGTTTAAACCACAGTTTTTTTCACTAAATTACCACCATAAAGGCTGTATTACGCTGTATTTCTCACAAACGTAACCCTTACACTTGACAACACTGTACTTACCACTGATTGTACGCTAAAGGTTGATCGAAACGAGTCCACTCGTACCGAGAAACGGTTTATTTAATTAAACCGACAACTGTAATCAACATGCCAGTACTTGTGCTATGTTGAAACCAATTATTTCTTTGTTCCAGTGTTTTTTAGAATATTTTATTTGATTATTGTAATGTGTATTGGTAAATGATAGTTGTGGTTAGGGGTTGTGTGGATTAGCCTTTTGTGGAGTGGTGTTACGATGTATGAAATATCTTGTTTTAGATTTATTTATACTAAGGCATGGGATGTTCATTAAAATATCAATAAAGAATACCTTTTAGATAAAATAACAAATCGGTTCATAATTGACGAAGTTATGAGGAATCAAACCAAAAAAATACAACAAAAAAGACTGATAAAAATTGTATCAAAATGTGTTCCATCTCAAGTAAATTAAAGACGAAACAAAACCAAGACATTTAAACGATTAATGTCTTCATAAACTCCAAACAAAGAAATCCATTTCATCTCCCTTTATCCGTTCCAATCATCAAAAAAAACCTACCAATCGCGATTAATGAAGACAGAACAGTATAAACTTGAATCCTTAAGTAATCAACATACAAAAACTTTGATCAACTTGGAATAGTCTCTGGGAACAGTTGGTGACAACAATGCAATTTAAGTTAAACTTATACTGTGGACGGTGTTCCACAGACCTCATGTAATGCTGGCCTTAGAGCCGCGGCAAAAAGCGCTCACCACAGATGATAGCGAGCATAATTAGTCTCATGCTGCGTCCAGCAAAACAAACCCAACTCCACTATTGCATTCCCTTTTTTCGAAGACATTTAATACAAGCAATTGCTATTTTATGTCGTCAGTATATGATGTTTCTATCTCGGTACACTTTTTCTGTAATCCATTCAGTTTTTGTTGAGTATTTAATGATTATTGCTAGTTCTAGACGACTTATTTGTTTATTCGATATACAATGATTGGATTTTGATGCTTTAAGACCTATTCATGTGTGGAATGCATAGAGAATTTATGTTGTTATCTCTAAGAGGGTTATGTGAACGAGAGCAATTAAGATGGTACATTCCTATGGAATTGTTCTAAGAGTTCTTTAACTAACTGGAGAAATAAGTGGTGTCTTATTTTGTGTCTTGTATTTCTGTTCGATATAAAAGCAAAGTTAATTAGAATAGTAGTATTGTCTGTTGCGGAATTAGACGAAACTTGTGATTATTTCTACGTCTACAAAGAAATTTACAAAATAGAGTAAGTAGGTGTCATAAATCAATTCTAATGCTTTAATCCTATCAGTTAATAATTGTATAGGAACGGGATGTACTCTCACTTTTTTCATGAAATATAAAAATAACATTTACAACTAAATGAATTGATACAATTTTTTACACCTCGATCGAATCAAATAATTATAAAAGCAAATGACAAATTAAGCGGTAGGTAAGTATCGCAAAACATTCGCTCTGTCGTTCGTTCCAAGTTGCTCTGGACACCCTGGATTCTTCAAGGAACCAGTTGCCTTGCCACTACTAGTTTTTGCCACCGGCCTCGTCTCGGAAACCTACCGAGCTAAAACGACCTAAGTGCTCTCCTGTTCTCGAATCCAACCCATATTGCCAACCAAAACCAACGTTTTAATATTGAACACCAACATCCAGGGTGGCAAATTATCTTTTTTTCAAAACGTACAACTGTTTCATCGATTCAGGAATTTATATCATGGCGAAATGTTTGCGCTGATAAAAACCAAATTCCATTTAATTATGGACGATTTTTAAAATCTGTGAACAATGCAAGACATCCTTTGTCGTTTGTTCGGACCGTTTTTGTTTTAGATGTATCTAATTTGATAATTTGTTATTAAAATACGATTTCTTTTTCTGATGTCTAGATAACGTTGATATTTTTATTGGCTATTCTGTCGCTTGTGTTGTGGTTATTAAGATTTTAATCTGTATTGTCTAATGGCGATTAATTACGTAATTGTTCCAATTAGCAGATTTATCTGCACACGACATGCTTGATTACAAATTTTGAGACTGCATAAAAGGGATTTTGGGAACCATTTCTTTATTCTGAAAAGGGACCACTGTATGAAGTATTAGTATTAGGTCCTATTATATTATATCACGACTTTCAAGTAAAGTTAGTTTTGTCTCTTCCTTACTGTATATCAAGTGACAAAGGCAAAACATGTGAGTAGCTACTCGGAACGTTACTTAAAGATGGTGAAATAGGCCCTTAGTATTGTAGTATTTGTAAATTAATTTGTTACAGAAGCTAATAAAACATTATACTACCATCTAACAATAATAAATCAAAGAAAGAGACTAACGACTAACCAGACAAAGCAACGCTGTAAAATATCAATAAAACACATGTGATTAATAAATAAATCATAGTATCAGAGAACACACGAGAAACTGCGTGACTAATTACGAAATCTGCAAACAAATACCGACAAGTATTTAAGTATAATGAAATTAATTAGATGAAACAGGTATGCTATGATCACTTGGAAAAATTGAAGGCAATTAGATTTAAAAGTCACTTCTTTGGAAACGATTATTTATTATTAAGTTCGTACGCGGAAACTACTTTCTATCTAAGTATTGCTATAAGCAGTGTGTGAAAGGAACAGCCTAGGTTTACAGCCTAATATAGGCAGGCAAGTTAACTTATGGCGAAGTCAGAGTTTTTTGACTTGACTGTACTAGCTTAGGAATTGTATTCATTAAATGAGATTGTGCATTCAATTATAATTTTTGTTTAGGGTGTAGTTTAAGTTGTTATTTTATATTATCACTAGCTGTGCCCCGCGGTTTCACCCGCGGATAAAACGTAGTATATGTTCTTTCCCGGACCATAAGCTACCCCTGTACCAAATTTCAAGTCAATCGGTTCAGTAGTTTAGCCGTGAAAAGGTAACAGACAGACAGACAGAGTTACTTTCGCAATTATAATATTAGTTAGGATTTTTGATACTGAAGGAATTTTGGAAGACTGAAATTCTTTACTATTATCCTCTTCTTAATTTTAGCATTAACATTATCAATTACTCTGCCATCTTATTCTAGCAACTGACTCGTAATAGAAACTACCCACAGACAATTTTAAATAGATAACTCTTTTTGACTTATGTTTGCATCACACGAATATTTACCTCGAATTGGAATCGAATCCGTACCTTAACCAGTTCGGTATGGTGACTCCTCAGTCATTTATATTTTTAATTCCAAATTCATACACATTTATTAAATGACAAATAAAATATTAACCATTAACTCTAGCTTAACAGCCCTTACAACCAGACAAGAAAATCTAAAATGAATATATTATTCCAATTCAAACACCAAATTGAACCTTAACAGTACGCAATAAGACACATAAACAATTCGCATTAAACGTTATCATTCAGCTATCCATTAGTCAAAGAGTTCGCGATAAATTTGACTGTACCAATATCAGCTTCGTTTGCAATTAATTTTTGGGTCCGTAACCGCAACGCTGGCGACAGACAGACAGATTATTTGAAGATTTATTAGTGTCGTCAGACGTTAAAAGGTTCGAGACGTGTTGAGATAAGTCGACTGGTGTTTGTAATTATTTGAGAAACACGCGACCACCGATCGCGTTGTACGATCGTATTGGAATTCGGAAAATCCGGATAGAACCTGTTTTTGGTATTCCTACTCTTTGACTATTTGAGTAGTTTTCATGGGTTTTTGGTACAGTTACTATGAAGAGGTAAACGATAAGGTAATTACGTATTTGGAAATGGGTTGGTTGTAACTAAGTGTTTATTGGTTTAAAACGACAGTTTTACGCAGATTATTGAGACATTCGTTAGATTTTTTTCTTGCATACTTGTTTTTTTAATTAGATATACTATCACAGGTTTACCCAAAAATATAAAAGTATATTTGTAAAACGATTAATAAATATATTGTGAATAAAATCGTCAAAAATAACTTAAAATCTTAGCTTAAACTTTTTATCTTTAACACTAAAAAAACTTATTCAATATCATTAAGCCGAGGAAGTTCCGCAAAATTCAGAATCGACCTCGCTTAGATTCAATAGTAAATAATCAAATATTATTAATTTTGTATAAATAAAAATATATGTTATAGTTTAATAATCCAGCTTTTTGATAAAACGGCTGGAAACACGAATTAAACAACTTCGCTCGATCATAAAATATTTTGAAATAGTCCAGTTTTTCAAATTTTGCGATCGTAATTTCCATTTCATCTGGATAATATTAAACTTATATTCGTAAAAATTGCGTCAAATTATAGACAATGACATTTAGAATATAAAAAAACCGAAAAAATATCTAAAATTAATAATATAATCTAACAATAACACAATATTTCAATTTATATAACCACGCGGCGAGTGAGTTCCTCCGCAGTCCGCCGTTTGGCGTCAAGAAGGTAGGACCTGTGTGATTTTTGCCGGCTCGCTGCGTAAAAATACGCGTGTTTCGTGTTTATTAGTTAGGTTTGTACTTTCAGTGTAAATATTTTTGTTATTATTGTTTAATTAGTGGATTGTGTTGTAAAATAATTATTGGACATGGCAAATAAAACAAATAGAGTGAAAAGGAAATCAAAATTAAAAATTCGACGTAACACAAAAAGAATAAGGTAAGTTTATTTATTTCTTGTTATATTAGCAACAATGTAAGATAAAGTTGGTCCCGCCATTATGATTTTTCATTATGAATTCAATATTACAAACTGACACTCCAATTTTATTTATATATATATAGATAATATATATAATGGACTAGGTCGAGATGACAATTGACAAAGAGCCACAGTATAACGTGTGCGAGGTATGAGTGTAGTAGGTAAAAAACGACCTAATATCATCCAGTAGCGTAAAGGTCGCTATGCCGGACTGCACATGAGTGGGTCCCGGGTTCAATTCCCGGTACAGTCAACATTTGTGAGATGAGCATATTGGTTGGCTGTAGTCGTTGTATTACAACATGTAAGTATATAAATAAAATATGTTATGTATGTCAATGTCTATATATATTGATATATATATATAATTATGTCAATATTTCAATATCTGTATGTGTTAGTACCCATAAGCTTTTTGGGGATAACTAATGGTGGTTAAATATGTCCTGATATTTATTTTTTATTATCACTAACTATGCTAGAAAGGTATACAAAGATACGATACCTAATAAATATTTTTTTATAGTTCTTCAATACCAAGATCTGAAAATGGTCGTTATAAGAAAACATACGCATATGGAAGGTATGTATGTTTCACACAAATAGTTCCCGTAGGAATTCCGGGATAATATGTAGCCTATGTCAAGTTAAGTCTATAATGGAAAACGAAATTTTTCCATTAGTTTCGAAGCCTATTCATTACCATCAATCAAAAAATCCTTCCTCTTTGACAAAAAAGTTGCACCAGTTAGATCATCTGTGTATATATTTTTTTATTTGATCGAGCGGTGTAGTTGGTAGTGGCCCTGGCTGCTATGCCGAAGGTTACGGGTTCGATTCCCGCTCAAGACAAACAGATGTGCCCCAATATTATTTATTTAATTTAATTGTGTAAAATAGTGCAAATCTCCGTTGCTGAGTGCAGTTATATGTCGTAGATAACGGACCTACTTGGAAGCCATAACGAATGTAAAAAAAGACGAAACTGTACAAATAAACACAAAATTAATTCAATTGACAATCACCTAACTAAAACTATCTCTTTTTACAGCGAAGCTGTACAAACTGTCGAGGAACCACAGGCTAAAATAAACACAAGTGAAGACCGTATTGTAACTCCTGCGAATTTAAATAATACTAAGTAAGTAATAATAACTTTGAGGGTATTTCATTTAAAATCCCGTAAAAATCAGTCACGCCATTTCAGAAATTAGCCGAAACAAACAAACAGACAGACAGACAAAAAATATTTTGGTGTGTCTACCGTATCCTACTATAATATTATAAATGTGAAAGTTTGTGAGTTTGGATGTTTGTTACTCTTTCATGCAAAAACTACTGTATCGATTTTGTTTAAATTTGGTACAAATATTCCTTACAACTAGGAATAACACATGGGATACTTTGAATCCCAAAATTCCCATGGGATTGTGTATATGTAATCGTATGTTTTATTGTAACTTTTTGTAGTCGCAAATCGTACCAATAGATGGCGCTGTTACTTAATTTTTAACACACGATGGTGAATTGTGCCGAGATTGTATGATATTGATACTACGAGCTACGCATCCTCGCGGGAGCGGGTACTACGCGGGTAAAACCGCGGGGCGCTGCTAGTATACTATATTCCTAAGCATATAGTAAGCAGCGGTTATTTCAATATTACAAACTGACACTCCAATTTTATTTATATATATGTTTTTTTTTATTATTATTAAGAAAACAAACAGACTTTTATTTGAACCACATTTTGCCTGAAATTGTGGATTCAAGGCAAATTCGTGGTATGCCTCTAAGGGACATTACATTATCGCAAAATAAATAAATAGCTAATTGGCATTATTGGTTTTATTTTATTCCTTTATTAAATATTTTCAGAATGTTATTGTTGTATGTTATTATCGTATATGGGAATGGGAACTACGTGAGTGAGGCGCAGGTAATAATATTTATTATTTAGATTTAAAGATTTACTTATAAGAATAAGATTTTAATATATTGAATTTCCGACTGAATGGGTCCAGCCTTAGCAGTAACTAAAGTAGGTAGGAGTTTCACTATAGAACATAAACAGAGTAATAAATAACAACATTATTATTCTCTCCATCATCTCATAACATTAACTGACCCCTAACTAAGTTTGTGACTTGTATCTAGGGTATCAGAAACTACCCATACACTCATTCACACACACCCACACGTTCACACAAATATTCACCCCGTGCGGGAATCGAACCCGCAACCTTACGGATGGCAGTCCGGCACGGTGACCATTCTGCCATCGAGGTCGTCAATAGAAGTAGCGAAAAATAAATAAATAAAATATAGTACCTACTAATAATATAGGTAGATAATATATTTGTACATATTTTATGTTTTTACTATATAAGTAGGTAGATACTAATGTGCACGAAAGGTTTTGATAGGTAGTAGTGTTTTTTTATTTAAGTCACGAAAAAGTCGATGCTAATACATATTGATATCTTTCAATATTTATCTTACAATAATAGTCCTACTGCGTGATCGGCTCTACTGTGGCTTTACTGAGTCGCGAGGTCGTCGACCGGACCGCGCGAGTTACGTATTTGCGCGCGCTATCTGTGTCGTAAATGAATACGCTACACGCAGCTAGCGCGGGGGCTGAGGTAGCTTAAAATACCTAAAGTTGTGGAAGCTCGTCGCCTTAAGCAGTTACGAGCTCCCAAGAAATTAAAGAAGAAATGTAAAAGTAGAACACTACTACAAGCGAAAACAGGGATGTGCCTAAAATTACTTCATTTTTTTAGTCCTGACAAAACTTCTTCCCACTAATACCAGGTAAGTAACTAAACTGGACAATTTACTGAACTAGTGGAGAAGGTAGCTCTAGAAGTAATTCTCCAAATATACGTATTCCCGTGTTTACTCATTTTTTTATATACAATAATGTATATATTTTTTGGGACAGGGACAGATGTAGGATTTTGGGGAAGACCTTTGCCTAGCAGTGTGACAATACAGGTTGATTAAAAAAAAATACTATAATAATTCAAATATGACGTAAAGAAAAATATTTTAAGTATATTGAATTTTTACTCTAAAGCCCAGGGATTCTTCAGAGAGGAAACACAGGAATAAGATTCTATAGAGAATTGCTTCTAGAATTTTCTCCAAACCTAATTTGTATAACGTGTTAGCCCTAATCCGACATTCCTACGACATACCTCTCCTCCGGATTGCCCTTTATCTGAGGCGCCTGCGACAAATTATGTCGGCTCCAAAAATCAACAAGTTTATCACAGTCGTTCGGTCGTTTGTGTGTCCTCTCCATTTAATTTTGCCCGTTGTTTTTGTAGTACCTTCTTTTAGTCATCTTTTATAAGGTTTTCGCTTGTTGGAATAACTTAGGTATTATATAATTTTGTGTTTGTGTTCTTCTTCTTTGCGTATCGACTCAAATTTTTGAGGACCTAAACTCGGCCACCGATATAGCGCTATCAGTGGCCTTGTAAAGGTCCTCGTGTGTGCAGATGTAGGGACACGCATTGCAAGTTAGCTTCTGAAAGCCCCTCTATGTTAATGATCACAACTTTCAGAGCTGGAGTGTGTTAAATATTAGAGTTTCGAACTTAGTTGGGGGTCAGATACTATAATGAGATGATGTAGTGAATGATTATGTTATGTTATTGGTCAGTATGTTAAACTGTATAATGTAGAGTTGCGGATTTAATTCCCGTGTGCAGTAATAGTTTTTGTGATCCACAAATCTTAGATTATTCGTGAACTAAATTATTCCTATGAGATTTGTGTGAGGATGTGAATGACAAATGGTTTTAAGTATGTGAATGTGGAGTGTTTTGACTGATATATTGTTTCTTTGAAATTCTTCAAGGTATTTAATTATCAGTTAGTGGACCTTGAACCATTCGGCAAAACCAAAGTTTAAATCCTAAGTAGTTAATACATAGTAAAATAATATTCTTTAGTAAAATGTTCATTTATAATGAATGGTCCTCTTCAAAACTTACTCTGTGACATTTTTTTCTACATTAAAAGGATCAATAGGTCTTTTTTTTAAACCCACATCGTCTCACTGCTGGGCAAAGGTCTCCCCCAGACATCTCCAACTCTCCCGATCCTTCGCAGCCTCCCACCAGCTACTGTCGAAGGCGACGAGATCATCCCGCCAACGCTGGGATAGGTCCTAACCCCCCCAAACATGAACACAAACCTAATAGGTCTTATAATAGGAAAAAGAAACTAAGGTTTTGTTTGGTAAGATCTTAGCAGGGCAAATCATTGATGATTTTAGTGCAATGTGGAGGAATGAGTGTAATTTCCCAATGCGTAATACCCCTAAAACATCATCTTACTTAAGCATCAGCTTTAAGAAACTTTAAACAGATGGGATAAACAATATTTTGGTTTAAAGTTAATTCATTTTTCACGGTTTTACCAATGCCGTCGGCAACGTGTAACTCAAGTTTATTTCATTTTTTTTTTATTCATGATATCAGTTTCATTTATTTTACCATATTACCGTAGTACGTCCAAGCTGAGAATAGGGAAGTGCTATACACAATTTTGACAATATGTACCAATTTGTATGAAATGGCTTTTGCAAATTGTCAAAGGTTCATATATAAATACCAAGATTCACGCAAATGAGTGCATGAAAAATAAAAATTAGCAATAAGCCTTTAATGGATGGAGTTGAAAGTACCTAAGTTCATAATTTTGATAACAAGTTGACAAAAGAACTTTTAGGATGATCAAATTTTAATACTAATAAATAATACCTAACTCAATGCTTGAATATAAAACACTATATTTTGTAGTCTAAGTAAAGCTAGGATGAATATACGAAATAAAATGAATAATTATGTTGATAATGATTTGAAAAAATAAGCAAAATAAATAGCCAATTAAGGACTAAACGTAATTTGAAGTTTTATAGTTAAATACAAAAATACTAAAGATGAACTAACGAGTTGTAGGTATTGGTATTGAGTTAGTAGATTTTCTCTATTACATTATTGGCAATAAACTATAAAGGCAATTTGATTCTAATTGGAATGGATATAAAAACTAGTTTTGAAGTACATTAGCACTTACAGTCTCACAGCGGGTGGAGTTCACTTCTCGCAACTGTATCACTGTCTAATAAAGATTAAACACTCAATTTCAGTTATTGCCGGCTAATTACAGTACAAGCTATTAAATGAAAACATCAATTAATTAGAAGGGGAGAGGCGAGCGGGCGCGAGGCTGCGGCGGTCGCAACTGGTTTCGAGAAATGAACGCCGCGTGTCTCATCCATAATTCAAATACAACATGGGGCCCAGACTCCGCCCCTGAGCCACGCCGGCCAATAGTCTCCACAACGAACGCATCCGATAACTCCGCCTTTAATAAAACTTATTCCCCACCTTTCCTATTCTAAATTAGCCCGGTTCCAATTTACCAATAAATTAATAAGCGCCAATGATATTATCCCGAGAGTGGTCGTCAAAGTCGAAAGCCGAACTGTAATCACTAACGGGCGCCGACTCATTATTTGCAATATTCAATTAATAACAATCGTGATTCCGACGATCACGACCGAGCCCATGTTCGATTACAACAAACTTCAATTCTTAATGTCTTAATTGACAAATTGAATTTTTTAGAAGATAGAAAGCAATTACATGATTCGTTTCAATACTTTGAAGTGGTAATTAATTTTTGTTCTTGTACCGCTACCGGTGTAAATTGATTGCCAGCGCCAGTAGCCACGCTATTTTTTAGTTAATTCCAATCTATATTAACAAAATTGATTTGGCGTAGAAGAGGAAATTGTCGATTGTTCAGCGTTATTGCTTTATCTGTGCCATTATTTTACAAAGGTGCATCGAGGCAGATAAAAATGGGTTGTTGGTTTTGTGGTGAGGTTCAATGGCAACGGAGTCACGAGCGCGACCACTTTATGCACATTAACTAATTTATTTTCGGAGACTTTGACGAGACATTCGATTAAATCTTCAATGATAACAAAAATTATTGTTAAAAGGATGTCTGACACTTACTGGAATAAGATCTAAGTCATCATTCTGTTGATGTTTGCACAATATATCACCATTGCGTCCATTACATGATGGGGGTTCCTTGTTTATCGGACCGTGAATTGTTTTTCCAATGCATTCATAAACCATAAGTATTGTTATGTTCGTGCAATAGCTTTTAAAACTTTTTAATGCTTCCTTTTATTAAATGTATTGCAATTAACTATAAGCCCCAAAGTATTTGAAGGTAGCAGTTGAGGATAAAAGCATTATTACTCTTTATGACGTGACAAAAGGGTTTGTATAAGTAATTATTCTCTTACGTAAATCTTTCTTTGTCCACAAGTAATATTCCTTTCCAAAGCTTTTTTTTTCGTTTAGTATTGTTTGTTGGTACAATTTGTCAGTTTGTTGTCCTTTGGGAGCCGATATTAGCAAAAAACCTCGCCCCTTTTCGGAAGTTGCTAATGATAAGGCGCCATCAGTAGCTTTGTCGCGTTTTTTATGTGCGTCTGTGGCGTGAATTACAGGTATAAAAATGTTAAATTTAGTTTTAAAATATTTTGGTGATTTTAATCCTTACATCGGTGGACCATTGTGGTGATATTTCACAATTTTGTGGTTTGGAAGTGGGAGTCACGTGTCGGCGAGTTTTGATTTCGGCAGTTAATTAGAGAGCGGCCCGTCTCGCAGTGAGGTCCGGAAGTTATCATTGTCATCATGAGGTGTCTCGGGAACATTTTTATTTCGTCGTCCGGAAATACGTTTTCTATTACTGATATTAAATTGCTATATAATGTCTCACGAAACTCGCATCATGCAAATTATTTGTACATTAAATTGAAAATAACAACGTATAATCTTGACGCAGTTTATATACTCGTAAATATAAATTATGTTGTTCAAGAAACATACAATGGAAAATACTGATGGATTGGTAATGATGGTGTTAAACAATTTTCCTAATTACACACACATGTAGGTAAATTAGCAATGTTCATAATACATAATGATGTGTTTGAAATAACAGACTGGGAACGATTCACCTTATCTGTACCATCTAAAAATAAGGGTTAGTGTGGTCGTTTTATCTGATTCTGTGTAAATAATTACAACTATTTAATTTTGTTATAAATGTTTTACGTGTAAATAGACAATAAACAGTAGGCGATTGCCGTCAGCCACGGAATTAGTACGAACCGATTACATAGATAGGCATCGGGCCTTAGTAAATTATTTTTACTATCGTTAACGCGCTTCGTTTTGGAAATTACATCGCCACCTTAATTTATAACCCCCAACCCCTCGACGTCACTTACAGAAATGATAATTTCATTTACCAAACAACAATAGAGATGTTAATCTACGGAAACGGCAACAGTTACAAATGAGAAACGGAATTGTTGAACCGTAAAACATTCTGTAAATAAGGCATTCAACTTTGATGGATAAACTAGTGGAGCAGACCGTCACTAAATGAAATCCGATGAAGGCAGTACTTAAGTCGTAGTGGAGTGAGCGTGACAGTGGTCGAGACTCGAGAGCATGCCCTGTCCCCTGTCCCCGCGCCCCGCCGGCGGGTCCCCGCGCTCGCCGCATGCCGTCCCATGCGCCCGCGCTACCGTTCCGCTAAACAAACTTCACGCAGCGACGCTAAATCGATTCTCTCCGATCGCATCTCCGATCGTCCGCCTAATAACATCCACTCAGACTTTTTTGTCATCTCCAAGATATTGTTAACGGATAGACTATGAAATTATAGCGGCAATCGGTATCATTGTTTCCGCTCCGCTCCCATGCTTTAGCAACACCGGTGAAATCTGTTAACTCAAAAAAATTCATTAACGAATCGGTTCTGCGTTGTTTCTGTTGAACATCTTTGTCTGGCAAAATTGCCGTGATGGAATCCTTTCTCGGTTAAATTGTCACACATTTGCTGAAAATTAGATTTTGGAGATAATGAATGAAGGTTAGACCGGAGCGAAAGAAGGTTTATTGGGTTTTTGTCGGTAGTCAAGTCATGTGTGTGATGCGGGGTTACATTTTTTTCTGATTCTAAATTGAATACGTCATTGTTGTTATTAACATGTTCATAATCGAATATACCATCGTTTAGTTCCTTTATTTCTATTTTTGATTTGAGAAGTGCAAATACATCTAAACTCATAATTTAGACATCAGTTTCTCCATTTTCTTCTCAATCTATCTATCTAAAAACCTAATAGTCAATTGTAAAGTCAATACTTGACACTTAATTTTGCTTGAATCATGAATGGACAGACTGACTGACAGGCTAATTCTAATTACTATTGTACCAGGCACTGCACTTGACAATGGTCAAAACGAGTTCTTATAAAAAAATATCAGTAGTCATTTTTTTAACTCAGTACTATTTATATTTTAATTCAAGCTGAGTAAATCAAATATCAATACCAATTCTGGAGCAATTCCAATTCCAATGGTCAGCCATTGAGTAGAAGGAAATGGAGCGAAGCGGTGACACGAGCCGTCTATTCCAGGTATTGACAACATTTTTTGTTTATGAAAATTTTCTATTGATATATTATGTAAAAAGAATGACTCTTCTATAGGATAATTATTTGGCTTTGTGAGAAGCGCTGAGCTTTGTGTTAGAATCACCCTTTCCGTAATTACAAAACAGAAATAAATAGGTAGCTATAAGTTAGCGAGACTCTATCTCATATAATAGAGTTTTGCAATTACATCGTATAAAGGCTCTGTGTACAAATAAGATAGTATAATAAACAAATTATTCTTACAAAATCAATTTCATAATAAGTTTACGATTTGAACATTCACATATAATCATCAAATTCGTAAACCAAAACCAACAATATCAGTTCAAAAAGCTCTCTTCTCTCTTTACTGTGGTATCTCTTTATAGAAATGATAAATCATTTAGGAGCCTTTCTCAACTTTCTTTATAATTGTGAAATAAATTAGTGACGTTACCTTTCAAAAAATGTTTGTAACCCCTTCCAATCAGAATACTCAATACAAATACACTTAAATGACAACAAACAGAGCTATCAAATACAACAATAATGAAAGAAATTGCTCTCATTTGAGGTTTCCTATCGGGTGTTGGTTTTTGCGCGGACACCGGATGCGGTCTAGTTTGGTGCGCGCGCGCAATGATAGATCAATAATGTTTAAAGATCATTTCTTATGCTCGGTTTGTGCGCATGATTTGTCTGGTCGTGCTTAAATTGTGATGGTTGATTCGTAAAAGGTAAACCAAAAGACTTACGAGTACTTTTGCCATTCAAATGCGTTTAAATGAAAAAAAAACGTTTAAATGTTAGTAAGTAAGGAAATGATAAACAATAGTATTTGACAGTTTGGAGTAAAATGAAACTTATTTTAAAAAATAATATTTTTGTTTGGAGTAACTTGGGACTTATTGGTGGAGTAAAATTGGACTAACTCATTTAATTTAAGACTAAAATTCTGTAGAATAGAATATTGTTTTAAGATCCTGGACTGGAGAGGAGGACTAGGTGTGCTAGTAATCTTCCCTCTAGCTAGACATACGTGTTAGTGTTAAACGAAACGTACGACATTATCTATAAGTATGTGAAACAACGGGATGTTAACAGTGCAGAGCGAGACGCCGTCGGCGCGGGCGTATCGCACTCATCCTCCTGATGATGGCCACCGGACGTGGCTGAAACTAGTCGAGGGATTCGACTTAAATAAGTACGTACTAACACACATACTATATGTATATACGTGTAGATAGATACGTGTTAGTGGTTTAAATCCAAGCCATGTTTGCAAAATAGTAAAAATTCACAAATGCTTTGACTAAGTATTGAACCTAAAAGTTCCGGTGTGAAAATGTCCTTTGTATAGGTGCCACTAGTCGCTAGACCATCGAAGCTAAGTACTTAGGTACATATACATAATATATTTCCTGCATAATATACCAAGGAATACAGTGTAATGTTTATTTAATATCGTTGTAATTGCTTACTAAGCAACTCGACTGACTCGTAACAATTGTATCAACATTAGCGTGTTGATGGGAACTGCTTTAAATTACTTTATTTTGTACGTATGTATAATAATATACTTAACTATATGTAGTGCTTTTAGTACTTGATTATGTTTTTTATAATATAGGGGGCAAATATACCTACTGACGAACGTGTCACACGATTTTAAGCGACTACCGGTAGCTCATGGACGTCTAAAACTCAAAAGAGCTAATGCATCGTCAGTCTTTATTTAAGAAATAATAAGCCGCTATGAGAAGAAGAAGAAAGAGATACTTCTAGAGAAGAGAAAAGCGTCACAATTAAAGTCAGTCCTTGTTTAATTGAACGATAATAATCACAGTTTTCTGTAACTAGACCTCTGCTGCCTTATTTGCGTTCCATTTTTAGTCTGGTTTAGCATTAAACCAGGTTTTACAATCTATCAAAATTGACAGATTTGACTGACAAGGTGTCAAATGCTTACCAGGTTTTGTTAAACCAGTGTGTGTTAAACTAGTGCGAGCTATGTACTCTTTATAGGTCTCAAACTACTTGTAATATGAATACGTACTTGATTAAGTTTTGTTTTCTAAGTTAATTTGTTAGTTTCCTCTTTTCTGAATAAACGCAATTTCCCAAAGAAACGGCCCCAAATAGATACTATCTTAGAACACTAAACAATCTATAGTTAAACAACATTATTAAACTACGTTTTTTTCAGTAATGGTTGTTAGTACAATGTTTCATCAATCAGAAACGTCCAATTCCCTATAATAACATTTCCTTCATGAGCGTTCAAGACTTATTACGACATCAAATAAATCGAAATAACAGAACAGAAAATTTGTCAGTAACATTTTGGTTAACGGTCATTATATGAGTTTTATTGAGCAATTTCGTAGGCACATTAATCCAATAATAATAAAATAATATAGGGCAATAATGTTGAGATCGTGTGAGTTACTTATGAACCTTAGTACGTGGGTATAAGAGCTAGTTTATCGTGGCAAATTGTGTTTTCATGATTGTTCTAAGTATTGTTTGATATTTTGGTAATATTTGTTCGATTGGTACCTAAGTAGTCAAATTGGATTGCTTCATTTATTGTCCAGAGCTTGTTATTGTGGATGGTCAAATATTGATGTTGATCTAATGAATGTCTCTAATAATATTAGTTATTTTCTTTCTTTGTGATTGTGTTGTAATGGTTCTAAGTAATCAGTTTTATTGTATGCTTTTTATGTTATTTACCGTGTTTAATGTTCAGTAATGTTACGGTTATCAGCATATTATATTTGAAGCTTTAAGAAAATTGGTCTGGTTTTTATTAGATATTTTCCTGTCTGTTATATCCTACTGTAGAGCAAAAGCTATTCTTTTATTGAGAGCCAAAATTCTTAGTAAAATTATTTTCGCAGATGCTACATTCTTCTTATAATTAATTATACATATAATTAATAATTATGTAAGTACTTAATGGTTGGAAAATGGCAAATTTTGAAATGGACTACTTACTTTACCTTCATTCGATAATAATAAGTGTAAAAAGGACAACTTTCTTACTCGTATTCAATAAGTTATACTTAAAAACAAAAAAAAATAACTCCAAAAACAGTAGGTAACCCTTCGGTGGTAATGTGGTTTTAATATTAACCCGTCGACTCCCGGTTTGGGTAATTTGGTAAAAACCATTTTCTCGTACGGCCACCTACAACGTAGAGCTAATGACCCACCAATAATGGAGCCCTTTACAATGGTTACCTTACGAATACTGATAATATTTAAGTGTTTTCTTAATTGTTTTTACATAAACAATTAGGAATATTCATTATTTAGTTATGTGGTTTGGAGTGTTGATTGTACGTACGTAAAATAGATTTGTTTTTTATGGCTAAATAATAAATACAAACGATTACAGAAGGCTATTTACAATTTCGCACAAGTAAAGATTTTTGAAAAAATTATTGCTTAGTTTCCTTTCGTTCGGTCCAATAGCGTTTTCATGATACGTGTCCAAAGTCCAAACATTCAGAGAGACAGACAGACAAATATTCTAAAAACCTTAGTTTTGGCTTCTGTTGCTAACAAAGATCATGTCATCATCACACAATAGTTTTGGTTTTTAATATCTAAATTTCTAGACCGTACACACATCGCATTATATTTGTAGATATTGTTTAGAAACTTTGCAATTTCCAAAATTGCTATTTAGTGTTAATAAAAAATGTACGTATATTCAGATCGTTAACAACTAATACGTTCATAATCGGTGGTCAATCGCGCCCATGATGACACAAAGGGTTAAATCGAGGTGTGATGAGTTCCACAAATTGAATTTTATTATAGGTTCGAAATACGCCATGTGTGAACGTAACACAATCAATTATTTATAAATTATTTCTAATGTTCTACTAGTTTTGGTTTTTATATTTACTATTTTGCTGTAAGTGGAGTTTTGAGTTTTCTGAAAGAGAAATCTATATATCTATATATATAAAAGAAAGTCGTGTTAGTTACGCCACTTATAACTCAAGAACGGCTGGACCGATTTGGCTGAAAATTGGTGGGGAGGTAGATAAGAACCAGGAAAAGGACATAGGATACTTTTTATCCCGAAATTCCCTCGGGAACGGGAACGGGAACTACGCGTGTGAAACCGCGGGGCACAGCTAGTACTTATATAAAAATGAAACCCGCTTCCCGTTGTCACGCCATAACTTGAGAACGGCTAGACCCACCAGCTACTGTTAGATCACTGTCGACTGCTTAGCTTAAAAAAAAAACTAGCAATAGACAACAGCAATTAAACGATAAGAATCAAAACAAATGACAACACAAGATGTTCATGTGCCAAATCGCATTTTAATTAACCAGATAAGACCCAAGGTATTGCCATTAGTAAGAAAATTATTCGCTTGCTTGTTTTTTTATTTTCTTATCTGGCAATGTTGTAGTTCAAATTGCCGGAACGTTACCATGTTCTGTTATTGGATGATGAGGTTACTGGCAATCTTATAATATTTGTTTTTAAAGAAAAAATAAAGAAAAATACTTAGTATTCGCTCACTTACTTGGGTACTTAACCTATTTCTAATAATTAGTTATGATTATGAGTACCGGCAACAATATTATGCATTCAAAATTTTTGAGCACAGCTGCGTTTTATGCCAGGTATTTGCTGAGCCATGGTACTTCTCTATATCAACTGAGTTATCAAGGCCATATCTCAAGTGTTACTAGTATATCCCACATCTTGATTGCATGTTTGGTATTAGAGCAGCTACGGTTTAGTATGGTTCTGGGTTCAAATCCCATCTAAAGTGAAAATTTAAAATCTCTATTTTTAAAACTATGTAAAATTATTTTTAATTTTCTTAATTATACCTAAACCTTTAACCAAACACGTACAAACATTTTAAACAATTCGAAATACGTACATTAATAAATGAATAAAACCAAATTAATAACCCTGAGTTATGTTTCACTCGCAAACCTGTGTTTAGCCGCCATAAAATGACGCCGACTAAAACCTTTGTATGGATTTTTTATTTACAATTACTAGAAATATCCTAATTGATATTGTTTTTTTGTGTAAATGTACAGTTTTATTGCACTAATGATTTTATTTTGATTAAATTGGATTTCTATGCATTAGGGTTTTTAATTTGTGTTTTTTAATATTATTAAGTTGTATATTTGTAGTGGACGTGTTATCAAATAAAGATCAAAAAAGATTTTTTTATGTAGGTTGACAGCTGATGCACGAAGTGTTTTTTCAAAAAGTTTCCAATTTTTTTCTCAAAACAAGGGGTGTACCCCACTCCTCCGAGTGGGGTACAAAACTGCAAAGTAGCGTGTACCCTAAAAATGACAAAAAAGACCTGCACTCTACTAATATCGTCATCAATTTTTAAGTTTAAATTTTAAGCAGCTTGACAAGGCCACCGGCTAGCGGCTGCTGCATGCCAAAACGCTCAATAACTGCGCGTTGCAAGCTAAAAACAATGCATTGCGAATTGCAAATGAGTCGCTAAAACGCACCTCAGAGTCAACGAAACACGTTGATATAAGCAGCTTTTGTAAATATTCATATAGAGTAAACCACCCAATTAATGGCATTTTAAGAGTGACCCGTGTCAGTCTGAAATTAAATTACCATAAAATCTCATTTACAACAGCTAGTGCCAATAATTGGAGGAGCCAACGATTGGCCGGTTGACCCTATTATCCTTTTTAAGTCAAAAATTTACTCAAACCTTAAAAATATCCTTAAAACTTCACCAGACATCCAATGACTCATTCTCATCACAGTCGTCACTTACAAAACGCTACTAAAACTAGATAAACCAAATTCCAGTAACTAGTAAATCTTCCTTAATCCACTCGTGTTATCCCTAAGTGGTAACAAGACGGGAGTTCCATCAATACTTGTAAGTACACCAGACAGGATTTTACGAGGATATTCTTTTTAACTTTTTTAGTCTGTGGGGCGCGCGTGCGACTTAAATGGGTTCCTGTGATAACTCTCACTTTTAAAACCCTTTAATGTTCATGTCACCTTGTTTTGTGGCCATTTTGTACAACGAGAAATGAGCTTTGTGTGGTTTAAATAAGAGTTGTTTTGTATTGAGTGTTTCCCGCACTTTAAATTCCAGGAACATAAGTCATTTGTTTAGTTATCAGCACTTTATTTAGAGCCGATATTTCTGAATATCAGAAGGCTTGTTTTTTCAATTTTGTACGAATGTTTTGAATGTTTCGAATGTTTGGATTTAGTGATAAATTTTGTTGGAATGAAATTAGTTTGTTTACCAATTTGTTTTGTGATAGGGTTTGTTTAATGTGAATAAGTAAGGAGATTTATTGTAGTAGCTTAATGAAGTTTGTGTTGTATTATAATATTAACGTTGTTTAACAAATTTTGATTAGTTATTGGTTTGTGGTTAGAGGATTAGTTAACCACAAACTTACACAAATATGATAAATTTAGTAAAAATTTTAAATAAAAAAATATAGCTTTTCACACTCTTAAGTATATGAAAATATCACCTTAGCTGAGATTTGAACCTACAACTCTATCTTACATCGAGCTTGGACTTGGCATCAATACTTGTAAAATGGTAATCATATACGTAGCCATCTGATTTTGAACTTTAACTTTGCTAATTTTAAGTTCTTTATAGATTAAAGTTTGCTTTACTATAAACAACTTTATTATGTGCGTGACTGTTTGCAATTTCAACATTATTCGATAAAACTTTAAACAAAAATAAATTCAATTTTTAATAATGTTCTAATTAGTTTTCTCGTTATCTTAATTGAGTTTTTCACCCCTTTATATACGTTTAAGTAAATTGTATGTGAAAGTAATTTTTAACTTACTAAGCCAGCTTTTAATTAGGCTCGCCTGTAACGGCAGTCCACTTTTTACTAAAACTATAAAGTTTTTTGACGTAATTATATAGGTAGGTACTCATTCTCTTTAATATTTTTAAGGATTCTTTAACTTAATGTTTGTTGTTTAAAACAAGCTTATAGACGTTCCGATTTCACGACAGCTGAATTGGAACATATGAGGAGATGTGATAGGACGAAAAATGGTTAACACGAGTGTTGGTCATCCTATGATCAACAGTAGACTGTCAGTCACTACATCATAATATATATTAGCCCTCAAATTCACAATTTCAAACCCAGGAGCATGTAATACCAATGAAAAAAACACGTTAAGTACAATACCAATCGCTTTTAAGCCCTTAAAATCAAAACCACGTACAATCCACTACCAATAAAGTTAATAAAACGTACCAACTAGTGGTATAAATTCAATTTATTTTCATCGCGTTTGGTAATACACCTGTCTCGCGTATGCAGAATTATTATAACATTAAGTACCAAGTAAATGCTGGTTAATACTACCTTTATGCGGGCAACACTCATTACCCTTCATTAAAATAACGGCTGCGGGCAAATTGCCAAAGATTGCCTTATTGTTCTGTTAAGATATTATATTTGAGATGTAACGTCCGATGGTTTATGTTAATTTATTTATTTAAAAGGTATTTGGAATACACTTTCCTCATCTTTATCATCATCTCAGTCTGTCGCCATTCTTGAGGCTTAGCGTTGGATATCCTACTACATAATATTATAAAGCCGAATGTTTGTGAGTGTAGATGTTTAGATGTGTGGATGTTTGTTCCTCTTTCACGCAAAAACTACTGAATGGATTTTAATAGTATAACACATAGGGTATTTTTGTCCCAAAATTCCACGTGGGTAAAACCACGGGGCACAGCCAATGGTACTTACATAGTTTTATTTGGTACATAAGTATATTTCTTTTTACTAGGAAGCGCATATGGGCTACTTTTTTATCCTGAAATTCTCATGGCATCAAAATGCAACCGCGGAACACAGCTAAAGCGTCACTTAAAAACTTTAAAGCAATCCAAATAAGAGTTACGATGTACTACACCATAACATCTAGTGCACTTATAAAGGTAGGCGCACAACGGCACAATAGACGTCTATCTGACTTACACCATACAAAATTGTATATTAATATAACAAATGTGTCATAAAATGATATCATAAAAGCGTCGTAAAATACAACTGACAAACTAAAAGACCGTAAACAAGACAATATTTTTGTGTATTATGTCCCTGCCTTTATATTTTGTATTGTGGGAGGCGAGGGGGCTTACAAAAGATCAAATAAATAACATATAAACGTAATAATGAAAGAAAATTTTTGACATAATGGAAAGTTGAAAAGATTTTTATAATATAATAATAATAAACGTTTATTTCAAGTAACTGGGTTGTTTGAAATGTTTGAACTATAAAACTAAATATTAAATTAATAGTTTTTCATAGTTTATTGAAACACGTTTTATTTTTGAGTAACAATGCAATAGCAAAGTAAAATCTTCTCTTTAGCGAAAAGGCTTGTCTTTTCTGATAAACTCTTACGGCTGTGGTATGCAGTCTCGACTTATGATTGTGTCTACCATTGGTACGGTTATTGGACCGAAATTCAATTAAAAATTTAAAAAACCCCCAACTCAATTACTTTCAAACCCCCATAACTTTTAAACGGGCCAACCGATTTTCATCAAACATGTCTAAGAACACGTAAGTCCCCGTTAATAAAAAAAAAAAAAATCGGTTCATCCGTTCGGGAGCTATGATGCCTCAGACAGACAGATACACACACACACATACACACACACAGACACGTCAAACTTATAACACCCTTCTTTTTGCGTCGGGGGTTAATAAAATGACATATTACAGAGTTTTGTAATCGTCGACAAGAAGATATACTTATTGAATATTGTGAACAGTAGTACCTATACATAAACCTATATATTACCTATCTTTAAATACTGTATTACATAATGTATTAACATAAATACAACACCTGATATTGTATAACAATGCCAATAATAACAACTATGTACTTCTTTTAACATCAATTGTAATAGCACCAAACTAAAACAAAACCCTTTTCCAAATATTTTCAATAAAGCACCTTATAACACCGCAATAAAGTCTACAATCCTTTGACACCCAATTCCAATGTAACAAACCCTTCAAGCTCGTCCAATTTGGTCCCGGAAGTGTCTGGTTAGGTCTCATGACGTCACGACCGGGACTGGTACCGCCACCGTAATAGGGGTGGTGCAAAACATAGGATGTAACGGATTATTAAAAAAAACCGTGTGGAATAAAAAAACCTTTTTTTCCTCATATATTGTAGTAATCTACTCATTTGGTATTAATGTCATCATTTTTTTTTAACCCAGAAGTTTAGCACTTGACTGTAACTCGCCTGATTAAAGCGATGATACAGACTAAGATGGAGCGTGCTCGCCTAGAAGGTATGTATCAAGGAACAGAGAAGCTGGCAGGGAGTTCCACACTCTTGCTGTTCGCATGATGAAATTGGGCGCGAAGCGCTTCGTGGAACATCTACCATGTATGGGTGACGCTTATCCGTTTCCCTGCTTGTTCGGTGGTAGAACGGAGTCAGTTCTTAACTGAGACAGTAAGAGAAAGGACCTGCAATGAGATCTTACATTACAAGCCTTTTCGAAGACTGATCTACGCACCGATTGACCAACTTCATTTTCTTATCTTCTTATACATATATAAAATTCTCGTGTCACAATGTTTGTTCCCGTACTCCTCCGAAACGGCTTGACCGATTCTCATGAAATTTTGTGAGCATATTCAGTAGGTCTGAGAATCGGCCAACATCTATTTTTCATCCCGAAATTCCCACGGAACTATGCATGTGAAACCGCGAGGCACACCTAGTAAAAGTATAAAATTGCTGAATAAAACTTATTTTAGTATTTGATCAACTATTTAGTTAAAATTGTAATTAAATTAGCTTCTTACATTGTATATAATTCTTAATATAAATAATAAAACGTAATATCTATAAATAATAATTAAAAATGGCCATAATACGTCATAAAATAACGACTATATAATTAATATATGCGAAAGTCGTAAAATTTTTAGAATTGTTGATTACAAGTGTGTGAATATAGTAAAATGCATAATGCAGTTATAAACTAGGAGAATCTATGACAATGCGGAAAAAAACTTATTTATTTTGCATAAACCATAATGAACACATAACCATATGTGGTGAAGTTTTTAACCTGCTATGCATAGGGTTACTCAAGGTAAACTGTGTATAAAAAAACTTGAGACGTGTCGAGAGACACCCGGATGGAGCAAAGTTACATAAAAAAGTATTATTTTCAATGGCCAAAATATAAGAAGAAAAAAAATAAATTATTTACTTAATCAAAAAAGTTTTTACTCGAATGAGTTAGCCTTAGGTTACCTACCTTTTTAATACTTATTAATTATAAAATAAACGCGCTGTTCGAAATTTAAAAAACGTGTCGGTCTCAATTTGTTCCGTCTAGCCCCTTTTCGCAACGCACGAAAGGGAACTTTGTCCCAATAATCTGAATGAATGTCTGGATGTGCTGTGTATCTATCTATACTTATGTAAATAAGCTGAAGAGTTTGTTTGAACACGCTTATCCAATAACACTTTTTAAACTAAATTCCTAGTTTATTAACTAGGTACCCCAGACTCCTCATAACCAGTGTAACCTGATCTTCATTGTCTAAATTCATTAAAAGATTTAAAAGATATATTTATTCCCAAAATTTCGACGAAATCTGACGAATACTTGGGTGAAAACGCAAAACTATGCTTTCCAATATTTATTTTATATTCATTGGGATAATTTTATTTAACATTTTTTAAGAAAATATTTAAGTAATTACATATAGGTTTTTTTTTATAAATAAAACTTAACGTAGAATGATGTAATCATTCATTACCTACGAGTATAACACATTTATGGAAGTTAATTAAATAATAATATACGTACATATAATACATGTATCTGTAATTGGTTTGATGCATATAATATTGTTTAGTTGGCTGCAGCGGTGTCTCAAGAACACTAATTCCTTGGTTATTATTTAGCAACTGATTCTTGAACTACGCACTTCTATACAATATGTATTTTTTAATTGCATAACCCTTCCTAAATCTAATACAGTACAAAAAACGTTTTACAGAATTCTAATATCAAACAAACAATGCTTACTAGGTAAATGTTTTATTTCGCTATTTACAAAATCTCAATTAATCTTCTCAAGAAATCTTCCTAAATTGATTGTTGTTGCAAGCTCTTTCCTATTTAATGGGTGAGATGCACTCTGCTCTTACATTTTTCAACCTACTATCATCATCATCAACAGCCTGTATTAGTCCACTGTTGGACATAGGCCTCTCCCAATTCGCGCCAATGTGCCCTGTCGGCGGCACGTCGCATCCACTCTCCCCCGGCTACTCTGCGCAGATCATCGCTCCACCTCCAACCTACTATGCCTATATCTATTTAATAGTAACGTACACTTGGTATATGTACTTATGTATAATGATACCTAATATTATTAATAGTTATTAGTACATAAGTATGTCCTTACAAACCTCCGCGACCTACAACATTGTTGTAGCAACATTTTATGAAATAATGAAGTGTTATTACATGTAATTGCTTATTTAATGTGCTATATATCATTTGTTAATTAAAGATAATAAAATTATATTATTATTTTCTGTTTATTTCACACATACATTAAATTATTTAATTATGTTTTGTTCAATGTTAGATGCAACCTGCACGAAAAAGAAAAATATTTATATAGAGCCACGGATCATAAAATATAGAGCCGATGTTGAGTTCAAGCAAGGAAAAAAAGTAAGTACTTTATTTATTAATACTAAGATTATTCTGGAATAAAATTTTTCACTGCGTAATACGAGTATTTGCACAAAAAATATAAAATGGCAAAAAACAAAAATTGCTTTATTATTTGAATACTTTCCTATTTTATTTGTCAGTCCATCCTACTCTAGAGCAAGGGGTTTAAAGAAATAGGCTAACATAACACTTGTTATATGCATTACATTATTTGTATTGTGTTACATAATATTTGTTTATCATACTCGACTCGTAATTCTCTATATTCTCTTCATGTTAACAATAAAAAAAAAATTAAACCACTTTTTAAAATAATTTAAAAATGAAATGCACTTACCGTCATTGCTACTCGATTTCCCGTCGGCACTTGTATCATCTCCACCAACTATGTTCCTGATACTAAAAGAGGTGGTTTTCCTCACCGGGGGCACTTCAGCAGTGACCCCCGTGACGTCACAGCTCCCCTCCCCCCCGTTCAGATCACGGACCCCCACGATCTCCCCCTGAACTCCCTCTAACTCCCCCCGGCGTGTCGTCAAATCCATTTCCTTTATCACTACTTTCGTTCAAAAACCTAACAATTTCACTTGACATTTTTAGTCACGAGTCAAAGTGTTCCGGAACCATTTCGAACGAAATGTCAAACTTAACTGTCAAAATGTTTTTTTTATTTTGTTTTTTTTTTTTTGTATTGACGTTGGTTTTCACTTTCGGACCACTGAATCCTTGTTCAAATATGGAATGAGATTAAATGTTTGTTATCGATACGTTGACGCGAATTATCGCGTCGGCCGCGCAAAACGCGCGCTGAGTCCGCGATGGAAAAGGCGACTGGTCCTCTTTCCTCCTCGGTTATGGCACTCGCGCGGCCCTCCCTACGCCTCATAGGCGTGTCACTCCGCCCTCTCAGTCGGCATCCGACGCATTGGAATCGTGTAATTGCAATCCCACTTTTTAATCTTCAATTAATTTTTTTTGATCTGTTTGTTTTAATGAGTTGTAATTGCGTTTATTGATAAAGTGAACGCAGTCGCGTTTGGCGCGAAACAGTTAATGATGGCGGCTGTTTTGTAATAAAATGGATGTTCAAGAAAAAAATATACTTGGTTATTTTAAAAGTATTTTATTTATTGTTATTGCAATACCTTACACGTAATTTTATAAACCTAATTATCACTTGTGTCGGCCTAATGTTCCTGTTCGACTTGTTTTTTGAAAACATTTACTTTTCATTGACATTGTGCTAATAAACGCTCTTTCCTCGGACTCGGGTATAAAATGTAACATTTCGAATAGCTCACAGCTCCATCGGAATCTTGGTTTTCATTCAACAGTAACTTCGTATTTATCTGGAAAAAATAGTACGTGTTCGAGATTTCTGAAACAAATCTTTTAAGTTCCATTTTATAAATAAAAACTTTATAAATAAATTGATTTGATTTAAATTTAGGTTTTGAAGAAAATAGTCAAAATAATACTTTTTCATTAACTTTATAATAGTGATTCTTTTGGAAAAATATATATTTAAAACAATCCTTGTCCTCACAATTACGAAAAAAAAAATACAATAATATTTGTCAAAGTTTTGTAGTGATTTTATTTAATGTCAATTTATAACAATACTATGTAAACTATATATTTTCACTTAACTTTGAACTAAAAAACGTAATATAAACATATTTTAATAAGAACATTTATTTATGAACAAGAGACATGTAAAATAACATCTTGCTACATAACACATAAGTTATTTAACTAAACAAACACAAAGTCGTATCTACATAATATATTTACATGAAAACATGTTTAAAATATACACATGTATAATTTATATACATAAAAACATGTTTAAAATATACACATGTATAACTTATGTACGTGTAAACATGTATAAAATATACACATGTATAATTTATATACATGTAAACATGTGTATATACAATCGCGAATAGTATAAGTACCAATTTATTGGATTGTACTGTAAATTGAGTTAGATAACTGGATGTCTGGTCGTTTATCGTTTCAGACGTTGGGTTTTAAGTAAAGAAAACCTAGGATTTTAAATAGGGTTGATACAGACATATAAAATAGAATAGAATAAAATAATTCTTTATTCAGTATTATACATACATATTTATAATAAAAAAATACATTAAAATACATAACTAAAGATTACTTAGAAATAAAAAATAAAACCTTAAGCTAAAATAATTTAAATACTGAAATGGTATTCAGCTCAACTTGACGCTATAACTAGAAGTCACATCTATATAATATACTCGTAGTACAAATTAATATTAAAATCAAGTGATTTACTTTTTTGACAACTTCTAAAAAAATTTTTGAGATGGGAAAAACTTTTGAACTCACGCTGTTACCGTTACACTTCTGTCTGTATATAAGTAAGTAAGTATATTATGTATGTACGTAATTGTTCAAGTTTTCACTTCTGTTTATCATATTAATGTTATAAAGGCGAAGTTTGTTTAGTCGAAGCTTTAAAGATCTCGTTGAAGTCTTTTGTGAGCGATAAGGATCTTTTTCCGACACAGAGTCATTTTATTTTAAATAAAAAATATAAATAATATATTTTTGCTGTGCCCCGCGGTTTCACACGCGTAGTTCCCGTTCCCGTTCCCGTGGGAATTTCAGGATGAAAAATAGATGTTGGCCGATTCTCAGACCTACTGAATATGCTCACAAAATTTCATGATAATCGGTCTAGCCGTTTCGGAGGAGTTCGGGAACGAACATTGTGACACGAGAATTTTATATATAAGATGCTTAGTTTATGCAATGGTATTTTACATATTATCAATTATCAAATACTTAAGAAAACTATTGCAAAGGAAATAGTAATACAATTATTAATTATACTTGTTGTTGCGACTTGCTTTTGAAACCTTAGAAAGTGTTGAATAAATTTTAGAGGAAAATTCATAAATATTTATTTTCTAAATATCTAAATCCATGTTTGAAAAATATCGAACTCCTCCTAGGAGATCCGAAACCAACTTTAAAACAAATACCCAAACATACTAATAATCTCAAATTATTATGATTAACGGGATATTTACTATGTACTCGTATGTTATTTATTTCGAGATACCGTTTTTTTTTATTAAATAATATACATGGGAAATATCCCGTTAATCATAATAATTTGAGTGCTAATAACTTTAAAAACTATCACTACATAGTTCGCTTTCTCTGTCCCTATGTATGCTTAGATCTTTAAAACTACGCAACGGATTTTGATGCGGTTTGTTTTAATAGATAGAGTTATTCAGTGGAAAGGTTTTTAGCATAATTTTATCCCCATATTCCTAACTACGCGGGTGAAACCGCGGGACGCCGCTCGTATACTAATAAACTACGTTACAAATAACAAACTCTACAATTTCCTGCCAAAATTAATAACTAATTTAAACAAATACGTATCAATAAAGCTAATAAAACGGTACAACCCTCGCCAAGTTGAAAGACCCCACTTTGTACCCACTATTCTATATCTGTATTGACAAACATAAATTCTAGTTAAGGCCAGCAAGGCCTCGCCTCGGGCGACACCACAATATATATAAAACGTTAATTATTTGTTGGTATTTATTGTTGTTTTAATTAAAATAATAATGTTGAATTATAAATCATTATAAAGTGACATATAATGTTTTATATGAGATAATTGATTTTGTGTTTATCTAACATTGTTGGGGTCGTTACGTTTTAGTAATGTAATGTATTTTAGTTATTTGTCTAAGGGCCTATTTCACGACCTTCAAGTAAAGTTACTCACCAAGTACAGTTAGTTTTGTCTCTTTCTTACTTTATATCAAGTGAAAAAGACAAAACATGTGAGTAATTACTCGGAACGTTACTTGAAGATGGTGAAATAGGCCCTTATTGAGGTATACTGCGGTAAGGTATTTATGTGTGTACTAGCTGTGCCCCTCGGTTTTACCTTATCCCGTGGGAATTTTGGGATAAAAAGTATCCTACGTGTTATTCCTAGGTATGAGGAACATCTGTACCAAATTTCATTAAAATCCATTCAGTAGTTTTTGCGTGAAGTGAAAGAGGAACAAACATCCACACATCTAAACATCCACACTCACAAACATTCGGCTTTATAATATTAGTAGGATGTAAAGTAAACCTAGATAGGGGTCAGGTGGCTTTTGATAGTAAGTTGATAGATTCGAGTGGTTGATAGTTATGTTACGTTATTTTAGAAAGGATTGTAGATACGGCAGCTGTAGTTGAATAAAGAACCAAAGCATAAAGAAACATTCATATTTTTTTCTTATACTCTACTACCTCCGCTCGACGCTCGCTCTAATATTTTTACTCTATACATATTACTTACTACTACTAGCATAGTTGTAATTCACATGAAATCTCTCGCACGGATGCAATGGCGAGCGGGACGCATTATAATTAACGCAGGTGCGACCGAGATAGGTAGCTACAGGTCAACGTACGATATTTCATGTGAATTACGACCGGAATTTCGAAATCATTAACACAAGCTAAACTCAACATTTCACAGAAACACTGCTAAAATTCAATAACGTTGTTCAACATTCGGTAATGATTCATTTGTTTGTCAAGCAAATTGCTTGACGAGTGCCTAATCAACTGACTGACTGTCAGTTGTGATTGACATCATTTGTTTCTGTCAAGCAATGCATGTCCACAAAAAGTTTGAATTGACTTAGGCCAGCGCCACATTTGACGGAAATTCCGTGGCGAATCCCCTCGGACGGAACGCCAATACATAATGTCACTACCTACAAATTACATCCGTTCGTCTGCGACGGGACGACCGATCTTCCGCGTAGTGTGCCTGCTATTTGTAATTTATATGAAAAGACATATATTGACGTTCCGTCCGAAAAGATGTCCGCGACGGAATTTCCGTCAAGTGTGGCGCTGGCCTTAGTATTAATGATAGTACCTTCATGTTGCTAATATTCTTTGGTACTTGGAGACTGGTGTTAATCTTCTATTTTTATTAAAAACGCGCGGTTATTTCAAGTTTTATTAGAAGCCAGTCAAACAAATTCATAATCGTTTTGTATTCCAATAGCCATTGGAGAGTTTCATTGACTAACTCCTAGCTTCATCAGCATATCAGCTCCATTATACCGAGTTGTAGTTTTGTTATCTAAACGTACATATAATATTACATACGTTACGTCTATGAGAAACTGCTTGAAATTCACTACATCATCTCATTATAGTAACTGACCCCTAACTAAGTTCGAAACTTGTAACTGAGGTATCAGAACCTACGCACACACACACCCAGACCGAGACAAACATTTGTGATTCACAAATATATTCACCCCGCACGGGAATCGAACCTGCAACCTTACGGATGGCAGTCCGGCATGGTGACCACTCTGGCATCGAGGTCGTCAATTGACTTACACATACTGAGGAACCTGAGCATTCGAAACACAAAACATAACATGACTGTTGTCAGTTTTCGCGCTTAAATGACGAAAGTCGGGAAAATCTAATTAATTCAATATTCATTTGATTCCCACATACAGTTTTATAATAACCATTAATTCCGACATAGGTATATTAGTAATTAATCCCAAATAAACACATAATATCAATACTGTTGAAGTTGTAGTCGTTGAAATCATGGCGGGCGCGGCGCATGCGCACAAAGGATGACCGCGGGGCGTCCAAGTCAATTATACCGCGTCTCAAACAGTTCCTATTTGTATGTTAATGTTCTCATTACAGGAGTATAAGGGTGCACGATTAGATGGGCCGATTTATTGGGGTATATAGCTAGATAGATTATATAATAGTCGCATTATATTGTTTTTTTTTAAGCCAGATGATACCACGTTCTACTGGCCGACGTTATGGTTATGGCGTCAGATATAACGTTTTCTAAAATTTTCGATTTTTCGCTGAATTTTTTTAAATTCTTTTCAGACAGAACAACAAAAATAGATTAGCAAAATCGACTTTACCAGAATCTATTCAACCGCTCAAACGTGATGCTGCTGTGACCAAGGGTAGAGCTAGTAGCTGACCCACTCAATTTAAATTTCCAAATAGGCTCGGGTGTCAGATCACCAACAGAGTAGTGGTTACGCCTAATGTCACTGTACTAATCATCAGTGACAGAGAGTAAAACCTTACTGGCTAATACTTTACTATAATTACATACTTATATAAAAACTAGCTGTGGCCCGCGGTTTCACACGCGTAGTTCCCGTTCCCGTGGGAGTTTCGGGATGTAAAATTACCTACTGAATATGCTCACTCATGAGACTCGGTCAAGCCGTTTCGGAGGAGTACGGGAACGAACATTGTGACACGAGAATTTTATATATAAGATTACACTACAAATACTCACTATCATTTATTACATTTTATCAAGTATCAAAAACATTAACTCGTCATTCCATAATTACATTTACCAAATTAATATACTAAATATTAACTCTCGTGTATTAAAAACTATAAAACATTTTCCCATAACCTAAAATGTTTAGTTATTTAAACTTAATCACTGTAAATAGATTGGAGAAACAAGCGTGTATTAAATTTTGTTTATTAAGAATGAGCCGAGTCATGGTTTAAATAATTTAGTTACATAGAGAGCGGCCGCCATGAAAGAGCTCACCGTTTCATTAGGTACAGGGAGGGATTAAGGACAGGGCCGGGGGGGGGGGGAATTAGTTATTAGAATAAAATTTTCAAATGGGCGTGGAAGACCTAATCTGAAACTGTACAGAATAGCGAATAATGCAGAAAGGAATCTCGAGACCAATTTCGATAAATACTAAAACTGCACAATGGATTTTTGAAAACTCATTACTATTACAATTAGACCGAAATCAAAGCATATGTATGTTTTTGAAAAAACTCACACCCTGAATTATCACACTATCAGATGTAGTGTCACAGTAATCTATAGTCCTATAATCTATAGTAAACTTGAAGAATGTTCATTATAAACAAAATTGTGGCAATCTTAAGGCAACTGCTTGACATGATTGTCTACTTTCCCCCTAACCAAATTCCTAGTTCCATCCCTGCGTATATACACAGTTGTTTGTTCAAAGTGAGTACAGTCGGTAAGCCGCGTCCGAACGGTACGTATATTGAATCAATAAATAGATTAGTCACTTGTCTCACTTTGTAAACGATACGCCGCTTAGATTAAAGATTTAGGGATACTTGTGAGGGATATTAACGTAAATATAGCTCTACAATTAATCTTAGATGTTTTAATAATCAAGTTAAAATCATAATCGAAAGAAGAACCAGAAGGAGACCTATTATCTCAAAAAATGTATGACGGTGTCAGTGAATATAATGTCGCAGAATTCTTAGGCAGTCATTGGACCAGCATCTGCTGCCTTCAAGAGGTGTTACTATCTCCATAACTTTTTGCATAAAACAACTTCTTAAGACTACACGACAGCTACTTCATCCCATTTGGTTCATACCACTTACTCTTTGGTGACCAATTTCTCATGCTCCTTCTTTTCCTTAAAATCTTTTTATTTAAATAATTCCACTGCTTGTCTTAACAAAATCCCGCAAACGAACAGAACCCTTATAAACTAACCAGACTAATTTATAATCTGTGTCATCTCCACATTGAAGCAAGTCATCGTCGCGCAATCAACTGCGGCTGCGCCCGCGCATTGTTCCAAACGATACCGCCTACCGATTGGCGCCGGCGAACATACATCATCTAATACATGAACATCTAGTAATTATGTGCTTTAATGATAATTTGATTATCCTATCGAGATTTTTGGGGAGGGTAGATTAAATTAATTAATTAACGAAAGATGGATGCTCACCTAATGGTATGATAGATTTTTGAGGTATTCTTAATACTACGACATGGTATTTAGGCTCTAGGGTCTACAGCCGTGCAGACCGTCTGTCTAGAGTCCAGACAGATGGACTGCAATCTAAATTGCAGTTTAGGAGCAGTTTAAATGCAGTTCACAGTCTATTGCAGTCGTGTCTACTGCATTCAAACTGCACCTGAACTGCAATTTGCGGTTTGCAGTCTGTTTGTCTAATGCCTTATTGGAGCCAGATAAAGGATGAGATCGTAATTGTGTCGTATAAAGAAATGAAAGAGGCTATTTTAGACAGAAGCAAGTGCAGGAATTTTCAAAAATGACACTTATCAGAGCCCTGTCCTTTTGATTTATAGAAAAGCAAATAACACCATGCATAATGGAGTGCTTCGGAGGGCAAGGTCTTGATTGTTGTACTGACATCATGATCATCAATAGTCGGATAGTAAGAACTTTCAAAGGACTAACATTTAGTCCAATAATTTGGTATCGCCTCCTGCGTTGTACAGCTCTGGCAAGGCAGTTGCTCCACGTTAAATATTAGCATAGCATTGGGTCAAATCTGGAGAAGTAATCTTATGAATACAGGCTTAAAATAAGTCGTTTTGTGCTGAAATCCAAATAACATAATTAGAAAATAGCGAAGCCACTAATGAACATGAGCTTCCGTGTATTCCGGTAAGCTTCGCGTCATATTTACTATAACAAATGACAGGACAGTCGCGTACACAAGCCGCCAGCTTTGGACACGCCCACTAATTCAATTTACATCGTTTGCTTTACCGGTACAAGTGAGTGGAAAAGTGATTTGAACAATAGATTACAAGTGTTTGTTTGAATTACGAAGTCGAATGCTAATACAGGGAACATGGTATTGTTGATTTTTGAAAATAGAATTCTTAGTTTAAAATGTCATTAGTAACTTAAAAAGCAGATTTGGTTGGCGGTTTTTTGGTTGTTAAATTAGGATTTTGCATGCAGCCAGTTATTGATCAAATAAAAGAAATATCAACAAATGTAATAATATTTATTTTAAGTGTGTTGTTTTTTATTGAATGTTGATTATGCCTTTCCCTTACTGAGATAAAGGCGTTAAGTAATGAAATCTTACAGGGATTACTTACTAATGAATCAAGAACCAAATACCGAATTACGACCAAACTTATGGTGCAGACTTATGCACCAGATGTGACACAATCAAGTTACGTCAAAGTCTATCAAAGATTTAAAAATAGAACACACAAACCTCATATTTAAATAAAATTAGTTTTATTTTATTTTTTCAATTTCGTGCCCGAAGGTACATAATTAAAACGAACAAGGTACAATGATTTGCGAAACAAGGAGGCTGTGTAACATTAAGTTTTGTAATTACCTGACTGTACCGCCGCTACCCGCCCTCGCAACCGCTTGTAAAAACATTTTAATTACATTACTAAATATTTTTAGTCTTTCGAGAATATTCTTTAAAGTTTTCTAAACTAATATTATAAACAGGAAATTTGTTTGTTTATAACGAATAGGCTCCGAAACTACTGGTCCGATTTCAAAAAATCCTTCTCTATTGGAAAGCTACATTATCCCTGAGTGTCATAGGCTATATTATATTTTAAAAAAAAATAGGGATTCCTGCGTAAAGGCTATATTTAATCCCGGTATGCCCACGGGAAAGAGAACTAACTACGCGAGTGAAACTATAAAACAAATATTTTGTTGGTTAAAGAAATGTAAAGTAGTCGAATTAATACGTAAATTATGTAGAGTCTTCTCTCACACTAATGAATAAGTAATATTAGTACTTTGAGGACTATTAATTTGATAAGTAATTTTAATTTATTTCTTAGTCAGAGTGGCGATAATAATCGAAACCATTTGAAATACCGGTCATACTTAGAAGTACTTAAAGCCATCATAAAAAGAGGTGCATCAAATCAAAAATCAGTTCTATGAATAACATTAAATTAAAAATTTAAAAAACCTCCAACACAATTACTTTCAAACCCCCATTACTTTTAAACGGGTCAACCGATTTTCATCAAACATGTCAAAGAACACTCGCATGTAAGTCCCCTTTAATACAAAAAAAACTAAATTGAAATCGGTTCTTCCGTTCGGTAGCTATGATGCCACAGACAGACAGATACTCACACAAACATATACACACACACACAGACACGTCAAACTTATAACACCCCTCTTTTTGCGTCGGGGGTTAAAAATTAAAACACTGGAAAATGTAATACAACATGCTTCGCTCGGCTTCCGTAGGTAGTAGCGTGAGCTATCCTACAATAAAATATGTTTCAATTTGAATCAGTAGTTCCTGCGAATAAGACCTTCATCCATTCATCATCAGCTGAATCGTCTCCATACAAAATCGTTGTTTTGTATGGATAAACGCTGAATGGAGCTGAATAACTGTGTCTAATCCCTAAGTAGCATAAATCCCAATCTCAAAACGTGTACCTACCTAACTACTTCAAATACAAATAATTGCCTCTCACCAAGTTTTGTGAAGTCTAGTTACCGACCGCTAAGGCCACCTAATGACGATCATTAGGTAGCAGACACAACCACAAACGTTGGTAAGCCCAACTAACAATTTGGTAGAAGTGTAACCGCAAGTCACTCGGTCCAAAGTTAAGTGTGTCACGATGAATTATGACAAAATTGTTCACAAAAATTATAATCTTATGGTAATCTTCTTATAGCTGTGCCCAGCGTTTGGGTTAATTTAGAAGTTGTTTCAGTGGGAGGCCTAGATTTCCCAGTGTTTAGTAACTATGCTTAAATTAACCAAATACCAGATACATAGTTCACCCAAGTAAAAATCTTCAGTTTTATGTCCGTAAAACTTAGATCTATGTATAAATACTTACTAATATTGCACCTGCTTGTATACATAGCCATAGTCTGGAGTTTGATTCTTAGGTAAAGCGAAGCATTTTTAAAATATGGTTCGGCTTTAGATCACTAAAGAAGACAAAGGTGGTACATATTTCTTCATACTATACTCATATATAATCAATGAAAAAGGCGCTTAGGAATCAAAAAAGTATTGATTAAATGGAAAGAAAATGTTACACCATAAATCCATACAAAAATAGTTTTATACAAAAACATTTCTTCCTACTTCTGACAAAGCTACAATACATTATATAAAAACGTTTACATAACAATTCCGCAATAAACTCTATTTACATTATAATAAACAATTTTAATATTTCCATTTTCAATTCAACGGATCAATGAGGTATAATTGTCTCGGACGGATAGACAAACAGAATATCCGATTGCGGTTTTACCGGGAACATGGAGCTAGGAAACGAGAGAGAAGGTTTTATTGAAATATGAGTAAGACCTCTTTGGCGCAGTTTTTTTTTACGAAAAAAAATGTTCTACTAAGAGATATTTAATTTAAAAAAAGAGAACATTAATTCATTTTATTTATGAAAACTAGTAGAAAATAATGCATTAGTTTTCTTATTTTCCAACCTTAGACTGGTAGTTTATTTCTTAGTCAATAAAAACGAAAAATTAGCCAATTTAAAACAAGAAATTGCTTGTAACCTATTGGAAATAAGTTATAGTAAAATTAATAATAACAATAAACGTTTGTTTTCCTAAATCAATGTCGAGTATCACCTCGATAGGTTTGCTCGCTCGGTCAGTTACCCGCGCCTGCGCACGCGACTTCCTACCGCAATCATTGCCACAAATCGATAGAACAATTGAACAATCGCCATTACGAATGTTTGTTTTGTTTGATTTTGGAATGATTTAAAATTGGATTGTAGTTGAATCAACTTTGAATGAAGGTGTTAACGTTTATAACGGTTTTTTGTTGGACTCTGGTAATTTGGTAGTGTCATTCCATTTTTAAAGTAAACAATAGTGGGTACGGGTTCTGGGTTGTACTTTGGGAAATACAGCAATATTCGTGTTGAAGGCTGGGACCGTTGCCCTAGACACATTACGTCCTCATATGAAAACGTAGTTACTTACCATCATTTGATGTCCTTCCTGCTCTTTTGCCGACTATATCTAATATATAAAATTCTCGTGTCACAGTTTTCGTTGCCATACTCCTCCGAAACGGCCTGACCGATTCTCATGAAATTTTGTGAGCATATTCAGTAGGTCTGAGAATCGGCCAACATCTATTTTTCATCCCGAAATTCCCACGGGAACAGGAACAGGAACTACGCGTGTGAAACCGCGGGGCACAGCTAGTATTCATATAAGTATTTAAAAAATCATAAGAAGTCATAAAAAAGGTAAAAGGTAGAGTTTGCTTTTGCTTAAACCTTCTTGTAATCATATTAATAAAATCTCATCAAAACTCTGGCATCTGGTAGTTATACGAGTAAATATTATAGTAAATATATGCATAGAATAGATAATAATCACAAATATGTTAACCTCATCCATGAATAACTTTCTTTATCGCAAAACTTAATGTTGCAAATAAATACTATCAAGTCATAAATTAAACAAAGATATCTACTCAATACAAAAGTCTAGACGCCATTTGTAATGTGGTATTCGAATTTAGAAACAAATTTCAAATCGAATTCTTTACAAACGTCATTTATTTGTTGACATCGGCGCGTGCCCGCTAATGGAAAGGTTCATTTGAAAAAAAAATATCAGTCTGTCACGATTTGTTGATACTTATTCAATTTTAGAATATAAAACCGATAGCCTAAGGTCTATTTTACAATGTGTTATATTAGTATTTGAAACCTTTTCAGCTTTTTCTGTATATGGATGTTATCAGCCAGCGTTATTTGCTCGGGGTTACGATATTTCTTTTAAACCTTTTATCGAATTTCCGAGAGTGTTCCGAATTAAAACATTATTTGCGTGTCGTGAGCGAGTTTAAAGTGCTTCTCGATTAATCACAATCAAGTGTTTTATATCGATACATAATCGATTTGTTTTGTTCCCATTTCAAATTAAACGTTTTGATGACATTTTTGTTTGGTCTATGGTGTTGGAGACTGATGGAAATTAAAACTTTCTTAACTTGATTTATAGTTAAGTACTTTTTTGGAAACATGTTTAGAACTCAGGTGTTATTTTTGTTAATATTGTATAAAAGTAATAAAACTATAGATTTTTTTTATATAATGCTAGTTATACATAGATACCTACTTATTTTTATTGAATTAATACAATTTATTTTAAAAGCATAAAAATCGAATATAAATAATAAAGAATAATAAAAACGATAGACGCCGTTAATTATTAGATACAGTCACGATCGAAATCTAATAAAATATCAAAACCTAATTCTGGTATTTTATTATTTATTTATTATATTGCATGTTTTAAACAAATAAAAAAATACATTTTCCATTACACAAAATAAATAAATTTAAAATAAACTAACGGATTAAAAACAAAATTTATTTAAAATCATAATTTTAATAAACATCGCATGTTCTAATCAAATAAAATACAATTCAAGAGTTACCATAAACAAAAAACTAACTAGGTTGCCCAATAAAGTTTAATTTAAGAAGAAATCCCTAAATTTTGAACAAAAAATGGACAGCGGGCTGATGTTAAGGTATTATTAACATATTTTTATCGTTAACTGTACATTGAAGTGTTGATAGTTTTCCATTATGAATTCAATCAACATAAATTAGTCGTAATTTGGACGATGACGTAATAACATGGCGGTAAAGGCAGCCATCTTACGGCCACTATTTGAAAATCAATCTGAATTGTAACTGAAATGGTTAATATTAGATTTTATTATGATTTATGTCAAGATTTGATTTTAATTAAATGTTTTATGGTAAGTAACTTTTTTGTTATTGTGGACTAGCTGTTTGCTAGGGTTTTACTGCTTTCCTCTAAAGTCAAAGTAAGTAAAACATAGTGATAATGTAGTATCTAGTGGTAACTATTGATTCAAGTTTCCATTCTTAGTCAAAATCCTATTTAATAATCCTTAAAATAACCACTCGCAATGTCAGCTCCAGCCAAATACGGGGCCTCGTGTTCGATTCCTGGATGAAAAGTCTAGTAAATATGAGGCTGTTGTAACATTTGTTTCAACGTATCTCCAATATGAGACCTAAGGTCATGAGGAAAATGACAGTCGTAACCAAATCGACCATTTCGAAGAAAGATTATGTATATGACATACGTCAACCAAAACTATCACTGCTTTATTTGCGTTGCATTTTTAGTCTGGTTTATGATCCATTGAAATGTTACATTTTTTAGGCCTTACCTTGCGTTTCTTAGAGGACGCAATTTTATTTTTTTTATTATTATTATCATTATTTCTAACCTCTCTTACTGTACTATTCTTTTTTTGAAGTGAAAACTTCTTTAGCGGCGCTGAGCACTTTTTTTTTGTATCGGTAAAAACTTTCAAACTCGCGTCAGGATCACGTGATGCTGATCGAAAAAGCGTAAGATCGAGGGGAAGGGAGAGGAACTAGTATCTCCCGCTCTTTCTACCGTGCCTGAGTGTGCTGCAGCGGTATCCTCGTAACAAATGTCATTGTGACATTGCCTCCAGACTCTACCTCGTGGGTGGTGAGGAAAAGAGTCAATAATTAATTATTAATAACATTGCAAAATTACTAATTAAAAGAATTATAATAATAAAATAAAAAAAATAACTGATGACACATTATTAGTACCCACGTATAAAATATGTATAGTTAAGAGTACTGAAAAATAGTACTCACTTCGGAGCGCTGTAAAACCTTAGCTATTGACTTAATGAAAAAATGTTGCATATAAAAGTTGTCGAAAAAACGATCTGCAAAAACGGTCTGATATCGTTTTTTCGTAAAATGATAAAAAAAAGTTATATCGAAAAATATATTTTTTTTCTCAAATTTCTGAACATTTTCACTTATAACTTTTTTATTTATAAATTACTGGACCAAAGTTATAGAGAATTTAATTTGCAACAAAAAACGTTAAAAAAATTTTTTATCAGATAAATAGTTTAAGAGATATATCGTAAAAACCGTTTCAACCCCTATTTTCAAGATGGCGGCCGTGGGACAAGGGTGGCGACCCCACAAACTTGATTTTAGCTTTACACTTACCCCCCCTACATATCAAAAAAATAAAATTGCGTCCTCTAAGAAACGCAACCCAAATGTAACTTTTCAATGGATCATTAGCTCTAAACCAGGCCTTACAATCAATTTTGAATACTGTCAAAGTGACAGATTTGACTGACAATGTGTCAAATGCTTACCAGGTTTTGTTAAACCAGACTAAAAATGCAACGCAAATAAGGCAGTCAAGATCTGGTCAATCAATCCCTATGCATGCCTGTTCAAAATAAATTTGCCTTCGCACTTCATATAAACAAGTACATTCATACGAATCATAGGCGCGTTGTAACAACGTTCTAAACCTGAGATTAACTAACAGTTTAACTAAGCCCAGATTAAGCAATAAACCTGAACCAATCAATCCAATTAATAACAATACTAATATCTCATATACTATGTACCCAATTAATCGTAGCATTATTTACAACACTCATTCACATCAAACTTTATAGGCCCATACATTGATTAGTATAACGATGCAGTGGACTGTTTGATGATCAAATTAACATTTTATAGAAATTAATCGATTCTGTATTTATATCGATTATATTATTCGAATGAATCGTGTAATAAATGTCTCGTTATCGCTAATGGTAACATATGGATGTTTTGTGGGAAAAGGGATCGATTTTTGAAAATGTTTCCTGTTTATTTTTAATCAACTGTTAGGGTAATGAAATGGTTCGTTGGCTTGTTAGTTGTTGTTTTTATTTATTGTAATTATTGTCTAGTTTGTAGATGAGCAGATTTATTAATTGTTTTATTACTAATTTGTAATTTAAAGTGAATGGACTTTATTCAGGTTAGGTTTCTATCTAAACGACACATAATGTGTGTTTTCTTATCTTAATACAAAAAGTGCTAAGAATAAAGTCTCTTCTAATGTTTAAGATATTCAAAGTGGCAGTGTGGATTTTTACAAGCTTTTAGTTAACTTTCCATGTTCTGTGTGTGGAACAAATCTTTGATAGATAACTGATTTTGTTTTTTTTTTGTTATTGAGGTTCTATGACATCCGGGTAGTTGTTGTTAGGTGGGTGGGTACCCTATGATATGGATATCAAATCAAATAATAATTTGATAAAAAAGTTTATTTTATTCTGCGATTCAATCCGATATTGATATGAAATAGAAATAAAATATTCTATTACATTTCTATACTACATAAATATACAAAATATATCTTCAAAGTCAATCCAAGAAAGTCATGAAAATCAACTGGACGGAGCAAGTGAAGTTATAAATAAAGTTCTCGCGCTAAGAAACATCAAAAGCAAGTTAAACTAACAATAACTCGGTCCGCTCCGACGCGAAACTATCTCAGCAATAAAGTGTCAAGACATACAATAAAAAAGACGTATTATTAACCAAGAAATCATATTCCACATTTAACTTTAATACCAATAAAATTTATGACACAAAAATAATATTCATTACTTTCTTAAAACAAACCAATAAACACTGGAACTGACACACAGAAATGGCAAAATATTAAAAAGTAATTGATTCAACGCAAACCTTATTACAAAACACAAGAGTTTGTAAGTATTTAAAATAATTTAAATGGAAACGTCTCGACGTTGTGGCACGTTCACAAAACGTCTTTATTCCTTTTTGTTATTTACGACATACTATAAAATCTTGTACCTAAAGATCGGTGAATAAAAGTTTAGCCATCGAAGCGCCTGCGCGAACCGTCGAGGTGCACTAAAAAATTTAACAATTTTAGTGTTGTTACTTTTGACGATATTTCTGTATTATTTTTGGTATCGATAAAAAAGTTTATGTATCTAATATTTTTGAAAAAAAAAAATGCTACAAGGCTTGACATACTTAGTAGTATTTTGTGCCAGTTGCCCTAAATATCGATATAATCTGACGGTTGCTTAATGCGTGTTGGTGATCCTAACCCTGAGTATTTTTCTTTAAAGATACATTGATGCACTTTGATTTTTTTATCTGAATTCACCTCGAGACTATAACATTTATCGCTTTTCCTTGTAGTTTTGCATTTTGTCTACCACGAATCACGATAAGATAATGAAACCTGTATATTGTTATAACTTAAATATAGAGTTGTACACTAATATTCATTAATGATATTGAATATTAATAATTATTTTAAATGTTATTTATAAAGGTGATTAATTGTGTCAATGTTATATTTTTAGCATTTAAATGCTTAAATTATGGTAATTTAATATGATGATCATTTAAATATGATTTAATTATGAAAAATATCAGCGTAAGGATTCACAACAAACCATTAACATCGAGATATTATTTTTTAAAGCTTTCATAAATAATTGTATTGAAAAAGTTAACAAAAAAATAATATTTAATTAGGAAATTAAGATAAATTATTATTCTATAACATTTCATTTCTTTGATTTGGCATACACTGCATTCACAGTATAGTTTTCCAGATTTTTTAAACTCCAAAATGGCTGTTATATTTTAACTGTACACTTCTTTCTCTCGAATCTTTTTTCACTGATTATTTTAAAAGGTCTGGATAGATTTGGAAAATCATATTTTTGTATAAAACAGTAGTCTAAAGTCAAAAGGTAGTTTAGTCATCAATTATTGTAAAACATCTGGAAAGATTTGGAGAATTCTTTTAGTTAAGTACCAAGTTGTCATCCAAGTTGGACTTATAACTAGTTATTTTTAAAACCACAAAAAAAATATCGATACCCAAAGTCCCATCCCTAAATAACGAGCGAGTCCCGACATCGATCGTAAAATCTTATGATAAACCCCATTATCATCACAAAGGATGCGTGTAATTGTTTGTCAAATAAATACTAATAAAATTTTGATGTTTATTAAATATAATTTTTAAAGAAACCTTTTATTATAACGTGACTGTCGTGATATAATTTAATGCTAAACTGATTACATTATAAGTATTAGTCTTGTTTAATGGAAAGGATTTTATATTTAATTTTAAAGTATATTAAACATGGTTACATTAAACTGTCATAATCATAATACATTAGAAAATATACCTATAAGAATGAAAATATACCTCAGACGGAATTTGAATACAGAATCGTGCTGGATGGCACTGCCTGCTCTATGCCATACAACCAGTCTAGTGTTCAAAATTTAAAAAATAAATAGATAAGATATGACCTCGATTGAATAAAACTTTGAAGAGACCTCTTGCCAAAGACACAGAGATTATCTAGACATCGCATAATATACAAGTGTAGTAGGATGACCTCATTGCTTGCTCTACATTTTTTATTTATAAATCAGCTCTACAAGATCTTCTAGCCTTTGTCATATTCATAAAAGGTTGGCTTCAAATGACGGGATCCTATGGGGTTACCATAATATAGCAACTCCAGTTTTTTTAGTTTAACCAGATTTGACGGAACTTCATTATTTTATGTAGAGGGACTGCCATCAGGCCTCCACTACCCAGAGAGCTCTAAAACATTTATGGTTAAGGCGACGAGCTTCCACAGCTTTAGGTATTTTATGCTACCTCAGCCCCCGTGCTAGCTGCGTGTAGCGTATTCATTTACGACACAGATAGCGCGCGCAAATACGTAACTCGCGCGGTCCGGCCGACGACCTCGCGACTTAGTAAAGCCACAGTAGAGGCGATCACGCAGTAGGACTACTAATATTGAAAGATATCAATATGTATTAGAATCGACTTTTTCGTGACCTAAATAAAAAAACACTACTACCTTATTAAAACCTTTCGTGCACATTAGTATCTACCTACTTATATAGTAAAAACATAAAATATATACAAATATCTACCTTTATTATTAGTAGATACTATATTTTATTTATTTATTTAATTTATTTTTTGCTACTTCTATTGACGACCTCGATGGCAGAGTGGTCACCATGCCGGGCTGCCATCCGTAAAGTTGCGGGTTTGATTCCTGCGCGGGGTGAATATTTGTGTGAACCACAAATGTTTGTCTCGGTCTGGGTGAGAGTGTGAATGAGTGTATGGGTAGTTTCTGATACCCTAGATACAAGTCACGAACTTAGTTAGGGGTCAGTTACTGTAATGAGATGATGTAGTAAATAATAATGTTATCTTATTACTCTGTTTATGTTCTATGGTGAAACTCCTACCTACTTTAGTTACAGCTAAGGCTGGGCCCATTCAGTCGGAAATTCAATATTCTAAAATCTTATTCTTATAAGTAAATCTTTACATCTAAATAATACATATTATTACCTGCGCCTCACTCGCGTAGTTCCCATTCCCATGGGAATACAGGGATAAAATAAAGTCTATGTCACTCGCTGATAAGTGGTATCTTTCCAATAGTGAAAGAATTATTGAAATCAACTAAAAACTAGTATTGACAAAAACATTCTGAAAATCTATACTAATATTATAAAGAGGAAAGATTTGTTTGTTTCTTTGTTTGTTTGTATGTAACGAATAGGCTCCGAAACTACTGAACCGATTTCAATAATTCTTTCACCATTAGAAAGCTACATTCACCCTGAATAACATAGGCTATATTTTATCCCCGTATTCCCACGGGTACGGGAACCACGCGGGTGAAACCGCGGGGAGCTACTAGTATTTAATAAAGGGATAAAATAAAACCAATAATGCCAATTAGTTATTTATTTATTTATTTTGCGATAATGTAATGTCCATTAGAGGCATACCACGAATTTGTCTTGAATCCACAATTTCAGGTAAAATGTGGTTCAAATAAAAGTCAACAATTTAGTTTTCCATTTTGGTTTTCCAAAAAATGTCGCCTTTATATATTAGGTGGATTTTTAAATAGAAACTAGTCTTGACACAAACTAACACACATTTATTACATAACAAGATGAATTAACGAAACCAAATATTTTAGTACTTATGAACAACATGTCCCATACTACGACTCATCAGAGGTCGACCCTGCATAACTCTGCGTATATCACAGCTTCAGGACCACAAGTCTGAGCTTCTCTAAAGTGGTGTCGAACCACCCAGGGTATGTTCCATATACTATAATCGCATATCTGAGCTCGCAGGGAGTCACAGGCTACTTTGTTACACGCGCTCGGCCACACCTGCCATAATTGAACACACAACTATTGAAATTCGATTAAAATGCAAAATAAGTCAAACTGAACATTAAATTTCGCGTTTTAACGCTAATTTTGTGGGTATCTTGTAAAAATAAGGTCTATAAGTTGAACGTTACTCAGAACAAAATAGGTTCGGTAATGGAGCTGGTGTTTGATTGTTCACGTTTGTTGATACAACCATTCAACATTCGTTGCTTGAAGCTCGAGTAGTGATCATTTAGTGCCAGAACAGTAATAGAAACGATACAGCTCACCATTTCACATAAGACCCGTTGTTTCTTTGTTTGTACCGCGCTCACGCAGCACGTTACGCAGCCGAACCATTGTGCGAGTCACATTACGGTCGTCACTTGTGTTCATTTTAGCCTGTGGTTCCTCGACAGTTTGTACAGTCTGGCTGTAACAAGAGGTAGTTTTTAAGTGATTGTCAATTTAATTAATTTTGTGTTTATTTGTACAAACTTTCGTTCATATTTCTACATTCGTTATGGCTTCCAGGTAGGTCCATTAATCTACAATATACAACTGCACTAAGCATATATATAATATCAGTCAACCAATATGCTCATCTCACAAATGTTGACCGTACCGAGAATTGAACCCGGGACCCTCTCATCGGCAGTCCGGCATAGCGACCTTTACGCTACTGGATGATATTAGGTCGTTTTTTACCTACTACACTCATACCACGCACACGTTATACTGTGGCTCTTTGTCAGTTGTCATCTCGACTCAGTCCATTATCTATATTATCTATATATATAAATAAAACTGGAGTGTCTGTTTGTAATATTGAAATAACCGCTGTTTACTACATGCTTAGGAATATAGTATATACGGTACACACACCAATTTTTTTTTTTTTTAATTTTTGTCTGTCTGTTTATTTGTTTCGGCTAATCTGTGAATTTATTGATGTAATAAGGAGTAACATACAATACTTTTTATTCTACGGGATAAGGTTCCACGCGGGTAAAACCGCGAGGCACAGCTAGTAATAACATAAAAACTAAATTATAATATCACTGGCTGTTATTTGATTGAAGGTTACACAGTCTATATTTATATTCCTTAGACTGTGGTATGATGATTTGACTATCAGGATAAGTACTTATTTATAGGTAGTTATGTACCTTTCGCACTACTACACTAATACTTACTAATATAACAAGAAATAAATAAACTTACCTTATTCTTTTTGAGTTACGTCGAATTTTTAATTTTGATTTATTTTTCACTCTATTTGTTTTATTTGCCATGTCCAATAATTATTATACAACACAATCCACTAATTGCCCCCCTTTATGAGCAAGTGTGTTGAAAAAATATTTACACTGAAAGTACAAACCTAACTATTATTATATCTAAACACGAAACACGCGTATTTTTACGCAGTGAGCCGGCAAAAAGCACACAGGTCCTACCTTCTTGACGCCAAACGGCGGACTGCGGAGGAACTCACTCGCCGCGTGGTTATATAAATTGAAATATTGTGTTATTGTTAGATTATATTATTAATTTTAGATATTTTTTCGGTAATTTTGTATTCTAAATGTCATTGTCTATAATTTGACGCAATTTTTACGAATATAAGTTTAATATTATCCAGATGAAATGAAAATTACGATCGAAAAATTTGAAAAATTTGTCTTTTTCAAAATATTTTATGATCGAGCGAAGTTGTTTAATTCGTGTTTCCAACCGTATTTTCCAAAAGCTTGATTATTAAACTATAACATACATTTTTATTTATACAAAATTAATAATATTTGATTATTTACTATTGAATCTAAGCGAGGTCGATTTTGAATTTTGCGGAATTTCCTGGGCTTAAACAAAGTTCATTGTTTTAGTTATAGAACCAACTATAGATTTCTCTTTAATATCCAAATTAACTCATTCAGCATTTTTTTAAAACTCCCCAATTAATTTAAATTCAAAAATCTAAACAAAATATACTTTTTATTAAAATTAAATTGCACTCACTAAACATTAATTTCAAAATCTCCCCAATTAAATAAAAAAAAATATAATATTTTTTTTTTTTAAATATAATTTTTTAAGTAATAAAACTCGTTGACCCGCTTCAAATTAGTCTCTAGGTTACCTAGGTCTAGATTAGCCGCGGTTATGTCCTAGGTCATCCTGTAATTGGTCACGTAGTGATGAACCCTTCACCGGCCTCGGGTGACTAACGCCAATCTTGTGTTTGTGTGTGATTGATGGTGACTCAGGGGTCTTTTGTGGTCTGAGTTATGAGAGGTTGGAGACAGAATTCGAAGTGATTCTGTTCAAGTTCACACCTAAAGCCGTAACACTTAAAAATACTTAGAGGGGCTTTTAGACTATGTATTTTAAAAAAATGATTATCCTAGGATCTGTGTTTTCGTCTAAAACCACAGATTCTGTCCTACATAGTTACGATATAACTCATTTTAATTTAATTTTGGTTTCAAAATACATACATAAGTACTTATACTTAAACAGAACGAACCAAACTTTTTTTTTATTATCAATGAAAAAAACTTCAAATCGCTAACAGCTTATGAATTAATTAATTACCAATGGCAACACAGCTAATCATATTATTTTTCAAATTAGACATACACGTGACCATAAACACGAATATTGTTTTGCTAAATTATCTTCGATCTTCGGTTCCCAGAACGCCAATATTAATTAACTATAACTACCATTGACCTGTTATTTGGCAAATACGGCGATTCTTCCGTTTTTTTCTATAAAAACTACTGCGTTTTTCTCGATTTGCTATGGATATTGAATGATTTTGCGATTGTTAGATTTACTAATGAACGTTATTTGAATACTAGATAATAAATTACGTAAACAGGAACTGTTTGAGCAATGAAGTTAGTTTAAAAATATCTTCTTTGTAATACATACACATTTTTACTCATCTATTTTGCAGTTTTAAATCTATGACGTGGAGTCAGACGTTCTTTTTTTGAATTGCATTTAGATTTATTTTTAATTGAATTTAACAATGCATGGGTGGGATATTGGATTTGAATTTGGAATTCTATTTTTAAAAACTTATTGTTTTTTTAGTTTGAAGGTCAGATCAGGTTAGATGATGTTTGAATTTCGAATCTAGGTGTCTTTATTTTAAAATTGTGATAAAAGTATTTGAATTCAAAATATTATCAAAAATGATTAAGGATGTAAGTTAAAATAAAATCAGAAAATAATTATTAATAATAATTTATTAAAAACACTTCATGTTCTTATTACTAAAATAATTAATGCACTTAGGACGGATAAAATAGATTATAAACAACTAAAACTAAATTTACATACAGACATAATATTTAAGTAGGTACAAAGTTTATGAACTAAAATACAATATAATAATATTTACATCGAAAAATAATTAAATAAAGTGTGATAATGTATGTATCTGTAGAGATAATGGATACTCTCAATAATGTCACTATAAAGACCTTTCAATTTAAATTAGGAATAAATTATGTTTTATTATTTAAATTAACAAATGAGGTCGGCTCTCTGCCTCAACAATTCAAGTCTCAACTCGTGTTCTCTTGCGGCCAGTCTTAAAGCTGCGATACTCGAACTCCTTACGTCATCAGTTAGCTGGACAGGATGTTCGCTTCCAGGAGAAATGGGAGGCGATATAGAAGGAGCAGGCGATCGGCTAACTTCGGGCGAGGTTCGGGTACCTTCGGAAGTCCGACTGCGGTCCGGAGATTGCTGATTGTCGGGGGACAGTCGAGGTAGTTCGGGGGCTGTTAGATTGGCGAATAGAGAGTGGAAATGAGCGTGAGAGGTCGCGTAGAGCGGGGCCCCGAATAATGGCGGGCGAGAGAGCGGGGGAAGGTATTGGGCGCCGAATAGTGGTGTGTTGGCGTACCTGGAGGGAGAAAAGTTGGTTTTATTGTCATGTTTTTTAGATTTAAATCCTCTTTAAAAATGTTATTTCATTGTAGTCAGAACTTTCTCAAACCCCAACAATCTATCTAGCTTTAAGAGCCGATCCAAAAAAATATAATTATCTTCAATGTCTTTAACGGCTGTGTGAAGAATTTTGTTCCAAAAAACTATTAACTACCTACTTAGAGTACAAAGATAACGATTCAAAATTCTTACCTAAAAGACGCTAGAGCAGCATCAAAAGGCTTCCTCAGTCCGAAGCCAAGGCTCAGCGGATGAGGCTGTGTGGCCATGGTCGAAGACGGCAGCGGCTGTCCGCTGAGATACCCGCTGTAAGGGTGGCCGTGTGGCCCCACCTTCTCTTGTTTACGCCATTTTGCACGCCGGTTTTGGAACCACACCTGATTCGAAATTTAAAATTTAAATTGTTTGTTTTTGTTGGGAAGCGCATTTTGAACAGTCCGAGTTCGAAATAAAATGCTCTATCACTCATATTGAATTGAATTTCTTATTTTCTAAGGAATAAATAACAACGTGGGTAAAATTGACACAGTTCATCTACTACTACTTGAGCTCTAGATTATAAAAACTTTAGATTCAGGATACCTATAGGGAAAAAATTACAAAAAACTACTTCACATTTAAAGACCTGTCAAATATTCCACCTAAGTTTAAACATACAGAAATAATCCAAATTCTAACTTAAACCAAATGTATTAAGACATAAAATTAAAATATTTCATTTTTTAATCTGTTAAGCAAACACCTTTACATGTTGCTAATCTTTAAAAGGTAATACTCGTGTAATGGAACGTTGAATAAATCAGTTGTACCTAATTACAAACCGCATGTTACCTGCAAATTTCTAACTTAGACCTTATAAGGAACGTCTTATACCTACCTACAAAACGGATATTACGCAAAACTACATTTAATTAGATATAGCGGTAAATGAAAGGATTTTTTCCTCTAGATTATATAGCGTTAATCGATTTTATAAAATTTTAAATCAATTTAATCGTTAATTAGTTACGTGAAGTTCGTTAAGTTTTAATTATGTTTCGATTTATGAGCCGAGTGAGTACCGAATCAATGAGCGAGTGATTATTTTTTCTTTTTTAACTTTATAAGCTCTTTATTTAATTATTTCGTCAATAATAACGAACCTAATAATTTTGGAAATAGAAAGTTATATACTATTTTCAAACGCAGTTCAGTTATGGTTCAATTCCAAGCAATACTCGCCTAGCGTGTTGATTATTCCTCCTATTCCTCCTTATTATGTCAATACGAACAGTGATTCTAAATACATAAATTAAACTATAAGATCTACTTTAAAATAAATCATCTACTTCCTTTCATAGATAAAAAGCCAAAGTTCAAAAACGTGCGTTCAATCATGCGGAACCCTAGACTGTGGAAACGTTTATAAACGAGAAAGAGATGACTGAGAAAGTTCACAACCAACACTTAATATTTAAACAAACAAATAAATCACGAGTCGCGTCCCGACTTCAAGAACAAATACCTTTACCCATTTCGGTGTACAAATTACTTTAACCATACAAGAGGTTGTAGTCAATAAAATTGTATTACCCTCCAAAGAGAATTCCATCACAACTGGCAATTTTGAATAAAGTCGTAATTCCTATTTTGATGCGACATGGGTTATAATGAAACTGTGTTGTGATTAAGTGATCATTAAGGTGTTGTTACACTTGACAAGAACAGTCGCGAGCGTTCCATGTAAACTTATAAGGAAAGTCGTTTGTGCGAGCGGACCATAAGTTGAAATTGTAATGGCTGCATTAACGGCGGTTAATCTACGATTGTGTCAGATCTTGTAATGTTGTTTCTGTTTTTGTGTGTTTTAATGATAGTTTTTAATTGTTTGTTGCAATTAACAAACTGTTTATAAGTGTTTGTTAATTAACTGATTGGAAACAGTTACGAAATGGTTTTTTGTGTTAATTTTTATGTATGTTTTGTGACGCGAATATGTGTGTTTAATTTTGGACTTTTTACATTACGTTAATATGTTTTAGTTAATTAATTCTGTCAACAGATGTTTCGGGTTTGTCTTTTTACGTTTTAAGTACTTTTTGTAAAAAGTTACAGTCTTGAGGAGGAAAATATTTACGAATTGAAACTATACGAGAGTAAAATAAACTTATTTAACGCAAAACTATACAGAATTACTTTAAGATAAAACTTGTCTTTATTCACAAGTAAGTCTAGGAGCACAATCTCTATAAGTACTTAGTTTCATACAAAGCTCCACTAACTACCATATTAATTCAAACTCTACTAGAACCAAAGAAATGTAAGTATATTAATAAAACAAGGTCAATTTAAAAACCCTTATCTGAGTATAATAATAATAATAACAGACATCTCGACAGGTCGCGACAGTTACTATTAAATGAGGCGTCATGTCGCGCGACCACGGGGCGTCTCAAGTGCGACTTTTTGTCGCATGCGTATGTATAAGTGCCTTAAATTATTATAGTAGAATAATATTGTGATGTATAAAATTCATGAGATCACCTTTTAAAGTAGAATTATTTACTCTGTAATGATTTGGAAAGTAAAAAGTATGTAATAAATTAATGTCGCTATTCCTGTAGTTAATTACGTGTTTTAATTATATTTATTGGGTTGTAGTTTTGTGCTGCGGTTTGGTTTGTAACGAGATTGATATTAATTAGGAAAAATTGTATTGAAATTGTCACTTTTGGCTATGATTGGCTGTTACTGTATGGTAGAGTCAAATTTTATTTGTGGTGGAGTAGATGTTTTTTTTAACCTCATAGTTATGCTTTTACGGATCTACATTACTATTAATTATCATTTTTAAAACAAAACTTTCTTACCTGAATTCTTGCTTCAGTTAATCCAATTTTGAGAGCCAACTCTTCTCTGTAACAAAAAAATCTTATTAATATAATAATCATAAAAATCAAAATATATAATCTCAGGTAGTTTATCAAAAGGTGGAATGTTCACTAAACGAAAAATCGGTTACTAAGTACTCTTACATAAATCTACATAAACTATTAAAACCTTACCTAGTAAAAACATCAGGGTAATGCGTCCTCCCAAACGCCTTCTCCAGTTCATCAAGCTGATAACTCGTGAAGGTGGTCCTATATCTCCTTTGCTTCCTCCGAGGAATGTCTTCATCATCAAACCCGCTGCCTGGCCTCTCGTCCATGGGAAGGTCTGGGGTCGTAGAGGAACCAGGTTCAGATACACCCATGTTGTATATGTTGAGTGGATTTATGTAACTGGTGACAAAGAGAAAAAAACTTTATTTTTCCAAACTTTTATTTAGTTTCGCCTGTCCCGTTGCCTGTAATCGAATCTTACGAGCCATTTTTCGATCACTTCTGGTTATCCGATTGAGCTGAAATTTGGCATACTTATGTATGCCCCATGACAATGCAATATAAGCTAAAAAGTAAAAGTTTTTTTTATTTATTCTTGTTATTTATATTTAGGAGTTTTTTAAATACATTCATTTTATAAAACTTAGGACTCTTATGTTATCATAGATAGCTTTCCAATGGAAGTATAAGGCCTTAGTGACTACCCTATTGACGCTCGAGCTCTGCTTTATATTATAATATAGGTTAGTATTTTTTTCTCAATTGTAATATTATTTAGAGAAACTTCTTTCAAAATATCTTGAGAATAGGTGTCGGTGTAAATATATAAAAACGTACAAATCTAGGTAATGAAGTATCCGCACGCATGCCCGTCGAAAACCATTCTGCTAAGCTTTATCTATGTGATTTCATATTTAATAGGATTCTACTGTTAAGTTCGTTTTATTAACCTCTTTTGTAACACTGCTGGGCAAAGATCTCCCACAATTGTTTCAAAAACAAATAAAAAAGTTAACTATACAAATAAAACTAAAAATAAATTAATATTTTGATAAAACTTATTGATATTAATACAATTAAGTACGATAAGAAAGTACTACGTCGGTAACAATTAAATCATTCTATCATGTATACCCATCTAAATTATGGTGCGTACACATCCGCTTTCTTCTCATAAATTGTGTTGCAACAAATAACTATGAAATTCGCATGTGTGCATGTACCTTAACAGAGTTAATATAGTTTCCGATAGATTGATATCATGTTTATTATAATTATGATATGATAGAAATTGTTATTGTGTACACGCTTTATTATAAGTAATTATAAAGTTCAATATAGTTCTTCAAAGTCTGTTCAGGTTTACTAATCGATCCTAGATACTACTAATATAAACGCGAAAGTTTGTATGGGTGTGTAGAATTTGATACTCTTTCACGCAAAAACTACTGATTCAACTGAGATGAAATTTGGTTCAAATTGAAGTACCTTATAGCCACAACATGGAGTTTTGTGGGTTGGGAGTAATCACTGAACTGGCTTTATGCAAATGGTCTCAAACCTGTTTGGAAAATAGCCTCGGACCAGAAATCGAACCCTGGACTCAAGTTTGGCAAACAAATGCATAAGTCTGTAGATCACAGATACGTTAAAAAAGAAAAGTAATTAATAAATATTAATACCTAACACTTTCATTCTACATCTTGCATGTAAATACGAATATATAAAAGTATTATTAATTACAACATTGTTATTTAATAATAAACATAACATAAAACACATAATATTGCATTTGTATCATGCAATTAAACAAAAACGAAACGCACTCGACTGTAATATAGATGTTTTGATAGTATATTAATTTTATGTTTTCTAAGATACCTATAGCATTTTTATTTTAATATTGGCATTAAAATATGTTTTTCCAATTTTTTTTCATTTAATTTACTTATTGCAATGTTAGAATTTACAACACTACCTTTTTCCCGCGACTTTGTCCACATGGAAGACTTTACGGCAGAATTTAGATTTTCCTCTTTTTTCTCCGGCTAGGGGGGGAATTTCCAAAAACCTCTTAGTGGTAGGCTACTCGCCCCAACAAACACACGTGCCTTTCAGCTCTCTACGACCAGTAGTTTCGGCTGTGCGTTGTCTGTCAGTCAGTCAGTACATCACTCGGTGACGGAAGAGTTTTATAAATATATAGATTGTCCTGGATTCAATTTCTATGTCAAACAATAATTTAAATATGCTATTTTCCAACCTTGGAATTCTCTCATAATACTCACTGTACTAAAACCATCGTCAGTGAAAAAGTCACCTCTCTACAATGGAAACTTTGCTTTAATATGACGCAAAATAAGAAAAAACTTTAGTACTAAGTAAGTAAATGACGACCTCGATGGCAGAGTAGTCACCATGCCGGACTGCCATCCGTAAGGTTGCGGGTTCGATTCCCGTGCGGGGTGAATATTTGTGTGAACCACAAATGTTTGTCTCGGTCTGGGTGTGTGTGTGAATGAGTGTGTGCGTAGTTTCTGATACCCTAGATACAAGTTCCGAACTTAGTTAAGGGTCAGTTACAATAAAGAGATGATGTAGTGAGTGATTATGTTATGTTATGTTAAATATCATCAATAAGAGAGGCTTTTATTTACCCTACAGTGGGAACTTTGCTTTTATATGACGCAATCGGAAAATATAAGAAAAAAATACTTCTCTACAAATAATTAACCATATACACACATGTATTTAACCTCACCATATGCATCATCAATATAATTTATTATCAATTGTGCCATATTTGTAGTATTTTATACCTTAACGTCTGATTAATAACGTCGACTATATAATTATTTTTTTATTGAAATTCCTTTAATTAAATTCTAATGATTCTGAATTGAATAGTATGAAACTGAATTAATTGATATGTGATTTATGAATGTGTGTTGTACTTAATAGGAAATTCAAGATGGCCGCCGAGGTGTAATCGAGTGTTCTAGAAGAGAATATATTTCATGGAGACTAACACACACATTGGAGTGCCAAAGATATCATAGGTATATACTCTCTTAATCACCATGCTCGATAGACAAAAACGAATAACGTTCTACACAAATAGCACTTTACACAAAAAAACTCATTGATAAGTTTCGCCATCCACGCGAACGAAGTCGCGGGCTCAGCTAGTATATCCATAACACAACTTTAAGTACTTTTCATTTATAAGATATTTGATCAAAAATAGGGACAAATTGCCGGATAAAATTAGCCACTATACAAAATTAAACCAGTATAAGCTAGACAAAGATAAGAAAACATTAATTACATTTTACGTAACAATCAATAGATATAAACTAATTACATAACGTACATTGAATTTAAAAAAATGAATAAAACAAATTAACAATTAAAGAGACAAATAAACAATTCTATTTAATTCGAAAACTAATTAACACAGTTAATTAACTTTGTTGTAATTAAACTGGTTCAATTACTTTTCAAAATGTCGGTTTGTTTCATTGCTAATTTATTTTCGAACTAGATAAAGTTTAATAGATTATTAACTGTATTTATTGGCTTTGGTAATAATTGATGATTTATTGGTAGGTTTTAATAAGATACTCGTACTGGTGGTTGAAGTTTGAAAAGCTGCTCAAATGACAGTTGAAAAGTTGATTAGTATCAGTTGGGTTGCTAAAAGTAGAAAAAGTAATGTATTTACCATATGCATCATCACACAGTACTGACTGACTGACTGATCTATCAACAGATCTCGATCTATCAATACAGTTCAAATCACTGAACGAATTTGATTGTGTTGAAATTTGGCACGCAGATATAGTTATTGTGATATAGGCACAGACTAAAGTTTATGTTTAAAGTCAATTTAACTATATGTATACTTAATTGTCACATCCTAAATAACAGCTCTAAGAACAAACCTAGAAATTTCCCTTTTTGTTTGAAGACAACAATTACTATAAATCTAATAATTGGTTATAGTTCACGAATGAACGATCTGATTGTAATGGCGCGATGATCGCGAACCGTGACGTTACACCTGCGCGTACGCATCTGCCTCGCAACGCTGTCTACGTCTATCCTTTATATTTGCACTCGCCCCTAGCTATCACGACTTATCATGTTAATATCTTGTTTATTGTGATATTTAATGATGGTTCTATGATATTGTTACTTATACAGAGTTTATCTTGAATAGTTATCTAGGTTTTTGTGTGGTAGTTACTTTATGTCAAGTTGGAACTTGCAATTGACATTTAATTGAATTTAATGATGGATTAATAAATAATTGGTGGTTGCAAAGGGTAGTTTGCTTACGGGAAATTATAATAGGATTAGTAAAGTTGGAAATAATGTTCGTTAAGACGTCTTAATGGAAGTTAAGACTGAACTTTATCCTACTTTGAATAGCACACCTATCAAAACATAATTGGTCTATGTCATTTACATATTGGTCAAATTGAACACTGAAGGTATCTCAAATGAATACAAATTTATTCGAGCGCGAAGCAAACACTGCCGTACCATCCTTTACAGGAACCATTTCGCCGCATTTTCAGGCCCCTATTTGAGAACCTCTGGATAAACCCAGAACGCTGAAATTTTCGTCATCCAGTAAGCTATACAATCACATACTTAAAAAAAATTTCAAGTCTGTAGGTCATTTAGTTCCGAAGTTAAGCGAATGCAAAGTTTCGTATTTATGACAGACACTCACTCACTCACTCACTCATGATCATCAAAATAGAACTAGTACTTCCCATAAACCTAGAGAGCTGAAATTTGGTACAGAGTTAGGGTTTAATGGCCACATAAAGGGAAAACTATAAAAAATAGGATAATCGAACGGGAACGGGTATTATACAGGAACGGGAACAGGAATTGTAACTCAAGAACGGCTGAATTGATTTGGCTGAAAATTGGTGGGGTGGTAGCTTAGAACCAGGGAAAGGACGTAGGATACCTTTAATCCCGAAATTCCCACAGAATTGGGAACGGGAATTTATAACTCAAGAACGGCTCAACTGATTTGGCTGAAAATTGGTGGGGAGGTTACTTAAAACCAGGAGAAAAATATAGAATACTTTTAATCCCGAAATTCCCACGGGATTGGGAACGGGAATTTATAACTCAAGAACGGCTCAGCTGATTTGACTGAAAATTGGTGGGGAGGTAGCTTAAAACCTTGAGAAGAACATAGAATACTTTTAATCCCGAAATTCCCACGGGATTGGGAACGGGAATTTATAGCTCAAGAACGGCTGAATTGATTTGGCTGAAAATTGGTTGGGAGGCAGCTTAGAACCAGGAGAAGCACGTAGGATTTTATCCCGAAATTCCCACGGAAACGTGAACGGAAACTACGCGGGTGAAATTGCGGGGCGCTTAGTAATAAAATACTACTCCTGAAAAGAAAAAAATGTGTCAAATAAGAAAATCTAATAAATAAAAAACAATATAAACACGTTTCAACAAAAATAAATGAAATCCCACCAAAAACATTCTGTAAAAAACTAGCCAAGTCTCGATGGAGCTGCTTGTTTATCTCTAAAAAGTAATGAAATCTAGACAAAGTAGTACCAAGTCTAAGATTCCTTACTGCGATTTCTTTATTATTATAGTTAATGTTGTGTGACTTGGCCGTTGAACATTGTTTAAAACGTTAGTAGTGGGTACAAGTCAATTTTGTTTACAGGTAATGTTGTAACATTATTAAAATACGCTGACTTTATCAAGCCTACAATTGACTGGATATTGAATCAACGTTTTTTAAGTGGCAATTTTCTATCGTCAATGGGTAGTGGTTCTGGCGACAGATTGGTGCAATAGTGTCATGGAGCACCTAGTTTTGTACCCTTGTTTTGATACAGTGTATCCTTCAACGGCCAAGTCACACAACATTAACTATAATAATAAAGAAATCGCAGTAAGGAACCTTACACTTGGCACTACTTTGTCTAGATTTCATTACTTTTTAGAGATAAACAAGCAGCTCCATCGAGACTTGGCTAGTTTTTTACAGAATGTTTTTGGTGGGATGTCATTTACATATTGGTCAAATTGAACACTGAAGGTATCTCAAATGAATACAAATTTATTTATTTGTAAAAACATTAACTAAATTAAGAATTTCACCAAAATTAATCAAGAAACTGTAAAGATTGTGATCGTATTTTCGTTCATAAAAAATATAAAAATCATTTGAAGTTTCATTTAAATTCAATCTTCAGTAAAAATAAATAAAAATATGCAAATGTTATTCCATAATGAAACAGTATTCTATAAATTGGAATAGAAAATTAGATAAAAAACATTAAAGTGAAATTTCGTTTGCAGTTGCAAAAACTATTACGGTTCACCGATCACACAAACTTTATAATGACTATTATATTATTAAATAAAGCAATTTAGAACTGAATTTTAACGCTTCGACAATGAAATTAAAGTAAGATGTAATGACGGTATTGCGGTTTAGCGGCGCACCTGTCAAGCCAGTGTTGAATTCGATACCTGGGTAGCGCAGTGTATGTTACTTATTTATTTTCCAAACTAGCTGTGCCCCGCGGTTTCACCCGCGTAGTACCCGTTCCCGTGTTCCCGGCAATTATTCGCTTTTTTCTCACATTTTAAACCTTCCCTAGACCTCTACGAACATTTCAAGACCAAGATAAGATAAATCCGTTCAGCCGTTCTCGAGTTTTAGCGAGACTAACGAACAGCAATTGATTTTTATATATATAGATTAAAAAAAACTCTGGTAAGCTCACTAACACAAAAAGCAAATGTGATGATTATGCCTATTCTTTCGCCCTATATTCTAATATCATAACATCAACTTATTATAATAACGGGATATTTACCATATCATAACATCAGGTGGTCAATATTTCTGTAGATTTACTTGGTACCTTGGACTACTTAATCTTCTCTGATTTTCATGAGATTTGTCATGTCAATTTGTACATTTACATAGTCCTTTCATAAGTCTTTCTTCTTAAACCATTAAAGAATTATATTGAACCGACATTCGGTTGGCCTACCGGCCAATCAATCTATATAAAATCTAATATAATTAGTGACTAACTGGCCGGCCTGCCTATCAACGCACAGCTTAAACCACTAAACGGATTTCGCTGTTTGCACGCAAATAATTATGATTTTCAGAAAGAAACGGCTATGACCGCTGGACACAGGTAGTATTAGCTATTATTATTTTATTTTTATTTTTTGTTAGTTACAATTGGAGATCAAGTAATCGGCACATTGTCTAATAACGGTATTATTCAAGTTCATTTACCTTAGATTCAATAAACCGTGACAATTTGTGTCCAATTTAATTTTAAAAGCAAACTAAGTTTTGTAATCGATGCCGATAACTGGTTTGTCAGAAAAAAGTGTTAATGGAAAAATGTTATACGAAGTTTATTAGAAGAAATAGTACGGTTAAGTTCTTTCTCATTGATGATATACTAGCTGTACCCCGCGATGTTACGCGGTATCCCGTCGGAATTTTGGGATAAAAAGTATCATATGTGTTATTCCTAGGTATGAGAAACATCTGTACCAAATTTCATTTAAATCCATTCAGTAGTTTTTGCGTGAAAGAAGAACAAACATCTTTACATCCACACTCATAAACATTCGGCTCAAAGCATTCGGCTTTATAATATTAGAGGGATATTAGTAGGAAGTAAAGTCAGGTAGGACCACTACGTTTGTCTAGTGTGTTTTCGTGACGTCAAGACCGAGACAAAGGTATTTGGTAAATGAGAAGAAATAATGTTAATTAAAGATGTTGGTGACCTCAAGCACGAGCCATGATGTTTAGAAAATAGTAAACATGTTTCATAGTACTCATCTCAGGAATTGAACCCACTACCCTCAGCTCTGCAGGCAGGTGTGCCTATGACGGTGGGAAGCAACTTTATTTTAAAAGAAAGTTAAGAGAAAAATAACCATTATAAAAGTTGTTTATTAAACCAATAAAATTAACTATTATCTATGCTATATCATCTTTCCTTTGTCTATAGTATCATCTATTAACAAGGAAACTTATACCAGTTTTACTACATTTTTTACTGCGAAACTAACTGCGCATGACCTATTTAATTACTTGGTAGTTATTTTCTAATCAATCAACTTATTTGAAGTATGAATACAGAGCCCAAACTATAAGAATATGGTAGATAAAGGATTGTTCATTTTAACCCATAATAATGTGAAAAATATGATAAAAATTGTGCTTTTTTCTTAAGCTACATGAAAAGGGACTTAACTATGAGGTCAGCAAAATTGCAAATTCACATAATTAACCGACAGTATTTGCAGTCCCCTTGTGGCCATGGTTAGAGTAAGTTTAGTAAAATTACCTATTTAAAAAGGATGGTCCATAACTTCCTATATTAAAATTTCACAATGCTAATTCCTTCCGCGCAAGACGGGATATTAAAATTGACATTTGGGCATTACAAAACGTCACTCACAAGACAGCTGCCAAAGACTGCCCAATCAAAAAAATAACGTAAAGAATTAAAACTATGCAAAGATAGGAAGATTATGGTAATTCTATAATGCCCTAACACGAGATAAGATAGTTTTAAGTCGAGTATAGTTTGAAAGAATTAATTTAATAAGATTAGTGGCGATTCGAGGACATTAGCTGGCGCCTATGTGATTATTTTTTTACTATTCTTGTGTGTATTAATGGTAGTTTAATATTTAAAACTATATATTTAAGTTTTAATGCGATTCATAATTAAAATTGCCAGAATAGATCTTTAAAAAGATGACTATCTTCCTGGAAGGTTTGGATGGTTCATAACTTTAGCAGTATCCACAAAGGGACCCAATTTAGAGAATTTAAGTAGAAAATATAAAAGCAGAGCAGAGCTAGTAAAAGCTTTTGTAACTCTTTACCCTCCTGTAAAAACATCAAGTTATAAAGTAGGTATGCTTATGAGTTTGAGCGATGGCATGTTTTCTATTTCCCAAACATGACTCAGGTTTGAGATCACCAACACGCACTAAGCAAACGTGGTGTTGCTTTTCCTACTTACTACACCATCTATATTACCATCAGTGAGGCCTTTGCCCTGCAATGAGATCTTACAGGTTCCTTTACATCCCAGTCCAATAATTTTTGTCTGGCTATGGGCCTATTTCACCATCTTCAAGTACCATTCCGAGTAGTTACTCACAAGTTTTGTCTCTGTCACTTGATATAAAGTAAGAAAGCGACAAAACTAATTTTACTTGGTGAATTATGTTACTTGAACGTCGTGAAATAAGCCCTAAGTGACAAACATCTAAACACTTTCAAAGCAAAACATCCTAAGGTAAGCATTGCCCAAACTATTTCGCATAACATTATCTGTTAGGCGGATTATAAGTTTTTGTCCATTAGCGTCAGTGTTACTTTCCCTGGATTATATCACGGGGTTTGAGATAACGACTACTCATCCGCTCCCTGAATGATGCCTGTCAGCTACCTGATAGCTGGTCCTATGTCGACGAATTTGGGTTTTTAGAATTTTAATTTAGCGATAGTTTTTCGGAATAAGACGTAGCAGGATCATCTCAATATTGACCTGTGTCTTTATAATATTTTAAGTATGTTTATGTAGGTTTATATAAAAAGTATAATGTGTAGTTTATAACAAAGATGTTATTACATCCTATTACTCACCGAAATATCGTTGTGCATCTACCACATTTTATCTCTGCATCACCCTAAGGTCGACTGGCAGAAAATGCCATCAGGCATTAAGTCCGCCTTTGTACACGCTATTGTACATTAAGTATTAAATAAATAAATAAATAAATAGTTTTTTGATGAGTAAGTAGTGGTAGCTTCAAATTAGTATTTAGTAATAAAGCTAAAGATATCTACAGTTATGTGAATTGAGAGGAACGCCAAGCTTGATTTCGTAATACTTGTAAAAGTAGGCGGTCATAAAAATCAAGAGATAAATAAAATTAAATTACCTAAATCAAAAAGCCTAATTCCATTTAACAACATCTCCATATTTATTCCAGTCATTCACAATTCCAAACACATTAAAATATCCGGTGTCTGCAAATTGTTTCTTTTTACCATCGCCAGTAACAGTTTCATTGATCATTAACGTGTAATCTTAACATACTTTCATATCTCATTCCCACATCAAAACATCATAACCTTTATTTACATTAACAGTAATCTATACATCATCCGACTCAATTTCATCACCATTAACGTACAAAAAGAATTTACTTTTTTAATATCCGTACACTTATTACAAAAAAATATCAAGATACAAGTCGGTATGAACATAAATCGACTTGCCTATTACAGAGATACGAGGTAGCTTAGACCGTGTAATGAGAATCCAGAATGTTAATTAAGAACTAATTAACTTTAATATAATCAACAATGCTGCTCGCGTACGGATACCATCCGCAAGTCATCGCAGAGGATTTATAACGTCCAGTGAACATAGAACCCTGACCATATAAGAGTTAATCGAATTTGATGAGGACGAAGAAAAACTTGAAGATCTTTGTTAGATGGTGATGGTAATCGAATTGAGATCGGTCAACCCTTTTATGAAAAAAATGGTAAAATCACTCATTCCACGGTGCATTGTGATGTGAGAACTCTATTAAGTTAACGTAGTGTTGATGTGGACGTGATAATTTGAAATGAAGATATCAAGTGATTGAAATAGAATTGTAAAGATAGAAATGGAGAATAGAAAAGAAAATAATGAACGTTGAAATATAATAGCCAATGGTATTACAAACGACAACTGAGACCAAATTATGAAATCTATTTATAAATAGCAATCCCAACGATAAAATGAATGAACTTGATTTAGATAAATATCTACATGCAATTCAATTGACAAAATATAAAACAATTATGGAAATTTGAGGTTATGCTTTTAAGAATACCCTTTAACATAAAGACGACAATAAAATGAACAAGGAAATATTCATTCGACCAACAAATTCCATTGTAGATGTTAATAAAATCAAGATCAATAACATAAATATGGTATTGTTGTCCGCTTTTACATGTTCTAACAACTGATACAGGTTGAAATATGGGAATAACATTCAGAACTGACCATAATACGATGCTATAAACAAAATTAACAACAGAGGGACCCCTGCTGCTTTCAATTTTAAAACTGACATCAGTCCTAATTCAATAAAGCTATAAAATTCACCTAATTATGCAAATGCCTTTTGAATGTACGGTATTATACCTTTTTGACTCCCAAAAAATATGATGGAACCCGTCAAATGAGCTTCTAACCCAATTTTGATTAATGACTCCAAACTTCTCATGCAGTACTAATGTCATTATTTTAATATTTAAATTGTTGATTATAATTAGTAAATCAGCAGGAGTGCTGTGTCTATCAATTTATTTTATATTTATTTGTTTATTATTCCGACTCTTAGAGTAATACTGAGAGTGGAATTAAATTTTAAAACGTTTTATGGTCATAATGTTTATGTGTGAATGTGTAACAAACAGTTTTATTTATTTCTTTATTCTAATATAGACATTAGTTATTTGTATTGAAGATTCAAAATTGGATAGCTGAGGTTTTATTTTTTTAAATGGTTTATGCGTTTAAATAGTTGTTTAATGGACACTTACGTACCTATATGGACGAAACATATTTACATATCGAACGAGATCATTCAAGAGACCCGAATTATCTAAGTATCTGCATTTAGTTAATGTATAGTATTATTTACATTCGTTAGATTGATACTAATTCTTATACCTACAATAATCTTTTTAGAACACTCATAGGTCATTTATAATAGGTTTATAGAACTTCATGAATTAGTGTTAATTAGACAAAGTTGATAAATTAGTAAAAAAGAAAAATAAAATGTTATGAAAACATATCCGAATATTAAAAGCCAAAAATTAAATAAAGAAAACTTTTTTTTTCCACCAAACCTTATGATTGTGAATTGCCCTTATTGAAATAAATTAAATATGAAGAAATATATTAACACATTATAATTGAAATTATCAAATTAAAAGTAATAATTAATAAAAAGAGGAAGAAGCATAAATTAAAAATATAATTGATTAAAAGAAAAAATTCAATGTCAACTCACAATATTAATTCCATGGTTAAAGTCCGTTGTTTAATTAAAACAATGAATGTTTATACATTTAACATTCTGTTTTAATCACGATAAAGCCTTATTCGTTCAATAAAAATGTATGAGATGGCAACATTAATTTATTTACAATGACACATATGAATGCACTTCAGAAAAAGTTAATTACAGAGGAACAATAATCAATAAAGTAAATAATAATTGAATATTTACCTCGAACAAGTCGAGCTGGTGTCCGAAATAAAAAGTCCTCAAAAGCACGAGACAAATAGTAAACACGATTATTGATGCCAATAAATAAATGCCACAATTTACATTGAACCTCGTGACGTGAACGACAACGAAGCAATAAACTATAACACACTAACGCCTTCAAACGACTGTTGAAGAATACAGACGGTCGCCTACGCACCGCTCCAAAATGTATATTAAAAAAGGCGCCGGGCCGAGACCACTCCCCTGAGGTACGCCCGACCAATGGCGGCGCAGTGATACCGCGATGGTACGAGGGTGGGCCCAAATCAGTTGATACAGGTCCCTGCTTCGATACCGCTAATTGACTTTATCAACAAACTGACTTTACTGGCCGAAGTCACGATATATGCGTTTGTCTGCCGTGTCAAAAGCCTAACTGGGGCCCACTAGCGATGTAATTAAGTATGTCTCGCGCTAATGGGGAATATGAACTAGTGGATAATCAGATGTCCGCATTACGTTTACTAAGATAAATCGTTTATTTGCTTTTGTATTATTTTGATTTCTATTAGTTACGTTTTATATGCTAATATCTAATTGACGTTTGAAGTCTTGGATATTGGTATCTTGGTTATAAGATATTACATTTAAATGATAATTATCTGGTTAGTTGTCATTCTCTTATGTTTGATTAATTATTGTATTTGTATAAACTTATTTTTATATTTAAGGCAGGTTGCTATCAATAGAAATAATTTCATTTTTGTATAAAATCTACAAGTTAGTACCTATAATGTTACTAATAGAAAACAATTCAAAATTATTTTTTTCTCTTCCATTTTTATTCAATATTTCCCGGATCATGCCACGTACTTTTACATTTACCCTATTTTTAAATATAGGTACCTGATTAACCTGCTACATGCAATACAAATGGACTGGACAGACCATATAATTCAGGATCACCATTTACTTCCATGAAAACAAGTTTTCCAGTAATTAAATTAAATAAGCCCACGATAAACTCAAGAAATATCACTTACAACTAAACGCTAAATCATCCCTAGAATTATTTTTAATTGATAAACATTCTTAAGCTCAAGCAGATTATAAAACACTTTGATTATAATTTTAAAGTGTGCAATAAATTCCATAAACATCTCGAAACTGCATTAGGTATGCAATTAGAAGCTATGAAATCTTTATAATAGTGCGGCTGAGGAACTATTCATTTGGCTCTAAACGTCGGCATCTTTGCTCTAATTGCACTCAGGGCTATAAACCAATGCACTCACTTGCAACTTAGTTAGCGATACAACTTTGGCAGCAGATTCAAGTATCTTACGAACATAAATGTTTATGAGCATTATAATAATTATGATCCGCCAAGTATTGTACAAGTTAAATCTTGTTTTACTATCCGAAGGTAAATAGTTAGTGTTAATTATGAATATATGGACATTTATGTTAAATTTGCCTTGCATGTTAATTGAACTACGATATACTCGTATGTTTGGTTTATTGCGCCCATCGCAGAATATGTTAATACATATTAATGTCCGATAAAGATATATGTATTAGTAGAAACGTCATCTCCATCTTCTTGAATGAAAGCTTTAATCAACAATTCATTACCTACAATTTCGTTGTTAAATTCATATTTAAATCATACTATCTAATAAGCGTACTTGGACTTAGCTCAAACTATACTTTCAAGATAATTTGTCAATACATTTGTCTTAGCCAATCACACTTCAATTGTCACTGACGTTTGAGTCAAGTCCAAGTATAAATCCTTTTTAAATCTCAGGCTTAAATCATTAATGACTTCAAAGCCTAAACACAATTAAACTCCTATCACTTAACAATAAGACAACTGAAATTATTTCCTACAATAAAACCATTATCAAACATCTGAACTTGGGTTCCAATTGAAAAAGTCCTTATATGAAACAAGATAATAATCCGCGCAGTGGCACAGTAATCACCATTATGGGTGTAATTAGCCCCCCAGACCGCGATATAATTAAAACTATTAAAATGACATTTGGCGCAGGGTACCAGTTCCGTGTACATGTTTGTAATGATATGAAATCGCTTTACTGCTTCTTTTCCAACTATGTTAACGGAATCGTGATGTGATTTCAGATGTGAATTAGAAAGTTTAGGTATTTATGTAATTTAGAATGTACTTCTCTATGTTTGTTTGTCTTTATATTCAAATTTATTGTTTATCGAATTTCTAGAAGAATCAGATGTTGGACTGAATTGTGTTGGTGAATCTCCACCAATAAAAAGAATTATACAACATTTCGTATTAATTACTTAGATATCTTCCTCATGTTTTTTTGTGTTTTGAGCTGTTTTATTAGCCGTCAACAATTTGGAATAATCATTCCAAACATTTTGATAATACTCTCTTGTTCCGAACTTTTATCCCATGTCTATTTGGGGTCGGTTTTTCAGTTAAACCAGATTTGGCAGAATGTCAGTATTTTACGTGAACTGACTGCCATCAGACTTTCACAACCCAGAGGGTTATACAACATTTTTTGGTTAAACCAAATGTTTGACTTAACCAAACAACTCAAATATCTAACGATTCTTAATCTGAAAAAAAGACCTCTTGAAATTAGTAATGATATATTAAATACAATACCTATTCTTCAAAAAGACCCACCTAATGAAACAAAAAATGTAATAACTGCAATCAATCCTGAAATCCACTTCATAAACAAAATTCGAATACAAACTCAAATTACGGACAATAAACATTGAAATTATTACATCCAATAGAATTACTTTGAATTTTTTTATAATGAACAAACTCTTGCGCATTGAAATAAATGTTTTATAATGAAACACAATCATCATAATAACTTAGATAAACAGACAGAACAAACTGAACATTACGTACTGATTACAAAACAAGGATTTCCTCTTTGTAATTACACGAACGACACAAATTATACAAGTAATAACATATGAATTGCAAACAAAATGTTAACTTAAACGGTAGTAATTAAAGTTCATAATAGAAAGATAGCATTTACTTCTGATTCTCTTTCAAGAATAGTTTTTTTAACTTCTAAAATGTTGCATTATCTGCAGAGTTAAGTTTTTAATGCAGATTATTTTGAAGACTATGATCGGATTGCAGATTCTTGATAAGATTGAAGAATTTAGTGTTAATTTGAGGAATGACTTTTATCTTTCTAGTTTTCTAGCATAATCTGTTTTTAAAGGATTTGTAGGTGAACCAATCTTGGATTAGGATTAGATTTGCTAATTTAAAAAGCTTATTCTAAGAATATTTAGCATTATCATTTTGATCTTTAGGAGAAATAAAAGTGACTGGAAAAGAAAAATGAAAATGTTGAGTTGAGTAAGTTTAACACTAGGAAAATGAAATCCTAGTATCTGATAACAATTTAGGTTTGAAACCTGTAAATTGTATCCATTTTAAGTAGGTACATCAAATCATTTTCAATGATAACAATAAACTCAGTAATTTGAAAGGTAAAAAGATTGGCCAAGTAAATAACTTTAAATACATTTAGTTTAATACCCCGTTAAATTTAACACAAACAAAATTCTCATATTAAACATGAATAATACAAAATTACATATAACAATGTAATTCCTGTGGTCACAAAATTGGTCCATATTTAATTTTGGGAAAATGTAAAAATAAACGTTTTTATTTGTGTAAATAACACAATAAAAATACTGTGTGTTATTATTGCTGTGCCGACACGAAATTTGTACACAGCACACGTAATTATGCTTAGATAAGATCATTCACAGAGTAAATGTAATTTTAGTGTCATTAGTGTCGCAGCCGCGTAAATTCAGTTAGGGATATGATTTTTCAAATTCAATAACAATATTTTAATATTTTTTTTTGTATGTCGAACGGAAACGGACGTGTTAGAAAAAAATTATGCGCATCCGTTTGCGCCAGCGCATTGCAATTACGAGTGATAACCGTTGGTACCTAATTATAATTACTTTTGTGTATGCGTATGACTACTGATTTATTATTTGTTATATTGTTAATGCGACATTATTGCAATGTTTATGCGAATTCTTTGATATTATAATGTTTGTTTATTAAATTGTAGTATGTACATTTACAAATGTGTTTTTTATATAAACCTACATTTAAACTTAAATTGTTCGTACTTTAAACAATTTCTTAAACATCATCCTCATTCAACCGCATCAAATAAAACATCAATATTTGTTTTAATAAAATCCAAAATTGATTGTCAACACCTAAATCCGTGTCTCCTTAAAACATGAACTGAACCCACGACCGTGGTCCGGCTAACAAAGTTTATATTCTTTTGTCCGTTCGATATAAAAACCAAATCGAGTTACAGATTGTAAATAAAAGTAAATCAACAAGCAAACACTATTACCACGGCCATTTTGGAGATCGTGATGACGTTTTTCAGTATCCTCTTTTGGAACTCGCAGTGGAGAGGTCTGATGGTTAGTTTAGTTTGTATGGTGTACATTGCTGGTTTTGTTTGTCGTGAAAACATGGCACTGTTTCTATAGGTACTAATATTATAAAATAGAAAAGTTTTTTTGGTGCGCTAATTTCAGACGCTACTTAAGTACTGTTTCACATCTGGGGGCACGGCAGTGCCCCCCGCCAAGTCGAGCGCGAAGCAAACACTGCCGTACCATCCTTTACAGGAACCCTTTCGCCGCATTTTCAGGCCCCTATTTGAGAACCTCTGGATAAACCCAGAGCACTGAAATTTTCGTCATCCAGTAAGCTATACAATCACATACTTGAAATAAAATTTCAAGTCTGTAGGTCATTTAGTTCCGAAGTTAAGCGAATGCAAAGTTTCGTATTTCAGACACTCACTCACTCACTCACTCATGATCATCAAAATAGAACTAGTACTTCCCATAAACCTAGAGAGCTGAAATTTGGTACAGAGTTAGGGTTTAATGGCCACATAAAGGGAAAACTATAAAAACTAGGATAATCGAACGGGAACGGGAATTATACAGGAACGGGAACGGGAATTGTAACTCAAGAACGGCTGAACTGATTTGGCTGGAAATTGGTGGGGAGGTAGCTTAGAACCAGGAAAAGGACAAAGAATAACTTTAATCCCGAAATTCCCACGGGTTTGGGAACGGGAATTTAAAAATCAAGAACGGCTGAATTGATTTGGCTGAAAATTGGTGGGGTGGTAGCTTAGAACCAGGAAAAGGACGTAGGATACCTTTAATCCCGAAATTCCCACGGGATTGGGAACGGGAATTTATAACTCAAGAACGGCTCAACTGATTTGGCTGAAAATTGGTGAAGTGGTAGCTTAGAACCAGGAAAAGGACGTAGGATACCTTTAATCTCGAAATTCCCACGGGATTGGGAACGGGAATTTATAACTCAAGAACGGCTCAACTGATTTGGCTGAAAATTGGTGGGGAGGTAGCTTAAAACCTTGAAAGGAACATAGAATACTTTTAATCCCGAAATTCCCACGGGATTGGGAACGGGAATTTATAGCTCAAGAACGGCTGAATTGATTTGGCTGAAAATTGGTGGGGAGGTAGCTTAGAATCAGGAGAAGCACATAGAATACTTTTTATCCCGAAATTCCCACGGAAACGTGAACGGGAACTACGCGGGTGAAATTGCGGGGCGCTTAGTAATAAAATACTACTCCTAAAAAGAAAAAAATGTGTCAAATAAGAAAATCTAATAAAAAAAACAATATAAACACGTTTCAACAAAAATAAATGAAATCCCACCAAAAACATTCTGTAAAAAACTAGCCAAGTCTCGATGGAGCTGCTTGTTTAACTCTAAAAAGTAATGAAATCTAGACAAAGTCGTGCCAAGTGTAAGGTTCCTTACTGCGATTTCTTTATTATTATAGTTATTGTTGTGTGACTTGGCCGTTGAACATTGTTTAAAACGTTAGTAGTGGGTACAAGTCAATTTTGTTTACACGTAATGTTGTAACATTATTAAAATACGCAGCTTTATCAAGCCTACAATTGACTGGATATTGAATCAACGTTTTTCAAGTGGCAATTTTCTATCGTCAATGGGTAGTGGTTCTGGCGACAGATTGGTGCAATAGTGTCATGGAGCACCTAGTTTTGTACCCTTGTGTACAGCTGTGTACTTGTGTACAGTGTATCCTTCAACGGCCAAGTCACACAACATTAACTATAATAATAAAGAAATCGCAGCAAGGAACCTTACACTTGGCACGACTTTGTCTAGATTTCATTACTTTTTAGAGTTGAACAAGCAGCTCCATCGAGACTTGGCTAGTTTTTTACAGAATGTTTTTGGTGGGATTTATATGTCAGCTCACATAATATTATCACCTGCGATAAAGATATGGCGTTATTTTTATAATAAGTCAGGTTTTAGTTTTCAAAATGTTTTTATGTACTTACTTACATTACAGCTAAACGCGAAAACCTTCATACCCTTTGATGTTATTCCAAAATATCTGATGAAAATACACACGTATACAATGTTAACATAGAACCATTAATATATATAATAGTTAATAAAGAACAAGCAATGTACACAAAGCTAATATCTTTACAAACTCGGTCGTGTATCTGGTAGTCAGGATTCAATTCATGATTCCTCTTTTTGTCCAGTTTCGGTTCATCTAACCAAACAAACCCGGGCGATGTTCGAATCGATTTGTCGCGCTACCATGAGAATACTAGTACAGTATTTGTTAACCGAGAAGGATTTTGTTTTCGGTTTAAAAGTGGTCGGTGGTACCTATGTATGTGCAATATAATAGTGCTCGCGCAACAGAGAGGAGAGTGGCGCAGCTCTGTTTATAAAGCTGTCACCACTTATGAAAAGCGTCGTCTAGAAAGAAAGAAAGAAAAGGCGTTTATTTGCAGTTAGAAAAGGTACATAACATTTATAAGTATATATAAAAATTCTTAATTATGTAGATAACCTAACCTAACCTAACCACAAATAGGTCCAAGTTCAGCGATGTGTTGGACAACAAATCGCTCCATTGTCCAACGCTGATCTTCCACTTGGCCTTGGTCTAGAAGACCTTGAAGCCAAACGCCTAGTAAGAAAGACTCGCCCGAAGCCTTCCTATACCTACACCTACAACGCTGAAGGAAAGTTGTACTGTGCGCCATTCAATAGGTCCTTCAAGACAAAGTTTGGCTTTGCAAGCCATATCAGAGCTCACGACGGTTGTGACAGTTGACGGACACGTCAAGGAGGACGATATATATGTACAATATTGTACACCTACCTGCTGAACCAAAGATTCTAGGTTCGATTTGCAGGTTGAGCGAGGCCTATGCTTATATCAGTAAGAGAGAGATCTCACTTTTTTATAGGATCTTAAAGTCCGATACTTGACGGATTGACCTACAAAAAATTAAAAAATCTATGAAAAAATTTGTAACTGTACCAGCGGTTTACTCATAATTATTTTTACCTATGCAATTCCCCTTTCTAAGCATCTTGAAGGACATTTTCTGTCCCTGAAAACGTGTTTACAAATGATGATTTCATTTATCGGAAGAAAAGTTAACTAAGACGTGAAAGCGCAACAATTTTCTGTGGATTCCTGTACTTCAAACAAAGAAATACACTGCTTTATGTATAGGATAAATTGCAGTAACATAGCAGTATTTGTATTAAATACCTTATTGCCTGTATCTTGTATTTTAACTCATTAAGTACAAAGTAAGTATTCTTCGAGAAATCAAGTTAAATTTAACGTTTATAACTTAACAGCACAGTAAAATTTGAATCTTACTTAAACGTTAATTTATTATGCGTTTGCACTTAACTTGGGTATTTATAACTCTTTTTTTCATTTTCTAAATAACATTATACCAGTAACTTTAATAAAGCGAAAAATAAACATTACTCAGATCGACGACCTCGATGGCAGAGTGGACACCATGCCGGACTACCATCAGTAAGGTTGCGGTTTCGATTCCCGTGCGGGGTGAATATTTTTGTATGAACCACAAATGTTTATCTCGGTCTGGGTGTGTGAATGAGTGTGTGCGTAGTTTCTGATACCCTAGATACAAGTTACGAACTTAGTTAGGTGTCAGTTACTATAATGAGATGATGTAGTGAATTATGTTATGATATTTGAGATTACCAACATTCATTGGGCTTGGTCTTATCACTTATGCCTATCTCTTCTCACTGTACTATTATCATAGTGAGAGAAAGGCATTTGTACTGCAGTGAGATGTTACAGGCGGAATGTGGATTAAGTACTTATAAATCACACAATACCTCGTACGACAATAAAACCCGCAACCCTTTGGCATTACATAATAAGTAATAAAATCTCATCAAGTTAACTTCATCCCTTATTTAAATAAGAAAAGTGCCAAAAAAGCTTACATAATTACATCCAAAGACAAAAAAGACTCATTAATTATACCCTCATAACGACCCAATAATGTCATTTTTTATTCACAATCAACCCCCTTAAAGTCCAATTAATTATCTATTTATACTATTTATCATTGAAATCATTAATCATAGAAATGACTCCCAGTTAAGTAGGTTCGTAGTTATTACGCGCGGTTGTCTTAGAAAGCTCATGTTGAACTAAATCGACTTTTAATTATTCAGATAAGAGACACATTACACAAACATCAGTGTTGTGTCAACTAACGTTTTTCCATATTCTTTGGTTTAGGGTTCAGCTTTACGAATGGTAATTAACATTAAACATATTATTATTGTACAAAAACATAACATTTAAGTACTTACTTACTTAATATTGTCATTAAGCTTCATGTTTTTTTTCTTTACTAACAATAATTTGTACAGAAACATTGTTTTTTTAGGAATAAGTTTCCATTTGATGTTTTTTGGGAAGTCCGCCATGGTTATGAGTCTGCCATATTGAATTTAGAATTACGTAACTACAAGCTTTCTCTTCCAAGTTTCAGAAGAATCGGTTGAAGATAGCTGAAAGTTTGACACTTACCATGTTTGTACCAATGGAACTAATGCGAACGAACCGTTTGATGTCATTGAGCTATAACCTCTTCTTAATCCAAATGCAATGGGTGTGGGTGGATAGAATTCATGACCTTTCGATCGGCAGCACAACACCTTAGCCATTGGGCTATAGTTACTTCTTAGGATGCGTTTCCACTGACGCTGAGGGAAGTGGAATGAAGCGGAGCGGACCGTGAGTTACCAAATCACAGCACAGTGCTGAATTCTACACCTTTCTTACGCCGCGCCGCCCAGATTAGCATCAGTAGAAATACACTCCCAATCCAGATTTTGATAGATATTATGTATTATTTTATACGGAACACTGTGGTAGCAGCTCACGGTTGACGTCACTTACAAATTGCTTCGACTTCATAATATTATCGTTGGAGCGTGCAAGTGAGCGTGTCGTCCCATAATGTAGTTTTAACAGATGTTAATGCTATTCTTTTGTTATAAAACTAACTTATGTATTGTGTTTACTAAGTACATTTTATTGTAACTGAAAAACTTGATGGGATAACGTGAAATTGAATGTTTCTTTGAGTTACCGTCATTATTTTGGTTTAGGTTTCTTTTCTTTTAGGTACGCATAACTGTTTACGGATTCTTACTGTTTTTGTTGCGGTATTGGTCACGAATATTGAATTAATAAATAGAACTCGACTAAGACTTTTTAAATTTCTCGGTCGACTCTGAAGATTGCTTTTTGGTTTTTAATGTTCTCTCTGTCTCTACGCTAAGAACTTTAAAACTACTATACGCAATGGATCTTATTTCAATTTTCAGCAATCGGTAGAATTATTCAAGAGTAAGGTTTATAGGAATGATTAATAAATAACGATGTTGGTACCGCAACATAAGTAGCTACATTTTGCGTTACTACATTATATAGTTTTACTATCATTGGCTCTAGCTCTATTTAACTGGACCTATTTACTTTCAAAATATACAATCGAAAACAAACTATACCAAACCTCAATGCAAAAATATTCAATAAATATCATTAAAAATCAAGAACCAATAATACACCGTCTAATTCAATGATTGTGGTCGATTACCTTCACTTAGACGGACCAAATAATAGTCCAAGTCAGATGATCTCAACAACGCAGTCCCACGGACGAGCAATCCTCACATTACGAGACGATTTTCACGGCTAGCTATAATTTAATATAATCCAAAGATATATGTCCATTTTATACCCCTTCAAAATCATCTTGAAACTACATTTTCGACCTTAATTGCTCACTCAATAAGGCTTACACATAAAATTTAAAATCAAACACAACTTTATCCGAAAGAAATAGAGTCGAAATTTAGAAGATTGCAGTTTTTGCAAGCGAAATGTTACCTTAAAGTTAGGTAATAGTGATGTGAAATTGTGTGAAGTTGTTGTACCGATCGTGATTCGAATAATCGGATGGTATGTTACCGATCACGATGTAAAAGTATCGATTCGATTTGATTGTGGATCAACTTGTTTTGATTTCCAATTCGCGCTTGCGCCGTTTTGGTGTTAAATAGCGTCACGTACAACTCTGTTATTTCGCATCGCAATTTGAGTATTCAATTCGAAATTGCAGTCGCGTTGCAACACTTTTGATAATGTTATATGGACGATGGTTTCGAATAAATTTGATTTATGTACGATAATAAAATTAGGTTTCGAGGTATAGATTATGTAAAACAATTTACCTACAAATATGTATTTATTTGTTATTTGTTGTATTGTTATTAATACTGTATTATAGAAATCTAGCCTATTAATAAGACACTATCTGCTATATTAAGATGACACTGTCTTAAAAGCTAGATGTAAAGCTAGATAAAATCTTGTACTTAAAGAAAAATTCAAAACCAATTAGTCATTATCTTTACTTTAATTTTTCAATCATTTTCTTTCCATTACTTTCATGACGACAGTTTTGTAATATCCTAAACTACTAATTTACTTCAAGCGCCCGTTTTTCACCAACACTTACAAACAAACGCGACCCAATTTAAGAAAGCTCGAACATATTTTTTGTTAAACATTTTTTTAATAAACGTTTTACGTAAAAGTTATTTAGTGAGCTATAAGCGATCATTTAAAGTGCCATCAAACTCCGGCTAACGACTTTGGAAGACGTGACATCCGGACATAAGTTGTTTCTCGAAATTTCCTAATTTTCGAATGATACCCAAATTATAACGAATCAAACTTTATAAATTGTAGCGAGTGGATGATTACACACAAAACCCCGCTTCGTAAGTCAGTCGGTTCATCCATAAGGGTGGCCATTGAGGAGTCAGTTTAACTGATCAGTTGAACTGGCGTCCATCCAAAATTGGTCGTCAGTCACCGGAGCGATTCCAGATTTCAGAACGAAATTCCTAGTTGGCCTAAAACTTTTGGAGTAATGCCATAGTTTTATGTCTGGACTGATCAGTTCAACTGACTCGTCAATGGTCACCTTAAAAGTTACATTCAATATAATTCGATTCCTAATTTTTTATTACTTATCGATAACCGATTCAAAATCGATTATTCGGAACGATTTTGTTTGATCACATCCCTTTATAATGCGGTAAACAAATGACGTTGATTTTATTTGTAATTTATTTGACGCATTTTTTTATTTTATTGTCTTTTATTACGATTTATTGGGTTTTAAAGTTTTTATTCGCATGATTAATGGAAATTAAAAATGTTTCAAAATATTTATATTTTAAATTGTCTTCCTTAAGAATATAATATAATATATAACTTTAATACTGATACAGTTGGAACTAATTAAATATGTTTATCAAATAAGAACAAAATTATAAAAAAATACATTATTAATACCTTAATCTCTATTTTCATACAGAAACTGACCCATACCATTGAAAAATACGATTGATTTCATTCATTTCCAAAGGTGTGAATATTGTCACACGCGAGCCCAACACAATGAGATCACAGTTGATCCCCGACAGGATGCACGCTCACTTTGATACGAACTACATGAACTTACTGCTAATAATTATAGAATAACACTAATGTTTAGACAGAGTGTCGATATCCTTTTAATATTTTAACCAGTACAGGTGGGTTGAAATGAAAATAATTCAATTTAATAGTATCGGACACATCGTCACCTGGTAGTCCCCAATTTACTTTTATAAATCCTATATGATACTAGAAAACAATTAAACATAATTATTTATGTATTTAAAGTAATATACTTACACATAATATTAGAAAGGGGCTTCAAATTAGCAATTTCATGTGCGTTTTTTGTGCTTCGAAGAGCACGAAGTTGTTGAGGTCTCGGTTGGCGTACTAACTTCATCGATATCGATTAAATTTATTATAAAACATGGCTAAAATAAACCCGTACTAATATTTCTAATGGATGCTCCTTCTATCCTATTTACATCATCCAATAACTATGTCCATGACAAATTGATTTTTTCACACAAATGACATTAGATCAAATGATGGTTTGATGAAATGACTACCCTACATCGGTAAAAGAGGGTTATGTATAGCTTGTGTTCTTTATGTTGTCTATCAAGTGAGTGTATATTTTTTGATAAAGTAAGATGATTTTTAAGTGGGCATGGTATAAAATCACAAATGTAATATTTTGTTGGGTACCGGTACATATATAAATATGTACCGGTTTGGATATAATAAGTAAGTATGTTATAGGTATTCTAATGCAATCCCGAGTTTCTTGCCGATTCTTCTCGGCTGGTGTAATTCCGAATCGGTGGTAGATTCATTGACGTTGATAAGTGCCTCATTGAGGCCTTAACTGAATAAATAATATTCGACTTTTGAATAACTGCTGAATGAATTTGGAAAAAATTCTGCATGCAAATAATAATTTATTATATGGAGTAACGAGTAACAAATATGGTTCATTCTATGGAGCAACAGACACCTAGTAACTGTAGCAAGTTTATAATATAATGAAACGTAGCAAGTTATCAATATTTCAAACACATATCTAGTTTCACAGATAATTATCGGCTAATAGAAAACAGAATGTGTTTATAGACAACCGCAACTTTTTTCTATGTCCACATTAACTATCAATGTTGCTGTACAAACAAATAATAATAAGTGTTAATTATGTTAATGCAATTACACATTACTCATTCAACGAGTAAGTATATGAAAAAATATCTATATAGAAATAAATGAAAGAACTGTTTGTTTGTAATGTTGAGATGATGATTTTGATGAAACTTTTACTTGGCTGATAGGCGAGAAAGATGGAGTAATATACGCATTTCTTATCCCAAAATGTCACAGTTAAATTAGGATATTTAGGATATTAGAATTGAGGGATGGATTTGGAATATTTACGATCATAGAATTGCAGGATATTTTAGTTTTTATTGTGGATATCTATGAATACAAAATCTGTATATAAAAATCGCGTCTGTTTGTTTGCTTTATCTATCAAATATTTTACTTTTTATCCCAAATTTCTATGGGATGAACAAAAATCTACAATAAGTATAAAGTTTAAAAAGGTGTGAAAACCCGCAGGGCGTAGCTACTACACAAGTTTTAATACGACCTCTTTTTTGCCGCAACTGACCTTTTCAAATAAAAAGTGTAGCAGCATAGGACCTTCGTGAAATGTCACATATCAATGTCAACAGTGTTTGACAGTTCTATACCTTTGAAGAATGCGAGTCAATCATTTTGGTATAATTTAAAATAGGTTTCTTACTTAATAATCTTGAATTAACTTGTTATACATACGTAATTGATGGTTAATGTTGTAATATTATAAACGGGGTGTTTTTAAATGTTAATAAAGTTAAACATTAATGTAAAACACACTTTTTTACATGATATTTATAGTTTATAATTCTATATTACTACAAAAAAACTTGAAGCTTACGTAAGCTACTACTTAGTTGAACTGACTGAGTGTCTTACGATATTGACAGTTCCATGTCAAAAAGGTTTTATTTTTTATTTTATCGTCTGGAAAGAAAACCTTTTATAGTCTTATAGTACCTAAACCTTATTTTGTTTTAGGGTTTTATTGGTTAAATACACAGTTAAATATTATCAAAGCAGTAGTAACAAACATCCACACATCTACATATCGTCGGATGACATCTGTCAAAATATAGTATTGAGTCACAATATTTTCTGTGCCGGCGGCCAAAATTGGAAGCTACTATTGTCATTTTAACTCCAATGTCATTTGAATACATTTTCAATAAACTGACAACCAAAAGATGTGATTACAGCGACGCTGTCACCGGCACAGAAAAGATTGTGGCACTATTAAGGTACGAAATAAAATAATCAAATGACATGTCAATCGTCACATTCGTCACCAAAGTTCTCATATAAAACCGTTGAACAAGTCTTGTGTATGTTTGCGTGAGGAAACCCATTATAACAGATCCCTTTGATGTCCCGATTACCTTTCACCAACGATATTTTATTTAAACGTTATTTTTACAACTGTTTAGTATCCAATAGTAAGAACTTGTGTAAAAATCTGTAAAAAATTGAAGAGTTTGCTAAACTGAACGAACGGAAAACTTGGCGATGAGATTATTGTGATCTTTGTTTCATTAAATACACGAGATATCACTTCATAATATAAAACAAAGGCGCTTTCTCTGTCCCTATGTAGGCTTAAATCTTTAAAACTACGCAACAAATTTTGATGCGTTTTGTTTTAATAGATAGAGTGATTCAGTGGAAAGGTTTTTAGCATTATTTTATCCCCATATTCCTACGGGAACGGAAACTACGCGGGTGACACCGCGGGGCGCCGCTAGTACTATATATATACTCGTAATTATTAATTCTTTATTTTTGTAGTTCAAATCATAGAAATCCAAAAAAAATACAGAAATAAAACAAAATGTACTTAAATAATTTTCTATATTTACTTTCGAAACTTAAACCAAACGTCAAACCAAGACCCCAAACGTTTCTGAGACCATTAGACATGCGAAACAACAATAAAACGTTGGTAATGACGTCATGAACTAGTTGTAATCAGTTGAACAAATTTAATTTGCATCCAACCGATGGTTTGTACGAATACTAATTCCCTGAATGTGCACTAACTCTAATTTTATGGGATAAGTTAGTTTTTGTGAAGATTGTAAGAGTTGGTTGTAACTTTGATTGTTATTATGTAACTGGGTAACTTGTTTAAAAAAGCTTATTGTAAGAGGGAAGAGATTTCTGTGGTTTTCTAAGTATGTAGAATTATTTTAGTTTGAGCGTTAGTAAGAAGTATTCCTACCATTATCATAGGTATGTGATACATTTTGTTTTCGCAGAGTAAGGCCCGGCACGACTGAGGATTTTAGGTGATAAAAAGCTTTATACATCAACGTCATGCCAATAAAGTAAAAAATTGACCAAAGCGGTATTTTTGTTACTATGATCGTATATCATTTATTGCATGATGTTAATGTATAAAGCTTTATTCTAATAGAATACAAACTCAAACTCAAAAAAAATATTGCTTTCATGTGTATACAGAGGTGTTAGGTACAAAATATTGAATCAACACGAAGCCCGGTTTGGGCACTGCATCAATAATCTTAAAATCTAATTAGATGTTGTTCACATTTAGGTACAAACAAAATAGTACTACAATACAAACACAATAGTACTACAGAATAGAGAGCAGAAAGGCTTCTTTTAACACTAAAATATTTTGAATAGAGCTAATTCCTACATAATTATAGTTACCCACAGAAAATAACTAATACGTTTTTACGCCTGAACCACTGAATCGGTTTTGATGAGATTTGGGATAGAAATACACTAGAGCTTAGGAAAGGACAAAAGATATTTTGTATTCATGATTTCTCATAGGATACGTATCAGTTCAGGTAAAACCGCTGTATAACCATGGTTTTCAGCTCATATTATAATATATTTTATTAAAATTCCAAGTACATTTGCTAATTGCACTACGTTAGTCAATACTTATGTACAATCACACGTAAACCTATCGCAAACTGAAGTTAAGTACAACAAACGTGTAATTAGCTAACAATTATTTCAACTTAGTATCTTGAAACAGTAAAATATACTTAAAATGGCTGTAAAAATACACACCTAATGACTATTATTAAATATACATATATATGTTAAATACATAGGTGGTCTAGTAACATGTACGTACATCTTACCAAGCCAAAGGTACTGCGTTCGATTCTTCTCATCAGTCAAACAAAGCAAGTTTGCTATATTCCAAACCTATGTTTACCTATTAATCTATAGGGTATCTAAGGATGGCTATGGCTATGGCAGCCCACGCCAAAAACATTCAAAGTCAAAGTATTTATTTGCTTAAACATAAGTTACAATAATGGTTTAAGATACAAATATGAAGCACAGCCATGTTTTACTATAACAGCATGCAAATACATAGGTACATTAAAATAATAGTTAAGTTTTTACATTTTACTCTATCTAAGTATATAGTTATTATACTGGGAGGAAACACGGGAACACGTTTGTATAGGGTTTCTATTCTAGAATCACCTCCTAACCTAAATTAAAAAGGAATTCTTATGTAAAACCGCGGGTTACAACTAGTACGTCTTAAAATAAAGAACAATAAACATAGCATCATTATATCCATGTAATGATCACAATAAATATGTAATTACAGCTCAATCACTAGTATTGAAGGGTGTTAGTGCGCAAACATAATTTATTATTATAATGATTCAAGTTATTTGCAACAATGTCGCTTTTCTTTATGTATTTAACTTTATCTATTTCATATAATTAACCTGCAAAGTGTACCCGTGGTTTGTATTTGTTCATTTTTTTTTATTCGGAAAACAAACAGTCCTACAACTAGATAAAATACAAATTAGTTAGATATACACCATTTACATGTTTTCGCATATAGTTAGCAAAAAATGCACTTGCTTAAATCTAGGTATGTGTTATAATGTGTTTTTTAATTAGATTAATGTTATTATTATTGTTATTTTAACTTAGTCCACGTATTATTTGTTACATATATATACAATAAGTTACTAGAGTTTACCGAGTAAGACTACCTACGTTAACAACTATTTTTTTAAGTTCCTTTCACTTGGATTTCTTCTTCCTCCAAGCCTTTCTTTTGCATTGTTTTATCATTTTTTTATTGTATTTTGGGGTCGGGTTTTTTTGGTTAAACGAGTTTTGGTAGAATATAATATATAAAGATAAAATTTTACGTGAAGCGACTGGCATCAGACTTTCACAACCCGGAGAACGATACGTCAGTTTTACGATATTTTTATAAATTAAAAGATTTCAGTATAGGTACATAGGTAAGTACCTAAATACATATACAGGACGGAAACGACTTGGTTTTACACTATGTAAGTTGTAAAAAGATCTACTATCTTATCACTTATATATAAACGAAAACGTTCTCTTTGAGAGTTTTAATCCACTTTTATTTATAATTTTTATTTTTGGTCGTGCAATAAAGATAAATCAATAGGTACAATACAATACAATACATACATACTTTTATAGGAGATTATCAAAACCTGTTTATATTATTGGTATCTATATAAAGTATAACACAATCAAAATCAAGTAAAATATATTCTTCCATATTGTTAAAATCACCTATAACTTTATGCGCGAGTGAGCGTTAGGGGTAGTTTCATAATTTCAACGTGCCCCGCATCGGCGCCGTGGCTTAGTTGGTTAAAGCGCCTGTCTAGTAAACAGGAGATCGCGAGTTCGAATCTCGCCGGGGCCTTGGGTTTGTTTCTTTTTCTTTATATTTTTAGTGTCTTTTTAATATTAAACTGATAAATTGATAATTGATTATTTATTGTATGATCGTAGAACAATATTTTGCATCGGCTTATATTTTTTGATACCTACGTTTTTTATCAAAGATAGAACAATATGTTACGTTAATATGCAAATTCTAATTTCTAAAATATTAAAGTTTCAAAAGTTTTAAAGGCGTCTCACACGGAAATGTTAATAAGAATAAGTTTTATTATTTGTATTTTAATGTGAAGATGTTGTTGAAGTGTCTCTTCTAAATAAATAAATAAAAAGTGAGTTAGAAAATTTCACATCTTATTTTTCATAGGTATCTACACGATTTTAAGGATTCAAAAATAGCCATGATGGTAGGATTTTTATCTAGTAAGTACTTACTTATATCAAATTACTAGCGGCGCCCCGCGGTTTCACCCGCGTAGTTCCCGTTGCCGTAAGAATATGGGGATAAAATTGGGATAAAAATGCTAAAAACCTTCCCACTGAATCACTCTATCTACTAAAACAAACCGCATCACAATCCGTTGGGTAGTTTTAAAGATCTAAGCATACAAAGGGACATAGGGACAGAGAAAGCGACTTTGTTTTATACCATGTAGAGACGATACATAGGTACTTGAATTCGTATGTAGGAAGGAACAAGACACTTTCAATTGACTTAATAAAATTATAAAATAAAATACACACTATACAAGGCTTTATCATACAAAATTCATTTAAACTTTCAACAAAAACCATACCTTCATAATCGCCCATACAAATTCTCCGTATTATTAGAACAATAGGCATTTATCGTAAAATTAAATTATTATAATCGCCGCTAAAAGTGAATTCAAAGTTTTTATTACAAATATGAACCCCTCTTCGCGTCGCTTCGGCGACAACAGATACTACTAAAAAGGTACAATAAAGCTCGCTTTTCAAAGCTCAACACGCTGTGACACTGTGTCGACACTGCCAAACACGTAATGTTAAAATAAAGTCAATATTGTGTCTCAATATATTCTAATCTTTTAAATATAAATCTATATCTTTTCTGTGCCGGTGACAGCGTCGCTGTAATCGCATCTTTTGGTTGTCTGTTTATTTAAAACTAGCAGCGTTTTACCCGCGTAGTTCCCGTTCCCGTGGGAATATGGGGATAAAATTATGCTAAAAACCTTCCCACTGAATCACTCTATCTATTAAAACAAACCGCATCAAAATCCGTTGCGAAGTTTTAAAGATCTAAGCATACATAGGGATATAAGGACAGAGAAAGCGACTTTGTTTTATACTATGTAGTGATGATGTATCCAAATGACATTGGAGTCAAAATGAGGATAGGAGCTTCCAATTTTGGCCGCCGGCACAGAAAATATTGTGACTCAATATATACTGAACTTTGTGTCTCTGTGTCCCTAGATGGAATACAGAGCTAAACTATAATGATAACAGGGGTAATCAAAATAATAAATGGCGGCCCAGAGCGCATCGTTTTTACTTTTTGTTCCCAATTATTTTTATTGGTGTTCAGTTAATTACATTCTTTGACGAGGACGGCGCGGGCGCAACTCGCGCGATCAATTTTTTATTGGCAGCGTGCTTGTGAGTGTATGGAATGCTTAATCTAAGGGTTGTGTTTGTTTGGTTAATTAATTAAATTGATAAATATTTGGGGTGCTTATAATTAATTAAAATTAAACGAGGTGCAAGTACTGAATTCATACCGACACTAAGTTTTTGAATGGGACAGTAAAAAAATATACTTATTTAAAATTACATTGTATTAATGGAAATTCCTGAGGACCTGTCAGTTTATTTCTACTACTGCTAAATAGAAAAGGTTGTTAAATGTATTTTTATTAATAATATAATAAAATGTTTATTAAATACTAAATTGAAATTGAGATTTACGTAAGTATGTGTACATGATATGTCTCGCTAGTGACTCCCTCTGGCAGCAGAAATCAAAAAGTAAATTCAAAAGTAAGTATATTTTAACTCCATTTAGTTATGTTAAAGAATATGAGATCCCATTAAATTTCGATCTCCTTAATGTTGCAAGCACATATTATTGGATTGAGCTGTGTGCTTTTTGTTGCTTTCTATTTAATCAATAGCTATAAAGATGCAAAGCTTTTACGTAATGCGTTGCTGTTTATTTAGAAACGAAAAAAATTGTTACTCTTAGGTTAACTTTTGTGATTAATGATCTCATTACCTATGTTTCATGTTAAGTTTTATCGTAAACTTTTAATATATTGCATGCCCGTGACGGGTAAACTGCAAAAACTGCTGTCCAATTGAACTAAGTAATTTTAAGACCTACATGTACCAGTTTTTTGAGCAATAAATGATTATTATTCTTATTCTTAAGAGGATTTTGAAAGTAATTGTTGCAATGACTCTAACATTGTAAGCCAGGAACTTGTTCTGGTTTTGCATGGATGCAATTTCCCCATGTAGATACCTATTTAACAAAATTTTCTTTCACACTAACTTTGTCCTATGAAAAAATAAAGTAAGTTTGTATTTGTCAAATATGCAGACCGTCTAAATTGTTTTATACTTATGTAAAATCTTACAGTGTTCCCAGAAAACCCTCATCTTCTATTACAGATTTCTTTAAACTTTACTGGTTACAACAGTTAAAAAAACTAAACAATCCAATCTCAAAACTTGGGTTAAATCAAATTAATCAGAACAGATGTAATTATAGAAATGTTGTATAATCGTTTTATGGCCGATTTCCTACTAACCGTCCGATTGGCGCCAACCAAAACAAATTGGTTTAATTGTTAACAACACACGGCATTTTGTTGATGTTCATATATTACACAGTTAAAATAGAAGAGTAAGTTGTTTAAGGTGTGTGTGAAGTCGACTAACCCGCACTTGGCTAGCGTGGTTGACTAAGGTCAGACCCAGCGCTAAATCAGGGTAAGCTCGAGCCCCTCGGTGGGGACATAATAATATGAGCTGATCACTAAGCAGTTATCTATAAAATGTAAGTAAGTACTCATATGTCGTACGGATGTTTATCATATTTCTAACCGGTAGTGGAATCTTTCATGTTTCGTCTGAGTGGGTGCTACCGCGTTGTCAGATATCCTGGTGCCAAAAAGTAGTGAGAATACATTTTCTAGGAAAGTATATTCATGATCATTTAATTCTAATTTAAAGTTACTTATAATATTGATTTCTTTTACACAAGTATTTTATAAAAATGTGAAAAATGGAAATAAACTAATTAACTTTAGCTCTTGAAATATCGGTTACTAAATTGAAACTAAATGTTACAAAAATAAAACCATTGATAGTTTATCAAAAAAATCTATTAATAGGTTTTTTATTAGACAGCATACTGTTCTCACTTATACTATGTCTTTATAGCATAATTCTACGTGATGTTCCGTGGCAATATGGCGCCTCAAATTACGAGGTGATGGCTGTGAAGCCGAATTGTGATATGATTAGAAACTATTGGATTTTGCGATGCGTGAAAGCGAATTTGCCAAGGTTTAAGAAATTAAGAATTTACAAGTTTATCCCTTGGTCCATGTATCATCAGTTCATCTTCTTTGACGTGAATATTACAAATCTTCTTCCCCACCTCCAATTCTTTAGATCTTCTCTTTCTTTCCTTCACTACATACTTAGTATAAAACCAAGTTGCTTCCCGCTGTCTGTCCCTTCCTATAAGTATATGCTTAAATATATCTTCAAGCTACGGATTTTGTTACGGTTTCTTTCAATAGATAGAGTAATTCAATAGAGAAGTTTTAGCTCATTTTTATTTCTGCATTCTCACGGGTGCGGGAACTACGCGGGTGAAACCGCGAAACGGTGCTAGTAATTTAAAAAAATATTCACCAATAGAACAATCTGTCAATTAGTCTGGACAACTGATTATACATACACTTTAACGATTAGTTAAATATCCCCATCTTCTAAAACTGTACCATCCCAATCTTTAAAACTATACCGAAAGTGTAACTACCACTTAACTTTGTCGCATCATCTCCTAAATCTCTCATAAACAGTAAAATTGTACTATAAACAGTTCTATCTAATCAACTCTTGCGCAACATTTATTATTAAAAACGTTCAAAGACAACTGTTACAAGATACTAAGAATCCGTCTTTTTAAATTAGACACCAATAAAAACACCAAACTAAATTGTAGACTAAGGAAAATGTACAGACAGGGCCTTAGCCACTATACATATATTTGTGACTATATTTTGCTTTTAAAGCTAAAAGAAAAGGCACTTTAATAAACCCATATAATTTTCAGTACGTTAGTTTATCCAACAGGAAAATAGGGATCTAAACACTTAATATTTTCTACTTACAGATTTAATAATATGATAAGTCGACCTATCTTTTGACAGCACTAATAGCAGTTAGTATTTATAGAAGAAAAATTGCTAGGAAAATTGAAAATTGCAATAATTGAAAAGCCCACCTGAAAATGGGCGTTATTACTTTTCGTAATATAATTTCCACTAAAAAAAAACTTTTACATTCCTTAAGAAAAGTGTACTTAAAAAATGCAAGTTCAAAGAGATGAGCTGTCTACACTTTACACCTTATACTACGACAGCTATAAAATAATTTGTAACAATCAATTCGGCAATAAAGTCCAATCAACATAATTAACCTACAATAGAACAAAGGGATTTATTACCTAATTATCATGATTTGTTATTTTTTGATTAACTAACAAAATATTTTAACTGTATTAATAATTAACAAATCGGTCGATTTACAAAGAGTTTATGGGAAAATGAACATCGGCACCTATCTATTTGACGACCTAGATGGCAGAGTGGTTGCTGGACTGCCATCCGCAAGGTTGCGGGTTCGATTCCCGTGCGGAGTGAATATTTGTGTAAACCACAAATGTTTATCTCGGCCAGGGTGTGTGTGTGAATGAGTGTGCGCGTAGTTTCTCATACCCTAAATACAAGCTTCGAGCTTAGTTAGGGGTTAGTATAGATTATGGTAGATTTAAAGTACCAGCAACTTTTTTAAGCACTGCTGAGTAAAGGTACTTTTATAAGTTTATTAATTTTAATATTTCTTTTGTGAGCACTTAACTGTCCCAATATAATTTTAATAATTTGTTATTCAAATTAGATTTAATTTTATACATATCTGTATATTATTTCCCTCAACCACATAATAAAATTTAGAACACAAATCTTTAATTAAAATAAATCTTGATTTAAACCCACAAACCCACACACTGAACCCAAAAACTTAAAATTCGTTTATAAAATATCACCAATTCATTAATATTTGTTTATTTAAAGAACGATTGAATGAATCCCTTGTTGCTCCAGGCTATTCCGATTTCTGGAGGCGGGCGATGTATCACAATCAGTGGGGTATATAACGTACAATACATCTTTATGTATTGTATTATATATTTGCAAAAACTTGTCTGAATATCTTTGGGTTTGTTTGTCTGTTTGTACATCTGACAACTGTTATCCTAACTTCGTAACTAATATTATAAATGCAAAAGTAACTCTGTCTGTCTGTCTATTACCTTTTCACGGCTAAACTACTGAGCCGATTGACTTGAAATTTGGTACAGGGGTAGCTTGTGGTCCGGGAAAGAACATAGGCTACGTTTTATCCCCAAATTCCCACGGGATCGGGAACTACGCGGGAGAAACCGCGGGTTACAGCTAGTGTATAATAATCGTATTTAATCTACTTCAACAGGTAAAGACATTTGGGTGAGTTGGCATTGTTGTTTACATTGTTTTTCTACCCACATATTCGTATTTCAGCCTATGCTTATGACTAATGACTTTTATGATATGAGGCACCTACAATATACCACCTACCTATCTATTCTATATCCTATTTACTATCAAACCAAGGATCAAAGGAGAGAAAAGAAGCAAACAGGTGAAAACTATATTTTCACCTGTTTGCTTCTTTTCTCTCCTTTCTTCTATAGCGTACTTATACCTAATTTAGATTTAGCGAAACGTCTTTACGCAAAGTTTCTGATAGAGCGAAGTGGAGGATAAGATCGGGAAGACTGACGTCACCACCATGTGGGATAATAGTCAGAAAGAGATAGAGTCAACTCTACAACCCAAAGAGCAAAAAGATATTTTTGGTTAAACCAACTAATATTTGAGACTTTACTATCGTTAATACCACTAAATTCATCCCTATAGACACAAAATAACACGACCAACAAAAGTCGTATGAAACAGCTTGTTTCTCCAACTACACGTGATGAATATGTATCGATCCAGTGGTAATATATTAAATATTGGCGCGAAAATAACGACCGTTCTTACAATTAACTTTACAAACAAACGCAGTAATAAATTTGTTGTTCTTTATAATTTGTAATGGTCGTCCGTTTGGTTTCACTTGTGTTTGTGTAGTGGGTTCGATTTATAAGGCTTTGTTTTTAGAATTGTAGAATTGTTTGATTTTGAAATGAATTTTGTTGTTTGGAGTTGAAGATATGAGAGAAAATATTTTTTGAGAACGGTTTTTTTATCATTTTTTTTTCTTGTGTCATCTGTTTTGCTTACCTACTACAATATGTAAAAGAGCAGTAAATGTGTGTATTTGTAATGAATAATTTCATAAACTATAGCAGTATTTTGAAATCCCTTTTATCCACCAATTATAATATAAACTCTTTATATACTTAATTATATAAATTTATAAATATCTCTTTATAAATTTACTTACTTAAACATTTTATCCTACATTTTTTATAAGTAATTTTTTTCATAGTTTCCATCCCAAATTTTCCAAAATTACACGTCGAGTTTTTTATATAAAAAAATCGCCTCAAACCGACAAACATCCCAACCCAGTTTATTATTAAAAACCTGTAAAATTGGGATATATTATAACTCATTCACGAACATCGCCTTAAGAGACACCAAATACAAATATTTAATTTCGATGAGTTATTGCATTTCGGATCGTAAACAACGAATCGGTTTCATTTCTTTTAAATAATTAACCACACCTGTTTATATACTTAATAAAATAATTGACGTTTTGTATTAAATGGTTTTGTAGTTTTGTATTGTTTTTTTTTCAAGAACATTACTTATAACTAAACTAAGGGCTGATTTTTCCATCGCCAGATAACTTTTATTCGACGAATAAAATTGACGTTTGACAGTTTTTGTATCGAATAACTGACAAAATTTCAAAGTTATTCGTCGAATAAAGTTATCTGGCGATGGAAAAATCGGCCCTAAGAACACTTATTAAACAGTTTTTAAATAATTTAAATTACAGCGTTCCTGACATTACAATACTAAATAAGTTTTTTTATATGTTCTAGACATGAAACCCTTTATTCGACTATTCACTTTATCGTTACATCGATTTTTTATGAGGATTGTCGGACGTATATGTTTCACGTTCCTACATGTAATGTAGACGTAGGTGGAAGGGGGAAAGAGTGTTCATTTAAGTTTTCTGGAACTATAGATAGTTCTAGATTTCTCGTCTTGTATGAATATTTTCGAAAGCTACATCTTATTCTAAAATTCCCACTAAAGAAAAATCGGAATAACGCGAGTAAAAGCTCAGAATTAAGCTTATAACAAACAGTAAAACACACAACACCGAAAACCACAAACCCACAGACAAATAACATTAATAAAATTGTTTGCTTTTATAATTACCATTGACTTATGGTCAGATATTAATGAAAATAATTTTCATTTTAATTTATTCTCAATTTTTTAATTGGATAAACCATAATTCACTTGTAACTGGTTTCTGCCGCCTACGTAGTCAGTCAACGGTCTCCTAATAAGGTAAACTTGTTTATATTAAAATAATATAATTTCCTGTAAGTTGATTAAAGAATTGAAGATCTGTAGGAGAACCGATGGCCGTTGGAGCAGACGAGTTCTCGAGTGGAGACCGCGACTCGGCAAACGTAGTGTAGGACGTCTTGTGGCTAGGTGGAGCGATGATCTGCGCAGGGTAGCCGGGAGAGAGTGGATGCGACGTGCCGCCGACAGGGCACATTGGCGCGAGTTGGGAGAGGCCTATGTCTAACAGTGGACTAATACAGGCTGTTGATGATGAGTGGTAAAGAAAATTCACAGCTCGAACTCAGGCTGGTTTTACAGAACATCACTGGAATACACTCTTACAGAATCTGAGTGAAGTAGTAGCTCAAGCTACTGCGAATGGTGATTGAGAGGAAAAATAGCAGGATAGTTCATCTATTTTGGGTTATGGTCTCGATTCCTGTGGTATGTGTTCGATTTAAGAGTTTACATAAGTGGTGCCTATGTGTATCGATGAAAATGTATTCACATTGGTTAGTTTATCTTAGAAGATGAATGAGCGATTAATTTTGTTTTATGTTATGTTATAAATCAATAATATAAATCTTACATAAAATAAAACAAATCATACTTAGTTAATTTAAAAACTTAGTTCAAATAATCTAAGTAAAGAGGTTAATGTTAATCAAAGACTTACCAAACCATAGCCAACAAAAACTAACACGGTATTCCAACTATCTCGCCTTGAGGCAACAAACGAATTTAATTATTTTCGAAACACACTCAAACAATTTGCATAAAACAACAATATATTATGAACATAAGAAATTAACCCTGGCCTCAACTCAATTAGACTTAACCGAACTGCATACTAAAAGGGTTTAATAACGTTCCAAGTGGACGTACTCAGGGCAACGAGATGGGGCAGATTTTGAGACGATTTGGTTAGTTTTGATTTATGCGGATTCAAGCGCGGCCTACAGCTATCCAACTACACAATGATTTTACTAATATTTCTATTCTTTTAAGTAAGCTTACGTTTAGTGGTTTTAAGATATTAGTGTAAATGATAAGTTCACAATTACTTAAAAAATCTTCTCAATTTAGGAAAAGGAAGACGACAAATCTTCTCTTATCTTTTACGAGTTTACAATTCAAAGTAAGTACATATTACAAGGAAATTAATAACAATACAATTAGCATAAAAAATATTAAAATGTAATAACTAAGTAATATCAATTTTGATGAGATTAAGTGTTGGTGATATCTGCGAGAGGAAAAACTTAGAATATCTACATTTTCCTTAAACTAAGTATGTAATGCACATATTTACATATCTGGGATTTCAATAATTTACACCCGTAATTAACTATGTGCAATGTAATTAATAAAATAAGTGATATTCGCAATTAACATGCAGTTTTCTGCTTTATTAATATGTGTAGTAATTTATTGTAAATTATTTATACTAAGTTACACCATTCATGATTTCAACAGGAAAAAAATATTTATAATAATGTGATTGGAATTTCTGCAATTAATATAGATCCATTACGTATGGAGGCACAAAGCAAGGTTTACTTTAGACGTTGTTTTGAAATGGAAAGAGTGGAACCTTTTATATTTTTCTTGTGAAATCCCGCAAATGAATGCTATTTTTGAAATTATGCTATTTTTATATTCTTATTAATTGAGAACTCCCCCCGCCCCCTTAGACCCTTAAGTACGTCCACCATTAAGAGGTAAGTTGCAGTTAATTTACTTTTTTATACTTTAAGAGCACATAAGTCAAGTAATCAATTAGTCAGTCTGTCTGTTTATCCGTCAGGCTCGTGACAGCAAACGAAATCGGAAAAATAATCGATGTTTTGACGAGCGTGACTTTAAATTAATAGTTAAAAGAATTATATTTATTTACTTTTAATTTTGTTTCAATTGATTTTAGTAAGGCTTGTGTGTACAGTTATAGTTTGTAATTTAATTGTTTGACTGGTAGTCGATTTAATGGTCGAATTTCGACCATATTGGCAAATGGTCGACGGTCAGCTGGTGATATTGTAAAGAGGAAAGCACAAGCTTAGTATCAGTTCTATTGCTCATAGCATACCCTTTCTTCATATTTCAAACCAATAGTTCCTAAGACCTAACAAATTAGAATAAATAGCTACAATATAATAAATACTAATATGAGTAGTAAATAATACGATAGTATTTTAATGGTCCGCGATAGTAATGAAGACCACATCAAAGTCCTACAAAACTCTTCACAAAAGCCTTTTAAACACACTTCAAAACAAAACAAAAGTCGTACGTATAAGTTGTTATAAATAAATGTAGCATTAACAAATCTAAATCAAACAGAGTTGTGGTAATTGGAATCGCTGGAGGCATCCGTTATTTATGCGGGTTATACATCAGTGGGTTGAAAACAAACACCAGACATGACCAGATGCAAATGTGTGTACAGATTGCGGCAGATGAGTTTGTGGGATTTGATTGTTTAAGTTTGTTTCAATAACTACATATAGTTTTTTATTAATTGAGATGTAGAATATAGTTTATAGTATTTTAGCAATTTTGATTCTTAGAGAGAACTTATCAATTCTTCATAAAGAAAGTTGGTTCATACAAAAATAATTTTACGACCAGTTCATACTCACAGAATCTCCATACAGCAACTAACATTTTTTTTTCTTCAACCCGCATCGTTCCACTGCTGGGCAAAGGTCTCCCTCAAACATGTCCAACTTTTCCTCTCCTTCGCAGCCTTCCACCAGCTGCTGTCGAAGGCAACACGATCATCCTGCCAATGCTTTCTCGGCTGACCCCGACGATGCCCTAACATTATAAGCACTTATTGTGTTTGGATGATCTCAGACCCCTATCGTCTGGGCAATGATCTTCCCAAACATTTTCAATCATCTCTATCCTTCGCAGCCTCCCAATAACTGCTATAAGAGGTCACGTTTAGAAAATAATGCGTGCGTCGTCGTCGCGGAGTTGACTTCAGGACCTCAGCTCACAACTTGGCAGGCAAGTGACCCATTAGGACACAATTCTTTAATCCATAATACCAAAACAAAAACCCTTTAATAAAATAATCCACAAATAGACAGTTATGTAAATGTCAAAGCCAACAACATGGTGCGCGGTGGTGTGTCGCGCAGCGTGGTGTCGCACCCACTCCTGCGCAGCGCACGCGTCTGCGTCACACGTCACACCTACTGGGGAATGTAGGGCTGCTGTGTTTGTTAACACTTTGTTTTAAAGTTAGTTGATGATTAAGATTGTTATTAAGATGGATTTACTTCGTTTGTAGATCCATTTTTCATAAATTTTTGGCTTAATTTGTATCAGTAATTTGGCGTCCAAATAGCATACACCTCGCCAATTAAACCTATAACTCTTTACATGTCTGACTGAGTTATCATTATCATTAATTTAGTCGTTAGTAGCTCTCCGGAATCTAACCCGCAACTTTAGCATTTCGACATTTTATTAGTCAGGAACCTATTTTTTAAAACAAAGTTATAACAACTAATAAAGTTAGTTCTATGGACCGATAAATTCTGAAGTCATCCTTAATAAACAAGTAACCTTATTGCATGGAACAGTAAAACTAAGATACAAACGGGATCGAGTCCGGTGTCAAGACAATTGGAATGTTGTGAATAAACGCAAGCGCAGCCCACGTATGGTAATTTGTCAAGTGGGTGTCGTTGAGGACTTTGTTCTGAATGTCCCCTCCTGGTTATTGGGTAAGGGTGACCAGTTAATTGGATTAGGGTGATTAGAAAATAACTCAATAGTTTTTGTATATGCAAAAATGATGGATTTGGTAAAGAAATCTTTGCCTTTCTCATCGTAGCGTTTGAATTTTCAAGAACCCAAAATGAAATACAGCCTATATGTATAACCATCACTACATAGTATAAAACGAAGTCGCTTTCTCTGTCCCTATGTCCCTATGTATGCTTAGATCTTTAAAACTACGCAACGGATTTTGATGCGGTTTGTTTTAATAGATAGAGTAATTCAGTGGGAAAGTTTTTAGCATTTTATCCCCATATTTCTACGGGAGCGAGAACTATGCGGGTGAAACCGCGGGGCGCCGTTATTTATCAATAAACGGGCTTAATTTATTTTTGAAATCTGGTTTTTAGATCATTAAAAGCACGCATTCAAACAAACCATCTAGGTATCTCTATAGGTACTTACTTACTAATAAAATAAACTCCATCTATTAATAGAGATAGGCAACCACTAGATAAAGGTAACTATTGGCACAGCTAACTTTAAATATGGCAAGTAATTAAATGTAGTTACAATATAATTATATCGGGTAACTCCACAAGGAAAAATAATATTAAAAAAGTCCCGAGAAAACTGTTTATGACAACCTATCATTACATAATTAAAATGTACCTAGTACTAGGTAATTGCATGATATTTTTCTATTTAATAATAGCTAGTTCATTTTCGATCTTATAAACATGTAGTCGTGTTTTCATCATCAGCTCATATAATGTCCCCACCGAAGGGCACGAGCCTAAGGCCTAATCACCCTGATTCAGGGTAGTCGTGTATTTGTGTTTTTAAATGTGGGTTTGTTTGTTTTGATACGCTTTGCCTAAATAGGAAAACTCAAAAGAGAAGGATATGGGAAAATTTAAGACTTCAGACCTCTTATTATACTAAACAAAGTAGTTTGAACCATATCTAACCAACTACTTAATACTTATTTCAAATCGACATTCTGTGAGAGTGTGATACTTCCCTGGTTAGGCTGTGTTCGAACCGTCGAACTAGTTTACAGTTTTACTATAAGTACCACTAATAAAATTTTACACGCGGTTTCAGTCACGTTACCTGATTTTATTTTTTGGGATTTTCTAAAACTGTCCCCGAAAAATAGGCTATAATTAACACTAGAGACTTTCAATTTGAACCATAGTAGTTCTTGATTACTTTCTTAAAAATATTACTACAAATGATGGTATTCCTACTAACATATTATAATACAACAAGCTACAGTTTATCAACGCGTATCGTATAAATAATTTTACAAGCAAACTAACTTTATTTGCAATTGATGACATTATTCTAGAAAATTTAGTGGCATTGTAAAACAATATGAAGTTGACTACGAGTAAAACAATTAACTATTGAATTTATTATTATTACTGTTTATTAAAAGTCGCTTTTCTGATTACATAGTCTTTAAGTCAACTTGTAGTGTTTGCTAATAATTATATGAGAATGAAATTATAAAAAATGATTATATTTTCTATATTGTTTATGGTTTATTAACTTTGTTGGTGGTCAGATGGTTAGTTTAGGTCAAGAATGAGTGTAGTGTGTAAGAATATTGCTATAAGTACAAGTTTTCATTGAATAGAAGTAAGTTTTGAATAGCAATTAACGGACTTTTGACTTACTCATGATTTAGTTAGTCTGCGTTTTGTATTTATCTTCGGTGTGGTCTAAGGATGTTTTATAAGATACTAGCAGCGTCCCGCTGTTGCACCCGCGTAGTTCCCGTTCCCGTGGGAATTTCGGGATAAAACGTAGCCTATGTTCTTTCCCGGACCATAAGCTACCCCTGTACCAAATTTCAAGTCAATCGGTTCAGTAGTTTAGCCGTGAAAAGGTAACAGACAGAGTTACTTTCGCATTTTTAATATTAGTTAGGATTAGGATTATGTTTTATAGATACTTACATTATATTGGATGTTCCATCCAGCTTCTGTTAGGTACAAAGAAAACTTCGTCCGCACTGACTGAAAACTCCAATGGCTTTTCATTTCAATCATACAGGACTCTTATCCCATCCCAAAATATACCATTTATTTAAAAATTAAAAAAAAAACCCAACACTTTTACTTTCAAACCCCCATAACTTTTAAATGGGTTAACCGATTTTCATCAAACAATTCAAGAACACTCGCACGTAAGTCCCCTTTAATACAAAAAAAAACTAAATTGAAATCGGTTCATCCGTTCGGGAGCTATGAAGCCACAGACAGACAAATACACACACACATACACAAACACAGACACGTCAAACTTATAACACCCTTCTTTTTGCGTCGGGGGTTAAAAAGAAGATATTCAATACTTTTTAAGTGTTAACTCAAACACCCATATAAGTTTAACTACCAACAGTTTTATAGTAACACTTACATCAAATTAAAATTATTCCATCATCAATTTCCCTTCCACTAACAGTGAATAGTAAACAGTAACATGAAATAAAAAATTAATCATCAATTTCCCATCACTCGTAAAGCCGAATGACCATCGCACTGTATGACATCATCGTTACTTGCATCTGGTCACCACAGGGGACAGATTCACCCTGCAGAGTTTAACGAGATCTCACACACACACAAACACACACACACACACACACACACACAGTAACAACCATTTTATATGTAATATTGTATAGGTAATACAATTGTCGGTAGTTTATGGTAATATGAATGAAATTAGATTGTTAGTGAACCTGATTGTGTTTGTCTTGGTAGGTGGCTGTTTTAATTGGTTGTAGTGTGAAGTACTTGCTATTTGTTGTGGTAGATAATTTAATATGATTTGTTTATGGAAATTTAGAAATAGCTGAGTTTTGGTCCGGGAAAATTTAGTAAGTACTCATTATTTTATTTTTCTTTACATTTTGTGGCCATTGATACAATAGAAGAAGACGAAGGTGGAAATTGAGGTTTTCCGGTAATCTGTTTAATAAGAGATAGGTTATATGGACTGACTGACAACTGACAACCATTACTTATCGCCATACAATTGAACGAACTGCGCTACTTGGTACGCACTACCGATGACGTAAGCATACGCTTCTTAAATAAAGCTACGAGCCACAGCTAAAGCTCGACGACACTGCATCCGAGCGAGCGGGACGCATTATACCTAATTTACGCAATTGCAACATAGATAGATAGCTACAGGTCAACGTACGAGATTCTCTGTGAATTACGACCGGGCTTTACCTACTTACTAATATTAAGTATATTAATGCAAAACTCAAAACAATAAAAACTTACGCCTAAAAAATAGTATTGCCTAGTTTAAATTAGTAGCAATTATTCACGGCACCCCAACCACTCATCATCAGACCATCTCCACACCTCATTACGAAGCACCCTAGTTATCTATTTTCCGCTCGATTTACCGCCAAAACGTCTATGGTTCATTATAACAAAAAGGTTCACGTCACGCCAACGGGCATAGACAATTAAAAAAGAAAGCAACTATTCTAATGCCCAAAATACCCCTGTCTTTGTGTGGGTCTAATTAATTATTCGTAAACAAGGATGATTTTACTAAAAGTAAATAAAATGCCGGCGTAAAATTAACAATGTTTATTTTGTTGTAGCCTTTTTTGTAGTGAATGGATTTAGAATCGATCTGGTTCATAACAATGGCGGTTCTTCCTTTCTTTTGTTGATTCAATTTAATCGAAACAGGCGGAAGTCGGCTTTGATCAAAATTGAAAATTAACTAGCTGTAGTTTGATAGCTGTCAATAAGGGTGTTTGTTTACTTAAAACATTTGATAGTGTAACCTACATTTTATTCTTGTAAGTAGATAAGCAGGAAGTGGCAGGTTTCGCATCTAGACCTCCCCAGTTAAGAAAAATGTTGTCGTACTAACAACATCACCGACAGGCGTTACTACTACAGATAGTCAGTCCCTTGAGAGATTCTGGTCGTCATCCTTATTCTATGGTCAGTCCGCAAAAGTTGAACGGTTTGACCTAATAACACTGCAAGCACAAAGGACTGAAACTGGGGACAATCTAATCTAAGTAGTTTTGAAAAACTGCGTCTTACTGTAATCTGTCATTTTGTGTCCATAGATATAACCAATGACTGCCGTAAAGACAAAGCTGGGGTATGACGGTTTAGAGCAGCACCACTGTTTAAACTTTGAATTCCTAACCAAAAGTATACTTAAAGCTACGATTTTATACTACGGAAGTCAAAATAACCATGACGCCATCAACCATTAACTCAAATTAGGTAAAAAAAACAAGTAAAATTAAAATCAGCGTACAAAAAGACAGTCATATTACCAAAATTAATCACGTATGAAAACACAAACTGAGGTGGCGCCGGTAAGTAACTACGTTCTCATGGGGCGTGGCTGCCAAACGCCAAGTCATCCGCTCCGTATTACGCTACCCCGCCCTACTTTTATTTAGTACATTTTGTATTATCAAACAAGGCTTGTTTGATGTTAACAAGTAGCTTAGAAATTTTAATGGGCTGAGTAGATGAGCCTGCTTATTTTTCTAGATAATTATAATCCTTCGGCTAGACATAGGAACACAGCAAATCTACAGATTTCAATCTCCGTTAAAGGGCACTAACTAGGAACTGCGATTATACTTGCCTCTACTATTTATAAGGGGCCTAGCCCGTGGGGGGTCTTCATTATCTTATACTTAGGGTCTATTTCACCATCTTCAAGTAACGTTCCGAGTAAGTACTCACATGTTTTGTCTTTGTATAAACTTAACACTTGATATAAAGTATAACACTTATACTTACATAACACTTGATATAAAGTAAGAAAGAGACAAAACTAACTTTACTTGGTGAGTAGCTTTCCTTGAAGGAAATAGGCCCTTAGAGTACTCGCTGTTTAAGAATAAGTATAAAATAAATAAAACACCATAAATTTGTAAATGTATATATTTATTTGTTTATCTACATATAAACACAAGTAAGAGAATATTGCTACATCACACTTATCGCTACTAGAGTGCACACAAACAATTTATACAAATCCTTCATGTTAGTCTTTGGCACACATCTTTGACAACACAAAGACTCGCTTCAGTTCTTTACTTATTAACTACTGTACACGACTTCCAATGTGGTTTGAACATAGGTGACATAAAATATTAATAATTAACATATTGAGTCACAATCTTTTCTGTGCCGGCGGCCAAAATTTGAAGCTACTATTGTCAGTTTGACTCTAATGTCATTTGGATACATTTTCATTAAACTGACAACCAAAAGATGCGATTACAGCGACGCTGTCACCAGCACAGAAAAGATTGTAAGACAATAATAATTAAGATATTCTCGCCTTCGCTGTCGCGGGTGCATCTCACTCATTCTCTTGATGAAGACTACAGTATGTGACTGAAACTAGTCGAGGGATTCGACTAAAATCGGTACGTTCGCATAAACCGTATAAAATAATTTTGGCATAAATGTAAGTTTCGTTTCATTCTGTTTATTTGTAGAGATAACATCTGCTTTTATGCGACTTTCGCTGGGAGAATTTATAAGCTACTTTTTAATTGATATCCATGTAACGTGTAAATCTGCAATGCATTTCTGCTTATTTATTAGTATTTATGGTCACCTATGTTTTAACAAATAATTCTGTGTCAAAGTTCTTATCAAGACATTGTAATATACACTTAAAACTATATTTTTGTGAATATTAAGAACGCAGAGATCGCTATCTTAAAAGTACATTAATTTAAAATGCCTACAGATTCAATAATGTGCTTTAATCCATAAAGAATAGTGTTCATATTCGAGTAACTCTTATTATACAAAATACGGAAAAATTATCTTCAATATCTGTAGGCATGAATCGAATTTAAAAAGTATTTAATATTGGTAACAATCTTATTCTAACAGAAAATAAATGTAATCAAAAATAAAAACAAAATTCAATCATATGGTATACAACATAAAGGCGAAATTAGAATGGCAGTAAGGAAAGAAGCACTGGTTTGATTAGAGTCAGAGAGCTAGTTTTAAAATAAGAAACCAATTTTACATTTAAAAAAGGAACACAAATACATCTTCGTATTTTTTGTACACAAACTAAATCAAAGTTGCCAGTATTGGCTAAAAAATATGTATTTTTTATGAATGGATTATTTTTATGCTAATCCGATGTCATCTTGCTCTAATTATTAAACGAACTATTTTAAAGTTCATATTTAAAAAAACTCATAGTAACTTCCAAAAATAAAATCAAATTAAAAATCAAACCTTCAACATAAATAAAAAATATTCTTAATTATAATAGAAATAAGAATTAACCATAAAACTAATATCTAATTATATCAATCAATATACAGATTTACATTGTGACTTTAATTATCATTTATTTAATTATTTATAATAAAAAATTGACTAAATTACCTGACGAGACAAAATCTTAATCTAATTAATAAATTGAGTATTGAACAATACCGATATCGGTGGTCAAATACGTAGATATGTTAATAATAGTCTAATTTCATAATATAATTAATATTCACTGTCACAAATACCTGGTTTCTGGAAAGTCCAATAAACTTATCCAATATAATGGGTTTTTGGACTTCTTGGGGACATTTTCTTTCATGTCATTGATTAGGATCTAATGGGAACTTATATGCAATTACAAAGGCCTACGCCAAGTAATGGATTGCCAAAGACTAAAATTCATTATTACCCAATACCCCCTTTAATGTGACAATCATTTAGACATGGGACACCTTTTAAATCTACAGAAAATACTAATTAAATGGCACTTATTTGTGAATTTTTATATAATTATTTAAGTTTACAACATATTTGAAACACTCTGGTCAATGTAATTCCAGATAAAAATAATTTTATTAAAATGACAAATAGTTGTAAACGAAAGCAAATCTTAAATCATTGAAAAATAATATGTAATATTACATTGGGTTTTTTGGAGATATCTCTTAGACTATAATATTTCTACAAGTTGAAGTTCATACTAAATATTTACACATATGCTCAAACCGACTTCAAATGTGACTTACTTATCAAGATCTCTAATGGCAGACTATCAAACGCAAAATATTATCAAAATCGGTTCAGAATATTCTAATAATATCGCTTGATAAACACCAAAATGGAGGAGAACTAAATCCACCCTTTATTGAAGTCGGTTAAGCTGAATATGGCTATGAAAACGCGCTCAGTATTTAAAACCTTATTTTAAAGACTTTAAGGTTTTAAATGATTTAAGTACTACTATCACGCCAAGTATCTACTTGTTTTATCTCGTTATATACACAGCCCGCTTTCAAACTAATTTGTCTAGACTATTTTGGTTCTTATGAAGGTATTAATAAGGTCTAAATTCCTTTAAAATCTTAAGCTGGAGCATGTACTACAAAACTTACTTTATTTCTATATTGAAATTTCAACCTTATACTCATTAATATTATTGCTATTTTCTATGTAAGTATGAAAATATATGATTTGATTTATTATAATATTACAAAGATTGGATACAAAAACTATTGATACCGACAGGTATATTATTGCTTCTGTAATATGAACCTTATTCATTGGTATGATTATAGAAAATTCATACATTATTTTAATGTAAATTACAATTGGCCTTAGTATGGAAGGAGCTCATGAAAATGACCCTAAGAAACAATGGAAATGAAAACCTATTATTAGCTTGGAGCATAAGAAAATGACTTTATGAAGACAAAACGCACCAAAAATACAAGACTGTCTATTTTTTCAGCTTCAAAACAAGGATATATCTCCCACGAAACTTCATTCTAAATAACATCAATTAAGATCTAAAATCAATTGAATTAAAAAGCAACTACAGTCGCAAGAGTATTGAAAAACAGACCTTATATCAACTACATTAAAGTTCATGTAACATTGAACATTATAGCTCATTTCAACAAGGTATATGCGATAATGACCCTTAAAACATAGTCACGTAGTACTATTATTCGTTAAATTACTAGTTAAAGGTTAACAGGCACTTTACTAGTCTAGAATTACTATTAACGTGCCCTAATTAGTGTAAATGCCGATTACAAAAATTGACTAGTAAATTCGTGAATTTGTGCAGTGTTTAGAAGCACCTCATATGTATTTGAAACATGAAGAATATTGATTAGAAACTTTTGCTTAAGAACTGAGCATTTCGGCCAAAGTAAGATCTTAGTAGGAAGGTCACAATTCTGTTAAATTGCCGCCTTTTTTAGTGTTCTGTCAATTTTGACACATGCTATAAATGTCATGACAGCAAAAGATAGTTAGTTTTTCTAGGGTGATCGATTGACCTCGCTTCTATGAATTATTAATTGGTCTTAGTTTAGTCAACAGCCCACCTGTTATCGTAGCATAAGCATCATCTTCTCGTGTGCAATAAGGACAAATATCAAATGTTACCTAATTGCGTATAATATCAATAAGTATTAATAAGTTGCGCATTCATTTTAAACTTTACTAATAACTTTTTAGGTAGTTTGGATAGTGACAGTTGAAAAATTTAAAGATCTGACTATTGTAAAGAGTTAACGAAAAGGGAACCTAAATACGCTTAGGCAATGAAATCTAACTTTCAAAATATCTGCTGATTGAATGTAAAAACTAATAGTAAAGCTGTTACCTAACTGGAACAGACTAACTAATCTATCGGGCGTTATAATTTGACAAGTCAATTTTAAAGACTTATTTTTACACCTAAGACTAAATTAGATTTAATAAGACCTAGGTTTAATTCAGAAATACCAGAATTGGGCCCTTATTAAGGCTATTAGATATCTAAAATTGAGTATTGCTTCACAGGGAACTTTCCATTAGAAGACACAGATGTCACCGCGACACGCAGTGTTTGACTTTTATCATTCCATTTTCCTACAGATGAAAAAGTTGAGTTTTAAGCTGTAGTGTGACACTACAGTACTGTCAACATTGGGTGTGTTTAGGCAGGATAAGTACTAGTTAATCTAAGTTCGATGGTCTCACTTTGTTTCGCCATTTTAGTTTTTGTTCTGTCAGACAGTTAAACAATAGAATTATGACAGCAAAAGTTAGGCATATGTCTCGACCGAAATTGTCTAAACTCAGACGGTCTTATTTGCGTTACATTTACCTAGTTTAACAAAACCTGGTTTAAGCATTTGACACTTGTCAGTCAAACCTGTCACTTTAGTCTTTTGACAGTATTCAAAATTGTACTTATATCAGATTTTAAAACCTGGTTTAGTGCTAAACCAGACTAAAATTGCAACGCAAATAAGGCAGAGATGGTTAGACTACCTAACTAAGGATATGCGTCGGTTTAAACACGCACTTTATAGTAGATTTATTGCATTAAACACGTATATAGTCGATTTATTGCATTACACCCTCTATATGATGTATATCTAAACACCACTCCCTAATGGAAATCCCTCATTTATCTCATTATATTCTCGTCAAAGAGAGAGAGCGGACTGCGGCGCTAGCGCAAGTCGTTGCTAGGTGGGTTGCGGCGGCGCCACATGAGGAGAAGACCTTAATGCTGTGTGCCGTCGTAGCAGTTCAGTCACTGTGATAGCCACTTGAACTGTGCCTTTACCTTCCAGTACGTCCGCCGCGCAGCACATAAGTTTCTGTAACAATGTAATGGAGTTTGTATTATTTAAACAATAGAACAGTTTTTATAGTTATCATGGTTATTAACACTCATAATTTGAACAGTTTTGTATTTAATTCATACGTTTTCTATCGCATTCTTCAATGCAACTGAGGCAACTAAAATTATACAAACAACAAAATATTCACTAAGAATTGTGATCAATAACCATTTTTTTTCATAATTGAGGCCATAGGTCTCAATTTTAAACTGCTTATTAGTGTGATGTTTACTAAAACATCACATTTTTTCTATTTTTGTGGCCTCAATAGTAAATCCATATTTCCTCTCCTTCATACCTATGTAACATTATTATGGACCTTATATTCTAATATCTATATTTACAAAAAGGTTCTTAATGAAACAAATGTTGCCAATAAGAAAATTTATTAATTTCAAAAAGAGAAAAATCACCTTAAGTACATTATTACACTTTAAAAATAACAATACAAAAAAACTGTCTGAATCAGATAAATTCAAAATTTAAATGCATAAGTACTTATATTTTAAAATAATTGTTAAAGTGCACTTAACAAACGCGTGAATTACATTATAAAAACCCTTTGACGTTTATATTAATCGTATAGCACTAAATATTTATTAAAAAGAAATGCATTGAAAACATTAATAATAATGTTAGTCAACCTTAAAAATATTGGAATATAAAAAAAGGAAAAAATTGTGCTTTTCTGTTAGTAATATGGCAAGACAGTTTAAAAAAAAGTATTTTTTAGTTTGGCAATATTGAGGTTGTCATGGTTGTTTCAAAATTGACCAAATGTGTTAAGGTTTTCATTTTTTAAGAATTAAAAAAATAAAAGTTGGGAAAGTAAAATAAATATACTTAGGGCCTATTTCACCATCTTCAAGTAACGTTCCGAGTAGTGACTCACATGTTTTGTCTTTGTCAATTGATACAAAGTAAGAAAGAGACAAAACTAACTTTACTTGGTGAGTAACTTTACTTGAATGTTGTGAAATAGGCCCTAATTCTTGTTAGATGCCATTGCAAGGCTACTTTAACAAAATTATTAGTACAGTGAGGAAAAATAGCTGCATTGACTACGCTTATCGCCTTTTTAAACTAAAAATACTCGAAAATAATACAAAAAAGAAATACTGAAGATCTTAATAAATCACCCTAAACTATATAAATAAGTACCAAAACGCCGAAAGCCTAAAATAAATACTAGCTGAAGCAGTTCAAAATATATTATCTTTATTAACTCCTTAATTTAAATATTTAGCGTTGTACTTGTAAATTTAAAGCTTTTAAATTATTTAATACCACAAATGACAAACTTGTCAATTTATAGCAAAATGAACTCTAAGTGTATGTACATAGATTACATAATAAAGTGAGTAACTATGTGAAACAAAATTAATTAAGAAGCAAGTTAGAAGATACCAAAGTTAAAAATACCAAAACAGATGTTTTTTTACTATGACATTGACGTTATGACAGCTGTCAAATTATGATAGTAGTTGCCATTAAAAGACTTTTATTTACGTCTTCAAAACTGGTATAAATAAAGTGTTTTTATAATAAAACAAAGAACTCTGACTTTGAATTTGACTTGGCTTTGAGTGTCACATCTTAGATTTGCATTTAAACAGCCGCTAGCTATAGAGTATACATAATTTGTACAAGTTATTGTATTGTAGATAAGTATGGAAGACTGAAGTCATTGAAATAAACTAACTTCAAAAGAAAAATTGTCTAAAAAAAAAACATGGTTTCAAAAGTTGAATGAATACTAGTAGAAGAAAGTTTAAACCATAATAGTTAAGAAAAAGGTTTTTAGACATTTACTACCACAAATTTTAAAACAAAAAGAAAAAAAAACGTATCAATTGTGGATGGAATGGTTTTTCAAAAATAAACAATAGCTATCAGACTTATTATATTATATCTTTGGAATGATTACAAAACAGTGTGTTGTAAACGGGTTGATTTGGAAACTTTGGCGCTAGTGAGACATGAGGTCCGAGTATGAGACTTAAATATTCTTTCTAAAAACTCTTTAATATTCATAAGACTATTAATTTAAAATGTAATAAAAACCCATTTACAAACACCACATATATTTTTATACCAATTCTTTTCAATTCCTCAGCAAGCTTATTATTCTTCATATATTATTTCATATTTCTTTATCTTATTGGCATCGTTTTTTTATTGGCGGCGTTAAGATACACTAATTCATTAATATATTATATTAAAATGTTGTCTTTCATAATAAATCTTTTGAATATTAATTGGAAAAAGCCTCGAAATACAGTCTAAAATATCACTACGAACACTACATTATAGTATAATTGTAATACAATGTTAAACACTGCATTTATTATTTGCTTTTAAAGCAATACTTGTCTGATACAAAATTCAATTTCCGAATTAAATCTGTCAAAAGTAAGTAATTAGTAATAGTAAGTAGTAATAATAAGGGAAATGAAAATGCATAACAGTTAAAATTTCATATTGCAAAACTGCATTCCCTTGAATAATCATTGACATTCACTAGATAATTAATTTGATATTATGTACCACTTTTTGTACATAATATGACAAGCAATACCCAAAAGATTATGTAGAAATTACAGTAATATAGTTTAAAATGCAGTATTTAACGTTGTACCAAACTTAATACTAATAATTATATTACGTTTTTGCATTAATAATACAATAACGATATGATGTTTCGTTTAAGGCATACAAGTTCTTATTACATAAGAAATAAGGAATATTATTAAACAGCTAAGCTACTAATTCCGAATATATTAAGTTCAAATACAATAAATTCTTATAATTTATTTATTTACTAATACTTAAATGCACCAATGTCTTAGCAGGTTTTGTATTGTACTTTTATTATTTGGATTTTTAATTAAAAATGAACATTTGGTTTTGATCCGTTAACTTTATTTCAGTCAGTAGTCGTTCAGTTTCATTATAGTTAATTTACTAGAGTCATATCAACCAATAGAATCGCTTCATTCATCTATGGACTTTCAATACAGCGATCTGATTGGTCCATTTTCCCTGACGTCATACATTAACTGACCTAATGAAACTGCGTTTTTAAAAAAATCTGATAATATTAAAAATGTGTTATAAAAAAAGGAAAAATATATCAAAACAGATATTTACAGTAACATTAATTCTATTCATTTGCAATTTAAATAAGTCTAAGTGCGAATAACCTACATTTTATTTAAAATATTACGTACACATACATCGAAACAAGGTATAATGGATATTAAGATAAAATAAACTATATATACTAAGAAAAACACATCAAAACAACAAACCACTGAGATCCTTGGAATAGAATACAGTTTAGCTGTAACAATACCGACCTAAACACTCTTAAAATAAGGTTTAGAATAGCAACACAAAACACAACACATATAGGCGAAATTTAAAGTCAAAAACACACATCTTAAAAACGTAATAAGCCTTTTAAAGGAATGAATTTATATAGAAGTTGCATTATCAAGAGCAATTTTTGATTTAAATACATTTTTTTATTCGACATATTAAGGCCCCGATTCGACTTTTCGGAATAGTATAAATCTACTTTCATAGTCCAAATATTTAGCAGTAATACTGCATTAAAACTTTAAATTTATATTGAACCAAAGCTGTTTTATTTGCGTTACATTTTAAACCTAGTTTAACAAAACCTGGTTTAAACTTGACACCATGTCAGTCAAATCTGTCACTAGTCTTTTGACAGTATTCAAAATTGTACATTGATCATATTGTAAAACCTGGTTTAGTGCTAAACCAGACTAAAAATGCAACGCAAAAAAGACGGTTAAAGATTTTCAAGTACAAAGCGGTAGATAGGTTATCTTGGCAACATTAGATAGTATGTGCAAGTAAGACGGTTAGATCTTAGACATGGAGAGAGAAAGAGACGGGTATATTTTACTCGTATATGTTCTAGTTTTCGTGTGCTAATTGCGTTGTCTTAATAATCTATCTTCCTCTTTATACATAAATATCTTTGGGTTTTTTTACTTTTAATACATAAAAAACAATTTAAAAACAGAAACGGAATGGCGGAAATACAGTCGTGTGACAAACACATATACAGTCAAGTCTTAATTGTCTTATTGCTTGTTTTATAGGTTTCAATAGAAAATGCACCTTATGCAGTTTGAAATAGCGGTCAAAATATCAAATTCCAATATTACGGTATAAGAAAAAATATGTAGGTAAATGTATAGTTTCTCTCGTTAAGTAGGTATCGCGTAAATCATTTCTTTGGATTAGCGTATCGCGCGACGATATGATTAATAAGACAATTCCTTCATAAATACTTCTAAATTCCACATTTTCAGCCTTTTTCATACATTATAGCAGCCTCGAGGATAAGAAACAATCACAGTCTCACTGTGAACATTAATAAAGTATGTATATAATCAAAAGTTTTCACGGTAAACCAAAAATCTATCATAAATACATATTGTTTAAAAAATGGAAAAAATCATAATACTTTCGTTAGATCAGCCTCAACACTCCAATACACATTCCTAAATCAATTTTACGTTGTATATTCATTAAAAACTTAGTAAGGCAAAGTAGAGTTGTCTTTTTCTTATAAAGGATACAAAATAAGCACAAACGCGGACAATATAAATGTACCAAGGCATAGACAAGTATACAGCGTTCTATTTTCTTCTTGTTTCGTCTCGACGTCAGAAACGTCAGAAACAAATTCTGTATTCAAATTGTTCTGTATATCTAGATTCATCTTCCCCCTATCGTACCGATCCAGATCTTCGGTCACATCCATAGGAAAATCGACCTCATCCGTGTCATATATCTCGAAATTATCACTCCTTAAAACCGCATCACCTTTACAGAAAGGCGTTACGAATTGAACTTTATTCTTCTGGTAATAAGGTCCCCTGCTCCTAACTTCGGTATTATAGACCGGCGAGTAGTTTAGTTCAGCGTTATTGTTCTCGTAGTTCAATTCGTCTTGTTCGTCGATGTAGTCGGTGTTGAAGTTGGAGATGACGCGTTCGTCGGAGTAGCGGCGCAGCTGGCGGAGGTAGTTGACGTCGGAGGGGAGGAGCGGGGGCGCGGGCGCGGGGGGCACATCTCTTGTCGTGGGAGTGGCGTGTGCGTGTGTGACGTGTGTGGCGTGTGTGAGGGCAATCAGCGTGCGCGCGAGAGGCGCCGCCCTGAGCCGCAGTATGTCGTCGGCCGAACAGATGTCCTCCTGCAACACACGCCACCCCACTCTTAGTTTCACAATCACAGTCTATACAATCGTGCGAGCGATGTTATATCGCACACCCCGCCCACAGTGGTAGATTCACATTCGACATTCGTAAGTGCTTCTTAGAGGCCTCTGAGTAAACGTATTTGGATTTTGAACAATTTCAAAGTGTTTCTTTTTTTTCTTTAATACTATGGTTCTGTAACCCTCTGAACGGGGGAATTTCCTTTTTCTGTATATCACTTGTTTTAGCAAAATAATTAGACACAACACGCGTTAGTGTTAAATTTACGACACTAAGGTGATTGACGTAGAATCATCGTCAAATAAAAATAACGTATTTCAATTGTTAACCGACTTCAAAAAAAGAAGGTTATTCCACAGTACGATTGCGGACAACCCAAAACACTTACAAAAGAATAAAATGGACTAAAACTAAATAATTTTAGAAACAACAACTCACCTCTTCGACTCCAATCTTTCGACACGCCTCCAAGAAGTTGTCGACGTTTCTTCGGCATCTCGCCATGGTTAATTTAGGCTGAAACAGATTTTATTTTATGAATAATACAACATGCAAACATCTAAATAATATCTCTAGGTTTAGAAGACAGAACTTTTTTTTAACGGAAACTATTATTTAGTTATTTATTATTTGGTTAGTTACTTTTAGATCCCGAGGCACAGACGACTACTTTTACAAGAATGAATACACACAAACATGAAAAATTACAAACTCGAGCAGTCAATTTCAAATGTAGATTGCTAACTTGTTAACAGACAATTGCATAAAAATACCCATCTATTTTTTACTGTTTGAACCACTAGTTCGTCCAGAAAGTTCAAATGAAATGAACAAGCCATGTATACAATATTGTTATTACCTGTGCAGCTGAAGGCACATGTACCGATGCGACGGACCTGGGCCGCACGTGGTTAGCGAGGTGACACAACACCACGCCGTCTGCCAACACTGGTGCTAGTTGAGGCGGCAGCGACATCTTCAGTCTGCTCTCTATTATCTGCAGTTTGGTAATGAAAATGTTAGTGAACAGTCAGTGATAGATTGTCAGACAGTTAGAGGCAGTCTGACAGGCAGTCAATGACAGTCTGAAAGTCAGTTTGATAGTCTCACAGTGACAATAAAGTGTCGGTCATATTGAAACAAATGGAATGGGCAAAGCTCTAAAACCGGGCTCGCAACTTTTATTAGAAAAGAGAGAAAGGGAAACAGGGACATTGATCTTTGGAAACATATTTTTTTCCTTCTATATTTGTCATTTGTCAACACTACTAAAACCAATACACCAATTTATTCATTTGAAATGTACTCACCGCCCTCAACTGCTCCAACAAATCGGACTCTTCCTTCTGCTTATCAAACTCTCTCTTCATAGTGAAGCTCAGTTTATCATTAGCGGCTTCCTTATTCCACGCCATCTTGCCTTGCTTCGGCGGAGCACCTTTCAAATACGACACACTAGTCGTTAACAATTTCGGATTGTCTCCATTAATCCTCGGTATACTAGACTTAACATTTCCTATATTGTTATATCCTAGCGTGTTGGTCGGCGATTTGGTGGGTGACGTAGGTTTGACGTATACGTCAGACTGACCGTTGACACGTGTGTACTCGACGTTTCCGTTGACAGTTGTGTAGATCTTGTTGACGTTTCTAGAAGGGACGACTTTTTGGACTGGTCTTTTGTGTTCTTCAACCGTTTCCGTGTTGCCGTTGAACCTTCTAGGGGTGGAGTGTAGGAGGGGGGAGTTTGGCACTTGTGTGGAATTAGGGGATATGGAAGTTTGTTTGTATAAAGTAGGTGATACGTTACTGTGGCCGTTTACAGGTGAGTGGTGGTTCGGACTGTGGTAGGGTGAGGAGTCGAGTTCGGGTGAAGGTTGGTCGTTTCGGGGCCGGTATATGTCTTGCTGTCTTTGTTGTCTTAAAGCTTCTTTGTATTGTCTGTAAAATTAACAAAAACAAATTAGAAAAACTACATTATAAACTAAATATTTAACGAGAATTAATAACACAAAATTTCGAGCAATTAATTTAAAAATCAGTGTTCATGCTTGTTAATTAACCTCAACAATATTAATTATACATATTTTTAAACAACTTTGTACAATACATTAATAAATTACGCACAATTTTCAACGTTACAGCATCAGAAATAAAGTACAAATTCGTCTGTACACATATCTCTTGTTAGTAATTACATTAACTTTTATATTTCAACCCAGTTTCCAGACAAAATGCAGGGGTTACAAGGGCTTGTTAGTACTTCATCCCTTTACAGTAAAGTTACCAACCCCACACGCGATAGGGGAGGAAATCCAATTAAAATATTGAAAGCTTGTGTTATTAAATCACGTTTTAGTTGCGAGAGAATTTGTATACGATTTACACGCTGTAATATTTTACTGTTAATATTGTTATTAGGTTGATAAATTAATTAATTACTATTAAAATTATTTTGTGAAACATAGTTGAAACTTATTTATTATTAGAAAAAATATAAGTTAAATTCAAAATTAGAATGTATTAGTTTTTGTTACAACGCCATCTATTGAGCGTAATGACTTTTGTATTTTAATAATTAGTAACTTATATAAGTTAATCTATGTAAATCGTATACATAATCCCATCAATACATCAAGTGCGTTATGTTAGTGAAAGATCGTGCTTTGGTTATGATCGTGAATGACAAGGAAGATAAAACCAATGTATTATGCGCTCAAATACTAAACTTGGAAAGATGTAAACTATAAACAGGAAAGTTTTAGGCGAAATGTCTTAGGACTGATTTTTCCATCGCCAGATAACATTTATTCGAGGAATAAAATTGACGTTTGTCAGTTTTCCTATGAAATAACTGTCAAAATTTACTAATTTTGACAGATATTTCAAAATCTGTCAAAATATAAAAATTTTGAAATATTGACAGTTATTTCATATAAAAACTGTCAAACATCAATTTTATTCGTCAAATAAAGTTATCTGGCGATGGAAAAATCGGCCCTTAGTCTAAGAAAGTTAAAGTAACTACATTTGGGAATTTTATAACAAAACATTAGTCTAAGGGTCTAATTTTAAGCTTGCCTTAAACCTTAGCTAGCTCCCTAAAAAAACAATTTAAAGACCAAAGATCAAACATCATTCATCCTAGAAAATCGATTAAAAGTATCGAGGACCCGATTCGATTAGGAATCGATTATCCAGCGCTTTCATAATTGGTTTTATCGTCGTTGCGATGTACCTGTAGGTTTGTTGATGAGAAATTTTACTCTTATCGTCGCCATTAGACATATTCCCATCGGGTGATATACGGACGCTGAAAGGGACAACACCGGGGGTTAAAAAGAGATAAAAAATAAAACAAATACATACACATGAGAGAGATAGAAGGACTGTGACGATGGATATGAAGAAACTGATTATAATATTGGCTTGTTACCTCTGTTTCGGCCATTGCGAAAGAAATAAAATTAAAAACAAAGTAAATATAAGCGGCTATATATTATTGGTATGTATGTAATGCATTCCACTATTTTTACAATTTAATAATAACACATAAGTAATACAATATAATTTAACTATATATATATTTTAAGGATAAAGGTCTCTTATCTTCTTATTAATAAACAAAGAATAACCAAGGTATAGTTAATCCACATTTTCTCTCCTTTGTCCCTATAGACTACACACATATGAAAGAGAAGAAACATAGATAGACTATATCGTGTTTATTCCTCGTTCATTAATAAGAGGGTTAAAGACAAAATCATACTACGTATACGCGCATTAGAAATAACACATTTTGTAGCATTCTCTTTTGTGGGACTTGTAGGACTAGCATTATAATAATACTTATAGTTATCATGGTTATCATGGCATACACAAATTATTATAATTAACGGGATATTTACCATTTATATTATTTGTAACAGCGTCGAAATATCGGAAACTCGAAACAAATAATATATGTATTGGTAAATCTCCCGTTAATTATAATAATTTCATTATAATAATCTTAATCCAGAGAATAAATAAGTAAGCTTTTCAATAAAAATTTTCATAAGTATTTAGCTGGACCACCCATATAACCTATATAAAGCTACTTAATTAAACATGCTGTACCTAAACTGTACAATTAATATTTTTGTAGACGAATTTAGTTCAGTTTTGAACCTATTAGGTACAACTTAAGAACCTATTGCAATAAAGTTGTTAGTATTGTATTAAGGATTGAACCAGACCTGTCCTTAAGAACATAATCTTTTTTTGTTAACCTATATTGTCTCACTGCTGGGCAAAAGTACCTTTGGGGGAGACCTTTGCCAATCAGTAGGAAAATATAGGTTAAGAACATAATTAGCAGATATTAATCCATTCGAAATTGGACCACCATTTTCTTCCACTTCCCCTATTTTAACACTGAAGACAAATGAAAATCAAACATCAACAACTATAACAGCATTGAAATTACTTATAAATGCATTGTTGTGTATCAAAACTTATGTAGATGTGTTATATAACATAAGGTTTATAACATATTACATAACCTAAACACCTTAACGGACAGATCTGGTTCAACCTTTAAAAACCCATAACTAATAACATTCCCATACCTACCTACTTTAAATCAATCTACACTATCAGGACAATGAATCATAATGTTATTATAATTATTACACTTGTCTACATGGTCTTGTACCTACGTTATTATCAAAATACCCTCAATTGTTTCAACTAAACCAAAAACATTAATCTACAAACGTGCGGCTGTATTGTAGCTGTAGCTTATATCAAAGCATTGTGTGATGTCAATAAGGATATTATGGTTGTAGTTATAAGTAACAATATTAAAAGTATTTGGGGGATGGCACCGAAAAAAGAAAACCTTAAAATTCTGTTGTCAGTGAATTAACTTCAATTTATTTAAACAAAATCTATATAAGGTATAATAGGTATAAGGTATAATATAATAAGGGTTTAGTATGAAAGTAATATCTTTTTGTCAAAAATAAATATGAAATCGGTCCATGAATGACCCTCGTTATGAGAGGTAACAAACAAAAAGAACTACCTCCTTTATTTTGTAAAGTGGGTCCAAGTGCATTGTTCATTATTCAACCTAATCTGGACCAGGATGGACCTTCATACTCATCTACCCCATACCATATCATCTTTACTGACATCTAACACAGAATACCTTGTATACGAGTATATAACACAACACCTTACACACTCTCACTATAATTAACATAACTCACCCAGAGAGTAGCGGCGTGAGCGGCGCTGAGAGAGGCGCCTCGCTGGAGAGGGACTGCGCCCGCGAGAGCGCTGCACCGGGAGAGAGGGTTGATGGAGTGCTCGGGGTGGAGCGCCCCGACCCGCCGCCTGCCTCGCCTCCTGCTGGGGTGAAGGTTGGTTGAAAAGCTGTATAATTAGCTAGCGATAATCAGCTGTTTATCCTATGGGAAATTGGAGACAAAAAGTAGTCTATGTCTTTCCCAAGCTCCGTCTCATTTGGTTCCAAATTTCATTTAATTCGGTTTAGTAGACAATTACCTTCGCATTAATAATATTAGTCAGGATGTTTCATTAATAACTGTCTGTGATTTTACCCGTTCTCTTGGAGATTTTGGTACAAAAATAAATTCTATGTATTATTCATTAAAATTTATTGAATGGGAACAATAAAAAAACAGTTCAATAGTTTTTATATGAAAGAATAACGAACATCTATCCACTGATCCCATGTCCAAACTAGCAACGAACATGTATATTTAATAAAACTGTTATATACAAAAGTTATATGAACGGTATTCATCGGTATAACTCCGTTTAATTAGATTTTATTGATTGGATTCATTTATTTCTAAATATAGTTTCGATAGACGCCAACTAATTAAGTATTAATGATGCTATGACGGGTTTTATGTCTTAGAATAGTTCTAAATAATATCAATAGGCTTTACTAACTGTATCAGAATACACAACCAGACACATTTATGGATGGCACCAAAAAATACCTCGCACGGGAATCAAACCCACAACCTTCCATTTACCAGAAAAACAAACCACTCACCATCATTAGACCACCGTTTATCCACGCCGTCGGTACAATATCCGCTGTCTATAACATGTCTAGGTTTGTGCCTGAGGCAGTCTATAGTTGCGTTTCCCGACGTGATCTGATGCATTGCACTTTGGTTTGGCGAGCTGCCGATGTAGGAGTTGTGTTTTGTACCGCGTTTCGCGTCTTCGACTCTCCTATGAGGTAATGTGTCCTTGTTGCCCATGTTTTCTAAGTATTTGAATATGTGCACACGCCCGCGCATGCATACCTGGAAAGATTTTTGAGTTAAGTATTGAACTTTATGGTTTCATAACTGGGGGAAATGTTTCTCTTATCTTATTTTTCTTTGCGTGTCGACTCATATTTTTGAGGACCAGAACTCGGCCACCGATATGGCACTATCAGTGGCCTTGTAAAGATCCTCGCGTGTGCAGGTGTAGGGACACGCACGGCAAGTTATTTGCCGTTGAGCCGTTTCTCTTATGGTATATTATTAAGGAGGAGAAATAAATGATTGGTGATCTAGAGCCACTTGACATCAAGGTAAATAAATAAAGTATTTTCCTGTAGGATTCCGCTGCAGGGCAAAGAGGAGATAGAGAGCTATCTCATTGATGATATTTCTATAGTGTAGATTGCGTCCATCATGGATTTTCATATATTTTACTAACAAATACATGTCTTGCTATTGAAAACAGTGTAACTCAGTAATAAAAGATGGTAGGCGTACATAATACTGTCACTTAGACCAGACAAGTCCGGATTAGTCCTCGATCACACTGAAGAAACTCCAAAATGTTTTGTCACTTTCTTGGATGTATTAAATATTAAAAAGGTTTAATGCCAGTAAAGGTTAAGTGGGTTGAGGGTTGGAACGCATTTTAGAACTTTGACAATCCACCTAAATATTTATCATTGTTTAACTTTCTGAGATGTACAGCCAGCACCAGAAAGTAGATTGTATTAATGTTTAATTACTTTTGGCAGCGTTCTGTATTGAATTAATATACTAAAAATGAAACACAAGAATAATATAGTAATATCTACATATTATAGACAAAAGGTCTTAGTACTTCGAAATGCATATTGGTCATCATGTAAATAACTATAAAACCTAGCATTACTAATACTTATTTATAGAAATACTTATAATAAATCCCCGTTCACGGACACAAGTAAATTAATATAATTTTCCTTACATTAAATCATCCAGATTTATGTTTTATTATTAAACTAGGTTTCTGTTACATATCCCTTTTTAAAGGAACTCTTTGCTTATGCCTCTACTGCATCATGTCATAGACTTCGTCTGCACAAGTAATAAAATCCCTTGGTTTAACCAAAATATCTTAGAACGCAAAAATAATCCAAAATGAAGAGATCTAAGAGGTGTAAAACCAATAATATAAAAACATAAATTATATTTAACTTATTTCACGACCTTCAAGTAAAATACTCACGAAGTAAAGTTAGTTTTTTCTCTTTCTGCCTTTATGTCAAGTGACAAAGACAAAACATGTGAGTAGCTACTCGGAACGTTACTTGAAGATGGTGAAATAGGCCCTTATAATACAAGATAACATAACAGATACTCACTGTAGTAGGTGGCGAGACAAGCGGATTATTGTCCAGGTTCAAAGTCACCAGTGACGTCATGTTACGAAGCTCCAACGGCAATGAAGATATACAGTTACAGCTGATGTTCAAATGTTCTAAACGGAGGTATGTTATTTCTGAAATGTTAAGAGATTTAAAATAAGATATTACACTTAGTTATTTTATTTTTATTTATTTGGGATACAAACAGTTATTAGTAAATCTTAATAATAAAGTAAAAATATTACACAGAAACCAGCGAAGTTTCCACTATTAAAATATAGGACAGGCTTATATTATGATATTAGTATAGTGAGGAGGAATAAGTTTAATTTAGCTTAATGTTAGCTTATTGTCAGTAATCATCACAAACCAAAACCATGGTAGAAAAACAGCATACATTCATCGCTTAATCCGGGAATCGAACCCGGTACTTTTGGTTTGGCAGGCAGTCAGAGCACATGTCACTAGACTGCCTAGGCGTGATTAGTTTTTGAAATATGTAATGTTTATAAGAATTATGTCTTATGTTATGGCTCTTCCACAAATCGGAAAATCCTATATACAAAAGCTAAACTCTTATTTTATCAGCGAGTCAAGCCACATTATCTACTCATGTGGCCAAGCCAAGCCGAGCAACCAAACATTCCTGTTCACACGTTTAACCGTTCTTGGAAACTAAGTAGTCATGTAGACTCGGTAATCGTGAAAACGAAGCATAACAATAACTGGTGTCTTGGAATAAAATCCCATCTGTTTTAAGTATTCTCAAGAAAATCAATACAAATGTTTATACAACGGAAAATAAACCCTCCAATATTGATATTCCAGCCACTTTCGAACGCTGCTACAATAATTATATGCTTGTAATAATATTTGAAGTAGTCTTATGATAATCAAACCAAAACTCGTCTGCTTTAAGCATCCGCCCTGATGCACGGAAACGCGTATTACGGTTGCTAATCAGAGTAATGACGGAATGATAATACCGTACTTGATAATATAAAGACTGTGCTACGATTTCTTATTTGTTAAATGATTAAATGCTTAAACCTCGGAAATAATGGTCGTCAATGAATACATTCAAATATTGTGGAAAAAGTATTGTTTATCAAATGACACGCATGCTTTGCTTATCAACATTTAACAATATAGTATGTCAGTACATACTGTTTGCTTTCTTTTATCTATACAAACACAACACACAAAGCTAAATGTAATTGTAACGATACTCACGTAAAGGCAGCAGTCCCAGTTGATTATTGCTTAGGTCTAAGTCTCGTAATCCCGCGCAATCCCCAATGGTCATCGGTAATATCGACAGTCTGTTGTTCGACGCGTCTAGCTCAGCAAGTGACGTCATCTTGCCGATCTCCTTCGGCAAGGATGTCAGCATGTTGTCTGACAGCAGGAGGACTTGTAACGGCATCTGACATACTTCCCGAGGCAACTCCGTCAGCTGATTCGAACTGTTGACAACGAAATGTTTCTAATTAGATTGCGTTGAGAGATACACGACTCAGAATTTGTTTTAACTTTGATGCAATGTGAATATCCCAGTTAAAACATAGGTAGTTATTTAATTTATCTAAGTCGAAAGTCAATGACCGGCAACATAAACAAGTGCACCAATTACTGCATCAACTAAAAATACACAGGATTTTACATTCGCATGTTCATAATTAGATCGGTAGAAAAATCATCATCGGTTAACCCAATAGTAAAGTGAATTCATGCTGAGAGAACTCGTAAACAATGGCGTTAAGTGAACTGCCGAACTTCCTGTAGTATATTCGAGTATAAAAAATGCTTTCACATTTTATCTATTTGCATGGCGTAATGCGGGGATGGAATTAGAGCATGACTAACGCGATAAGTCTCTATAGTTTTGATGAGTTTAAAAACATTCTGTCAGCAGTTGTAATGAAAGACCACACACAATGTTTATGTTTAACAATTTATAGATATCTAATCTTAAACAATTGCGAGAGAAAACCATCCTGTCTGGCTACGTGCGATCTTGAACAAGACATTTTTTCACCGTCTAGACGCCTAGACGAGCTGGCATAAACAGGATCCAATGAAGACTTGGAATCGATAAATAGAATCGCGGTCATTGTACGACGGGCTTTGAAAATTATATATCTTGTATTGTACTTCGAGACTAAATAAACATTGAACGTATTACAAAACAGAGTCGGTGTAATACACATAAACAATTTTAACACAGAAGTCAAACAACAGAGACTATAAGGATAAACTGACGTCAAAAGGAAACTTTTGACGGCAAGTTAAGTAACAATAACAACGAGGGACGCTCCACTGCTTATTTATGTGCTACTTGTTTTATTTAAGATAATTTTGTTTATACAGAAAACCGCAGACATAGAGATGAAGCTATAAACTTGTAGCGTTGCCAATGTTTTGCAAATATCGTTACTGCAAATGGATTCAAGACTCTATTAATAGAAGCAAAAAGTTGATGGTTAGAAAAACAACAATGTGTAATGTAATATCTTGAAGGTGTTGCTAATATTGCTCAACTACGCTTGTCTCGATACAATCCGAAGACCCGTTAACGCATACCGAGGCTGGACACCATAAATGGTCACAGAACATGCGGTTTCACCAGAAACCCCAAGACGAGAGGATTGTCAATTGACTGCAATGTAAATAAGCTTTCTAGATTTCTTTATATGTTTGTAGAGTTACATGACTACTAGCCTATATTTGTACAACAGTTTCTATAAGTCAAGTGGATTTTCAAGGATATTTTATTGCAAAGATTTAGTAGGTTTTGGCAGCAAATTCGGAAAATCTTTTAGAACTACATACCTATGTTTTAAATCTAAAGCTTATCGAACTGGTACAGTTGCCAACTTGATGTTGGTTCAACTAAGTTGTACGAAATGTTTACTTAGAACGTTTGGCAAGCAGTACATTTTCTAAAACTAATAGAAACGTCGTTCACCTCCAACCTTGGCTATAGAAAACACGCCCACAACAAATTTAAAGAGTAATATTTACCAATGAGGTGCAGTACCACTGAGTTGCCCTTGAGGGTCGTTGGGAGAATAAAAGCAAAGGGAACGTAGTAAGGGTAAGGGGAAAGGTGAGAATATTGGGGTACAAGTAATTGCTTTAATCCAACATTTCTTTTCTTAACAAATACTTTCTTGAAGGTACTTCCTAGAGAATCAAAGGGCGAATAAGGTGAGGTATAAGTATAAGAAGATTATAGCTTTAGACGAGACTATGTTTCTACAATGTCACGGCGTAGCAGACGTTTAAAAATTCAAATCTAATTATAACTAAGATGTGAAGCCGCGCTTCACGGGCACTGCACTTTAGATGCTTCATTAAATTTTAATATTATGGGCGGCAAAATATATACTTAATATACAGTTTGTAGAGTACTGACTTCAAAGCTGCGAATATATTACATAGACATGTATATACATCTTTATAAGTACAGACTCGGAAGCTGTGTGATATTTCTTCTTTATATGCTTTGAATTGAAGCATCAGTTAATAGAGATTGGCAAAGAGCAAGGAAATTCTTCTGAAAAACACTACATTAGTATGAAACATTCGGACATCATTATAGTTTTGCGTCTAAACTATACTGAGTTCTGCACGTCCCTATTCTAGTAAATGTATGTGGGTGGGGTCCCCTCTCCCCAAATAATGATTAAGAGAAAATAATTTGCACCATCTGCGAGAATGGTTCAAGGTCAGTTTCATATCGATTTTACATATTGGGGTGCGAGGGAACTGTCATGTTCGAATAACATTGGAGGCCATATCGATTTTGATGACATGTGTTTTGGGCTTTTTGCACATGTTTTTAAAGACTACAGGTTTTTATAGGACTACTTTTTAGCAGGCTATATTACTCGTCAATATTTATAGGGCAGGGACATTGAAAGGCGAATGGCGACCATACAACGTTTCAAGTACGGAACCAACAAAATAGGGATCAATCGAATCAAACCATTATTATTACACAATGACAACTGAATACCTATTGTGGTCTGCATTTGGTGATCATTGTACCATTTTCGAAAGCACGATCGTATGTCACGCGCATGCGCCATTTGATAGTCGCCATGGTACGTGCGCGTGCAACGAACCGCAATCACAGTGCGTGAATTACGACTCGATCGCGACATTATGAATGTACAGGCAATTTTATAAGCATAATAAGCACTTGGATGTAATAATGTGCTTTGAAATGGCTTTATTAGTAACGTAGATTAATAAGTTTAGTTTTGCTATAAATGATAGATTACGGAAGGCACAAAGAGAGGATTGATTGGAAAAATACATGAATTGGAAATGGATTATGTACGACAACAAAGACCAGCTTTACGACTAGATGTCTCTTGGGGAATTACGGGAATACTAGAATGATAATACGCGACGCATGTTCCGTCAGATATGAACCTTCCCTATAGCTTCCCATTAGTGAAAGAATTTTTGAAATTGGTTCAGTAGATCCCGAGATTACCCCAATTAAACAAACACACAAACTTTACTTCTTTATAATATTAGTATAGATGTATGTATTTCGATGAAGATGAGTTATTAAAGTTCATAATATATGCACAATGTACATGCATATGTTTAGCCGATATTGACGCATCATTTTTTTTTTAAATGGTTGATGTTTTGTACAGACAACTTTTTATCGCGAAATCTATGATAATAGAAGAAACAGGTCTAACGCTGATAAAATAGCAGGACCTTTTGTAGCTACAAAATAAATAAACATAGTTACTTTTCAAACATCGGTATAATTAGACTATTAACGAAGATGTAATTCAAGTTCATTAATACATAATTATATGATTCAGTTACTTAAACCAGTTTAATGATAACAAGCATCAAATTATTCTATTAAAAATGTATATTGCGTTTAATCTTTCTTGAAACTTCACTTATATTTTATTAAACAGTTTATTTTAGGGATAAAACAGGTTTAGAAATCATTAGAGACCAACCTGCAGATGTGCAACTGCAAAAGGCAGATGTTTTGCTAATTTGTCAAAACGAAGAGTGCAAATTGGTTTAAATTATTATTTTTGATACTAAAGACGATCAAAACGGAAAACAAAATTGCTTATCAACTTGGTAGCAGCATGAACAACATTAAGTAAAGTATGGTACTACCGAATTTAAAGCTATGTACGTACATGTATTAGAAGATCGTTACACTCTAATTCAGTGTATACTCGGGCCACACTGCGGGAACGCATATGTTCTAATTATGATAATAAATATTAGTACTTATACTTTTTATATCTTTTGATGTCTAAACCCAACCTAACTACTGCCAAACCCGAACAAGACATATGTTTTTGTTATTAAACAGTCTAATCCCGATTAACGTCACGTTAGCAAAAAAACTTGGCAAGAGACTCGCTTCTAACAAATTCATGACCAGAGATAATAAAGTCATTGTATTACAATAACATTCTAAAGCTGAGTTCAGTGACGGATTAAGACTTCATGATGCCCTAAGCAATCCAAGCCTTCGGGCCCCCAGAGCTGTAGACGACGAAAAAAAAAGGTTAGCAAACACTGGGCTCGCTATGTTCAACAAGATAGAGCATTTGTCATTTCAAGCATAGCTACTGCCCCCCATTCACCTTGTGTTCTGGTACCCCTTCTGGTGTTTTCTGGTGCCCTCCAGACGTGGTGCCCTAGGCAATTGCTTAATTTGATTAAGGGTTAATCCGGGACTGGTTTGAACGCGCTAATCTCGGTAATTAATGGTCCTATTTGAACAATTCTTTCATAGCTAAATAGCCCATTTATCGAAGAAGGCTATAAACTAATATCATCACGATACGACCAATAAAAGCGGAGTTACCTCGGGTTAAACCGCGGGACACAGCTAGTCTTTCATGTAATGCGAACTATAGCGTATTTCAAATGACATATAACAGTACACGTTTCTCAGTAAGAAACATTCTTGCAATGGTAACAACAGTTTGTTTACCCACATATGACACTTCTTGTAGTGTTCTTGATTACAAATACTGTCCCACTCCACTCCATTCATTATATTTTATGGACATTGTAATACATTGGTAACGAATGTGTAGTTCTTGCAGTTAGCGGCAAAATATGTTGCGATTTGTCATTGAAGATTACCTATAATTATACGGACTTTTTTGCCTCCAATGCGAAAAGGGGATAAGCGTTATTTTTTGTGTCTAGCATTGGACAAGCGGCTGATTACTGCTATCCCCCCTCAGTGTGAGTAAGTAGGAATATCATCAGTCATCTCCGAATTCGTCGAGTGAGGACTTCGCCTGAACGAATTCGATTTCGCTTCAGCTCTACTTTTTTGTTTGAAAAATGTCATGATCGAGTGTTCTTAGCTATAGTTCTGAGCGTTTTTGTTTGTTTTCATTTATAACTGTACCAAAATACTTCGAATTATTATAGAACTAGCGGCGCCCCGCGGTTTCATCCGCGTAGTTCCCGTTCCCGTAGGAATATGGGGATAAAATTAAATTACTAAAAACCTTCCCACTGCATCACTCTATTAAAACAAACCGCATCAAAATCCGTTGCGTAGTTTTAAAGATCTAAGCATACATAGGGACATAGGGACAGAGAAAGCGACTTTGTTTTATACTAGGTATGTAGTGATATTTTCGAACCTCGAGATGGGGATAAATGACAATTATCGACGAGTTTCAAATACTTAATTTGGCTTTTATTGGGAGTCGAACTACACCAATTACAACTTAATTGGAAGCGCGCGTTTTGAACAAAACCCAAAGACAAAAGGACTGCAAGTCCCTACAGAAGACTTTCAATAAAAAAATGTTGTTTATAAGACAATCTGATGTTAGAGAAAGTTCATTTGCTGTGTATCTATTTACTGTCCAAATAAATCTTCAATTAGCAACATTAGCCAAAACTATCTAAAGAAAGAAGTCGAGAAAACTTCCTTCTTTGTTTATCACTTATCACTTTATCCACGTGCGACGAATAGACACTCGGCCATGACATCTGAGGCCATTCACCTTACCCAATGATCTTTAGCACCGACCTAGAAACAACCGCTCTTATCCCAAAGACAGAGGGTACGTTTTAGCGTGCACAGAAACGCCGGTTTTGCATGGCGCCTTGGAAACGTCTACGCTTATGGTGCATAGCATAGAAGACAAAAGTAGTTCTGTTGACCTCAATACATGAGGAAAAGAAACATTTTACATTACAATAGGGGAACAATATAATGGGCTCATGTATGGAAAAGTGATGATATATTTCCGTAGGAGGTTTTAGCTATTTAGGAGACTTCGTAACCTTCGCTTTTTAACCTGCAATGTCCCGATTCTGAGTAAAGTTTAACTCATTTAATCACTTGCTTACTCAAAATCTGACTGCATAATTGCATATAGAACAAAGCTTTAATTTCTCATTGATTTAATAAGTGATTACTAATTATAATGACAGGGAGGGATTGAGAGTCATCCATGTTTAATGCATGTTGACATTCATACGTCACTCCAGCCATATTGAAAAAAAGAAAGCATACACGCATCACTCGTCCCAGGAATCAAACCCGATACTTTCGGCCATTTTGAAAAAAAAATGCTCCACTCGACCCAAGAATTCAACCCTGCACAGCAGACAAAACAATAACCACAATATTAACCAATATCGATTACAGAACCACATACAGGAATACACAGGAACTTCCAAAATGCACGAAACCAAACAAATCCCAGTCACGTAATGGAATACCCGTAAACCACGAAACGATCGTTAAGATTTAAGTAGGTAATAGACTAGTAAGACAAAAGAGTCATTATGTTGTCATTTCATAGCTAAAAATAACTTTAAACATCCCTCTCACAGTTCAAAGAGATACTCCGTTTGAACTTGATCAATCAAAAGGAATTTATGATGTTATATCAACAATAATAAATATCTACTATCATAATAAAGATTTGTATTTTTGTTTCAAAGTCAAAAGCTACCGGAATTATTTCAAAATTAGACAGTGGGATGCTATGTTTTACCTTTGGTATGTAAACGCGGGTAAAACCACGGCATACAGCTAATATTTCTTGAAAATGTATGTAACAATTTTGATATCTTCCTCTTATTGAATTTAATCAAAGACAAATTCTGCACTATTATTTTATGAAGACTTTCAAATTTGAAGATTGGGTCAAAAAAAATCTTAGATCACCACGAGGATAAAGGAAAGGAAAAACAGTGGATATTTTAGGCCCACTGTTTAAAAACCGCTTTAAACATTGTCTAGTTAAAAGAAAATCATGTTACAGTGTTATTAGTAATTACATAATAGCTTCACAACTTCATTAACACATTACACGATCGCCCTACGTTTAACTAATCGTGAACTAACAACAAATAACGGTATTGTAGACAAGTACCAACATACTTCAATTCAAACTAGCCACCGCAGGTAGACGAACGCGCGTCGATGACGCGGCGTGAACGGCGCGGCGCGAAACGCACCTATATTAGAGCAAGAGAGAAGAAACGGTGCGTCTTGCGACGGGCGTTCCAACGCTCAATAATAGTAGGGTTGTCACTTGTAATATTAAATAATAAAAATATCAAAAGATACTTATATTTGTGTGTATGCTTATGTGAATTGGTTTGAGTGTGCATTATTAATGTATACTATTGTAGTAATGATTTTATCTTGAACCTGGTATGTATGAAGTAATACTAATGTATCAATGTGATATCATAATGTTTATCTTGGTCTGGGTCTGTAGGGAGTTCTGCGGCCTTTTTGTGAATAATCTAATAAGAAGTCAGTTACTGACTAACTTACTATTATAAGAATAGATTAGAATATTAAATTGAATTAGCAACCTGTGGTGAATAACTATGCAATTGTCATTAGGTATAAACAAGGTACGGAGGAGATAAGTAAGTAATTACAATAAAAAAAATAAAACATTTAAATATTTTTTTAAAACATAATATTTACAACAAGAAATATAAAACGATGAATTTAATTAAATCAAATAATAAACAAATTATTTAAATTATCTACATGAGAACCCTAGCGCGAAGTGACGAAACCGGGCGGCCATTTTGCTGGCGAACCGTCGCGTTCTCCCCGCTCAGTGCGCAGCGCACCTAGCGCCCAGTCGCGCGGCAACCGCCCGTTGTTTGTGTCAAAATAAACGTCAATATATCAAAATCATTTTACATTTGACTCTCATGACTTTGTTTGCTGATGGGCTAAGCACATTTTCAGTAATGATGCAATTCGAATACGATCCTGAACTGCTAATAGCAGAAGTAAAGAAACGCCCAGCGTTGTGGCATGTAGTGCATCCCGATTACCGCGCCAAACACGTCAAGTCGAAGCTGTGGAACGAAATAGTGAGGGAACTCATGAGCGTCGACGCAAACACCAAAGAAGTTACACGGGCAGAAATGCGGGAACTTGGTAAGCTATTTTTATGTTAAAACACATTCGAGATAACACAATCGTGTTAAAATTGAAACATTGTTTACAAATTTTACTTTCTAGCGGTAGTTTCTCTATAAACAACATAGATGGCGCCAGTATTACGTACGATAATGACAGTTTATGTTTGATATCAAAAAAGTTTTTATATGTCATCGTACCGAGTTAATATTTGAACGAGTTTTTAATCACTTTTTTATTTTGTTTACATTTTTAACCGGCTTCAAAAAGGAGAAGTTTTTATGTTCAGCTATTAATATTTATTATTTTTTACAGAACTCCAACTGCAAAAGAAATGGAAAAGCCTGCGGGACTGCTACCAGAAATACCTGGCGAATCCGAACAGAACGAAAAAGCCTTACGTGTTCAGTAAACATTTAGAATTCATTAATAAAGACAAGGAATCGGTTCCGAAACGTTCCCGCGGTCAGACTAGCGAATCGGATGAGGAGGTGCCTTACAGACGTAAATGGAAGAGGAGACACAGATTGAATTTGACGAAAGACGAGTCTGATGGTGGCGTGGAAGAACTAGACGATTACCAGGAGGACATAACTATAAAGCCGGAGCCAGACCTCGGAATACAAGCGGAACAATTCGTGTTCGCCAGCGTAGACAATCAATCGCAAGCTAGAAGCGGCGATTTCGACGATACAGATAGGATGTTCCTAATATCATTACTGCCTCATTTGAAGGCAATACCTGAAGAATTTAGATTGAATGTTAAAGTAGAATTAATGAACGTGCTCAGAACAGCTTACGAAGATACATCGCGACTCAAAAGTAGGACCAATGAGTCTCGTTGACCCTTTAACTTACCTGTTAATATGACTGTTACAATATTTTAGTTGTGAAGTGAGTTTTTAGTTTAACAAACATTGTTGTAATTTTAAGTTCTTAGGAATAAAGACATTACCTATGATGAATATTTGTAGTTGTTTACAGTGATTTTTAATAGAATAATTTATAGGATAAAATATATTACATCATCTATACTAATATTATAAAGAAGTAATGTTTGTGTGTTTGTTAAATTGTAAGGGGTAATCTCGGGATCTACTGAACCGATTTCGAAAATTCTTTCACTCATGGAAAGCTAATTTATCAGTGCGTGACATAGACATACATATTTATCTCTGTATTCCAATGGGAATGTAGTAAGTAGTTCCCGTTCCCGTAGGAGTATGGGGATAAAATTATGCTAAAAACCTTCCCACTGAATCACTCTATCTATTAAAACCAACCGCATCAATCCGCTGCGTAGGTTTAAAGATCTAAGCATACATAGGGACAGAGAAAGCGACTTTGTTTTATACTATGTAGTGATGTGGGTACATCGAAATTGATTGATGAAATTGAGTTTAGAAGGAAGAAATTCAAAGACATACCTTAAATCTAAATATGTGAGGCTTTGTAGTGCACCAACCGCATCCGGCACGCTCTTGATGACATTTTGTGATAACAACAATTTTTCTAAGAAAACATACGATGTCAGTTCATCTGGCACTTCACTGAATCTGTTTTTGGATAAATCTGTAACAAAAAAATTACATTGTATTAATATTTTTTTGTAAATTACATCCTACTAATATTATAAGTGCGAAAGTTTGTATGTTTGTGAGTTGGATGTTTGTTATTCTTTCACGCAAAAACTACTGAACTTATTTCGACGAAATTCGCTACAGATGTTCCTTATAACTAGGAATAACACATAGGACTTGTTATCCCGAAATTACCACAGGATTTGGATTTACGCGGGTAAAACCGCGGGGTGCAGCTAGTTACTCTATAAGTACTTAGTACCTATACTTCTCCTAATACTAGCTGTACTCCGCGGTTTAACCCGCGTTAACTTCGCTTCTATTGAACGTAGCGTAATGTTCTATCCCATTTTCAATCCTTTGTTCTCTTAAGCAACATAAGTGTTCCTATGTCTCGCAATAATTGTTTCACGAGCTAATGTAAGAGAAATACATATAGATAGATATGTAAATGAAAATCAACAAGAGAAATGTAATATTATATTTGTACAACTGATTGAGTACAATAACGCGTTTAGAAACTCACAATTTCATCAAATTAGAATAACGTTGAATACATTTGTAGCCATTACGATAACTTTATATGTGGTAACTGATACCTTATGAATAAGATATTATTACATAATATAAAACCTTATATAGATACAATAATAAAACATAATCAACCATATTAGGATTTGGAACACCAACGCGTGTGTAGATACGAAATTTAACGACCAAAATTAATGTGCAGGCATAAAAATAAGCAGCATAAAATATTTAAGGGGAAGAGTAAGAATAGAAGTTATATTATACTCTTTATTTACTCTGAATAGCTAGATATACATATAGATATAATTTTAATTGAAACATTAAAATCTTACTTCTTTCGTTATTACCTTTTGGTAGTAATAGTATTTAAGTATATAATATAATGCCCCGCTCATTAATTCAACTTGATTCTCTCCATCCAAAGGTTGCCTGGAAGAGATCACTCAGTGATAAGGTCGCCCACTGTGGCACTTAGTCTTAGTTCATAATTTTTAATATTTTTATTTTTTAAGGTGTGTACAATAAAGTGTTCATAAATAAATAATAAATAACGAAAGAAAAGTTTATTTTTACATATTATTTTGCTTTGCTGACCTTTACCCAGCTAAATTCATTCATTCATCGTGTCCAAACTTCATTCGCTTCTCAGTTAAATAAACTTGGAAGGATCCATTCGTTCAGAATTTGGGCCGTTTTTGGGCAACAATTCAAAAACGCTCCCAAATATAAACAATTCTAAAAAGGAAGATTCACGTAACTGAGCTTTATTTAAACAATAGCCTTTTAGTTAACAAGAGTCTCCAGTAGACAAAGGAATAACATTGATTTTGTAATACTAAGTAAGTAGGTATTATGAAAGTTTACAAACTTGAGTCTGCATAGTTAAACCTGCCGGGCTAACATGACTTCCAAATCGCGATAGATATAGCGATTTATCAACATCCAACTGTCAAAATATGATATATATAGCCGCCACATTTAATTTTATAATATCGTAGTAGTCATGCTCGCGAAATAGATATTATTTCGTGGTGTCTATATATTTTATCACGCCCGGTCATGCTAGGGGGGGCTGATGCAGGAATTATTATTGTGAAAGTAAGACAGCCTGTATTAATCAAACAGCAGAGTCAGGACTGCGAAACAAAAGGTTGCAGATTTGATTCCTGTGTGAAATTAATATTTTTGCTACCCGTCAGTGTTTAGTGTTTATCTTAGCGTGAGTTTCTGATACCCTAGATAGATATATGTAATAAATTGTCCTATGAAAGATAATATGGTGATTGATTACATTATTTTATAGTAAGGTTTTCTTTTCACAGTACATAATAATAATATCATCAGTGAAAGATAGACGAATCTAACATGGGTATACTTATCCCTGTTTCTATTCGGCCACAATTGTATTAAAAGACATTAAATTTGAACGAAACTAACATCAACTCTTACATAACTGAAAGTTCAATTAATCTCAAAGGAAAACGACATTTCCATTAAGCCCTAATGACTTAAGTTCTAAATATGGACTTAATAAATTACATTAGCAAGCCAAATGTCCCCATAGAGTGGAGGCGCGCTATCCTTAATAAAATAGAACACGAAAATGCTGTAGAAAATTATTTTAAATTTAATTATGGTTGTGGGTGTCAAGTGTCAAAATACACACATCAAAAGTGTCTAGGGATCAACATATATTTTTGCAATAACTTTTCTCCTGATTGATATTAATTAAAATTTTCTTTAAGGATTCATCAAATAAAGTGTTTTCGTTTGTCACAGTAACGATAAACCAAGTCACCTTTGCATTAATAAAGAAATTTGCCATTTTCCTAATAAAGGGATTTTTGACATTTGAACCACTAACATTAAAGTTCGAAAAAAAGACTGAAATAACAGTTTTCTTTAAAATTTTATTGGGTAACTTAAACAATTAATAATCCGTGTTTCTACCGCGAACACTAACAACACAAGAACATCGGTTTGGCATACTCAAAATGAGTTCATCCAAATCACGCTGTGGAATGGCCGCCCATGTTCGTTGCAACAACAAAAAAAGGTCTTCTTGCGACTGGATACCCTCCATATTCGGCAGAGCTCTTCTCTGTAGCATATCCCATGCATGCTCAATCGGGTTCAAGTCTGGCGACTGAGCAGGCCAGGGCAGGACATTGATGTTAGCTGCGGCGAGAGTCTGTCTTACAACTCTTGCGGTGTGCGGTCGTGCATTATCATGCATTAACTGAAATAAGGGACCGATTTGCACTTGTAGAGGAACGATGACGTCTGATACAATCGTCTCAGCATAAATTTGAGCGTTGAGGTTGCCTCTGATCCAAATCAACTCAGTTCTTCCGCCGATCCAAATACCCGCCCATACCATGATGGTTCCACCACTATAAGGATGGACTTCCTGGCAGGATTTTAATCGCTGTTGGCGTCCAGGGGTTCTCCAGTGTCGTATACGTCTTGTATCCGGTCTCATACCAAAACGAGACTCATCAGAAAAGCACACGAAACGCCATTGTTCTTCTGCCCAATTTCTGTGTTCAAGAGCCCATTGATATCGAATCCTACGATTGTGCATTGCTATAGGTGGTACCCGTAGCGGTCTTCGGGAATGAAGGTTCACTTCATGCAAGCGGTTTCTGACTGTTTGGTCGCTAATTAAGTTCCCTGAAGAGTGATGAAGCCGCACGGCTAACATCATGGCGGTTATTGTTGGAGCTCTTCGAGTTAAGATTTGAATGTATCGGTCTTGTATCCGTGTGGTGCAGCGATACCGTCCTCCATGGCGCTCAGCCACGGTACCAGTGCTTCGGTAACGTGTCCAAAGTCGACTGATAACACTCTGACTTGTATTCAGAGCTAAAGCCACAGTACGTTGCCGGGAACCAGCTTCTATCATTCCCACGGCTCTGAGCATTTCTTCCCTGCTTAAATGACGTCGCCGCTCCATAATAACGTTGGTTTTAATCAGTAGTAGGGAAACAGTAGCACTAATAATGTCTTCAATGCGTTGTATGTTTTTATAGGGAAAATATTGACAGCTGATTTTCATCTTTTACTCGAATTTGATTCACAGTTCCTGATTCAAATTATGAAATGCACCAAAAAGGATCCATATAAATTTATAAAATCATAAATTTATTACAAAGCCACATCTCAATCTCAAGAAATCCGCATAAAAATGCTTGATCCCTAGACACTTTTGATGTGTGTACATCAACGATAGGGACTGTTATTATTTGTAACGTATCTCAATTGCAAAATATTAAAATCATATTTAATATGGTGGTATTTAAACACGAACCAAAATACAAAAGTAGTGTGTACAAAAGTTTGAATTGAACGGGAATCAAATGCGCAATTTTTGGCATATAGCAAGTAAGAGGAAAGTAATAACACTTTAGGTCAAAGAATAAGCAAAAGATGATGAAGATGATGGGTAACATTGACACAAGTCTAGTCCTGACCTGACTCTTCCAAAACTCCACGGAAATTAGTTTTTAATTGAATATTATATTCATCATTAATATCACGGATGAACATCAGTGGTCATGGCGCTTGCAACAGCGTCGAAATATCGGAAACTCGAAAAAAATAATATACATGGTAAATATCCCGTTAATTATAATAATTTGAGTGCTAATAACCATGATAACTATAAAAACTATATTGAATATTATATTTCTAAATGTTTGTAAAGGATCAACGTCCAATCCAGTGTTCTATTTATACACAACCTCAAGTTCGATAACATAAAACCAGCTTCCATGTAAATGCGGTATGACTTAACCGCTGATATTATATCCCTTACCGAGGATTACAGGTTACGTAATCTTCCATGATTAGTAGCTAGCCACCAACATGGATAACAAACATTATGTATTATCTTCAGTAAAGGAAATGAGTTCTATTAGATGCTAGATATCTGCATAATTAATCTTCAGTTATGGCTATAAGTTAGTTAATAAAGCTTTAGTGTTTTAGATAGAGAAAATATATGAAAAGAAAGAAAGAAGAAAGAAAGAAACATTTATTCAGACACCACAAAATGAGAAAAAAAGGAAACAAAATAATAGGTGTGCTGAAAATATATAAGGATACTTTGTGTCTTGGAATGCCCACGGGATCAATTGCAAAACCTACCTACAGTTCAATTAGGCACCTAATGGTTATTTTTGATCAAAATCTGATTTTCGATTCCTTAATTTTTCGCTATTCCTTATAACTTCAAAGGTCTACCAAGTCCACTTGAAAAAATAAAGACGGATTATTCTATATTTCGAACCATACCCATGTATGTACTTATACGGGTAATTTTAATAAATCAAAATGTTACAAGATATCATTAAACGAGTGGGCAGTTCAGAACAGCAGTATTAATTCTAAGTTGCTCAGTCTTGGTTGAACTGCCACACTAAACGGATGAAATGACATTTCTATTCACGTAGTTTCTTTATTTATTTAAGTAGTCAAGCTTTTTAAGTTTATATTCGGGATATTATGGCTTAGACGCGGGAAGTACACCAAGAATAGCATAAAAAGATCTATCAAAGCATTTTTGAGATAATCTCGGATGTGGAATGCATATTTTTTGTAGTTGATGTCACAATAAAACTGTATTCGATTAAAGATTAAACAAAGAAAGATAAGTCATGATTAGATTACGTGGATTACGAAGTTAATAAAGGAAATCTACATGACCGCACATGGAAATATGCAATGTTATTTCCTGTAGAATCTCATTACTAGTTTTTATCTGATGAGGTAAAGGTAAAAGAATTTAAATAATAAATAGACTAATAAAGAAGAATAGGTACATTTTGATTCAAGTGCTATGATCCTTGCAACTTATATTATATATATTTAACATAAAATTTCATATTCTGTCTTTCACATTGAAATGCCATGGATGGATGGAGATGGTTATAAACCTGATAGTGTCATTTTGCATTATTCCATTCCGAAATTTTAAAAGAATCTCTTAGGAAGCTTGGTATTTCAAGTTTTTAGAAGTTAAAACAAACCCGCAAATACAAAATTACGACCACCAATGATAGGAAACGTAATTCTTATCAATAATTAACCATGTAATTGGTATAATACCTTAAGATTGTTGTAAAATAGTAATTGACCAAAACCAATTCTGTGCTGAATGAACCACGCAAACATAAACTGGTTTTGGAACATGAATGGTTCGTGGGAAATGTCCACGTTGACCGTATTCTGTTGGTTTAAATTGTAACCATTCGTAAAATATGAGTCATTCAAAATTTGAGCAGGAAAAAAGTATTTAAATACATGAGATTACAGTAACATGCGAGGAAGCTATTGAAATGAAAGCTGATTTCTAAATAAGAACTCCAAAATCATTTTTTCGGTATCTGTGTTGAAGAGGTCGTCTTTAGTGCTAACGGTCTTGGATATCAAGAACGATTCCCGATCTGAAAAAACATTTGTCCAAAAGCAACACATTTGTGATGCCCATCTGCAGAGGGCACAAAATTGTTCTAAAAGCGCTGTGTAAAAAAACATTCATTATAATTTCAATGTCCAAAAAACATTTATAGGCAATATGTTTAATGAAAATATTGTTCCCAATGGATGTTAACGATAACAATATGCTAGAACTAGGTCAAACGGTTGAGTTTATGAAACTCTAACCATGCCAATAACCACGCTTGATTCAGTTACGTATTTCGCAAAGCATTACGTGAAATGACGGCAAACATAAATATTAGCATAAAATTGACGGTTGCCACAAAATTAGTTTCTTTTAAGCATGAAATAAGAGGAAATTATTAATAATTTACAAGTATTATTAAAACTGCTATTACGAAATGTAATAGCTACTCAATGTAAGAGATTTGCCGTATATCGTAATAATATAAAGAAGTAAAACCTGAAGTATTAATATGAAATTCCAATTATTAGCTGGACCGAATTTAAAGGATCCCCATTATTCCTGAATAATATTCAATGCCAATTCACTATTAATATCGAGACTATTTAAACCAGGACAAAACTACTTAATTATAATGTAACTAGCCATTACGGAAGTCATTAAAATATAAACTTTCATTAATTTCATCAATAATTCTTTTAGCTTAAGCTTCTATCAATTAAAATTATAGTCAAGTTACCAGACCACAGACATTACGTAGATACTTTTTAATAGTAATTACGGGTCTTCAAAGTCTAATTAAAAAAAGCAGCACGCCCAAACGACCTAAATTGGTGAGGTCTAATTGTGGAAAACTGTCCACTTACGAACATTAGTCGATAGTACATATTCTAAAAAACCTTCAAACCAGCTTTTCTTTTCCTTTCTTAAGCACAACACAAACCCATTCAACTGAACATCATCAAGGAACACAAGGTCTCAAGGCTTCCTTTACACAGCAACAAAAGGGCCTTGTAAGCATTAATGAGTGGAGTGTCAGACACCCAAGAACAATGAGGACGAGTCCAACTTGAGACTTGATGAAAGTTTTAAGAACTGTCGACTTCCATGCAAACCTCTGACGCCTTTGAACTTTCTTAAGTAAACATAATGGTTTGTGAATTTTATAAAGTGCACTTGACTTTCGCTGAGAAATATTAATTAATTTGACGTCGGTTCTTTGTTATACGGGTTTTATAATATGCGTATGTTTGTCTTTTATGTAATTAAAATATCTTCATGTGTAGTCTAGTGTCGGTTCCGTTCGATGTTTTTATAAGCATTATGAGTTTCCTCTAGGGATGTATTAACTAAAATATTTTTTGAATAGTCCCTGTTATCAATGACTTCCTTTTTTGAACCAGGTAAAAACTTTTGTAAAATGTATAGCTCATAGACCCAGCTAATTAGGTTATAGTACACACTACCTAGTAATCTAATGATAATATATTTTATTAATCACCAAGCAAACAGAAATAAAAATCTACTTTCAAAAACACTGACCAACATCTATATTTAAACGCCAAATAGGTTACACTTTACATTAAAGATGTACATCATTAATTACACTAATTAAATATTGCGTGTTAATAGTATGCTAATACTTAACCGCCATTCGGAGCTAAGATTATAATTATAAGCTTGTAGTATCCGGCAGACGCCATAAACACTGTAAGTCTTGAGAATCATGACTCATTGCATGCTGAGTAAACTCTGGGTGATCTTGGTACACATTTTGTTATTGTATCTTTAGTTTTAGTTATGTTAATAAAATAACAAATGTTGTTAAAAATAATTATAAAGTATAGCCAAAAAATCTACTACACACGCTTGGGTATCAAGTTATAAAAACTATAAACATGCTAAGGTTATCGCCAGACTTGCACCAGACCAAGCCTAGTCTATTGGACTGGTCAAATCAAATCTTAAGAGCCCCAAGTAAAGGCGAGTAGCCACAGAAGAGTCCCAATATCCACTTCCTGGCTCTATTATCATCGGCTCATAAATCCAAAATCACATATTTGTCTTTCGAACTCAATACGGGTACGTCTGTGTTGCAGTTTCACAGACGTATGAGCTGAGCTGATGATGATAATACAGTTTCGATACAATTTTAATGCAAAGTGAAGCAAATAACCCCGTATTCATAATTAATGGCTACAATGAGATATTTTTAACAGATAAAAGGTCACATTTTATTTTTACTTGATGAAGGAAAGACAGATATGGGTCGAAAGGGCATCGTGTAGGCGTATTCTTGTACAACGCTGTGAACTTTTGATTAGATTTACTACGTAATTTACAATTAAAAACAGAATAGGTAATAAGTATTAAAACTAAACATACGGATGACTCGTACAGACACATTGGCCTATATCAATTTTATCACAGACATAGAATAAACGTATTCACCAATAAGCTTAACAATTTACGAACAACCAACCTGAAAATTCATGAACGCGTAAAATATTCAATGGAATATAACCTACGTTATTTCAGCTTTGGACATTGGTGGGCGGGAGTTTATCTAGTAAACATTTATGTCCACATCAAGTATCACTCAAGATAAGCTCGAAAACCTTTTACCAGTAGAATTAAATCAGAATATGATATTATTTTTAGTAGAAAATAAATCAAACTCATTAGCAATTTCCATGGTCTGACCTAGTCAGGTGTAGTTTTGTGCGAAAACTTTAGTAAACAATAGTTTTAGAACGTATTTAATATGATAAATCAATGATAATAAAGTTAGTTTTAATAAGATGTCTTCTTTTCCATTGTACAAACATTCAAAGGTGATTTCTTAGCCTGATAAAGTAGCAAATAATGTGTGCCAAGGAACTGTCTGCGCACGTACTAACTTATCTATAACAATAAAGATGATAATCAAATTCATTTCTTTCCAAAGAAATGCAGACAATAAAGGTGAAGAAGGAAACAATTCCGCTCAGAAGTCTTAAAGATCTCATCGGTTATACGAACAGTAAGATCTTTTAAACAATGTAGAAGTTTCTCTAAATTCTCTATGTACGAAATATTGCAAGCCGCTATAATGGGTCATAGCATTTCCATTAGCGTCAGTTACAACCCTGTCGTTAATCTTTCATGTTCCTTTCCTTGTTTCACAACATGACCGGTCTCACAATTCACAACCGTGTAGGTGAGGCCAAAAGCGAAAACATCGCACAAATATAACTCCCGTTTTATATACTTTCACTGTTTTCGTGCTCACGGTCTGAAGTAACGTCAAAACATGTGCGAAATTAACAATCTACGTATATTCAAATAACAAGCGTGGTTGCAAATTTTGAAACAAGTTCCCAATCTTGTTTTTATAGTGGCGTCGTGTCCTCGAAAAATAACCGCCAACGTTGCCTTGCTAACGAGACCATTTTCCGTCCCGACATTTTCTAGGCGCCTTTTATGCTGAGACAACATACCTAATGATGAGTCGCTTGGTATTTTCATTGAGAACATGTCTCATTCATCCAGAGTCCTCATTTTTCAGTGGTTTGTAAACATTTTTGATAATATTTCAAATCACATGAGATCTCTGGTATAATGCCAACTTGTCGACGCGATGCGGACTGCGGGCCTTACAACCTTGACCGTAACGACCAATAAATCTTGAACCGACGACTGCAATGAATAGTTTTGGCTATCTAAAATCCAACGTGTTTCGCTTGCGGGCCATTTATATTATATCGGTCGTGCCGAGATAGTAGAAAGATAACAATATTCCAATAAATACTGACTAATCTGGGACACTTTTTTACTAGATTTCCTCATTGTTGCATTTATTTTTAAGAGGAATTCTGAAATTTCTTTTTACACTTTTCTACTTTCTAGGTAACGAAGCGAACAATACTGTTGGATCTTATAATGCTAGTTCGTATAATATGTTTATTTATGATGTTCAAACGAACCTTTGAGTATTCTCTGATTTATTCAATGACAAAGCATAAAAACAATTTAAAGCCAACAGTTCGTGAACATCGTGAACAGCAATCTCTGCTTCCCTTGGCCTTGGTGTTTGATTATTAAGATGGCTGTGTCCAACACGTACCTACATTATTCATTGACTCCAAAATTACATCACGCAATAAGTAAAGTCATCGACTGTAACGCACAGCCAAATAACGTACAAAATTACGCAAATGTATTCTATTGATACCTAAATGAATGTTTTAATTAACTTTATTTCTTGCTGGTACTTATCAGACAGCTACATTTTAAAGTATCATAAATTTGATGGATACAAAATGTTAATGTCGCAAATGTTAAACTGGTCGATCAATCAGTATCGACAGTGAAACAGTAAAACTAGTCCCGTGATTGAGTTACGTACATTATACGGACGGCTGACAGGCTCAAATGCCCTCGTTCGCCTTTACGACGCAGTTACTGGTGGCTGTATTGAATATCATCACTATCAATACCATACCAGTAGTTGACATTGCCACACTACTGAGCAATCGTAATATCAATGCGAGTTAATAATTCAATTTAGCTGCTTTTGCAACAAGGAGACCAATTTAAAGAATCTTCGTAGAACTCGAACACATGTGCGCGAATGTGTCATACTCAAGAAAATAATTGTATCGCAAGTCATATCGAGGTGTGGGTTCCGATAACGGTACAATAACGAATACGATTGTTTTATTTAACAGCTCCATTGCCGAACTCGACCTTAATGATACGCAATAAGAAATATAATTTGCCAATTACTATACTAGTAAAGAAATGTGGGACATAAGCGAGATAAAAATAAATATTTAATGTACATCATGTGCTAATTTAAGTGTTTAGATTATAACTATTTAGCGATGTTGTGATAATATTGTATGTTTGCTTAATATTTTAGCAGAACATAATGAATGGGTAAACTTGGGTGCTATATTATGTTTGTATGTATTGCATTGCAGGAAAAGTTTGGTAGCACGTGTCGACTGATCAATACACGAGTCGAGACAGCAAGTACGGCGACCGGCTGTCGGCATGGCGTGTCACCCCCAAACACAGCTGATCCCACCTAGCCCCCTCGGGCAGTTCGTTCACCCTCGTCCCGCGTTCCTTCGTAACTCACAACACACCCTTATACATTTTCGATCTGTGCAAACGAGGGACTTAAAACCCCACAAATGCTTTTCAAAGGAAATTTCAAATATCCTGTCAAACATATAATTCATATAAAATCTAGAGGGCTACGCCCGATTTTGTGTGTATTTGTTAAGTTAACGATAAATCAATAATCCATCTGTGAGATTTGTCTGGTCATTTTAAATAAAATACAAGAAATAATGTATAGAAGAGCAAACGATTCGACTAGAGATATAGGATATAAACCCGTTAATTCTTTAGAAGTACAAGATGGCTACTCAATTCAACAGCAACAACAGTATACAAAATATTTGCAAATACTAAAGGCTGAATTCGAAGAACGTTGGAACAAGAAACGTAAATTTAATTTGGAATTCTCTGAACTAGAGCGAATTAAAACGCTAGGCACCGGTGCTTTTGGTAGAGTTTACTTAACAAAACATACAAAAAGCATGAAATTCTTTGCGATGAAAGTGCTAGAGAAAGAGAAAATAATGAAATTGAAACAAGTGGAACATACCCTTTATGAAAAGCGAATTCTTGAAGCAATCAGGTTTCCTTTTATGGTAACAATGGATTTCAGTCACAAGGATAACAGTTATATTTACTTCGTCATGCCATTCGTACCAGGCGGGGAAATGTTCACTCACCTTCGTAGAATGGGTAAGTTTGAGGAGCCATTAGCAAAATTCTACGCTTGTCAAGTAGTTCTGGCCTTGGAATATCTGCATTTCTGTAACCTAGTTTACCGCGACCTTAAGCCGGAAAACATTTTAATAGATAAAACAGGCTATTTGAAAATGACTGACTTCGGTTTCTGTAAAGTTTTACAAGGAAGAACTTGGACTCTGTGCGGTACTCCAGAATATTTAGCCCCAGAATTAATATTAAGTAAAGGGTATGGCTTTTCTGTTGACTGGTGGTCGTTTGGTGTTCTGCTGTATGAGATGAACGCTGGATATCCTCCATTTTATGCGAATGAACCGATGAAAACTTATGAAAAGATCGTCGCTGGAAAATATAGATGTCCATCAAACTTCAACTCTGATCTCAGAGATTTAGTACGCAACACTTTACAAGTCGACATAAGTAAAAGGTTCGGTGTAATGAAAAACGGAGTATTGGATTTTAAAAACCACAAATGGTTTAAAGGACTCGAATGGGAAGCTGTCCTCAACTGTAGAGTACCAGCTCCATTCATTCCAAAGTATAAGAATCCAAGTGACACTAGTAACTTCGAGCGATACGATGAAGAAACTATTACCCCAGGTTCATATTGTCGATTTGAATTTGAATTTCGTGAATTCTAACATGTTCTTATATTATTTTATTAAATACATAGTGAGTACTGTTATATGTTAATTCATTAATAATTCGTTATAATAAACTACTTTGTCTATTAAGTCAATATTATTTCAACCGCAATCTCAAAAGAGGATATCTCTCATTAGGTTGATGGTTTTGTTTGTAGTGATTTCGAGTAAGTAATGGAGCACGTGCGTGGGGCTCCCCTCGCTATGCGCCCGCGCATTTCGAGGGAACGTTGTTGATGATAGCAGGCAGAGACACGCGACGTTTCCATTCTATTTATAGATACTGATGACATATGTTCAAGGGCTCTATTTATTAAGTATTTTTTTAATAAAATTGTCGAGATAAGATTTATTATGATTTCAAATGTAGAATGAATGTACTACCTAATTCCATTTGGTATAAACAAATATAGCAATCTACTCCCGACGTTTGTGACCCGAATTTGACTCAGTGCTCTGCCAAGATTAGCTTTAGCAAACTGTTGACTATCGTTTATTACATTCCTTGGTCTTGTTAACATAATGTTATTAATTAAAATATTTTTAAAAGATAACGATTCTCAAACGTATAATGACACCATTATTTTAATATTACGATTATTTATAATAACGTAACGTAATCTCACGAATGATAACATTTTTATTACTTGAACTGGTATAATATTAATTGGTCTCAAAACTATAAAATATGAACAGCTCTACTCATAACAAGCAAATATCATATCCCACAACACAGAATATTTATAATCACATTGCATAAGCACAGTTATTATCTTTAAGAGTCACTAAGTACTAATAACTTAAAGAGAAGTCCACACGAAGTTGCTGTTAAGGCAAATCAAAAAGCTTTGTTATCCAAGTAGGCGCCTGACCGACGTTGGTACAAGCCTTTTTACGGGTTGGAACACACATTTATGGGGGACATTGTCTCAGAACAATGGCCATTTCCCAGCGATGACGAACATAGTATCGGGGGCCGGAGTCAACCGCCGGAGAGCGAAGGAAGCGCATTTCCGTCTTTAGGCTTGCAAGGAATATGTCGCTCAGGAAATTACCTAGACTTGGACAAAGCTTTAGATGGTGGACTGCAGTATGACATTTGCATGATGAGTTTTGCATTAAAAAGTTGCGGCGGAAATAAATTTCTATCTAGAACTTAAAACAAGTTTTTTCGCTGAACAAGCAAATACCTATATACCTTTATTACAATTAGCAGTCATAAAACAGAAGATGACGGAATCGATCAAACATGAATATAAAACACAATTACATAAGAGGTAGGGCTTTGAAAGCCGAGGGCGGCACAACACAAGTTATCGAGCTATTGATAGTAGACTGGATAGAAAGCTTTGATACATTAGGGCTGTCAACGTGTACAACTTCTTAGATAAATCCGTGTTAAATTTTGTAAACATTACAGTAAAATGGGTCACAAGATTTATTGCTTGCATTACAAAATGAAAAGGTGGAAGAGGACGTTTACTTTATGATAGGGGAATCGTTCTATCCCTAACTTATAAATATCTATACTTAATATTAATTTTAAGAGTTTGTTTTGGTTGAACGTGCTAATCTCAGGGACTAATCGTAAACCTTATCTAGTGTTGGATAGTCCATTTATAGTTCACTATATGTATGTAAAACATCACGGTACAACAAATAGGGGTGGAGCTAACGCGAGTTAAACGAGGACACAACTTTAATATAACAGGATTTATATTTGATACTTAGTGATATAACAGCGAATCTTGAAGACGATCAATTTCTTGGTTCACAATCTTGCTAATGATGTACAAGACAACCCTAGAGGCATGTTAAGTATCCAACGGTACCCAAGTTAACGCCTGCTAAGCAAATGTGGGTCACTGACGCTGCAGAGGCCATAGCATTCGATGCGGTAAAATACAAAGGCCGAGATGAGGGTGTAGCAGAAATAGACCTCCAATGTACCTCATTAGAGGTTATTGATTAATAATAGGCAGGAAATGTCAGATAGATGGTGTCGGTCACGCAAAATTCTCTGTCTGTGAGGATATTTTATGACTCTTGTTCGACTCCAAAATGTTTCCAAGTAACTTCAAAATATTACCGTTTTTATTAAATAGGTATAATATAGAATTTGAAAGAAGACAATGTGTGTTTATCTTAAGCACTCTTAGTACACCATATTTGCAAATACATTTCTTATTCTAATCAGAATCAAAAAGTTCAAATCTAAAGATTCACAATATTCGTATTACTTAAACAATATCTACATAAATTATTCCAGTAGACTTAGCAGACAAAGCTTTCCAATCCAAGCGTTAAGTAATGAAAAAGCCTAGCCTAGCAAAATTATATCAATTAGCCTAAAACATTGCACAGACAACGTTTACAGACACGAAATTGGATAGATTGCCTATGTTACGGCAAACATTACTTAGTTAATTGTCATCGATGCTCTAATTGGGCACTTTTATTGCCGAAGTAATTCTAGCACTATTGATTTCAGTAGCTAATTATATTGGTTTGGTTAATTACTAAGTACGCAGTACGTTCCACTAGAGAAGCTTTTATATCGCACTAGCTGTGCCTCGTGGTTTGAGCCGCGTTGATACTAGCCTATCGTACAGCCTTTTTAAAAGAAGGAACTGAGATTTATTAAAATCAAAAACTAAAGGCACTTATTAGTTCCTAAGTAATATGCAATTAGCAGCTTTATACAAAGTACAAAGCTGATCCGTATTTAATGCAATTCTTCCACCAGAACGAGTAGATAAAGATAACTTCAGAGAATACAAGATGGCCGTGCAGTAAGCCCTTGTGTATTATAAATCGGGCGTTAAACTCTTGCACGTTTCGATCTCGATAGCCACTCAATCTGCGTCGACCAGTTAATTTAATTCTATAATGAATCAATGAGCAAGCTTCCCACGTTATTTTGCGAACCAACCAATGTATTGAATGTGCCTAGAAAGTGTTTTGACAGCGTAATAGAACATAAGTTTTCTGAAAAGATTTATTGCGCGAAAGTCGATCATTGTTTTGCTTTTGCGTGATGGCTAAGCAATCAATTACTAACGTCAAACTTTAACCAGGTGTAGTCAAAGAAAGTGGGTACACATTTTAGAGAAATTGTATACTGGGTAAGTAAATGTTAATACTGATATCTATAAAAATACTAGCTTATGATTGAAATGTAAGAAACGCTTTTTATTTTTAAATGTAATTGCGTGCCTGAAGAAATAAAATACCAAATTGTTATCTAATAATTTAACGAAACCAAGAGAGTAATTTATATTTTATGGCTTAAACGCAAAAACATGCATTAAATTAAATATGAGCGGACCCGTTCCGGGGTACATTTTAGACAGAATTCTAAACGAGATATCCGACCACGGTACAACTTTACCGAGCCTGGCACCTATGTAAATTCAGTACCCGGCCTAGAGGAAGTTTACCTACGCTTGCATACAAATTTATTTCAATAGCTACGACACAACCAGCTAAATGAAAAACTGCCTACCATTCAAACTACAACATTAAAAAACACCACCTCATAACACGGTCGTATTACCTAATCAGTATTCTTGGCAGTCACCAGACCAAACCAAGGGTACTGAATAAAAATGATGTAGTACGAAACATCGCCAAACATATGGAGACGACACTTGCGAATATTTAATTTGCACGCCCCGTAAACAAATTCGGTATGACCCCTGAGTTAATTTTACGTCAATCGTTTACTAATCAAGTTATGTTTAACGGAGCGTCGATGTGGAAAATTAAAGGGCTTTTATAAAACGCATCCCTATTAAAAGAATGGAGGTCAGAGCTCGAGTTAACATTACACAACGGTTTACAGTGAAAAGTGATAACGATGCAAACGATGCGCTCTTGTCTTGTTTACTTTTTTTTCGAACACCCACATCCGCCTACGGGAACCTGCTCTTCATTTACCTGCGTTATGGCTGTCACCGTTTCAAAACTGACAAAAAAGAATGTCTAAACTGTTTATTTGATGATCTCTATGACCGAGTTGGTTGATACGCCCACATTGGATGCAAGTTCTTGGGTTCGATCCGCAACAAGATCAAGTTTTTGTGAGAATACAAATGTTTGATTTGTTTATGATTGAGTGAGTGTGTGCGTAATTTCCGATACCTTAAAGAACAGGAATAAGTTGCTATAAAGGCGATAGAGTGATGGATTACGTTTTGAACATAAGGTTGTGGATATTTCGACTGACCGTTCCCAATTAGAAAACCTCTTTTACTGTGTGGGATGAGTGTGGAGCCTTTAGTACCTAATTAGACTTTAACTCTCAGGAAAATCTTCTACCAGCCAATACAATTCAATGTCAGTTACTTCGAAAATCACAGACAGACAAGTCCTTATAATGCAATTCATAATTATACCAACAAACACTACACAACGACTATGAACACTTGATATTAAAATAAACGGGTGTATTGTTTATAGCATATTTGCAGGCATTGGAGTGGAATAGTCGTTATCGTCCCCATGTATCCGGATTGACGGTCGGGCGAGCATGGTGTGCACCTGTCGCCATTTTGCCGGCAAAACTTGCACTATAAACTTTATAGTATTTATAACTACTATAGGTACACGTTTTGTTGCCATATATGAAATCATGTTGAGCGCGAATGGATAATTTTAACTATGTATCTATTTATAGGAATATATAATTGGAGAGATACCTAAATGGTACAATAAAATAGTTCTTAGTTTTGGAACATTTCATCAACATTTGATTGTTGTACTAAGATGAAACACACAAATCTAATATTCTACTTTTGATAAGATAAAAAAAATCTACATGAACACTTTCCAAATACGACACATTTGAGATGATAATAAATAGATTTATATGAAAGTTTTATTTTGAGTAGAAGTGTACGACCTGTAACACCCGTTATATGGAATGACCCTTGTCTTAAGTCTGCAGATACCTAGTTTATAAAATATGGAAGTGTGAAATTGGCTAATACTCATAGAAAGACAATCTGTCATCACTATCATCTTTGACAGGCTATAAATTATTACTGTGAGCACTAAATTAATTTATTTTTGTCTCAATAAAATCTTATTATTTCCTGATTGAAGCTACTACCCAATTGATAATTAATTTTAGGAGTTTTAGCAAGTTTGCCCTACTCTACTACTGTGTACAAATGTAAAAGAATAATAAAGGGATAAGGAATTGATATGGCTATAATATCCATACACTCTGCTTGCTCAATCAAAACAATAACTCGAAAATAACTAAATGATCAAGATGCATATTCATAAACATGATAATGAAGATGCTGCATTAATTTGAGTGAGCTATGTGCAGATTTTGTTGCCAAGTACCTACTTAGTACTTTGATATCTTTAGTATACCTATGTAGGTAGGCTGGTTACTAGCACTTACATCCTTTCAAATTTTCATGAATCAAGTTGAGGAATATTAATTAATAAATTAATCTTTTTCATGACGTTTGAAGGTAAAACCATAATTCCATATTTATCTAATTAGATTTTAATTAGATTTAGCTAAATATGAGTGATTTTTATTGCTTTCATGTCATAACAACACAACTAGTCATCATGAAATGGTATCTATGTATATACGTTGTCAGGGGTATGAAAAAGGATCATCATTATCAGCTCATATATGTCCCTACCAAGGGGCTCGAGCATGCCCTGAATTAGGGAGATTAGGATTTAGTCAAAGGATATGGGATACTTTTTATTCAGATATCCAGTAGTCAAGTTTAAATGAGAATATTACCAGTATTGAATAAACATTACTTCAAAATGTAATGGTTCTTAATCATAAAATCATCTATTTTTAAGCTAGGATGACTTCATTAAAGCTTATTTACTTATAGTTTAAAATTATATTGTTTTGTTTTTCTGATCAATATTAGTAACTTGTTTCAAAATAAAAATATGAACATAATACAATGTTCATTTATTGATACCAGTCTAATAAAAAACTAGTTTTAATGTTTACATAGTAAGCTCCTGTTTTAACGGTAACATTTTTTAAATAGGTTTCATATATCTGCTGTTCGTATATTGTAACTTTAATTTTACTTATATTTAAGAGATAATTAGTGCAATAAAATAAGTGATTTGAATGTTATAATGGGCTTAAATATATTACTTATATTTAAATGATGTCCTGCTCTGCACTTGGCATTACATAAAATAAACTTATTAGAAGCTTAACATTAACCTACATGTATTTGTATAATTAGTACTTACCTTATTACTATTACGCGAGGACCTTTACAAGGCCACTGATAGTGCCATATCGGTGGCCGAGTTCTGGTCCTCAAAAATATGAGTCGACACGCAAAGAAGAAGAAGAAGTACTTACCTTTATTAGTATTAGATAATCTATTTTTCGTATTACTGTACCCATGCGTGTACTAGCTTACCTTGGTAACAGCAAATATTATGGTAGGTACATTGAACAAAAACAATTACTCATCCCGCGAACGTTTATGTATTAACATAAAATGTTTTATGTTAGAAACTAAGTTTATTTTATTGCTCATAGACTTATTATAGTAAGTAAACCTATGTATATATCGTACAAACGCATTTTGGTTATTCCCTTCGATCGATTTGATGACAAACATCCAAGGTAGCCGAGACACCGCGAGCCGGCATTTTCATGCATTGAAAACTTCACATAAAACACTGCCAAGATAATAAACTAAACTTTAAAACGCAAGGATGATACTAAAATAAATTACTAAATGTAAAGCGCATAGAAATGCAGCAAGATTTATTTATAAAACTTACCAGCAACAACTGTATCGCTCAAATCGTATTTCACTGGTTTAGGAAACTCCCTCAACTTTCGTCCACTTAGTTTTAATTCACCACTTAAATAAGCATCCTCCAAAATTCTTTCCAACGATCTTGTAAGCTGACTGTGAATATTATTGTGCCCGTTCATATTTACACTCACATACGGCCCTAACACGGCCATATTCTTTTTCAACTGACGATTTTTTTCGTATTTTTGATTTGACTGTTGTCAATAATACCAACCGTATCAGGTTTTGTCACTAACAACTTCACTCGGTATATTCTTGTCTATGGGAATATCGAAAATTCTGCACAGAATTCCGTACATTGTTTATTTTTATACACGTTAAAAAGAAACTCATATTTTAATTAAATAAAGTTTATTATTTATCAAAAAGTTCCTAATGATAATTATGAGTAATTTCACTAATGATAATTATTTGAACCCCAATCAATCACGGAATTTCGATATCAAATGTGTTTTTCATAATAATCGAATCAAGTTTATTAAAGTGATAATTATATACGGTAATATGATTTATAACCGACGAAAAAAAACACAGGAGGTTACCAAGTCAATATATTTATAACAGGGTTAGTTTTATAAGTTAGTTTTTTTTTAATTGATCCCATGCCATGTAGGTACTTATGTAATTTTGAAGAAAAAGGTGCGTCTTATTGATTATTCACAACAATATATAAATAAAGCTTTTTACCATAAAAATGAAAAATCTGCATAATAAGTAAGTTTGTAAAGTTGTTTAGGTATATCAGTGACTTTTTTTAAGTCTTATACCACCTACGTTATTTCAAGACATAATTAAAAAGAGTTCTCAACTAAACTGGTACAATGCAATCCAAGGTACTTATAAAAATATTATGTAGTCCATTCAGCGCGACAAACACTGAATGGACTAATGGAGCTGAATAAGTGTGCTTAGTCCTATAGTTCTAATGAATGTCGTATCGAATTCATTTTGGCTGTGAGGTCGTTGTATTCAATATAATTCAATATATTGTTCATTATTCAAAGATAGAATTTACGCAATGAACCCTAATATACGACTTCAGACTAAATAGCTACCAACATACAGAAATTATTTTGAGATTTGCTAATCCATCAACGTCAAATTATCTGACATTAATTTGACTTTACTCATTATTCATTCAGTCTGTGGCATTATAGCTCTCAATGAATCTAACCTCAAAATTGCTAAACCTATTGATCTGTGATATTAAATTTTAAGTTACAAAAGATGACTTTTTCAAACATATTACGAGCTGTTAGTGTGATTAAAAATGCTGGTAAATCAAATCAATGGCGTTTAGAGGTATATACATACATTACCAAGTTATTCAATAATTTGAAAACCACTTATTAAATTACATTAAAGTCGGCATTTTACGTAATATTATTACTAGTATGTACCTAGATTTCAGTTTTATGGTGAATTACCATTAAACTAGTATCTTTTATAGTGTCTATTTGTCTATTAAAGTATAAGCTCCATATTATCATTAACATAAGGATAACATTTATCATAGTTAGGTACTTACATATGTAAAATTAATATAAGTACTTACTAAGGCTAATTACTTTACAGAGATATTCTTCATATGTCAAATATGCTGAACACAAGCCATTAGAAAAGATTAGAAACATTGGTATATCAGCTCACATAGATTCAGGCAAAACCACACTGACGGAGAGAATATTGTTTTACACTGGCAGGATAGATCAGATGCATGAGGTATGTTACAATTTCAAATAAAGCATTCTCTAACTAAGATTAATTTTCAACTTGTAGAAAAACAATTTTTTTTTACACTCGAGTGTAACTACAAAATTGTTTAATCATAAAAACCCTATGTACATTCTGTATATGGTAAAGCTTGTACTATATATAAATTCAATTTCACAAAGATCTTGTATTTTTTATAATATCTTAATTGTTGAAATATTTAGAATAATAGAGTCAATACTTCTAACATTCTAACATTATCTTTAATAGAAGTTCCAAGTATATTTAGAAATTAATCAAATAAAAAATCTAATAGAGAATTCATGCATTCGTTTTTTCCCCTTTATGCTTGAGAATCTGAATTTATAGATTATCAATTTGTTCTATAGTATTAGCAGATTCCAAGTTACAAATAAAAAAAACACTTTAAATTCACCAGGTAAAAGGCAAAGACAATGTCGGCGCAGTCATGGACTCCATGGAGCTTGAACGCCAAAGAGGTATCACTATCCAATCAGCGGCCACATACACAATCTGGAAAGAACACAATATCAACATCATTGACACTCCTGGACACGTTGACTTCACTGTCGAAGTAGAAAGAGCTTTGAGAGTCCTAGATGGCGCTGTGTTGGTACTTTGTGCAGTTGGAGGAGTACAGAGTCAAACGTTAACGGTTAATAGGCAGATGAAGAGATATAATGTACCTTGTTTAGCGTTTATTAATAAGCTGGATCGATTGGGAAGTAATCCTACCAGGTTTGTTATACATTATTTTCTGTTATAACATCTACTTGTTACAAAATAAATTCAATTGTTGTTGTCAAAAACATATATTAAAAACATTGTTGTTGTATGGTCAAAAACGAATAAGAAAGTTAATATAATTTATAGGATATTTACCAACTATTCTATTATATGTAATGCTTTCCCAATAATAGAAACTCAAGAGCCACTTTTGTTTGAAACTTATCCTGGAAAGATCACTATCAAATAACGATTATTTTATCCAATTTTATTTGAGTTTATTAATAATAAATATTGTTTTCAGAGTACTAAAACAAATGCGTTCCAAAATGAACCACAATGCCGCCTTTGTACATTTACCAATTGGTCTTGAGAAGGAATGCCAAGGGATTTTGGACCTTGTTGAAGAGCGAGCTGTATACTTTGACGGCGATTATGGCGAGAAAATAAGATATGATGAAGTACCAAAAGATAGAAGATCTGAAGTACAAGAGAAACGGCATGAGTTGATCGAACACTTGTCCAATGTGGATGAGCCTTTAGGTTTGTTATATTTTATTTTAATGAATGTCTTTACTAATTATTAATATTTAGTATTGACACTAAACTTAAAAATAGAAATACCTTACTATAATTCCCTATAAGTTATGTAAAGTTTAATAATAATTTGTATATATATTGTCAGTGCCACATTTCCATTAAAACAATGCAAAAATAAATCAATACATAAAAAATTCCAGGCGAAATATTCCTAGAAGAAAAGACCCCAACTTTATCAGACATAAAACAAGCAATCAGACGGACCACTATAAAAAGAACCTTTACACCTGTACTACTCGGCACTGCTCTTAAGAACAAGGGAGTTCAACCTTTACTGGACGCTGTACTCGAGTACTTGCCTCACCCAGGAGAAGTTGAAAACACAGCGTTATCAAATGAAAGTAAAGACAGTGAAGCACAAACTATTTTGTTGGATTCAGCAAGAAATGATTCAAAGCCGTTTGTGGGACTGGCTTTCAAGTTGGAAGTCAGTAAGTTTGGACAACTGACTTACTTGAGGTGTTACCAAGGAATGCTGAAGAAGGGTGATAATATATTTAATGCTAGGACTGGGAGGAAGGTGAGATTTATTTTCAATTTCTCTAAAACACATATTTTAAAACACATATAATTTGGTTCATATGCCTTTAACATTGCCAAACAGCAGCAATTTTCTGATTGAGAATGGTGGATGTTACCCTAACCACTGAGCGGGATTGGGCTTTAAACTGGATTTAAAGAGTATACGCCGAATTGAAGATAAGGTCGGTGTCATGTTGTGTATTCCACTGTAAGAGGCAGCTTACAACAGAGTCAGGTGGCGAGAGTTGCTTCTGTGTGACCACTCTTAAGAGTACCACTATTAAATTAAAATAAAAATCTAAATTCTTTATTTAAAACATTCTTAATTCTATATTATTCCCCAGGTAAAAGTATCCCGCCTAGTACGAATGCACTCAAACAACATGGAGGAAGTTAACGAAGTACTGGCCGGTGATATATTCGCGTTGTTCGGAGTAGATTGCGCGTCAGGTGACACTTTTGTGAACGACGGTAAACTGCAACTGTCATTGGAGTCTATACATGTGCCAGATCCCGTGGTCTCGATGGCTATCAAGCCGAAAAATAATAAGGATAGAGATAATTTCTCTAAAGCGGTTGCTAGGTGAGTTCTAGACGTTTTCTTTACATAGTTTAAAACAAAGTCGCTTCCGCTTTCATTACTCTTGGAAAAATCCAAGAGTGAGCGAGAGAGAGAGAGAGAGAGAGAGAGAGAGAGCGAAAGAGAGAAGCGACTACAACTACGCAACCGATTTCGCAGTTTTCAGCAAGAGATAGAATGATTCATGCGGAAGATTTATAACAAATTGACCTGGCTCCGGTAAAACAGTGACATATTTAAAAAAAAAGTTGCAGGACCACATCAATAGCTCGACCATCTTTCGATTATTTGTCGCACAAATATATCGTCTATCGACAACACCGTCCGATTGAGACCAACATATTATCACTGGCCAGTTATAAAAAAAAAACAACATCTTTACCCACAGATTCACCAAAGAAGATCCAACATTCCAATTCCGTTACGACAGCGATAACAAAGAGACAATTGTCTCTGGTATGGGCGAGTTACATTTGGAGATTTACGCGCAGAGAATGGAACGGGAATACAACTGTCCCGTTGAACTGGGCAAACCGAAGGTTGCTTTTAGGTATGGAATTTTGAAAATATTTTTAGGAGTTATACTATTTTCATAATCCTATCTAAAACATCATTTAAATGGACTTAGTATCATGCCAAAAGAAATTCAATATCATGTCGTACAGAGGGCGCTTTATTTAATTTTATGTGTCATATAGTCCATACTTAGGGCCCTTTTCCTGTCATGCGTTTTGTCTACCATGTGCGGATTTGTAACCACCATTTCATACATGTTTTTCCTATCACGCGTGTAGCACTCGAGCTGAATGCGGATTGGCTGCGGGCACGCAACCCGCGTCCGTGCTTTCCGCAAGCGGGCGGCGTTCTTCTGCCTAGTGTTGTATTTACTGTGACGCGGGTAGGCATGCGTTCGATATATCAAAACGTAACTTATATCGGATATGTGTTGGATTTCATATCGTATCGATATTTATATTTGTATAACCGATATCACTATATTCAATCCAGTCAAAAACCTACTGTCGTGCGAGGGCATAACTAACTGGTGCTAGATATCTAAGCAAAACTGCAAAACTCACAACCAAACGCAAACTTCACTACGAACGATATCAACCATATTCGCTCCCTCTCTGTCTAAGTACATCTACGTTTACTGGTATAAAAGAGACGAAGCGAATATGAGTTGATGACTTCCGTCAGTTACTATGGAGCTGGCTTACTCGATTTTTAGCGGGACGCTTACTTGTCAAAACAGAACTTACTTGCGATGAAATAAGGTTTAATTTGAGTTGTCGTAAGTATGTCATAATAATTACTTTTATTTCTTGCAATCTACTTGATTTTTGGCGGGACACTTTCTCGTCAAAATAAAACTTACTCGGGAAGAAATAAGGTTTAATTTGAGTTGTGGTAAGTTTGTATTATTAATTGATTTTATTTTGAATCTTTATTTGTTTTGTACTTATTTGGTGGGATAGTTTTGAATTGCACTTGACCTTGGAGACACGTGCTATTCTTTTCTTTGCGTTTTTTTATGTTTGTAAATTATTACAGTGTGTTTAGTGTTTAGATACTTTGTGTGTAAATATATTATAGTTTTGTTAGTTGATAGGTACCTATAGTGTAAAACTTTTTTCATTGTAAATAAAAAGTGTAAATTCTGTGTTAATAACATTTGATTTTTTATACCTACATAATGTTGCGTAAAACGAGTGAGATATGGAATCACTTTGATAAAAAAGACAATGCTGTTGGTATGGCTGTATGTAAATATTGTAATCAAAAATTTTCTTTTAAGTCTACCACGGGGAATCTGAATTCGCATTTGAAACGATCCCATGCTTCCATTTATTTAGCAAAACAAGCCATAGGGTCTGAGCCTAATAATAAATTAAGTTTAACCCCAAATAACTGTAACTTAGTGAGTTTGCGTTTGTTGTTAGTTTGCTATCTAAATATCATGATGACGACGTTTGGAAACTGGACTACCTGATATCGATATCTGAAAACCGTTTTTGATATCGATATGAAAACTGTATATCGGTTACATAACCGTTCTATGAAAAAAACGAAAACGCCCATGTCTAGACGCGGGTAGCACGCATGGATTATTACTTTGTTAATACCCTATTTACCCTATGCTCCTGCCACTGCTACACGCGCTGCCGGAAATATTTCCCAAAATACTTCCGCGACAGTACGCTATTTACACTATGCCGCAATGAGCAGAGAAAGTGGGCGAGAACATAGTGTAAAGGGGTCACTCGCGCTGCTACTCGTTATGCCGCTGCCGTCACTGTCACTTGGTACGTGAGGACTGAGTGAAATAGCGTAATGTTCTCTCTCGCTCGCCCTCCTCTGACTTCCGCCCGAAAAACCGACACTCGCGGGAGCAGCGGCATGACGAGCAGCAGCGCGAGTGACCCCTTTACACTATGCCGCTGCCTACTTCCCTCCTCACTTCCCTGCCGCTAGCGGCATAGTGTAAATAGGGTATAACGTTCATGTGCACGAGTTTACTCACTGGTGACACGCACGACACTACTGCAGCAAACGAATCCGCATGCTGACCGTACGCGGGTGACAAAACGTATGACAGAAAGGTCCCTTAGTGGAATTCCCTGTAGCCAAATTTGATAAGAGGCTAGATTATTACAATATTCAATAAGTATCTAATTATCTCTGGAACTACTAAATCCTACAGCTGAAGTCATTTTTTTGATTGATTCCTTCCACAAAGTACATCTAAAAATCTTGATTTTTCCTTACAGAGAAACCCTAATGTCGCCGTGTTCATTCGACTACCTTCACAAGAAGCAGTCGGGAGGCGCGGGACAGTTCGCCAGAGTCTCCGGCATCATGGAACCGTTACCCGCCACACAGAATACTAGTAAGGAGCTTATTATTCTCGTAGACAGTATTGTCATTTTTGTCTTATATATTTAGGGAATTAGTCTAGATAATGCCAGCAGATTATATGATAAATTTTGACACTGTATTAGCAAATATCAAAATATAACCTAGATAGATATCTTTGTTGTCCAAAATTAACCGCATTAAAGTTGAAGAATAACTACGTCATCATTGTGTATAAGATATACTCAACTATGACGTCATGCACCACTTCGACTCAGTGTATCTCCTAATTTTTTGATTCCGAAAGAAAAAATACCTGTCCAATAGTTTTTTAAAAATCTACCTAACAGACAAAGAAAATCAGATTGATCATCATTTCTATTATCAACCCGCAGTGCTAGAATTCATCGACGAGACAGTGGGCACGAACGTGCCGAAGCAGTTCGTGGCGGGCGTGGAGCGCGGGTTCCTGGACGTGTGCCAGCGCGGGCAGCTCGCGGGCCACAAGGTGTCGGGCGTGCGCTTCCGCCTGCAAGATGGCGCACACCACATCGTGGACTCCAGTGAGCTGGCCTTCTTCTTGGCTGCCACCGGGGCTGTTAAAGAAGGTATGTATGGGTGTGAATGGTTATGGAACATTTGCTATCCCTACTATCCCTACTTATATTATAAATGCGAAAGTAACTCTGTCTGTCTGTTACGTTTTCACGGCTAAACTACTGAACCGATTGACTTGAAATTTTGTACAGGGGTAGCTTAGGATCCGGGAAAGAACATAGGCTATGTTGTATCCCGAAATTCCCATGGGATTGCGAACTATGCCGGTGAAACCGCGGGGCACAGCTAGTGTAACTATAATCACGGTAATTTGATTATATGACCGACCGTGCTATAACTCGGCCAAAATATCTGTGAATCTCGCTATAATGTGATACCCCTCCTGCTTCGTTACTTGAATCCCCGAGCGAACCCTATTGCGTCAATATGTAGAACATATTTGTTGGTGTTTCGAATAATCGGTTTTATTCTCGCGGTTCAACTATGTTTATAAAGAACATGTGTTTATGCCACATCCATAGCTGGGTTGTATAGTTATTTTATCGAAAGTTAGCACTTTGGATTTGTTACACTAATTGTGTAGCGAATGGCACGCATAGAGACATCGTACTTCATACTCATCATAGGGGTCATATATATTTAAAAATCATATTGATAATGTAGTAACAAAGGCGGCGAAGATGCTGGGTTTTATAAAGAGAAATACTAAAGAGTTTAGAAATCCACAAACCAGGTTTGTCCTCTTCAATAGTTTAGTGCATAGTCACCTGGAATATGGTTCTGTAATCTGGAGTCCTTTTTACACCGTTCATTCGCAACGTGTCGAATAAATAAATAAATCATAAGTCTGTGCGTCTTTCTCGCGCGGTCATGCTTATGAGTATTAACGAGACAAGATACTTGAGGCTTTCTTTAAACCAATTTAAATCTGTATTTTTATCCCCAACAGTATTCGAAGACGGTGCATGGCAGATCCTTGAACCAATAATGTTCGTAGAAGTAGTCCTACCAGACGAGTACCACGGTACGGTCATAGGCCAGCTCAACAAGAGAGCCGGTATCATCACGGGCACGGAGGGCGCAGAAGGATGGACCACGTTATACGCTGAAGTACCACTCAATAATATGTTTGGTTACGCCGGAGAACTTAGGTAAGTGATAATTACATCATATCGTGTGATAATTACGTCATAATTACACTCAATTTAAATTTTTTATGTATTTTTTTATAAAAAAAATATTTACAATATTTACAAAAATAGTAAGTATCTAAAATAGGGTAAACCTGTGTAGACTTGATGTGTGATATCTGTCCGGATATATTTATTACTAGCAGCGCCCCGCGGTTTCGCCCGCGTAGTTCCCGTTCCCGTGGGAATTTTGGGATAAAAAGTACCCTATGTTCTTCCCCGGACCATAAGCTACCCCTGTACCAAATTTCAAGTCAATCGGTTCAGTAGTTTAGCCGTGAAAAGGTAACAGACAGACAGAGAATTACTTTCGCATTCCTCAGAACAGGCGCTATATTAGACTAAGGATCGGTAGGCTAGAGACATAATACATCATTTAGCCCACAATTGCGACCCTTGTTCAAAAACTATGAATACTAAAGAAGAAAGACACATCGGTAATGCAGAACGTCCTTTCAAACTACCCCTGAAAGCTGTGTAAAACGTTTGCGTGTTTTAATTTAATGCTTAACACCGCCATCTAGCGGGTGGCAGCGAACTAAATCATAATGTACTTATCTTCACTCGTCGCGCCATAATTCGAATTTGTTAGTTTTGTAGTTATACTCGTTAGTAGAAACGAACATGGTAAAAATCAATTTATGTAACAAGCATAATTTAAATAAATAAATAAAAATCCGATTATTACTTAAAAGACTTAATGCTACATAGAAAAAAACAACAAATAATAAGAAAAACATATAGTATGCTTTATAATTTTCTCAAATAATTTTCAAATTTAAATTGTATTTAGATTTAACGAAAGCATAATATGGATATGCCTCTCGGTAACCGTACACAGAACTCTGAAATATCAATGTCCCTTAAAATTCCTGACGTATGCTAAAATGTTAATCTATGTATTGATATTATTACCACCACAGGCTTACTAGTAAACTTTATATCTAAATATAGGTATCTTAAAAAATACATTCAAAATTTTCCCTCAGCTATCAAAATACCTAACTGTGAAACATTATAAAAATAATTTAATATAAATATGTACGTCTTTAAATAATAAGTAAATATCCGGACACATCACACATCGCTATCTTGTTCCAAACTATACAGGGCCAAATAGAACGATCAGTGGGGGAAGTCTGAAACTATAAGAAATACAAAGATCTGTTCTTAGGAACCATGTCATCGATTTTAGTAAAAATAAAATCTGCATTCAAAGATTTAGAAAAAAAACTATTGCTCACTCCGGGAATCGAACCCGGAAATTTTGAAACATTTTATGTTCGTTATTTTGAACTAGAAATCAGAAAATATAAGCATTTCTTGTAAAGTTGTTTAGAAAAATCATACTTATATTTTAATAGCAATTTTCCTTTACAGGTCAGTGACTCAAGGTAAGGGCGAATTTAGCATGGAATACAGCAGATACTCCCCATGTCTACCCGACGTACAGCAACAGTTAATAAGGAAATACCAGGAAGAAATGGGCATATTACCCGATCAGAAGAAAAAGAAGAATTAACGGGTTAGATTAAATTATTATTTTTAATTTTATTTATGTTATGTATTTTTTAAGGTAGGTTAATTAAATATTGTAATCAATTGGACTTGAGTTTTTGTTTTTGGTTCACTTGATTGTGGGTCACTACCCTCCATAGATATTTGATAGTCTGAAGTGTCATGATTAGGAGGAGTAGAATAAAGGATTGGATTCTGGATTTTATCTGGGTTTTTAATAATAACTAGCGTCTGCCTCGCAGTTTTTAGATCGCTTGATTGCAGCATTTTATTATATCACTACATAGTATAAAACAAAGTCGCTTTCTCTGTCCCTATGTCCCTATGTATGCTTAGATCTTTAAAACTACGCAACGGATTTTGATGCGGTTTGTTTTAATAGATAGAGTGATTCAGTGGGAAGGTTTTAGCATAATTTTATCCACATATTCCTACGGGAACTGGAACTACACGGGTGAAACCGCGGAGTTCCCGCGGAGGCGCCGCTAGTTAAGGTATAAATATTATATTATGAGCTACTTCTTTTGTTAAAGTTTTTCTTTGACAAGTGACTGAGGTTCTAAGTTTGGTAAATTAATATGAATTTGATTATAGTATTTTGAAATAAAAATAAAAACAATACTTATTTACAAAATCCCATTTATTTAATAATTAACACTAACATAAATTATTAACAAATTATTTTTAATATCAAAATAAATACATTTATCAGTGATTTCACATGTAGTTTAGGATTGACACTTGTGTAGGTTTTATTATCATAATTTATGACAAATAAATAATAATTATTATATGAGTAAAAACGTTCTAAATGACAGATCTATAATGCCACAAACTTATTTAACCCAGTGGCAGCGTCGCTGTAATCGCATTTTTGGTTGTCAATTCAATTCAATATCTTTATTATGGCTTCTGCTGGCTGTCGTCGCAATTTCGCTAGTGTCAATTATTTTGATTGTTGAACAACAAACAGATGCTAGATTGGTTGTCAGTGTATAAAAAATTAAAATGTCATTTTAAAGAGATTGACAGTATTAGTACCAATTTTTCCCGCCGGATCAGATAAGTTTTTGACACTTACTATAGGTATTTCATTTTTATTATAAAACTCAGAATTTACCACAAGTACAGTAAAATTGCTTTACTTGCGAGTATTGACACTTTAATTTGGTTTATAGACAGAGACGGCGATATACAGAAAATAAATATTATATAGCACTATCTCTCTCACTCACATTACTTATTGGTACGGATATCTCTACTTACTACTATAATTAGGGACTTAATTACAAATCTACTGGTGTTTTACTATTGGCACTTTGTTTGTAAAGTATGATCAAAATTGTTAAAGTCAACAAAGGTTTTGACCGCTTTTAATAAAGTTAAAGAAATGTGCCGGCCTAAAATCAAACTACAAAGCAAAGAATTCTCACTGATGTATAGTGGGGAGGAATAGGAGTAATCACCACGCATGTCTAAAACGTGTTAGTGATGTTAAACTAGAGCCATGTTGGAAAATAACAATAATTATTCTAGGAAATACAACATGACAGACAGGAGTTCTTGCGACTATACTGTCATTGTTTATAAAGGCGATATACAGTATGTTTTATAAATAGAGAGAGAAGTAAAAAATATGAGGAATACAGTATGTTTTTTTTTAAGACAGTGCAAGATTATACATTCTATTATAAATACGACCTGTACTGATAGGTAATACAACAATTCTAATCCTATTTTTTATTTAAAAATCCAATACAAATTTTTACACTAATTTTGTGCCGATTCAGTTACCACATTTCATTGACAAAATTCATTTATTACGTTCACACAATAAGCGGTGAAATGTCTAAAAATATAAACTATTTAGATTAGAAAATATTCACCACATTTGTTGCAAACTAAACTTACTATAATCTTAATATCCTTACGATGTTTTTATCCACGTCTGATTTAAATGCATGTTCTAGAGTCAAACTAAAGTTGATGGTTTCTCTCTCACAATCCCGACTTTCAGATGGAATTTCAACCTCATACACAAGCCTTAAATGTATCTTAAAGAGCAGGATAGCTTGCGATTTGTGCAACAATCCTGCTCTTAACAAGATGAAGGCTATGAGGAATTAGGCTATCTTGATCCAAAGTGGAGCATGTCTAGCCTACAACAAATCATGATAGTAGTGATCAATATGTAGTATTTTTAAGCTATTGCATAGCTTCTATCGAGGGCCTTGAGCGCGGCGACCGAATCCAGAAATTCCGTAACGAAAAAAAACCTCACGTTTTTATTATTTTTTTATCGAAAACTTTTTTTTGACAATTTTCCAAAAAGTTTTTATAGTAATGTTAGGATTACAAAACAAAAATAAAAAAAACAATTAGTTGATAAAATTGCTATGCAATAGCTTTCCCGCGGCAGTCCCCGAGTGCCACACGTTTTTTTTTCTTACTTTCAAATGTCATAGGATATCAAGAAAATTAAATTAGTTTAGTTAGCAACAACTAGACAGTGGTAATTGATATAAACGGTACAATAGTAAAATCTAGATCTAACATAAATACCTAACTTATTAATTAGACCGAAGTTTCAGCAGACGTACTATTTTTCCTAGAATCACACTTTTTGACACCACTCCACGATCCCTTTCTTCTTACGATGTCACTCTGTGAACATTCAGAGGACAATATTTTTACGTAAGTTTTGTGCCATAAACTTATCTGACCTGGTGGCAGAGTTGTAATCGAATTTAGATTTGACGTTTAGCATTTTACGAATAATAGTGCCACAAAAATATCTAACTTATATTTTAAATATTAGTTTACTGAAACTGTATTTAAAACAACATTCTAGACAAAGTGACAGTATCACTTGGAAGATAATTTTGTGGCACTATAAAACGAATTACAACAAAATGACAATGTTAGTTCCAATTTTGGCCACCGGCTCAGATAAGTCTGTGGCACTGTATTTAAAAATGATTATGTCGAAAAAAGAACATGCTGTGTGGAACATGCTTATCGTGAATGGTGGAATATCTACATAAGTATCTAAATATTATGTAAATTACCTAAAACTATTTTGTGGAAAGTGTGTTCCTGTTCGCAGTAAAAGTATATTTTTTACTTAGATATAATGAATTATAGCTTAATAACTTGAAACTAAGATTTAGGTTCTATAAGGTAACCTACCATAATAAATGTAGCCTAAATAAAATCAATAAAATACATTAACCTACTTTTCGTTAACATCGAACACCAACAGGCATAACACCATAACTCAAAAATACACAAAAATGTATTTGAATGAATACATGAAAAAATATTTACATTTAGGTAAGTACTTAAATAAAATATGTACTAAAGGTGCTATAAAAGAGAAAGTGAAACATCAAAAAAGTGTTTTACAGTCTAAAATATAAAAAGAAATCTACTTATTATTAAACGAAACGTACGTCATTATATATAAATATATAATACAACGTGATGTTAGTACGTACTTATTTAAGTCGATTCCCTCGACTAGTTTCAGCCACGTCCGGTGGCCATCATCAGGAGGATGAGTGCGATACGCCCGCGCCGACGGTGCAGAGCGAGACGCCGTGTCGGTACGTACTAACATCCCGTTGTATTTTATACTTAGAAATCTACTTATTGCTAAATATATGATCCACAGTAAAGGTAATGAAGTTGTAAGGATGCATGCACATGCATGCGTCCATGCCTCTTGTGTGTATGGTACATAATGTATCTTGTGTATATCCATGCTTTAGAACTTAGTATCTTCGCAGACCTTCGAAGACGGATCGTCTTCCTCGACCTCATCCATAGTCGACAGTCTCCTCTCTATTTCAGTTTGTGCGTTTTTTGATATTATTTTCTTGTGTTTGTTGCTGAAACAGAAATATTGCTTACTTAAGTGTAATTAAGTCGTGTGGACTATTGATGATGATGAATTTTGGTATAATTTACGATATTTAAAAAACAAGAAAAATATAAGTACTTTATCTCATTCATCCCTATTTTGAAATGATGGGACTTATTAAAATCAGAATATCTGTAGCAGTAACTGAAACCATATATCCAATAAAAATATCAAAAATGATAGTAGATTATTTATCTTTAAAAAATACAAAATAAATGCCGTATTACCAGAATCCCTATTTCATTAAAAAATTAATCCCTATTTCCTTTGGTCACGGCATCACGCGTGAACTACTGAACCGACTGACTTGAAATTTGGTACAGGCTTATGGTCCGGGGAAGGACAGGAATTTCGGGTTTTATCCCGAAATTCCCACGGGTTCGGGAACTATGCGGGTAAAACAGCGGGGCACAGCTAGTTAATATTAAAAATATTTATAATTACGTTTTCTTTCCAGATTTGGACTTATGCTCTTTTCCGTCATTCCTCTTCGTTTTGTTACTATTATTAACTTGTTTCCATATTCCAGTTTTGTTAACTTCTTCTGTTATGTTTATTGATGTCAATGGAATGTTCATGATATTTCCATTGATCAATGGAATTTGGAGGTTCTCTTGGAAAACAGGAGGACTTGTCTTCGTAGTATCCTAGAAAGTAACTCTAATAAAATCTCTAAAAATAACAAAATCAAAAACATACAGCCAAAATGATCAATGAAATCAACTCACCAATTATTTTAATATGGAAACTAAACAGGAAATAAAAATAAAAAATAAAGTGTTACTAAATGTTTTATTAAAAATGGACTAGGTACATAAAAATGGCGCGGTGATAAAATGAGTTGTGATTAGTCCCTTCGGCAAAGGCGCATAAGTTTGGCATGCCATCCCACCTCAGCGTCGCCAAGCTCGCGAAGCTCATCTTGGTTCCTCTTAGTCATCTCCGGCATCACATCATCGAGTATCTTCAGTTCCCTTCTTGTGAAAAACAGGTCCAAAGCCTTCCGTATCCCAATCATCACCACCAACATCAAAGGGAACAAGATTGACGTCGATGTGAACGACTTTATCACCCAGAGACATACTAAGCAAGTCAACTGGATAGCCGTGAATAGATGGACTCGTCGAATGGGTACCTGCAAGTTTTATTTTCATTATAATATCATATTATTTTATTAGCCAATTTCTAAATTGAGTTCGAGGCATATTTTAAAGCTCACCTGTCGCAAAAACATGTGATCAGGCTGGTATTTCTGAGGCATAAACATGATTAAAATCCTATCGAAGAATTGAAGACCCTTCAAAGATGCTACTCCCATATAAAGGAACACTCCAAACAGTACTGGCATCGGAATATGACTTAGTACAGGAGTCAGGACTACGGAACATCCTATCATTAGGAAGATCAAAATGTGGGTTACTCGTTGTTCTCTCACTCCCAGGAATTGTGGCTTTTCACCTGGAGCAGCGCACTCTGACTCCACTTTAAGAGAATTGACATGATTTATACTCAGTACTGTGGCAGCCACAAACCACGGAAGACCCATTACAGAACATATTTGTATCAAAATTGCTAACACGAACAGATCTAGATGATATCCACAGCCTTTCTTCAGCTTGTTCTCTTTACGATTCACTATCACAGCCGTTATCTGCTGATCCATGAATATAAGAATAGTTCCCAGTAGTGCGGGTAGGAGTGCAACTATAGCAGACCAGAACGGATTCCCATTGAAAGGAGTAATGACCCACTCCCTTCCAGGTAATGTTGGTTTGAATTCTGAAGGTACTTCCAATTTGGGTGTCTTTACTCCTACTTTATAGTCCAAGAAAGACATTGACAGGATAGCAATGATGACTGAGAAATCGCTTACAATTTGTCGAATCTGCAAAAGATTAATGTTTGAATTAGCAAAAACAAGCATCGAGGTAAATTAAATATAGCAATTTGATTCTTATTACCTTAGATGGAAAGAATAAAGAATTCTTAAAATCCTTGAGAATGACTGATATGATGAAAGTACCGAGGAACAAAATGATTGACATTAAAAAAACATCTGGGACATAGACTTTCGTGTCACACCCACCACCTGCCAGCGTTCCATTATATAACTGAAAACAAAGTTCACTTTAGTTAATAGTTTATCTTTATACACGTGGGAAGAGAATAATACTATTACTCATCATCACTTTAAAGTAATTAGTTGAATACCTGGCAAGACTCTTTGTCAACAGAAGTCCAATTAAACTGCTCCGGCACTTTAGAGTAATTGCTTGGTAAACAATAACACTCATAGTTGAGAACTTCATCAGGGCGTGTCTTTAGAGGATATTTCTTTCCGATAGAAATTACATTTTCCACTGCCTGTAATGAAAAACATAATCTATTAAAAACTGATTTGAAATAGAACATATTATAAAGGAAGATTTCTACTAACCTTGTAAATAAAAATGAATGCTATCAATGTGGCGAAATTTTCCTCAGTGAACCGTGTTATGTAGCATACCAGAGCGCTAGCGTCGATGGCAACTAATATCACCAATATTATCGTAATCCAAGTACCGATACAGAATCTAAATGACATATAATTCCATCCAATTTGCTTACAAAATTCAAATACAATTGTTTCAAATACTAAAACTGGCCCAGTGGAGCCCAAAATAGTCAACGGCTGCCCTGAAAAGAATCCGTATCCCATTCCACACACAAATCCAGATACTAAAGATTCCATAGCGGCCATATTTTTCCCTGTCGCTTCTCCTAACAGTCCACCAAACGTAATGATTGGCGATAAACATGCAAAATACAAAAATATCCATGATGCAACGCATTGTATGGCTAATGCGTCTTTGAAATCTGACCAGTACCATGGCATTTTTCTTTTGAGATCATTCATCAGTCCTCCAAATAGTCTACCAGTTCTTGCTAACCCTGATTCCTCCCTTTGCCTTTGTTCTTCCTCCTCCTCGTCCAATTCTTCTTTTGGGTTGTTATCGTTCGGTCGTTTACGAGGATCCTGTGACGGGATCGCAGCTGGTGGTTCAATTCGTATAGCCGGATCCCATTCACCAGGGGGAAGAACAGTTACTGCATCCAAAAACTCGTCTATTCCAGCGAGAAGATGATCTCGTTTCTTAGCTCTATAAGCTACTTCGTGGAATATTTCATCAGACATTAATGTGGCCATTGCACGGCCTATTTCATGAAAACTTGAATTACTATTCGGTGGTCCGAGTAATACAAACATGAATCGTGTTGGTACAGGTACTTCGGTCAAATCTCCCATTATAGTTCCTGTTTTTAGTCTCACAAAGGCCGAAAGAGTTTTTTCAAGAAAATCTACTTCTCCAACTAAAATGTTTGATGCTTCTGCTCCCGGTGGTATTTTCCGCATAAAGTGTGTGTTACACTTATGATTTATATCGCCATTCATGTGAAGGTCTCCTGAGCTGTGGTTCCGGCTTATTGATATGCTACTTGGACTTTTGATCATTCCTTCATCATGGGCCGAACCTAAAAAATAACAAATATATTTGAGAATAAAGCCAATAATAAATATTCTTTAAACATCCAACATTACGTTCAAAAGCATATTCTAATATTGAAAAGTTAAAAGTGCAAATAAACTGTTCACAACAAAGCCCAAACATTTAGTTAATTTGATTAGTTATACTCCATCATCAGCTATTCAAAATGTTTTGTAACCCAATTGTTATTGTTACAAACTTGATGAGAGTAAATTTAATTTCTCTATTAGAAATCCTAATTTCTATGTATCGGAGAACACCAGCTATAAACAAATTACAATTAGCTCTTTATATAATTATCATGACACATTGAAAACAATAATACACTATTAGATAAAATAGTAACATCAGCCCAATAAAAGGTTTAGTAAGGTGGAAACGAAAATAAAGGAGAAACAACATTGATCAGGATAAGCGGTTACCCGCACTAGGGATGCCTAGGAAACGACTGATTTCCCCTTTGTAAGAATGTCCACTTGTAGAACCGCCTTCGTCCACTGTAATACAAATGTTAATTTTGCAAACAAATCGTAATAAAAGTAAATATTTATAAAGATAACTTGTTGTAAAGTAAATACGATAAAATATGTACAAAGTTAGCATAAAGGTGCAGGTGCGTCTGTGATAGACAAAGGGCGTGAGTTCAGTGAGCCTATAGCACACAAGTTACCATGTCTCACGCTCAGCTAACCTGGCACGGCTAAGTAAGAACCTCTCGCGTCTGTGGCCTGCAGTAGGGCAGTCTGAGGAGACGAGGTGGACCCCCGACAACTCCTCGAACTGGAGCGTCGAGAGCCACCTTCCTGGAAATCTGATACGATCACGCGACATCATCAGTTTTAGTTAAAGATGTCGCATTTGTATTAAAATTGAACATAAACTTACTTTTGCAAGATGAATGGTTTCTTCCAATGTCAGCGAGAGATCGAATCAGTGGGAGTCTGGACATGTTATTATGATTTCGCTTCTCATGTTGATGCCTGTGCCTTCTCAGAAGGGCATCTTTGACTTTTTCTCTGGAGTCGTAACCTAGAGAGCCATCAGCTACCATATTATCCAGTACATTATCAGCTACTTGTTCCAGTGATCCTGCGTCCATATCTAGGATAACTGAACCGTTGAGTATCAGACTTCGTAATTCAAATAACGAGTGCAATGAGAGCGTAGCGACGTGTGGTTTCGACCATCTATTTCCTCCTTCTTCAACGTCTTCCTCAAACTTTATCCATCTAGCTGTCTCTTTCCATTCTAGTTCGTCTCCGTCTTTGACGAGCTCTTCCATTTCAGAGAACAGAGGATGAGATTCCAGAGTTGCATCATCGAGATCTTCACCAAGTATAAATTGTACTCTTTGGGCCGGAGGAGTCACTGAAAGCAACAATATCTATTTAAAAAAGTTTATTAAAACAATTTGGTCTAAACACCGCACAACAAGAAAGTTTTAAGAAGGATAAATAACTAAAACAGTTGGTAAGCAATATGATAATCATGCGAATGAACGACGAAAACAATTACAAGTGTTTATCCAGAACTCATGCTTGGATTTCGATAATGGAATGAGATTGAAAGTTTAAAGGAAATTGAGTCTTAAGATAAGGTGACAGGATCGCTAATTCTCTATCCTTACATGTCTCCCCGTCATCGGTAACGCTCAATCTTCTAACTCGAGCCATTATCGGAGGCCCTAGGGATTTGGAATACATCATAAACCAATATTTATAAAGCTTACTTAGTAATTATTCCATTTAAGAGTTGTATAACTTAAATAAGTACGTATAAAAATCTTATTCATAGGAAGTATAGTATTATTCATCTAACAAAATAACTCGATAAAATACACTTAAATGTAGGTACTTAAAACTTTATTTCGTAAGTCTTTCGTAGCTATAAGTAAAAAGAAAAAAACCAATAAAAAAGTATAAGTATAAGAAATACAAAGTTAAAGAATCTTATCCTTTATATTAGTGTCACCGTGATAACGAGGCCATAGAACTTACTAGACTGTAAATCTTTAAACCGATTTTTTATAACAAGTGGAAAGTTCGAGAAGACTTGAAGGCTTCTTATGTTAATTACTTTTCTTTTGGATTGCTTTGATTCGGTGGCGAAGGTTTTAAAGTATTATGAAAAGACAATTTAGATTTTTTGGTTCAGATTATTTTTATATTGCGACTAGCAACACTTTTTGGCCGTGTTGATATTTCTCTCGTATAAAAATCAGTATTCAGGTATAATGTAGCTATTAGTAAAAAACCTTTGAGAAATCAGGTCGCAGGCAGTGTCGCGTGCATTGTAGTACGTTAGGTAAATAATTCAGATGTTATTTATATGTTTACTCTTATTATTATTACACATGTACATTATAATAAATGTCAGTGAGAGGCGCAAAGATAAATCAGTTTAGTATTTCTACCACATTTCTTCTTACTTTGTACACAAGGCACGGAATCTAGTGCGTGCTGTAAAGGATTATTCGTGCTCTAGTAAATACAGTAGGTAGTAAATACACAGACTTCGACATGTTTCAGGTGAGCCGAAGTCATGCTCGTAAAGTGATTTGTAAACAAACGTTTTTCTTTCTTTCAAAACACGCTCTTCACCTCGTTTTCGCTACAAGTTCGCTCAACGTATGTTGAGTACATTAGGTTGCGTTCTTTCGCTTTTTGCTGCAAACGCGCTGTTACGCGATCTCGTCACGATGGTGCACATTTTGTTTCTTACAGCTACACCAGCTACATATAGCTCACATGGATCTAAAGCCTATTAGAGCTCCTAATTGGCTCACTTGGTGTATTTTGTTCTTAGATTTTTAACCCCCAAAGCAAAAAGAGTGATGTTATAAGTTTGACGTGTCTGTGTGTGTGTGTGTATCTGTCTGTCTGTGGCATCATAGCTCCCGAACGGATGAAGCGATTTCAATTTAGTTTTTTTGTATTAAAGGGGACTTACGTGCGAGTGTTCTTTGAAAATCGGTTGACCCGTTTAAAAGTTATGGGGGTTTGAAAGTAATTGTGTTGGGGGTTTTTTAAATTTTTAATTTAATTGTTATAGTTTCCTTGTTACTCGTTAACACAATACATTTTTGTTTTTTTTTCAGCACGTACGTAGTATTGTTACACTGTTATATGTGATGTTTTTTTCTATGTACTTAACTAGTATTTTTTTTTATTCGTATCCTTATACTCTTAGAATTTAAATTACTTTTTAAATACAGAACACGAAAACCCCTCTACGGAAGTCTTTCGGGGTGGAGAATCCGTACTCTGTGATACCTTACTAATTTCAATTTAATACAAAAAATGTTACTAAACGTTCTATACCTGGTTTATCGGGCTCCTTATCCCCATTGCGGTGATGGTGTTTGTGTTTCCTGTGGGAGTGACGTCGTGCCGGGACGTGTACCCCGACGAACACCGTGTGAGCTCGGTGACCTGGGGACAAAATGGAATACCTATTAGTTTAAGAGATTTTTTTCAGTTAATATTAGCTATTAGTTAACTTTTGTTTATGTAGTAATTTGCTGTATGTGTCCTGGTTGTATTGTGCCGTACTTATATGGAGTACATTTTATATAGGTAAGTACATATGAAGCAATGAACGAATCTGAATTGAATGAGGTTTATATACTTATATTATGTTTTTAAAGTCGTATTCATAGTGCTTGGAAAATGCTCAAACTTTGAACTGTACTACTGCTCACAAACTTATTCATATTTAAATTATATTCGTAGGACGACTTATTGGGATTCGTAGTATCATCGTAGCATTTATAAAAGATTCATATTGGTAGGATTCCGTTCCATTTGAAAGATAATCTAATAAATATGTTTCTTATTTTATAAAACATAGACATTGAAGTCAACCATTAACGAATATATATAATACAGGGTGGCGCAATAGAACGTGCATATTGCATCATCTTTTTTTGCGTGGTAGAAGGGGCGTGGGCGGGGGGAGACCGATTACGTTGGGTAGCGCGGTTCATAAAGTTTTAGTCACTATGAGTCACTTCGACGGGAAGCGTCGCGCATTTTGCGTGCGCGCATTTTACGAAAACTCTCGTTCGTACGTAGTTGTCAGGCGACTATTTTGTTCTGAGTATGGTGTACGGCAAATTAGGGAGGCTCCGAGTGCTAATTTAATTAAAATCTGGATAAAGCGTTTTGAAGAGACTGGATCGACGTTTAAACCACACGCGAAAGGTCGTCCACGCACATCTAGGACCGAAGACAATATTGAGAGTGTTAAGCAGTCGGTACGAGAAGATCCACAAATGTCTACTCGCAAGAGATCGTCTGTCCTAAACATATCGCGACGAAGTTTGCAACGAATTTTAAACTTGGATCTTAAATTGCATCCATACAAGCTGCAATTAACTCAAGAATTGAAAGACTCTGACTTCATAGCACGGCTCACATTTGCTAATGAAATGCTCAATCGGTTTTCAAATTTTGAAAACATCCTTTTCTCTGATGAGGCACATTTTCATATGAATGGGTTCGTAAACCGCCAAAATTGTCGTTATTGGAATAGTGAAAATCCCAGACTCAAACATCAAAAACCGTTACATAGCCCTAAAGTGACAGTTTGGGCCGCAATATCTGCCAAAGGAATAATTGGTCCTTATTTTTGTGAAAACGCACGGGGGCAAAACATCACTGTTAAAACCGAACGCTATGTTGCGATGTTGGAAGGTTTTTTGGCCCCAGAACTTGAAAATTCAAGAATAAAGAACTCTAGGACTTGGTTCCAACAAGACGGAGCTACCAGTCACACATCAAATGACTCCATGGCGGTTGTGAAGCAGATGTTCCCTGGCAAACTGATTTCGAAAAGAGGTGATATCCCATGGCCTCCGCGCAGTCCAGACTTGACGCCTCCTGACTTTTTTTTGTGGGGATACCTCAAACACAAAGTCTACACCAATAATCCAAGAAACATCAGTCAGCTCAAGGAGAATATTCGTGGTGAAATGGCAGCAATCACACCAGCACTACTTAAGAAAGTTTTCGGTAATTTCCGTTTGCGGTTAGAGGAGTGCCAACGTAGAGAGGGTCATCATTTAGATGATGTTATTTTTAAAAAATAAACTTCAGTTATCACTTAATAATTGCTTAGTTTTATTTTAACTATACCTTTTGTATTTATTTTTTAATAATAATTTTAAAAATGCACGTTCTATTGCGCCACCCTGTATATCGGTCTGGGTGTGTGTGTGAATGGGTGTGTGCGTAGTTTCTGATACCCTAGAAACAAGTTTCGAAATTAGTTAGGGGTCAGTTACTATAATGAGATGATGTAGTGAATGAATATGTTATGTTATAATGTATATTAAAATTTTATTTTAGATATACAAATAATTTTACATTACATTCTATTGTTCTTATACTTAAGTACATAGTTTTAATTTAATAACGTCTAAAGGTTAAAGATATTAAAATTATCTCTAATACGAATAAAATAAGGTTCATTTTCCAAAAACACGTAGGATAATATATAAGTAATATAATTTAATTTAGGTAATTTTGTTTAGCCTCCAGCATCTTCAGTAACATTTTAATATACTTAAACAATGTTTATCTAAATATCAACTATGAATTTCGAGAAAGTTCTTTAATTAATATCTTTAAATCTTCTTACAAATATATTTATTATCTGTCTGTCTGTAGTTAAATTACAATTTAACTTTCGTCTTGGTAACTATTTATCCCAATTTATAGTTTTTAAATAAATAAAAAAACAAACTTTATCGTCTTTAAAAACTTTAAAGTCTGCGTTTTAATAAACTTTGAATTACTCGTAAGTTTGCGAAAGTATCTATACATAGTATTATCGTAAAAGCTTATAAAGATTATGGATGTTTGTCACTCTGTGACCCAATAACTACTGAACCGATTCAGGCGAAATATGTTACAGATATTCCTTATAGCAATAAGACGTGGGATCCCACAATTCCCACGGGATCGGGTAAAACCTTTACTTTCTTTTGTAAGCTCTTTGATGTTTATAAATACTTTATTTTTACGGAAAAAAATGATTGTGGCTTCATAAATAACTAAATAATTTGAATCAATACAGAAATTCTAAAGATTGCCCCAAAAACAAACAAACAAATCTCACCCCTTTGTTCTATTTTTAATATAAATTAAGTACCTATTATCACGGGTACTCAAATTGGAACCATTAGGAACTTTCTAGAAAGTCTAATATCAGTTATAATAGAATTCTAAACACGTACCGAATTTGACGCACGAAAAAGGCAATCAATCGAAAACAATCTTTGATAGCTTTTAAGGTGTGTACTTAACCTTGGGAATAGCGGGAAGAAAGAGACCTTTATTAATCTACTAGCTGTGCCCCGCGGTTTCGAACGCGTAGTTCCCGTTCCCATTCCCGTGGGAATTTTGGGATGAAAAATAGATGTTGGCCGATTCTCAGACCTACTGAATATGCTCACAAAATTTCATGAGAATCGGTCAAGCCGTTTCGGAGGAGTATGGCAACGAAAACTGTGACACGAGAATTTTATATATTAGATAAGTACTTACTTATAGGTTTAAGAATATGATCTTGTGGTGGAATGTCTGTATTTTACGTGAAACGACTGCCATCAGACCTTCACAACCCAGACTTTTTTGGGCTCTAACTACCCGTAACGACTGTCGATGATGTTAGTACGACAACCGGGACCGACGGCTTTACGTGCCCTCCGAAGCACGGAAACGCTCATGAAATTAACAGTCATTTTTAGTAACGTCCCATCACAGTCATGACATGACGGTGCCAGACGTTGCTTAACCGCACAGATCACAAGTGATTCGCGGGTAGCACTGGGCCATGAGCGCTTATATTGTTATAATATTTTTATTTTCCCCTGTATATACACAAGTAGAGATAAATATATTATGTGTAATTAGAACAGAATCAGAATTACGTTCTTGAGAACGACTGATCGACTTTTGAAAAAGAAATCGATCTACCAACATCTCATATCTGAGAATAAATTCATTTTCACCAAGGTCAATAAACGTTAAAACTTCTAAAGAACACTTCTTACCTTTTTTCGATATTTACAACAAAAGTTTTCAGTTCATCAATCCAGGCGTAATGCGCTTATAAAAATAAATTGGATGGTAAAAAAATAAATATTTGATAATAAGAAAATCTAAGTTAGTAATAATTGGATCTATAAAAAGATGCTAATAAACTTTACGACTATTATAAAAACGAACTTTTTCATTATGGCTACTAAAAATAATCTGATTATGCAAATAAGCTTTAAAATTTTCTTATCAGTACGAAATTAAGTCACCTTTGCTAACCTTGGTCGTCGCGACGCCCTTGGTTTAAACATAACCTTAACTTATAATAATAATAATAATAATAATAATAAATAACTTTATTGACAGTAATACATACCTTAATAACTATGTGTACAGTTGCCTGAACTAGGCCGAGCCTGTGTCTCAGGCAACAGTTCCTTCCAATGACACAAACAAATTAGGTAGGTAACTGTTTACAATGAACAAGTAATAAGTAAAACCAAAACACTACACTTTAAACACAAGAAAAATATCCGTATTATAATAAAAGAACACAACAGGATATCAATATCAACTGACAATGTAAACTAACACTATTAGAATGATTACTAACATTAAAATGACATTATAACCAAATAAATGCTAAGTTTTTACAAGTACCTTCAAAGTGAGAACAATCAGTGGTTAGACTACTAACAATATGAACTTTTATTTTTTCACATTTTTACAATTTTAATATTTTAATTTGCATTTATTTAACATATTGAATTTGATTAATTTTTTATTTAGAAATTTTAATATTACAGTTGTAGTATATTACTTGTATTAAATAAAATATATTCTGTAGGAGTATTATCATTAAGTTAGTTCTTAGTTGTATAAATTGGTAAGTACGTTTATGAATCAGATTTTCATATTTGTTTTGTGAAAGTTTGCATGTAAATAGGATGTATACATTGTACCCCAAAAGAATTTAGTTTGAATAATATAATTTTGAAGATAATTTTATTACGTACATCAAATTACCTGACATAAAATACCAATAAATAATAAATGTTAAGATAAACTTTTAACCATTATTACCATGACACAACACACAAATTGTGTGTATGTACATAGGTATTATCATTTTGATCTGTTCCACTGCTACTTAACATTGACGAATAGACCTTCTATTTCATTATAGTTTTTTGATTTTAGCCAATTTGTAATAACTAATTTGCAATTATGTTTATTAAGAGGATAGAAATTTAGGTAAGAGTTTAGTTTATTATAAAGTTTTGGCCCTAGATAGCAATTAAATTTATGAGTAAAATATGTTTTATATCTTTGAATTTCACAAACTTTGTTTTTTCTTCTGAGTTCATTGTAGCTTTTGTCATATGTAAGTCTGTGATGTTGCAGCAATAAAGTATCTCGAACAAACAGTTGCCTAATGGTCAACACATCACAATCTTTGTATAAATTTGTGGTAGGATATCTGTAACCTTTGAATGAAATTACCTTCAATAAAGCTCTTTGTGCAATTTCCAGTTTCAAAATATGTGTTTTACATGCTCCGCCCCATGATGTAATGCAATACGTGAAAAGTGATTCTCCTAAAGCGTAATAAATAGTTTTAAGTAGATTTGTATCAGCTATATATCTCAGTTTCTTAAAGATAAATATTAACTTTCTAGTTCTTGAAGCTAGTTGGTTTATATGTGGGACAAAAGTTAATTTCTCGTCTAAGATTACCCCTAGGTATCGGATTGTACTGGTTCTAGTCAAATGATTGCAGTTACAGGGTATTGCACTATTACTTTGACACGTATGAAATTGTATTTGAAGATTTTTATCATCTGGTAAAGTTCTTTTAGTAATTGCAAAAGACATAAACTTTGTTTTAGAGACATTTAATGTGAGTAAATTTTTATATAGCCAGTTGTAAATTATCTTTAGACCTGTTTCTGCATGATGCTTGGCCTCATTCCATGTTCTACCATGAAATACTATAGCAGTATCGTCTGCAAATGTAAATATTTTACCGTTTTGTACCGTTTGATTACATAAACTGTTTATATAAATAAGAAACAGGGTAGGTCCAAGAACACTACCTTGGGGAACGCCGTAGGTTACAGGTTTATCACTACTTGACTTTCCTTGTATTGTGACTCTTTGAGTCCTATTATTGAGATAGTCCTTAAATAATTGTAATGACTTTCCCCTGATACCAATTTTTTCCATTTTGTTTAAAAGTATAGGAATGGAGACCGTGTCAAAAGCTTTGGCGAGATCTAAGAACACACCAATACATTTCTCTCTGTTGTCCAGTTTCTTTGCAATAAAATTAGTGATTCCACACACTATCTGGTCAGTGGACCTGCCTGCCCTAAAACCAAATTGATTATATGACAAAAAACTAATTTTCTCAAGATAATTTAATAGTCTTTTATTTAATATTTTTTCAAAAATTTTTGATATAGCAGGTAAAACAGATATTGGCCGAAAGTTGTTGACACCGTCCTCAGATCCACCCTTATGAATTGGGTGAACAATGGATTTTTTTAACAAGTTAGTAAAAACACCGGTCTCAATACATAGATTTATAATACACGTTAGGTGAGGGACTATAAGGTCACTCGCCATTTTGAGGATTCTAGTAGAAATACCATCCCACCCAACGGCACTATCATTTTTCAAGTTCATTAAAATCGATTTGACTTCCATATTTGTTGTAAAGTGAATAACCATAGAATTAGCTGAATGCAGTGGCTCATCATCCGTGTGATTTAAATTTGTGTTAATACGAGATGAGGATATGATTGTTTCAGCCAAGTCTTTTGCAATATTGACGAAGTAGTCATTAACTTTTTCTAACGAGCTTTCAGGTGTGATTCCCGTTTTTAACAGACAAGCGGCTGTTTTCGTTTGCTTACGTCTATTTGTGACTGTATCAATGATCTTCCACTTTTTCTTAGGATCTTTAGCATATTTATTTAATTTTTCTCTTTCATATAGTCGTTTTAATCGTTTTAGTAAATCATTACAATAATTTTTGTACCTATTATATATAATTTGTAAAGTTTTATTTTGAGGTTCTTGTTTACGTTTTAAGTTCATACGATCTCTATTTTTCATGCAACGTATTAGACCAGGTGTTATCCATGGTTTTAGACAAATTATTCTTTTAGGGGTGATAACTTTAAGGCTATTTTTAATAATGAAATTTTGAAGAATTAAAATTAAGTCTGTTGTGTATTTGTTTGGATTTAGGGATGTAATGCTATCTACGTTTAGCGTTTTCAGTTCAGAGAGTATGGATTGGTAACATAATTTAGTTTGTATATTGTTAGATTTAATTTTATGGTTTTTACGTTTTAAATCTATATAGGTTAGCACAGGATAATGATCAGTAAGTACTGTTTCAATGACGATAGTGAGTGAAGGATTTTTAGTTTTGACTATTGAATGATCAAGGCAAGATTTTTCTCTCGTTGGGAAATTATGACATGGTAATAATCCATGATGAGCTAGGAGATTGAGGTAGGTTTCGGAGTTTCTATCAGTATTTGTGTCACTCAAATCTATGTTGACATCTCCGGTTAAAATAATATTCTTAAACAGATTTAAATTACTGATTAGGTCATTAAGAGAAAGTAAGAAAGGGTCGAGATTACATTGGGATGGCGATCTATAAATACCTATTATTACTGAGTCATTGATTTTAATTATTAGACATGTAGCATCACTAAGCGTGCACTCTTCAACAACATAGTTACAATCTGTTTTTACATATGCAACGACACCATCATTTTGATTTTTATTATTCTCAGTGTAGTAACAATCATAGCCGTTTAAAACTGGATAGTTAGACACTTTAGAGTTCCAGGTTTCTGTTAATATAATAATATCGCAAGGTATATCTAGTCGAGTTAAAAGTACTTCAAAACCTTCAAAATTTTTATTGACACTTCTAATATTCTGTGTGAGTATCTTTAAATATAACTTAGGTGTTACCTTTGATTGTATAAACTTTTTACACATGTCTAAATCATTCATAAAGGATTCACCGGGTTTTAAATCATCTAATTCTTTTGTCATATAATTAAAATTATTAAGCGAATCGAATTTTTAAAAGTTTTATCACGGCATAAAAATATAGGCAAAAGAAATGTGACTCAAGCAAGTATAATATTAGTGTATAAAGTGTACATACCATTTTATTATTTGAGTAGATGATTTGTTTGTTAATTTTTCTATCTTCTGATTCATAATCGTAGTTTATGCTTGGGACGTTTAAAAAAATAAGTAGAATTAACAATATTGAATCTTTTACATCTTTAGAATTAAACAATTCATAACAATATTCTGTAAGTGAATTTTTGACAGCATGTTTGTGCAAGAGTGGATATTTGGTTGCAAGTGGATAAAAAAGAAGGCTTAGTCATTTCTGTGATTTGAGGAAGGCCAGTTTGAGCTCGTCATTGATTTCTATGTGAGGTGAGTCTACTGTTTTACGTAGGTAAACTTTCCCATGGCTTGACCAACAAAATTTGTAGTCTTCAGTGCGAGCAAGTTCTCTAGCGAGGAAAAACAGTCTACGAGCTTTAGTGGTTAAGGCTTCGGATATGTATACCTGAGTTTGGGGTCCTGGAAGTTCTAGTGATGTTGAATTTAATCTCTGTTCTGGGTTTCGCTTAATATAAGATTTCGCTGCTTGGATGAAGTCTGACTTTGTTATGACAGATGTAAAGTCAGCAATAATGGTTGTTTTCCCAGATTTACTTTTGAGGCGGTATACATCTCTTATGGAATCTTGCTTTATATTGAGATTAAGAAGCTTGCTGGTTTTAAGAACAGTATTGTATAGGTCTTGTTTATTTTCTTGTTGTACAGGTACAGGTAGATTTCTTATTTCTATACTAGAAGATTTAAGACTTCTTTCCATGTTCTCTATTTTTGTCTCCAGTGACTCTATCTGTAGAACATGTTGTTTTCTATCTTTCTCCAGACCTTCTATTTTTTTTATAATATCGTCATATTGTCTGCTTAGGAATTCGACGCCTCTTTCTATATCTTCGTTTGTCTTCTTTATGGCGTTATTCTGATCTTTTATTTCAGCAATCTCAGACACCAATTTCTCCAGTAGTAGGTCTTGAGAGGCTTTCCACTCACCGAGCATGTTCATAATTTCCTCTTTGAAAGATAATAGTTTTTCTTCACTCGATTCACGGAATCGTTTATTTCTTTGCGCTGCATAGTCGTTACCCGTTTTGGTTTTAGACACTTCTGAATCTGAAGAAGTGTATGGCGGGGAACGAGCTACTCTTGACATTTTTGATGGTTTTTTTTTTTTTTTTTTTTTTTTTTAGTTCACAGTTTTAGTAGTCGAACTCGTTTTGTTCGTTTCGTGCTCCTCACTTTGCTGTGCGCCTAGTACTACGAACTTTTACAAGATGTTGTTTTTTGTAAAATAAAAATTATTTTACGAACGACTATAAGACGACTGCTCTCAAGCACGGTTCGGACGGAAGGGGGTATTATATGTACCAACTAAGTATAGATGCTCGAAATATGTTGTACACATATACTCTTTCATTATGGTGTGAATCCCTCTTAATTTCCTACGATGTTGTGAATATCCTTCATCATGTGAAGGCATGTAATTTTGTATGGTTTCAATGCAGAGTGATTTCATTAACTTCATTTGTGGTGTGATGTGTTTATTTATTACAATCTAATAAGTATATAAAATTCTCGTGTCACAGTTTTCGCTGCCATACTCCTCCGAAACGGCTTGACCGATTCTCATGAAATTTTGTGAGCATATTCAGTAGGTCTGAGAATCGGCCAACATTTATTTTTCATCCCGAAATTCCCACGGGAAAGGGAACTACGTGTGTGAAACCGCGGGGCACAGCTAGTAATGACATATGTTTTTCTTTCTTATGACTTATAAAATTGAAGTCTACAGTTGTGGTGTTTTATATGTATTTAAAGCATGTATTTGCCTTAATAGTTATGTGAAATAAGTGTCAATACAAAACATTTAGATCTTTTTATTACCTACAACTTTGCTATTTGAATTTTATCCATAGGACTTTTAGTTTTTCTGGAAATCGAGAAAAACCATTTTTTACCCTTAAAACTCACCCCCATCCCCCTCCCAACCTCAGATCTCCCGTAAATTATGTTTCCTTTATTTTTTATAATATTCTCCTCCTATTCTAATGGGTTTCATCCTACTACTATTTTATTTTGTTTCAAAAATTATCGACCCTGGTCTATAATAAGACAGTAAAAATTTGGCTTAGAGAAACCCAGACTGAGACAAAGTTCATGGCTTCACGCACACAGATATGTCTAAGTCTAGTAAATGATTCAGAGTATGAAATGAATGATTTTGTAGAATTAAGAAAAATGTGCACATAGTACGATAATTTCACCTACTTAGGTACTAAAAAACGTTATAACTTCAAAACTATGAGGCCTAGGACAATAAATTTTGGTGATTCTAGTAGATACCGGTTTCCCCTATCCCCCACATCCCGTTGGTCTACTACTTACGGGACACCCTGTATAAAAATGAATTACTATGTACTTGTATTTCCCTTGGTCACGGCATCACGCCTAAACTACTGAACCGAATGACTTGAAATTTGGTACTTATGGGATAGCTTATGGTTCGGGGAAGGATATAGGTTATGTTTTATCCCGAAACTCCCACGGGATCGGGAACAAGGGCACATCTAGTACTATAAAAAATATCCTAATATCCGTTCACATATATTCACATTTTCAACATTATATATACTACTACCGGCCCGCCCCGGCTTCGCACGGGTCCAATTTTCCCGTTGATATTCCAGTTTTTTTTACATAAGAACCTTCTCCTAATAATAACAAATACAACAAAAAAAAATTAGTGAAATCGGTCCAGCCATTCACGCGTGATGCCGTGACCAAGGAAAACGGGTTTCATTTTTGTATATATAGATACATATAAATATGTAAATGCAAATCTCAAAGGCTTATATGGCTACGGGTTAGTAAGAGGTATCGGAAATCTTATCGCGTAGCAAATCGGGTCAAGAGCGATCCACGATCAAGATTTGCAATTTTACGAGGGAATCTACTTATCGATGCAATCCTGCTTGCAATGATAAGCTGTTGATTGAAATTTGAATGGTCAACTTGCCATTTACTCCGTTTACCATGTGATTTAGATAAGTACGTGTATTCCGCCTTACATTCTTAGTACATACTTATTTTGCCGTCAGTGCTAGATATAATAGGGATGTCGACTGGGTAAACAAAATTAAATTCTAATTAGTCCGTCAGATAGATTTGGAAAAAATATTAGACTCGTATTTTTTTGTTTTATCAAATTAATAAAACTTACTTTATAACGTAGTAAAATTCAGGAGTGGGGGCTTGTGACGATAATCCTTGGTAAAAAAAATATGTAGCTGTGACGTCACACGAGATTTTTATGCACTATATCGTCTTAATTATTTGTTTGTATCAAAAAAGAGAAAATACGTGTCCAATATTTTTGTGAAATCTACCTGATGGACTAATTAGAATTTTTTAGTCGACATCCCTATTATTTCCCAATTTTTTATAATAATTCTATTAATTCCCCGTTTCAAACCCCTATAATTTTTAAACGGGTCAACCGATTTTCATCAAACATGTCTAAGAACACTCGCACGTAATTTCCCTTTAATACAAAAATAACTAAATTGAAATCGGTTCATCCGTTCGGGAGCTATGATGCCACAGACAGATACACACACACACACAGACACGTTAAACTTATAACACCCCTCTTTTTGCGTTGGGGGTTAAAAACAGTAAAAATGGAAATAAAAGTATGTACAAAATCTTCAAATCAAATTATATTTAAATAACTTGACCACTTTCAGGCATCCATATTTACAACAATGCCTTTGTTACGGGAAATGTACAACAATGCGTTGCCAATACAATTTAACTGATTGTCCGGGGAGTACAGAGAATTGTCAACAAAATATGGATGTTTTAAATATTGTGGCCACGAAAATACTTTAGATATAATTTACTGATCTATTTGCTTTAAAAACATCGAAATTTCAGCTCAGCCCAGTGTGAAAGCCAATTAGAAATTATACCCCGTCAAAAACAAAAATGTGAAATGAGAACCAAGTACATATTTTGTTATACCTAAGTGCTTACTAAATTGATATTCATACCCATTGTCAAAGGTTGTCTGGAAGAGATCGCTTCTAGCGATAAGGCCGCCTTTGCCCATATACTGTTTGTTTTTGTCTGTTCCCATATTTCCTATTTTATTCTATCTATCTAATATTATTCTTATTCGTAAAAATAAACTGTAACAAACCGCTATATTTATACGTACACAATGTAAATAAAATTATCTTCATCTCTACATACATTAGCCTTCACATAAAAATACTGTAATTTCATACATTTAACAAAGTTATTACAATAACTTTTCTTATCGTAAACCTAACTGTACACAGAAAGTAAAAGCTCGCAGTACATTACCGTCCCTCCCCCGAGAGATGGACTTTCATTCAGCTTTATGAAAGCATTACTAGTCATGGAAGCTTTATTCAACGTCGACATTGTATTGTGCAGAAGTGTGATTCAGTTGAAATATTCATTGTGTTATTGTGCTGGGTATATTTAGTGCTTTTTGAGGATAAAAAATAATGCTTTAAAGGTTATGGTTTTATAATATGGATGTGCTTTTATCTTCTAATATATAAAATTCTCGTGTCACAGTTTTCGTTGCCATACTCCTCCGAAACGGCTTGACCGATTCTCATGAAATTTTGTGAGCATATTCAGTAGGTCTGAGAATCGGCCAACATCTATTTTTCATCCCGAAATTCCCACGGGAACGGGAACTTCGCGTGTGAAACCGCGGGGCGCAGCTAGTAATTTTATAATATAGATGCATTTTTATATAGAGGAATTTTTTACATATTTTTTATTTTATATTATGTACTTTCTGTATGTTTTCTTATCCACAATAAATAACCATAATTTAGAACAATAATTATAGTAACTATTGTACTTAATTACTATAATAATTAGTGTTTTCATCAGGTTTTGTTTGGACTTGTTTTGTTGTGACTGTTGATCCGTTTCTAGCTCATCATCGGTATTTTTTTTTTCATATATAATAAGATTCTTTAATTATTTCTATAAGTAGGTATGTGAGTGAAACTAATCCAGAGATTTGACTTAAATTGTTACCTACGCACTTACTCAAAATAATAGAATATTATAATGCATATCGTTTAAAAGTATAAATAACATAACATAACATAATCATTCACTACATCGTCTCATTATAGTAACTGACCCCTAACTAAGCTCGATACTTGTATCTAGGGTATCAGAAACTACGCACACGCTCATTCACACACACACCCAGAGCGAGACAAACATTTGTGGTTCACACAAATATTCACTCCGCACGGGAATCGAACCCGCAAGCTTACGGATGGCAGTCCGGCATGGTGACCACTCTGTCATCGAGGTCGTCGTAAATACCGTTTAATGTCCGTTGGTATCAATATAATCACCAAAGGCCTAAACATTGTTAAATCCTGAACATCTAAACATGGAAGCAGTAAATCTTAATACCTATGTACGATGGAGTCACGAATAATAATTTTACCCGTGTATTTTTATACTTAAAACCGAGATCCCTCTACAGTCAGCTCAGCTGGCTTTTGACCTTTACGTTTGATACTTAGCCGTATCTGGAGAAGTCTTCACTAATGTTTTATATAAAAATATAAAGAAAATATTAACTTTATCATGCTTCGTAAAAATGTACCGTATTATTGTAATGTAGTCTTTGTTTTTCTAGGTTTTAGATGTAGTAAAGTTATTTATGTAAAGCTACTTTGACTTTTATTGTTTTATCTCTTCTATCTAAACTAATATTATAAAGAGGAAAGATTTGATTGTTTGTTTGTAACAAATAGGCTCCGAAACTACTGGTCTGATTTCAAAAATTCTTTCACTATTGGAAAGCCTTATTATCCGGGAGTGTCATAGGCTATATTATATTTTCGCGGGCGAAACCGCGGGGCGCTGCTAGTATAGCTAGTATTTTTACAATCATAATTTTGTTTGAATAAAAGAACTACTTTAAATCTGTCAGTCTTTGTTGAGCGTTTTCTTATAGAAACAGATAATACTATCCAAAAACTTGACAGGATTATTAAAGTCAAGTGATAGGCCAAAGGGTTGCGATATACCAAAGGGTTGCGATACCCGTATTATTAAGTAAATAAGGCAATATAAGCACGAATATAAGCCTCACCCTCAAATGTTTTATCTCGGTCTGGGTAGGTACATACTTAGGGCCTATTTCACCATCTTCAAGTAACGTTCCGAGTAGCTTCTCACATGTTTTGTCTTTGTCACTTGATATATAGTAAAACAGAGACAACACTAACTTTACTTGGTGAGTAACTTTACTTGAAGGTCGTGAAATAGGCCCTTAGTGTGTGTAGTTTCTGATACTCTTAATACAGTTATGCCAAAGACAGGACAAGTGGAAAGAATTGAGGAGACCAGCGACCAGAGAGAATCTCGTGTCATGATATTCTATGGGGGAGACCATTGCTCAGTAGTGGGACGGAATAGGTTACATAGCTAAAAATGACTGTAATAAAAGAACCGTTAAGTAACCGACACTGAAAACGAATAAACGTGAAAGCATTAACATTATTATATTGTATTCAAAGAAGTAAAAGTAAGAAAAAGTATGTATTTTATATAATTTACAATGTATCTACATAAATATAAGCCATCTGTAATAACCTGTCTATCCCCATCTTTACTGGGTATATCTATACTAATACATAATTATAAAGAGGAAAGAGTTGTTTGTTTGTTTTTTTTGTTTGTTTGTAATGAATAGGCTCCGAAACTACTGGACCGATTTCAAAAATTCTTTCACAAATGGAAAGCTAATTTATCAGTGCGTGACATAGGCTATATTTTATCTCCGTAATCCCACGGGAACGGGAACTACGCGGGAGAAACCGCGGGGAGCTACAAGTTTTTCAATAAATTGCTTTTAAATTGACATCAAAAGGACAAAAAGTCATAAACATTGGGAGGTCAAAGCGACCAGGATATTACCCTCTAGCTCTGCCTCTCTAATCGTTATTTGACATGGGGTTTGACAGGCGACGTCAAAAAATCTATTAAAAGACCTACCCTCATTTTCATCTTGAAAAAGGTATTTAATTTTCGTAATTAATTGGTGAAATGTTTACAAGTTATTACCATATTTAAATTTTTAATACAAATAAATTAGATTTTAAGTGAAAAATTACCCTTACCCTACTTCTTTAATTTATTACTTTCAATATAATATTCTGAACCAATTTTGAAAAAAAAAAACATAAAATGATTTTATCCACGTCTATAAAATTTTGTTTAAGCAGGACAACTTAAATAGCTGATTTTTCGATATGAAAGTTAATTTTTTTGATATTCTTCGGATTTATTGGTCTCCAAGGTATGGTAAAAAAAACTAAGAAACTTTACAGCCTTCGAAAACTATAATCATCACTACATAGTATAAAACAAAGTCGCTTTCTCTGTCCCTATATCCCTATGTCCTTATGTATGCTTAGATCTTTAAAACTACGCAACGGATTTTGATGCGGTTTGTTTTAATAGATAGAGTCATTCAGTTAGAAGGTTTTTAGCATAATCTTATCCCCATATTCCCACGGGAACGGGAACTACGCGGGTGAAACCAGGGGCACCTTAGTTAGAAAATAAAACAACCGTTTGAGAAAATTTAGTAAGCCACAAAATGATGAATGAATTTTGTATAAAATGTTCTTTAAGCAGGACGTTTTTCCGGGTAATAATAGAACCTATATGCAAGTTTTGATTAGGTTCTTTAATTTAAGTCCCTACTTATGTGTAATTTTAGTTAAAAAACACAATACAATCTATCAATAATAATGCCAAAATAACGTTCACAGTAGAAACATTCAAATAAAACTCAATTTACTTATATGAGGTACATTTATCTGTGGAAGTAGAACCTTCAAATTGTTTTCCTTTTCGTCATCCACCCCTCTGACCTAATTTGTTGGGAGACAAATTTATGAGCGCATAAAACCGCTGTTCTTTACGTACTATGTGTACAATTACATGAGTTAGTACTTAGTGAATAGAACTTATGAATATCTTTGTAATTTCATAAGTTTTTGGTTTACTGGTGAAGTTTTTATCAAATTAAACTTATCTAGTTTAGAAATTATGAATATTCTCGGTAATGATTATTCATTATTGCATGTTATTTTGAACAGATAACAAACTTATCAATCTTTTTTAGTAATAAACTACGTCTTTAACATGAAATACTACAAGAAGACACGCAAAGAAAATAATTCTAATTACTTACAATCCTTACTAATATTATAAATGCGAAAGTAACTCTGTCTGTCTGTCTGTTACCTTTTTACGGCTAAAATACTGAACCGATTGACTTGAAATTTGGAACAGGGGTAGCTTATGATCCGGGGAAGAACATATGCTAGGCATGTTTTATCCCGAAATTCTCACGGGAACGGGAACTACGCGGGTGAAACCGCGGGGCGCTGCTAGTTTGACATAAATCAGTCATTTAGCAATCATTAAGCTATCATCTTCATTTAGCAACTGACCCCTAACTATGTTTATTACTGATCCATTGAAATGTTACATTTTTTAGGCCTTACCTTGCGTTTCTTAGAGGACGCAATTTTATTTTTTTGACGTGTAGGGGGGGTAAGTGTAAAGCTAAAATCAAGTTTGTGGGGTCGCCACCCTTGTCCCACGGCCGCCATCTTGAAAATAGGGGTTGAAACGGTTTTTACGATATATCTCTTAAACTATTTATCTGATAAAAAAAAATTTAACGTTTTTTGTTGCAAATTAAATTCTCTATAACTTTGGTCCAGTAATTTTTTGTCGTAAAACTATAAATAAAAAAGTTATAAGTGAAAATGTACAGAAATTCGAGAAAAAAATTACCGAGAATGCTGTCCAGGTAGAAAATACCCAAGCGACCATTAGGGAACAAAAGAAAAGCTGCTATTATTATTATCATTATTTCTAACCTCTCTTACTGTACTATTTTTTTTTTAAAGTGAAAACTTCTTTAGTGGCGCTGAGCACTTTTTTTTGTATGGGTAAAAACTTTCAAACTCGCGTCAGGGTCACGTGATGCTGATCGAAAAAGCGTAAGATCGAGGGGAAGGGAGAGGAACTAGTATCTCCCACTCTTTCTACCGTGCCTGAGTGTGCTGCAGCGGTATCCTCGTAACAAATGTCATTGTGACATTGCGTAAAACTAATCGTGACCCATGTTTTTTTAGATATTACAAACAAACACTGCACCAGATTTATAACATTGCAAAATTACTAATTAAAAGAATTATATTAACAAAATAAAAAATAAAAATAATAACTGATGACACATTATTAGTACCCACGTATAAAATATGTATAGTTAAGAGTACTGAAAAATAGTACTCACTTCGGAGCGCTGTAAAACCTTAGCTATTGACTTAATGAAAAAATGTTGCATATAAAAGTTGTCGAAAAAACGATCTGCAAAAATGGTCTGATATCGTTTTTTCGTAAAATGATAAAAAAAAGTTATATCGAAAAATATATTTTTTTTCTCGAATTTCTGAACATTTTCACTTATAACTTTTTTATTTATAAATTACTGGACCAAAGTTATAGAGAATTTAATTTGCAACAAAAAACGTTAAATAAATTTTTTTATCAGATAAATAGTTTAAGAGATATATCGTAAAAACCGTTTCAACCCCTATTTTCAAGATGGCGGCCGTGGGACAAGGGTGGCGACCCCACAAACTTGATTTTAGCTTTACACTTACCCCCCCTACACATCAAAAAAATAAAATTGCGTCCTCTAAGAAACGCAACCCCAAATGTAACTTTTCAATGGATCATACATGTATCTAGCTAGGGTATCAGAAACTACGCACATACTCATTCACACATACACAGACCGAGACCGAGATGAACATTATCACAAACTACCCTGTAATTTTACCCGCATAGTTCCCGATCCCGTGGGAATTTAGGGATAAAATATAGCCTATGTCCTTTCCCGGACCATAAGCTACCCCTGTACCAAACAAGTCAATCGGTTCAGTAGTTTAGCTGTGAAAAGGAAACGTACAGACAGACCGAATAGAGTTACTTTCGCATTTATAATATTAACATAACATAATCATTCACTACATCATCTCAACAAGGATTACCTTCAAAGTCCTGTTCGGTGTAATCGTGATGGGTGGACTTCCTCGCAGCTGGGTCTGTTGGGGCCTCGTCATCATCAGCTCTTGTTTCCATGTTTCAGGGTCTGGCAAAGAATAAAATAATATGACATGAGGTTTTCTGCACACATCTGCGAAGAAATTTGAGGTTGTGTGTGAAGTCGACCAACCCGCATTTGGCCAGCGTGGTTGACTAAGGTCTATTTGCACTAATTCAGGGTAGGCTTAAACCCCTTAGTGGGGACTTATAAGTTCTTATACTTATAAGTACTTTATTTTACATCCATACAAAATTGGTAAATTAATAGGTAATTAATTAAACATCACAAAATAATGGTTATTATTTCCAATGGAAGGATTCCAAGGGAAAAGATTTTTGTATTGAATCTATCAAATCAAAAGACTAATGCCTATGTGGCGACATCTACGCACAACATAAGCAACTACTTACTAACAGCGCCGTCTATCGGCATCTATGGGAAATAACTCAAGAGTCCTGAATCGCGCAAGCGAAATTTACAGCGCAATTGACTATGTATACGAGAGCCCGACTACAACCATCGGGCAGCTGCCCACCAGACATAACACCCGTCTGGTCGGAGGATCCTCCCTTTCCAATGGGGATTCCCCATTCCCCATAATGGTGACCCCGAGCATGAACATCAGCGCAACCTTCAGAAATCTACGTCATCATGACGTCATCCTTCATCCTCAATCCTCAAAATGGTAACGCAAGAACGTCAACGTCAGCGAAGTCTTCACAACGCATCGCGTCGTGACGTCATCACTTCCTCAAGCTTTCGAGCAGCGAGTCATACAGCCAGCCGCCAGCATCCACGGCTACTACGGGTTCCCTGACCACAAGCATGCAACGAACGCGCATACCTGGTCAGCACCTACAGCCTTCTCAGCGACTATGGCACAGCATACTGCACTTCGGCCGGTCAGCAAGCAGAGACGCACTTCTCTCCTGGTCTACGCAGCAGTCAGCCACTACGCAGCACTGCAAAACTCCGACTCACTGGAGCACACGCAGCATCACCCCGACTCACTGGGGCATCACCGCACACAGTTCCGACTCACCGTGAACTATGCGGCATCTAGTTCCGACTCACTGGAACATTCCACTGGCCCGGCTAACATCTCAAGATGGACGCATCTCAAGATGGAAGACTCAACCTGCTATCGACCTCCGTTCTCGGAGGGGAGTGATGTGGCGACATCTACACACAACATAAGCAACTACTTACTAACAGCGCCGTCTATCGGCATCTATGGGAAATAACTGAAGAGTCCTGAATCGCGCAAGCGAAATTTACAGCGCAATTGACTATGTATACGAGAGCCCGACTACAACCGTCGGGCAGCTGCTCACCAGACATAACACCCGTCTGGTCGGAGGATCCTCCCTTTCCAATGGGGATTCCCCATTCCCCATACCTAATATACTAGACTACTGTAATTTCCGTTTCTCGCTATATTAATAATCGCACTTAGCATACATTTCAGCCAATTACCGTTTAATCAGAGTATGTACGGTCGACATACAGACTATTAACGATCAATTTATTAAGTGAAGCACGACGCGATCGTTAAATGGAAAGTAAATGTGATCATGATGACGGCAAAATTGTTTGTTTATGAGAGCCTGAAGTAAGGCTTTTCAATTTGTATACCTACAGCTACACTTTTCGATATTGGGTGACTTTCCTCTTAACTCTGAACTCTTAACTTTGAGTATTGAAATCTAATTAAAACGAAAATAATTTGGGTTTCAAACAAGTACTTGTAACTGTCGAAGTGTCTACAAGAGAAGACTTAAAAGTATTGATTAAGTAAGTGACATAGAGTACGGAATCTCTCTTTTTTTTCCAATGAAGACTTCAGAGTGATATATCGTCCTATCTCCTATGCCCTAATAAAAACAGTGGCTACACATCCGCATGTTCCCAGTAATCCCTTGTCTGCAGCACTGTCACCCAGGGTGACAACTGGTTTTTTTTCCCATTTATCACCGGGGCGACAAATTTTTCCATCAGTTTCTTTCAGGTTTATGTGTATCATAGAAACTGTACCCAAATTCAATAATACTTTTAAAAGTTTACATATTGTTGCCCATTAATATTAAGGTTTTTCGATTTGATACGATTCGTAACTCTCCATCTAGATTGAGAGTTTATCTAGATAAAATCCTAGAGCGCAATAACTATTAATATTCAAACTATCGACCACATATTTTTCGCCTCGGGCGGATACTAGATCCACTGTGGTTTAAACAATATGGCACCTCATCGGAATTAATTCGAATACAGAGCAGTATTTAACTAAAATGTTTCATCCTTGTTAAAGTAATCTTTTTCCCATTTTCTTCAATCTATTTCCATAATCATATTTATGTCACCATAATATAAAATCGTTACCATTTTAAAATATCTTCATACAAGTTCGAAGTTTTTTTATTAAGTTCCTCCTTAAGAATCCGAAACCAATTTCCTCACGAAATATTTTTTAATATCAACTTTTTCGTATAAATAATACTGAGAGTAACAATAATCAAGGTAGAACCACAAAGTACGAGATTATTTGAGGTGTAAACTAAATTAAATCTCCCGAGGCGAGCGCTTTTCCAACTTTTGTGATTAAAATACTGTTTTATGAGGAAACTTGGGGAAATCCTAATATCTTTATTATCTCTTAAGACATTAATATGTTATACCAATTTAAGGTGACTTACTTTGAATGTTCTGTTTATATCTGTGGTTATTTGTTCGTATAATATAGATTTTAGATGGTTTTAAAATATCACCCTCATAGTTCCCGTTCCCGTAAGAATATGGAGATAAAATTATGCTAAAATCCTTTCCACTGAATCACTCTATCTATTAAAACAAACCGCATTAAAATCCGTTGCGTAGTTTTAAAGATCTAAGCATACATAGGGACAGAGAAAACGACTTTGTTTTATACTATGTAGTGATGATCCATGCTTCCACTAAACTTTCACCGTAATTTATGACCAAGTTTTCTGTGTCGAAAATTAGTATATAGTTCAAATCCTAAGTTTCTGAAGATGATTTTTTTGAGATAACAGGTTACGAACGTAAAGTTTTGTACGCGACCGAAGGGACAGCACGAAAGAAACTCAAGACTATGAATTTACCTTTAATAGTAAGTACTTATGTAAACCTCAGTACTTAGCAAATATCATAAACAGCTAATAATGAACAAGGAAGAGAAGTATAAAGCACCGTATACATTAGTCCTTCAATAAAATATAATATGTGTTGCTTGACTTTAAATCTCAAAATATATTGGTATGAGTATGATATTTGATATTTCGTCTATTCGGTAAGGCTTCATATCGTGTAACACTTTTAGCTCTATTTTATCTAATTCATTCATCATTACCTGCACTCATTGCCAAGAAGAAATCGCTAAAAAAAACAGAGAAGTAATGTTTTTTTTCTGATTCGTGGCTATAATTCGATTGGACTGCTTCCTACTACACAGCCTTTTTGTAACAAGTATTTACTTTGTATTTTTCTATAAAATTGTTTTTGTTATGTCATTCAACAAAGTATTCTTCTATCATTGTAAAAACCCCTTTACAATTACGGATAATTTTATGAGACGCATACATCGTTTAATACCACCTTATTACTTTTAATAAAGTGACATGACGAACCCAAGAATGCTTCCCTATCTTGTAGGACAATTACTAACTACGTCATATGAATGTACGTCACTTAATCTTAGATATAAATGTTCAGGCTGAATAGTTCTTTTGTGTAAGTGAGGGAAACCCGAATTCCTAGAATGGGAAAGGGAACAATAGGTTTCGTGTTAAACACGGCTGTTAGATTTGGCAAAAGTCCAATCGGTAAACAACTAAAGGCGAGTGTATACTAGAGCATTTACTAGTAACAGAAAATCCAGCAAACTCTTTTTTAAAAGAAGTACACTTCGAAAATTATCACCCAAAATTCACAAACATCCATTAAAGTCACTTTATTTCATTACTAGCGCCCCGCGGTTTCACCCGCGTAGTACCCTATCCCGTGGGAATTTCGAGATAAAACATAGCTTATATCCTTCCCCGGACCATAAGCTACCCTTGTACCAAATTACAAGTCAATCGATTCAGTAGTTTAGCCGTGAAAAGGTAACAGACAGACAGAGTTACTTTCGCATTTATAATATTAGTCGGGAAGTAGGGATAGTAAAGGATAAGGATAACTCGTGATAATTACAACAAGTCTTTAAAAACAGACACTTTTTATCAAAGAATATTCGTTTAGTTGAATGAATCGTTACAGGTTGCTCATTTGCTGCAAGCATTATGTCGAACACAACATCGAGCATTCGTTAAATGTCTATTACGTCGAATAGAGCGTCGAGCATTCACTAAATGTTAACATAACTTACATTTTAATGCTTTAGTCTAAACTCCTCTTAATACAAAAACATATTTATCAATTGACAGACAAATGCTGTACATCCTGATAGTTTTCTATACATAAACACCCTTTTATTACAGTTTTAACGGTCAGATTTTAGTGTAGCAAATACGAGTGTATGATTTGGAAGATATTTATTTGTGTAAACAGTTAAAATTTATTGTTTTTTTATTGCGTATTCAAAGTAAGTACATATTTAGTTTTCTTAATCTACTGACTTAGCGACTTCAGTTAAGTAAATACAGTGAAACTTGGTTAAGTGGGACCTGGATAAGTGAGAAACCTCCATAACTGGAACTCATGCTAAAGTCCCAACACTTTGGCACTAAATTACCTCTGTTAGCGGGATGTGGTAACCTCTATATCTGGGATTTATTCTTTCGATTTATCATCATAGTTACCTCTATAACTAAGACAGCGAGTGAATTTTATACGTATAAACCTCTGTAACTGAGATAATATTGTTTTGTTTGTTTACTCATTGTAATCCTACCCACTATATCACTTATTGTATGTATATCACTTCTATCAATGGAACCCTCTGTAAATGAGACAGATATTAATTTATACCTGGATATCTGAAACACTGGGTAAGTGGAATACCTCTATAAGTGCAACGACATTGCATGTCCCTTGGAGTCTTACTTAACCAGGTTTCACTGTACATACCTACTTACTAATGCTGGTCTGCATGGTGTTACATTTAAATCTTCATCGAATACAAAATATAAATTAATTAATTAACATCTAATAATTAAAGCCTTATTTGATAAGTAAGCTTATTCATGGATAAAATAATTTATCAATTCGAGTATAATCTGTAATTTTTAGCGCTGTATCCTACTCTTTAGCTATCATATTTAATAGTAGATACATAACACAGTAGTGAGAAACGTTATTAAACATCCTCATACACATATTCCTTTGTAGTAAACACGTAATAAACATTTATATACATCCGCATACTCTACCCACACCTAATCAAACATCAAGATCCCTTAAAGGTTGAAACAATAAACCGGGCGGATAACACCGAATTTAACTCGAATAAACATGTTCCAAGTAAAGTACAGTAATACCCCGGACTTACGCGATAGGTGGGACTGAGGGATTTTTTTGGTCTTTTAACCATTAAAATATACTGTGTACGTAGTCATATACCGAATCCGCACTGCATGCATATGTTTTAAGGAATTGGAAACGTTTTTCCACAAGAAACACGTTCGAATTTGTCGCAAGTTGTCAAATAGAAAAACCGCGTATCTCCGAATTCGCGTAAGTCAGGGTAGCGTATTACTGTTGTGGCGACATCTTCACACCACATAAGGAACTAATTACTAACAGCGACATCTATCCGCAACTGAGGGAAATAAACTGAAGAGTCCTGAATCGCGCAAGCAAAATTTACAGCGCAATTGACTATGTATACGAGAGCCCGACTACAACCGTCGGGCAGCTGCCCACCAGACAATAACACCCGTCTCGGTCGGAGGATCCTCCCTTTTCAAATGGGGATCTCTCCCAACCCCATACTGTAGAATCCTATTTACACGTACTACTTTGTTTTATGATTATGATCCAATTACAATTAGAATGCGAGGTTTTATAGCGGTTATACCACTTAGGGCCGATTTTTCCATCGCCAGATAACTTTTATTCAACGAATAAAATTGACGTTTGAGTGTTTTTGTATGGAATAACTGTCAAAATTTCAAAGTTATTCCTCGAATAAAGTTATCTGGCGATGGAAAAATCGGCCCTTAGTTATATTAGAAAATTTACAAACCAGAAGTGATCCTCGTTTATACTCTTGTTAATGCTGATCCCGTGGGATTTTTGGGATAAAAAGAATCCATATAGGATACTTCTAATAATTTTACTTTTAAATCCTGGTTATAAGGAACATATGTGTGCCAGATTCTGTCTAAATCAGCACAGTTCCAGTGGTATAAATAAATATACAGGTTGTTATTTTACTTCTGTAGCTCAAATAAATACTCCTATACTTAGTTTTTCTTCAACTATATTGTATTGCTGACCTATTTTAAATGGTTCAGTGGATTTTACATGCCGAGTTCTGGTCCTCAAAAATATGAGTCGACACGCTAAGAAGAAGTGGTTTTTACATGAAATACTACGAAACATCCTTTATAACTAATATTGTAAGCTATCGCGTTTACAATATACACACATCAAAAGTGTCTAGGGATCAACATATATTTTTGCAATAACTTTTCTCCTGATTGATATTAATTAAAATTTTCTTTAAGGATTCATCAAATAAAGTGTTTTCGTTTGTCACAGTAACGATAAACCAAGTCACCTTGGCATTAATAAAGAAATTTGCCATTTTCCTAATAAAGGGATTTTTGACATTTGAACCACTAACATTAAAGTTCGAAAAAAAGACTGAAATAACAGTTTTCTTTAAAATTTTATTGGGTAACTTAAACAATTAATAATCCGTGTTTCTACCGCGAACACTAACAACACAAGAACATCGGTTTGGCATACTCAAAATGAGTTCATCCAAATCACGCTGTGGAATGGCCGCCCATGTTCGTTGCAACAACAAAAAAAGGTCTTCTTGCGACTGGATACCCTCCATATTCGGCAGAGCTCTTCTCTGTAGCATATCCCATGCATGCTCAATCGGGTTCAAGTCTGGCGACTGAGCAGGCCAGGGCAGGACATTGATGTTAGCTGCGGCGAGAGTCTGTCTTACAACTCTTGCGGTGTGCGGTCGTGCATTATCATGCATTAACTGAAATAAGGGACCGATTTGCACTTGTAGAGGAACGATGACGTCTGATACAATCGTCTCAGCATAAATTTGAGCGTTGAGGTTGCCTCTGATCCAAATCAACTCAGTTCTTCCGCCGATCCAAATACCCGCCCATACCATGATGGTTCCACCACTATAAGGATGGACTTCCTGGCAGGATTTTAATCGCTGTTGGCGTCCAGGGGTTCTCCAGTGTCGTATACGTCTTGTATCCGGTCTCATACCAAAACGAGACTCATCAGAAAAGCACACGAAACGCCATTGTTCTTCTGCCCAATTTCTGTGTTCAAGAGCCCATTGATATCGAATCCTACGATTGTGCATTGCTATAGGTGGTACCCGTAGCGGTCTTCGGGAATGAAGGTTCACTTCATGCAAGCGGTTTCTGACTGTTTGGTCGCTAATTAAGTTCCCTGAAGAGTGATGAAGCCGCACGGCTAACATCATGGCGGTTATTGTTGGAGCTCTTCGAGTTAAGATTTGAATGTATCGGTCTTGTCTCCGTGTGGTGCAGCGATACCGTCCTCCATGGCGCTCAGCCACGGTACCAGTGCTTCGGTAACGTGTCCAAAGTCGACTGATAACACTCTGACTTGTATTCAGAGCTAAAGCCACAGTACGTTGCCGGGAACCAGCTTCTATCATTCCCACGGCTCTGAGCATTTCTTCCCTGCTTAAATGACGTCGCCGCTCCATAATAACGTTGGTTTTAATCAGTAGTAGGGAAACAGTAGCACTAATAATGTCTTCAATGCGTTGTATGTTTTTATAGGGAAAATATTGACAGCTGATTTTCATCTTTTACTCGAATTTGATTCACAGTTCCTGATTCAAATTATGAAATGCACCAAAAAGGATCCATATAAATTTATAAAATCATAAATTTATTACAAAGCCACATCTCAATCTCAAGAAATCCGCATAAAAATGCTTGATCCCTAGACACTTTTGATGTGTGTAAGTAGGACAGTACAGGATAATACATTTATTATCTACTAGCTGCTGCTGTGCCCCGCGGTTTTACCCGCGTGGAACCTTATCCCGTGGGTATTTTGGGATAAAAAGTGTTATTCCTAGGTATGAGAAACGTCTGTACCAAATAATTATGTTTTACGCGATTAAGACCTGTAAATTGTGCAACGATGAATTCCGACCGCAAAAGTTTAAAAAGTGTATCTGCACCAAATTTCATTAAAATCCATTCAGTAGTTTTTGCGTGAAAGAGGAACAAACATCCATACATCCACCCACACTCACAAACATTCGGCTTTATATAATATTAGAAGGACGACATTAAAGGTAAATAAGCGAATAATATTGAAGCGCTCATGGCCCAGTGCTACCCGCGGATCACTTGTGATCAGCGTGGTTAAGCAACGTCTGGCACCGTAACGACTGTGATGGGTCGTTATTGAAAAACGACTTTTAATTTCATGAGCGTTTCCGTGCTTCGGAGGGCACGTAAAGCCGTCGGTCCCGGTTGTCGTACTAACATCATCGACAGTCGTTACGGGTAGTTAGAGCCCTCAAAAGTCTACATTTGGTTTAACCAAAAAATGTCGTATAGCCCTCTGGGTTGTGAAGGTCTGATGGCAGTCGCTTCACGTAAAATACTGACATTCCGCCAAATCTGGTTAAAACTGAAAACCGACCCCAAAATAGACATGGGATAAAGGTTCGGAAAAGAAGCGAATAATATTGAATCGAAGGAACATAAAGGTTTAACGGGCTAATTGAGAGTAAATCTTTAGAATTTGAACATAAATATAAGTTTAGCTCGAGACGTTACGTTAACTCTCTAGGACCGAGTTTCTACGTGTAAAAGTTTTTCTTGAAAAGCAAACTATCTCCAATGTAGCGAAGGTAGTTTAGTTCATAAATCGCCAACTCTCACATAAAATGTTTTTCTTTGGACTTATTTTGGACGAATATAACTTTTCTATTTTTATGGTGAATAATGATTAGAGCAGCGAATGTGTAAGATAATATTGATGATAGCAGCACCGTGTAGTTTGTTCTATATACATACATACAATCATATCATTTATGATCAAAATTTTCATATCGTATTTGCATTGGACATCTACCTTTCACACGTAGGTCCTAGGTTCAATTTCTGGGTCGATCGTTACACTTTCGCTACGATCCAAACGCAGCGAGATTGAGATCACCAACATTCTTTATTACGCATTTTCCTTCTCACTGTGAGAGAAAACCCTTAGCAAAACATATACAAATTACGCTCCCATCTGACCCATTTTTGATGAACACTGTTGACCACATTCAGTATAAAACTCTTTATAAATTCATTGCCTGTCTCCGAGCCCTTTCCATCTAACCGTGACCTTAAAACCTAACAGCTTTTCGTATAACATACTGCCCAGCGAGGGGACATTTTTTAGCATTGTTAATTCACGACCTACGCAATTTTTTAGCAAAGGCACTGACATACGACTTAATCTGGGGACTTGTAGATTAGTTTGTAACTTTTACTTTTGTTTAATCTTCTCTCTACTCATCTCATGTGAGGGAAGGTTCATATCTGACGGAACATGCGTTGCGTATTATCGGTCGCGTAACGCCAGAACAGACAAATGTATAGAAAAACATTTGACCGTTCACACTCAACCGATTATACGTTAATAGTGCGTTTTTCTATACATTTTTCTGTTCTGGCGTTACGCGACCGATAATACGCGACGCATGTTCCGTCAGATATGAACCTTCCCTAAGATTAAATCTTCAAAACTACGCAACGGTGTGATTGATGAAAAATAGTGTGATTTAAGCGGAAGGTTTTTAGCATAATTTTATCCCTGCCTTCTCACGGGAGCGGGAACTACGCGGGTGAAATCGCGGGGCTTGCTAATGTATAATAAAGACACTCCACGGACATTCGGACATAGGTTACAAATTATGTTTGACGAAGGTAATTTTTCAGATTGGTACCTATATAAAAAAAACTGTAAATGTATTATAAATTGTGCGTCTTTTCTCTTTACTTATTAGCTAAATAATACGAAAAACCAAGTTGCTCTTATACAAATATTTAACATTTTTATAATTAAGTACTATGAAGAAAAGAATATCCATCACAATCAAAATTATCTTTTTTATTTAAGAAGTAAAAAGCAAAGTGTATTTAATATTCATTGTAGTTTGCCAAGCGAGTAAATATTGTAAGAACATTCGGGAAAAAGATAGGTACAATTTTTCCTTAGAAGAAATGTGCTTCGAAACTTTTTTATCGAGTTAATATTATTTGTTGGAGAAATATTTGTCGGATAAAGAATATTCAAGTTAGAGGTATCTTTCGCTAAAATTATCAAATACTTTTAACCACAAGATGTTATTTTTTTTTACTTGTTGATGTACTTTTGTTTTTAAATTTGTTTCTTTTTGTTTTGTAATGGAGTTTGATTCTTTATTATTTTTTTACTAGTCTCGCTCTCATTAAATTGATGGAATGATTTACATAATGCAAATGTTCCTTAGAACAAGGAATGCAATATAAATTGACTTCATGATTACAAAAATAGCCGTAATCACTACATAGCATAAAACAAAGTCGCTTTCTCTGTCCCTATGTCCCTTTGTATACTTAGATCTTTAAAACTACGCAACGGATTTTGATGCGGTTTATTTTAGTAGATAGAGTGATTCAGTGGCTTTTTAGCATAATTTATCCCCATATTCTTACGGGAACTACGCGGGGGAAACAGCGGGGCGCCGCTAGTTATAAGTCGATGATAATTTCCCCGCTAACTATTTATTGTTAATTTAAAAGTAATGATGTAGGTACTATTACAAACCTTACGTACAAGTATAAAGAGGAATTAAGGTAAACGTTGATAGTCGACTGCAGATAGCAGCACCACACGTCGCCGCCTAACGTCATCATGACATTTCGCCTAATCAGATCACCACACACTTGCCCAATGCGTGGTGGAGATCTAAAACCCTGAAGTTAAAGAAATACTTATAGATACTAACTTATTTATTAAACGAAATCTAAACTTTAACCAGGCTCTTCCAAAGCAGTGGAAAATTTCGTTACCCTTCCAAATTGACAAATGTATACCTGTATACCAAACTTCTGTAATCAAATATTGAGACTTAGTTTCCTACTTTGATGTAAAACTTATACAATAACAAACATCTAAGTTATTCGTGTGAACGCGACAACCGCTTTTGTTGTATGAAGTTTATTCAAATAGGTTACATGGGCAGACATTGATCTATTCTAGAAGCTTTTTAGGAGTGACTATTTACTAGAACGGTGATGAATAGATATGTGGTGATGATGATGGAAAGATCTACTAGGTGATGAATAGATAAGAGTAGGTATTGAAAGAAAGAAAGAAATATTTATTCAGTACCACAAAGTGAAAAAAAAGAAGGAAGCAAAATAATAGGAAAAAACCTTAAAACCATCTCCATTGCTGGAGAGGTTTTTAATTTCATGGGCGTTACCAGAACGTACGCTACTACGTAACTGCTTGTTACCTCACCTAAGGATTCAAATTTAGAACTGCGCCAAATTATGGTAAGTATTAAATTATTTTTTCTATACAAATGAAATAACAAGGTCTATTAAGGTTGATGAATTTTCTCTACTTTAGCACGGTCGTAATTCACACGGAATATCGTATGTTGACCTGTAGCTATCTATCTCTGACGCACCTGCGTAAATTATAATGCGTCCCGATCGCACATTGCGTCCGTGCGAGCGGGACGTATTATAATTTACGCAGGTGCGACAGAGATAGACGGCTACAGGTCAACGTACGATATTTCATGTGAATTACGACCGCACTTTAGGACAATATTTTTTACAAAAAAACTTTTTAGCTACCTTTACTGACTGTAACAATGATGAGATTAGAACCCACAACCACGCAGAACCTTTTGCATACTGTAACTAACCAAATCAGGTCTACAAAGATTTATACCAGAGCTGTGGAAAATGTAGAATACTAGATTGGATTTTTGGTCAACCACCCGATAATCTAATTTACATTAAAGCCTAGAAATACATTTTAGTCTTATACTCATTAGGTTTTCTTTTTATGTTATTATTCTTGAATAATTCAGATTTTAGACTACCTAAATACCTTGAATAATTTCACCATTATTTTTAAGATACATATAAAGCTGTGACCCACGGTTTCTCTTCGGTGGTTCCCGTGGGCATTTCGGGATAAAAATATCCTATCCTTCTCCTGGTTCTTAACTTCCTCCCCACCAATTTTCAACCAAATCAGTTCAGCCGTTCTTGAGTTATAAATAGTGTAATTTACACGACTTTCTTTTATATATAACTAGCGGCTCCCCGCGGTTTCACCCGCGTAGTTCCCGTTTCCGTAAGAATATGGGGATAAATTATGCTAAATACCTTTCCACTGAATCACGCTATCTATTAAAACAAACCGCATCAAAATCCGTTGCGTTTAAAGATCTAAGCATGTATAGGGACAGAGAAAGTCTTTGTTTTATACTATGTAGTGAAGATATCATCATTGTAGAATATAACTTATTGTTTCCCTATTATATTCCAAAGCAGAACAAAAGACCTCTATTAATCATCCATAAGTATTAAAATCTTCGCTGATGATATAACCGTAAGAATAATCCTAATTGGACACCATTTTTCTTTATAACATAACACAAATCATCCTAATTGAACAACACTTTTCTTTATGTAACACAAATCATTAATTTACTCACGGAAACGCAAATAACACGTGTATATAAATATTAAAAGGAAATCTTTCTCGCGTTTATATGAAAAAACGTTTTACCCAAAAATTGAATCGTATTTGAATCGTGAATATGTTGAAGCGTTACCGTGAACGTTTGTGCGGCAAAAGTTGGGACTTACACAAATAGGATAAAGTGTTCTCAATCCGAATAACAATGCTGGAAATCCGCTGGTTTTATTTACTTCTGAACTAAAATATATCTGGTTCACTGTAGATATCAGAATGTTTTGCGTTGAGATTTTGAAATAGGAACTGAAATAGTCATGTTGTCATTCGTAGTTTCTGATACCCTACATACAAGTTACGAACTTAGTAAGGGATCAGTTACTATAATGAGATGATGGAGTGAATGATTATGTCATGTTAAGTATTTAAATTATGTATGTAAGTTGTGTTACCCCGCAATTTCGAGTAAAAGTAGAGTTGAATATTTGAATGTGTTAATCTTCTTTTTATATTGCCGTTACCAACAAGCTAAAGAGCATGGAACGTTTGCCCGAGAGGTCCGAGATACCAAGCATAGAATAAAATTTTAACATACAGAATCATAGTTATTTATGGTACAAGCGAGGTAAGTTGGTGATTACTTCCGAGGCGCTATTGAGGCCCGAGCCGTCAGGCGAGGGTCAGAAGATAGCCGAGGTAGTAATCATCAATACGCGCGTGTACCATACAAAGTTTTTCAACACACTTGCGAAGAAATTAATAATAAAATATCATTTTTCTCTAATAAATAAACAGTTTTTCTATTCGCGCGCATCCAACACAACAATGGTGATCGGCCAAAGACTAAAAAAATATACTTATTAAAAAAATATTCGAATGAATTAATGAATGGAATCGACCAGTTGAATAATGACACGCTTGATTCACAAGTGAGTTATAGATTGTTTTTTTAAATTGCTTTGGTTTTAAAAAGTTTCGATACCAAAAAAATTGTGTCCATACATTTTAAAAACAAACTTCAACTATGTTTCCTTACTTTTGGTAGGTCTATGGTCGATTCCACTAATTCATTCATTCGATTTTTTTTTAATTAGTATATTCTTTTAGTCTTTAGCCGATCACCATTGTTGTGTTGGATGCGCGCGAATAGAAAAACTGTTTATTTATTAGCGAAAAATTATAATTTCTTCCCAAATGTGTTGAAAAACGTTGTATGGTACACGCGTGTATTGATATACTATCCTCGGCTATCTTCAGACCCTCGCCTGACGGCTCGGGCCTCAATAGCGCCTCGGAAGTAATCACCAACTTACCGCGCTTGTACCATAAATAACTATTATTTTGTAAAACATAGTTATACATTGGACCTTAAATAAGAATGGCGCGATATATTTTCCATTATCAGCATACAGTAAAATACGTCGAGGTATCAAGTACTACGCACCGATTACAAATGAAATTACTCAAGAATATACGAAATGGTAATCAAAACGATACACACAACGTTAAATAAAATACTTGTATGTTTCTCGGGTCTATATTAAGATTCATCTTCACGGAACGTTTAGTCATGAAAGGCTACTTGAACGGTTTTGTATATTAATCTGCTACGTTTTAGCTAGATAATGTAAATGGGAAAGAAATTTTTTACCCCGTTTTTACCCCGTTTTTTTAAAGTTGAATATATAGTTATTGATACGATAATACTGTTATGTAAGTGTCTATACTATATGATCTATACTAATATTATAAAGAAGTAAAGTTTATGTGTTTGTATATTTGTTAAATTGTAAGGGGTAATCTCGGGATCTACTTAACCGATTTCAAAAATTCTTTCACTAATGGGAAGCTATATTGTCAGCGAGTGACATAGGCTATAGTTTATCCCTGTATTTCCATGGGAATGGGAACTACGCGAGTGAAACCGCGGGGCGCTGCTAGTAAGGAATAAATGTGAAAAAAATGCACATTAGATATGTTTGACCTACTCTCTAATAAATATTTGTATTATTATACTAGCTGTGCCCCGCGGTTTCTCTCGCGTAGTTCCTGTTCCCGTGGGAATTTCAGGATAAAGTATCCTATGACCTTCTCCTGGTTCTTAGCTACCTCCTCACGAATTTTCAGCCAAACAGTTTAGCTGTTCTTGAGTTATAAATAGTGTAGCTAACACGACTTTCTTATATAAACTTATATAGATAAGCAGTTTGCTTATAATGCAATATTTCTTCAAAATACTTATTTTTAGCAACATCCGATGCCTCGCTCTACCTCGCTCTGTGGGGTTTCAGGTTTTAATATCCGTCGGTAGTATACAAATATTTTATATACAAATATCTGACAAAATCTACCTCTTCAAAAGTAAATTTATCACTCTCTTACTAACTTCGTTTAGTAACCAGTATTTGTAGTGTCAGAAACACACACCCAGAATGAGGTAAGCAAAAAAGATCAAATGAGTATAAATAATACACAAAAATAACAAAATTAATGTGTAATATTGTAAATTTCTAATTAAATATGTATATTCCACAAAGAGAAAGTGTTTAAAATATAAATAATTGTACTCGTATATTCATAATACCCGCTAATAATACGGATTAATGCAAAACGTTTGAACTTTGAGATCACTTTGTGGTTAACCCTCAGTGCGATGTTTGAATGTTATTTTTTTATGCGAAATGTTTGCAAAATTATAATGTTACCCCGCCCGGGGTAAATAAAACACATTGAGGTAATTTTTGTGACACTTTTAATAACGTTATACATATAAAATTAACTTTTAAAACTTGTTACAAACAGCAGACTCTTCTAGAATGATGTAATTTCGGATTTTTCCTACAAGGGTTGCAATTTCGAAACGAGATAATTCCATTCACTCCCTTGAGTTTGACATACGAAAAATAAAATTGCGTGCCTTGAATTTTTCATGCTAAGCCCAAATATATGAAATTCCATCGGATTATTGTTTATGAATGATTTATAGGTTTTTTATTTGAACGATTATTATATTTTATTTTATTTTTATTAAGCTATTGCATAGCTTCTATCGAGGGCCTTGAGCGCGGGGACCGAATCCAGAAATTCCGTAACGAAAAAAACCTCACGTTTTTAGTTTGCTATAGTAATTTTGAACTCTATTTTAAGAGCTCTAAAACTCATATTTACATTGATAATTTTTTATTATTTTTTTATCGAAAACTTTCTTTTTGCAAAATTTTCCAAAAAGTTTTTATAGTAATGTAGACAAAGTTTTTATTGTATGAAGTCCCAAGTATGACATCAAAATTTCTAAGGTTAGGATTGCAATACAAAAATAAAAAAAACAATTAATCTATACTAATATTATAAAGAGGAAAGATTTGTTTGTTTGTTTGTTTGTTTGTATGTAACGAATAGGCTCCGAAACTACTGAACCGATTTCAATAATTCTTTCACCATTAGAAAGCTACATTCACCCTGAATAACATAGGCTATATTTTATCCCCGTATTCCCACGGGAACGGGAACCACGCGGGTGAAACCGCGGGGCACAGCTAGTTAGTTGATAAAATTGCTATGCAATAGCTTTACCGCGGCAGTCCCCGAGTGCCACACGTTTTTTTTTATTTGGGAATCAAACAGTTATTACTAGATCTTAATATTTAAGTACAAATATTACACATAAACCAGCGAAGTTTCCACTTTAAAAAAATAATATACCTATAAATATACATAAGTATTCTTAACAGTAAAAGAAAAATTTTTTGAAAGACTTTAATTATCATAAAATAAAAGACTGAATTTAAATTCGAAGGGACCTTACAAGAGGCAACAAACCGTAATATATTATACCGAAAAAATATTGTTTTATTAGTTAAATAATTTTGTTAATTTATTTATTTATTATTTATTATTTATTTATTTATTATTTATTTGGGGTAACAACAGTAAGATACAAAACAACTTATAATATCTTAATAACTAGTACAAAAACCAATAACAGTTACCCACGCATAAGACATTGAATAACAGTATGCAGTTAACTTAATAAAAAATAATAAAAGAAAACATAAGTACCTAGATAATTAGTATTAAACAACTTAATTAGTAAAAAAGTCATTGCTTAATATCCGCTTTACCGTATGTATGCTATCTTTAAACAAATCAAGATCATGATTTCTACACACTGCATTATAACTATTGCTTGCTCTGCATAAAAATGAGTTTTGTCGGTAGTTGGTGTGAACCGGTGTAACTTGCAAAGGACGGTAGTGTCTAGCAGATTTTGTTGGAACATTGAAATTTATTTTGTGTAGTAGTTCAGGACATTCAATTTTATTATTTATTATAGCGTGAAGAAACGATATATCAGCTATATTTCGACGATTCGACAACGGAAGAAAATGAAACTTTCTACATAGTGCTATATAATTATTTGAGGAATACGATACTTTTAATTTGTAACAAAGAAACTTAATAAATTTAATTTGTATTCTTTCTATTCTACTGGTGTACTTGTCGTAAGTGGGATTCCATACTTGTGAGGCATATTCGAGAATACTTCTTACGTATGTGCAGTAGAGGATCTTGAAAGTCTTTGCTTCTGTAAAGTTTTGCGAACTTCTCATTATGAAGCCCAAGGATTTATATGCCCTATTTACAATGGTGTCCACGTGCTGGTCAAATAGAAGCTTATTATCGTGAATGACACCAAGATCCCGTGTGCACTCCGTCTCTACAATAGGATGATTTTTAATAATGTAAGATGAAAGAATTTTATGTTTCTTACGAGTAAAAGTAATCTTACAACATTTGGCTGGATTCAAGTCTAGTCTATTTACATCACAATAATAATCTAAACGATTTAAATCTGTTTGAAGATCGTCAACATCTGATTGAGATTTTATTGTATGAAATATTTTCATGTCATCCGCAAAACATAGAACAGTACTACGAGTGAAGCATTCAGAAATATCGTTAACGGTAACCAAAAATAGCAAAGATCCCAAATTTGAACCCTGCGGAATGCCGCTTGGAATGGAAACCCAACTTGAAATATAATTGCTAACCACTACAGCCTGTGTCCTGTTACAGATGTAAGATGAGAACCACCTCAATAAGTCACCTCTGATACCTAACTTACATAGTTTGAGTAATAACACTTTATGATCAATTCTGTCGAAACATTTGGAGTAGTCTGTGTAAATAACATCGACCTGAGAACCCGAATCCATCGCACGTGTTATGTAATCGTTGAAAAGAACTAAATTTGTGGTAGTTGAACGACCCTTAACAAACCCGTGTTGTGTCTGCTCAAAAGAATTTTTAAAAGTAGAGTATATTTGACGATAGGTTATCTTTTCGAATATTTTTGCTATAATACATAGTTTAGAGATTGGCCTATAATTAGATATATCGGTCTTAATACCTTTCTTAAAGACAGGTGTAACATAGGCCTCTTTCCACTTTAATGGGAATTCGTTCGTTGAAATAGATTTTTTAAATAAATGATATAAAGGAATACATATAGTTTTGGCACATTTAATAAGAAATATAGAATTAATATTGTCTGGTCCCGCGGATTTTGAAGAGTCTAACTTTGACAGAAGTATCTCAATTTCATTGATATCGATTTCTAAAGTAGATAGCTCTTGAGTGGAATAGGTATCATATAAAGATTCAACGAAATTTAAACAGTCATCCTTGGAGACGGCACTCTGAGTTGAAAATGTAGAAAAGAAATAATCCGAGAAGGCGTTACATACAGCGTCTCCACCGGAGTAAGCGGAACTGTTAAGGTACATAGTGTTAGGCATACAATTTGATTTTTTAAATGATTTAAAATAAGACCAGAAGAATTTAGGGTTATTTTGTATGGAAGTCTCCGTCAACTGTATGTACCTTTCATAGCATTGTTGCTCAACTACCTTTGCTCTTTCTCGACTAACTTTGTAACTTTCTAAATCAGACTTATTTCCATATATTTTATACTTATGTAAATATTTATATTTTTCTTTTAGTATTTTCTTTAGTGCTTCTGTGTACCATATAGGATGATTGTTATCTTTTACTAATTTAGATGGAATGTGATTAGTGTGCATCTGTTTTATGAAATCATAAAAATATTGTAAAGCATCTTCTAAAGACCTAGACGATATTTCAGTTGCCCAATCAATTTTTAATATCTCACTATTAATCGAGTCGTAATCGCCTTTGTTGTACATAAATTTAAATCTAACCTGTGGTTTTATCGGATCATACTGGACAAAACTTAAGTTTACCTTTAGCGCTTTATGATATGGGTCTATTGGCACTAATGGTGACGAGCATTCGGATACATTTACAACCTCATTAGCCAATACCAGGTCAAGCATTCTGCCGAACAAATTACTAACTCCGTTGTATTGGCACAGGTTAAGAGAAACCATCTCATCCGTGAGTAGCTGCTCGTCGCTACTAGTTATGTTGGTAGGCGAGTAGTATTGTTCCGGAGTGATAACCCAATCTATGCCACTTAGGTTAAAATCTCCTACAATAATAATTTTATCGCGAGGGTAGTTTAGAGATATTTCATTTAATTTATTCGTAAAGTTCTGTAATTGCTGTGAGAAAGCATATCCTAAATTTTGTTTACATAAGTAGAGAACACAAATATGAACATTGATAGCATTATTACTTTTATTCTGTTTGCATGTCAATGTCACCCATAAATATGTCACCCACAATAATATTTCCCAAGTTGACTCTTTTGAAGGAAAACAAAAGGCCATCAACAAGGTAAACTTGAAAGGGCTCGATTCATTTACTCTGACCTTAGACCTTAGATTACAAGTAATTAAACACCTATCTATAAAAGTGCGTAAACGAAAACAAGGTATTATTATACTCGTTACAAAATCTCAACATTATTAAACTAAAAATATGATATTCAATACCTCTTCATAACAAGGAAAGTATCAATTTGAAAAGATCTAAAATTATCTCATCAAAAACCTACAGAACCGTCGTGAATTTTGTTTGAAACAACCCTCCAAATTGGCTTAGTTAAAACGGAAATTTTTATCACGAAATACTTACGTAGAATTTATTTTTGGATCAGAAAATTTTATTTACAGACAGAAAATAAGGTTATAGCGGTTTGGTATGATTATAACTGTGTGTGTGAATCACTTTTTAAGTGATTTGGGTTATGTTATGCTATTCTTCTTTGCGTGTCTCTTATTTTAGAGGACCAGAACTCGGCCACCGATATGGCACTATCGTGGCCTTGCAAAGGTCCTCGCGTGTACAGGTGTCGGGACACGCACGGCAAGTTAGAAGATGGGCCATTGTTTCGGGAAATGCCGCATAGACATGCACTATCGGGTTAGTCCCATTTTACTCCATTCCTTTGAAATCGAAAATGAAAAAATGCATACATGCAGTCCCAGTTTGCTCCAGAGAATAATATTAAAAATAATATATTATTTTTCATATCCCACTTTACTCCAATCGATACTTGAATAATTTTATTGATTTTTATTTTGATATCCCAAGATACTCCAAAAAGAGAAGTACAGTCGGATAGAAAAGTTAACAAAACATTTTATGCGGTTTATTCCAAATTCCAGGAAGATGCCGAAATGGTAAATTTAAGTGCGATTAGTTCCCATTTCGGCACCCAGATATAATTTAATAAGAATTTCTTACTTCTAAAGTACAGTCCCGCCCATGAAACATATTACCTGTTTAGAGTGCTTGGTTTTCGTAAGAATTTGCGCGAATATGCTCTCCTGGTACTTCTAATAATAAATTCTCCAATATTTACTTTTAGGAATCAATTTAATAAAGTTTATTGTAAAGACCTCTTCTACATTTCTGTTCTCCTAGTAATTAAAATTGGTTATTATAAAATTTCTTGTACATAATGTTTATTTGAACAGAGCAATTTCGTTTCTTTTTTGTTAGGCTGTACCACCCTCACCAGCAGTCGGACTATTTGTAGGTAAAACTCCTAATAACCCATGTTTGCCTGGTACTTTTGTCCACATAGTACTGTTTTATGAACAATGATTCTACCGCAAGGTGTTATTTAACTTGAACATAGCATGTTATTGAGTTACAGTGTCACTCAAAAGGAAAGAAATGACATCTTGAATAGTCATCTTGATTTTAAAATAAACACAGAAAATATATCCTCTGATTTAATATTTCTATATTAGATAAATATGTGTTTACATTTAATAATAACACGGCCTATGGGAAATCTATAACTTTGTATTATTTTTCTTTTTGATTTTTGCGTCTGACTGTATCTCATCCATAAGTGACATTACGCGTGGAGTAAAGTGAAACTGAATGTATGGCAGTTCCAAATATTGATAAACAAAAGTGTTTGACAGTTTGGAGTAAAATGAAACTTATTTTGAAATTTTTAAAAAATAATATTTTTGTTTGGAGTAACTTGGGACTTTTTGGTGGAGTAAAATGGGACTAACCCGCACTATCAGAGCTGTAGCCCCACCTGTGCATGTTCTCCTTGCTTCGGCCTACTTGAGGCCGCAGGCAGGCCGCAGACTCTATTTAAGGATTATGCTATAATGGTTGCCCCATAACTATCATTTCAGATAGATGCATGATACCTAAATATATTTTATTATTGATTGTTTTCATAAATTTTGGGAAACCTCATTCATTTACGAGTACAAACAACTTTCTCGTTACCGCCGCCCGCACGAGTCGAATATTACATCAGCCGAGAAGAATTTTAGTACTTACAAATCAGTTTTCCAATATCCTTTACAGTTTAATCAATCCAATAAATAAACAAAATATAACGTTACCATTCTTTTTAAAAGTAAAAAAGCAATTTATCTTCAAACATGTTTGTCAATGAGATCTAACGTTGTTCAATCCCTGGACGAATTGTTTGAGATAGAGTTTAACAGAAAAAGTTTTCTTACAACGAATATTGATGTTTAAGAAGTATTTTGGAAGACTAATAATGGCCAAGACAAACAGGATATTGAAAAGGGTCTTTATTAAATAAAGTACTTGTGATCTAACTGGACTCTATATTATACTGCAATAGCTATTTTTCTCAATAAAGATTCGAAGTACCAAGAGGCAACCTTTGCTTTACCTAACCCTTGGTATTTTAATGCTTATAATTTTGTGTTATTTAGTTATCAATTTATTTCAAGTCTAGTCTCGATTATCATCATACATCTATACTAATATTATAACGCGGAAGTGTTTGTTTGTTTGGTTAAACGCGCTAATCTAAGGAACTACTGCTCCGAGTTAAAAAAAATCTTTCAGTGTTGGATATTTATCGAGGGAAGCTATATTTTATCCCCTTATTCCTACGGGAACGGGAACTACGGAGGTAAAACCGCGGGGCGCTGAGTGTTCTATAATATTCATCGGCTTATTAACGTTCAATCAAACTAGCCGCAGAGTCAGTCAGGCCTGTTTACCACTGCGAATGATATCCTATTATCGTTCTATAGCTACCTATACCTTTACTGAGTATCCCTTCCGTTGTGTTACCTACGATCAATATATTACACTCACGTAGTTCCCATTCCCGTGGGAATACAGGGATAAACTATAGCCTATGTCACTCGCTTCCCATTAGTGAAAGATTTTTTGAAATCGGTTCAGTAGATCCCGAGATTACCCCTTACAATTTAACAAACACACAAACTTTACTTCTTTGTAATATTAGTATAGATATAGATTAAGGGGACAAATTGAATTAGTGGACATTCAAACAGACGGGCTTTAAACTAAGTTTAGTATGATAAACTGTATCGTAAGAAATTTCCTTCAAGTTACCGTGCACGAACAAATTAAAAAAAAAACCTTTTAAAAACAAGTTTTTTTTAGCTTTTATTGCATTGTCATGGGACTTACATAAGTATGCCAAATTTCAGCTCAATCGGGTAACCAGAAGGGGTCGAAAAATGACTTGCAAGACTTGATTACAGACAACGGGACAGGTAACTAAATAAAAGCTTGTAAAATTGTGGTGGTCAAGAATAACTTGCAAATATACTCACACAAAAATGTATAGTAAAGCTTCACGTAACACACTAACTAAACAAAATTATTAAGTAAACAAACAATTAAGAATCTCCTTTCTAATAGTCAGTTCAAAATATGAATTCAAATTATCGTTAAAGAAAAATGCTCCACAATTAATATTTGTCTCCATTTCCTCCCTCACTTAATATTTGATGAAAATTAAAGCTCTCCGGAGCGCAATTCAGTTATTATTTTTGTTTATTCGAAACATTAAATAAATAAAGTACTTATAAGAACAAGGAATTATAGCAGTACCAATGAAAGTGAATCAATATGTAATTTTGATGAGTAAATAAAAAGATATAAGTATCTGTTCAATAGGTCAATGAAGGTCATATAAATAAGTGTATTTTATATCGAATAAATGCGAAATTGGTTTCTGATTTTCTTTGTTTTGAGCAAAGATCGTTTTATTTTAAAACATTTGTTTGGCAGTTTGCATGTTGGCCTCAGATCGTTTATCAGATACTAGCCGCGGACTACAGTTTCTCCCACGTGGTTCCCGCTCCCGTCAAAATTAGGGGATAAAATTATACTATATACTAAAACCGTCCCATTGAATCACTCTATCTATTAAAGTAAACCACATCTCACCATCTAAGCATACATAGGGACAGAGCGAAGCGACTTTGTTTTATACTATGTAGGCTAAGTAGGGATGTTTGGCTGTTGGGATGATGGCTGTATGTACATAGGTCGACGTCGTTTGACAGATATGAAATCAGCAAAAATGGAAATTAAATGGTAAAAACTCGGACCGCAATTAGCATTAACATAATGTTATGGTGAAGGTAGATGGAGAGATGTGTGCAAAATTTCAGCTCGAATAGGTTGAGGAGGAACTGCTTTATTTCAGTTAAATTTTCTTCTCTTTTTGTACATAATTTGAATGATATGCACGGTTTTTTAGATTTCAAATTCAAATTAATTAAGTAACTTACATAATATATTATAGGGCCTATTTCACGACCTTCAAGTAAAGTTATCCACCAAGTACAATTAGTTTTATCTCTTTCTTACTTTATATCAAGTGACAAAGACAAAACATGTGAGTAGTTCGGGACGTTACTTGAAGATGGTGAAATAGGCCCTAAATATCTATGTTTGCTATAACAAATATAGCAAGTTAAATAAAGGCTTGTAAAAATAATCAGGTTTTCCAAAATATCCATCAAATTAAATTTGTACCTTTGGAAATGGTTAACGAACCTCTAAATCCAATTTCTGGGTCACTCCGTGAATCCTTTCATGTTCGGACCGGCTAGCGGCTACTTGTTTGGGACTGTCTTGTTTCAATTTGGAACACGCAAAAATGGCCGCTTCATCAATAGGACATCAATCATTTCATTGTATTCTACGGTGGCTAGGTCTGCAGTTTTCTATCTACATGTTCGTGATTTACCTATACTTTTTCTATTTACAAGCGTTTATTGAAAATATATATTCGTCATCACATTCAAAATATTATTTTAAATACTTTATACACTACACATTGAAATAAAACACTTGAACGTATTTTTGTCGTGGTTGTATTTTGTTTTACATTTTCTGACGTTTCGGATTCTTTACAGAACCCGTGATCACAGAAGACTAAGATGGAAGACGTCTGTGCAAAGTAATGTAAAAAGTTTACTACCTTCAATATTTTGAATATAATTTGAAATACATTGTGAATTTACCACAGATTTGGATCACAGAAGACTAAGATCTTCGGTGATCACGGGTTCTGTAATAAATCCGAAACGTCAGAAAATGTAAAACAAAATACAACCACGACAAAAATCCGTTTAAGTGTTTTATTTCAATACTTTATCAAAGATCTTATTATGTCAAAAAAGTATAAAACGCTTTTTGTAGTATTTTTTAAGGAGTGTGTCGCAAATGTAGGGTCGATAATGTTTCTAATAATTGTACTTAGTTAACTTAAGTATCGCAGCAAAGGATCCAATTTAGTAAGGTCTTGTTGCGGAAAACCGTCCTCTTACGAGTACTTACTTACATGTAATAGTACTCAATCAATTGTTTGTTTGTTAGTGTTAACAAGAACGTGTGTACTTCAAGAGTTAGTGGACATCAAATGTATAAGAAAAATAATCATTTTTCCAATATAAAAATGCATTAAACTTCTCCAAAAATCATTGCTAGCTAAAACATTTCGATTAAAGATCGTCAAAAACATTATCTCGATCAGAGATTGTCAAAAAAATATAGAATATAAATAAAATACTTTTCACGATTAAATTATTTACGAAGGTACAATGTGTTGAAGACCGAAGGATTTGTCACTACAGTTTTTCGCTTGAGAGAACTGTGGTGGGAATATATTTAATCATTCAATAGTGCTTTTGGTTTGTTAAATTGAATCGCTGTATGTGAAATAAAGTCATATAAAGAGATGTTTTTAGGAATTATGCATCAGCAAAGTTATACTAAAATATTATTATTATTTTCAATAGGTTTGTCACAGATTTACCTTGTGTTTTACCCTAAATGCAAAGATATTATATTTCTATGTACCTAATTAACTTTACATTAAAATATCTTACAATAGTGTGCATGCTTATATCTTGTTTGTGCACGTACTTGCTAAGTTGAATTATATTTGGAAAACAGAAACATATTTTTTTTTATTTAGTTCCGTCGAAAACATACAAAAACATTGCAAAATCTTCTAAAAACAAAACCTTTGTTACAACCAAAATAGTTATTTATGGTACAAGCGAGGTAAGTTGGTGATTACTTCCGAGGCGCTATTGAGGCCCGAGTCGCCAGGCGAGGGTCTGAAGATAGCCGAGGATAGTAATCATCAATACACGCGTGTACCATACAACGTTTTTCAACACATTTGCGAAGAAATTATCATTTTTCGCTAATAAATAAACAGTTTTTCTAAAAAAAAATCGAATGAATTAATGAATGGAATCGCCCATAGACCTACCAAAAGTAAGGCAACATAGTTGAAGTTTGTTTTTAAAATGTATGGAAACGATTTTTTTTGGCATCGAAACTTTTTAAAAACTAATCAATTAAAAAAAAAAACTATAACTCACTAGTGAATCAAGCGTGTCATTATTTAACTGTTTTTGCACAAATAAGAGCCCCTTTATGAGCAAGTGTGTTGAAAAGTACTTTTATGCAATGAATCTTGTCCAAAGTAAAGTCGTTTACCTACTAAGTCTGATGATAACACTCAACTCTCCAGGCAGAGGATGAAACAATTCAATTTACTGTTATTTTGACGCGGCGTACCATGAAAGGTAATAAAACTTTTAACATAAAAACTCATGTATATTTTCATGAAAAATCTACCAAATTAACTGAGTTTATACTCCATTTTCATGTAGCTACTGCTACAGACTACTTAGTTACTTTGTGCTACAGTACAGGTGCTTGTTATGTAAAATAATATGTCGTATTGTAATGACATGCGTATTGTTAAAAACTGGACACGTTGTTTATTTTACGTTTTACTTATAACTAGCTGTGCCCCGCGGTTTTACCCGCGTAGTTCCCGATCCCGTGGGAATTTCGGGATAAAACATAGCCTATGTCCTTCCCCGGACTATAAGCTACCCCTGTACCAAGTTTCAAGTCGATCGGTTCAGTAGTTTAGCCGTGAAAAGGTAATAGACAGACAGAGTTACTTTCGCATTTATAATATTAAGTAAGGATTAGATAAGTAGAGAATAGTTAGACAGTAAGGCATGGTGTTAATACAGAATGAATTTATTAAACCTGTGTAAAAACCCCTAAGACGTTAGATTTCTTTACCCCCCCTAGCATGACTGTGCGTGATAAAATATTTTATCGACATCACGAAATAATATCGATTTCGCGAACATGACCAGCTAGGCTAGCATGACTTCGAAAACGGGATAGATACAGCGATTTATTGACATCTAACTGTCAAAATTTGATAAAAATGCCCGCCATATTTAATTTTGCCACATGATTAATTTATTATATTTTGACAGTTGGATGTCGATAAATAGCTACATCGATTTCGCGAACATGACTAAATGTGATAAAATTTATCACATTTTTATGTTTCAGTATGTTTTCGTAGTACAGCGCAAATACAAAGCAAAGAGTCTTGCCCCGCCGTTGTTGTATAGCTCGCTCATCTTAGTACTTATTACATACTAGCAGAAGAAACTTATTAAACGTTTCTATCCAGAAAGATACGTGTGATACAGAATAGTAAGTAAATTATGCCAACTAGCTTTATGCAAGCCTTATCTATGTAAATATTTCTTACCAAGAATGTTTTTACTCAGTTGGTTGTAAACAAATCTTTCTAAAATACATACCCTCTACTTGTTTACTGTTTATTACAAAACGTTTCTTGTTGCTTGTGTATTGTCATTTCAATCAACGTGCAGTTCCCTGCGAAGTTATTTCCTGTTCCATTTATCGGTTCATTTCCATTTGTAGGCATTTCTTGTTGTCATACGTGTTGTTGCTTACTTCATTACGTAACGCATAAAAGTGTTCGTCTAACATAATTCTTGGAGTAACAAGTTAATTTATTAGTTGACTAGCGGCGCCCCGCGGTTTTACCGGCGTAGTTCCCGTTCCCGTACGAATATGGGGATAAAATTATGCTAAAAACCTTCCCATTGAATCACTCTATCTGTTAAAACAAACCGCATCAAAATCCGTTGCGTGGTTTTAAAGATCTAAGCATACATAGGGACACAGGACATAAGGACAGAGAAAGCGACTTTGTTTTATACTATGTAGTGATTTGATGATGTTCATACGACAATCGAGACCCCGACCCTATGACCAACCAAAGCTCGAAAACGTTCCTAAAACTAAAAGCCACTTCGATAACGACCACAAGACACTATTAAATTTCTATAATTCATTTAAAACTAAATCAGTCACCCACTAACAACATTACCTATAAATAAATACCTAAAACGACCAACCTAATCGAATGGACAGCAATTATCTCCAGTTCTTGAATAGACCTTTAAAGGTGGTCATTAACGAATCAGTTTAACTGATCAGTTGAACTGGCGTCCATCCAAAAATGGTCGTCAATCACCGGAGCGATTCCAGATTCCAGTGGGGAAATCTAGTTGGTCTAAAACTTTTGGAGTGACGCACAGTTTTATGTCCGGACTGATCAGTTCAACTGACTCGTCAAAGCCTTAAGGGTTTAATCCGTTTTATAATATCATTTGAATTTGTATCATCGTTCGAGGTAAATAAAGGTCGAGCGGGATATAATTGATTCTAGGCCGTTCAAAGGCTTCGCTTATTAATACAATATACGTATAAACTATAGATAAAGGTGGTATGTCAACGTTTTTCCGCTTACATAGCGTTACAGGTTTTCACGGTCGATAACTTTTAAAGAATCTAGGTTTAATTTAAAGGTTAAATGAGTAGATTTGGTTGCACTGTTTTTTTTAGCTTAATTACGTCCTCATTGCACTTATACTATTAAGAGGTTAAAAAGAGATGTCTTCGTCTATGTTGAAATATGATATGCAGTTTTATAATGTTCAAAAATAAGTTATACTTCCTCGGTCAGTCATCCTCCTTTTGTACCTCGATCTCTTATTCTCTCTGATTTATCAACTCTTGTGAATGAACACCCATGATGTGATCCAAGCTGACACATTCCTCTACGGGGTAAAGTATATAATGAGATAGCAACAAGCAAGAATACAAACTTACTTATAGTCATATCCATAATTTATAGTGTTTACCTTACCTGATGGTTATTTTATATTTTTAGAACAAGTTATGAATAGCCAAACACAAAATAATAACGCCAAAAAATGCTCAAAGAAATCTTACAACCCAATTGTGATAAACGCTAACTAAAACCGTTTTCCAAGAATGTTCTTGTTATTTTTATACAATAAATTTTATAAGAAGAAACTCTGGGAAATTGTATTTATTAGTAAATTAAAGGTAAATTTTTCATTGGAAAATTCTTATTTATTTTCTTACAAACTTTAATCTATTGATAAAATACCCCGCTGTATTAACGTAATTTGCATTACCCCGCCGGGTTTGGTATGTTAAGTGCTTACCTTTATTACCGAGGTAAAATATTCTAATAAATTTTGCTCTTATATTGCTTGTACCAATCCCTACTAATATTATAAATGCGAAAGTAACTCTGTCTGTTTGTTACCTTTTCACGGCTAAACTACTGAACCGATTGACTTGAAATTTTGTACAGGGGTAGCTTATGATCCGGGAAAGAACATAGGCTATTTTGTTTTATCCCGAAATTCCTACGGGATCGGGAACTACGCGGGTGAAACTGCGGGGCACAGCTAGTTGAATATATATTCAAATCTAATATTACTACTAATGTAGATATTCGTATGAATTTTGAGAGAACTGTCGACCCTTATCAAGAAACCATGTTTTATGACTGAGATCTGATACTATAATACGTTGAGTGACTTTGAAAAATGATAGGTTTATACCCGAGTCTAGACTTAGCTTAATAATAGGTGTGTGAGTAGTATTTTGGCGTAATTTATAGACCACTGATAGTGCCATATCGGTGGCCGAGTTCTGGTCCTCAAAAATATGAGTCGACACGCAAAGAAAGTCTAGCGGCGTCTCGCGGTTTCACCCGCGTGGTTCCCGTTCCCGTAGGAATATGGAGATAAAATATAACCTATGTTACTCAGGGTGAATGTAGCTTTCTAATGAAAAAAGAATTGTTAAAATCGGTCCAGTACTTTTTGAGTTTATTCGTTACATATAAAAATACAAATCTTTCCTCTTTGTAATATTAGTGTAGATAATATTTATAAGTCAATACTAAACACGGATTTCTTCATATAAACAAACTCTTACAGAATGGTAATGTAAGTTATTAACCAACTTTACCCCAATATATATTTTGTAATTTTTTACTCCGCAGCATTAAAAATGTCTCTAAAATATATTTTTCAACACACTCGCTCATAAAGGGGCTCTTATTTGTGCAAAAACAGTTGAATAATGACACGTTTTATTCACTAGTGAGTTATAGATTGTTTTTTTAAATTGCTTTGTTTTTAAAAAAGTTTCGATACCAAAAAAAATTGTGTCCGTACATTTTAAAAACAAACTTCAACTATGTTGCCTTACTTTTGGTAGGTCTATGGTCGATTCCATTCATTCATTCATTCGATTTTCTTTTTAATAAGTATATTTTTTTAGTCTTTGGCCGATCACCATTGTTGTATTTGCCATTACCATTATTGCGAATAGAAAAACTGTTTATTTATTAGCGAAAAATGATATTTTATTATTAATTTCTTCGCAAGTGTGTTGAAAAACGTTGTATGGTACACGCGGTGTATTGATGATTACTACCTCGGCTATCTTCAGACCCTCGCCTGACGGCTCGGGCCTCAATAGCGCCTCGGAAGTAATCACCAACTTACCTCGCTTGTACCATAAATAACTATAAATTCCAGTCTTATACCTCGACAACTGTATTGTAAAGTTATAAATAGACCTGGAATATACCAATGTAGGGCAAAGGCTCTCTTTATCACTGATGAGATGATATTAGTACATTGGGAATAAAAAGGCCTGATCACCACCTTTAGAGCATGTGTTGTGCGTTGTTGATTAAAGTCAAATCATGCTTGGAGAGAAACTTTAATAGCAATAGAACCTATGACCGCGATAGAAAAATATCTTAACGGCCGGTCATGTAATCATTCACTACATTATCTCATTACAGTAACTGACCCCTAACTAAGTTCGTAACTTGTATCTAGGGTATCAGAAACTACGCACACACTCATTCACACACACACCCAGACCGAGACAAACATTTGTGGATCACAGAAATATTCACTTCTAAAGATAGGTTGTTTATTAGTAAAATATCGACCCACACATTGTGCGGTAAAGGTTCTCTTTACCACTGATGAGATAATTTTATTATTAACTAGCGGCGCCCCGCGTAGTTCCCGTTCCCGTAGGAATATAGGGATAAAATTATTCTAAAAACCTTCCTACTAAATCGCTCTATCTATTAAAACAAACCCCAAAAGATCTCAAAGTTGAATCATGCTTGGAGGGAACCTCGACTAGGAGTTGAATCTATGACCTGCAGATAAAAAAATATATTTTCGGCTGGTCATATAACACTACGATATCCTTGACTGATGTAAGCTATGTTGAAACACAATAATTTATCACTGTTAAATAAATATACAGTTTCAGTAATAGTATCTACAAACCTACATTAGCACCAATCTATTTCTAGCCCAAAGGCGAGATAGAACACCAGGGGCTTCGCAAAGAACTTCATCGGCTTCACTACCCTCCGAGCACTTTACTCTGAGGTTTAACTTACATTCAACATTTGTTGGTATTTATTTTAACTTATATAAAGATATCTTCTAAATATATACAAGTATAACTCAAAGATGTCTGACTGACTGACTGACATAGTGATCTATCAACGCACAGCCCAAACCACTGAACGGATCGGGCTGAAATTTGGCATGCAGGTAGATGTTATGACGTAAGCATCCGCTAAGAAAGGACTTTGATTAATTTTACCCCCAAGGAGATAAAATAGGGGATGAAAGTTTGTATGACGGAAGTCATTATTCCATGCGGACGAAGTCGCGGGCAAAAGCTAGTTTAGTAATAAGACTTTACTGTGCTCGTATGGGTTGTTGTTCGAATGATAGTTTCAGGTTTTAAAGCTTCGAAAGTTTAACAATTGGTAAACAAAAATATCGTAGCAAGAACAAATAATCTAAACTGGTGAGCGGTGATGCCAAAATCTGCTGTGTTTATACCTTAGAGCATCATGCCAGATCAGACTACGTTCGGTTTAAAAAATCTAAATGAGTAAGGCACTGATTTTTAGGCATGCTTTCTTTTATGATAGCAATGACACATATATGTATAACTACAGCTTGAAATGCATGATTTTTACTTCAATTTTGACGTCATTTAGTCAACAGATACTCACAACGTATTTCTATTGAGTTTTATACTAACATTTATTTTTATATATTGTTAAAGTAAAGTCCAAAGAACATCTAAAGATGCTATTGATTCAATTAGAAAGGTAAAATCGGAAGGAATTCAGTGTCACAATTCAATAACAAATAGAAAATCTTTGAAGGAAATTCTACGAGTGCTTTTGTTACTAAAAGTATTTTATACTTTAATAAAATAAATTGCTGTTCGTTAGCCTCGCTTAAGCTGAAAAAATTGACGACTCAAGTGGCGGAGTAGTCACGATTCCGGACTGCCAAACAATGGTTTGTGAGTTCAATTCCCATGCGGGGTAAATATTTGTGTGATCCACAAATGTTTATCTCGATTTGTGTGTGTACAATGCATGTGTAAATTAAAATAAAGATAAATTAATTTTAAGTCATGTTAAACAGTATCTCAATTGTTATTTTCTTTTTATTTTATTTTAATAGATCATTTATTAAAATCAAACATAAACTTAGTTATTAACGGAAGAGCAGGATACTCTGGCACAAGTATATGTTTACTTAAAAGAGTATCCTAACAACTTGCAATTTATGTAATGTGTTTTGATGAAATAAATGATTTTGTATTTTTGTATGTGTGTTTGTGTACTTTCTGATACCTTAGATACGGTACAATCCTATTGGTGTCAGTTGCTTTAAGCAGATGATAGAGTGGTTAAATAGTAATACACTTCGTTACATTGTATATCTTAGGGCCTATTTCACCATCTTCAAGTAAAGTTCCGAGTGGCTACTTACAAGTTTTGTCTTTGTCACTTGTCATAAAGTAAGAAAGAGACAAAACTAACTTTACTTTGTGAGTAACTTTACTTGAAGGTGGTGAAATAGGCCCTTAGTATTATAATTACCCGAGAAAATTACTCATTTTCTTGATTTCTACTTTCATATTTAGATAAATAACTAACTGGATTCCTTATTAACATGAATGCGTAAGTGTGTTTATTAATTCGATATGACTTCTAGAAAGAGGAGAGTCGTCTGTCTTTTCCCCTATTTGCTCAGTGAGGCAGTCAAGGTTATTGGCGATCAATTGCGTATAGTATGTGAAAAATAAATACTATAAAATAGCCATTTGCATTAAATTAAATTAAATTTATTACATATAAATTTGACACAATACATTATATTTGGCGCAATTATCGAGACCTTACCTCCCGTGCTAGTTAAAAACTGTGTTACGGCAAGGTAAGGGCTCTCAAACCACGCGCACAAATAAAATATCATACAAACTAATTACATAAATACCTTACAAAGTAACATATATAACATATATAATATATAACGTAAACTACTCCTGTGGGCCAAAAAATAAACTAAATAATAAACTACTTATAGAGAAAAATATTAAATAAATACTAGAAAATAGCCTATTGCTTAAAAATGTAGGATTATAGAAAAATCAAGCTCGGTATTCCTTAAAAAATTATGAGGCATTTATCATGCCAAGAGCAGACAGGGACGTATATCCTTGGACATGTTATCATGCCAAGAGCAGACAGGGACTTAAATCTTCAAACATTACACGTGGTATGTGTATTTATACCCTCTTTCTGGCACAGTCAGGTAAAAAACACGCGAAGATATCGTAGGTGGACAAAATTTTCTTTAAATTTTAAAGGAAACTTTAAGATACATGTGATTGCATCACAAGTCAACAACACATTATCATTGTTTGACAGTTTATAACGTCTAAGTTCCGATTTTTCCATCGCCAGATAACTTTATTCGAGGAATAATAATTAATTTAAATAATTTTGAAATTTTGACGGTTATTTCATACAAAAACTGTCAAACGTCAATTTTATTCGTCGAATAAAAGTTATCTAGCGAATGAAATTGGGCAAAGGCATAAATTGTTTCTCAGGCAAAAACATGAGACACTTTATACCTTGAAAATTTCTCGATATTCCTTACAAAGTGGTTGAAAAGCTAGCTGTTATATAAAACTGTTAAACACTTCGAAACTTTCCGTTCTTGTATGGATGTTTTACAATACCTCGATTATAAAATGTAACGTTCTTTATTCTTAGGTATAATATTTGTAATTTATTGTGTGTGAACTCCGTAATATTATTCATAAAGTTATTCGTAATATTACTATTTAGTATTGGCACTTATTAATTAAACTAAGTTTAACCGTCAGTTTAAACAAAATATTGTAGTCAAGAAAAATCTAATTTTGAGAAGTTTAAATTGCGGAACTACTCAGTTAATACACACATTTGGTAATTGTATCAGCCTCAAACCAGTTGATATTCATCAGAAATTCATTTCATCATTATCGGATTATATTTATATCTCCACCGAGGGCTCGAAGCAGTCCTTGACTTCTTCATCCACACGGGTGTGGGTTGGTCGACTTTACACACGGCCTTAGAATTTCGCTTGCAAAGAGGTTTCCTCACGATGTTTTCCTTGAACGTATATACATAGATATGTGTATACAAATTTGAAAACACTTCGGTACATGACGGAGATCGCTTTAGCAAATATGCTTCGTCAAATGGTACTTGGGACCTTCAGTTTAGCTGACAGATGCTACTAGATACAATAAAGAAAGTCACGATGAGAGACACGATTTAATCTTTATAACATAACATATTCATTCACTACATCATTTCAATATAACTGACCCCTAACTAAGTTCGAAACTTGTATCTAGGTTTCTAGGGTTTCAGAAACTACGCACACACTCATTCACAAACACACCCAGACCGAGACCAACATTTGTGGTTCACACTAATATTCACCCCGCGTGGGAATCGAATCCGCAACCTTACGGATGGCAGTCCGGCATGGTGACCACTCTGCCATCGAGGTCGTCGCTAAATCTATACTAATATTCTAAAGCTGAAGAGTTTGTTCACTGCTTGGTTGAAAGTGTGAAAGCGCTAATCACATCCTGGTCTAATTTGAAAAAATCTTTCAGTGTTAGATAGCTTATTAATCTAGAAAGGATAAAAGCTGTATTTTATTGTAAAACACGGGGTGTTTTCTGAAACGGGAACAACGTGGGGAATAGCGGGGCGCTGCTAGTATTTCTTTTGTCAACCTATAGTGTTCCACTGCTGGGCAATCTCCAACCATCCCTATCATTCGCAGTGTCCCACCAGCTACTGTCGAAGGTAGTAAGATCATCCCGCCAACGCTTTCTCGGCCGACCCCGATGACACTCTCCTTCGGGAACCCACTGAGTTGTTATGTGGGCCCACCTCTAAGGTGCCATCAGCAAATATTAAATATTAAAAAAATGTACACATTATAAAGTTTCATACTTTTACTTATATTCTCTCGCTCCAATAATTGCCCCGCAGCTGTTGGTTATCAAAGAATAATAAACTGTTACTTTGAATTAATTTTGAAGTCAAAATTTTGAAGATAAGAAGTAAGATCAAACTTAGTTCAAGATAACCTTGAAAATATCAAATAACAATTGCTTTCAAACTCATTTTGTTTACACACATTTTAGATATCTAGATAATTTGAATATTGAGACAAGCTTCGCTTCAAGCGATACAAGTCTCTCTTTCAATAATTTTAAACACAAAAAACTTGATTATATAACGTTCTTGTAATTGTTTTTTATAGACAGGCTTTTTGGATTATTACATCTTTTATTGAGACTTTAGTCTAAATATACGAGTATATAACTCAAAGGTGACTGACATAGTAATCTATCAACGCACAGCCCAAACCACTGGACGGATCGGACTGAAATTTGTCATGCAGGTAGATGTTATGACATAGACATTTGCTAAGAAAGGATTTTGAATTCTACCCTCAAGGGGATAAAATAGGGGATGAAAGTTTTTTTGAAGTCGGAAGTAAGGAAGTCATTATTCCACGCGGACGAAGTCGCAGGCAAAAGCTAGTTGTTCTGTGTAGGCACAGCTGTAGCTTTTTGATGGATTATTACAACTTTTATTGAAGCAATGATATATTTAAATTCACCAAATAATTTTATGAAAGATACTTTCTTTTGTATGTCTTAATAATTATGATTATACAAAGAGATTTCAAGTTAACATTTATTAGTACTCCCTTTGATCTCTAGACAAAAAATGAATTTCAAATTTAGATATTTTTATACCAAATAAAAGAAAATCTTGTTAACTTAATGAATAAAACGGAAAATGTTGAAAGGATTTCTTAATTAAAGTTCATTTAGGTTTTTTATGAGGGTTTTTGATTGCAAAAATGTAGCTTTTGCAAATGATAACAGTCTATGATGTAGACAATAATTACATTCAAAATTATTACCTTTTCTGGAATTCGAATCTGGAACCAGCTACCGTTCAAGGTTCAAATCTCAGATATGTGATTTTTGGTATTTCTATAAGTAAATAAATACTATAAAATATAATCCTTGTGATCATAATTCATTACTATTATGAGCCTTGGCGTTTGTCTTTAAAATGATTATACAGGGTGTTCGGGCATCAATGTCTGCCATTTTGTAATGGAGGTGGCTAGAGAAATTCGGAATCGTGATTTGTCGATGAAAAACACCATATTTTACCCTCCCTAAGTATTCGACATCGATGCCCGGACACCCTGTATATAGTGGTGACCAAAGTAACCACCGAATATTCCACGAAACCAACCGCAAAAAAGATGAACAAAAACACATCTTTACATATTAATTCCATTTTCAAAAAATGATTATAGGTAGTATAGTGCATGCAGGCTACAATGTTGCATTCGTTAACACGATTGCAGCATAAAACCTCATTATGATCGTTAAGGGTGCAATGCTGGAACACAATTGTTACTCGAATAGGTATTCGACGAACTGTATCAGGATTTCATAGTCACATTGTTTCAACATGGCTCCTTTGGGACAAATTGTAACCATATCGATGCATGTTTTGTATGTAATGGTTTGCTTACCTAAAGTTCTTTATGTAAAATTTTGATATTCCGCCAAATCTGGCTAAAGTACGCCAAAATAGACATGTGACAAAGGTTCAGCCAGGCTAGCATGACTTTGAAAATGCGATATTTTATAGCGATTTATCGACATCCAACTGTCAAAATATGATAAAAATACCCGCCATATTTAATTTTCCCATAGCACAAGATAAATGTTATCACCTTTGGTCATGCTCGCGAAATCGATAATTATATAGTGGTGTCGATATATTTTATTACGCAGTCATGCTAGGGGGGCAGGAGAAGAAGAAAAAGAGTGTTTTATTGTTGTTAATACTTAATTGTAAGATTATATAGAGAAACTATCTCATACTACCTCGATAGTCCTGCGGTTACGGCACAGGTAGACTTTATAGCTTTCCAGAATAAAGTTAAAACTGAACATTTATTTTGCGAAACCTTATGTCGAATAAGACAAACAAGGCCATGAATCAAGTTTAAAAGTTTAATTAATATTGTCTCCGGATAGCGAAACTTTAGTCTAATTTCATAACCCGTTTCAAATTATTAAATGTAGGTTTGAAGGACAGAAAGAACGTCTAAAAGGACGAAATTAAGGAGTGTTCACTGGCTCCGTAATTAGAACACTCAGCTTTCCCCTTTTACTTCATAAAACACAAGCTTTACTCCGTAAAGGTATCCATTGACGAGTCAGTTGAACTGATCAGTCCAGACATAAAACTGTGCGTCTCTCCAAAAGTTTTAGGCCAACTAGATTTCTCCACTGGAATTTGGAATCGCTTCGGTGATTGACGATAATTTTTGGATGGACATTTTCAACTGATCAGTTAAACTGTCTCGTCAATGGTCACCTTAAAGCATCTTATGGTGGTAATTTTGACACAAATACAATAAATAAAGCTGAAGAGTTTGTTAGTTTGAACGCGCTAATCTAAGGAACTACTGGTCCGATGGCTATAGGCTATATATCATCTTATATGAATATATCTATATGTGAAAGCATGTAATTGGTATATAGTTACTCATTTTTTCCTACTTATTTTGTTAAGTTTTCTTTCCTAGTAAATAAAAAAAAATATATCATCACGCTACGACCAATAGAAGAAGAGTTACCGCGGGTTAATCCGCGGTTTTGTTATACATACTAATGTGGTAAGAAAGCGGTCCGTCCCATTTTAACAAGGGCTGATTTTCTCGTGGATTTCCCCAAAATCCCTTTCACAAAAACCTTGTCCTGTATGTGAATATAAAAAGGGATTATTGAATTTTGTTTATTTGTTGAAGTTATGGCGTGACCAAGGAGAATAGGGACACTTTTTGGTAATTGGATTCATTCACAATTCAAAGGTTTCTTTACAAGAGAGAGAATGACAAACACATATCCATACAAACTAAATCAATATTATCACTTGGTTAAACGAAATATTAATTAGAATTTCAGCTTCGTACCTACATAGTAACATGTAAATACATTGTACACTAGATGACTGTCAAAAATAACGGGTAAAGTAAGGGAATAATTTTAATTTAAAAAAAGAACTAATAGTCAGTATTGCCTGTATTTAATTTTGTTATTACATAGGAACTATCGGTTATCTTGCGGTTTTACTCACTTTAGCATGAAGCCTTTCTCAATAAATAGACGAAAAATATATTTTCAATTCATCTGAGTAGTTCTTGATATTAGCGCGATTAAACAAATAAACTCTTTATCTAATATATAAAATTCTCGTGTCACAGTTTTCGTTGCCATACTCCTCCGAAACGGCTGGACCGATTCTCATGAAATTTTGTGAGCATATTCAGTAGGTCTGAGAATCGGCCAACATCTATTTTTCATCCCGAAATTCCTACGGGAACGGAAACGGGAACTACGCGTGTGAAACCGCGCAGCTAGTAATATTATAGTTTCTTTGTTAAATCAAAAAATAATGACAATGGTTTTATATGATTTAAAAAATATCATCAAAAAAGTACAATCTCTTTACCTATATATGCAATTCGTTAAAACTTAAAGTACCTATAACATTAAGGGTGAAAAGGTTCGCTGATCGGAGTGTCAATAACCCTTTGTAACGAGATGCATTCAATAGGACAATAGCATTTTTATTAATGAAAAACATACCAAATAATCTTTATAAAATAACTTTTTAATATAATGTTAAAGGCTTAATATTTTTATTCCTTACTATATTCTAGTATAGGTTATTTATACAAAAAATAAATAAACACAACTTACCAAATATTCAAATTTTCATTCCCAAAAACACTAAGAAAGAACGAAACACACTGAACATTACTATCCGGTACACACGTACACAAAAGGTTCACTCAAAAAAATACTGGCCGGTTATAAAATTCAAAAACTGTTTCTATTTTCAAATAAAGGTGTGTTCCGAATACCGCGGCATTTGAAAGGGCCGCGTTCAGAAGCGAACGACCGACATCTGCCGTTCGCTTCGGGATTTTCGTACTGCACGCATGCGCGTTTTCAACACACACAACACAACACACATAGCTTATTTCAAGCTAGAATCGCTCTGTAACCATCCACACGGTGTTGGAAAAATCGAGCAGTTGGAAAGAGCGTTTAGGAGTTGTGTATTCCCATATATTTATGGGTGAATTTCGCTTGCACGTTATATAGAGGTTTTAACAGAGATGTATCAAACAAAGTCCCAGCTAACACTTGAACGCGAAAGAGCGTAAATATCAACAATGTATCTAAATTGGGTTTCTAATTATAGTGTAGTAAGGACCTTATTTGTTTAGTGATTAAGTTTAAATTATGTGAGCAAATAACGTTTTGCTGAATCCGTATTTGTAGTGGAATGAGATTTATTTTTTGTTTGCCTACTTTAAAATAAGATAAAAATAGGATTGTTTTATTTCTAGATTCTTTTAATTTTATTACTTACTTGAACAAATGCATCTTTCTACGATATCATTATAATAAAGAGGAATATACGTAATCGCCAGGCTTGCATAACGGACGTTGGACCTATAGCCCGAGCCATGTTCTGAAATAGCAAACATACATATCTCGGCACAGGAATCGAACTGGTGTAGCCGTTCGTTCGCCGAAGTGTGTTAGAATCTAGTTATTTTAATTTAGGAAATTGTGGAATTTGTAAATTTAAGAAGGAAAAAAGATTTTTCCTAGTCATATAAAAGTCTCTGATAAATAAAACGGTTTCAACGATAACCATGTTTCATATTTCATAGAGTTAGTCCAACACAATTTAAAAACCGGCCAAGAACGAGTTGGACTCCCGCAGGAAGGGTTCCGTACCAAAATTAGGCAACAAATTTGCGTTTATTGTATGGGTGACCCCCTTCCCCCCTCCTTATATATTGGTTTTATTTCATTTTTAGTTTTATAGCGGCAATAGAAATACATCATCTGTGAAAATTTCTACTGTCAAGCTATCAGCGTTCTTGAGATACAGCCTGGTGACAGACGGACGGACAGCAAAGCCTCAGTATTAAGATCCCGTTTTTACCCATTGGGTACGGAACCCTGAAAACTAAAACATCCCGTCTGTTCATACAAAACTCGTTGCACATATAGATAAATCTATTTGGTTTTGTTTGAAGTAAGTTCCTGTACAGTCTAGACGAAATAAGTTAATAACCTCACAGACCTTGTTGTCTGCAGTTTAACTTTACTTTAGAATATTTTGGGTGTTTTAGACCTTTGTCACAGATTACTATGTAGTTACTACGTATCTAAATTGTGGAAACTTCTTTTTTACAAGCTTTTATTTAGTTTCACCTGTCCCGTTGTCTGTAATCAAATCTTGCAAGCCATTTTTCGACCACTTCTGGTAATCTGAATCTGATTGAGCTGAAAGTCATATTTATGAGTCCTATGACATTGCAATAAAAGCTAAAATAAGGTTGTTGTTAAAAAGGTTTTTTTATTAATTTTATTTGATTCAATTACAAAATGATATTTTAAAGATTTTCTACACATCTATACATTTTCTATACATTGAATTTTTTTTTTCAATTTGAATTTTAAATATCACATCTTTAGGCATTGTAGTTATTCTGTAAATTAACCTTACTTTAAGTATATATTTGGGTATTAAAGACCTTGTCACAGATTACTAAATAGTTACTACGTACCTTTGTATGTAAGTGATCAAACTATAGCTAAGGGCGATGAACGAAGCGTTGTACGGAATTTTAATGTGTACTTAGTATCGCTTGTTATGGTGAGTAACTTTGAATCTTACTAATAAAATAAATGTGAAAGCTGTGATCGTTGTTACAAGTCACACAAAGCTATAGATCTGAGTTAGGTACATTTTGGTACAGATGTTCCTTAAAACCTGGACTGGATAGGATAGGCAGAATTAGGTACTTTACTAAAACACAGTTTTTTAAGCTATTTTCCTATGTTTGTTTGTAGTATACCTGAACTTATCTTAACATCCTACTTTATCCTACTAATATTATAAAGCCGAATGTTTGTGAGTGTGAATTGTTCCTCTTTCACGCAAAAACTACTGAATGGATTTTAATGAAATTTGGTACAGATGTTCCTCATACCTAGGAATAACACATAGGATACTTTTTATCCCAAAATTCCTACGGGATAAGGTTCCACGCGGGTAAAATCGCGGGGCACAGCTAGTTATGTATAACTGCGAAAGTCACTTTGTAACTTTTCTTCTGCGGCTAAAAACAGCTAAAAGATCTTAGTATAAACTGCATCTTAGAGAGGGACATAGCTTACTTTTCATCCCGTTTAAAAGAGTTCCTCAGGGATACACACAGAACTCCACCTAATTGCACTCCAGAGGGAAAACTAGTAACACACGTAACATAAGGTCATATTTTATACGCAATACACATTCATAACTTTTTCTATTCGCCAAACTTCTAAATATTCTTTAAAAAGTATACGATATGGTATGAAGGCACGTGATCCGAATATTATAGGTGTTTGGGATTCGGTTCGCGGTTTAAGGATTATTACTTTTATTGGATCATTTGGGGACCAAACGCTTTAGGTTTTTTGTTTATAATGAGTTTGGAATTGAGATATATTATAATTAAAAAAATATTATAGGTATTTATTTTAAGTAAGTTTTTGATTGTTTAAAACCGGAACTGCTACATTTGAAAATTACGGAAGAAATTAAAAATATACCGCAAGTAGGTGCAACCATATAGACAATACAAAACGTGTATCACTATCTACAAGTCAATGATATACAAGTGTATTACATTTTCTTATGTAACGTCAAAAACCGAAAAGGTTTGTGTGTTTAAAATAAACCAGTTATATGATCAAAGGCATAGAGAAAAACCAATTATTTATTTTATATACTCTTTACACTTCAATAAAGATTAAACATATTATGTATGTTCATCGTACATACATTTTTAAAACCCATCAACACTATACTTAAACCATAAAAAACCATTATCAAACATATTATTACTATACTTTACTAACTACAAAACCAAAGTATCTGTAGTCAGCTGTTCGCCGCGCGTAGCTCCCGTAGAAAGTTGGAGTTGAGCCAGGGGTCAATGACCCGAGTCCTGTGATGCACCCTCTCTATTTATTTATTCAAAAATAAGGGGATCGGTTGTTCCGTATGGATTTGTTTGAATTAGGTCAAGTTTTTTGGTTTGATATTTTGTGGAAGGTGAGTATTGGTAACATTTTTGATATTGTTTTTAGAATATAGAATACAATAAATAAATACAATAAATAAAATACAATAAATAAAATACAATAACATAAAATAAAATAAAAATACAATAAAAAAATATGTTCAGTGCGAAAAAATAATGTTTGAAATTCAGTAATACCTAATCTCTTAAGAAAATGGTTATTTTTAAAAGTATTTAATAATTAAAAATATTATCAATTAGTAGTTAGTAAACTACGCAATAGGTACGATACAAAATATAGTAATAAAAATTTCACATCTTTCAGTTATACAGTACTAGCGGCGCCCCGCGGTTTCACTCGCGTAGTGCCCGTTTCCGTAGGAATATGGGGATAAAATTATGCTAAAAACCTTCCCACCGAATCACTCTATCTATTAAAACAAACCGCATCAAAATCTGTTCCATAGTTTTAAAGATCTAAGTATACATAGGGAGGGACATAGGGACAGAGAAAGCGACTTTGCTTTTTTGCTATGTAGTGATAATATCTACTAGGACAGTATTGGCTATAAAAATGTAGGAGAGGGAATATTTTTGACAACACCTTCAAAATTCATCTATTTTTCATCAAACCTCATAAAAAACAAATTAATCTTTCTTATTTACCACTCTCTTTTCATCGAAAACAATATTAAAATTCACTGCGTAGCTTAGAAGAAATCGGAAAAACAGAGGCACAGAGAGAGGGAGTGAGGGATACATTTCATTCATTTTTTATTCTTTGTTATAATATATACTTACTACAAAATGGATTGAGACCCAAATGTACCTAATGGTATAATATTAATGAATAAGTATAGTAGGAGCAGTAGAGTAGAGTAATAAGATCTTTCTTTATTTAGATCGCCCTTTATATTTAAATACATCACAATAATTTAGTTGATTTTAGGTTTTTATTTAAATACTTACGTATACGCGTAACAAAACAATAAAAACAAAAATCCTTTAAGTACCTACTTACATTTTTTTATACAATGTCACCTAAGACGTTTTTAAATCTTCAATACTTATATCCATATACACTTTATGACACATCACGCAACAATACATGAAGGGTTCAATAAACTCTGTTTGCAATTGATGAGGGTCCTGCGTCCTTATCCCGTGTTTGTCCCACGGGAGTAATTTAATATAGAGACGAGCAAGAGGGGTTTGCTAGCTCAGTTATTCTGACCACAGTCGTACTGGAAAATGGGTTAAAAGGATACATTTTTATAGGACGTGATAACCGGGAACGTGTTAGTAAATATATTTTTAAACTAGCTGTGTTTATTTATTTATTGAGGTGACACAAGTTACAATCTAAATAACACTAAGAAGATACTTCACGTGTTAAAGGTATATGCGTGTTATTACTGTTTTTCTTAGGATATCTAAACTAATATTATTAAGAGGAAAGATTTGATTGTTTGTTTGTAACGAATAGACTCCAAAACTACTGGTCCGATTTCAAAAATTCTTTCACTATTGGAAAGCCACATTATCCCGGAGTGTCATAGGCTATATTATATTTACGCGGGTGAAACCGCGGGGTGCTGCTAGTCTATAATATATATAAAAGAAAGTCGTGTTAGTTACACTATTTATTACTCGAGAACGGCTGAACTGTTTTGGCTGAAAATTTGTGGGGAGGTAGCTAAGAACCAGGAGAAGAACATAGGTTCTTCATTCTTTTTATACCGAAATTCCCACGGGAACGAAACTACGTGAGTGACACCGCGGGCACAGGTAGTTTAGAATATGATCCATTGAAATGTTACATTTTTTAGGCCTTACCTTGCGTTTCTTAGAGGACGCAATTTTATTTTTTTGACGTGTAGGGGGGGTAAGTGTAAAGCTAAAATCAAGTTTGTGGGGTCGCCACCCTTGTCCCACGGCCGCCATCTTGAAAATAGGGGTTGAAACGGTTTTTACGATATATCTCTTAAACTATTTATCTGATAAAAAAAATTTTTACGTTTTTTGTTGCAAATTAAATTCTCTATAACTTTTGTCCAGTAATTTTTTGTCGTAAAACTATAAATAAAAAAGTTACAAGTGAAAATGTACAGAAATTCGAGAAAAAAATTACCGAGAATGCTGTCCAGGTAGAAAATACCCAAGCGACCATTAGGGAACAAAAGAAAAGCTGCTATTATTATTATCATTATTTCTAACCTCTCTTACTGTACTATTCTTTTTTTGAAGTGAAAACTTCTTTAGCGGCGCTGAGCACTTTTTTTTGTATGGGTAAAAACTTTCAAACTCGCGTCAGGGTCACGTGATGCTGATCGAAAAAGCGTAAGATCGAGGGGAAGGGAGAGGAACTAGTATCTCCCACTCTTTCTACCGTGCCTGAGTGTGCTGCAGCGGTATCCTCGTAACAAATGTCATTGTGACATTGCCTCCAGACTCTACCTCGTGGGTGGTGAGGAAAAGAGTCAATAATTAATTAATAATAACATTGCAAAATTACTAATTAAAAGAATTATAATAACAAAATAAAAAAAATAAAAACTGATGACACATTATTAGTACCCACGTATAAAATATGTATAGTTAAGAGTACTGAAAAATAGTACTCACTTCGGAGCGCTGTAAAACCTTAGCTATTGACTTAATGAAAAAATGTTGCATATAAAAGTTGTCGAAAAAACGATCTGCAAAAATGGTCTGATATCGTTTTTTCGTAAAATGATAAAAAAAAGTTATATCGAAAAATATACTTTTTCTCGAATTTCTGAACATTTTCACTTATAACTTTTTTATTTATAAATTACTGGACCAAAGTTATAGAGAATTTAATTTGCAACAAAAAACGTTAAAAATATTTTTTTATCAGATAAATAGTTTAAGAGATATATCGTAAAAACCGTTTCAACCCCTATTTTCAAGATGGCGGCCGTGGGACAAGGGTGGCGACCCCACAAACTTGATTTTAGCTTTACACTTACCCCCCTTACACATCAAAAAAATAAAATTGCGTCCTCTAAGAAACGCAACCCCAAATGTAACTTTTCAATGGATCAATAAGAGAATTTTTGGTTGAATTTATTCTCATCAGGATTTCGTTTAAGTATACTTTTTCCTGGTAAGATACATCTATAGACATAATTTCGTCTAAATCGGTCCAGTAGGTTTTTAGTTTGAGTGGCGAGTTCAAAATATTATCGTGCTCACCCATAGCTTTCAAATCTATACACTAAAAGCTAACCCCAATTTGATATCCTATAAACGTTAGGAGAAATACTATCTCATAAACCCTTGGATATATCCATTTACAAAAAAATATAGCAATAAAATATGAAAATATAAAATTTAATACAATGTTCACTTTAAAATATAAAGTTTTCATATTAAACTTAGTAATACCTTTTAGTTGGACCACAATAAAGTGTATCGTCTATAAATCGGTCACCAACTGAACCTATTTGACTTAGTCTGTGGTTTGTCGGGCCGAACATTGTAAATCAGTCAATGGAAACTCGAATTAATATAACTTGATTGACTGTATTGGACAGTATTGTTTTTGATGTGTTTTCGTTGTAATGTTGAGTTTAAATCTGAAAGTATTTTAAAAATATAGGTAGATTTAAAATCAACCAGAGTTTGTTGCTTATTCTTAGATGTAATTCCGGTATATTACAGAGTTTTAAAGCTTTTTGTTTTTAGTATTTGTTGTAATAGCGGTGATAGTAATACATCTGTGAATGGATGATGCCAGGAAATGTATGGACTCTGGTACCCCCTCCAATAGCTATGTGTAATAAATCGTTGGATAGCTATAGTTGAGCAGAACAAAAGTTACTATGGAGTCAAGGTCCAAATCTTAGTCCGATCAAAGTTATGCAGTACCAAACATATCAGTTTATCATAATTCATCCAAGTAGATTGATAATAAAAAGCAGTTTGTGGCTATTTTAGTACCCCGTCCAATGAGGGGGTACCAAAATTATCATCATCCTTTGGCCATTCATGTCAATCTGGTAATATTCTGGTCATTCTGGCCAATCAGGTATTTCTGGTCGTTCTTGTCATCTCGTCATTATGGTCAATCTGGTCAATCTGGTCATTTTGGTCAATTTAGTTATTCTGGTCATTCTGGTCAACCTGGTCATTCCGGTCAATCTGGTCATTCCGGTCATTCCGGTCATTCCGGTCATTCCGGTCATTCCGGTCATTCCGGTCATTCCGGTCATTCCGGTCATTCCGGTCATTCCGGTCATTCCGGTCATTCCGGTCATTCCGGTCATTCCGGTCATTCCGGTCATTCCGGTCATTCCGGTCATTCCGGTCATTCCGGTCATTCCGGTCATTCCGGTCATTCCGGTCATTCCGGTCATTCCGGTCATTCCGGTCATTCCGGTCATTCCGGTCATTCCGGTCATTCCGGTCATTCCGGTCATTCCGGTCATTCCGGTCATTCCGGTCATTCCGGTCATTCCGGTCATTCCGGTCATTCCGGTCATTCCGGTCATTCCGGTCATTCCGGTCATTCCGGTCATTCCGGTCATTCCGGTCATTCCGGTCATTCCGGTCATTCCGGTCATTCCGGTCATTCCGGTCATTCCGGTCATTCCGGTCATTCCGGTCATTCCGGTCATTCCGGTCATTCCGGTCATTCCGGTCATTCCGGTCATTCCGGTCATTCCGGTCATTCCGGTCATTCCGGTCATTCCGGTCATTCCGGTCATTCCGGTCATTCCGGTCATTCCGGTCATTCCGGTCATTCCGGTCATTCCGGTCATTCCGGTCATTCCGGTCATTCCGGTCATTCCGGTCATTCCGGTCATTCCGGTCATTCCGGTCATTCCGGTCATTCCGGTCATTCCGGTCATTCCGGTCATTCCGGTCATTCCGGTCATTCCGGTCATTCCGGTCATTCCGGTCATTCCGGTCATTCCGGTCATTCCGGTCATTCCGGTCATTCCGGTCATTCCGGTCATTCCGGTCATTCCGGTCATTCCGGTCATTCCGGTCATTCCGGTCATTCCGGTCATTCCGGTCATTCCGGTCATTCCGGTCATTCCGGTCATTCCGGTCATTCCGGTCATTCCGGTCATTCCGGTCATTCTGGGCATTCTAGTCATTTTGGTCATTCTGGTCATTCTGGTCATTCTGGTCATTCTGGTCATTCTGGTCATTCTGGTCATTCTGGTCATTCTGGTCATTCTGGTCATTCTGGTCATTCTGGTCATTCTGGTCATTCTGGTCATTCTGGTCATTCTGGTCATTCTGGTCATTCTGGTCATTCTGGTCATTCTGGTCATTCTGGTCATTCTGGTCAATCTGGTCATTTTAACGGTGTAAGGTTATTTTAGTCGGTTTATTTCCTCATTTTGGGTCCACTATGACCTCATTTAAAAATAACATGGGCCTGAAAATCCTACCTATCGTTGAAAAATTTATATTATATTTGGTACTGCATAACTCTGATCGGACTAAGATTTGGACCTTGACTCCATAGTAACTTTTGTTTTGCTTATTTATGGCTATCCAACGATATATTACACATAGCTATTGGAGGGGGTACCAAAGTTGGCATCATCTTTTCAAGATACTCATAACTTTCATCCTTCTTTTTCAACAGAAATTCTTCATTTTTGAAGACAAAGTTGGTTAAAAAACATATTTATCAACTATAAAACAATACATAATTAAATCTAACTACACTATATATAGAATCTATTCCAATATTTGCCATCGAAACCGATTATCACACCTATTATGCTTGTGCGTTCATCTGGCGTAGCGCCAACCGTGCTACGGGCGTAGCAATATGTTTACTATGTAGTTAGACTACGAGAGAAAATGACATGTTTACATGACCCAAATAATCATATGATACAGTTACTTTGAATGAATATTATTATGTCTTGTGAATAGGCTCATTATTATATTGTATGTAAGAAACAAATTATGTGTTTGTAAGCAACAGATTGTTGATATTGTTATAGCTATGTATGTTCGTAAGCCGAATTCATATTATTATGCTCTGTGTAAATAGACTGGCTAAAGCTTTATAACGAACTTTATTAAAGAACCTATATACCCAAGAAATTCTTTAAAGATCCTACTTGCATACAAGTCAGAAAAGATAGGTAAGGCTCTCACCGCCAAAAGAGTCTACCCACAAAAATCCCAGCTGTTTTCTTTCCACACTTATATGTTAAGGTTGCGGGTTCGATTCCCGTGCGGGGTGAATATTTGTGTGAACCACAAATGTTTGTCTCGGTCTGAGTGTGTGTGTGAATGAGTGTGTGCGTAGTTTCTGATACCATAGATACAAGTCTCGAACTTAGTTAGGGGTCAGTTACTATAATGAGATGATGTAGTGAATGATTATGTTATGTTATGTTGAGCACCGCAGGATTGTATACCGTTCTATTAGATTGTATTCTACGCCGGGCTATCCCCGCATTTACCAGGCGTCCCTTCCCTGTACGCGCACCCCAAAAACTAAGGAGACTCCTGACTAGGTCTGGGAATATTGCCCTTGTAAGCTACTGTGTTTTCTCTTCCTTAGCTTCTTCAGTAATTACCCTCTCAAAGTCATATTTTCCTATGGGAATAATCCTCAAAGACCAATGCACCTGAGACTTCTGAATTGCAGGTGTTCACGACGGGAGTTACTTACTAAACACCCACCAACTCGTTTGTCGTATGTCATAAAAAAGTTATGTGTACCCTTCGGCTCTCTCCATAAAAGTATAACAATCCGTCCCTCCGTGTCGTCGTGAAAGAAATATAAAGTACATGCCTTTGTGTCTAGTTTTCCCTGCATTATTTTTTGTGATTTTTGGAGGTTCATATTTTCTTCATATATACATTTATTTTCTTATTTTTTAAGTTTTTTCAATATACATATATAAAAAATAAAAACAAAATATACAATAAAAACTTAAAAAATAGAAGGCCGCCAGTAGCGGGGCAGGGCCCAAACTACCGGTGGTTAGGGCTGCAGAGACAGGAACCTCCTCACGATACATTTTCTTTATTATTAAGTTATTATTTATTAAGTTTCTTTATTATCTTCTATATATATAAAAGAATGTCGTGTTAGTTACGCCACTTATAACTCAAGAACGGCTAGACCGATTTGGCTGAAAATTGGTGGAAAGGTAGCTAAGAACCAGGAGAAGGACATAGGATCTTCAGGACTTTTTATCCCGTAATTCCCACGGGAACGGGAACGGGAACTACGCGAGAGAAACCGCGGGGCACAGCTAGTTATATATAAAAGAAAGTCGTGTTAGTTACACTATTTATAACTCAAAAACGGTTGAACTGATTTGGTTGAAAATTGGTGGGAAGGTAGCTTAGAATCAGGAAATGGACATAGGATACTTTTTATCCCGAAATTCTCACGGGAACGGGAATCACGCGAGTGAAACCGCGGGGCACAACTAGTAAAAAATAAAAAAGAGGGACATGGCCATGTCAGGATCAGATTGTATGAAAAAAAAATGCTCTAGAGGCATTATCCAGGGAGGAAATACGGGAATACGTTTGTATGGATAATTTCTCGACAGACTCTCCTCTTTTAACCCGTAAAGAAAATTCGAATAAACGTTATTCACACTACCGTTCCATTCATTTGTTGTTTCACGATTGCCTTATCCAAACATTATTTATTTTAACTAAACATTTTTAATTTTACAAGAAAACCAAGGATTTCTGGGATGAAAATAGAGAAAACAAAAATAAGACTGCTAAGCTAGCTAAATCGACTTAGCCATTTGGCTTACGTATACTTACTTCCATACTTATCAATTTCGATATAGCCATATTTAAGAATATCATTATAGGTATTTAACTTTACAATTAATATAATGAGCTACAATCTTTGTAGTTATTTTTAACATCATCTACTTATATAAAAATGAAACCCGTTTCCCGTTGTCATGCCGCACCATAGCTTGAGAACGACTAGACCGATTTGGCATTAATTATTTTATTGCTGTGTTTGTTATTGTCAGGAGACGGTTCTTATGTAAAAAAAAATTTGGAAAAGCAAACGCAAAACTTGGTCCCGTGCGAAGCCGTAGCGGGCCACTAGTTATGAATATAAATCTGTGTTAAAAATGAGCCCTCATTGTGACAATATAAAACAAAACCCATTGTAAAGGTAGTTCCAAACGTGCGGTATCAATGGCCGATGCTGCGCCGCGCGTTGCGGTATCGATCCGCGCCGTTTGTGTGAACGCAACTAGGAATAAATGGATGTGGTAACAAATATACTAACTGTTTTGTTAATAATATTCCATGACCCGTTTTTCGTATAATTATAGAGATATATATATATGGAATCTTCGACGATGATATTATTATTAAAAATAAACCGTTGGAAGTAACTGTTCATAATGCTCAGAGCACATTCGTGTGTTGTATTCGTTGTCTTTGAATTACTATCCACATTATAACATTTGTGGTAGTGCCAGTATTTAATAGCAATAAACAATTATTTATGCAGTTCGTGTAGTTCCTCATAGTAATTAATTATTAATGTTTGTTTCAGTTTACCTGAAGTTCATATCATAAACTACCACATCCAAACTTAACTAACAATGTATCCTTATGATCGCGATCATTCTCCCGAACTCAGAAGTAGGCAGTGTACACATATAGGTACGTATTTATCGGGACCACTTAGGTACATGTGACCGGACTCAATTTACTACGTCACTATAAGTACATAACCGTCTAATATAGCAGCACTAATGATGTAAGTCACTTCGGCTGTTTCGTAAGTATGTTCTAAGCTTAACAATACTAGTTGGTTTTATTTTGAGGGATTCGCGTTTTTATGTGCAAGTGGTATGGTTGGTAGCGACTGCCTGATATGTGATAGGCTGCGGGTAGTGTTCCCGTTTCATGCTAAAACTGTTCATAAATATCTATGTCTGATTACCCTAATCTAGCGACTCTTTCATCCCAATTGTCTTATATAATAATTCATTAAGGGCCTATTTTTCCATCGCCAGATAACTTTTATTCGACGAATAAAATTGACGTTTGACAGATTTTGTATGAAAAAAGTGTCAAAATTTCAAAGTTATTCGTCAAATAAAGTTATCTGGCGATGGAAAAATTGGCCCTGAAGTAGATAAAACATTCGGATAATGTAAAATTGTAAAACAAATTCACGCTCTCATCGTTCTTGAAACACATTTCTTCTTGATAATGTTTTTCCTCGACTCGGAAGGCAAGTTAAGCCGTTTCCTGTCGTACTAACACCATCAACATTCGTTACGGACAGTCTAACATCCCGTAACCTTGGAAGGTTACGGGAAGTTAGACTGTCCGTAACGAATTAGAGAGGTTTAATTGAGGACAACTATCTTCTTATAAGTACAAGTTTGTTTCGAGCTATCACTGAAATATCCTGAAACAATTTCTAACCTCTTTTACTAAGGAAAACAAATGCTTACTTATATTATAAATGCGAAAGTAAGTCTGTCTGTTACCTTTTCACGGCTTTTCAACAGTAGCTTATATGGTCCGGGGAAGGACATAGGCTATGTTTTATCCAGAAATTCCCACGGGATCGGGAACTATGCGAGATAAACCGCGGGGCACAGCTAGTAAGAATATAATGTTAATAAAATGAAAATACACATGAAAATACTTGACTTAAAAAAAATTATAATGTTGGTAGATAAAATGCAATAAGTACTTTGATTAAAGATCAATGTGTAGTACCTAAAAGGTACGAGCATAGTTCAAAATAAAATACGCTACTATAAAAGCTAAAAAACAAAAAAAAAGCAAACAAAATTACATTAAAATTATATTCAAAATATTGAAGGTAGTAAACTTTTTACATTACTTGTACAGACGTCTTCCATCTTAGTCTTCTGTGATCACGGGTTCTGTAAAGAATCCGAAACGTCAGAAAATGTAAAATAAAATACAACCACGACAAAAATCCGTTTAAGTGTTTTATTTCGACAAAATTACGTTCAAAAGTTGAAGTTAAACGGATTAAAGGCAAAAGCATTTCAGAATCAATTTGTACTTTCGACTCCGTCGAGTCCTCTTTCACCTATAGATTGTTAAAACTTAAATCGATTTTAAAGTCTAGTCTAGACCAATTCTAGTGCTAGACCGATTTTATGACTACAGTTGGTTGTTGCTTTGTTCGCTATCTATTTACTAATGTCTACAATTATATGTGGCTTTGCAACAGTTCAATTTTTTGAAAGTATTAGAGGACTTTTTATAAAATAGTCGGTTTAATGTTTTGAAAATGTTGGAGGATTCAAAAATAATTTATCTCTTAAGGATATTACAGGTGGGTAGAAATAATTTTATGAGGAATAAAAACCTTCACACATGGGACATTAATATTATGAGATTTTTTGAACCTGTTTCCTTAAAATTTGGGACAGACAGACATAGATGATGAATAAGGAAAGACTAGGAAGGTTATCTACACCCACAGCGGCCCAACCACTCACAGCAAACTAGTCTAGTAGGATATTATTGGGCATTCTACCCCACCTGCCGTTCCTACGTCTCACTCCGTTCGCCTTCGTCACTTTCGGTGTGGTAAAATGCCCAATAATATCGTATGGAGTAGGAGCCGTTCAATATTTCCGTTTTAAAACTTGATTTACTTACTTGTTGTACTCCGCTCGCCTTCTTCTTATAATATAAAACAACACATCACACAACACATATAACTTATCGCACATATTTCTTCTACTAATGGAACTATACGAGCATAATAAACTAAAATTCAGGACAGATTGTCTCATGTCTCTTCACAGAGCAAGAAATAGCATGCACCTACAGACACATGCACATTCTATTTCTATGACGCCAGATTGCGCACCAAGGACATCCAAATTTTAATGTAATTAACTCATACAGTCGACACTAGCTTACATGTTAACAAATAAGGGTGCTTGCTGCTTGAACCGCTAACCTAAAATTCAGGACAGATTGTCTCATGTCTCTTCACAGAGCAAGAAATAGCATGCACCTACAGACACATGCACATTCTATTTCTATGACGCCAGATTGCGCACCAAGGACATCTGAACTTTAGGATACCGTAAACATTAAACTAACATTTGGGACAGATTGTCTCATGTCTCTTCACAGAGCAAGAAATAGGTACACCCAAAGGCACACACACATTCTCTTTCTATGGTCCCAGATTGGACACCAATGACATCCAAATATTAATTTAATTAATTCATTCAACTAACACTACCTTAGACGTGAACAAACAACTACCTACTGGTTGCTCTGCTGTTACTTACTTGTTGCGTTGTTTTATTAAGATACTTTCACACTCATACAATCGCCTTCGAAACGGTTCGTGCGCCGCCACCATCCCGTGCTCGCACGTGGCGCAGTATTTTATTTTATTAATCTTAGGTAAACTTACGGCTAGATTCATGTATATAAAAATGAAAAAGCGGTTACAAACAGAAATTTACTAGTTTCCACAAATAAAAACACATGTTTTGTTATCTAGCTACAACACATAAATTTAATTAAAAACATATCATTTAAGATTCGCTTGAGTTTAGTCAAAGAAGTATTAAACACATCTATATCAATAGATTTAACTACTTGCTCTAAATAAATATGATAAGAAAATTAAATAAGATATCAATATGTATAGTGTAAATGAATCTTTAGAGTCTCAAAGACTGCAAAATTGCATTATAGGTAAATTTGCGATATCCGAACTTTATTATACGACCACCTGTATGTATGAGATTTCGTTTTATTAAGATGCTTTCACACTTATACAATCTTAGGTAAACTTACGGCTAGATTCATGGAAGTATATAAAAATGAAAAAGCGGTTACAAACAGAAATTAACTAGTTTCCACAAATAAATATTAAATTATGAACAGTTGCAAATATGATTCCCGTAGACAGTACTTACATATAAAAACACATGTTTTGTTATCTAGCTATAACACATAAATTTAATTAAAAACATATCATTTAAGATTCGCTTGAGTTTAGTCAAAGAAGTATTAAACACATCTATATCAATAGATTTGACTACTTGCTCTAAATAAATATGATAAGAAAATTGAATAAAATATCAATATGTATAGTGTAAATGATTCTTTAGAGTCTCAAAGACTGCAAAATTGCATTATAGGTAAATTTGCGATATCCGAACTTTATTATACGACCACCTGTATGTATGAGTTATTTCCATGTATTCAAGAATTACTCAGCATGTAAGATGATAATTGTGCATGTTACAGTCTCTGATTAAATTTGTTTTTTAGGGGAGTTCCTAATCAATGCAATTAATTTAAATAGAAGATGTTCCTAAACCAGTTTTGATAACTTTGCATATTATTTTATACTTAATGTTTCATAATAAATTGTTAGTTCTATCAATCTAGGAATTACTTGAAAGATGAATCATAATAACAGTACCTACTAAGCCTTTAGATGAAATGATTATGAAAGTTCGTTTAAGTCGTTAAGTAGATGATATCGGAACTGGAATCAGAATCGGATGCTGAAGAAGAGAATGTGTGACAAAGTAGGATTAAATTAATGAAATAAAATAATACCTACATTGCTAATCAGTCTTTTTAATTTCAAATACAAACAATAGAACGCCAACCGAGGCGTTATAAAATCAATCATTATTTTAATAAAATAATTATGTATTGTAATTGTAATTGCAATCTGTCAAATTTCTGCAAAAGATTTTCAACTTTACCACAAAGCTGGAAGGTTCACGTTCGATTGTCAAATTTGAGAGATTCCCTATGCGACAAGTATAAACAGGTTTATACGTGTTGATCGGAGGTTCAAATCAATCATAAATTCCGACTAATGACAAGTTTTACTGCAACATATGAACTAACTTTTTGACGCGAGTTCGTTTCATGGATTAGTCTGCACAAAAAATGTTTCCACGATTTTTTCTTTCAGTTCGTTTTTATTTGCATCTATGAAAAAATGTTTTTTTAATTCTTTATTTCACATGTGTGATGTCAGGTAAAGTTTTACATCAAGGTTTATTAAACAAACATACTTACTTTATTACAATTTTATAATGTAATCAAGAGTGTCATGTAGGTATCGTCTTCATCTTTGTCTTGTGTGTGAATTCAATCACTACGATTTAATTGAACGTAAGTAACATAAATTAGCCATACAACTGTAAGACCATACAATTAAGGTTTAATTTTCTTTTGGAATAAATATTGCTGAAATGGTATTTTTTATGAATAAAACCAATCAATTTTGATCACAATATAACATTCGCTCCAGTATCTTCCAGTGTTATACACCAGTTACTTCCGCAACCTCCAACTTATAAAATGTAAGTAAGTACTATTAAATTTATTGAATTTGCATTTAATCGCTACCCAGCTACGGACCTGGTTTTTGCCTGCCGGCTGGTGTATCGGTAGTATATCGCTACTCAGCTACGGACCTGGTTTCTGCCTGCCGGCTGGTGTATCGGTAGTCTTAATTAAGACATAGTTATTAGTTCCAAAGTTAATCATTATGTGTTCCATTGCAGGTCTGACTCCGATGTATATCAGTCCCGACCGACAGCTGTAGCCGAGGTGCAGCCTAAAAAGAAGGTGTCGAAGCGCAAAGCATCCGCGACAAGGTCATCGGAATCTAAATCAAGGTAATTTTGTATTACTGCTTGTACCTATAGGTCCTTGGTGTGTATGTTATGTCAATTAAAATTATATACACAGTTAAACGTTGGTTAGTAGATTTAAAACTGTAACGCAGAGAGCGTTGAAATCAATTTCCATTAAATATTATTTGTTATTATATAACATAACATCATGCTTTCTATCTTCGTAGGGTTTGACAGAGAAGTACTTATATAATACACCCTCAATTCGTTAATTAAAAACTAATGTTATGTAATGTGTTGTGTAAATGATTATAAAGAATATGTTAAATTGTTTACAGTAAAAGACACACTACGGGCTCGGACCTCTTTGGTTTCGAGGAAATAAATAAATTATCATCACCGACCTCAACCGACTTCGGTTCGAGCCTGACGAGCCGTGTTGCCAACGGCAAAGTGCGGCGAACGGCGGACATCCAAGGGGACTTTTATGTGGAGGTAAGGGTGTATAATAAGGCTGAGGTTGTCTCCACCCCTAAAGAGCATCGGTGGAAGAAAGCCTCGGTCGCTCTTAAGGTCCAGCTGGACCGAGACACGCCGCAGTGGGACGGGCTTCAAGTGTTCATGAGACGGACACATGAGATGTTCAATGATTCGGAGCCCGTCTTCTATAGCGATAACACATTTTAACTAAATATTTAAGTTGATAGAATAGGCACCAGGTACCTTGTTATTGTATTTTGCGACCGTACATTATAATTGCAATAATAATAAATTATATTGCAACATCTAATAGTAAGTTTAAAACTAATTTAATTTAAAATGCCTTTCTGTACTGTTTGTAACACATCTGTTGAGCGCAGTCACTGGACAGGTCACCTACGTAGTAATAATCATAAAAACAAAACTATTTCGCATTTTTGCGAAGGTGTTGAAATAATACATTCTGCATTTCGTAATCGTATAGCTTCTTATAGAGTTATCGATCCGTCTGAGAATTGTTCTCTAGAAACATTTCTTAATAATAATTGGGACAAAATTAAAACTTTAATTGACATATCTCTTAAAGAACATGCTTGCCTAAAAGTTAATTTCGAATATTTTGCTTTGTTTTTAATGTTTAAAAATGATTCTCAGGATATGAAATCATTTGCCACAAAAAACGTTACTCTGCATCAGAATTATGAATTTGATTCATTAATGTCTCAGATAAAAAATACTTTAACAAAAAAGATAGAAGAATTTCAGGACCGAGACAGTGGATGGACGTTCTTGAGTAGTTCTCATTTGGAAGTCAATATTAACAAATATCAACCGTTGCGCGGTTCAGGCTTTATCGAATTACCTCCTGCAATAAAATCGAAAAAAGCATGTGTTAATATCCGCAATAATGACGAGTATTGTTTTTTATGGTCTGTTGTTGCTGCTTTATATCCAGCTAAGATTCATCCTGAAAGGGTATCTTCTTACCCTGATTTTCGTAACGTTTTAAAGGTAAAGGACATGTCATTTCCAGTGAATTTCTCAGATATTGCGCGGTTCGAAGTGAATAACCCTGAAATTTGCATTTACATTTATGGTTTAAAAAATAATACTGTCATAGGACCGCTTTACAAACCAAAAGCCTTAAACGGAAAGGTGATTCATTTACTTTATTTAGAAAGAGATGATTTATCACATTACTGTCTCATTAAAGACTTGCCGCGACTTGTTAAAAATCAAATAACAAAACACCACAGTAAACTGTACTTTTGTGACGCTTGTTTAATGTTTTTTAATTCATGCGATGACCTTAGTTCACATAGTTGTGGAGGTGTCGCCACTGAACTACCTCCAAGGGGTTCTTTCATTCAGTTTAAAAATTATAATAGAAAGCAAATTGTACCATTTGTTGTATACGCCGATTTTGAAACAATGCTAGAACGCTATGAATCTTGTGACCCTGACCCCACTAAGGCGAGTACTGTAACGCGACAGCGACATGTGCCTGTAGCTTTCGCTTATCATATCACATGTACGCTAGACGATACCCACAATCGTTACGTTTCTTATCGCGGTGCGGATTGTGTGTCAAATTTTGTGAAGTCTATCTATAAAGATGCACAAAAAATTTACGATATTTTAAAAAATAATGTTCCTATGATTTACTCAAATGATAATGCTCGTGACTTTGAAAACGCGATGACATGTCATATTTGTGAACACTTCTTGTTGGGTGATAGGGTTCGCGATCATTGTCACTTGACTGGTAAATATCGTGGTGCAGCCCATAGTTACTGTAACATACAATACAAACTGCCAACATTTTTGCCAGTATTTTTTCATAATTTATCCGGATACGATTGCCACCTTTTCATAAAAGAATTAGGTGAAGCTCCTGGATCTATTAAAGTGATACCGAAAACAAAAGAAAACTATATTTCATTCACTAAGTTTATTCCCATTTCTACCGGGGAAAGCATCCAGGTTAGGTTTGTAGATTCTTTCAAGTTTTTAGGAACTAGCTTAGAAAAGTTAGTTAGTACAATACAAAAACAAGACTTTAAACATTTAAAATTTTATTTTCCCAATATAAAACAATTAAACTTACTCACCCGTAAAGGAGTGTATCCATATGACTATATGTCTCAATGGGAACGTTATGAGGATACGTGTTTACCCTCTAAAAAACATTTTTTTAACTCTTTAACCAATGAAGCAATTACCGATGAAGACTATGAACACGCTCAGTCTGTTTGGTCAGTATTTAATATTCAAAACATGGGTATGTACACAGATTTATATCTTAAAACAGATGTTCTTTTGTTAACAGATGTATTTGAAAATTTTCGAAAAACTTGTAAACTACATTACAAGCTCGATCCCGCGTTTTATCTTACAGCACCAAGTCTATCTTTTGATGCAATGCTTTTACAAACAGGGGTTCAATTAGAATTGATTAGTGATGTTGAAATTTTTAGAATGATACAAAAAGGTATTCGGGGAGGTGTTTGTATGTGTTCCAAAAGACATGCCAAAGCCAATAATAAATATTTAGATACATACGATCCAAACCGTCCAGATTCATTTATCATTTACTTAGATTGTAATAATTTATACGGTTATAGCATGTGTCAATCCCTACCCTATTCTGGTTTTAGATTTATGAATAGACAAGAAATTGATTTTTTACAATTGAACTTAGCAGGCATCAGTGATACTGCGGAAAACGGTTACATTCTTGAAGTTGATTTAATATATCCGGAGAATTTGCACATGGAACACAATGACTTTCCTTTTTGTCCAGAAAAATGTTTACCACCTGGTGGTAAGAATAAAAAGCTAATACCTAATTTGTACGATAAATATCACTATGTTATTCATTACATACATTTAAAAAAGTGTTTACACCACGGTTTAATATTGAGAAGGGTCCATCGCGCTATTACATTTAAGCAAAGTTGTTTTTTAAAACAATATATTGATATTAACACCCAGTTACGTCAAAAAGCAGAGTCTATGTTTGAACAAGACTTTTTCAAATTATTGAACAATAGTATTTTTGGAAAAACCCTGGAAAATAATGAACATCGAATAGACGTTAAGTTAGTAAACAAGTGGTGTGACTCGAACAATAAAACAAAAAAGACTGCTTGTGCTGAAAAATTGATAGCCAGCCCATATTTTCATAGCGCCTCTGTATTTTCTGATGATCTAGTAGCAATTCAAATGAAACCTTCGCGCGTACTTCTTAATAAACCAATATACATAGGGTTTACTGTATTAGAATTATCTAAGAGTCACATGTATGATTTTCATTATTCCATCATAAAACCTTTTTATGGTAACCGGATTGAATTGTGTTATACTGACACAGATAGCCTAGTATATGATGTACAGACTAATGACGTTTATAGAGATTTCAAGCTCCATTTTCTAAAATATTTCGATACCAGCAATTATGACTGTAACAACGACTTTAACTTACCAATTATGAATAAAAAGGTTCCAGGACTGTTTAAGGATGAAATGGGTGGCAACATTATCAAAGAATTCGTGGGACTGCGCTCAAAGCTTTATTGTATTAAAACTTTAAATAAAACAATTAAAAAGGCAAAAGGTACAAAAAAATGTATTACCAAAAATTTAAATATGTTAGATTATAAAAATGTTTTATACAATTGCAATGTTATTCACAAAAAAAATGTATTGTTTAGGTCAATAAAACATGAAATATTCACTCAGGACGTAAATAAAATAGCACTTTCAAGCAATGATGATAAACGATTGCTATCGTTTGATAAAGTTTGTACTTTAGCCTGGGGTAACGCAACTATATTTATGTAATGCATTACCACGATTTAAACGTAATTACAGTAGTTACATTTTTAACATGTATTTTATTTTAAAAACCTTACTATTATGAATATGTAGTTTGTTACTCTTTTAATAATGTGAAATGTACTTATTGTCTAGTAATGTGACATGTTGACAGCACTGTTGACGTAGTGGTTAAGCAGTCAATCGATTGCTGCGCTGCGTGTCATGATTCGATTCCCGTATGGAACGAATAGTTGTATGTTTTGAAGTTTCTTTTGAACCTAACTTTATTATGTAAACAATTCTACAATGTGTATTCTTGGTGTCCTTGTACTATTTAGAGCAGAGGTGTAACTATACGACCTCTGATATAGTTAGCTTTTAAGTGTACTTTGTACCTACTATAAATATATACTTAAATAAATAATATTTTATGTTCATAAATCTGTTTCATTTCCGTTCTTGATGACAAAGCGCATTGCGCTGACTGGTTTGTGTAAATTAACACCGATCAGGTGCTCCCAAGTGACGTACTGTGCCGTGCGCACATAAGAATCAAGTTCAAACTTGTTATAAAAACGTGCGCAATGCTTTCTGGAGTACTGTTACATTACGTAAACATAATAATATTAGTCCTCCGTCTCATTTCGCTGATATTGACCGTACTGGTTGGACTTCTCAGTTTCTCATCATTGAATCGAAAACAGTAAGTAGTTTATTTTAAATCATTTTATATTATACTTAGGTTGATATTAATTCCCATTACTTATATTAACTGTTATTTTGTTTGTTTCAGATCATCAAAAATGTGTGATTCCCCTGACCTTATCTTTTCGCAATACGGTCAAGGTTTCCCGACTCCAAGTTTGAGCTGGCATGTACCCGAGCAACGACAATTATCTGAACAACAAAGACTATCCAATAAGAAACCAAGATCGAAAAGGGATTGTCAAAAGCGGAAGCTGCCTCTTTGCCAGTCATACGTTATAAATAATGAGAAGAGAAAAGGTCTGCGACTGATCCAAATACAAGTTTTGGACATAAGTGAGCAACAAGAATCTACAACTGCAAGTGATAATGAAGACTCGGTAGTTATGAGTGCGCAATACATAGTGAGTGAACCTGTGGACTATGTTATGGAAGAGACACTAACATTAATAAATAAAATTTCCAAAAAACTTTGTGGGGACAATTGTTATTAGTAAGTAATGTAGTTTGAACTTTGTTTATATAATATAAAATTAATAATGTATTTTTTAAATGTGATTAATGATGAATGTACTGATTATAAATATTAAATAAAAATAAGTTTTGCTTTGTAAGTTAAGATGGTAAAATAAATAGAATATTAGCTCTAGTTAAATTGTAAATAAATATATGAAGTAATAAATGCTATATTTTAATGTAATTTTGTGTTTTATTTTAAATTAATAAATTTCAAATTAGCTGTAAAATAAGACTAGATTTGCAGGTTTGTTATTATTTACAGTATTACAGTATTCATGTACAATTATTGTATGTTAACTTCAAATAACTTAATCATAGGTACAGCTAATTTAAAATTTATAATTAAATTAATTGGATCAAATAAAAAACCATAAATAGTTACTTAGATATTTTTATTAAATATAACTTAACAACAACAAAATAATTTGAATACAGACATATTATTATCAAAATACCATTTTTTAATACACACAGCATTATTAAGTGCACAATTCAATTTATGATTCACACAATTAAATTCAGTTTTATTTTTACAATATTTAGTTTTTAAAACTGAAAAATTAGGACATCCCTTCTCACCTATATCAATTACTTCACAGTTCGCACATAAGTCTTTAATCCACTTTATCTTTTCCAAACCCTTGGTAATAATTTTTTTATTTTCTAAATATGGCACTATTGCACGTTTAAACTCCTTGTAGTCTATGTAGCCCTCACTCCAGTAAATTCCCCTATTTTTTTCCAACCATCTCACTTGCTTTTTTTCTTCTTGTGTTAGGTAATGGAACGAATATGGTGGTTTAACCAGGAACGTTTGTGCATGCTCCTGACTTACGATAGCCACTTCTTTCACAATAAAATTATTTATAGAATCTTTAAATCCTTGGATTTCTACGATGATGGTATCCGGATTCATGATAGCTTCTTCACGATGCTGCTTAATGGTTTGTATTCTATTACACAATCGTTGAGAATCAGACAGTAGGCTGAAGTTTGATCTGGTATTTCCGAATTACTCTCTATTTCAACTCTCACATCCACAACTGGACCTGTCTTTAAGTTATCCGCTTGTCTAGAGCAATCAATAACAAACAGCGGTGCTAAGTCTCTAAACTGTTTCTCGCTTAATATGGGCTCTGGACGACGTCCGTAATATGACTGTTGAAATCTGGTGTACTGCTCGTATAATAAAGCAATTCTGTTGTCAGCAAAATTTACATTTAGGTTTTCATACGGGAAATACGTAGAATTGAGATACACTCTTACGTCACGAACATGACAGTGATCGAATTGAGACATGTCTGAACTTGCATTGTTCTTTCTATTTGTTTGTAACCCAAGTATGATGTATCTTGGTTTTTCTATTTGAGATGAAGTTTTGATAGACCAGGTATGTTTTGTAGTTTTAGGTAAAGCTGGATATTCGTACAGGTCCCAATTCCTGTATATCATTTGAAGTGGTCGATCTTTTTCTAATAGTTTTAACAATCCAATTTTTTCTTTATCTGATACTTTAACATGCGGTACGCGCCATATAATTTTGTTAATCTGAACATCATCCACCGTTTCACCAGTGCTCAGTTTTACAGCGTTCACATTGGTGTTACTTCGTAACAATATCAGTTCATGTCTACAGTTTATCACGACTTTTTTAAAATCTTCAGCAAATCCGAGAATATGACATAGTGGTATAGAAGCTGAAAATCTTCCTCCATTGATATTTTTTATACCATCAATATTCCATCCCCAAGCATTAGATATTTTTGATTCACTTTCATTCATTGATATTAGTGATTTCATTGTAGTAGTTACACCTGCATTTTTTATTTTATCAATCTCCACTCCATTAAGCTCATATCTAATATCTTGGAATAAGTACATTAGCGCATTGTTCGTAAAATTAACACTAGTAGCTTTTTCTTTCGTGTCTTTTTTACTAACGATAACAGTTCCTTCCAAATATAGCGTGCTAGCTGATGGTAGTACGTACAAGTCTTGTTGGTTGATAGGTATGCGGATTTCATCGTTCCTGTTGAAACTTGTTACGTAGGGCTTGTAGGAATGAAATTCGATTCCTTCTATAGTGTTATCGTAAGTTGGAGCGGATAAAACGTCTAAGATATTCATTTTACCAATCCGATCGCTCTAAGGAACGCTTTATTGTCTTCAGTTAATTTATTTTTTTTCTTAGAGCGTGGTCTTATTTGACAGGTGGTCCGAGTAGAACTGATATTCTTAATTTGTTGAGACACATTTTTATTGTAGTCAATCATGTTTTTCTTCTAAGATGTAAATATAGCTGCACTTCTTCACCGCGTAGATTGATTAATCGATTGTTTTTATCTAATAGCCTGATATGTATACAGCTTATGTTGTTTTGATTAATTGGAAAGTATATTGAGTTCTTCGGGATTTCTATGATCCTGTATCCAGGTGGTACATTGAGTGCAAATTCGTGAATAATGTGACTTGGTTCACCGTTTATATATGATCCGCTTACAATATCACATTCAATCCTGACTACGGTCGTAGGTAAAATGTTGACTGGAGACTGTGACAGATGCCATTTATTTGCTTTCAAGACCTGCTTATTAAACCCTAACAGTGCTCTGAAAGAGTTTTCTTTCTCAAAATTAACGTCTTTTGAACAGTATATACTAGCTTTTAAAGTATTATTATTACACTGTAGTTTAATTGATGCATCTTTTATTTCAGATTTTAAATACTCACTTATATCCTGCAATTCATAAGTACCTTCCGGTATTTCAATAACATCGTTGGAGCCATAATAGAACTTGTTATTACCTTTGTCAATGTTTGGAATAGAGTTATATGTTGAAAAATGCAATAAAGCACACTCATACTCTCCATTTAATTGCAACGTATTAGGATAGTACGTAGATAAAGTTGATGAGTTCCCAGTTATCGACAAAGTGAGGGACATCTTGCAAATGATAGAAATAAAATAAAAGTGTATATTTTATATAGTTTTATTCCAAAATGTCCACAAATATTTTAAACATAAATGACCACAATTTACTGTGTTGAAATTTTGATATCTAGTATAGTTATAAAAAACTTTACAGTTCTTAAAATATTGCAACAGTTCCAATGGAGGTTTTAAATTTCCATAGCTATCAAAATATTCACAATAGTCATATATTTTAACATAGGCTACCCAATGCGTTCCTTCGTTCTTAGAATCATCTAAGTTAACAATAGCACATTCAATCTGTTTCGGCTTCCTAGGTAATCGATCCTTCATGTAGACCCCACGAAAATGAGGTATATTTCTTGAATATTTTAAGATGTCTACATTAGTTAGAGGGCGGCTGGGTAGCATATTTTTCAGTTTTTTGGAGATGTTACAAACAATCCTTTACCATTTTTATACGGTTTAATGTATAAACCCTTGCCCAATACTAAAGCTTCCATAGCTTTATTGTGTCGTTCTGTTTCTTGCAAATTTCGATTGCCTGCTTTGTAATCATTAACGGTTTTCGCAATGCCAGCTGCACCACCAGCTAGAGCTCCTAAAGCTGATAAACCAGCGAAAATTGGGATTAAAGGAAGAACTCCTCCAGTCTTTGGTACGGGTATTACTCGTGGTACCCGAATTCGATGATGGATGTTTGGCAATAACTTTTTTGCAACTAAGTAAGCTGCTTTTATTAAAGACTTATTATCTTTGTGTCTGAGTTTCTTAACTTTTGATTTTATTTTTGAAACTAAGCTTTTAAATGTTTTGACGCCGGATCCTGACTTAAGTTTAGCTTTCATGACTTTGCTCACTAGCCATGAGCTTAGTTTTTCACCTTTCCCTGCATCTTTTGATTTAAGTCTTTGTTTGGCCATGTTAAGTAGTTGTAAATCAGCTTTGTGACGATTTGATAAATCTGTGTAGTTTGCGTACGCAATGTCGTGTTGCATACAAGCTTCGTCTAGCTTATTTACACCTCGATCGCCTCGCGCTAACCGTTCGTGAAGTTTGGTTCCTGGTCCGCAATAATTGTATCCAGGCAAATGAACTTCAAATGGTAGATTATTAATAATGTTATTAACTAGTCCTCCACCTTGCATTACTTAAAGTATAATGAAAGAATTTAAAAAAATAATGATTATATAATATCTTAACATATAATTGCCGCTTTGTCAATCCAACTGTTTTCTGCACTACTTAAACCTAACCATTTGACAAATAATTTATTTCCTTTCTTTTTCAACACTTTTTCTATCAAATAAACGTCAGGATAGTTAGACTTTTGAAGTTCTTGCTCATAAAAAGCTCCTAATATGTTCTGCTTTCGTTGATCTTCTATGTAATATGTCACTGGTAAGGTTTTATTAATCTTTTTTACATTAAATAACTCAGTCGACCAATTAGGAGTGTAACCTTTCTCAAAATTATGTTTGTATTTACTTATACGAACACAATCACCAACTTTGAATTTAGGCTTCCACTGAAATAAATCATGTTTCTTTATTTTTTTTATATTTTCTTTTATTACTGGTTCATTCGATTTATTCACATCAATCGGTTTAAATTTGGTAGTGCGATGTTTACTGTTGTTATAACTCTTCATTATATCATCCAATGGTAGACCTAACCACTTATAGTTTCCACTGAGACTAAAATATTTATATAATTTATTTTTTACAGTTCTAATCAATCTCTCTACAATAGATGCTTTTTTAGTAGAGAACGATGAGTAATGATTAATGTTGTGCTTCTTCATTAGGGATTGAAAAGTGTTATTATAAAATTCTGTCCCCATATCAGTTTGTAAGTTAACAGGATTAGTACGGCTGCTAAGCAGTATATGTTGAAATGCACGAGCAACATCAATTTTATTTTTTGATTTTAATGGTTCAGCCCAGGCATATTTTGAAAAGCAGTCAATCACCGCTAAAATATAGTTATAACCCTTGTTGTACTTTCTCAGGTTTTGCATATCCATTAAATCTGCTTGCCATAAGTCGTGGATTCCTTTTAAAATGACATGACGTCGAAGGAAATTTTTACGAGCTGCTTTGTGTATTTCATTTACGATTTGCTGTTTTGCCATTACGGAGATGTTGTTTTTTGAAGTAACTTATCGACATCTGCTTTGGTATAAAACTTATCTTGCAAATGAGTTAAAACTTCAGGTACCTTTACATTTAAAGTTGATTGAACAGTAGTTCGAGCATCTGTTATGATTCGAGAACGCAATGATCCAATGAGTTTATTTAGTTCTTTTATCGTATTAGCATTCAAATGATCTACATAGTCCTTGTTCACAGCATCATCTGCTTCTATAGGAGTTCTAATTCCTCTCAATCTCAACGTTTTTAAGTCAAAATCGCCATTTTCTGATTTAATTAATGCATTTTCATTAAAATCAAACAGGTCTGATAATCGCATTCTTTTATGAACATAATGACCGAATTTATCTATATTCATATTGAAGGTGTACTGTATTGAAAGTCTGATGATAAAATGAAACCTTTAAATTTTAATTTTATTTATTTATAATTTTACTTTCACGCAATTCTTCAATAATAGATATAATTTCACTGTCCAATCCTGTGTTACCAGCATCTCTAGACGCAATTAATAATTTCAATCTTTCAACCAATTCATTAGGATCATCCCAGTACACAAAATCTACATCTTCTTTCCACTCTTTTCTTAACGGTAGACCCCTTCCCTGAACTGAATTCTTCAGTTTAAAAAGAGGCTTAATAACTTGCAAATATTTTTGTCCTTTGTTACTTTTTATTGGCTTATTTGAATCGTAGTCTCGACGATGTGCATTTGTATCAAGTAGCATAGACTTATAATGTTTCATATCGCTTTCTGTAACCAAGCTTATGTCTACGACTTTCTTAAGCAGCAATTGTTTCAAACCAGGTGTACTTCGGTATTTACTTCCAGCCACGGTAATGTATTGATCGTTGATCGATATACTAGCGGAACCTAACATCAGTTTCCCACGTTCTGCTCTAACACCGAATGGAATGTCTACTAACGCTTCTGAAGATACTGACCAGGATGATGTATCACAACCTTGTTTGCTGTCAACTATTGATTGAAAAGAGTCACTGCTGATATCGGATTCATCTTCATCGCTATTATTATTACAACTACCAGTTTTTTCTTCTTGTGAAGTTTCGTCCACAAACGGAACCTCAACAAAATCTTCACTAGCACGCAGGGGTGAAAATTGCTTCCTAGTGTTAGCAATTAGGTTGAGAGGTTCAGTTACAGGCTTGAAAACAGATTCCAGTGCTTGTTTGTTGTCAATCTCAGCATCTTTCATTTTTCGTACTTTTTTCTTTACAGCTTCTGCCGCCTCAACAATTTGTCTTTTCAATGATTTTTCCATATTGATAAATAGATCGTAATCGGTTTAGTGTCGTAAGAAGAATAATAATGTCTCGCATGCAATGGTCTTATATATGTACACGTCTTAGTCAAATACTACAAACGTATCAAATTTACTTCTATAACATCCTTTGTTTTTGGAACAATCTTTATTAATTACAACATAGTTGAAAGGTACACTCCATATTTTTGAACACATTTCACGAAATTCAGACCATGTCATATCAGTATTGACGTGTTCTTCATAAACATGTCTCATATTTCTTTCATCTTGTTTAAAAAGTATGATTAGATTCGCGTTGTCTCTTACTAACTGCTTAGGAATTTTACTATAAGTCTGATTTAAATAAAAACAATCGATGAACTTGTGTCTTCCCATTGCAAAATAATCACGCATGCTACTTTGATTTTCACAAGCAACATCATCAAATACAATCACAGAATTCGGTTTTGCGTCCTGAACACTCAGTACTTGCTCATTTTCATGATATTTCTGAAATGACATGCCTGGTACTCGATGCAAAACTTTTTCTAAAAAGACGTACTTGGGTTGTTGCAAGGTTTTTGAATAAACATATACATTTTGAAATATTAAACCATTCTGGTGAATAAGAAGACCAATCAATAAATTGGTTTTTCCGCAATTTGACGGTCCACATATAATGCATCGTACCGAATTAGGTAATAATTTTCCATGACGAAAACCAGTCTCCTGAGACTGAACACAGAGTTTGTTTACATGTAACGATTGTGGTTGTTTTACAAATTTCATGGCGACTGTGCATGTGTATGTTTAATAATGAGGTAATATATCAATTACATCAGCATTTATAAAGTGAAGCATATCGTCAGCATGAGCCGCAGTTATTGTTGTTATTGTAATAAAAAAGTAAGTAAATCAATAAAACGGAAATGTTGAACGGCTCCTACTCCATACGATATTATTGGGCATTTTACCACACCGAAAGTGACGAAGGCGAACGGAGTGAGACGTAGGAACGGCAGGTGGGGTAGAATGCCCAATAATATCCTACTTAGTCTTTACTATATTATATGTCTAAACTAATATTATAAAGAGGAAAGATTTGATTATTTGTTTGTAACGAATAGGCTCCGAAACTACTGGTCCGATTTAAAAAAATCTTTCACTATTGGAAAGCCACATTATCCCGGAGTGTCATAGGCTATATTATATTTACGCGGGTGAAATCGCGGAGCGCTGCTAGTGTTAAATAAATGTATATCCTTAATAAGTCAGGCATTGCGAGGTATTAACAAATATTTTGGATACCTATATTTTAACAGTTACCCATTCACTCAGACATATATTTCCAATTTCTGTGTCTAGTCAAAACGGATAACAAACCAATATTTGAACAAACGTATGTATGCACATTGATTTCTTAGTTTATCATTACCTTTTTAGTGAAAACCCCTCCTATACAGATAAGCCTTTTGTTTTTGACTCATTACCAAATGCACTGTTCCAACGTCACATGTCGACCATGATATTGAAAAGATCTATTTAAAATGAATATTTATAGTGTTGTTCTTAGTTTATTAATGTTTTCTGTTAATATTTGTGCTTTTAAAGTTGTTAATGGGTAAGTTCATAATAGTCAATTTTAATATAATAACCACTTGCTATACGACGAAAGCAGTGGTATACTTAAACCACGATACGTATTTTTTTAAGAGATGAAAAGTGTCTAAATTAATGTTATTCTTCCAAAGTTAATAAGATTGGTTGAATTCAGATTCAGAATGGAGCTCAAGTCTACATATACAAGAGTCATTTCAATCTTGCTTTGGCCTATTTTTTAAAGAGCACAAAAGTGAAAATAGAATTTAAATAAAATCTCATTACAGGAGACTTCTTTTTCATTTATCATAATATTAGAAGGAACGACTGATATTCTCAGTATATTTATAAATCAAATAGGAATTACACAATAACCCCTTACACAAAAGTCATTGAATTCGATTAAATCCATATTAAACCAAACCAAACCTAACCAAGCGCGTAATCCGGTTGTCAATCATAATTCCGGTCCAATTAACTGTAATATTTGTTGGCGAGGGTTAACCCCAGGGAATTAGTTTGGGAAGATCGCCTTTAATGTATTAGGATGTGGTCACCCTGAAATCTATATTCAATGGAAGTATCTGTAGTCGAAATTGTCATACGATTATGATTATAAATAATTCTAGCTGTGTTCCACGGCTTTAGTCGCATAAATCGCTATACTGTGAAATTGGTATCAACTGTATTTTATGCCAAATTTATACAATGAAATCATTACGTGATTTAGTTGCAAAACTCTTTCATTATGATATCACGAGTATTATAAAATAAACAACCAGATGTATCATACTGAAAGAGAGAAAAGAAATATGATGTGCCAAACTTGTCTTAATATTTAAATTTATTTTTTCTCTCTAGATCTCAATCAGTGCTACAAAGAACTATCGAAACGTTGTTCATAGAACGATCTCAAGTGATACACCCGGGAGCCTGCAAATTGGTCAAATCCTCGAAGCGGCAAATAAAACTGTGCAGGCGGGATGGCGGACTGCCAAATGTGCTCACTATAGCGAAGGAACAGGCAATATCTGCTTGCGAAGAGGCATTTCAGTACGACAGATGGAATTGCTCTTTAAAATTCAACCCAAAAAACAATAAGACGATATTCCATAAAATTTATAGAGAAACTGCATTCGTTTACGCTTTGGTAGCCGCGTCTTTAACCCATGCTGTAGCCAAAGCGTGTGCTTCTGGAGAAATGATGACGTGTTCATGCATGGGAACCTTCGGGAGGAACTCGACTTGGAAAGGGAGCGGATGCGGTGATGACTTCAAATACGGGAAGAGAATCACGAAGAACTTTTTAGACTTCAAACATGGAGGTACTGACCAGACAGGCGAAACTCTCAAGCAAAATATTGAAGTAGGAATCAACACAATTGGCGAACAGCTTAAAGAAGTTTGCAAATGCCATGGATTTTCCGGTTCATGTACTACTAAAACCTGCTGGAAACGCCTGGGACCTTTCAATTCTGCTATGGGTTTACTGAAGAAGCATTACCACCATGCAGTAAAGAGCAAGTTCTTTAACTTAACTTCTAAAAGAGCTATAAGCCCTAAGGTAAAGAAGAAACTGTACCGAGGCAGAAGAGAATTGATGTATTTGCATAAGTCTCCCAATCTTTGCAGTAGGACGAGAGGAAGAGTGTGTAAAGATAGGTTTAATTGTGCGACTCTATGTTGCACTAGAGGATACGTGACTAGCAAGAGAAATGTGTCTTCGAGATGTAGATGTAGGATGGTGAATTGTTGCTTCGTTGAGTGCGATACTTGTGTTGATGAGGTGGAGTTTTTCACTTGTAAATAAGTATACTTGTACTTGTAACTATCTTTTGAAAGGCTTCTCTCTTACTGATGATATGATTAGGCACAGTGAAGAAAAATAGGTGTAAACACCACGGTTACACGCTTGCCTAATGCGTGTGTCCGTCGCTGGACCCAGATATTGAGCCAATGACCTCGGGTTAACATTAATACATAAAAAAAGGTTTATATAAAACTTGGAAGTGAAAGCAATGCATATATGTATTTAATGAAAAGAAAATATTACATTTGCAGATAAGTTTAAGTAGGTAATGTGTAATATTTTTTCTTCAAATGAATTATTGTTTTAAGTTTAAGATAACGATGTGATAACAATGTTTTAGCGAACTAAGGAGTGCCGAAATGTTTAAAGCTGTGATAAAAGGTTTTGTGATGGATTTTAGTAATGTTACAAAGATAAATGTAGGGTATTTTGTAAATATTTCTTATTATATGCAGTATGTTATGTAAGAAAAACTTTATTTATGATTAAATAATATCTTTAATTTAATTATTTTATTTACTTAACGTAAAAAGCACTTTACGTAAATACTTTACGTAAAAAGTTTTATTTTTTGCTTCTCACTGCAGGGAAAGGGTGTGTTGTACCTACCAACTGAGCATTCTAGTAAGTGCATATATGGAGGGGAGAAGGAATAAGCATAAAGCGCCCGCTTGCCTGTGTGTAAAAATATCTGCTCATGCATCCATTTGGAAATCGAACTCAGCACCTCTGACAGCAGGCAGGTATACTTTTTAAACTTTCGCGATCGGAATTCATTGTTTGCATGATTAACAGGTCTTAATCGCGTATAACATAATTATTAAAATTACCTCGAGGTAGGCAGATGTTTATAAGCCACTTCGCCGCCAGGCTGTATAATTTTCTTCATCAAACTAATATTGATTTATATGGCGTATTGATATTTTTAAAATATCTGAATACTGCTGTAACTAACCTACCGCTACTAGGATAACAGGAAAAACTCCTTGTTACCAAAATATTCATTTGAACGCCATCTATAAATTATTTCCTGAACTATTTCGTCATTGTTTGAACTTCTAGCCTGTGACAAAATAGTTACAGCGCAAACTAATAGATGGCGCTGTTCCAAATAGTTTCTAACTTAGTCACTAGATGGCGTTAAAATAACATCTAAAAAAATCGAACAAAATATTCAGCGTTTGTTGCTTATTTTTTATAATATTGTATTACATAAAAATATTTTGTTAAATTCCGATGTGTTTTCGCTTGGCGATATGTTGGGGAGATATTAAGATGCATTCGGAGATAAGATCAAGTTAATGCAAGTGGATCGCGAAATACTATAGCCGTGGAAAATGTAACTTACTCATAATGGAAATTAAGTTATTGAGTTATGAAAGGTTATATTTTATTTACTATGTATGGAAGGATGGATACACGTTTGGGTGCTTACATTCAAAATTGGGTCAAATAATCACTTTATATATATAAACGTTCACATATAGTTAGCTTTTTTTCAACAACAGATCTAACAAATGAGTAGCGAGCACAATTAAAATGTCTTAATAATAAGCCTAGAGATTAAATAGTGCCATAAAGCTTTACATTAAGCTCTGCCTTAAACTAGACTGGACAATGCTTTATTATAGAGCCCATACCTATTATGTCATAGATAAAGCTCTACTAACTTTATTTCTTCTGTTAAGCTTTACCCAAAAGCTAGACAGACTAAAGATCCCAAATTATTAATATTTATATTTCATTATCCGATGTTGTCTGAGCCTGCAGCCAGCGAGGCGTGATGACTATCAACATGGCATGTTCGGGTCGCAACTGAAGGAGCAATAAAATAATATATTATTCACATTTCAAACAATCTCCTCACAATATTTGAAATGTCACGTACTGTGTGGTTAGGGGGTGTTCTGGAAAATATTCTGATACATATATATTGATTCCCTGTTTCATAATAAGCAATACTTTTATTTTTGGTATTGGGCAATGGGTTAACATAAGTAATAATTATATTTTTTCAAGCCTAGATCCTTACTTCCTTACTAATATTATAAATGCGAAAGTAATTCTGTCTGTCTGTTTGTACCTTTTCACGGCAAAACTACTGAACCGATTGACTTGAAATTAGGAACAGGGGTGGCTTATGTTCCGGAGAAGAACATAGGCAATATTTAAGCCCGAAATTCTCACGGGAACGGGAACTACGCGGGTGAAACCACGGGGTACAGCTGGTGATACATACATATATTGATCGATATCAAATCCACCTTGGCGTAGCACACGTGGTGGGCAACTGCATTCATTTATTCAGTTTATATTGGGAAATTAATCTGGAGAACGTCTAGGAAGTTTTTTTAAATAGCAACTATTTACGCCAACATAAAATACTGCTAAAGATATATCTTTAGAAAATGTGTTTTTAAAACGTTTTAAATCAACCCGGATCCCGATAACCCCTTTAAAAAATAGGTCTATGACTTTATTTTACTAAAGATTTCACTTTCCATGAATCCGGAAACATTTAAACAACAAAACCTTAATGAGTTATCATAAATTAATGAATTTGAATAAATTACTGCTCAAAATGTGTATAATCATATAATTATATGACTAATACGGATCTTTTAAAATATATTATTATAACGCCCGTAATAGAATCGTAAACTATTAAGGCAGACCACAAAATTGCGGTTGGTTTTCGATGCCAACATAATTACAATATTAATGAAAAATAAAATAAAAAACGGCAGCGGCCAGATTTATTTATTTATTGACCCTAAACATGATGTAGTGTTACTATTGGTACTCGATTTCTTGGCTTCTCACATACTACGTGTATTTCTAATCGAGTTTAATTATGTTTTACTAAAGAGTAATATTTTTTGTGCAAAAAGAGTTTCGATGACCAAGAATTTGAATTTATGAGGTCATGAGGACTGTTTTGAAATGTACAGCCGGTAAAAATTTGATGCATAAAGCCTAACATTGAAGATAATACTACGGAAGATTGGAGAAAGAATCCAGAATCAGAGGTTGAAAGAGAATTTGTATAGTATTGAATTTGACAGAGTTTTGTTGGGTACAGTCAGCGTCCTTGGTAATGCTCACTTTAGCATTGCCAACCAACTTTAACATTGTCCTTAAACAGACTGCGGACACAAGTAGGCCGAAGCAAGGAGAACATGCACAGATGGGTATTCAGCTCGGAGAATGAATGTCTATGTGGCATTTCTCCCCAAACAATGGCCCATCTTTTGACTTGCCATGCGCCATGTCCCTGCTTTTGACTTGCCATGTCCCTACACCTGCACACGTGAGGACCTTTACAAAACCACTGATAGCGCTATATCGGTGGCCGAGTTTTGTTCCTCAAAAATTTGAGTCGACACGCAAAGAAGAAGAAGATTGCCAACCAAGGGAGGGACCTTTTATTCGACGCTGACCGTACAAAACTGTTGATAGTTCTTTCACCAATTATAGTGTCATAAAAACAAAAGTTTAATTAGTATCGAGAACTCATAGTAAGAAGCACGTTGAGTCGGGACAAGACAATGCTAATAAAAATTATGTTTTTCTAACCAATTACCGGCCATTAAACAAAACTCTTTATAGCTCAATGTAATGCTCACATTCGAATTTATTTAATTTTATGAACTGACGTATTTATTGTTTAACTATTGTACGGATCCAGATCTTGTTTTTGGAATTTATAGACGGTAACAGTCTACGATTTATTGAACATTAGCTGTGCCCCGCCGTTTTACCCTCGTGGAACTTTATCCCGTGGGAATTTTGGGATAAAAAGTATCCTATGTGTTATTGTGATGTATAAGGTAAGTTATTGTAAAGTTTCATTAAAATCCATTCAGTAGTTTTTGCGTTAAAGAGGAACAAACATCCACACATCCATACATCTAAACATCCACACTCACAAACATTCGGCTTTATAATATTAGTAGGATAACTATACTTATATGTAATTTTAAATAATAAATTATGGAAATTAATTGCTTTCAAAATGGTAACTAGTTTATTATTGCAATTACTTTGTAGTATTTATATATGTTTATTGCTTTATTATTACAATTTGAAATTGCTAATTGGTATTATTGTAATAATTGTAAAAACAGACATAGGTACCTTAATTTATATCACCAATGTACTCAAATCGAGAGTCGGACTTTTTTGAAGGCTTCCAACGAGAATGATAGGATATGAATGAGAGCCTCGATGGCAGAGTGGTCACCATGTCGGACTGCCGTCCGTAAGGTTGCGGGTTCGATTCCGGGGTGAATATTTCTGTGAACCACAAATGTTTGTCTCGGTCTGGGTGTGTGTGTGTGAATGAGTGTGTGCGTAGTTTCTGATACAAGTTTCGAGCTTAGTTAGGGGTCAGTTACTATAATGAGATGATGTAGTGAATGATTAAAATGTTATGTTATATAAAAGTTTTATATTTTATAAACGTTTGCTTAATTTTAATACACCCCCTATTAATCGAGTGACGGAAACCAAACGTCTTAATCGATTATTAATGTTTGCTTAAACCGATGAAGTTATCGATATCGCTCTATAGAGACGTAATACACTTTGCTTTTTGTTTTGTCAATCTGTCTGTCTTAAAGATTTCGGTTAATTAATTATGTTAAATAACGCTATATTATGCATATCGCATCATACGGATCGATACTCTTGGAATTTCAATCGATTTTATATTGATTTTTTAAGTTTTTTGTTGATTGTTTGTAGACTTTAAGTCTGTTGGGAGGTTCGGGTTTGTATGGAGATAGGTGTAAGTGAAAATTGGTGTTATTAAAGAATCCAATCATTGCACTATTCGATAGATTTTACTGATACACTACTACTATTAATTATTCTGTGCTGATACCTAAAAATAGAGGTTCTGAATAAGTCAGTGTTTCCTTTTAAATACGAGTGCTATACGATATTAAGTTTAGGTTTGCAGTCCGAATCTTAGTAGCAAAACGCTTTTTGAGCTACAAGTATATTATACTTTTCAATACAAATAAGTATTAATTAATCCAACAACTAAATTCAATCTTATCTTTAACACAACTATCCTATCCAACCAATTTCCAAATGTAATTAAATACAAGCGTCGCCTGATTGAAGTCACCACAAATCCTAATAGACATCATGTTAATACTTAAGATTTGAAGAAGGATTAAGTTACACCAACAAAATGCCACCCAAAACGACAAACAGACATCATCTGTCATTATCACAGGTAATTGAGCATAATTACTTTTGTAAAAACGAAATTATTACCTCACAAGTCCTTAAAAAAAGTAAAGGATTAAAAATACAATTTCAACAATACATTTCGACAATAACTTTACAAATGAAGCCAAATTAGAGTCCCTTCAATACGAAACCTCACACATTCCGAAAATTTCAGTAGTTTAAAACTGTTTTTATGAATGTGTAAAGGTATTTCTGGATATATTGTCAATCACTGAGTCGGAAAATGGGCGGGTTGTTATTAATTATAGTTGAGTGCGTTTTCGAAAAGATTATGTAGTTTGCTCACTTAAATATTCGCATAAAGTATATTTTATTCTAAAATTGGTTTAAAATTGTTTGATTAAATAATGTAACACTAAAATATTTAATGTCACACTTAAGCAAGAATCGTCTTAATTCTCTTGAAAGTTCTAGAAACACGCTGTGACGTAAAATTTTCTTTCTTGTCCGAGATTGTAGCGCGATTTTGCGTCGCGTTTGCTGTCTACTATTAGCGTTTTATCTGCAATTTTTGAGCTTTATTACACCTCTAAAAGCACAAAAGAAGCATAAACATTTAAACTACACATTCAATATCAAAAATGATTGACATAATTAGTAGTACTGACACTAGAAATACGTTCACAAAACCCTATAAATATTTAAGTTAAGCCGCGTAACAAAAAGTATCATCTCCGGATCAAATGTAACCAATACTTTGGGGAACTTGAAGTATTACTTGAGCACTTACCTGCCTCTTCAATGTGAAGTTCAAGATAATCCTCTCAACAGAAATGTTTAGATAAATAATGGAAGAAATTTTTGTTTGTGACCGAATTTACAGTTACTTTCTTATACCTTTGCGTGGTGATGCGTATGATTCGTTGTCACAAAGAAGATTGCGTTTTGTTGTATGCAAGATTACTAGTTCATTGCGAAATGTTTTCTTGTTTAAGATAGTTTTTTTGAGTGAAAGAGTGATGTAGTTACATGATGGCTTTTAAATTAAATAACTATTAAATGGTTAAAAGTTTTTAAAAGAGTTATTAGATAGAAATTACATTATCTGTCATCCTTTTACTTCAGACATATCATATAAGTACTTAATACAAATGCTCTGAAACTTCTCATGCGAGTTGCTTTAAGTTTTTAAAGCCATAAAGGTTCTAAACAGGATGCATCATCAGCATCACTACATAGTATAAAACAAAGTCGCTTTCTCTGTCCCTATGTCCCTTTGTATGCTTAGATCTTTAAAACTACGTAACCGATTTTGATGCGGTTTATTTTAATAGATAGAGTGATTCAGTGAGAAGGTTTTTAGCATAATTTTATCCCCATATTCGTACGGAAACGGGAACTACGCGGGTGAAACCGCGGGGCGCCGTTAGTTTTTACTAAAAATTAGTCATATCCATAGAAATACCGCGAAATCAAAAAAGGACATTAATCAAAATTTCTCTTACATTTAAATACCGATCACACACAACCAAAACCACAGAAAGAAAGCTAGTCAACAAAATACCAATACTAGAATCTCATTAACATTTCACTTTTAACGAAAAGGATTAAGAATTAAGGGCGTTCATCATATGTGATTATTTAATTAAGAAGAAGTTGATATGCGTTTATAATCGGGAATGACGGTCAACTGGTCTTGGGGTTAGTTAATCTCGACTTGACTTGAGTTTAGATGTATTTTGTTCTACACGACTATTGGTTGAGGTCAATTGGCTTATTTTAATGTTTGTAATACGAATTGTGTGTTCGTTTGAAGTTGTATGTTGATGATGATCTTCTGTTTTGCTTAAGTATGTTGTTTTTGATAATTGGCCAAAGGATCATAATTGGCATTTTTGTAACAGTATGCCTAGCTGATCTATCTTGTAGATTTTTTATCAAAACTAGCAGCGCCCCGCGGTTTCACCCGCGTAGTTCCCGTTCCCTTGGGAATTTCGGGATAAAAAGTATCCTATGTTCTTTCCCGGACCATAAGCTACACCTATACCAAATTTCAAGTCACTGAACTGATTCAGTAGTTGCCGTGAAAAGGAAATGAAAAGGTTACAGACAGACAGAGTTACTTTCGCATTTATAATATTAGTTAGGATTACTTTAGTTAGGATTAGGATGTCTGCAATCTTGTAGAATATTGGCGAAAAGTAGTAGCTAAAGCTTCTACGTTTTGCATGATGAGTGAGAGTTTCGGAGCTCAAACCCTCCCCAGTCCTATTCCTATTATCCTTTGAAGACTGACATCGTACTTGTGACTCTTTTGGCTTGTAGGCTACCGCGGTATCGTGTACGATACCTTACAGTAGTAAGATCCTACTTCATAATCATAAACTTTATTTGCATTACTAAGTGTATATACATAAAGTTGTTAACATAATATACAGGCACTTAAAACTTAGTAGCCCTTGTCAGGCATAACAAATTCAAAGTAAGGCTCATTGATGATATAAGTACAAGCAGAATTAACATACACAAGAAGCCACCATGTTTGTCCAATACATGTTGGTAATCCCAAACAACCAATAAGTATTAAATAAAAACTTAACGAATTCCCGTCGCATAGTTTACGCGACACATTGCATTGTTCGGTGCAACATGTGGCTTTTAAATTATGTATTACACCGTTAATGTATTATTTAACACTCGGTCCAGTTTCGACACAATTCTCGACACTGACTCCCCGTGGTGATCTTACGGGTGATGGGTGGGTTAAGGTATGGGAAAATAGCGGTTAATTTTCAGAATTTATACAAGTGGATGTACTTTTGAATTAACTCCGTACCAAAGTATAATAAGAAAATGTTAACGATAATAAATACTTAACTAAATCTTAGTCCGAAAGTAATTTCTTGGTAATCTGTTAATCGGTTCGTTCAGTTGGCCACCAATGCCTGTGTCCAGAGTTTCTTTTAGGATGTTTGGAGCAAACGCGTAAATGGATCACCCGATAGTTAAGTAACTGTTGTCAATTAAAGACATCTGGAACTTAGAAGAAACAAAAGATAAATTGAAAAATTTAAAAACCCCCAACACAATTACTTTCAAACCCCCATAACTTTTAAACGGGTCAACCGATTTCAATCAAACATGTCTAAGAACACTTGCACGTAAGTCCCCTTTAATGCAAAAAAAACTAAATTGAAATCGGTTCATCCGTTCGGCAACTATGATGCCACAGGCAGAGATACACACACATATACACACAGACACGTCAAACTTATAACACCCCTCTTTTTGCGTCGGGGGTAAAAAATGGGACGTTAGGAGGAGAAGGAGATTAAGTAAGAAAATAGGGGCAATAGAAAATATAAGGCTTTGGACCTCGCTAACATGTGAAATGCAGTAGCTAGAGCTAAGGATGCTAGTACTCGTTATTATATTGTGGCTAAGCTAAGGTGTGATGTTGTGTAACCTTAGGTAGGTTGAGCTTGAGATAATCACTCATTGCTCTACCACAATTAAATACTTTTAATAGTTATTTATGGTACAACCGAGGTAAGTTGGTGATTACTTCCGAGGCGCTACTGAAGCCCGAGCCGTCGGGCGAGGGTCTGAAGATAGCCGAGTAGAAACATAGTTGAAGTTTGTTTTTAAAATGTATGGACACAATTTTTGGTATCGAAACTTTTTTTAAATGAAAGCAATTTAAAAAAAAAACAATCTATAACTCACTAGTGAATAAAACGTGTCATTATTCAACTGTTTTTGCACAAATAAGAGCCCCTTTATGAGCTAGTGTGTTGAAAAAGTACTTTATTATAATCCCCGCTTCCACCCCTAACATGTACCCGTGTCCGATTCCAACGTGTCTGGTATTTTTTCACAGTGACAACAAGATCAAATTGACAGCAGTACGAGTTAAAATCTATTATGAAAAACTGTGTTTGTCAATCAACTTGGCAAAGACCACATACAGTTGTTTTTATAAGTGTTAGTTAAGAAATTATGGTCGTGAGAGTTGGATACTTTGTTGTGTATTATTTTCATATTACGGATAGAAAAGAAGGTCTATCTTCTTTAAAACGACAATGTCGGCGATGCCTTCAACGTTCCATCGGAAGGTAGGCACCTTCCGACTTGAGCCCTTCGAGCTTCGGTGGAGACTTCTGATGCAGATGGTGATCCGTCTTTTTCTTTTTTCAAACCTTTGGCTTTTAGTTTTAATAGTATTTTGGCGAAGAGTCGGTAGGTATTTCATGTGTATCAACTACCACCAGACTAGCAGAAAAAATACTGAAAAAATTACTTTAGGAATTAAATTTCCTTTTGAAAAAAAACCCAATTTTAGGAACTAATGAAACTACCATATTCAGTAGCTATTATCAACATTTGAAAGCCAATTTTAGTCCAAAATTAAACATATTTGTTGTTATAAATATATGTTATTAATAACAGTTTAACTGATTACAAAGTAACACGTTAACGACTTGTTATTCTTAAGCGTTTATTTTAATTGCGTTAACTAACTGTAGTCTGTGGAGTAGTAGTTTGGACGTGCCTAAACTCCTTGGCGATCATAAGGTTTGTCGAGAACTAAGTTGATTTTAATGAGAATATTTTGTTGTACCGAATGTCGAACGAACATGCTAATCTCATTCTTAATTAAATATTATAATCTTTTTTTTACATTACATATAATGACATTTTATATAATGACATTTTCATTGAGGAAGACTTTATATCAATGCAGCAATATTTTAGAAAACGACTTGTATATAGAACACTTCAACGGATTTTTGTCGTGGTTGTATTTTGTTTTACATTTTCTGACGTTTCGGATTCTTTACAGAACCCGTGATCACAGAAGACTGATCACGAGTTCTGTAAAGAATCCGAAACGTCAGAAAATGTAAAACAATGTGTAGTGTTCGTGTAAATCAAAGATATCAATACGACTTGTATATAATTCCAGGTTTACTACATATGTACTTTAGAAACTTATTTCATTTACTACCCTTTAAAGGTTGTCAAAGTTTCTAGTATAGTAGATTCACAGAACTCGGAATACTCTATGGTAAGTATAAAATGTTATCTACTCTCTGGTTATATCGGAACGCGTGTCGCCAGTTGACAGTGAAAAACACATTGACATCTATATATATAAAAATGAAACCCGTTTTCCTTGGTCACGGCATCACGCGTGAATGGCTGGACCGATTTCACTAATTCTTTTTTTGTTGTATTTGTTATTATTAGGACAAGGTTCCTAAGTTAAAAAAAAACACGGAAAATCAACGGGAAAATTGGACCCGTGCGAAGCCGGGGCGGGCCGCTAGTACTATATAAAAAAAAAATAACAATACTGGTGAATGGTGTCCTATGGGACACACCTTTGCGGCGACAATATCACGCGTCTGTCAGACTTCTTTATTTACCATAGAGTATTCCGAGTTCTGTGGGTAGATTACACGCAGTCAAAGACACCAAAACCTTAAGTAAGGTTCAACTAATACCGCCCCCACTAAACGTAACAGGGCTAGTGTATAAAATGTTTTAATTAACACTTCTCCCATATAAATTGATATATCTTTTCAATTAAATATAAAACACATGTGCAGTTTGTAAAGTTCGCGTGTGTTGAATATTTTCGCGTCTACTTATTGATTATTATCTCTGGACGCCAATAACAATCTTGCACTGCATCTCTTTTAATTATATTATGTGCTTATTGTGGTAATGGTTTGTGGTAAAGGATTTCGTGTTTTTTTATTGGATTTTAATATTGTTATAGGCTTGAAAAAAAAATTACAAAACTATTACGACATGGTATAAAACAAAGTCGCTGTCGCTGTCTGTCCGTCTGTCCGCTATTCCGCTAGTTATTGATAAATATGATGATTTCAATTGTCTCTACTTGAATTGACTACCCTAATCTATAACCTATTCTAGCACGCTATTTTTAAATTTACCGTTAGCTCTACATTCATAAGTGTTTTTGGTGGCAAAATTGTTATAAATTCGAAATTAAAAGGTATCAGTATTTATCGTTTTTTTTTCTATATTTAAAATTTTGTTCACCATTTCAAACGTCGAGTCCGTCCCTGTTTTTCCGGGTCCTTTTAACCAAATGTCAAGTTTTATTACAAGTAATATTTCACGTACACACCAATTTAATACAAATATCAGTTTGTGCTGAATATTTGAAATTTCGTGATCTCATTCCGTCCGAGTTTACCGATCTTATTTATTTAATCTCCGTTTGAAAGTTTCGACATTTCGATTAACTTGATTAAGCATTTATTTGATGAAAGTTAACGATGTCTGTTTTTTTTTTTGTATATTTTAATCGTATGGCTATGGCACAGTAGTCATAAAGCCGCGAACCCACCGCCACGCACGCTACGCCTACGGTCCACGGCCACGCAGCTCAGCTACGTTGAGATATAGCCGAGTCAGCCACGAATGTATCAATGACGCCATTTTCGCGCGTAGCGTGTGCGTGTTCTTCGGTGGGTTTGAGCCTTTAGTATTGCAGCCAAATGAAGTTTAGGTTCGTTGCCGTAATAAGATGAATTTGGACGAGATGAGTTAATGATTATCTAAATCAGATCCTTTTTATTTACATTTCTAGTTGTTTTTTATTAGTTTACCACGAATGTATAACATAACATAACATAATCATTCACTACCTCATCTCATTATAGTAACTGATCCCTAAGTTCGAAACTTGTAACTAGGGTATCAGAAACTACGCACACACTCATTCATACACACACCCAGACCGAATATGTGTATTGTATACAGTTTCTTCTTCTTTATATTCAACATAGATTTTCATCAGTCATATTAATATTTATCAAAGTTACAACCTCAAAAATAACTTAAAAATTCTACTTTAAAACGTTTTTTCGCGTTTTAGGACTTTCATGTATTTTTAACTTTCAATGCAATATTAACTCTATTATTAAAGAAACTAAGTTTAAAATAGAAAGTACCTACTTTGTTTGTTGTTCAAAATATGCACCTACGTAGTTAATTACAAAAAATAGGCGCCACACTTTATTAGTCCCAGACGTAGAAAAAAAAAACCAATTGTTTTGAGAATTCATTCACAATTTCACCCATTAACGGTATCTGTACTAAACTAATAAAATGTTCATTCATTCATTCTTTCGATGGTTGCGTTTTAGTGGCCAAATAAATACGATACTCAAAACCAGCTAAAGCTTAGAATACTGATAGAAGTTTCTAGAAAATTCTAGAGACGTTTAATTTGTGAATGAGTGTGTGCGTAGATTCTGATACCCTAGATACAAGCTTCGATCTTAGTTAGGGGTCAGTTACTATAATGAGATGATGTAGTGAATGATTATGTTATGTTATTTTATTTCTTAAAAGTGCAATATTATTTAAAAGCACGTCTCTTTTTGAATTATACAAGGTACGTACACATGCCTTAAGAGGCATTCTAAATCATTTTAAAACCTAAAATTATGAATGGTTATCCGTCTACATAACCCCCAAATTCCAAACAAAACAAAGCACAATGCACACTGGACAACAGAAACATACTTAATACATATATTATACAAGAAGGTTCCTAAATAATAACCTACCTACATAAGTTTACCACCATGATAGCGCGAAATCATAGAAAAAAGACGAGAAAAAGATGTCAAAAATGAACAAAACAAAAATAAATATGTAACAGAGTCCTATTACAGGGGATACGCCTTAGACACCTTTCGGATCCTTTCTGACCGGCGCTAGCTGTACAAAGGCAACAAAAGGATAAAAATAAGAATAAAATCATTGAGATATTATATGGTTTAAGTTATGAACTTATGCTACAATTTTATTTAAATGAAAATAAATTTCTTTAGAAATATGTAATTTAAATAATAATCATATTTATTTCAAAATTGCTTAAACTAATAATAAAAATATATGCACTCCCCGTACTCTAGCTACTTGTAAAGATAGATATTCACGGTGAGAACCATTAAAGGTAGAGTACGTAAAAAAATAAACAGCACAATTACAAGTGTAATTGATTTAGAAGACAATAGTCACAATAATGGTTTCCTAATTTTACATTTACTTAATTCTTTACTAACGGCGCCCTGCGGTTTCACCCGCGTAGTTCCCGTTCCTGTAGGAATATGGGGATAAAATTATGTTAAAAACCTTCCCACTTCCTCATTCTATCTATTAAAACAAACTACATCAAAATCCGTTGTGTAGTTTTAAAGATCTAAGCATACATAGGGACATGGGGACATAGGGACAGAGAAAGCGACTTTGTTTTATACTATGTAGTGATAGTGAAGTGAATTAGTATTTTATCAAATCGCTTCCAACTCATATTTTGTACCACCCAAGAACATGATAGTCGGATCCTTTAAAGAAAATGTTGGACCGTTCGGGTGCAAGTTTTTTTACAGATTCACGTGGGAGGTGAGATGTAATTGTTGAAATTCCTAATTTTTGACAATCAATGGACAGGATATTGCTATTATGACGAACAAACGGACCGATCCCGGGTCATTTTCGTTGAGTGTTTTATGAAATGCTTGGGAAAAATGTTGATGTACTCTATTATTAAGGTACGCGATTATATTATGACTTTTAATGTTATAAGGATGGATTTTTCAAAGGGATTTTTTATTTATTATTAGGGTATCTATAGATGTTTCGAAAGTTTTATTGATACATAATAGTTTGTTATATATTTTACGGAGATAGTCACAAGGTCACAACCTAGGGATTCTTCTAAAATGTCTTGGTCATGAAAGGCTGTTATGCTAAAGATTAATAGGGGAGACCTGCTTAGCAGTGAACACCTGCTATGATGATAAGAGTATAAAAACTAAGTAATGTAATAGTTAAAATGAAAAAAAAAATGTAATACTTATAAATAGAAGGCTCAAATTGACATACTCAACAATGACGAATTGGGTTAGTCCCATTTTACTCCATTCCTTTGAAATCGAAAATGAAAAAATGCATACATGCAGTCCCAGTTTGCTCCAGAGAATAATATTAAAAATAATATATTATTTTTCATATCCCACTTTACTCCAATCGATACTTGAATAATTTTATTGATTTTTATTTTGATGTCCCAAGATACTCCAAAAAGAGAAGTACAGTCGGATAGAAAAGTTAACAAAACATTTTATGCGGTTTATTCCAAATTCCAGGAAGATGCCGAAATGAAGGGAAATTTAAGTGCGATTAGTTCCCATTTCGGCACCCAGATATAATTTAATAAGAATTTCTTACTTCTAAAGTACAGTCCCGCCCATGAAACATATTACCTGTTTAGAGTGTTTGGTTTTCGTAAGAATTTGCGCGAATATGCTCTCCTGGTACTTCTAATAATAAATTCTCCAATATTTACTTTTGTGAATCAATTTAATAAAGTTTATTGTATAGACCTCTTCTACATTTCTGTTCTCCTGGTAATTAAAATTGGTTATTATAAAATTTCTTGTACATAATGTTTATTTGAACAGAGCAATTTCGTTTCTTTTTTGTTAGGCTGTACCACCCTCACCAGCAGTCGGACTATTTGTAGGTAAAACTCCTAATAACCCATGTTTGCCTGGTACTTTTGTCCACATAGTACTGTTTTATGAACAATGATTCTACCGCAAGGTGTTATTTAACTTGAACATAGCATGTTATTGAGTTACAGTGTCACTCAAAAGGAAAGAAATGACATCTTGAATAGTCATCTTGATTTTAAAATAAACACAGAAAATATATCCTCTGATTTAATATTTCTATATTAGATAAATATGTGTTTACATTTAATAATAACACGGCCTATGGGAAATCTATAACTTTGTATTATTTTTCTTTTTGATTTTTGTGTCTGACTGTATCTCATCCATAAGTGACATTACGCGTGGAGTAAAGTGAAACTGAATGTATGGCAGTTCCAAATATTGATAAACAAAAGTGTTTGACAGTTTGGAGTAAAATGAAACTTATTTTGAAATTTTTAAAAAAGAATATTTTTGTTTGGAGTAACTTGGGACTTTTTGGTGGAGTAAAATGGGACTAACCCGACGAATTGTGATCATCAGTGATTAATCAATTTGGATCTAAAATCTACTGATACTTAAAGCTCAAAATCCTACACCAATATTTCAAATACATGTATAACATAGGGTAAGTTCGCCGGTTCGCGTCCATTTAGTGCAGTTGGCGAGTTTGACGGCGATTATAAAAATATCCCAGCACTCATTTCTATGTAGAAAAATATTTAATATGTTCGTTATATAGTCTATTTTAAGATTAACTTTTAGTTTTGTTAAATATATCTTTGATTTTTTTGTTAAATAGGGAAATATCAGAAATAGCCGTTTTCGCCGGTTTGCGTCCAAAAAATCCAAATCGCGTCCGCCTATGAACCGGTTTGCGTCCACTTGCTTAGTAAAGGAATAAAGGGGTGATATTTCTATGAATTTGTAAAGAAAGATTGTATTTTAACAATTTCTTTAAGAATATAAATATTGAATAGATATTATTATTATAAAAAACATTATTATCACTACAATCACCACTTAAAAATTTAATAAGATCTGATCCGTCTATCGGTCTAAGTAACTTTCTTGAGGCATATTATTCACTAAAACTCTTCCTTCTTCCACCTTGCATCGTGTTTCCATACTGACCAATCATCATCATCAGCCTGTTTGTCCACATCTGGACATAGGCCTCTCCCAATGATTTCCAGTGGGGACGGTTGATTACAGCCAGCATGCAATGCAGGCAACCTTTACCAGGTTGTCTGTCTATCGGGTAGGCGGTCTTCCTACACTGCGCTTCCAAGTACGTGGTCTCCATTGTTGGAGATCATCGCCCGTCAGTTCTCCTTGCTACGTGCCCTGCCCATGTCACCGTAGGAGAACAAAGGTGGTCGCACCTTCGTTCTCCTGCGTTGCGGAAACGATCACGCAGGAAAACGCCAAACATAGCCTATCTTCATTAAATAGCACGCTGACTAACTCTGAGATTTATGATTAGGCCATAGTAAGAGACCACGTCTCAGTTCTGTAGATCATCGCTGGTAACACTGGTTGAAGACTTTCGTCCTTAGGAACTATGGTGTTTTGGACGAGAAGACGCTTCGTAATTTCCCGAACACTGCCCAGCCGAGTTAGATTCGACGATTGACCATTTTCTTGACTTACTTATTGGACCGTTTGTGCTAGGTAGAGATATTCGCCATCAACTTCAGAATAGAATTTGGCGCAACATGAACATTCGACATGATTTTCGTCTTTTGCATGTTTATTTTAAGGCCGATCTGATGAGAAACTCCGTCGAAGTCAGCGAGAATTTGTCCCAGGGCTCCAGGTGTTCCAGCGATTCTGCCATGACTTCGATGTCGTTGGCAAATGGATGGTGAAGGCGATGTTGATGCCAAGTTCTTTCTATTCCAGTCTCTTTACTCCATCTGGTCTGCGCCCACTGATTTTGTTCAATATTGTGGTCTTGGGAATAGTATAAATAATATATATCTTATCGATTTAATCTTCTCTCGAAATTAATTTAAAGCTTTGTTTAACTTGTCTTCTGTGTATGTACTTTTTTTTCTTGTCTCTCTTTGGAGACAAGAAGAGAGAAAAAGAGAGAGATATTTTTCTATTTAGAAAAAAAAATTACGCATTTCATTTAAAAATTTAATTATATACACATAGTCTTCACAAAAAAAATACAGTAATAATAATTAATTTTATATTGTAAAAACTTAAAATATAACAAAATAAATGAATATATGAATAATTAATACATTTTTAATTATAATTATATAGCAAGACAATCGTATTTATTTAACGAAAATAGTGGACGCAATTTGGTTTACTATTATCACTTGTAGGTGTAGTTTGCGTCCATTGTGGACGCAAACTGGAAATTTTGTATATTAGATGTAGCAATTCGCGTCCACCTTATTTTATTCGTTTAATATGAAAAACATTAGCAAATTCATAATTAATATTATTCCTTTATTCATTATTAAAGTCTAGAAACAGCTATGTATCCTAAAATTCACATAAAACTATTAAAAACTTACCATCGAAGCGCCGCTGCACACTACTTGTTTAATAAAAATCCCGCAAAAACGCTCTCCCTTGATGACCAGTCAGATTAAATATTTTTTTAAACGGGATTGCTTTGTCGCACGGACCTTTTATCTATGAGTGTGTGCTCCTTATACATTGAGGTATTTGCGGTAATGTCTATTCGTTTAATTGGTGTGTTAGTTTACTTATTTTTAAAGGGAGATCCTTAAAGTGGACGCGAACCGGCTCATGGACGCGAACCGGCGAACTTACCCTAATTAGCCAGACACCAAGCTAAGCTACTACCCCACATTTCTACTGATTCTGTCTGCCTAAATAGGACACCCACAAAACAAACGCCTAACTCCGAACAAAAATCCAAACAAAAAGTTAATAATCTGCACAAAACTAAATTGGTATATAGACCACATATCTGATTCGTTCCATCATAACAAAGCCTTGTTTAAATTGTGTAATTTAGTATAATTGTCCATTCATACGCAGCGGCGCGAAGCCTTCGGACTCACACGTAGATAATCAACTTTGACGGTGATGTTTTAATAAATTTCGTGTTTCTATCCCTTTTTGACGCGTTAAAGAGTGAAAGAGAGGTGTGTATTATGGGAATAGTTTCCCGAGAGGAATCTCGTTCACCCCTCCTGAGTGGTCCATTCGAGACGCTCATCCGATTTTCATTTATGAAATTGTGGTTTGTAGTGTTGGGGTTGGGTACGGTTTGTCGATAGTTTTGATTTTGTTAATAATTAAAATTAATTTGTATTATGATTTTTGTTCTTAAATTATACTACGTATAGAGTTTTCAGCGGTAGATATAGTGATTAAAGCGAGTAAAATTGTAGGCACAGTAAGTACATACAAGAAAAGCATGTAGAAAAATCCTTCATGGTAGTCCAAGAGCTAGCAATTTTATTGAATACTATAATTCCAAAGGACTTCAGAACCCTGTTCTTTCCATGTACAGTATATTTCTATAATATCATTGCAACCAATTATTAATATACAGTACTCATATATTCTAAAGTTTTAAACAAAAATAAAAAAAAGGTAGCACTCCGGGAGTGCCGGCAGAAGTGAAAACTTCAATATTAACGTTGTGTTTAATTATAAGTATAAAAGTACTATCATTTATGAGGTAGAATACAATGTTTGTTTCTTACTTCAGTTATCATAAACGTCACGTGATGCTGATCTTACGCTTTTTCGATCAGCATCACGTGACCCTGACGCGAGTTTGAAAGTTTTTAACCATACAAAAAAAACATAATACAATCGACATCGATATCAATGCGTCCCATCCCCAAACCACGCCCCTAGACCATCAATAATACCAATCGACAAAACAATCTTAAAACACCATAATTTACTTTCAAAATGTGGCAAGTTTGTCGCCTAATTTGTTAAAATTGTTTTTTCATAGACTTTTTTTGCTAAAAACTTTGCTGAAATGAGTAAGCGATTGCCACGCTCACTGTGAGATATACTAAAGATTAATTACTATGAATGAATCATTATTATAATAGATAATGGTTTTTTAAAAGATTCCTTACCTACCTGGGTGTGGGCGGTGTAATAATTTGTTTTTTTTCTTCTGGTACTTTATTAGATGTGGATCTACTTATGTGGCTTATAGGCATCAAAGGGAGATTTTTATTTGGTTTAAGTAAAAATATTATATTATATTATTAAAGGAGTAAAGTAAGGATTTAAAGGGTTTTGTTTGATTTTCCAATTTATTATGAAAATATTTTTTTATTTGGCGTCATATTCTATATATTTGGTCTATTGCCCTAACAAAAATGAAGGATGAGTAGGGTAAAACTACCGGCTATCGGCCCCTTAAGCGACTTTTCAACTTCAGCGTTGATCTTTATACTAATTGGATAAACCAAAATCTTTCAAACAAATCATTATGTAATGCTACAATATTCTAGTTTCAGAAAACCTAAAGCATATATACGTATCTTTAACACATTATTTACAAATAAATATTAATCATGAAATGAGCGAAAACACCGGTTATCGGCCCCTAAGACCAGCTATCGACCAGCAATGTACCGGTTATCGGCCGCCTATATTCACTATAGAAAAATGAATCTTATAGTAGAGACATAAGGTTGATAGTCCAATGAAAATAAAACAATTTATGCGTTAAGAATACCCATACAAAAAATAATTTTGGTTGCTATTATATTTTGATATACGTTTTGTGAAATATAGAAAATCAAATATATTATACCGGGAATCCAAGGAGAGATCCCGGTGGCTATGTGGGACTCTCCCAGCCAGAAGGGCGAGGCATATCCACTAAAACCCCAGCGACTCCCGACTGCGTTACACATTACGGTGTCGGTAGGATTCCGCGGGATTTCTACCACGACATCCCAATGCCGGGCCCGTACTAAAAGCGGCGCCCCCCTCCTGAAAAGAACATCCTCGGAAGCAAGGACGTCCCCCAAACCGGTACCGACAGCGAGCGTCCTCCCATGCGTTCACCTTTTGTACCAGGGCTTGAGAGAATTGGATGGACTGCTCTTCACTCATATCCCAGCCCCCCTCCTGATCCCCCACATTAACAGGCACATCGAACTATGCCCGAAATGCGGGGGACGACGGGACGGTCCGGAGCCCGGGAACCCCGGGCCGTCTGGTGGACGCGCAGTATTGCATAATCCAAATAAAAGCTAATTATTGGCTAGTTACCAACTCGTATTACTGATAAATATGTTATATTTTAGTCATTATGTTCATAGGTCGATAGCAGGTATAGCTATACCCTATACCCGGCCGTCATAAATTCAGTATTTCTGAAGGTCATAACTTTGTAAATACATAGTATTTTGGCGGCCGGAATCTAGTTGTAAGACCACAAAAATATAGTTGTACATGCATGTAAATAGACCTACTTCAGTAAACCTAAGGTTTCTTAAAATAAAATCAAAGAAAAACATCGTAAATAAAACTGGTTTGCGACCTCCCGGCCGATAAGGGGTTATTGAAGAAATTCGTCGACCTGTTTGCCGGCCTCCAAAAATCTCAAAATTGATGACAAGTTGGTGAGTTTTAGTATTTGAATATGAAATTTAAACATTTTATAAACACACAGCCCAAAGTTTTCAGCAATTAAACAATAGTAACACATTAAAACTTAGCTTTGAAAATCAATCTACTTGCTATGATTTTTGCTAAATTTTACGCAAATCCTCACATCAAAATTTGAAATTGCGATTGGGGGCTCAATTTTCCACTTTCAGGAATATGCCGTTAGCTAATAAATAAGTGAAGTTTGCAGGAATCGAAAGACACTTAGTTAGAAAAGATAAGATTAATATAATTTTCATTATTTAACAAAAAGTGCCAGGTGGCCGATAACGGGTAGCGGCCGGCTAACAGGTAGTTTTACCCTACTTCAATTTTCTACGGTGAAAAAAGTTCAGATATTCGGTTATTACCCTAGGGCCTATTTCACGACCTTCAAGTAAAGTTACTCACAAAGTAAATTAAGTTTTGTCTCTTTCTTCCTTTATATCAAGTGACAAAGACAAAACTTGTGACTAGCTACTCGGAACGTTAATTGAAGATGGTGATATACTAAGATAAATGATAGGTGCGCGCAGTTAGCTTAGCACTAGTTAGCACCCTTTTCAAACATAAAAATCAATAGAAAATCGAAACCAAAAGTGAACCAACGAAAATTCCACTACAGTACCGGCAAAACATAATAAAACTGTCACAATTGTACATAAAACAAAACTAATCCATTATTTATTAGTTCAAAACGTAACACAAATATATTCTTAGACCGTTATCTACCTTTAAAATACAATACAAGTTAATCTTACCGATAATCTCTTTGAAAACACGTGTTAAAACATAGAAAAAGAAAGAAGCAAGTGCAAACTTGACCAAATTATATTGCTCTAGAATTGTTGTAAAATAAAAGAGGTATTCACCTCTTTTATTTTACAACGTTACCTTACCTTGAGGTAATAAAATGTAACTGTACGGTTTCTGGGAGGTTTTTACTAATGATATTTTGACGTACTTGACTTGCACTTTCGTCAAAACCATTTAAACCATTTATTTCCACATCTAATACAAAATAAAAAATTACAAAATAAAAGTTATAATATAAATAAGTTTACAAAACATTTTGAGTTTTGGAGAGCTAAGTTCACAGTTTAAGTTGCTACACATTGATCTTGGTGACAAAGTTCTAAAAGGGTACTTTTTATTCGAAGGAGAAGTATAGATAAAAAGCTTTTTACATCAAAAAGTCTTGGATAGATTGCAAAAAGTAACGATACAAGAAATTACTTGCCAAAAATTATCTTTTTTTTAATTTGCTTTTATTGTTGAAACATTATTTAAATTAATGTGGAAAGCAGCTTATAGAAGAATGTAGAATAAAAATGATTTAGAAGTATTTGCATTTTTTCACTCATATGTCGTACATGTCTTTTCCTATGTTTCTATCATTATACATCTACATTATATATTAATATAAGTACTACATACGTTATATACCAATCACTGAATTAATAACAAACTTAGTCAATAATTACAGACTACCCAAATTTCTCCCTAAGCACTCACGTACCATCCGTCAAACCACCAAAGCCTATTGTTTGCGGTGTCTACCATCTTTGCCTTGTTTTGGGTAACTAAAAGGATTACGATAATTATTCATTGTTCTATATCTACACAAAGAACCGCCCCATTCATTTGCCGCGAGAAGCAGAAGGGAATGATAACGTTCAAAGAATTTGCTTAAAATGTTTGAAATAGGCATTGAATTTGTTACAAATATAAATAGGTAGATGAAAATAGGTGTATTGTTATCTGTACGCGAATTTGTACTTAGTTTCTAGAAAGTATTTTGTTTTAGTATGAGTACGATTCGAAGAATTTTAGTCAGTGCTTTTTCTGCAGAGGAAATTTCTTTATCTACTCTAATTTAACAGACAAATAAGGTTTCTTCTTGAGTTTATTAATTTACTAAACGTTATTTTTGGTAACTTTTGCAGATGAATTACGAACAGAACAATCAGAGGCAGATGCAACACATTAATAATTAAGTCATGGATCATCCATTTTCCACAAGTGAAGACATTTTTTGAGTCAGTAAATTATTTTCAAAGAATATATGAACATACTAACAAATAAATTATGTTACTCTGTGTTAATGTAGAAGTAGATCAGACTACCCATTGGTATCTGCGAAGTGGGCGTTATTTTTATAATAAGCCTGTATAAGCCGAATAGACAAATAAAATTTATTAATCAATTAAACTAATAATAAAATACATCCATTCAAGTTTTCTAAAAAGTGAAGAAAGACACCTTATCTTACTTTTCTTTACGTTAGGAGTATAAAATCAAATTTTATTTTCCTTTTAGCGTTCAAAGTTGATCAAAATAACGGCTTTTTGGACGATAATGGTATCATTTTATTCCATTACACAGATTGTTTGAATCATAAAACTGTTGTAATCCAGTTCTCCTACTATTTATTGGTTGGGTTTAGTTCAAAACATTTACAAATAAGTTAGACATCAATAAAAACAGTGGACCCGTTTACAACTTGACGAATAATCTACAAATATTTCGATTTTACGATCGTATAACGCAATGTCGATGGCGGTAGGTGAGCTGTAAAATTTAATTGAGATACGTGATATGACTTCATTTTGTATTATGTTTATTGGTTTTATTGAGATACTAGCTGTATACTGCGGTTTTAGCTGAAAAAAACCAATTTCGTCATCGATTATTATAATAAAATGTATAACATAATCATTCACTGCATCATCTCATTATAGTAACTGACCCCTAACTAAGTTTGAAACTTGTATTTATTGTATCAGAAACTGCGCACACACTCATCCACACACACCCAGACCGAGGCAAACATTTGTGAAACTTTGAAAAGCTCTAACCATTAACAATGTCGATGATGTTAATACGATACTCGGTACCGACGATAAAACGTGATCTCCTAAGCATGGAGGATAAAATCTACGACTAAACCGTATTATTTCGCGTAAATTTCATACTGGCTGTAATTTTATGTAAATAACTTTTCACATGAAACTCCTAGTCTTCTCTACCAATAAGCTCTCATAACTAGAATCTTCCCATAATGCCTCCAAATCAAACATCTTCATAGCATCCAACAAAAAAGCAAAAAATTCATTCTTTTAATACTCTATCTCAAAAATATTCCCAACATTACGCTCTCACACTTTAAATCAGAAACATTTCACTAGATCACCGTATCAATTTTTTCTCCGTCAAAATATCACACGGATAGTGAGTTGTCCTAAATGAAGAGAATCCATCATTGATGTACAAAAACCAAAGATATACATTCAGCGTCCCAAAATTGTCTTCGTAAAATGAGCGCACAGTGCGCTAATTTCATACAGTCTTTTTATACTTTAAACTATCAGTGTAAGATTGAATTTTATATAAAATACGTTTCTAGTATAACTATATTTTCATTCTTCGATGGGTGAGTGTTTGCGAACAGTTTCGAGACTTTCGAGTGTTGGATTTTAGGAGTCAGTAGTTAGTATTGGTTCGGGATCGTACAGTCAGCGTCTGAGAAAAGGAACCCCCCTACCCCCCATAATGCTCCCTTTGGTATTGCCAACCAAGGAACGTTTATCTGACGCTGACCACGTTGGTACGCCAACTAAAAACCTTTTCTCTGACGCTGACTTGACATCTTAAGTTTTTGTAGATCAATGGAATCCATCTATTAGTTCACGGATTGTCGGCTCCCCGATTGATGGTTTTGATGTCTTTGTAAATGTTATCTGAGGTTTTTATCTTCTAAGATTGGCGCCAGAATGGGCACGTAATTAAGTAATGAGGATCAATTTCTGTTGTGTTTTATTTAATGGCGAAACACATTTTTCTGATCGATTTTCGATAACGAATTACGTAATGTATTGTTGTTCTTTTTGTGTATTTAAGATTTAAGAAAGTCTTATGTTAAATTCGAAATAATAGAGTCTAAAATAGTTTTATTTCAAGGATTTTAAAACATTACAATACATAATATAATTATTATACGAGTACATTGATAGACATCACAGTCACTTGTTATAATTTGTGTCGCTTGAGAACGTGTCTATTTAGATTTATAGTTCGGTTTACTTTTTTCCTGAGAAAAACCGTTTTCCAAAATATGACCTTACCAGAGCTCGGTCCCTCAGGTACGTTCTACCCACATTCAGACTAAATATCTATAAATTAACAACACGATCTCGATAAAGGACAGAGAGACACATTACTTTTTTATAATTATGTGAACATCTAAATTGTACACAATTAAATAAAAATTATCTATTAAAGGTACATTTTTTAGTCTGACCACACGCACATTAATGCCTACCTAATTCAGGTTTGTTTCGTGATAAAAATCTTAATTTATGCTAATATTTTTTAATCGATATTTACGGTTGATGTTTAATGAATTTTTGTGATCGGAAATACCGCGAATATTCACAGGCCAGCTGTAAACAAAACGTTTTATTTGAAGGAGTTATTTTTTCAAATATTAAGAGTGTTCAACAGGGTTAGTGTTATGACTTTTTGTTTCTTAATGTTCAGATAAATTATTCTAACTTAATCGCAGTAATTTTGAAGTAGGTTCATTCTTTGTCTACCTATAGTGTCCCACTGCTGGGCAAAGTTCTCCCCGAAACATTTCCAACTATTCCTATCCTTCGCAGCGTCCCACCAGCTACTGTCGAAGGTGGTAAGATCATCCCGCCAACGCTTTCTCTGCCGACCCCGACGATGCCTTCCTTCGGGAACCCACAGAGTTGTTGTGTAGGTTCATATAAGTTATTAAAAATATAATATGTTGACATTCATTTTTTTTTAAACAATGTTGAGAAGTCCTAAGTGGTTTTCTTCTTTTTTATTTATTACTAAAGGCCCACCCTTTAGCACCTTAAACTTATGAGTTCAGGACAACTTAAAATAGTTCCACCGCACCGTCTCGACTTCTATATTCAAATTTTATTTATTATTCCTTAAATAGTAAATATACGACATGTAATAAATAAAAAAAGCAATTTTAGTAACTTAATTCCAATACCTCCACGGCTGTTTGGCCCGTCATAATTTTATTAAACAATAAATTTTCACGATATACCTACTTAAATTCAAATTAGAACATTAATACGGAGTCATTTGTTTTGATTTACAACTATATTCTATTACGAGTTAATCTGGCAACATTTTAACTCGACGTGGAATATAAAAGTCACTTTAAAATAAATTAGATTTTAAAGTTTCTTCTGGTCTTTGGTTTCGTGAACTTTTACGTGTGTTATTGTTGATCAATACAATTTAAACATAACGATTTTATGCTATATTTTGGCACACTCATATAACGATTTAATTTGCTTTACAAATTCTGTTTTTGAATTAAATCACTGGTTATTTTTAGTACTCAAATAAACTATAAAATATTGAACCGACACTGAAAAGCGTTTCACTGATGGAAATCTGCACAGCAAACAAAACGCTGTACCTACTCATGGACGGAAAGTTTTTGGTAACTTTGTAGCTTTGGTTCCCTTTTGCTTACTGTGATATTTATAGTTAAATTATATGTTAGGCCAATAAGGACTTTTCTTCAAAGAATGGCTTTGAAGAAACACCACAAACGAACGAATAGCGACTTTCACTAAAGGTTCTTAAGGTTGTTTTCACATTGATAATATGAGCATGTATTTATCCCCCACATAGAGAGCTAAGAGGTACATTTGCTGTACATAGTTCATACATAGCGTAGTATCTAATACTACCAGCGATGACCCTCCGGACATGTAAAATGTGTTTTCAAAGAATACTTTCACCGTACAACGTTTTTGCATAAATATAGAAGTCCTTTCACATTATTCAAGGCAAATGTAGTGCTTTGTTTTGACTGGTAATAGTTTCTTTATTTTATTATTTATGATGTTTGTGTTAGGTACCCATGCAGTTTTTTAATTAGCTAAACTATAGAAAAAAAAACATGAAAAATGACTTAATTTTCTTCCCGCTTCTATTTATTTTCTTTGAGATCCTTTTTTTGCTTAGCGAAAGTAAAGAGTATTAATCCTTAGAGTTGAAGAATCCCCTGCTTTACAGAAAACTCAACAGTTTTCTGATTTTTCGAGTGTCTTACGATTGCTTATGGTTCGACAAGAAGCTCCTTGGAGTGATAAATCCTTACTGAAATTAGAAAAGCGAAAGTAACTCTGTCTGTCCGTTACCTTTTCACAGCTAAACTACAGAACTGTTTGACTTCAAATTTGGTACAGGGGTAGCTTATGGTCTGGGGAAGGACATAGACTATTTAATCCCAAAATTACCTCTGGATCGGGAAATATGCGGAGCCGCGAGGCACAGCTAGTTCTAAATAAATATTTTAGTGATACAATTTTCATTTTTAACTCGTACTAGAATCTGTTGATCATGTTAAGAGTTGGCTCTCCTGGCACAAGTATTTTTTTATTTAAAAGGGGAGTCTAGTCACTTATATAATATTGTATAAACCTAAGAGAAAGAAATTAACTTGTTATTTTTTTTAATTTGAATTTTTGAAAAAGGAAGTATAAATCGATGATATTTGTCCTTATTTTTTTTTAGTATCTAGTGTGAAAGTATTCTTAGCTGGTATATTCACCTGAACGTGTGTATACTGTGTGGTCCGCCCGAGGCGTCAGCTGATGGATCAATTACATAACTGTTACACGGCTCACCCCTCCGAGGGAAGAACTCAAATAACAATGTTTTTGTGAATTGTTTTATGTATTTATTTACGCCTGTTAGTTTATGTACGAGTTTGTAGTCTGTGAGAATGTTTATGAGAGTTTTGTGGCTTGAAAATGATCCTTTGTATGTGTAAAACAAGAAAAAGACACTACCAAACTATTTTTGTACACTCATAATATTTGACTGGGAATCGAAGTGTTAAATCCCAAAAAAAGAGAGAGTATATAGAGAAAGCGAATTTCTCAGACATAAAACCTTTACAATATATTTTTTTGTTGTTTTTATCTATGTAAATGATTTTTCTGAAAACGGCTAAGTATTTAAATAAATCTTGTTGAAGCTCAGTCGCAAGCGCAACAGGTAAAAATTATATACTACTTTATATTGGTAGTATATTTAACATGACCTATCCAACCTAAACGTACGTTTCACAAAAAATATCCATTAAAAAAAAGAAACAAAACCAAAATTACAACTTAACAAACCCAATAACGCAATATAGTCATTAAATTAATTATATTAAAATGCATTTTCATTTGAACATATAATCAAGTCATAATGTTGTGAACGAACTTGATAAATTGTATTCAGGTTGGTGATTAAACAAATATAATTCAAGTTTGGTACCTAATACAGAAATCCTAAATATTTATTTAATAACACCTTTGGATGTCTTTGCCTGGGGGCTGGTGTTAGATCGGGCGTTAAAATGCTGCTCTATATAACTTTATTCATATTATTTTTATGAAATTTTATTTGCTATTATTCTTCAAAGGGTTTGTTTAACTTTAATCCTTTTTTCGTCTTTGTCTTGCTTAGAACAGAAATATAATTAAAAAGGCAAAAGTTAATGAAAAATAAAAACTGCATGGTTTGATATATAAAACTCTTCTTTTCACTCAATTCATTCAAAAGCATGATTGAACAACAAACACCTTGCATCTATATTTTGCCAACATTCATCTCTCTATCTCTCTTTATCCCGATCCCATTTGGATCCCATTCAATAAATTGATCAAAATCAATTCAACAATTACATAAGACACAATATAATATTATAAGCATAAAGCAACTAAATAAAAGTCTCTTTCTTTCCAAAATCAGTTCACAAGTTGCGTCATTTTAGGTGTCCATCTCAACAATTCAAGATCAAACGTGTCCAAGGTCAGGGACTAGACGTTTGTTACCACTTCACTGTTCCAGAGCCATTATAAACAAACTAGTTATTTTAATCGCGTGTTTAATGAAAGTGAATTTTGTTACATAATTATATTAAAATATAACATACTAGTTTTTGTTTGTAGTCTTGGTTAGAGCTGCTTAGATATTGTTTAAAACTAGCGACGAGTTTTGACTTATCATGGTTGCAATTTTCTTGTGGGTTTCGAAAATTGATTTAACTGCTAACTGTATGTTCGATTTGATTTTCTCCTGAAGACATTAAATTTATATAATTTTGTTTACGAATTTTATTGTAATTTTGATTGTTAAATTTAATTTTGTATTTTCATAAATGTAACTGTGTTTTTCGTAGCAGGTAGCCTGAATAATATTTTATTACAGTTCACGCAACCTACAAAAATGTAGCAAAGATATTATTACGAGGACTGCGGATATCATTAATCATTTCTTTATACATTTTAATCAAACATCAAAATTTTTAATGTATAAATAAAATATTTAAATCAACCTAGACTTAGACCTTACCTTGAAATAGCTATACAATTTAAATATATATTTTTTACATAGTTTTTTGTCCTGTACCTTCGAAATGACTAATCTGAGATATTAAAACGCTATTAGGTTAGTTATTTTCGCTATATATCATTCAAATGTAAAGGTTGTGTTGATTGTGGGTAAAGAACGGATAAAAAATGCAAATAATTTTCTTGCGCGTAGCGACTCGCTTACGCTTATGTAAAATGTCTATAGGGTAGCACGTTTCTCGTTTATAATTGCTCCTCTCCTCTACGTTGTTTCGTGAAGATAAATCTTAGGCTATGTAGACTTTATAACTTCTAATAAGGTTGTTTGTAAGGCGGTGGTCTTATTAATAAGATTGGCTACCCAAGCCACATAAGAGCACACGTCGCCAGTAGGGAGTCGAAGCGGTTGCCGTAACCGAAAATCGGTTAGGAGAGATTATTATTATAACTTCTAAATAACCATGTATATCACAAGACAAGACAGTCATGATTTCTCTCCCCAAACTGTATAAGCATTATAACTTTAAGATTTCTACTTATTTCCTTTCTCTATATTTTTTTAGTATAGCGCAAATTCCGCTCAACTCAGCCCACAATCTAATATTTTATTGTGAATGAATGAGAACAAGAATTTTGACGTGTGTCCATATTTTTATTTGCGGTTTCGGAAACAATGTTTGATCATTAGTTGAGAATTAATGTTTATGTGTGAGCTTTGATTATCTCACGGTAGGACCTCCCTAGTAACGCGGCGGGCCACAGACACACATATTTCTACTTGGGCGATGAATATTGCCACCTTATTTTTGATACATTGTATTCGAAACTTGTTTGATGTTATTAGTAAGTTGGTTTGTATTGTGATATGTTTTATTGTTAATTTGATTATGATAATGATAGTTATCTGTTTATGTATCTCCATTTTTTTAAGCTTAGGAGTTTTGTGACCATCTTGGTTGTCGTACGTCAACATATTTATATTTACTAATTTCGAACCCAATTAGACGAAAACGTTGTTTATTTTTAATTCCTTGCTCAGCTAGAGTACCCTTTAATTATAATTTAAAATTAGTTTTTTTTTATATTTAATATGTTACAAAAAAAAACATTAGGTATTTAAGATTAAACCTTATATCACAAGTTTAAAGTTAAAAATAAAACACACACCTGTACTGGCTTATGCAAAAGTATTTGTGCAAATACAAATGTTTGTTCTCTGATATTTGTGACGCGATATTATATGTACGCCTACATTCATCATACAGGTTTGGATAGTGCGGGGACAAGAGTGTGAATCTTTAATATTAAAAAAAAAAAACTTAATTGCTTTTTCGCTTAAAACTACAAGAAAAAAATACAGACAAAATCAATAAAAAAAAAACAAAAGAAAATTACTCAGCTTGATGCTGACTGAACCACATACGATTCGGCCAGCGCTGTTTTTCAGTCACTCCTGTACCCCTAAGATGTTGGGCGGAGGTATTGCGTAAAGAGGGCTCACATGTCCTTAATTACAATTATATTCTTAAATATAATTAAAATAAATGGTAATAGTTATAATATATAGCGAACTTGGTCGAAGTTCGACCGGAATTCGATAAGTTGACCTTTTTATCAAAAAGTTCTATTCTTATATGAATAAATTTTCGATTCTACTGTCTTTATAGGTACTCCTCAGTTTTAACCTCGTGGAAATGTAGCAGAAAGCCTTCTTCAGTGAGGGTGGTTAGTTGTAGCGAAGTAACTGTTTAGCTTTTCTTCGTGTTAAGTGTCAAATTTCACATTCCATGCAGTCAATACCTGGCTGCTCATAAAGGGATACCAAGTTTTCATGCCTCAATTTAAAGAATATTATCATCTCCTCAAAACATTTCACAACAATACAATTTAAATTAAAAATCCCAATAACCAAATAACTATCAAATGATTTGAACACAAATAAAACTATCATCACTGACCATGAAATGACATGACGTGAACATTTTTATACAAATTCGAATCCTGCGCAGTCATAGATAAATCATCAGCTTCTGTTCAATGTGTCGAATTTGGCGTTCCTTTAACGATTCTCAGGAGGAGCTACTACCATCATAAACATTTTAAGGGGTGGAGATACATTTTTTTCATATCGCATTGGGGGGCGACCACACTGGTTTGGTACAAAATGAACCGTACCTATCCGTAAACACAATAAAACCTTCATATTTACGTTCACTCAAAGCAATAAAGATACAATGAGGGCCATCACTAAAAATCCGTTCGGTTTACATTTGTATCCAAGCTATTTTTGTCCCTATTATGCAGTACATAAGGTGTATATTTCTGTGAATGTTTAGTGAAGTCTCATTGTCCGTTTATAGAAGTTATTTGTGAAGTTGCGCATTGTCTTAGATCATTATTTGCGTTTCGTAACTGATAAGATAGTGATGGGAAAGCTATGCGTTGCCGGATGCCGTCCGATTTTTTATAATGTTTATTTTTCGCAGTGAGTCGTTTGGTTATTTTTGGTAGTTTTAGTCGTAAATGATTGTTAAGGAGGTTCTTGATTTACATAAATGATGGTAGTGTCAGGATTTAATGCTAGAGTCGAACTTCGTTTGGTTTTGGCATTTAAAATGATGACCAAGTTAGACATTTTTTGTTTGGGCATAGACAACAACTTGATCAACAAAATCCGAGGCCTTTTATTCCGAAATTATCACGGAATCGGGATTTGTGTGAGTAAAACCTAAGTTTCACCAATTCATACAATCAGAACAATCAGTGTATAATAGTTATTTATGGTACAAGCGAGGTAAGTTGGTGATTACTTCCGAGGCGCTATTGAGGCCCGAGCCGTCAGGCGAGGGTCTGAAGATAGCCGAGGATAGTAATCATCAATACACGCGTGTACCATACAACGTTTTTCAACACATTTGCGAAGAAATTATCATTTATCGCTAATAAATAAACAGATTTTCTATTCGCGCGCATCCAACACAACAATGGTGATCGGCCATAGATTAACAGAATATACTTATTAAAAAAAATTGAATGAATGAATGAATGGAATCGACCATAGACCTACCAAAAGTAAGGCAACATAGTTGAAGTTTGTTTTTAAAATGTATGGACACGATTTTTTTTGGTATCGAAACTTTTTTAATACTAAACAATTTTAAAAAAAATCTATAACTCACTAGTGAATCAAGTATGTCATTATTCAACTGTTTTTGCACAAATAAGAGACCCTTTATGAGCAAGTGTGTTGAAAAAAATATTATATTATTAATATAAAATGATGACTACTGAGGACGATACTACATATAATGAAATATCTTTATGTACTTCGGGTCTGCTACCAAAACTAACAGATGAAAAAAATAATGCTTGAAAAAGGTCCATTTGCAAATATTTTTCAAGCTCTAATGCTTTAAAAAGCTATTGTTAAAAATTATGGAAGATCAGCAGTCCGTGTAAAATTCAGCTTCCTTTTTAATTGGTACGACTCAAACGATATACATCCTTAAACCAACTGAACTAAGACTTAAATTTGCTCAACCTTTTTTTCTAACAAAACGTTAAGTAGCAATAATGAGCTTTTATTCATTTTCACTTGAGTGTACACGATTAAACACTTCTAAGAATTTCGACCTTAACAACAACGAGACAAGGTACAAATTGCTTTGACAAATTTATGTATTTAGTGGTAAAGACTTTAGTCTTAATTTCACGGATTCTTTTGTTTGTCACACTTCTGTTTCATTAAATGTGTTACTTGGAAATCTATCGAGCGATTTTGAACCTTATGCCTATTGAAATAGAATTTCATGGTAATTAAAGTGTGACTACCAAAAATTATTGCACTTTGTAAGGAATTCCATTGAGTGTCACAGTGACAGTTCTAATTGTATAAGTTGAATGATAAAATGTACAGCAGTTCCTATAATAAAAAAAAAAATGAAATGATGAAAAAGACTTTTTTCCGTTTACAGTTTGTTAATTAATTTATTAAAATATAAGTTTTGATGGATAATTTTTACAGAAAAAACCGAAAAAAATGTTTCTAAGGTAAAGTTTTAATAGTAATGTACGTAGTCGGAGCACTAAAAATCTAAAAGTTTGTTTAGGAAAGAACTTAAACAAGAGCATACTAGAGAGGTGGAAAACTCATTGCGGAGAACGCCTGCCTACAAGTTCTTATTTACTTACTAAGAGGTACATCGATCCCCAGTAAATTCTTTTTTAGATGTAAGTAATAATGTTTAGTGATAAAACGTACTATCAAATTGGATATACTTACTTTAAACCGCCTACATGGTAACGGTAATGGTACTAGATCCCCTGTAAAGTCTGTTTTAGATGTACTTAAGTTATAATGTCTAATGATAAAACGTACTATGAAGTTCGTTATACTTACTTTTAACACAGACTATTCGAATATACCATATTTAAGACGTCATAGAATAAACATCTGCCCTTATTTGTAATCGAGACAAGGTTATTCAATTAGCCGTAACCCTCAGCTGGTCATGACACACACGTGTGTTAGACACGTGCCTGTTTTTTAAACGTAAAATTGTGCCCAAAATGCTTTAACAAAATTGTTAATTTGGTGGGTCGAGATAGTCTTTTACGTTGATGATGTATTTCTAGTAGCGATTACTTTCCTATGTAAGTGTCTTTGTCATTATTATTTCTATTGAATTTGAAATTAAATAGATTAAATATGTAAGTTTCTTTATACGTATATTCTATTTAACTTATATTCATCGAGATTTAATGTATAAAATAAACTTGTGTAGTTTGTACAGCTCTCGATCTCGTTGATGTCTTTCGTATGAGCGCCGTAATGTAGCATGTAGCACTTCGTCATCGTAGCATTGAACGGCATTATTTCAATTTTAGACGAAGTTTTATAAGAAAATGTTGGTTACAATATTTTTTTTAACATTTATTTGCATACAAATAATTTAAAAACGTTGATATTCGAAATTATAATAGAGTTATAAGAAAATAAATATATTTATAATCCATTTAAACGATTTTTTTTTAATTTCTTACTTCCCTAAACTATTGGACACATTTTTGAATTCTAAATTCAAAACCCAACAGCACTAAGGTGTGTGCGCAGTGCAACACGTGGCGTCGTATGCGCGGGCGCACACTCGCCGCGCTGCCATTGGTCGGTTCGCCCCTCCCACCGCTCGCAGCGAAATGCTGACTCATGCGCATCACTCATAGCTATTTTATAGGAATTCCTTTAAAAAACCTTAGTCTTATATTTCTTTAAAAAAAAACTCGGTCTATAATATTTCTTGATTAAAGTTTAGCCTTTAATATTTCTCAATGGGAATTTTTGAAACAGTTTCAAAGGTTTAAGGCATCTTCAGAATGGAATTAAGTTTTTGTTTGACTAAGGGCCTATTTCATCATCTTCAAGTAAAGTTCCGAGTAGGCACTCACAAGTTTTGTCTCTACCTAATTAGGTCTGATCTGCCGGTACCTAATTAGGTTAGTGAATTAGTTAATTTAACAATTTTCGATAGTTTTATTCATTTAGAAGTTTGGTTAATTATCTATTTTTTATAGAGATAGTCTTTTTAAGAGAAACTAATCTATATGTATGTGGAAATTAAGAAAATTGAATTATCGATATGAATGTAATAAAAATAAGAATAAAATGTATATTAGTTTAAGGATAATGAAATCTCCTATTTAATTTCTGAGGTTACTTACTACTTTTTCATCTTAACGTGTGTTTATTTTAGTAAATTGAAATTAATTAATGCAACATATCAAACTATATTACTTTCTAAAACTTGTTTAAAAACAAACACACCAATTGATTTATTTTGTTTATAATTCTAATCTCAATATAACAAGATAATAAAATAATAATTATATTGGAAACTATAAAACATGCATTCATTTATTGTACCACTTACATTCACGCAAAAAACTTACCTACATAACTTGTAGTACAGTAAGGGAACAAACTATAAATTTATTTAAATTTTTTTTTTTTTTTTTTGGGTGAAATAATTTTCTTTTTCGATTCAATTTTGTCTCAGAGATAGACATACATCCTAACCCTAACTAATATTATAAATGCGAAAGTAACTCTATCTGTCTGTTACCTTTTCACGGCTAAACTACTGAACCGATTGACTTGAAATTTGGTACAGGGGTAGCTTATGGTCCGGGAAAGGACATAGGCTATGTTTTATCCCGAAATTCCTACGGGATCGGGAACTACGCGGGTGAAACCGCGGGGCACAGCTAGGAAGGTTATAAACGAAATGTTATAAAGAAAATTCATAAACCCAGGAAGAACAGAAGCATACCTAAAAATTCTAAGAACAAATATTTCCTCGTACATACATAAAACACTAACTGGCATATATTTACTTGGTGCTTCTATAGAAGGACACAGTAGGTAGAAATAATAGGTATCTATTAAAATTCCAAGTATTATGAACAATACCTAAGCATCAGGTAGTTCTCAGTACGGTACCTATTGATGGTTAACTGATAAACAATGACCGTAATAAGTAGGTACTTGACCACAAAGTGTGCAGTAATTACAGACTACTTTTTACTTACATTTTGTATAATTTTAAAATAAATGAAATATACACTAAATATTCTTATAACATTATTATTCCATTTTGTATAATGTATAATTTTACATAAAATTATTGGCATTAAAATATGTGTAAGTATTTTGTACCTTGACTGTACTTTCATTCAATATGAATTAAAATAATAGAGACACAATTTTCTTTTAAATTATGATTTATACAACACTAAAATCGATATTTAAATACTATACATACAATACTGTATAAAAAGTTATACAACCTTAATTTTTGTTTTATTAAAATCAACACATTACCTAAAACACCTCTAACTCCAAAATTAAAACTTAAAACCCACTTCAAAATTTAATACCCTAATCCAACCTTTATAATACTTTACAAACAACCTAAACCAAAAATTGCATTAAACTAATCACATTATCATTGCATTAAACTTTAATCACATTATCAGTAACTTGACCAAAACCGATGACCTGATAAAAAAAGGTAATAATAGATGTTGTAGACCAATCGTGTTGAAGAATGCCTCCCACTATGCTGGCTGTGACTCCGCCTCGGGTGAGTACGAGTGAGGCCAGACTGTGTCGGGCCGTCCAAACTCGCGCTCATGTTTCTCGCCGCCCATAAAATATGAAGTGTTTGTGGTTGTTTGTGCTCACTGTGCTGTGTGTCAGGTGCGAAGCCGGCACTAAGCCCCGTAGAGGACGAGGCAGTATGTGGTGGTGAGTACAGTTTTGTAATTTTTTTGAGACAAAATTTGTATATTTTGTATGTTTTTTTTTTGGTGATCTTGGGCTTGGAATTGAGGTCTAAATGTGTAGTAAAATTAAAGTAAATAAGGCCGGTAATTGAAAGGTTCTGTTGGAAAAGTATTGTATGTTATTTCTAATTTTTTGACATAGGGGTTTGTCTTTAAAAGAGCATAAATATTTTTTTTGTATAAGTCAGTACTTAAGAAAATGTTGGTTAGTTTATGAAAAAATATTATATCTAAGTATTTCCTATTTTTTGACATAAGTGTTGTCTCAAAAACTGTAGTTTAAATAAGAGTTCAAAACAGTATAAATGACCTTGATATTAGCATAAAATAAGGCAGAAAACAAGTTAATTAACTTATATTCATCTATGAAACTGTCCCATTTACAACAAAACTTATAAACATAACCTACAAAATATAAACTTCAAAGAATTTAAGTTATAACATTAACTATTCTTTCTAGTAATGAAAAAATACAAAATAAATCAAAACTAGTTCATTCATATTATAGTTTCATTCAATAATATTATTTTTACAACCCATCAATGGCTTTAACCTAAGTACTTATAAAACCATACATTTACTTTAACAACTTATCGTTTACGCACTCAACCATTGATTTATTGACTTACCAGCAGCGCCCGCGTAGTTACCGTTCCCGTGGGAATTTCGGGATAAAAAGTATCCTATGTTCTTTCCCGGACCATAAGCTACCCCTGCACCAAGTTTCAAGTTAATCGGTTTAGTAGTTTAGCCGTGAAAAGGTAACAGACAGACAGACAGAGTTACTTTCGCATTTATAATATTAGTTAGGATAATGAGCCTTAAAGCACTGTAAGTTTATTTAACTCAATGATTGTTATATAATTTTAAACTACTATTTATAGTTGTCTAGACGATTGAACTAATTTTGATAATATTTAGTCCAGACATTACCTTGAACTTTGAGTTTAATTTTATTGCTATTACATACAAGCAAGTCATACCATATAATTACATATTTATTTATTTTAAAATAATTATGTTTATGATACCATTTATTCTATTTATTTTACATACAAAATTATAGGGATAAATTATTATTAATATTATTTATAATCTATAATATTATTGACGTAATAGTTAACGTAATAGTTACATTTTATCAGGTACCTAGTTTTGTCCTACGGTTTTCCCCGCGTTGGTATTAGGTATAACTTTAAGTTATTTCACGGCAACTTGAAGGTTTCTATAACTAATATTGTTCCGATCTATTCCGATCCAATACCAACAACTAATACCAATGGTATTTGTTTTAAAACTTTATCATTTTCTATTCCGAACGGATACCACTCAAACCACTCAACAAATAAAATTGGTATTAGTTGTTGGTATTGGATCGGAATAGATCATTGTTCCGATATTAAACATACTCGTAATTAGACGCAATCTATTTGTCAATAGTTGAATGATCTCAAACTAACGGTAGTTTAAATTGCGTATGCATTATTTACTTATTAATTTATTATTTGTATATGGATTCGCCCAGTTTTACGTGGTTATATTACCTATTATCTTTTACCCAACAAGATAAATACTGTTTTTAGGGTAGTAATAGGATATAGTATTTAAAAATAACCTTTTTATGTTTCGTAATGGTATTTCCTCTTTCTATTAACAAAAATCATATGAAAATTAGTGCAGTAGTATTTGACATTAACGCGATTAAACAAAAACATATACTACAATAACTATAGCGATTAAAATTAATTACATTTCATATACCTAATTGGTTTAAATACATACGTCTTTACTAATTATATGAATACTAAGCTTAGTCTACATGATCTTCTGAACTTGCCACATGAATGTTAGCGTTAGAGCTATAATTTACATGCGCAAACGCACTGAAAGAGTTAATTAGTGATGATGTAGTGAAACTTTATACTTAGGTATTATTTCACGACCTTCAAGTAACGTTACTCATCAAGTAAAGTTAGTTTTGTTTCTTTCTCTCTTCTCTTCTTACACAAACCGCATCAAAATCTGTTGCGTTTTAAAGATCTAAGCGTACATAGGGACAGAGAAAACGACTTCGTTTTATACAAGGTACTTAGTGAAGGTTTATTACTACATTTTAATTACATAAATTTATTTCTATAGTTTATCAAAATATATTCCCGTTAAAAGAAGGTTAATTTAATGTAATGAATGAATGTAATATTACGTACGTAAGTCTGTTAGTTGACTCTGTGAGTGACATCGCATCAACTTTGTATTTGTTTAAAGTAACTGTGATACGCTTCTGGTATGCACTCGCCCTAATCTTTGTAATGTAGACTTTGATAAGTTATAGAAGTGATTATAAATACTAGTTTTAGAATATATTTTGTTTGATATTTATTATATACTAGCAGGGCCCCACGTAGTTCCCGTTCCCGTGGGAATTTCGGCATAAAACATAGCCTTTGTTCTTCCCCGGACCATAAGCTATCCCTATTCCAAATTTCAAGTCAATCGGTTCAGTAGTTTAGCCGTGAAAAGGTAACAGACAGACAGAGTTACTTTCGCATTTATAATATTAGTAGGGATTATTGACTATATGTATATGTGGTTAAGCCGAAGACCGAGCTGTCTGGAAGGAAGGAAGGCCTTTGTCCAACAGCGGCACATTACAGGCTGATAATAATAATATATGTGGTAGACTGTTAACTAAGAGTTACTCATAGAATATCGCGGGTTCAATAGCTGGGTGAAGTAAATTTAAAATGTTATGAACTAGGTGTTTTTGTAATTGTTTTTTGTTTCATAAATAATAACTTAAATTATAGCCAAATATTTGTGATTAATTATTTACTTAACTCATCAAAGGAAATTAATTCTTATGGCCATTGAAATAAATTCATTTCACATTAAGAAATAAAATCAGTTTTAAGTAACTTAAAGTTCAATCGACTTGAAAAATAAAAGCCGTCGGTCGGATCTATTTGTAAGTAACATATTTTTTTCATTATATCTTATTTGAATAAGGCCCATTATCAATGTTTGGGACGTAAACATACAGTGGCGCGTGCTGATTGCATTAAACAAATAAACATATGATTAGAATTTTAGTTTTTATAGGAAAAATATGATTTTGAAAATATGCCGTCGGTAAAATTTATGATCATTAGAAATATAGATTTAAGACAATTAATAGGGAATTATGATAATCATTATAGGTACATTTATATTAGTTATTGATATTTTTTATTCCTATTTTATTTATTATATTAGTATAGATAAATTAAAAGATTACAAAACAGAGAATCTCTTTTTTCAATATAAAAGACACAAACGCGCGCGTCAGCCGACGGAAAGTAATTGTCACAAAATTGATTTCATTTTAAAGTTATATTTTATACAATTAATTAATTTTTCAATTCAAAAAATATATATAATTTTTGTACTCTTTAAGTAAATTAGTCATCTTTACAGACTTATTTAACATAACATAACATAATCATTCACTACATCATCTCATTATAGTAACTGACCCCTAACTAAGTTCGTAACTTGTATCTAGGGTATCACACCGAGAGACAAACATTTGTGGTTCACACAAATATTCACCTCGCACGGGAATCGAACCCGTAACCTTACGGATGACAGTCCGGCATGGTGACCACTCTGCCATCGAGGTCGCCAAATTGAATTGACATAATGATTTAAATCACCAACTTTGCAACAACAATACATATAAATACTCTTATCAAAATAACTATCAATTGCGACAAAATGTATCAAAACTGGTTTAACAAAAAAAAACCCTTTTACCACTCGGTACTTAAGAGACATCTGCCGGAAGTGACGAAATCACTCCCATTCCTGGCCTTACTTACCTACGGCAATTATTTTAATGTTGACATATTTAAAAATAACATAGTAATGTATCCTTTGAAGTGCAAAATTGTGTTTTATATTTTTTCTATAAGTACTCATTATTTATAGAAAAAAGAATTTAATTCGAACGATATAGGTAAAATCAATTTTATATGTGTTACTTGACTTGTTAATCTTATAAATACAGTATTTCACACAATTTTTGTGACTTTCAAACATGAAATTGTATATAGAATATTAATTCAGACCTAAATCCATACATCCCACAACTCCTCACACTCAAAACTAAGTTAAACTCACAAAAAACTAAAGAAAGTGTTAGTAGAAGAGCCACAAACCCACTAACCTGTTCGATCTGAGCCCACGGGCAAACTAACACTGGCACGGACAACATCGTAAACCAAACGCCTTGAGGTAAAAAGAAATCGGCACACTTCACCATCATTCAGTATTCATCACTTGTATACCATACAGACCATGCTAGCAACGCCCCGCGGTTTCACCCGCGTAGTTCCCGTTCCCGTGGGAATTTCGGGATGAAAAATAGATGTTGGCCGATTCTCAGACCTACTGAATATGCTCACAAAATTTCATGAGAATCGGTCAAGCTGTTTCGGAGGAGTATGGCAACGAAAACTGTGACACGGGAATTTTATACAATATTAGATTATGTCATTCATAATATAACTTTCCATTAGTGAAAGAATTTTTGGAATCGGTTCAGTAGTTTTGGAGCCTATTCGTTACATTAGAAACAAATAAACAAATCTTTCTTCTTTGTAATATTAGTATTAGTCTATATTACATACATCTTACAACCATTATATTAAGACATTTGCAACATAATAAAACAATAAGTGGAAGAGTATCAACATTAATTAGACGCCATCTTTATATTTTGACGCTTTAAAACACTAACAAATTAAATAATGTGCTCGGGATGTGATGTGAATTAATGTGTTTCAGGTTTTAATAATGGTTTGTTTTGACGTCATTTGTAAGAGTACATTAAGGTTCTGGACGGATACAAAATATAATTTGGTTTTAATAAACTGGGTTAAAAAATCTTATTAAATAAATCACTTTTCAACTTAAAAAAATAACATGAAAAATACTTACACTATAATTTCTAATGTGTTTCTAATATACACTGATTCTCAACTAAAACACGTTCCAAACAACAAATAACAAAATCAGTTCCAAAAACGAATAAATTATGAAAATAATTTAAAAAAGGAACAAAAATAATTTCAAAAAAGGAACCAAAATAATTTCAAAAAACAAACAAAAATTTTTAAAAAAAGAAACAAAAATAATTTTTAAAAAAGGAACAAAAATAATTTCGAAAAAGGAACAATTTCATACGTACTCCAACAGGAAATAAGTTTTAATTACCCAAACGAGACTCGAGCCTCGAAAGACAATATTTATTATTTTGACACATTCACACAAGGTTTTATCTCTGTTTAAATATCACGATTACTCGTGAAAGTCATTCAGGGACTTTTTACGCAGGACTCTTTGGTGTGTCTATTTATTTTTCTACCGATGTGACAAGTGATGAGGTCCTTTTAATAAAAAAAAACCGGCCAAGTGTGAGTCGGACACGCGCAAGAAGCGCTCCGTACCAAAAACAACGTTTGTGGTATGGGAGCCCCCTTAAATATTTATTTTATTTTGTTTTTAATATTTGTTGTTATAAAGCTGAAACTGAAAATTTCAACTGTCTAGCTATCGCGATTCTTAAGATACAGCCTGACGACAGTGATGACAGACAGACGGCCGGACAGCGAAGTCTTAGTAATAGGGTCGGTTTTTACTCTTTAGGTACGAAACCCTAAAAGCCAAAAAGTTTTTGTTTTAATACACTAGTGGGTGTCAAATAATACAGGTTTACCAAAAATATAGTGCGCCCACAAACGGATTATCGTTCATGTACTTTAAAATGTATGATAATATTAATTTATTCGATTACCTTATGTCTTAAATGTTATGTTTATAAATTATATTATTATAATAAATATAGATTTTGTGATTTAATGGCGGTTAGGATATAAATTAGTTATGTGTTCCAAATAAGGATTTGTTACACCATATTCTGTCAAATATTTTGAAAAGAAAAACATCAGTGTTTTATTGTATTGAGTCACAATCTTTTCTGTGCCGGTGGCCAAAAGTGGATGCTACTATTGTCATTTTGATTCTAATGACATTTGGATCCATTTTCAATAAACTGTCAACCAAAAGATGCGATTACAGCGACGCTGTCACCGGCACAGAAAACTTGGTGAATGTATACTACATTTGTAGTAGATATTTATTAAAAAGATAATCAGTATAAAATTGTAGTTATAAATAATTTGAGTACATTAATACTAAATTATATCTCAACGGATATAAGAACACGGCATTAAGCAATATTGACTTCCTTTAACAAGCTATTACGGTCTCAAAGACGTATAATTGGAGGTATTGATATATAAGGTGTAAAATTGATTAATATGTATCGAAATTATGTTACTTTAACTAATTAAGTTTGGACATTTTAACAGTTAGTTGTTAAATTAGCGTATTTGGTTTACAAATGTGTTTAGATTCAATTTAAACTTTGATTGTATTTAGCTAAAGTCTTTATTTGATTGTATTTATAGTTTGGGAAAATAATTAAAAATACTGTTCTAATTTTAATTTTGTTAGTGACGTTTAAACTTTGACATTCTTTATTTAAAATTTTGGATTAAGGCTCCGTGTCATTATAAAATTTTGTCATAAGAATTTTTTAGACCTAAAATTAAAATCTCAACCTTCTCCACAATACCAAATGAGAACAGAATTTCCGTCGGAACACGTTCATATTTACGTAACACTCGACTACAAAGAAAGGTAAATAGAAAAGTAATACGATTTCCAACTCGGAGCGCATGGCGTAGAGTGCATACTTCTTTTTTTCAACTCCGAAGTCAACACTATGTCGATCGCTCTCAATATTTGTCTACCCTTAAAGCCTCAAGGATTAATGCGAGACGCAAATATTTATCCCGTCTGCAGATTGACAGTTCAGTCAATTGTTTGTTGTCGTTACCTTTTCAAACGAGCATTTCATTTCGAGCATCCATCGTCTTAAGTGGCATTGAAACTTTTTTTTAAGTATTGTCTATATTGTCTCTGGTGACAAAAGTTTCAGAATTCGTTTTTTAAGTGGCACTTTTTTTTTCTCAGGGGCATAGCGAAAGCTGGTGAGCCAAATAACTTGTCACCTATATCGCCGGGAGTGCTGTTCATGGATCCAGCGGTCCATTCGACGTTAAGGAGAAAACAGAGAAGGTTGGAAAGAGAAAACCCGGGAGTTTTGTCAGCAGTAGCGAAGGGAGCAAGTATGGCCGTCGCCGAATGTCAACACCAGTTCAAATACAGAAGATGGAACTGCTCAACAAGAAATTTTTTACGAGGAAAAAACTTATTCGGAAAAATAGTCGACAGAGGTAAGTCCTTCTAATATGTTAATCATATAAGCTCGAACTAAGTAATTTGGCAAATAAAAAATAACAATATTAAAATAAAGATTAAAACTATTTAAAAAACAAACAATAGCTATTTTGAGAACACGCGTCATTCATTTGTTTTGCAATAACAATACGAACAAAGGTAAAAAGAGTAAAACGTGTAATCCGTCGATATTGAAGTAACAGATTAACATTGAGACATTTAAGTACGTATCTAATCTTTTAAAAACGTCCCTATCGCAAAATCTGTACTGTTAAATACGGCAAAAAGAGTTGTCGAACAAAAAGGTATGTTTTGTATAAATCCCTAATTCCAGTTACAATGCGAGGCTACAAATTAAGTGATATCTTTAGTTGGCAACCCTTTTAAAAGATATTATCTGTATTGATCGGGAGGGTAGCGCGTCGGGTGCGCATATAAAGGGACTCATCAAGATAAAACATCCTGGATCAATTACATGCGACGGACTGACGATCAGTTCCCGTTTCGACTCCCTTTTTTATTTTGGAAACGAAACGTATTCTTTTTAATACCAATATATTGATACTTTTGAGTTGTTTCTTCTTTGTCTTTATAAAGGCAAAAAATAATCGCTGTACTTTTTTAGTTGTGTATTAAAATTAGTAATCCGATTTTAATTCTGCGTAGATAATAATCGAGAATTATGTTTTCAAGTATCGTTTTACAATTGTGTTAGTATCGATTCTATTTGAATAGACGATAGATTTGTATCACTAGATAAGGATCAGTAAATAGTTATCCATTAATTTCACAATGGTGAATGCACTTTAACTATTAAACGCTTTGCTTGATAGCTTTCTCGAGGCGGCTATAAACTTGTAAACGTTATTCATGTACTCAGTATATCACCGGTAATATTCCATTAAATATCTCTTTAAGCAAACCATTTTATTATATTTAATTATTAATTAACGTATCAAAAAATATAATATAAACAAAACAAAAATATCTGTTCACAATTGTACACATTGAAATTAAAAATGTTTTAAAACTTATTACGGACTTTTTTGTTTGCGGGTGGGTTAAAATTTTTGTGAACTTTAACGTGTTGTGTTAAGGTGAAAAGTCGCTTGTTGGTCAAGTTTTTTGACTGTATGTGTTGGTTTGTTGTTGAAATCAATGCTGCCCTATCTTCGGTGTCCGATTTCGATTCTTTGTACGCGATACGCCTTATTATGAGAATGAACATCTGTTCTTTAGTGAATTATTCGCTATTATAGCGGAAAAGTAGTTCTGCTTTTACACATTAGTATTTTTGAGATAAAATCATTATTTTGGACCTTATTTTGTTACAATTAGGTACTTTTTAAAATGTTTTATTTCAAATCCGTGTAAATAAAACTATTTGTATTTTTGTAATAATTATAAATAACATAACATACATTTTTTCCGACAATAATTATGATTTATAACTAAAAGCTTTTTAAAGTTCAAAGTTCATACAACGCATTAAAAGGCTATCGATGCGTAAGAGCAATCGTTTCTGTATCGATACATATAATTCGATTTATTCGAATCCATTTCAATATTCGTATTGGAGCCGTGTACAGCGACCGTCCTGGTTATTGACCTCTAGTGCTCTAATGTTAATGAATTGTGCAAGCGACTTTGAAGATGTTTCTATTAACCCAAGAATTTTTAGTACAAAAACGTTTTAAAATAAAACCCTGCTTCTCTCAAATTGTATGCAAAAGAAAACCGATTAAATATTCATTGAATGTTAATATAAACATAACAATTAGATTTATTATGTTTATATAAACATGTGATACATAAGAATGTCAGTGGACGCTGCCTCAGGCGGTCCACGTCTAACTAATTAGTTACAAAGTCCCAACTAAATCACTAAACTCGAACTTTTACATTCTATAATATGTTCCGATGATGAAAATGTCATAAATTGTTGAGACAGAAGCAATTATACCAATGGATTTCATTATACAAAATATAAATAAAATAACATTAAAAGTTTCTACTCAATTATGTAAAATACAAACGTAAATAATCATAAAGATTAACGCCTAAAGCAAATATTATAAATATTGATCTTTCATTGGTTACAAACTATAAAAGCTAATGTACAATTTTTCTAAATTAAAAACGAGATATAGTACGAAGAGGTACCGGACCACCATCGTAATAATTTCACATGATAAAAAGAGCACACAGATTACAAAATTTATGTTATATGCGTGTGCATTTAGAGCATATTACTTTATTAAGGGCAAGCCGGCAGGGCGGGCGCGAGCGGCGGACCATATTACAGGCCTCCGACCAAATATTCGCGATAAAACTTTTAATACATTGCAATTATGTGCGTTTAAGAAATGCATAAAAACGTGCAGCAGATCACCGCGGGAGCCGTCACAACGCTACTCATTTAAAAAAGGAAGAAAAAACTGGCAAATATCATCACGATACGCTTCAAGAACTCATCAAGTTCACTAATCGTTCAATAGAGTTGTCTCGCACCATAATTACGAGCTGGACACACAAAGGCCCCCCGGAAGGGACACGAATAATTACCAATTTACACGTTGACACACCATTGACACGTTTGTCATCTCATTGTGGTGTAAACCTCAAGGATCATATTAACACAAATGATGACAACGGTACAATAGTGAGGGCTTTATCCGGAGCGTTATTGTCGACCCGAGAATAGAAAATATATGGGCCGAGTTCCTGCCGAGAGGCCTCCTGCGGCGTAGTTTAGCGATGCCAGCGCGCCCGCGCCCGCGCATCCACTTCGTACCACATCCACGGAAGCCACGTTTACACCTAACACGGCTCCTAATGGCAGGTAACTCTGACAATAAAACTCGACCTTTTTTCAAATATTTCCTGTTTTGGTTTGTATCGTATTCGCTCCCAAGATGCCGACGTCGTGGGTGGATAAAACGTATAAAACGATCGAGGCCGAAAATAAAGACGATATAAAATGCCCTCGACGAAATATTTAATGCTCAATTAGATAAGCGTTTTGGGTTTTGTGGCGTTTGAATTGTTTTAGAGATAACATATGTACGTTTTGTGAAACTGAAATTAGGAGATTAAATCCCAGTTATAGGTCCTGTGAGTTACGCGATTGTATTTAGGATGCAGTTCATTGTGCGACGACAGCTCATTTAAAATGAAATTATTTAAGGTGTTTTTTCTGAGTTTGAAAACAAATGTCTTTGTCCATTGTGTGAATGAGGTGGAAGCAGCGGTTGGTAGCCGTTGGTAGCTGGTAGCTGCGAACGCTTTGTGTCATTCACAATGAGTGATATACGACCGACGTAATTCTGAATTGTCGCATAGCTCTCTCGGGATCCACTCTCAATAAGAAATTATCACCCATACACGGCATAACGAAAATGAATTATTGCCTTTTATTGCCCATCTTCGACTGACACTTACGGCGAAATCGCTTTCAGCTTATACTCTATATTTATTCGTCCCTATAATTTTTCTGTCATTAAACTCACAAAAGACTCTCGATTTAATCTCGATGATTGAAACGATTCATCTTTTAGTAGATAAAAAGTCATTAGATTCTCGTAAAAGACATGTTTGGCTTCTAATAAGTCGACGTGAATGACTTCATCTGAGGTCGATAAGGCTGCATCTCGATGCAGCGATTTCCCAACTGACGGAGTCCGTATTATAAACCGAGTGATTTATGGATGTTTTGAATAATTACGTCTCATCAAATTTGAATAATGTCAGACGTCATAAATAAAAGCAGGAGAGCGCGCGCGAAACCGTCATAAGTCAATTTTCAAATGAATCTTTTGGAAACACCCCAACCGAGCGCGTTGATGACTCAATGCGGACAGGTACATATTTAATTAGTACATTAATTTTGAATTATTTAATGATGTGTATGGCGGGTTGGTGGGGCCAGGTGTTCGTCAAATGTCAACAATGATTAAGTTTTATTTCAACAAAGCTGTCGGAGGGACAAGAGGTCGGATTTACGAGTTTTTGACTTTTATAAACTCAACGCCTCGCGCCTCGCGCCTCGCCTTAACCGGCAATCCGTCGAGATGGAATTATCGCTCGGTGCCCGCGTTGTAAACCGACTTCGAGACCATTTATTATCTGCACAGATAATCCACGGACACCACTTTATTATCAGATATAATAATAATTTACTTTTATAGATCCACATTACTCATGTTTGTTCTTATTTGACTGCGATTTGATGGGGCGAAATTGCCTCAATAAAATAATAGCGTGCCTTAATTATGAATATTTTATAGCGCGGGTTGTGCACGAGCCGATGAATGATTGTTATTTGTATTCGGAGTTGTATGCGCTTGGGCCGGATTAGTGTTGTTTGGCCTTAATTAGGTTCGTGGTGGGAATTTAAATTTTATTTAATACCGTAACTAATCGTGATCTCGGTCTCAGTCTCTTGCATCTGTCATAATTTTTCTACGTCGCGATTTATTCGCATAACGCGACAAGCGGCTTTGTTCGAGTCGGTGGTAGTCCGTACTCCGAGAGTCCGGATGATATATTTCATCAATTTATTTTATAGTTATGTAAAATATTAAAATATGAGACTACTGAACCGGATCAAACTGGTGTAGTCGTATCGTGTCGTGCCGTGTCGTGAATCATCGACGAGCCTCAAATATTCTCAAAGACGTATTAAAAATTGTTTCCAGTTGTCGTTTTGTATTTAATTGGTGAAACGATTGTTTACCGTTATACTATACACCAGATTAAGTAAGAGTAGTTACGATAAAATCACAGCGGGATGATTCACGTCTGTTTTAGATATTATAGATTCTAATCAATTTTATATCTCAACATTTTGTTAACTTGTTTTTTAAGTTGAAAGTGATAGTAGTTTTTGCGGAAATAGTAATAAGTTTGTCGCATATTTATCCATGATTTATATTACCGTATTACCTATATATACGATTTATTTTTATACATTTAATGATATTCAAAATTTATTATCTACTAGCTGTAACCTGCCGTTTTACTCGTAAATTCTGATCCCTGAGAACATAAATACACGCAAAGTCCAGTTTCTTTGCTAAACTATAAGATTTCACGTACAATCACGCACAAAATTCAATTAATTGGTCACCGCTTATTAGCAACACATGTTTTTCTGCTGTTTATACATAATTATGTATATATTACCGTGTATTGATCGCAGCACGTGGTAGTAGCCACCTGGTAAGGCACCCCGTCGGTTCCGACCACCGACTAAGCGACTAAACCATGTTTAAACACATATATTTTATATTAAACGTTATGACGTTCATTGTACTTAATAATGTAGTAAAATATAAATGAAAATATTAGTTGTCTATTTTAATTGTTTGAAATTATGAACTGTTTACTGACTTGACTCGTGAGTTAAACTATTGTGAAGAAGATGAAATTCTTAAGAGGAAACATCAAGATTTTTTTAAATTAATTAATTAATTTTAAACGGTTAGAAATGATTAAAACACTGCAACATTTAGTTAAATAAATAGGCTATATTTTCTTACTTTTTTTACGGGAAAACGGACAAAGCCGCGTCACATAACCAGTAACAAAATATAATAAAATCTTTAATTAAACTAATTGTCAGTTAACAAATCACATCGTCAAATAAACGTAATTATTAACGGATGTCTATTTACATGTGCCATATTTAATTGGTCTGCACCTATTCGTTATAGTTAATTCGAGACCGTTTCCAAGTCATTATTGAAGATTAATGCGTGTCTCAGCATCTCATCGTATCAGTTACTCTGCCCTGAATTAATTTCGTCCAGGCATGGAATGATGGCGAAATTGACATTAAAATTCCCGGTCGAACGTCTCAAGTAATTGCTGAATAAAATACTTTTGTATAACATTCAAAATGGAGCAACAAAAAGCGATGCGACCAACGCTGTGTGCGCGCCATTATTTATATTTGTGTATGATGACATCTCAATAAAAAAAATATTTCATTTGGTTATTGAGGTCTTTAATAAAGACGCAGGTTGAGGCCGGATCGTTGGCGTCCGCTTTACATTATTAAAAACAACAAATACTTTTTAATATTTGAACATGCGTTGAGTTTCTTTTGGCGATCGAGTTGTGATGAAAAGGCCACCATCGTCGTCACAAACTGTAATGTTTAATGGGTATCATGGCTTGTAGGTGACAAGTTCATTACTGCGTACGATCGTATATTATATTAAGTTTTATACTTTAAGTATTTAGCGATCAGGATCGAACTTTTAATGGGTTTAAAGGAATTCCATCATAATATTCAAGGTGAGCTTCGAGTTTAATGAGCAACAATACTCGTAGTTCGAACATTTAAATTATGCTGTAAAATTACAATGTATAGGTTTAACAAGGTATCGTGTACTTGTGACTTGTCAGCTTTGGATATCATTATGTTTTATATTATAGGTATTGATTACTATTAAGAGTTTTTTAAAAGGCAAATAGTTATATTTCATAGGCCATATTTATTTGTATAATTATTTCACTTTCATAAGACTAGGTCCGTCAAACTAAAACTTTTACTCACAAATTAAACCTGTAAACAATTAATAGACAACATTTTTTATTTAATCCGTGATGTTCCCTCTCTGTCTTTTAATTGTATTTTATGAGTATTTGATTCTAATGTTCGAACCATTAATTATTTATAGTATTCGATACGGCATGCATTATCGATTTATGTTTTAGTTCGAACGAGATGAATGAATCGATTTGATGGCTCTCAATTTATTGTGAACGGACTTCATTATCTTACTCGATCATTTTTTTCTTATAAATCTGATACATTTTATTCCAATTTTATTGTTTAATTAATTTAATGATTCAACCTTTATTCGTTTATGGGCTTGGTACATCGTAAATATAAAATCATACACTAATAACAACGAAACCAAAAATAAACAAATAACATTTAATTAAAGTTATACCAAAAGTAATATTTTTCACAAAATGTCATCAAATCATTGACGAAGAATGAATAAAAATAATATTATAAACAATTCTGTCCCTCTGAATGCAATTTACTGATGAGCTCAAATGTTTGGAAGTCTTAAATTATATTTACAATACCTAAAATATTTTAAACGTCGTAATTTTTTGTAAGTTATACCCGAGGGAATAATAAAAATTGATTAAAATATGAACCCCTCAGATGGGATGAATTAATTAAACGAATACCAAACATGCCAATCTGTATTACCTGATTTAATAACGTGTATTAGGGCTGTGTTTCTTTTATTGCATGTAATAGTGAATCTGATAGTTATCCGTGGGGTATTTCAACTATGCAAATTAATTTGTTGTTGTTTATTTTTTGTTGAGGCAATTAGGTTCAGAATGCTTCTTGATATTTTGAATATAGATTTATTTTTTCTTTTGTTTGTCAACAGGTTGTCGCGAGACAGCGTTTATTTACGCGATAACGAGCGCTGGAGTGACGCACGCTGTGTCACGGGCGTGTGCTGAAGGATCCATCGAGTCTTGTACCTGCGATTACTCGCATATAGACAGGGTGCCGCACAGGACCCGCGCCGCAGCAGCCGCTAACGTGAGGGTGTGGAAGTGGGGAGGGTGCAGCGACAACATCGGCTTCGGCTTCAGATTCAGCAGAGAATTCGTCGACACCGGCGAAAGAGGCAAAACACTCAGGGAAAAAATGAACCTACACAACAACGAAGCGGGCAGAGCGGTGAGTACGAGTATAAAGTAATATTTATTGTCCGATCCCCTCAACCAATCGGCTTTCGGTAGCACTTATCCATTAAACAATCAACAATCGAGCCAATGACGGCCATTGTCAACAGTCCGTGTTTACATTACCATTACGGGTGACGATCGATCGTGTCGACATGTCGCTCAAGTGGAATATTAATTATGCGTCAGAGTGGTCTGCCCATCGGCGGCGCGGCGACTGCGCAAGTGGCATCCATTCGTTGCGCTCGAGCGTCTCCCTCCCACTGTACACCCACATTTGCATACCCGGCCCGTCCGCTCCTACCCGAAATCCGTCGCAAAGGGACGTCGGGCGCCTCGAGCCACCCAAACGAATCATTAACTGAAGCGCTTAATTCCTGTCACGCCAGACGCACTGGGTGTCCACCTGATGAATATTTACAACATTCCACCGATTGTTTAACACATATTTGGACACTAGACCGGCGTACAGCGCCCTCAGCTATCTACATTTCAATGAATAAATACGGCCATGCACGTTCTAAGAAGTGCTTGCGCTCAGGATAGGAAAATATTTACTGTCCCCGATCCTCGCGTCATTTATCTACCTTCTAAGAATGATGAATGTCCCTGGCGTATGATTTATGATCGGTCCACGCGCGGTGACGACTGGCCCACCTCTTCACGATTTGTAACAATTTGCTCGATCGTGAGATGCGATCGACGGGGTGCGCTTAAAAGATCATCGATCACACAGTATCGGCTGTTATCGAAGGAATTTAAAGATATTTGGACACATAGACCCCCATCACACGTGAAGGATTGAACTAGGATATTTATTGTGTTTTTTTTTGTTGCAGCACGTGCAAACAGAGATGCGACAAGAGTGCAAATGTCACGGCATGTCGGGCTCCTGCACGGTGAAAACGTGCTGGATGAGGTTGCCGAGCTTCAGATCAGTAGGCGACTCGCTGAAAGACCGGTTCGATGGCGCGTCACGCGTTATGGTCTCGAATGCGGACGCGGAGTCACCAGCGCAGCGGAATGACGCTGCGCCGCACAGAGTGCCTCGCCGGGACCGGTACAGGTTCCAGCTGCGGCCACACAACCCCGACCACAAGTCTCCTGGGGTCAAGGACCTCGTCTACGTGGAATCTTCGCCCGGGTTTTGCGAAAAGAACCCGCGGCTGGGTATCCCTGGCACGCACGGGCGCACCTGCAACGACACCAGTATAGGTGTGGACGGGTGCGACCTGATGTGCTGCGGCCGGGGGTACCGGACCGAGACCATGTTCGTGGTTGAGAGGTGCAACTGCACTTTCCATTGGTGCTGCGAAGTCAAGTGCAAGCTCTGTCGTACGGAAAAAGTTGTGCACACGTGTTTATAGGCGATCGGACTCGCCGAGAGAAACTCTAGTGCGGGACGTTTGTGACTGTGACTCAGACTCGACACTCGTGGACCTGTTTTTTACTCGGAGGCAGATAACGGACCGTGTATATAATCACTACACTTATTCATCTATTTGGAGTCGTCGAAATCGTATATCATGTTGACTTATGTAAATAGTTCTTTATTACTGTTTATTATTTCTTCTTTTCTCGACGATAATTGATCCGGCGTAAAATTAAAGTTACTCGCTAATTTATTTGGCTATTAAGTGCGAACAAAATGATGTATTAACGCAGTATTAACTTTACATTTGTGGACACTGTCGTTTGTAAATTAATGAGACCAGTTCGCATGCGATTAATTTATGCCTCTTTGTCATCACGGTGCGAGTAACGAATGGTCTCGTTGGTTTACTGCGCAGTTGGCCGTTTAATATCTACTTACTCTTATATTATGTTCGTGACGTCGAAAAAACACCAAAGAAGATACTTATGTATAAGACTTTATATGATATTTCCTAATATCATTCCAAAGTTATTACCCAGGGTATTAAAAGAGTTATTCGCGATAATACGACTGCAGCAATAATCATATGAATTTTATAAATACTTTCTATTTTATAGAGGTACCAACGAACCGGCGCGGGACCGCATTACTGTTTTAACATTCAACAGCGAAATTATCTTGTAATTATAATTTCATATTATAATTAAGCCGGTTAATGGAATATGTGGCTTAATAGCATTTGCATAAAGTATCTTCTTGGGTGTCCGGCGACGGAGGCTGCGTTTGGCTCTTATCACTGAGTAAGCAGCATCATCGTAAATGTGTCCCACATTACGAGATAAACGCTCTAAAGAATTTTAATTAAATATTAAACGAATTAAATAATCAGTATTATACGTAAAATATGGTATGCTTGTCGCGTTCGATATACAGATTATAATGTTGCACGCGAACTTGACAATTTGTTGTTTATACATTATTTGTATGTATACCCGCATTTTTGCTCGTCCATATATTATACTTATTCTGCATGTTGTTTCTTACCTATTGGTACAGTATTTTATATAAAGCCGTTTAATTCTCATATAAATTTCCCATCCTAATTTCGACTATAGAATGTATTTTGACCAAACCTAACCAGATGTTATTATATTAATTAAATTGACATTCCGTTTATACAGTTTGCTATTAATTTAGGAAAGCTTTATTAATTGTTAATATGCAACTTGAACACTTCATAATGTGATATAAAAATAGGTATAGTTTGTAAGTATTTATAGGATAAACAATTAAACATGTATTATAACAGCGAGATTTGTAGATTAACTATCTCGAGTGTCGTCTAAGTGAATATTTATTGAAAAACTTGTTTTAATTTATTTTTTATTTTACTGTAAATGGTTGTTTGGGTTACACGTTTCCCGGTACAGTCTCATGCGCGTTTTAAATAACACTGCGTACGCGCAAGTGACCCACCGATAAAAGTTGACCCATAAAGTGAATTACCCAACTTTTTAGTTTTAAATTTTAAAAAATCCGATGGAAAAATTGTTCGGTAATAAATCAACACATTTTAAAATTAATTTTTGGGATTAAATATTTGAATCTCTGTACTTAAAACGTATGAAAAACCATTTTATAACTTATTCTCATTGTGACAGAGTTCATATTACTGATGAATTATAAAGACTTCGGATTTATAAGACTGAAATTTTATTTCGTAGTTTATACTTAACGTCCATGACTGGATACATCAATTCTTTTTTTAAATATAAAAATTTTAGCATGGTAGCAATTGTGATAATTAAAAGTATTTTAAAAATAATTTAATTGCCAGTGTCTTATGTTCAATTTTTAATCTGTGCCATTTTAATGTTTAAATTTTGACAGTTTTGTAAATGACAATTTGATTTCACCCAAACCGCCAAAAGAATGAAATTTAAAAATCGAATTAAAAAATTGTAATTAAACGCATGTAAATATTATTAATTTTTAAGTTATTTATGTGAATGTAGTGTTTTAAATTGTTAATATTAGTTTATAAATTGTAATGAAATCAGCTGATCCTTTCTGAATCTCATACGATATTGTTATAATATTGAAGGTACCTATAAAATAATTCGTCCAGTGACTCCTGTTATTAGCAGTCATTAACTATTATTGGTTGTACATTAGTAGTATCTATTTATAATTAAAAATATTGATTAGTTGTTACTAAAAATATAAAATTGATCAAATGTATTGTGATTTCATTTCCTTGGTTTCCCCGACTATCCCAATAATTATTAATAACAATAATTTATAAGGAACATGCAACAAAAAACTTATAAGTAGGTAGGTACTTACATACTAATTTAGTCTTAAGCACTTTACAATTAGTAGAATCAAAAGCTACACACACCTAAATTGATAAAACATACTCATTTACCAAGAGCAGGAATCAAACACGCTCTTCTTCACGATCTTCATTTCGAAAGCGTGAACTCGAAAACCCTGACCGAGGTTTACCCACGCAGGAAATTTTGGGAAAAGCATACTAAGCTACATAATACAAACTACACTTATTCTTAAAGTCTTAATTTCAGTAACTATAAGGTCTTAAACATTAGTACAGATAAGGACAAAGATGAATGTCTTCTTTACCCATCCCTAACCGGTCATTACACGGAGGTAAGATGTAACCGATATTAAACCGAATAGTCATTATATTATTGCCTATAAACAGCTTTCAACAATGCACCATTAACCATCGATCATAAAGAACATCACTATAAATATCATAATCGAATAAACACGCACCAATACTGAAATTTATGCGGCCATTTTATAATGTAACCAACATGAAACCTCCATTTTGTTTCATTGGGAACAAACCTTTGCAATTTTACTGAAACGGCTTTATTTTCTAACTGAATGAGAAATGCTAAAGCAAAATAAACTTTAGTGTAATAAAAATAAGGTTGTGTTTAATATTGTTTTGTGTGTTGAAAGTGAAAAGTTGTTCTGTGTTGGTGGTCGAAGCCTGGAGCGCATTCCCACGAGTATCGCGCTTGTTGGAAAATTTATGTATATGGACTAAGAAATCTGTCATAAAGGATTCGATGTGTATATTGAACTGAAAAAGCGTGAATAATCTTTCACTTGGAGAGATTTTTGTATTTATTTTTCACTACGTTACTGGTCCTGATACATTGTTACTTATTTTTATACTACTCTCTGTACTTGATATTTTGTAAATCACGGGCTATCTAATGAAAAAAAATCTTCAAATCCGATAAGTTGGAAGAGTCTGTCTACAAGTTACAAGTAGGTACTTATTACCACTATACCAATCAACTTATTACACTGTTTTTAACCCCCGACGCAAAAAGAGGGGTCTTATAAGTTTGACGTGTCTGTGTGTGTGTGTGTATCTGTCTGTCTGTGGCACCATAGCTCCCGAACGGATGAACCGTTTTCAATATTTTTTTTTGTATTAAAGGGGACTTTCGTGCGAGTGTTCTTAGACATGTTTGATGAAAATCGGTTGACCCGTTTAAAAGTTATGGGGGTTTGAAAGTAATAGCGTTGGGGGTTTTTAAATTTTTAATATAATTGTTATTGTAAATATATTAGTCATCAGGGCCTTTAAGGATACCACTGCGGGACAATATACCACTTATGGTCTTTGCCCGGAGTGATCTGAAATCCAAGCCACATCTGGAATTCATGTACGCCCATCCTTGGAATCAGACCTGGTTACTCAGGCTTTTCACACAAGAACACTGTTCTGACTACAAAGTAATATAACATCTTTTACAATACTTTATCAAATATTGTTTTCCAATAAAATTGAAATAAAATAAACATAAAAATTCAGTTACGCATAAAATGGCCAGAGAACATACACGTTATCTCAAAGTATTTTATATATTTACAATATTAACAGAAGTGTATTCGACTAGATTAAACCATGGATATTATTCTAGAAAACAGGACTTACAATCTCCAAGTGATATTGAAGAAATTATTGAAAAAATTCCGGGAAACCGAGCTAAGTTGGAACCTATGTATTTCCAAAAAAGCAATATGAACAACAAACAAATATCTGGATTCGACTTATCTGAAGAAGAAATGAGGAAGTTTAAAATTTGGCGCGATGGTGTCATACCTTATTATATTGATCACCAATCTTATAATGGTAATACAATTTGAATAGGTAGTAATTTTTCATTTAGAGTAATAAGCGCCGCAAAAAGTATAACTGACGCTGCAAGTGCAAAGGAGTAAAAACAAAATAGTGATTAGTTTCTTGAAACAATCTATTCAGTATTAATATAATTTTGCGGGATATTTACACGTAATTAATCTTAATCGTTAATCCCTTGACTAGTTTCGACTAGCTTCGACTTATAGGTACGTGTAAATATCCCGCAAAAAGATATGAATAATAAACAATGACGTACGTTTCGTTTAATAATAAAATTTATTCAGTAGTTACTTTTTCCGATCCAATTCAATATTTTGTTCTATATATTAAAAATTGTATAAACCTAAGCATCTGCTTAATAACTATCACATTAATTTATTTTAACAGTTAATTTTTTAACATTTTCAATACTTACTCCAGCTAAAGCGAAACCATATCCAAAAATATACACATTTTTCTCATACTTTTTCAACAGACAAAGCGCTCCGAGACCTAATAAGAAATTTCCTAAGTATTGTTAACAGTATGACTAGTTTGAACTTCATGGAACTGCCGATTCCTCCAGAAGACGAGAAAACACGATGGGTCTTCTTTATTAATAGACGAGCACAGTTGGGATGTGGTGATCACTCAGTCGACAACTTCACTGATATTGGAGTGCAGGTGAGCATTTGAAAGAATTGAGACAACCCTGAAGTGTCCAGACACACTTTTTCTAAAGAAAGATACAGTCCAGACACACTTTTTCTAAAGAAAGATAAAGATACAGAAGATAGAAACAGTCCATTAATTAGTATTTTAAATGTAAAAGATTTAGCAGCAGACTGTGATCATACAATTTCTTAAAAAATACTTTCATTTATTGACCTGATCTGTATGATATGACCATTGCTGAGTAAAGGTGTCTAACGTCTCCATTAATAAGGCTGATGAGTAGCAATTGAGTGCCCCTTCTGGACATAATACCATTACCGCATTCATTTTTATCTTATTTTTTAATTCAACTAAATATAAACAAATATTATTAAGATGTTGTTTATTTGCTAAAACGCTCTATTATCAAGAACTACAGACCGTTTTGAAAAAATCTTTCAGATTTAGATTGCCTTGATATGCTTTATCATTGCGCTACGTCCAATAAATAGATACGGAGCTAAAGCGGTTAAAACTTGGGTTGGAACACAGCTAGTAATTATTATATATTTGTTTACAGCAAGTTATCCTAGGATATGACTGTCTGAACTCTCAAGGAGAACTGGCGCAGGCCGTGTTGTCTATAGCAGGAGTACCGGCGCAGCACAATGCACCAGACAGAGATGAATACATACGGGTTTATATGGAGAACATCATGCCTGGTCTCTTTTTAATACATTTTTATTTAGCTTCGTCTCGCGGTTTTACCCGAATAGTTATTAATCCCGTGATAATTTCGGGATAAAACATAGCCTATGTCCTTCCTCGGAGCAAAAGCTAGCCCTGTAGTAAATTTCAAGTCAATTGACTCAGGTACTGGGTTCAGTTTAGCCGCGAAAAGGTAACAGACAAACAGTCAGACAGAGTTACTTTCGCATTTATAATATCAGCAAGGATGGTACAAAATTAAAAATATTAGCATGTAATACGTTCTTGAAAGTATTTCATTAATATTTCAGAAAAGGTTCATCTATTTCAAAAATTAAAAGATGACGAATGGCTGTTCCATGATTTAGATTACGATTTTAAAAGTGTTGGTCACTATGATAGTTTTAAATATTCTGCCAAAGGAAAAGCGGTTCTTGAACCATTGGTAAGGCTTACAATATTTAAAAATACATTTGTGAAAGAATAAAATGTTCCTTTGTATGTTTTATAATTTTAATTGTTATCTATATTTTCAGAACCCTAGTCACACTGCTGGCGAAACGAGCGAATTTACGTACATCGACATTTTAAAGATAAGAATGCTTTACAACTATATAGCTAGAAAGAAGAAACTCAATTTATCTGAATGTGAAAAATTGTTTGTGAAAAACACTAACATTGATGACTATGACAACGCAAAACCTGAGTTGAAACCTATACGCAAACCAAATAAATATTTAGGTATCCCTGAAAATGAAGTTCCTGATGGTGACTATCAAGAATTTGCAGATGAGTATTCACAAGAAGAAGAAGAAGAACTACAATTGAAAAGTAATAATACTGGAGTTGTTCCAAATGATTCTTTAGACGAAGGTAATACTGACACAGAAAGTCCTCCACTTGCTAGTGCAGACAATAGTTTGACAAACGGCACGAGAGTGCAAACCCATTTCGTCTACAAAAAAAAAAGAAGTAAAAAGAGAGATGTTTTATCATCCTTATCTAATTATAAAGGTCATGAAATTCAAAAAGCTAAATTGAAAAGTAAAGATCCTCTCGCTTATTTATCAGATTACGACAGTGGAGAAGAACGTTACAGAAAAGATCGCATAAACAGAGTTAAAGGAGAAACTCTAAAGTATGCGAAACAGACGAATGAAAAATTGCTATTTGCTAAGGGATAATAAATGTATAAATCTCGTAAAATCTTAAAACTTTATTAATTGTATCTTCTTATTATTATAATAAAAATCATGTTAGTATCAAATATATTTAATAAACCATTTACAGCTATCACATTGTTATAGGCACGTCTGTATGTTTCGTTTAACATAACATGTTTCACATATAACCTCGCAGCACCATTTGAATTGACAATTGCAATTTTCAGTCTCTTTAATAGTTGTTTCCACATAGCCCCTTCTGCAGCACATCTGATCACAACTATCAGTTCCCGCTGAACTGACGTTGCACTGACGTCCTTGAGTACCGAGCGAGCCAAAATTGTTGATTGCACAGAAATCTGGGGACTCTTCCGAGTAGATAATGTCTTTCTTGCCAGGCCTCTTGATGGTCGGACTTTCTGGCATAAAACTGTCGCCATCGTTGCTGGCTATTACCTGCAAGTGATGAAACCTATAATAACTATAATTCAAAAATACGTAGCTGTAATTACTATTAAGATAGGGATACACAGAGGACCCAAACTGGGGATTCTTACAGAAAATTGCCCGCTTGCAAGTACTAAACTATTACCAAAAATTTTTGGCGTTGTTGCTGGGTAACATTAGAAACCTATTATTGTCTTTACTTGTATATATTAGTTTCCGTAGGGTTAAGAGTTGTTTATTTACCTTAGCAGCTCCTTCAAATCGATCCCTCAGTCTATCCCCAACTTCTCTAAAGGTTGGCATCCTCCACCAACATGTTCTCAGCGTACAGGATCCGGAGAGCCCGTGACACTTGCATTCAATTTTCATATTATTTTTTATTGCCTGAAAATATACTTTTGGTCTAAATCAAAGAAATACATACAACCAAATTAGAATTTCATTTTCTAGATCAACACAAGGAATCATATGTCTCTTAAGTATTCCTATAAAGTTCATCTGATTGGCATAAAATTAAATGTCTTTTTAACGACAAAATCATTAAAAGAATTATTACAGGATACGTCTAGTAATAAGTGCATTTGCATATTAATTATAGAAAGATTATGCCTACTCGTAAAGATGGTATTAAAACAATTAGAATCAAATAATTGCATCTTACTAACCAACCTCCCAGCGTTATGGTTGTGCAGTTTTATTAACGTTTTAATATCGCTCCGTTTCCTGTATCGGCTGTCCATGAATTCCCTGGACTTCTTAAGGCCGAAGCGCACGTTGTCGCTGCAACCTCCCCATTGCCATTTATCTGTTGGGACCTGGGAAGGTGGAAGGACTACTGGCTCCCGACCACGGCGAGGTTTTGGTGCTCCCTGGTGATGAATAAAAAAAAATGCTATCAAAGGAAATTCTACGGGCTACGAAGAAACGAAAGGAAGGCTATGATTTGGATTGGTATTATGTATGTCCATATTGTCCATCTATTCCTTCATAACTTCTAAGTTAAATTATAATAAGACAAATGAGGTATCGTTGGAAGCGTGGTATGCTACATAATTATGTAGTTATTAGGAATTTTCTCGCTGTTTTGTCAGTAGGTTCAATTTTTGATTGTGTTTTTAAATGTAGTGGTTAATATGTGTTTGTGTAATACCTTTTCGCAGGAGCATTCTAACAGTGATCCCGCTGTGCACGCTCTGGTGATGGAATATGTGACACCAGCGGCAGTGATGGCGTTCACGAACCCCGTCTCCCTTGTGTCTGCGGACAAAATAATATCGGTCATTAAGTAACTTCTGTTAGTTTGGCTTTAGTAGACCAGTCCGAGATTCCATTAAGTATTTTGCCTGTGGGAATTTCGAGAAAGGAAGTATCATAGGTGCTATTCCTGATTACATTTATTTCGATCTTAATCAGTTTAGGGGTTTTTGATAATAAACATACCTAGACCTACCATAATAATCATTCACTACATCATCTCATTACACACACCCAGACCGCGATTAACATTTGTGGTTCACACAAATATTCACCCCGTACGGGAATCAAACCCGCAACCTTACAGATGGTAGTCCTGCATGGTGACCACTCCACCCTCGTGGCTCGAGCCTACCCTGAATTAGGGTGATTAGGTGTTAGTCAACCACGCTAATATAAATATATAAAAGAGGTCGTGTTAGTTACACTATTTATAACTCAGGAACGGCTGAACCGATTGGACTGAAAATTAGTGGGGAGGTACTTAAGAACCAGAAGAAGGACATAGGATCACTACAACTATATACCGAAATTCCCACGGGAACGGGAACTACGCGAGAGAAACCGCGGGGCATAGCTAGTTATTTCTAAACAAGAAAATATAATTCTTTATAAAATTTGACATAAAATCTAAAACAGAGTGCGAGATGAAATATGAAATTGTGTTCCGCGTAGTACTTAAAACTCAACGTATTTCGCAATCTTTTTAAACATTACCCAATTCGACATCGCAGATAAGCGTTTGTTCAAACTCGTGGGACTAACTTAGCACTGCATCATGTGAGGGTTGTCAGAAATGTATATTTACTGTTTTTTAAACGGCTAATACATATTTATAAGTATACTAGCTGCGCCTCGCGGTTTCACACGCGTATTTCCCGTTCCCGTTCCCGTAGGAATTTCGGGATGAAAAATAGATTTTGGCTGATTCTCAGAACTACTGAATATGCTCACAAAATTCATGAGAATCGGTCAAGCCGTTTCGGAGGAGTATGGCAACGAAAACTGTGACACGAGAATCTTATATATTAGAAGAAGATTAACAACAAATCTATAATATAAAAATGCATCGCAAAATGTGTTGATAAGCGCATAAGTTAACAACGCCTGGTACCAACCAATTTCGCTCTTTTTGTTGTGTTTGTTATTGACAGGAGAAAGAACTTATTAAAAAAAAACTGGAAAATCAACGGGCAAATTGGACCTGTGCAAAGCCGGGGCGGGCCGCTAGTTTTAAATATAAATATTTGTGTGACACAATTTCTATCTCTACCCGTGTGTATGTATGTATGTTTGAATGAGCTTATGCGTAGTTTCTGATAAACTAGACTAGAGTCCGGTATCAGAAACTATGCGCTCATATCACCAATATCTTTTTCATTTCGTTTTCTTCAAATTAGTTAAACAAATAAACAGAACAATAAATAAAATAAGTTTCTAGTTGGTTCACCAATATATTCGTCATTTGCGAACCGATTATGATTGTATGTACTAGGAATACAGAAAAGCTAGTTAGCCTACGAAATACGTTCTAGGTCCAAACGTACTAACGTACAGCCAAAGACCGAACCTAATCTAACGTTCTAACAAATAATCGTTAACAACCCTGAAATTGAGAAATACTGTTCACACTTCGTGACTATTCTAAAGTTTTGTTTCATTCGCTCCGGGCGTCTTTAAATGCTGGCATAAAACGGAAACAATGTGAAGTTGTTGACCCAAAAATCTATATTCTACAGTTTATGCAATAAAAGTTGATGGGCTTCGCGAATTGAAGGCTCTATCAATAAAACATGCGCTAGTTACACACTGGTTTAGAGATTGGGCGACCTTTTTGTTGTTATAATGTACAGTCGAAAATAAAATAGGTAATTAAGAAACTTCTACACTTCACATATACACTAGTATTATAAAGGGATGTTTGTATGCTGTTTGTTGCTTATTTATGGTTCAACAGTTGAAATACAAGTGCAATTAAGTTACCTGACAAACTGTGCTAATTTTCTTGTAATACTTCTTTGGTACAAACCGGGGTAATCTGTTATTTGCCTTACACTAAGTACAATGTATTTTAGATTACTTAATTCATTTTGTAACGCTGTTGATTACCTTAATAAAGGAAAATAAAATAAAATTACTGAGTCTCAAATCGCTGATTTCTTAATCGGGTATTAAAAGGATTAGTAACACCAACACAATATGGAAATTGAAACTATTTCTCTAAAATTGTATTTACTATTTTTTTTTTAAAAGTAATTATTTGCAAGAAAAAACAACTCATAAACCATACTCCTAAAAAAGATTATGAAAACAAGGAAAATTCACATGAAAATTCGAAGCGAGTAGCTAATAAATCACAATAAATTCACAACAAAAGTTACAATTACTAAGTCCGTGTGTAACGTTAACGGGTTGTAGCAATTAATGGCAGGTCAACATCCAACCAATGAATATTCAATTACCATGAAAAACACAAGAACTGCACCAGCGAATACACTATCCTCATCAACCTTTGTTCACACCGTGAAATTTTATGTACTTACATCGTTGAAACGTTATTGAGAACATTTATGATGAGATAAATCTCGCAGTCGAAACTTGAAACACCTAACCATTCGTGGGAATTACGCTTTCCAATTTAAAGGGCGTGCGGAAGATCATTAATGAGTCAGATTGTAGGGAAAATGTTGAGAGGGTTATAATATTTTTCTTTTAAAGAAGTTTTATGCGGTCTACGCAACTAGCTATGCTGCCGTGGTTCCACGTAGATCATACACATTTAAAGTGCAAAAAAAGTTTTCTAAATATTATTTATTTATAAATTCGATTCACTATATAATATTAATTTTAATAGGTACTTATATTAAACATGCTTTCGTTTAAATTGTCTGCCGAGAAGTAATCTTGATTAAAACCAACTCAAGTATTAACAGTTTTGTGGTAAGTAATACACTAAAATTTATATTAGCAATGAAAATATGAATAATAAAGGTAGGAATTGCCATTGAACAAAATTTATGTGTGCTCGAGAGATAAAGAGACACAAGAGACATAATGTAATAAGGTCTCTGTCTATAGGTATAACTGATGACCTGATCTGACATCATTCACAGTCAGATTCCCATCAAGTGTACCACATCGTCCATTCATATTATAATGAGGCACTCCGTACACCGATGCTGTAAATGCACGTTTCATTCCGTCACGGTCGATCAGCCTCAATAATTGCAAGCGACATCAACTATTTCTATGGTAGCCATTGTGAATCGAACACAACCGACTTTACAAGAACCAGTGCGACCTTGAAGCAGTTCATTACTTTTGGCTCCGATAATGTGGCATTCATTAAATTGAGATTAGATAGTGTTGCGCAATGCAGTGCAGTTGACAGGAGATCGGCATCGGGCGCGCCTATCGATCCCATGCTAATTGGGACCGTATACGCGGCCAGCAGCCGTATCGACGCCGCATTCCCGTCTGCCAACCATCCCAACAGATACAGAGAAATTTATTGCACGAACAATTTATATAATTGACGTTCGCGACAAAAAAGTGAGAGTGCACCCTTCTGCAGAATTCGTAATTACGACGTCGCGACCTGTCGCTCGATTGTCATAGGTATTTTTCATTAAACCTCCTCGTCAAGGATTCGTCCTCTGGTGTTATGAGAGGAATGGCAATTTCGAAATATTTTGCTAGTCGTTTAGGTGGGGAGTAAAAAACGCGAGTGAATCGGGCGACGTATGGGAACTGGCCGGAGGATGCCGAGGAGGCCGTCGTTTTTCTGGTGCGCTTCGTCGTCAATAGAGCGAGCCGGGGCCGCGACACTCGCTCGTCATTATAAATCCGCGGCGGTGAACTCACAGCGGAACATTCCACGCGGTCCACCCGCGTTATGCGCTGTAATTATCGCAAAACGCAGCCCTCACTCGCAAATATGTCGTTGGGAACGGGGGACATGACATTCTCATCACCGAACGTTGAATTTTTTCGATCGTCTCAGGCCTCAAAACGAGTCAGAGGCCGAGCCACTCCCACGAGCTCCGCCACCGATTATATTCGGGTATTTGTTGTCGATGCGTTTTTTCATCGAGTGCCACAAGCGTGCGGAATCTCGGTATTCGTGTCCGCTGAATAATTCAGCGAAATTGTCAATCGATCAATAAAATCGTATCGATTCACACTTGTGAGTTGCACGGCATCGATATATCGATGGTTTTTGTAATCAAAATACTTGGAAGTCGTTCCGCGATTCGCGTGGATTCAATCATGCGCACGTGCTGCCCCTGCGATGCCTCATGAAAATGCTACGATCAGTTTTCTCGTATAGATTATTGGAATGGGCCATTGAGTGCCGGTGGCTGTTGTGTGTTGATCAACACACTTGTTTTAACCGTACAACCAGTTCTTGTACAAGAGTAATTAATAAGTTGGAACTCGTTTTATAGACGACATAAGTTCTTTTTCTTTTCACTTTGCTATAGATTATTGCCGTCTGTCAATGTTCCGTAATTATGACATTTGATGGGTTGGTTAGAAGTCGAATAGACTAAAATAATTAATTTCCACCATGTATTTTACAATAGAATACCGTATCAAAGGAATTACAATGAAATAACATTAACAACCTAACAAACATACGATGGACTTGGCTATAACCATTCATTATATAATATTTCTAGTGGTTCTTTTAACACAAGCTGTGGAAGCCGAAGAAGACGATTACAGGAGTTCCAAAGTAAAGAACGAAGATATAAATATAACAGGACGTGAATCACCATGAGACATTATATACAAGTATATTGAATTTGTTATGAGTTTAATTTTAATCGTATTCAAATGATTTATTGTATTGTAATGTGTCCAGTAGTGTTAGTTACAAGAGTTATAAGTTTTACTTGTCTTTAATAATATTTGAAAAAGAAAGATTTGATCCACTAAATTCTTTCGCTATTAGAAAAATGCATTATCACTAGGTGTCATACGTAATAGGTAATATAAATTTTTCAACGGGAACTAAATAAAGGATAGGTTAGCTTATAACTGTGACATCGTTTTCAAGATCAAATCTTATAGTGTTTCACAAATTTAGGTAATCAAAAATATAAAAAATATACTTATAGCAATTGTTTGCTTTTTTACCCCCGTGCGGGGTAAATATTTGTGTGAACCACAAATGTTTATCTCGGTCTGGGTGTGTGTATGAATGAGTGTGTGCGTAGTTTCTGATACCCTAGATACAAGCTTCGAGCTTAGTTAGGGGTCCGTTACAATAATGAGATGATGGAGTGAATGATTATTTTATGTTATGTTTAATTTACTTAGACTTCAAAGTTTAATTTACTTAAGTACTTCAAAGATTTGATTACATTGTAAGTTAGTTAGCCAATAAAACTAACATATTAAAATCACTTTAAACCCTTATTAAACTGTCTTCAGTACTTATAAAAGATTACAACATTAATCACTTGTAATAACAACATAAATTATGTTGATATAAAACAGTAAGAATGTTTCAGTTCAGGACACGTCAAATTGTGCCGATAAGAGGAGAAGCGTTCGCGAGATCATCTGCAGTTCAGACCATATGTGAAATTGCTGGGAATTTTGCAATTTTAATTTTATTTATAACGATGTGTTGCAATTTATTAGCGGTTAGCGGGTTTAACTTATATTTTATCGAGGTTTGTAGTATTTAAAAGGTTTTGTCAATTGGTGGATATTGATTCGCTACTGTTTCTGTGTCTTTATACCATCCTACTAATATTATAATGCCGAATGTTTGTGAGTGTTTGTTCCTCTTTCACGCAAAAACTACTTAATGGATTTTAATAAAATTTGCTACAGATGTTCTTCATACCAATAACACGATACTTTCTATCCCAAAATTCCCACGGGATAAGGTTCGACGCGGGTAAAACCGCGGGGCACAGCTAGTTAGTAATATAGCATAAAGTAACTATTATACAGTCTCTCATGTCACCTACAGCTCAGAAGAGTGAGCTAACAGGCTATTAAGAAAAGATGGGGTAGGTGAAGCCGAGGGATTTTGACTCCGGATCTCAGAGATTCAGAGTCAAAAAGCTTAAGCTACTAATTGACGCCTATATTTTGTGAAAGTGTAGTACTTACGTTCCATATAATCAGCCTGTGTTCGAGCTGTGATAGTAACAAACAGTTTTGCTCTACCTCTAATATTGTGAAACTCTTCTGGGACTACAAAATACCTAGGTACACTTTTAAATATAACTTTAGCTTGATTCTGCTCTCTATTTTAATCATCGACAGCTACAAAAATCTGTGTGATAACATAACACAGATATTATGCCACTTTTGAGACAATGACCATATTAACGTAATTAGTTAATTGAATGTTGATTCTTTAAAACAAAGAATAGGATAGTCGTAACCAGCGCGTTCTCTTATAACTCGAATCGTATCAAATCGGACGGACGTTCCCGCTAGATACCGATAAACTGAAACTCGCTTCCCGATACCGATCGGAGTCGCATTCGCTCGTCTGACGCGACTTTAAATTAACCGTTCACGCACTCCTCTACAGGAATTTTAGATTTGAGATGGATGAAACGCATCGAGATCAAGGAGTTAATAAACAACTGTGTATATTATATCGAGCTCTGCCCAGGGAATGTTTTAAACGCGTCTTAATAATGCGCCTCATAAAGGTATTCGTGGCCGGGTCCGTCTTAAATTCTATACTCTATTTTGATTGTTTTCGAAGCTACATTTAGTACTATAAAATATTACTCTGTCTGAAGATAAATGTATCTTGTTTAAGTGTGTCGCGTATATCTATGATGATGCGAGGATATCAATATCAACATTGTTCGCGAATTCCTTCACGTACCGTCTGCACCCCCATTCCTTATTTTGAGTGAAACATGCAACCTTATTGCGATGTTTCCTTGCAAAACTGACAAGTATCGTGTGTCGGGGGAACATGGGCGTCGTAAACTTGTATGTCACATGAGCTACCTACGCGAGAGCGCCGCGGCTACTCATAAACCCATCATAACTTTACTACCATAATACTTTCACAACTCGCAAACGTGGAAACAGAAAACCGGCAATAATTGATTAGAATAACGTGCGCTTCTTACAATTTCACCTTATAATTGTATCAGTCGGCCAGTTCAATATACGGACAATACATCGAGTTGTCACTGCAACCACAGCGGAATGTTGAAACGAACACAAACATTTTATCTCATCTGATTAATTCAAATATTTAGCGCAATAAATAGTGGGGGAGGGTGCGGGTGCGGGCCGGTGCGACGTCCGCGCATGTCAGTCGGAGTGACCGGTGACCGGTGAGGCGCATGCGAGCAATTGCGTCAGTGTCACTGTGTCACCGGCGGCCCATTGTGGGCCCCGTGGCCGATATACGAGCGTGGCGCGCCCGATGCGCCCGCGCACCTGATTTATCGACGTCCTCGGCCCGCTGTCGCCGCCGAATGAAGCGCATTCTCACGCTACTGAACGCACGCGAATTCGCCCATCTCCTACCTATATTTAAATGGAACCATCGTTTCTCATTCCATTCCCCCAGATACTTTACGTTCGGTAATACGATACGACACTGTCCGGCTCTTTCTGCATATTTCGCGTTCGTTTTTTCCCTCGGTCCGCTATTGTTCACTTGTCAATTTCTTTAGCTAATGCGAGTAAGCGTCTCATTATGCGGTGCGGTGCGTTCGCGACGCGCATTGCGTGTTGTGACAGCAACCACCCACCGGAAGGGGCCAAGCGTCATTCAGCGAAGCACAAAACGCGAATACTTTATTCAACGACGTCCGATGGCTAATTTGAATGGATTGTGCCCGTTTAATGGGAATAATTAGCTCTGTTAATGTGCATCTCCGGCCGGTGTGCGCCGGAATGTCTCTGTTAGGGCGTGTGTACACATCGTGTTGTTAGCTTTTGTTTTATTAGTTAACGCTTAATTATCGCGTGGAGATGTGTGTGCGCGGGCGCAGGTTGCATCACTGTCCGTCCGTAGGAGGCTACACCTAGAGGTACAGCTGCTGTTCTACTGGACGAATCAGAGCGTGGCGCGTCACCCGTTATGTCGCAACTGACATTTCGCAATCTCTCATGTGCACTTATGTCACACATTAAAAGTATTTCTCCGGAGTGGACATTGGAGCTACTAAATACCGGGCCAACGGCCGACTTCCCTTATTTTCTCCCATTAATTCAACTGTAATAACGTTGAAGTTATCTCCGGTAATTTCTTAAAAGTCACATTCTTTGGACGCGTGAGTTACTGTTAAGTTTTTCGATGTCTACTTAGCGTAGAGGTATTCTTTAATTTGGCAGTGTAAGAAAGGTGACGAGTACGTATCGCTCAGATCTTGAGATCTGTGACACCCGACAGACAGACAAGTGGCTGTCCTCAAGATATAAAAAGAGAAGGTTTCACCCAATGTCAAGAGAAAGATAAATGTTCTGACATTGCTATGTGGAAACTTGGAAATGCCAGCTGCGCCAAATTATTACTTGTGTTTTCTTAAATTTTTTCAAAACGAATAATGATATTTTGAAATCTGTGCATTATTAAATACTTACATATTATTTTATTTCAATATCAAATATGTACTTTCTCATGTCTAACATTTTTTATATTTGAAATACAGTCAATTTCTCTATATTTTCTGATATTTTACAAATATTTACCTCATACTTGAATCGACCCCACAACCTACCTATGTCTTTTCAAAAATATCACTTTCAAAGCCATCAAAAATAGCAATCCACATTTAAAAAAACCAAACAAATTATTGATAATCGACAACATTTATCTCAAACGCAATTCATTATAATATTATCCTTATTCCGAACTGTCATCGATAAGTAGTGACGCGAGTATCGATATTATATGTGACTTCCCTAAAAGCCGGCGGCCACTGGATGGGCATCGTAAGACTCGAGATTAGATACGAAACACATTCAGATATTACGCTATAATTAAGAACATTTACTTGGTGAGGGCGCCAAATTTATCGCGTCGAGTTTTTTGTCGATATGAAGCCATTCTTTGGTATTTATGTAGGGTTTGGAGGCATGTGTGAGGTCCCCGGTCCAGTAGTCCGTTTATCGTGTGGTAATCTTTACGAGCCCTTGTGGACTCCTTGCTGAGACCTGTCGACAGTTAATGGCCGACCAAGATTAGTATAGGGTCCAATGTTTTGGGACCCCGTGTTTGTGGCTTTGTTTATAGCTTAATTAGGCTGTTTTGTTTAAATGGAAATTGGTGTACATCCGTACTCTATTCGAGATAAGGTGTTGAGGTATTTATGATGGTTTATCGATAATAAGGTACCGTCAAATCTCTCTGGTTTCGTTGTAATTATGGAGTTAAATAATAATTTGATTAGTTTTATTGTATTTTTGACGATTATTGTTGACGTATATTATAATTTTAAAACTTTCTTAGATGTATAGATAATTATGAAAGTTCCGTTAGATTTCATAGGGACTGGGATGGGTAAGAGAAACATTATTAAAACGATTACCGGTCATCGGACAGCTACCGATAAAGAAATTTAAATAAGAATTAAATCCTTTTTTCATTGATAAAGATTTGACACCGAAAAAACGACGAAACGAAGAATGCTCCGACTACGGACTTACTAATGAAAGGAACCAATTAACGATTATTTTTTCTCATCAGTACTTACTGATTTATTTATACATAGGGTGTGTCAAAATTTTATACGTATTAATTTACGTAAGTGTTCAAATTTGAACTTATTTTATATTCTTTTAAAAATATTTACTGTTCTTCGAGGTTACTTGCGTAAATCTCAATTCCGTGAGAATTTTGAAATAAAAAGTATCTTAATGAATCCAAGTAAAAATTTCGTGTTTCCTTTTCGTGTTTGAGGTTGTATTAAAATCCGTCCACAATATGAGAGTGTGCAAGAGTAACAAACATACACTCACAATATTAGTGTGATTTGTTGCTTACATACAGTAATATTTCTTACTTATTAATTTTCATGCTTATTTTAGCCTAGCAGTGTCTTATTTAATAAAATAAGTATATATTAAATATTGGCGATCATATCGCACAACATAATTAGGAACGTTTAAGTAAAAAAATGTTATTAAGTATACGTTTATTTTTCAACCTACACTATGGCATTTAGATCAACTGTTTTTAACAACAAAAAAAAAACTTTAAAACATAAACTTAAATTAATATTAAAACGTCTAGACTTTATTAAGTCATTTAATTAAAATTCAAATATTGAAATCGAATTATTTAGATCAAAACAAAATTGAAACTCAAATAGCATAAGGAAATTAAAATCAATTAAACAAAAAAACTATGTGAGAACATCCTGTATATCGATATTTTTTTCTTGTCACCAAGTTTAGTGATAAAAATCCGGGACTAATTCAGTCTCTGTTGGCCGTTGCGCCCGCGCCACCCATCGCTGTTCGCATCAATTTATAGGCTTTTAACCTAATTTGTTTGCTTCCTCTCAGCTATAACACAACAACCGTCTTCAACCTCCCACGCGCACACAATTAAAAACTAAATCGACTAAAAAAAACTAAAATTCTAATCCCCAAATATAAAAGCTTATTCAAAAGATAAATACTGATCTCAATTCGCAAAAAAATAAAGTACCAAATGAAGCTATCATGTCCAGCAATATAATATCTAATTAATGTATCTTACATTAGCAAAATGGCTGTCGATACCCAAAATACTAATAAAAAACAACCGTTGACATTTAATAACGCCAAATGTTTCATATATTTTATAGGTTACCTGAATGCAATAAACAATTTAGTTGTTTAATTTTCTTTTTGTTAAATATACTCATCATAAAAAGGTGTGGGCATGGTCTCGGAGCTCGATATAAGTTATTGAGGAATGTTTATCAAGGCCCCGGGGTGGGACCATTTATAAATATTTTGTGTGCGCACGAAATTTTGACAAATACCGCTTAATTTAAGCTAATGAATCCGGAATGAATGCATCGACAGCTAATGGTCCGCTCCATAGAGCTGGGAACATTATCGATCGCTCGCGTAGGCGTTAATTTATTATAAAATGTAGAATTATCATGTCAATTACATTGCATTTAAGATTCTATCTAAATGTTCTTTGCGCGGTGTGTGATTAATGTGTACGGTTTATAGTTTATCAAATATGTTTATGTTATTTTAATACCTGTTTTCAATTTGTAAAGAAAGTTAAGTGATTTTAATTCACAAAATCATATTTATTAATATTTTTATTCCTCCAGTACTCTGGATTTAAGTCTTAAAATTTGATAACACAAAACGTTAATATACAAAAACAAAGTTGAACTTAATGAAGCAATCAAATTGAATTCCCAAAAAGGAAAAGTTAAAGTAATATATCGATAAAAAAATGCACCCAAAGTGCAACACTAAACGAGTGCATTTAGATAAATGAGCGGTCACATAAAAATCAACTCTTTTAGGCTAATCGAATTAGGAGTCGATATCAATCTGTGCGATTTAACACATTTTGCATTCTTTTGTTCACCGGCTATTAAAGGCAGCAGGTAGCAAGACCTCTTCCACATTTTACAACCAAACTTAAATGTTGATGAACTCATCGAGTCTCGATAATATATGTCTATCGATTGGTCGTAAAAATAATTCACAATATAATGCGATCAATAGAATGGTTTTAATGTTTCGCAGATTATAAAACGCATATTGTTGGGAATGACTTTACTGCTGTTTAATTGACGGTATTGTGATGGATCACTCATTTGCATTATGTTGGGCTATTCAATCGGTTTTATGAATGATTGTGAGATGTGTTGTTGAATAAATACATAGTTATATAAAACGGGAACTTTGATGGTGTTTGTAATTTGAGGTTTGACTATTAAGTATATAAGACTCGTTATTTACTTTGCGAATAGGCTTAATTGATGGTATCTTGCCTGATGGAAAGCCATGATACATACATATGAAGCATGGAAATATGTTATTCGGAAAATTATCGGTTTGGACAAAATATTTACGTTTTGGTATAGATGTTCCTTATAACCAAGAATAACACAAATGATTAATTTTATCCCTCTCCACGGGATTTGAGTTTACATTACTACGTTTGAAATTTACACGGAAACCGCGAGGCACAGCTCGTTTCAAATCAAGATTTTTTCAATTTTTTTCTATTTACCTCTCATCAGTATCTTCCTCATACTGCGTCTCTGTGTGGTGCAGTTCCACCTTCGATTCCTGAACTGGTGGGCGCACTCCGTAGCGCCCAGGGTCACGCCCTTGGTGATCTCCTTGAGGAGACCAGTCTCGTTTCGGCAGATCTGCGCGAGACGACCTCGCGTCCGGCGATTCTTCTTGCAGATCATGCGAGGGTCCAGAATGACAGCGCTGCCTGACGCCCTGGTAACAAATATTAGTATATATAACAAAATAAAATCTCATATATTGTACTTGTATCTAGGGCATCAGAAACTACGCAAAAACTCTTTCGGCTGATGTAAATAAATCTTTGTATTTTATCCACGTATTGACCTCCCACAAAAATCGAACTCGCACTCCTTGTTTGATAGTCCGGCATGTTAAACACAGTCACTTGTATCAATTAAAAACCAAATTACATATCCAAGTTGAGTCCCACACAAGCAAACAGTAAATTGGTCCCGATTTTTTAACACGCATCGTCTTACCAATTAACACAAACATCCAAATTAGAAAACTTTCATAATCACAGCCAGAATAGTCATAAAATCGGACTCGAATGGGCTAGTGTTGTTCTTGGGTATAAGTGTCGATTTACGAGCGGGCACGGTGAGTGTCGACAAGCGAGCGCCAGGTCGCGCCGATTGATCGATTGTTTACTCGACAAGAGTTCATTGTCAGAATATCGAGTGCGAAGCCGTTCGAATAAATTTAGACATGTCTGTACACTCCTTAGCCTATGTTCCCGGAATCGGGTCTCTTGATTGAATACCGATTGATTTGTTTTACTCAGATGTTGAGTGCATCGAATCGATTCGATGGAGGCATATCGACTCGACATAGTTAGGTACACTAATCGAGTGCGTAGGTTGATTTTTATTGTGAAAGCAATTACTCTTCATCAATTACTGAATGGATTGTTTAGTGTTTACTGGTTGAGTTTATAAAGTTTCACTTCCGAAAATTCTATTAAAGTTTAGAAACAATTTACGTGTGAATTCTTTGAATTGGTTATTGTTTATGTTGTATAATTTAGTTGTCGATCAATTTTGCTATCTTATGGTTAAAAATAACAAGTTTGTAAGATGATGTGGAAAAGAATGCTCGTTAATTTTTAGTGCAAACTTTGGAAGTAATTTAAAATGTTTTGTTTTGAAATAATAATAAACAATATACCAATAGAATTTAGCTTAGAGATCACCGAGACGCATAGAGAAAGCGTGATCACGGGATCACGCGTTTCTGTAAAAATCAGCGAAAGAGAGCCATATTTTTTGGATTAAATATTGAAAAAATATAGTAAAATAAACTGCAAGTAAATTCTTTATAATCATAACGAAGTCTTTGAACCAAATCAAGAACGGAAACATGCACAGGTGGCATGACTAACCGACACAAAATTATCCATGAAGTTCGGAATTTTACTACTAATCGGCCTTCGATTTACAACTAGTAAGAAAACATCACTACACTCATGATGTACCTTGAAATACCGGAGAAAACAAATATGTAAGAGTTTATTTTAAATATTGATTACATTCATTCTTGTTATTTGGTTCTTTTAAACATACTGGCTGTTGCAGTAACTTTTGATTTATAAAACTAAGTCCTTCTTTCAAATTAAGCTAACTATACCCCACTTTTTTCAGTTAAATTTTATCATACATCCAATCTTTCCTTTTGAATCACTCTATCTATTCATGAAAACTGCATTTTAATCCGTTGCGTAATTTAAAAGATATACGCATACAAATGCCGGTAAGTGATTTTGTATTCTACGTATTGATTAGGGCAATGGATTCTCATAGTAACATATACACACATCAAAAGTGTCTAGGGATCAACATATATTTTTGCAATAACTTTTCTCCTGATTGATATTAATTAAAATTTTCTTTAAGGATTCATCAAATAAAGTGTTTTCGTTTGTCACAGTAACGATAAACCAAGTCACCTTTGCATTAATAAAGAAATTTGCCATTTTCCTAATAAAGGGATTTTTGACATTTGAACCACTAACATTAAAGTTCGAAAAAAAGACTGAAATAACAGTTTTCTTTAAAATTTTATTGGGTAACTTAAACAATTAATAATCCGTGTTTCTACCGCGAACACTAACAACACAAGAACATCGGTTTGGCATACTCAAAATGAGTTCATCCAAATCACGCTGTGGAATGGCCGCCCATGTTCGTTGCAACAACAAAAAAAGGTCTTCTTGCGACTGGATACCCTCCATATTCGGCAGAGCTCTTCTCTGTAGCATATCCCATGCATGCTCAATCGGGTTCAAGTCTGGCGACTGAGCAGGCCAGGGCAGGACATTGATGTTAGCTGCGGCGAGAGTCTGTCTTACAACTCTTGCGGTGTGCGGTCGTGCATTATCATGCATTAACTGAAATAAGGGACCGATTTGCACTTGTAGAGGAACGATGACGTCTGATACAATCGTCTCAGCATAAATTTGAGCGTTGAGGTTCAAATCAACTCAGTTCTTCCGCCGATCCAAATACCCGCCCATACCATGATGGTTCCACCACTATAAGGATGGACTTCCTGGCAGGATTTTAATCGCTGTTGGCGTCCAGGGGTTCTCCAGTGTCGTATACGTCTTGTATCCGGTCTCATACCAAAACGAGACTCATCAGAAAAGCACACGAAACGCCATTGTTCTTCTGCCCAATTTCTGTGTTCAAGAGCCCATTGATATCGAATCCTACGATTGTGCATTGCTATAGGTGGTACCCGTAGCGGTCTTCGGGAATGAAGGTTCACTTCATGCAAGCGGTTTCTGACTGTTTGGTCGCTAATTAAGTTCCCTGAAGAGTGATGAAGCCGCACGGCTAACATCATGGCGGTTATTGTTGGAGCTCTTCGAGTTAAGATTTGAATGTATCGGTCTTGTCTCCGTGTGGTGCAGCGATACCGTCCTCCATGGCGCTCAGCCACGGTACCAGTGCTTCGGTAACGTGTCCAAAGTCGACTGATAACACTCTGACTTGTATTCAGAGCTAAAGCCACAGTACGTTGCCGGGAACCAGCTTCTATCATTCCCACGGCTCTGAGCATTTCTTCCCTGCTTAAATGACGTCGCCGCTCCATAATAACGTTGGTTTTAATCAGTAGTAGGGAAACAGTAGCACTAATAATGTCTTCAATGCGTTGTATGTTTTTATAGGGAAAATATTGACAGCTGATTTTCATCTTTTACTCGAATTTGATTCACAGTTCCTGATTCAAATTATGAAATGCACCAAAAAGGATCCATATAAATTTATAAAATCATAAATTTATTACAAAGCCACATCTCAATCTCAAGAAATCCGCATAAAAATGCTTGATCCCTAGACACTTTTGATGTGTGTAGTTTGGTGGATTTCAGAGTTACGTAGTCACATTACGTAAAGATTAGGCCAATAAACTTTCATAGTAACATGTACGTACAGTTGGTGAATATCAGAGTTACATCGGCTATTTTCAATCTCAATATTACCGATCGACCATATTAATTGTAAAAGAATCTTTATAGAAACTGTTCCTGTATATTTTATTTTATAATATTTGGGTGAATTACAACCTTCCTTCAGAAAATAATAAAGCTATTTACTTACAAGCCTCTAACGTAAGCACAGACTTTTGGAGGCTATAACTTTCTGTAATAACTGTCGATGAAGTTACGACAATTGGGGCGAATGTCTTTGCCTCAAAACTTCTAAGCACGTCTCGTCAGAAAATAATAATAACAGGAACATTTTTAATCTATTCAGGCTAAAACTTTAAGCAAAGTCTTCCCGAAACGTAAAAAAACATATTGTTAGCGGGCGTTCTTATTGTATGAAAAAATCTATTCGGTCATGTAACTTTAAGGAAAATGCTCCAAAAAGTTAATCCTAAAAACAGAAACAAACAAAGTACTGATAAAACAAATAAGAAATTCAACAAGCCGACGGGAATCATCATTACCAGTGCTTACATTAGCCGAATCAATCCGCTCTGAGTGGCGTAACAATGCCCATACGCTGACACCTAGCTACTTTCGTCTCAGCGAATTTATGGAGGTATTTTTACACCCTGTATTTTATTGTTCAATTTTCTGTTACCACTGTCAAATTATTTTACGTCGTACCCATTGTTTTGTTGGGTTTTTCTTATTGAATCACTTCCTGTATTCAGGTATTTGAGGTAGTGAATGTGGCCTGCAGTTTAATGTGCGTTGGTGACGTATATACAGCTGGTAAACTGGTTAACTTGTTACATCTATTAAATAAAAAAAGTATACAAAATTTGAATGCATTAAAGAAAAATAATACTTCTTAAATAGATACTTATTTGGTTTTATTTGAATTCAGGGTAAGCTCGAGCCTCTCGGTGGAGACAGTATATGAAATTATGTTAATGATAACTTATTTGGCTGAATTTTCTCACAAAATAAACAAATCAGAACCTTACGAAACCGAACGGTTACAAATTTATTTTGGCTTCAATTTTCAGTTTATTAGAAACACTAGTTACTCTCTTAACCTGACTAGAAAACTAGTACTTATGCCAAACATAACAAGGGTTGTTATCGCATCACGTTTTCAATATGGAGTATTGCCAAATAGGCGACACACCTACGTCCAGACGAATAAATTAGCCGTGATAAGTAGTATGTCAATTAATTATTCTTCAAAGCACATCTGGTGTGAAACTTGTCTTCGATGGAGGAAGCTGAATAATGATTGAGAAGCAGCTCTTGGAAATATCACTTACTTTGTACATTTTGTACATAAATCACTTGATAAGTAAGTAATTAGTAACGGTGTTAATTTACAACTTTATATTGAAAATTTATGTTAATTGGTATCGAATTGGATGTTTATTTATACTTAGAATTAAATTGTAACAGGTTAATTTCAGTACATTATAGATACCTTTTAAATAGAAATTTGGTATAATATGATGTCTTTATTCGAGCAGTAGAAGGCTAAACAACAGCGTATGTATTTACACGCACCACGTAAAAACGCTTGGTCGTATTTCGAAAAATGAAGTAAAGAATATTTCTTATATTTTTGTCCCCAAATTTCGTCAAGCCAAAGTGTTTCACAAAGTTTTAAATAAGTTTCTAAATATGGAGCCAATTTTTTTAATAAATCATAACATTTTTTTATCATAAAACACATTATTTCTATCTTCCTCAGATATCGTTCTCACGTTCACATAACGCCATATAAAATCGACAGTAGATCATATCTGCTACGGAACTCTCGCCTCTATTTCAAAGTAATAAGTACGATAATTGTATTCACAGATTGCTGAGCTGATTGTGGAAGGATACGTGGTGTAGTTCTTATCAAACAAATTGCCACACCTTTAATGCAAAAGTTCATACGTTAAAGCCCACGTTCTTTGTTCATATCCTTTTGTGTTATGAATTATTTTTATCACATTGAAAACTAGTTCAAACTGCTTTTCCGCAATGTGTTATGTAATTGCTTGGTCTAAGGCTTTTTAAGATGTGACCAAAATACAAACTAGCCTTTGTACTTTAAAAAAAAGCAATACTATTTTTGTAAAGTAAAGTAAACACATTCTGTAAAGAACGACCTCTCTGTCACTGATGGTATAATATAAAAAGATTTTTAAATAAAATAAATAAATATTCGAAGATAAAAACTGAACATGATACATCCAATTCTCTGGCTCTGGTAAAAAGGCCTGCCAGCTTTAATTTTCAGTGGGGTCGTTTAAGGTCTCCGTAGATTACATTCTCCATTAAGATTTTCTTTTAATTAATTCTCTATTAGACATCATGCCAAAATTCTTACAATAAATCATGAAAATGAAACCAAAGCTAAGTACAATGATCTCATAACGGTACAAAAAGTGTTACATTTTTGACAAACTACAAGTTATTTGTGTAAAAAGTGAATCGCTTTTACACACATAGTTAAGTCAACTGTTAATTGGTGTAAATTACATTTTCACGCCAAATTTTGACAAAAAATTAATATTTTACTTGTGACGCAGACGTCGCGTATGTTATTATGTAGACACGAACTTCAGTAGCGTTGAACTTTTGTGTCTCAAATTCAGTTAAGATTTCGGAGAACATTTATAGTCAAAGAAATTACAATAGAAAATTAAAAATTTAAAAAACCCCCAACACAATTACTTTCAAACCCCCATAACTTTTAAACGCGTAAACCGATTTTCATATAACATGTCTAAGTCCCTTTAATACAAAAAAAAGCCAAATTGAAATCGCTTCATCCGTTCGGGAGCTATGATGCCACAGACATACAGATACACACACACGGGGGTTAAAAACATAAATTAACATTTTCTTTAATTTTATCGTCTTCGTAGATCTACAGTCCTCTCACTAGATTTTAGGGTATCAGAAACTATGCAAACTAAATAGTCTTAAAATTTTTATTACAATAAAATTTTATTACACTTATGAAAGTTTGTATGGTTTGTATTCAGTCACGCAAAACCAGCTTTGAATTTTGATGAAAATTTGCCTACAGATTATCAGCAAGCGTAACTTATGCGTACCTTTATCCCAAAATTTCCCCATCAACAAAACTGGTCAAAAACCAACTGTAGTTCAACAATACTGCTCACTGCGTCACATTACCAGTGTCATAATATCATATTATTATATGACCACGTTCATTATACAACTACTCCGCCATAAAGCAATAAGATTTAATATATTTAGACACAATTAATTGGACATATATCAATTTAACTACACGAAGACAACTAGTTGGACCGTGACCTACGTCAACAAAGAAATGTTGGCACTAAAACAATTCTATGCATTACTCACGGTATGAGATATTTAGAGGTACTATAAATCATGTGGTTAGTTAGAAAGTTTGTTAGGTAAGGTTTCGCAATGTATGGGAATCGAAGCTGGTTTTTAAAGTAATAATTAGGCTTTTAAGTGTAGGTAAGTACAAGATAATTGCGTAACTTGTTGGTGGGATCAATTAATAATCCCTTATTAACTTTTATAAGTTTGAAGGACCTGAAAGTGTGCAGTTTTCTACTAGGTGTTCTACGTTTTTTCGGTACTAGTCAATCAATGTGTGCTTCAGGAGATTTGAGTGCTCGACCCATTGTGTAGTAGTCACTTTAAGCTGTAGACGAAAATCAAATGTAGTCAAATTGTGTTCTGGACAGTCCCAGACCAACCCATAATTTTGTCCTTCAAATTATATAAAAGATAAAGTAAAGCATGATAATTCTTCTTGTGGTTTTTGACTACTCGATATCTCAAAACTACTGACTCTGGCCAAAACCCTTTTCAATATTCATTTTCTGAGATGATTCTTTCATAATTTTCCTTTCGCGCGCCAGTTTTCCTATCAACCATATCACAAGAGGGCTGTCAGGGTTTGCTATTTGATCTGCTTAGAGCCCACTTACGAAATATGTATTTCTGTACCAAATTCCATACTTTTAAATTCACCAGTTAATGTGACAACGAAATAAAATTAACAATGATAGTTTTTTTAAGAATATACTTAAGTAATATTTTTTTAACTAAAGCACGTGCCACCCTGTAGACGTAACTACTAAGCATATACCAGTATCCTGTCTCAATAAACTAACTAAAGCAACCTTTTAAAGGACTCTTCCGGAGTTCTCAACTAGTGCGACAATAAATAACACTGTTTAAAGAGACACGGCGAAGCGCTAACTCGCGACATCTTTCTGATTAGCAAGTGTATGACGACTTAACTGTAAACATTATTACCATTACCTTCCACAAACTACTTTTTCCATCATCAGTTCTATTTTAAACTCTATCTCAAACACTATAAGGGTTATCGTATATCGTAATAGAATGCTATGCATCTGTCAATAACAGCAATCGTCATACTAGATCGTTGTCACAGTAAACACTTTTAAAAGTTTATGTGCTTATGAGCAATGTTTTGAGAACGTTTTAGCGTACGCATCATAGTGGTTCTATGTGTAACATTTAGTCGACAAAATTGGGTCTGAGAATAACGTGTTCATTGTCAACCTATTTGGATGTATTTGGATATTTCGTAAAATGTTTTGCTTTTTTATTTGAGGGGAATTGAAAATGGGGATTTTGGATATACGAAATCGATACTACTTAATATAATATATAGATCTGTATGTGTATCTGTTTGTCTTTCTACCACATTTTCTATATGATCAATCGATAATTCTAGAGTATTTTTTAAAGTATAACTGTTGATATATTCATGTATGTGCTTAAGAACGTCTGTAAGGGAAACGACAACAAAACGTTACACATTTATTTAAATATTTTAACAATGATTAGAAAAAGGTTATTTTGAATAATTAAAAAAACATTAAATCTCGAATGCGCCGTTTTAGCGCCACTTGGATGCGTCTGCGCACGTCCATAATGGGCGCGAGATGCGTTAATTGGTGAAGTTCTACGCACAATGACGCGCACTGTCCCCCTGAATCTTACATTGACAAAGATTAAATATGTATATAGATACAGCATATGTCTAAATAAGTATAATACCTAGATAGAAAAAGCAATTGTAAAAGGAAGTTTTGGAAAAACCACGGGAACAAGGTACCTGTGAGAAACTGGGTTGAGTCACTCGTTTTTCACTCTCTTCTAATACTGTGTAATAATAAATGTTTATTTAATTGTAATAGAGGTATTAACGTCAATGGCGCAGGGGAAATTCTAACATTTGTGTGAAGTCGACTAGCCCGCACTTGGCTTGTGGTAGAGTAAGGCCTGACCGCCCTAATGCAGGGTAAGCCCGATGGTTGACTAAAGTAATTAAGGCCTGAACGCTCGAAAATAGGGTAGCCTTGAGCTCATATGGGGGACATATTATAGGAGCTGATGATGATGATGTTGTTGACCCTTGATGTCCCAAGTATCTCAGTGTTCTATAAAGAGCTTTGTGGTTGATTGATCTCCCTAATTCAGTGTAGCCCTGACCTCAGGAGACATATAATGAGCTGATGAGGATGCTAAGTTGGATTGACCGTTGATGCTCTAGGTGTCTCAGCGCCAGCCAAGTCAGAATGTCTGCTAAGAGTCTTCTCTGTAATATGTTTGTTCTTTGACCAACGACACTGTTAGCGATAGCTCGCTAAGCGGACGGCAAACGTGTGCGGGCGGTCGCGGCGTCACGGCATCGACTCACGGTGCTAAATGAACTAGTTTTTATTCACCGATATATTATATATGTTGTACAGGTGAACATCGTTTCATTCAGTTTGAATTTCATTCAGATTTTTTTGGGGTCAGCTTTTAACATCAAAATCCATCTGATTTTGATGTTAAAAGCTTTTTTGTAGTTATGAATGGATTAAATTTTTTTGTGTCTTACGCAATTTCTATGACATTGTCTGACTGCAGAACCGTAGTTTTGCTCTAAGCTAACTGCGCTACCGGGACCAGCTGTTGAATGCATCACCGTTGTCTATCTGCAACCATGGGTTTGTGTAGGACAAATACTACATAGTAGATGTAGGAAAGTCTAAAGAAAACTTAGCTTATCTTAATGCTGAGATGTTGTAGCTTCCTTTTTACTTATTGGTCTTCTTTATAATGTGTGTTGTGGTTTTCTCAATAATTTGGGTCTTCTTTGGTCAGACTTCTGAGGAATCTAACCCATGAATATTGTTCACAGAATCATACAGAACCTAGAGGTTTCCGCGAGAAATTTCCGGTTTTAGATATTCCGCGACGCTATATATTTTTGGCCATAGTGTTGGAAGCATAAACAAACTCCAATTAAAATTGAAATTTATTAAAACCACGTTAAAATTATGAATAAATCTGTTTTAGATCACAGCTTGTGTATTCTTGTCTTAAATACCTGAATATTTATACTAATCAGTCAAACAGTCTCTTACATGGCGAGTGAGTTATACAATAACACTTTTCTATACTCACACTATAACATAACATAATCATTCACTACATCATCTCATTATAGTAACTGACACCTAACTAAGTTCGAAACTTGTATCTAGGGTATCAGAAACTACGCACACACTCATTCACACACACACCCAGACCGAGATAAACATTTGTGGCTCACACAGACATTCGCATAAATATTTAAATATTTTTATAAATGTCTATCCATCTGTTTTTTTGTCATTCATAAACGTTTGACGGAAAATTCCCAATTCGTATAAAATATTGCGCCACAAAGCATTTGGACGTATAGATCTTACTGTATAACTGATGCCTGTCTGAAAATTCTAAAAATTGAATCAATTTCCAGGTTTATCAGACTAATTAAAAATTTAGAAAGCCCCCAACACAATTACTTTCAAACCCCCATAACTTTTAAACGGGTCAACCGATTTTCAAATCAAATATGTCTAAGAACACTCGCACGTAAGTCCCCTTTAATACAAAAAAAATCAAAATTGAAATTAGTTCATCCGTTCGGGAGCTATGATGCCACAGACAGATATACACACACACACACAGACAGACACGTCAAACTTATAACACCCCTCCTTTTGCATCGGGGGTTAAAAAAAGAGTCTTCCAATTCTGTTATATACTTTATTTTTGTTACGCCACTCCAAAACTTCTTAATTTATGGACTTTTTTCTTTCAAAGAGTATAATATCGTCGGGGTCGGCCGAGAAAGCGTTGGCAGGACGATCTTGCTACCTTCGACAGTAGCTGGTGGGAGACTGCGAAAGATAGGAATGGTTGAAAATGTTTGGAGGAGACTTTGCCCAGTAGTGGAACATTATAGGTTAAGGAAAAAAGGGATATACTTTTTGATCCCAAAGAATTAAAAAAGCAGCTTTTTAAACTTATAATTAAGGAAAGCGGTTTTTCTTTCGCTTTAATTTTACATTATGCGTACAAACTAAGTCATGATTATTGCCAATTACAAATAAACAGTAAGCATTATACTTACGTTTTACTTTGTAACTAATGGTCCGTAATTATCTCCACTGAATTCGCCTTAAGTATCCGTTTGCTAACTCGAGTTTAGAGGTACTGTTACAAATTTAAGTACGCCGTAAATCTTTTTAAACGGTGCTATTAGGATTTCTATATCCTAGTGTCCATTTTATTGAATTGATAACCATAATTCGGTATTGATGACCTCGATAGCTGAGTGGTCACCATGCCGGACTGCCATCCGTAAGGTTGCGGGTTCGGGGTGAATATTTGATGAACCACAAAGGTTTGTCTCGGTCTGGGTGAGTGTGAATGAGTGTGTGCGTAGTTTCTGATACCCTAGATACAAGCTTCGAGCTTAGTTAGGGGTCAGTTACTATAATGAGATGATGTAGTGAATGATTATTGGTTTTTGGGGTCGCCGCTCTGCATGCATGGTATTTTTCAATTTTAAAAAGGTTACATACATATGTAAACAAACTAACTTGTTACCAGCTTGACGACAATATTTTCAGTCAAAATTAGCCATTATTTTGCCTGTGTGTTGGTGATGCCAAACCCGAAACTTATTTGAAAAATTTCAAACATCTTTGCTCAACACAGGAATTGAACCTGAAACATCTTTGATAGGTAGGTTCAACAATCAAGGTGAGTTAGTAAACTTTATAATATATTAGAAACAGGTTTAATCAGTGATAAGTATTTAAGTATACCGCTCATAATACTGTGCTATTGACCAATTGGTTGCAATCTGTGGTTAAAGTTTAAACTGATGCGATTACTAAGTACTATTATCGGCAACCGATTTGATTTTTAAAGCTTATAAGTAGTATTTTTCATGTACGAGTATATCTATATATATAAAAGAAAGTCGTGTTAGTTACACTATTTATAACTCAATAACGGCAGAACTCATTTGGCTGAAAATTGGTATGGAGGTAGCTTAGAACCAGGAGAAGGACAAAGGATACTTTATATCCCGAAATTCCCATACGGAACGGGAACTACGTGAGCGAAACCGTGAGGCATAGCTAGTTTAACATAAAAGTGATTCGACAGAATAAATCTATCAGTGAAACAAAACAATTTTCATATAAGCTTTCCACGAAAAACCTTTCTAAAAAATAAAAAACCTGTAATTGGGTCTTCTTCTTCCGAACTCTTTCTCATTTCTAACTGGAGTCGTTTTTTAGTTCAGTCAGAATTTTCCAAATTTTTCCCATTTCTAATTAAGGTCAGTTGTTTAGTTTAGTCAGATTTGGCGCAATGTCTTTATTATACGTGAAGCCACTGCCATGATACCTTCACAAGCCAGAAAGCAATTAAACCAAATGTTAAACATCTATTACAGTAAAATTAAGATAATAATAAAGTCAAGCTTCCTAAAAAATGTCACCGACCCATATGTTTAAAATAAAAAATAGCTTTAACATTAACAAACAGTTAGAGAGCCGTCGCTTTTTTAAACATTGAACAGTATTTTTTCTTTAGTATTAAGAATAACTATAGTTTTAGTTACTAAGTTATCCTGCTAAACTGGTCAATAAACTTAGCTATTAGCACGTACCTTAACTTTCTAGTTGAGGAAACCTTTCTAATCACTTGCGCTTTGTTAGATAATACTGCTTTGTTTTTAGGGCCATATTGTTATGTTTAATTTAAATTGACAAACATGACAAATAAGTAGATAAACTTAATTCAAAGTCTACGTCTATATATGAATCATTATTCATTTTGAAACTTTTTATAAGAAAAACAAACAAATCTATTTGAAAAAATATTTTAAGGTATCACATTTCTCTCCATGCAAAAAGCATTATTATAATTATTTTTTGTCAATCTATATCGCTCAACTATCATATTCTTCTCAGTAAAATCCTTTCAAATGATTATCAAATTAAAAAAAATAACTTTGGTGCATAAAAATAACTCCGTCCGCCATCTTTTATAGTCCGCCATATTGGTTTTAAAATGACGTCATTTACTCTGCTACTGCCATTAAAAATCCCAATTATCGTGCATTGTATATCGTACAAAACAGCTGAATTACTTACTGCTACAAAAATTTGCTGCAAAATTTGTCCTATCCATACCTACATACCCGTACATACATACAAACAGAGCAAGCTAAATATAAAATCTTGTAGCAAACCCACAATTAATATGATCGACTACATATTTTTTAAATCGTGCACGAAGGTCCTAATTTAGGGCCAGTCTTGATTAATTGCTAATTAAAGTCTGCACCGCGGAGGTATTATGTTCAATATGACTTTATTGAATTTCATGCTTTTTGATTTATGTGTCGAATCGCTAATTTATTGTTAACGGTTAAACCTCGTCGATTATGAACGCTTTCTCTTGAATTATAATTTTATTTTGTTGGAGTAAATCTATAGTTATTATAACTAATAATATGTTAAGTATAATATTCATTATTTTAGAAGAATTTTGATATCACTACATACTATAAAACAAAGTCGCTTTCTCTGTTCCTATGTCCAAACCCTATGTATGCTTAGATCTTTAAAACTACGCAACGGATTTTCATGCGGTTTGTTTTAATAGATAGAGTGATTCAGTGGGAAGGTTTATAGCATAACTTTTATTCCCATACTACTACGGGAACGGGAACTACGCGGGTGAAACCGCGGGGCGCCGCTAGTTTTATACGAATTATACTAGGATTATTATATGTTTCTGGGTGGAAAGTGCGCTTCTACGCGTGACTATTTTGCACTTCTCAATTACTTTTAAGGACTTTATTATTTCTTTTTTCATATTTTCCTCTACTCTGCTCTTTTGGAAAGCTCTGCTCTGTGGGAAAGATCAAAACTACTTCCTACTTACAGTACCTCACTTTGTTTTCTTCGTTTTAGCGTATACTACCTGTGCCCCTCGATGTTACCCGCGTGGAACCTTATCCCGTGGGAATTTTGGGATAAAAATCCTATGTGCTATTCCTAGGTACATCTAGGAACATTTGCACCAAATTTCATTAAAATCCATTCAGTAGTTTCTGCGTGAAAGAGGAACAAACATCCACACATCCATACATCCACACTCATAAACATCCGCATTTATAATATTAGTAGGATTAGTTATTTCTTACAATAGCTTCATGAAACGTGTGCAGTCAAACAATGAAAATCACAATTAAATCAGAGTAGCTGTTTTGAGGAAAATGTAGGATTAAAATATTACAATGCTTCACATAACAATTCTGAAGATGTTCTTGTGGTTAAACAACCAAATATGATCGTCATTTCGACCTAGATGGCAGAGTGGTCACCATGCCGGACTGCGATCTGTAAGGTTGCGGGTTCGATTCCCGTTCGGGGTGAATATTTGTGTGAACCACAAAGGTTTGTCTCGGTCTGGGTGTGTGTGTGTGAATGAGTGTGTGCGTAGTTTCTGATACCTTAGATACAAGTTTCGTTAGTTAGGGGTCAGTTACTATAATGAGATGATGTAGTGAATGATTATGTTATGTTATGTTAAATGTATGGGAATGGAACCCGCTCTTTGTTTGGTAGTGTGAAATGGTGAAAATTCTGCTTTTGTCGTCAAATAGAATGGATAGAGAAGGAGTAACTTGTAATAGGCCCAGTTGTTTTTCCGTGAAGTGGTAACAAACATCCATCCATACATCTATATTCAAAAATTGTGACATTTATAATAATTTCAAAGTTTAACCGTCGCTCTGTTCAACATAAAATGCAAACAAATCCACAAACTCATCACACTTTCACTTATAATGAATGCTAATACACAAAATAAAAACCCCATCAAAATCGGTTCACCAATTTCAGAGCAAATCATAAAACTCCTCTTCTTGCGCAGGTTTAGAAAAACATTTTAATGTATAAAGTAATTAAACACTAAATTAATCAATATCACTACATAGTATAAAACAAAGTCGCTTTCTCTGTCCTTATGTATGCTTAGATCTTTAAAACTACGCAACGGATTTTGATGCGGTATGTTTTAAAAGATAGAGTGATTCAGTGGGAAGGTTTTTAGAATAAATTTCAACCCCATATTTGTACGGGAACGGGAACTACGCGGGTGAAATCGCGGGGCGCCGCTAGTTTAATATAAACATTAGATATTAAAAAAGATAACTACAGGTAGTTATGAATCCAATATGCAGTACCAAGTTTTATTCACTTTTCATTATTTGTACTTCTTCTTCATTCATTCACTTCTTCATTATTATATTATTTGTACTTACTTGAATCCTAATAAAATAATCTTGTTAAGAAAAAAAATAACTTAAGATTATTATACTTTATTAATTAAAATGCTTGTTATAAGCATTTTGCTATTAGTTACATGCCTAATTTCATACATAAAATATTTAGTAACGGCACCAATTTTATAGTAAGCAAGTTTTACAACAAATGTGAATAAGTGACTAAGACTAATTGAATTAAAAGTAACGTAGGTGTAATTTCTTTGTAATAAAAAGTACCTTCTTGTATTAATTAAATACAACTTTTTGTTACATAAACATTTCTCACAAATACATTAAACATTTTACAAAAACACGTAAACATTATATTACTTTTAGCTAAATATCTGTCTGTAATTATGAGAAATAGTGGTCTCTTATAGGAGTCATTTTGTATTGTCTCGTATAAGTTATCAAAATGTTTATTAATTTATAAGTGAATTAATTAAAAACAAAGTGTTAGGTGTTACAGTTTCTTCTTCCAAACCTCTGCCCCATATCTAAATAGCGTCGGCTCTTGTTTAACCAGATTCGGTGGAACGTTTATCAGATTTTTTCTAAGTAAAAAGTTTGTAAATAAAATGTGTTTCATTTATGATTGATGTCACTCACCACCAAGAGTCAGTGATGGGCGCAAGCAGCAGCAAGCAAGCGGCGATGACAACTGGCCGCATGTCTCAACCATCACTGGCCTCACACCATGTCTTCCAAACGGACGCTATACCGAACGCACCCGTTCCATAATCGAATAATTAAAAAAAATATGGTGTTAATGATAATCGATTTTCAAAACACGAATTTCGCGGCGTGTCGCGAGCGTGGATCCCTGTCGGTGAGAGATCGCGGCGCAGACTGACGTTCACCTGCCAGCTCACCCCGCCGCCGCAAGCGCAGCGCAAAACGATTTTCGCGCTATTTTGACTAAGATTTTAGCAGATTAGCCTTTGCGTGATTAGCTATACGAAGGTGGGGATATAATTTGTTACATTTAACGTGTGTGGGCGATTCGATGAATTATTGATATGGCTCGATTAATTTATGTACGAGCTTATCGATTTAACAAAGTTTTGTTGGAAATAAAATTGTAGAGGTGCATATTTTAATGCGCTGAGCTGATTTGTTTTCGATAGGTAACGCTTATACGAACCAGACATGTTTGATTTCAAGTGATAGACAGTGAGGAGCGTTTGGTACACTTCTATTATTAGAGTACACGTGCGAAAGTCTAATTGTGTTAAACAAACAATCTCGTGTATCTACACCTGGCGTCTCAACACTATTTTACCATATGACATTCAAGACTCTATTTCAATACTGAACACCTATTTAGCACGCCTAAGGAAAGTTTGGAGAGGTCTAATTGTGAAAAACTGTCCTTATTAGCAATTATTTTCCTACAACTGGGCAAAACTTTCCTCCAATTTTAGCTAGTAAAACTTTACGCTTAGTACATTAAACCTTCTTTATGATCCCTAGGCCTTATTAGCAATGAAGAAGCTCATTGCTTTATTTCATTGCTCTGTAGCAATAGTATCTTACAAGTCAGTACTTTATATCGTAAGTTTATGTACCAAATGCATCTGAACATCTTATAATGTAGAATTTTCCCAAACCTAATAAATCTATCAAATACGAAGGATGATATCATGTTAAGTCACTTCTGATATCAATATTTATAAAAAAACAATCTCGAATTCCTTCGCCGACGGCAACTGAGTTTTATTAATAATATTTTTTGTAGACATAAATCTTCTATTCGACAAACTGAATGAGTTTATTCTAAAAAAAACAATCGTTGAGTAATTGACGCCTTTTATTACGCTATTAAACTAAGATGTGCTGGTAATTATAAACAAATCCATATTTACTACTGTATACTGTTTTTAAAAACACTTGTGATTCTGACTGTACGCTTTATTAATAGTTTTAATAGCAACTTACAGGAAATTCTTGAAAAATAATTTACTTTTCTCCGTAACTGTACCTTCGAGTATTTATTTTGATTTCGTCTATGTACTTGTAGTCTAGTTTTTGTATAGTTTTCTATCTTTAGTGTAGTTAGAAGCTATACCATGAGCAGGTCAGTTTTAAGTCTATGAAATTACTGGGCACACAAGACTTGAACTAAATGTCTCGGGGTGATGAGCGCAGTACAGTATACACTGTGTCTGTTATGGGCAGGCGTGTCGCTTACCATTAGTTGATCACCTCGCTCGTATATACGATTGCAATAAGAAAAGGTATCTAAAGGTGTAGAAAATCCTAAACGAATCAATTCACGAAAATTTAAAAGACTTTCATTTTAATACCAAGTGTAAAAATTGACCCTAAAACATCAGCTGTGTATTCTCAATAAACACTACAATTGTATAACATTAGCAAACTTTGAACTCAAATGTAATATCGTAATATTTCAAAGACTACAAAAGATGGACTACTTATGACAAACATTTGATCTTTTTTGATGTTTCGAGACGTAAAATAAACAGGTTTCTTTGGATTATTTTGTTAACTAATGCTTTGAAATAAAACCGAAAGATTAAAGCGTTTAGTGTGAAAATGTTTTATTGAAAATGCTACGCGCTATGATGTAGACATTATAACAGCAACGCCTCAGCAGTCTAGTGACATTTACCTGCCTGCCAACCTGAGGTATCGGGTTTAATTCCGGGGTCAAGAGATGCATGTTTTCCAAATATGTCTCAAGTTTGAGATTAGCAACACACGTACATTACAGTCAAACTAATAAATTAAATAAAACGTAGAGCTATTTTTTGGCTACCCAAAGAAAGAATAACACGTCCACATCATTTCTACGACACTTAATTAAATAAATAAAACAAACGAAATTACAATAAATCAATCTTCACTTAAAAACTCGAAAATATCGTAAAAGTGCCAATCACAGCCAGCATTAGAGGGCTATAATATAAACAAGGTAAGTACTTGACCACCGATGGATATAAAACAAACACTTAAGTCCACTCGTCATGGAAGACTCTTGCCTCTAGTATGCAAAGAGACAACACTACAGTTTAAACAATTGTCGATGAAACCACTTCACTTAAAACCATTTCTGTGTTTTGCTTAACCCTTCACTGGACTAGTTTAATATTTATTGTAATAGTTATCGAATGTTATGACTGTTAGATTGAACCGGTTTGTTTTACCTTTATCCCATTTCTAATTGGTTGGTTCTTAGTTTTAAGATTTGGCGATGTCAGTATCTTATAGGGAGTAACTGCCATCAGACTTTATCAACCCAAAAAGCGATATGAATAGGCGATACAACGCTTTTTGGTTAAACCAAATGTTGCTTTTGAGGGCTCTAACTATACATCATAAGGTTTAGTTTAAGTAATCACCAATTACTTAATTTGAAGATAAAAAGTAACAAAAATATTAAGCATACTTAAAATCAATATCACTACAATAAAAAAATATTATTAAAAGATCAAATTACATTACAGTAGTGATAAAATACTTTTTCATTATTTTTAATTATCTTTAAACGTAGTTCTTACAAATAAAAATCAATTTAGGTGGTCCCAACATACAAAGAAAAGATATTATGTTTTAGAATCTCAATTAAAGATGGCTCACTCAACAAGAAATATCTAACAAATCAATTATGTAATGCAAAGAATTCATTCACCTTTAGTGATGGGGTCAGCTTCATTATAATAATATCGATAAACTTTAATTTTTGATTGAACATACTATATAAAAAGTCTTCGTATAGCATAACCGAATTTCATCAAAAAGAGACGCTTATAACAGTTATGTTTTAGTTTTCTTAATAACTGTAATGAAATAGTTTTGACAAATACTAAGACAGAACTATCTTTTTAAGAAACATAAAATAAATCTAAAAGATCCTGTTATTCCTATAAGCTTTCTTTATTTTAAAACGAAAGAAACTGTACATTTGTTATAAAAAATATCTAAGTTACTAAGTCTGAATGTAACAAAGATTAAGCGACATTGAAAAGCGCACGTATACAATACGAATCTTATCCAATCTAATCTGATGCTTCTAAATAGATCTTAAGTGATTCCACAAACTAAAGAAACAGCAAAGAATCCCAACATAAAATTGTTTTATTCATAATTCAATGAGAAACTTACTGTAAAACAAAATACAGTTCATCGATACAAAAAGTCAAACAAACAACACAAAAAGCGCATCACTAATGTTATCGCGTCATCGATTAAAACATTTTGATTAGCTTTCAACTTACGAGCAATGTCATAAGATGTTAACACGAACGAAAAGTCTTAAAAGCCATTATGATCACTTAGGAACCTGTCTTTACTAGTTGGCGTGGGTTAAAGAAATTAAATTCCATACATTAGACGCTTAATATGGTACTAGATAGCTGTAACACAAAGATGTGATGCCACCCTGGACAAGTGACTGTGCAGGAATGCTACGATAGTGATCTGAGATGTATCGATGTCGATATGTCTCGCAATACTAGTCACTCGACATCCCTATTGAAATCATGAGCTTGACGATAATTTTAATGAATTGTGACTTTTAATGACGCATCTAGAAATGGAGTATCGATTGACAGTTTATCGATAGGATATGGCTATTCTGGTTGTTTTTTTAATGTCGATGTGATAGCGTGTTCTTATGCTTTCATTCATGATGAGGCTTTTATTTGAAATGATAAATTATGTGCAATGTTAGATGACTATCGTAGGGTTGTTACAAGTATTATAATGAAATAATTGTTTCAGGACTCTATAGAGAATAACTTTTATCTACAGATAGATAAGAAAGATAGAAATACTAATCTTAACTAACGTATTATTCCTGCTTATCTTTGATTACAAAAAAAATCTTGAAGTAGTTAGAATCGTGAATAATCTATATACTATTTTTTTTTGGTTTCGTATATAAAACTCTTCCGTTACTGAGTGATGTACGACTGACAGACAACGCATAGCCGAAACTACTGGTCGTAGAGAGCTGAAATTTGGCACGTGTGTTTGTTGGGGGGAATAGGCTACCACTAAGAGAGGATTGTCGAAAATTCCCCCTAGCGGGAGAAAAGGGGGGTAAATTGGAAACTACGCGTGTGAAACCGCAAGGCGCTGCTAGTAATTTCTAAAACTAAACGATTTATTCCCCCAAAATTTTCTCAACTCCAGCAAATTCCTACGCAACCAAACGCTCAAGTATTTTAAATATAAAACATTACCAAAAAATAATAATTAAAAACACATATAACACTAATGACCATTAAGGCGGTGGCACAACGATTGTGAATAACAAATGAAAACCAAATCAATTGTATGTCGGCACCCGGATTGTACAAATAATTAGTACGCCTTGAAAAATACTCATTTACAACGCGTGATAAATGTTTACGAGTTATTGTTCGTGTACGTTTAACTTAGTGTGGATAATACTTTAATTTTCTTAACCTCACTTTGGTATTTTACTCTTGTGCTTTTCGCTTTTGAGTAACTCGATTATTAAAACCTCTTTATAGAGCTACCGATCCTTAACTAAGTTTATAACCTAAATCTTGTCTTGCGTATCAAAAACTACGCACACAATCATTCATACATCCAGATCAAGATATATTTTTTGTGGATCAAACAATTTTTTAAGTACGTTGCACGCAAATCGGACCTGTAATCCTTAGTTTGGTAGTCCGGAGTGACCACTCTATCATTTTCATAGTCAATTATATCACTTGAAAAAGAAACTAGAGACATCTATTACTTATGTAGAGGCTATGTGTAAAATATATCAACCTAGGCCTCTCTTTCACTGATGATATTAGTACAGTGCAAATTTACTTTTTTTTTTATTAATTAGACTGCGGACTCAAGAAGGCCGAAGCAAGAAGAACATGCACAGGTGGGGCTACAGCTCTGATAGTGCATGTCTATATGGCATTTCTCCCCAAACAATGGCCCATCTTCTAACTTGCCGTGCATGTCTCTACACCTGCACACGCGAGGACCTTTACAAGGCCACTGATAGTACCATATTGGTGGCCGAGTTCTGGTCCTCTAAAATATGAGTCGACACGCAAAGAAGAAAGTGCGAACTTTAGCCCTATCTATCCAATTTTTAGAAAAAGCTGGAAATACAAAATGTCACCGTCAATTCCATACAATTCTTTACTCAATACAGTACAAGCGCGTTTAACAACAGAGCAACAAACGTTAACAGTAATTTAATAATAAAATAACGAAAGTAAATATTTATTAGTTCCCGGTGACTTACATAATTAGTTGTATTTTAACAATAGTGGTTTACACAATCAGTGTGTTACGCGAATTTGATACTCGCTTTAACTGTTGTTTTATGTACGCAATAAGATTAATCTAATTGGGCTTATATTACGTTAGTTGTGTTATTAGAGTAAGGGCCTATTTCACCATCTTCAAGTAACGTTCCGAATACCTACTCACATGTTTTGTCTTCGTCACTTGATATAAAGTAAGGATGAGAAAAAATAACTTTACTTGGTGAGTACCGTTACTTAAAGGTCGTGAAAATAAGCAAAAAAAAAATCGAAATACTCTATGGTAAGTAATAGAGTATTCCGAATTTTGTGGCCGTAAGTTTTGGTATGTAAAGTGGTCAATTAATAGAGTATGAAGTTGCAGTTTGTATGTAGGTAGATTTATAAAGCGATATCATAGCGATTTCAACGTGTTTCCCTATTCGTAGTCGCTTCAAATCGTTCATATTTGTTACTGGTATCGATAGAACATTGAGTCAAACTATCAATCTATATTATATAGTCACCATCTTTTCTATGCCGGTGGCAGCATTGGTTGCTGAAATCGCATCTTTTGGTTCTCAGTATATTGAAAATGTATCCAAATGACATTAAAATCAAAATGACAATAGGAGCTTCCAATTTTGGCCGCCTTCATAGAAAACTTGGTGACTCACCAAGTATTTCAGCAAAACTGTCATCAACACGGTTCGAACACAGACCTCTACCAGGGAAATGTCACACTCTCTCAGACTATCGGCATGAAGTAGTAGTTCAAGCTAGACCGCTCACTCACCACGCGATACTCGTGGTGGTGAAAAATCTCCTTCTTCACCTCCTTTATAGTTTCCTTCAAGGGCTGGCTGACTCAATGTACAAGTACCTATGGGCGACAAAAGTTACTTACCATAAGGTCCAGGCCATTAGTCTGCTCGTTTACATCTTAATGATTAACTAGCGGCGCCCCGCGGTTTCACCCGCGTAGTTCTCGTTCCCGAAGGAATATGCGGATAAACTATGATAAAAACCTTCCTACTGAATTACTCTATCTATTAAAATAAACCGCATCAAAATCCGTTGCGTAGTTTTAAAGATCTAAGCATACATAGGGACGTAGAGACAGAGAAAGCGACTTTGTTTTACACTATGTAGTGAAGAGAAACTATTTCTTCGTAGAACTTTAAGTTAAATAGCTAATTTATTTAATAGCAAAAAGCTTGATTCATAGATCAATTGGACTAAGATCTTACTGTAACAGTTACATTAAATTTAAATTGGAAGTAGTAAAAGAGAACGTTTTGTTAAACTCTATTGACACAAATTCAACTAAGTGATTGGTTTGCGAATCCGGTATACAACCTATTTGCTATTAAAGTTAATTATCTTTTTCTACATTGAAGACCATCTTCTCTTTGAAATTGGATTTAAGTAAATGTACCTTTTACTACATCGCCGATCTCACTTTTTCTACGTCTCAATAGGTTCATGGAAAGATATTTTCAAAAGATCGTCAATGCTATAAAAGTCAATACATTAGATTTTATAGTATAGTGGTAGAAATTCATTAGCATCGATTTGGATTTGTTATAATATTTAAATTAAACCTATAGTTAATGTGTTACACAATCACGCAATAACGGCCAATTAGGTTTCAATGAAAAATGGCATAATGCCATTATGCCAATTACAGCATTCCTTTTGCTATACCAAATTTTCCACTCAATCCAGATTTACGAATCAACAAGTGGGATATGGATATCGTAAATTGCACTTCATGAAATGGTCGGTAATTTCATGAATTAGTCGCATTTCATGAAATGTCTCACTGTCTATTGGCCACATCATAATGTGGTTAGGGCAGATCAATTTACGACATGGTCACGACAGATATACCTACGCTAATCAAACCTTAGAATACAATATAGTTTTAATAGTTATCATGGTTATTAGCACTCAAATTATTATAATTAACGGGATATTTACCATTTTATTTGTTTCGAGTTTCCGATATTACCAGAACAAATAATATACATGGTAAATATCTCGGTAATTATAATACTTAGGATACAAAGTAATAAAGATGAATACTAAGAACTAATGACTGTATTATTATACTTTATAAAGCATGACAGGTGATGTTGAATGATACAACTACTTCCTATTGATTGGTTAATTTCACAAGGATTATGAATCAACATTATTCTCAGTATCCCATCGTATAAACCAAATCAACATACAATAGTTGCAGGTTGAATCATTGTAAAAGTTTCAATTAGGGTTGCGCATGATTCACTTTTCTTCATAATAAATTTCAAGAGTTTATAATTGGGCTGTGACGTCAAATAGTTCTAGGAATTGGTTGAGTCTTTTGGAAATTTTCATCAGGGTTTTACCTTAATTACCCTATTAATTTTGCTAGGTTTGTAGATTTTTTTGTGTAAATTGTGTTATTTTCCCTCAAATTATTATAATTAACGGGATATTGACGACCTCGATGGCAGAGTGGTCAAAATGCCGGACTGCCATCCGTAAGGTTGCGGGTTCGATTCCCGTGCGGGGTGAATATTTGTCACCACAAATGTTTATCTCGGTCTGGGTGTATGTGTGAATGAGTGTGTGCGTAGTTTCCGATACCCTAGATACAAGTTTCGAACTTAGTTAGGGGTCAGTTATATAATGAGATGATGTAGTGAATGATTATGTTATGTTATGTTATTATGTTATTTACCATGTATATTATTTGTTTCGAGTTCCCGATATTATGATATTCCCGTCAATTATAATAATTTGAGTGCTAATAACCATGTTAACCATAAAAACTATATTGTGTTATTTTTTTGTGTAAGAAGTGAAGAAAGATTTTTTTTTGTTTTATATCTCTTTTATTATTCAAGAAGATATTCGCTGTGAGTTCAAAGCCTGCAGATCGTAGGTTATGTAAGTCAATTTTAAGAAACTTTCCGTTCTATGTAGAGACTATATTTTGCGTAGTAAAATTAAGTTTTTAATCAAGTCTTGTTAGGATAGTAATCTAGGCCATAAGTTTTTTAATTAAGTTATGATTATTATCTGTTTTGCTTGCTTATTAAATAAATATTAAATAAAGAAATTTCAAACAGTAGTCATCAACTGCGACATTCTCATCAATGAGTGAGTCACGGGAGTTCCCGGACATCGCGATCATTCACATAATTTGTCAAATTCCCAGGGTTTGATACAGGAATTTTCGTATGGGAATTTTAGCGCTTCCCACTACCTTCCTACGGCGGAATATTTATGTCTAGAATGTCATCTGGGATTCTTTACTATTGACGTTTAGAAGGCTATTTTAATAAAAAACGTCGTCTTATAAAAAGGGGTTCTAAATAAAGCTTTGATTAAATATTACGACGCTTATCAAATGCTTGATGATTCCAACCATATTGGAAAATAATAATGCATGTGTTAATAACTAAATGTTTTTAAAATATTTTATTATGTAAGAGATAAGTAATTAAATAAACACTTTAAAATCTTGTTCCGGAGATAAATCAAATTGTATAAACGTAAAAAGAACTGCACTGCCCGGGAATCGAACCCGGGTCGCAAGAATGGGAATCTTGCATGATACCACTACACCAGCAGTGCTTGATAGCTGCGCTAGAAATTTCGGTACACTAACTTGCAGCTACTTGAAACTTAATTTGTTATACCAAAACAATACCACGACTCAACGGCAAATAACTTCCCGTGCGTGTCCCTACACCTGCACACGCGAGGACCTTTACAAGGCTACTGATAGTGCTATATCGGTGGCCGAGTTCTGGTCCTCAAAAATATGAGTCGACACGCAAAGAAGAAGAAGATACCAAAACAATTTCTTTTTTGGTCACGGCTACGGTAGAAAACTTGAGAAAATTCGCAGAAAAATTGGATCCGTGCTAAGCCGTGGTGGCTAGTAAACAATAGTCAAAATTATAATAACGGTCAAGTATTACCTACTTATATCTTTACTCCAACTAAGACTAACGATAAAACTATAAACTTTACACAACAATAGAATAAATAAACTGTTAGACATGACACATTAATTAAGGTTACCTACAGCGACGGAATTCACAATAACATCGTCAACATACCGAATTCGTCACACCTCCACACTGAGTTTACTTAAAATTATATTTAATATTTTAATTTATTATAACTCCTGTTGAGACAGGATTAAAAGGGTCACCTATAAATTCGTTTGGGTATTTAAATGTGTCATATTTTGAAGTATTTTCTGAGTTATGATTTTGACTACATTAGTAAATGCCTGGGAGTCAAAATATGACAAATGTAGTCCACGTAAGATACTTATATTGAGCCAAGCATACCACATTGAGTTTGCAATTATGATAAAAAGGAAAATTGAGAACTATTTGAAAATCATCAGTAATTGTTAAGCTTGATTTGATAGATTGGCTGAACCGATTTTCATGAATCTATCAAATACTTCGTCGTCAATCTAATGATAAATACTTAGATGTACTTATGTATCGTGGGAAGCCGAAGTTCTGCAACATTAGATTTTAAAATGTTTGATGCAACCAAAAATCAAAGTCGTAACCAAATACTTATTAGTCACATACAACGGCTATTGGTTCGGCTATAGAAAACTTTCATTAGATAGACATACAAAAACATATTTTCCATTAACTAAAACACATAATAAAATATCCTTACATATCTATTGACACCTTTATCATACTATTCATTATTAAAAATCTAACAAAAAACGGTTTTACTTTAATATTCTAAATCGCTACCCAAAATCCCGAAACTGTACCGGACGCCAAACGTGTAAACACAACCATCGGCGCGAGCGCAATAAAAATGCTGTAAAATTTTGATGTTTCTATTCAAGAACACCCATCCTTCTCTAACAACTGAATCTGTGTATATCTATCTCTGTCTCCCACCTGAGAATGGCTCAGATTATTATCAATGCACTTTACACAAAGCAGAAGTTCAGAACACAGGCTGACATTAATGTGATTTTGAGAGTAAATTGTATAGGTTTAGTGTCAGATAAGTGGCAGGTGATGAGGTGTCAAGTGATTAAATTAATAAATGGATCTAGATTTGATCTTTACTAGGACGGTGCTTGTAAACTTATATAGAAACGTTTTTTGAGACCACCAACACGTACTAGGAAAGCGTGGTCATAGCACTTCTTCACTTTTAGTATTAATATCATTGGCGATGGCGAGAAAGGTATTCTACAGTGGCAAAAGTTCTCACAGGCTGAAACTATAACACCATTCGGTATAAATAATCAAATAATATCATAGAAAGATGGCTTCTTATCTGATAGATGGTATAGTCTTTTTACAAGCCGATACATTAATTTTGTATAGAAAAGAAACTAAAATATACCAACATATTAATGAAGGATGACAATCATCCAAGACTGAAAAACCAAATTTAACACTTGTTTTAAAAGCGTAAGTAATTAGTAGAGAGACTCTAGAAACTCAGTTTTAAACCTTTTCTTCACAGAATCTCTTAAATCTTAAAATGTCGTAGAGGTAGTTCATTGATGAACTTATAACCAACCTGAGGTCTCTCTTATCTACAAGCAGTCCCGGATTAACTCTTAATCAAATTAAGCAATTGCCTAGGGCACCACGTCTGGGGGGCACCAGAAAACACCAGAACATATAAGGATGTCCCAGGGCCGTAGCTATGCTTAAATGACAAATTCCCTACCTTGTTGAACATAGCGAGTTCAGTGTTAGCTGACCTTTTTTTTTCGTCGTGAAGTTCCATTCTAGCTACAGTCCTGGGGGCCCCAAGGCTTGGATTTTTTAGGGCATCATGAAGTCTTAATCCGTCACTGTTTACAAGTAAGTAAGCATAGTTAATGCTCCACAGCAAATATCTAATGTAAGGTCTCTCAATAACGCAACAAAGTTATCTAATTGTAGAAACGAACCCGTTTACTAGTTAATAACACTAAAATCTTAGTATTTATGAGATGATATGAAATTAAAGATCTACTTAGTTATCTTTTATAATTATCGGCCTATCAGATCTTCTAAGGCTAAAGCTCTAAAGGAATCAGCTTAATTACGTTTGACTATACCGTGTTGATGGTTGCAAATCAGCATTCTTTGATACATAGTAAATTGCTTCATTACAAAAGCATCTTACTCCTCCTGATGAAGGCCCCTGTCTTCAGACATGAGTGAAATGGATGCAGTCAGTGGTATGTGGCTAAAACTAGTCGAACGAATCAACTTTAATTGGTATGTCCACATAACCCGTATTCATATATCCCATCATCAGCTCATATAATCTCCCCACCGAGGGGCCCGAGCCTACCCTGAATAAGGGTGATTAGGCCTTAGTCAACCACGCTGGCCAAGTGCGGGTTGGTCGACTTAACACACAACCTTACAATTTCTTCCCAGGTGTGTGCAAGTTTCCTCACGATGTTTTCCTTCACCGTAAGAGCGTCGAAATTAACGTACTTATGAATTTGAAAATTGAAAACACATTGGTAGATGGCGGGACTGTTTGGGTTCGAACCAAGCACCTTCCGATCGGAAGTCAACTTTTAACCCCAGCGCCACCGACGCTCTTTAATAAAATATCTAAAAATTAAAAATTGGCCAAAACAGTTCAGTCTTCAAAAAATGATTTAAATTTTACCTTTCATCATTATTATCAGCCATTGATGCACCCATTGCTGAGATATCTACCGTCACCCATTCAAAATTCGAATTATTTGAAATCATACTATACAGAAATACAAACACGAATACTATAGGTCCAGTCAAAAGTTCCCCCAAAACGAAGATCAATCGACCCCACTTGTAACTCTCGACCCCTTTGCACTCAAAATTCAAAAATAAGCGTTTATTTTTGCATAAAAACTTAATGTGAAACTCTTACCCAAACTGTTGTTTTATTATTGTTTGTCTGCATTAAATAAATTAATTTTGGGTGCAAATTACCCGAGCGGGCCTGTAATCAGCTCAACCGCCCAGGTACACCCGTCCAGAGGGACATGCAGCCATAATTTGGTCGTGTTTTTGGATATGCTGTTATACAGTTTAGGGTAGAGTCAAACAATGCAACATTTATTTATGCATTTTTTATTTCACAAGATTTTTCAATAAAGAATTTTGTATCGTATCGTTTTGATAACGGAGATTGGTTTTTATGTTTTTTTGTCTTGGTTTAAATATATTAATGAATGCTAATCCAACATGTTAAAGGCTGAAAAGTATCCAGAAAACAAAAGAGTGCGTTTTAAAATAAGTTTTCTTTTCACTTATATTTTTGTTTACGCTAGGATCTTCTTAAAACAACTAATCTTTAACTAAATACTATTTAAGGTTGAGTGTAAAATAATAGAATAAATAAAACATTATACAAAAAACACAAATACCACATCCAAATTGTTCATTTTCCTAACTCATTGTAGGCAAATTAAATAATGACCGAAGATGGTTATCTGATTACCAATTTCATCGGAATGTGAACGTTACAGATTCAGTATTAATGGAGCATTTACATTAGATGTTTTGTTACATTAATTTATAATTATGTTAGGTTTTGTAAATTAACAACATATCATCATCACTATTGATGATGGGATAGGATGAGACATCCATCAACGATTTTCATAAAGATCGATCCATCGAAACGTGAATGCTTTATTGTTTTGTCATCATTACATAACATAAAAACCTTAAAACCTTTACCTATTTATTCATTACCATATAAGTGAGATGTATTTGCCGAGCAGAGGAATCTTACCTATTTATTCATTACCATATACCTACCTAAGTGAGATGTTTTTGCCGAGCAGGGAAATCTTAACGATGAAGAACCTTACAATTGACTGCTTATTATCTCAAAGGAAAAAAACACTTATAACCTGAGAAGTGGGCCCACATAACAACAGTATGGGTTCCCGAAGGAGGGCGTCGGCCGAGAAATCGTTGGCGTGATGATCTCGTCACCTTCGATAGTAGCTGGTGGGAGGCTGCGAAGGATCGGGAGAGTTGGAGATGTCTGGGGGAGACCTTTGCCCAGCAGTGGAAAGATGTGGGTTGAAAAAAAAAACAAGATTTTAAGTACATACATAAAAGCACTAGGTCTTATAGTAGAGTTCTTAGATGACTTATGCAAAAGAAAATATCCAAATAATACTTAATACTTTTTCATTTCTCACCCCAAACTACCTTTCAATGTAGATAACATAACATAACATAATCATTCACTCCATCATCTCATTATAGTAACTGACCCCTAACTTAGCTCGAAACTTGTATCTAGGGTATCAGAAACTACGCACACACTCATTCACACACACACCCAGACCGAGACAATTACAGATACATACTAGCTGCGCCCCGCGGTTTCACACGCGAAGTTCCCGTTTCCGTGGGAATTTCGGGATGAAAAATAGATGTTGGCCGATTCTCAGACCTAGTGAATATGCTCACAAAATTTCATGAGAATCGGTCAAGCCGTTACGGAGGAGTATAGCAACGAAAACTGTGACACGAGAATTTTATATATTAGATTTTAACATAGTTTCACAAGACATCACACCTTAAAAGAAAATAACCAAACACCATCAAAAGACCCTTTCCATCATTATATAAGAACCATAATACAAACAAAATACAACATAATTCCAATGAGTCAACACTCTCTCAGAATAAGAAGTAAATTAAATAAGCCAACACCAACAATTACTCAATTAACATAATAAAATTAATAGGTTTTAAAGTTCACTTAAAAATATTTCTCATGGGCAGTGAATCGACATTATAAACGACGATTCTCGTAGGAGGAGCGATTGACACATTAATATACGATATACCAACTTAAAATACACTTTAAAACTATCTAAATTCATCTCTATTACAATCCAGTAAGGGTTATTAGTGCAGCAAATATTAAATTTGTGCGAGATACAACCAAAGATTATGGGAGATTGATATCTCTGTTTTAGACGTTTGACGTCTTTTATTGAAATAATGGCAAATTTTCAACCACTTCATGTTGACGTGAAGTACGGTTAAATGTACGGTTTCGAAAGAGCTTATTACATTATAAAAATAGTCATAATGGGTAAGGTTTTTTTACGGGATGGTAAGTATGGAATCGGCTTGTGAAATTTTGTTTGATAATATGTATCTAGTTTTCGCTAAAGCCCTATTAAACCCATATGTAAATCTGTATCTATAATAATTATAGGTCCTAGATATTCAGTTTTGAGAAAATATCGAACCTTCGCAAGCAAGCAGGTGCAAGTATACTAACACAAAAATTAAAAAAACGTATCATTGAAATTGATAAACTTTTCATTAAACTTAAATTACATGCCTTACTTGACACATCCATCTCATGACTTCAAAAAGCTCAAACCAATATACAAACGTCACCATGATGACGTCATGTCACACTCGTATCTTAACGAAAACAATACAAAGGCGTCACAATTATGACGTCACATCATACGTAGAATAGAGTATTAATTGAGTCGTCGCGACGCTTTATAAGTTCACACGAGGCAGGCTAGGAATGGCCCCGCCCACCTCGACACGCCCCTTCACCCTCCACGGCTACACCAAGCTTTTTTAAATCAAAATTCCACTTTCAAATTTGGAATTTCTGACGAAACATTCCAACGTCTAAAGAGTTCGAAACAATGCAGCCGTTATAAAGTTGTTTTTGAATATAGAATTTTTAAGTTGTTCCATTGTGTTGCTATTAAATTAATTTCATAGTGAATTTTATTAATTTTTTATTGTTTAAAGTATTTTCTTATTAAAATGTTTCAGGTGTTTTAAATTTTAAGTTAACTTGGAGTTAAAAGAGGGTTGTAGAGTTTTTGTCAGTTTAAAAAATAGTAACGTTGTGCTTTCTACTAAAGAAAATTTGGATAAAAATTTTCGACTCAATTTCCATCATCAAATAAAATTTTACGTCATTACAATATAAACCGATAAAGATCAAGGTAAAATCACAAAAGCCATTGAACTACAAATCAATCGCAATCCCAAGGTCGTCAAACAAAGCAACATAACATAAACAGAACTAACATACAGATAATTACGAGTTTATTTCATTGAAACGAGTACAATAGATTCGAATCATTGACCACAATAGGAGGTAATTAAAATGTAATCCAAATATTCTCATGTCTAGGCGGATATCGCGTTGGTGGTCGCAACTTCGATATGTTGTATGTGAATTTTTAGATCAATGTGAGTAATGGATGCCTAGTTAGTGTGAGCTTCTGTGAGGAAAGGTTGTACGGAAAAAAATAATGTGTTGAAATGTTTACAGTTTTTTTTTTCAGTGATTCTCTTAGAGTCTTTACTCGTAAATGAATAGTTTTCCGCAATTGGATCTCTCTGATTTGAGTTCTTTGTGCGTGCTACAATTTCTTTTGGTTAAACTTTTGAAGCCCATAGTCAGTGTAATCTGATGGAAATGCCGAGGTAATCATTTTAAATGATTACCTCGGCTAAAACCTGTGTTTTACTTTTAAATAACTATGGTTTAATGAAATCGATACTCAAAAAAATTAGTCCTTATAAATTCATAAACAATACCAAGTATCCCCTCTACAAAAGTATATAATCTATGGCATGACAGTGCACCCGCAGTGGCGTTCCCACAGCGGCCTCCATCGCTCACCGAGTGAACTGATGAAATTATATCGATTAAAATGATAAATCTACTCGATACTCGCGTCTATTCGATACCAATCGATATGCCACTGACAAATTATGAGCTGTTCTGTCTGCACTTGATGTTTTATGATTATGAGCTCTGGTTCAATTTTAGTGCACAGATTTTAGTATTTTAATGGTAATAGTGGTTAAGCATGAAATTTTGCATAGGATTTTCTTGTTCGTTTAAAATACTGCTGCTGGCTGGTAATTTTTTTTAACCCAAACTAGACAATAAAAGCAACTTATTAAAAAGAATTTGTTCAGCCGTTCTCCAGTGAGAGATTTATTTTAATTATAGGTACCTACTGATTTTTTATATTCATGCCTTTTTAGCAAATCTCTTGATTTACTAACGTTGAATAAGGACAAAAGGTGTGTACTTATCAGTGTACGTACACGTACGTCCTCGAGTAAAATAACTACTTAACTAGAAAACGTGAGTAATTTACATCACTTATAAAACCTTACATAACTAAGAACATAACATCTCTAAACAGATGATAATAATAACATATTGCTAATATAAACTAATAATAAACGAAGTATATAAGACATCACAGTAATTATAACGAACACAGAACGTCTACCAATAAAATATGGATAGAATGTGAATGGTTGGTCAACAGAGTTTTATAGCCGTGTTTCAATTATCTCCGACTTCGCAATGAGAGTGTTTAGAATTCTAAATGGAAGGAAATCGATGACGAGATATTGGTACAAAGAATAAGGGTGTGGAACAGATGTGATACTGCGCAATTGATTCTCTACGGAGGTAAATTATGTGAGCGACAAAAGTTTATTTACATCTAGGTGTACTGGAAATCAGCCATTGATCGGTGTCACTGATAGTGCTATGATACACACACTCACCGATCAATGGCTAATTTTTAGCCCTCACAAAAATAAATCCGAGTAGACATGCAAAGAAGGTGTACCTATGATTGAATGTGTGTGTAGAAATGAACTTAGAGGACAGTTTCTATAAGAAGATTGTACTCTGGATTCTTGTCGCAATCTATTACAAAGTATTTTCAAAACATCAAACTGTACATCTTTGCTCTAAAGTTTGTTTTCTAAATCATGAACAGAATATTAATCACATACATTTGGCACAAGCATCTCATCTACACCCCAACTTAATCTATATTAAAGCAATGCGTGTAGACCATCGAAGGCAGTTTATCAAGATGGCTAAATGCTCGCAATTAGTTCATGTGAAATGTCACATGCACATGCTAACGAGATCCCGCCTCGGACGCATACGCATGCATCTTAGTGCGCGTTTAGACGGGGCGTCCAAAACGCTGAGGAAAATATTTGGATTTTAATTAGGGATTGTTGTAAAAAGTTGAGAATTAAATTCTGAAATAATAATACAAAAATATTATCTAAATATTGATATACAATGTCTTACTGGAAAATAAAACTTTTTTATATCTCGTACTTATGTACTTACTTAACATTTTTAATCTTCATATTATACAATGTGAAATAAAGATTAAAAAGTACTAGTAAACGGCATTTAAATATAATTATCATTTACTTTGCAATTAAATGTTCAGTAGGGGTAATAAAATTGTTTTTAAAAACTATTAAAGTTAATAAACCATTTTTAAAACGCTTAGTGTGCGTCCCACTTAAAATCCTCCTCACGGCCGTTCCCTGATTTATAATACCTCTATAAAATTCCTAAAGTTTTCTAATTGCACCTCTATAGAAGAACGCTTCAACAATCTAAAGTATAAATTAGCGTGGACTTATGAGATATTTGTATTCGATACGTAAAAGATAAATATTAAGCACTGAGTCGCTAAATATGTACTCTTAGTCATTAATGTATTATTTAATAACAAATTATTGGGTAAAGAACAACTTCTGTTTGCAATTATCGCGTAAGTTATCATGAAATTTTATATGGTAACTACTGAACCGATACATATAAAATTGTATAAGTTAAGTATTAATTTTCGTTACAATTATAGGTCTATCTTCGTTTTCACTATCAAAACCAAGAACTTATATCAACTATCAATCACGAATAAAAAAACAATCAAAATAATCCACAGTTGGTAATTTCACAATATTAGCTGGCAACATTGCATCTCACCGCAAACATTGTGTGTCGGTGTCGCGGTAAATTCGCAAGGTAATTGATAATGATGGAAAATGATGCGTGACAGTAGCTGCAAGCTATGTGTTGTACACATAATCGAGGGTACGTGTCGAGGAGTGGGTTGCTAGTAGTTGGAAATTACCCGAATTGTGAGGTAAATATACCATTTTACTGGGATCTCTATTACACATCAGTACTTTTGAAAACATTGCATAATCGTGGAAAATATTCGAGATAGATCGAACAAACTGAGAATCGATAAAAAATCTAAGAAGCGTAGATTTCAAATCCATTTTCTTTCCATTTTCTCTTACTATAAGAAAAATAAAAATCTTTATATTTTATTTTTCGATAATTAGGGTAATTTTCCTCAAACTTGGCAACATTATTAGTAATAAATGTGGTAACGTATACAGCAGGTAATCATCTTTGGATATTTATTTAAACACAAGTGTTTACGGACTAATGATAGACAATAACTATTCATTTTCCAACACTAGGTTGTATTGTAGTTTAGTTAATAGTGATGGGCTTGTTCCGATGTATACGGATATGATATAATGTTTAGAGATATTCTTACCAAGCTTGCATTACATTGAAAGAAAATTTTGTATATGGATACTTGTATAATGTCCTTTCAGAATCGAATTATTTTTTAATTCAAGCCATTTATTTAAAAAGTTAGCAAGGTAGAAAGTATTGGTGCAATTTTCTTTGTTTCTCATGTATTTATTTTCTAAAAAAACATTGCTCATTTCTCCTTCCTTCTACTGTCCTTTTATATCTTGAAGGACAGCACTTGTTGGAGTTGCAGATACCTAAGCACAGGCAACGATGGTTACCATCAGATGAACCATCATCAGGCATTTGCCCACTTTGCTATTAAAGATATCGTTTGTATTTTAATTGAGTCTTTAATTCTTTATTGTACACACACAAAATATAAATACAAGTAAACACAAAATAATAAAACTAATGTACAAATGCGAGCTTAACCCTAAATAGAGTTTTCTACCAGCAAAACCTTACGAGATATAGCAATTATACACATGCAATTATACGATAGAGCAAAGAAATTACAAATTATACACAAATACTAAATAAAAATATACTTATTTAATATGTATTTTACCAATACATATTAAAATATACTAATATCTCCAAATAAGGAAAATATATCCCCATAAGCACATCACTATTATCCCAATCCCTAACAATCACGAGCGGTTAGTACCTAATAGCAATAATTACGAGTGCTATTAGAAACAACGTTTACAAATAGCAGTTTGGTCACAGATATCGTCAATATATCTAATTATGACGATATTGTGACGGCTTAATATCAAAATAGGGTGTTATGTGATAATTATTTGCACGTGCAAAATTGGTAATTGACAACGCAATGTACTATAGGTGTATACAATTTAAACTAAGGTATATTAATTATTAGTTTTGTCTCGTTTTAACTGCATTATACATATACTAGCAGTGCCCCGCGGTTATATCGCGTAAATCGCAATCCCATGGGAATTTCGGGATAAAAAGTAACCTATGTGTTATTCCTAGTTATAAGGAACATGTGTACCAAATTTAATAAAAATCGATACAGTAGTTTTTGCGTGAAAGAGGAACAAACATTCACACATCCATACATATAAACATCCACAAACACAAAAAATTCGGCTTTATGATATTAGTAGGATTATTTATTACTCCTACTTATAAACCTTCCTCTTGAATCACATTTATCAATTGATGAAAACTACTCTACGATGAAAAGTCGGAGCATAAAAGCGCTTGCCTGATACATGTTAGTGATTCTAACCTCAAACCATGTTTAGAAATTACAAACGAGCTTTGCGAGTTCGGAATGGCACCCAAGATATACTACAGACAGATCAAAGTAAGTTTTCTAAAACACTTAAACGGATTTTTGTCGTGGTTGTATTTTGTTTTACATTTTGTAAATTCACAATGTATTTAAAATTATATTCAAAATATTGAAGGTAGTAAACTTTTTACATTACTTTGTACAGACGTCTTCCATCTTAGTCTTCTGTGATCAGGTTCTGTAAAGAATCCGAAACGTCAGAAAATGTAAAACAAAATACAACCACGACAAAAATCCGTTTAAGTGTTTTATTTCAATGTATAGTGTTCGTGTAAATCAAAGATATCAATAAGTTTTCTAACTTAAAAAACATCCCATAAAGTAAAACTAAAACGAGATATAGCTGAATAATAATTCATTACAAATTCTATTCCCTTGTTCCCTCTTTATCAAAATGTATCTAATTGTTTAACTTATACACAGGAAACAGTAATAAATGTTAGCTTCTTGAAACTAAACAGTTTAACACAATTTTTCTTAACAATACAAGTTTATGGTCGACTTCCGTGACGACCGAATGTTTTATAATATTGATAATGGCCGTTGATTCCGTGATAATTTGAATAAAAATGTTATTTTGGAAAATAGATGTTCAATCAAAGTGTACTTAGTCGTTAACTTTACAAGAAAGACTTAGGTCAAAGTTAAATTTGATTTCTTAGGATTCAAATTAGGATTTATTTTTGCAGAGCACAGATTTTTTACATGTTACCTTCAGAGTAGAGAGTGTTTTTAAGCTATTGCATAGCTTAACGAGGGCCTTGAGCGCGGTGACCGAATCCAGAAATTCCGTACGAAAAAAAACCTCACGTTTTTATTATTTTTTTATCGAAAACTTTTTTTTTGTAATTTTTCCAAAAAGTTTTTATAGTAATGTAGACAATGTTTTTATTGTATGAAGTCCCAAGTACGATATCAAATTTTCTAAGGTTAGGATTGCAATACAAAAATAAAAAAACAATTAGTTGATAAAATTGCTATGCAATAGCTTTACCGCAGTCCCCGAGTGCTACACGTTTTTTTTTACTCTCTAATAGGAACTAAAGATTAAAAACTACTCTCTCGTTCTCGGTTTAGTAAAAATCAAAAACTATGAAGACAGTTGATCATCAACACGCAACTCAAGTGTTGCGTGTTGATGATCAACTCTGTTCATGACTAGAAAACAAATCAATGATGCACCCAGAAAACGAACGCAGGACCTCTGGTCAAGAAACCAGGTGCACATGCCCCGATGAATATTAAATTAAATAATAAAATACGTCATTCATTTTATATTCAGCAGTTATTTTATTTATATACTTTTGATTTGAAAATGATTATGCGGAGACATGTTGGTTCATGCAAATCTTTGCTTTGATGTCAGAAGAGGTTGTGCGTCTCGTTCATTTCACTTACTTGTTAATTGTAGAAAACATCAAACCGTGTTTATGGACTCGTTTAATCTTACTGGTTTTCCTGCTTTTATCTCAGTCCTAAGGGATAAATAGAATTATGAAATGGATCTTAGTAACTGATGCTGCAAACTCTGAGATCAAAAGCTGAATAGATTTGGTTGAAAGACACAGTTTTTAAGCTAGAAAATATTAAAAAATTTCAATGTCTGAATTTACAGCTACAGGTAGAGCTATTCTTTATTATTTTAGACTCAAGAAACAAGCAAAATTTCAGACAATGGTCATTGGAAATCTTTAAAAAAGAATTGTTATTTAATATATTCACAAACCACATGTCACTCGCAGCAAATAAAACATTTTAAAAAAATCTCTTCCATTACAGAGATTACATTCAGAGAAAAATACACATGATAATAGACTTTATGTAATAGGTGTAAGGGTGATTAATAAAACTAATAATAGGGTTGTCAATACTGCGATAATAGCCGGTGGGCACGCGACAAAACAGCCCTAATGAAGGGCTCATGTCACCCCTTAGCTCTTTATTGTAATAATGACAGCGCAACCCTCTCGATTTATTGAACAATTTGTCAACGTTGTGATTTACATGTCCGATATAAAACATTTTGTAGATTGTATGGCTTAAAATGAGATTGATTAACGAGAAAAAAATATAGACCATTTCAATTTGAAATTTTGTCGTATCTAATAAAAGTAATATGAGTCATCCCTAAGATATAATCATTAAAAAAAACAAAGCAATGTTGCCAGATAACAAAAATCATAGTGCATTATTTACACACATAGATTATTTAGTTCTTCGTAAATCTTCCAAAATCCAATAAATAACAATTAAACAAACAATAAAATACACCTACTAAACTGTATTAAATTAACCTACCATAAAAAACATAAAAACCAGCTGCTAAATGTTAAAACTATTAATTTGTCTCGTCACAATTTCCCATGAACGGTACAAACGCGTGGGGCGACATTTTATAGGCAGGGTCTGCTATAATCGCGGCACTGTCAAACGAGACCTCAATAAGAACACACGGATTCTATTGCTTTTATAAATAATACGAATGTGTGCCGAAATATGCAATAATCGCGTAGGATAATGAACGAGTAGGTGTGGCTAAGTGAAGACGCCCCACTAGGTTTTTTTTACCGTCTGGGCGGCGCAATGAGCACGCCTCACGACCCACGCTTCACTCGTTGTGCCTCGGCATGCGCGTACAAACACGATTTCAAATCGACGGCACATCACCGCCGGCACAGATAAAAACATAAACAAAGTTACAACAAAAAAAACAATTAAAAATAAACAAAACGCGCGCGATTTCACATTCCATTTTCAAATTCGTTTTAACAAAACATTGTTGAAAATCTGTGGTTGTGTTTCCAAATTTAAAGTGAAAGTTAAAATGATACCGCGAAAAAAGGAACCAGTGTTGCCAACATGAAAAAGCGAGTTGCTATTAAAGAAAAACGCAGAATGCCAAAGACATTTCATGCTGCTATAGTTTTTATGCTATTTCTTTTTTTTAATATGGTGTGGTAAGTACATGATTGTTGTTATAAACTCTACTTAAACTTATTATCTCTCATAAATAACATGTATGTATCGCACAATATGCTTTTTTACATGCATTTAAGAACTGGTATTCCAATTAAGGACCAGTTTTAAAATTGCAGTATTTTCATACTAAAACAACTTATAATAAGTTTATTTAAGAAAAACAGTTGGTTTTTGTGAACGAACAAAGATTTTAAGCTTTAAGATTTAATCTGTATTATTTAAATGTTTACATATGTAAATATTCTTTTTAAAACGTCACCTTCCAAGAAACTTTTTCTTATATTAGCAAATGATGGCAAGGTCATCTTGAATTAGTGGATTTATTTGGTTGATATTTTGCGTAGAACTTCCATAAACGATATGAGATAAAACATTTTTTTTTCCAATGAGAGTAAATAGGACGATGATAAAAATAGAGAATACAAAGCACTTCTTTGCCGTAACAGTTTTCATTTTAATCGGTATTTCAGCTATCGTATGTTATTAATTTTAAATCATCTTTTGTAAGATCTTTGATGTTTCTAAGCTTCTTTAACAGCCCTATATCTCTTAGCTTTCTTTTTTGTTAGTTTTCTTTTTAGTTGTCAATTGCTCTTATATTTTTCACTTTGAATATTGTCAATATTCGGATAAACATTTAAACTTAGGTATGAAAAGGAAACTTTTCCATATAAGATAGTACTTACATAATAAAATTATTCCAATCAATTTATCTGCATATTTGTGTACAGTGTACTTATGTATGTATGTATATTCGAAACGATTGTAACGATTTGAAAGAAATTTATATAAGTTTTTGATCGACAATACAATTTTCGAAAAAAATACCCTCGCAGAAGTCTCGACTCCTCAGTATTATTGGCACAGGTAAATACAATAAAAATACCCACCATATATGTCTTATAAAGCAAGCGCACTTAACAGACGAATAACGCGTAATAAATGTTAATGAATGCAAATTTAAAAGGTGACAATCATTATGTAGGCCCACCCAATAGACAGACGATTTACACCGTATGCTAATTAGGAGATATGGCACACGGGGCTGTACTCGTATAAAGGCTGCCTGATTGTATGTGATTGATATTTGTATGTCAATTAGTTGGTAGAGCATATTTAGAAGGTAATTAAGCTGTTATAAAATATTGAATTTTGGTTTTTGTTCTGGAAAATTGTTGAGATGAAAAGTGGTTAATGTATAAGTTAACTTTAAATCGGATCATAACCATGAATGGCCCATTTGGACCTTTATCCGTTTGTCCAAAAAGTAGCCTTGCTTCTCACTCGGTGTGACTGCGGTGCTAAAAAGCAGGATACGACCAATTTACTATCATGCCGTTTGTGGCCTTTCGTTTGCACACGAAAAAACTTGACGAAAGAAACCAGCTGATGTAGGAGTAGCTGATGGTTTTAGGACCGGGAAAAATAAATTAGGATTATTTTTATTTATTTTTTGACCCGTGATTCAAAAGAATTTGTTTGATGATCCAAATGGCAAATTGGAAATATAAGTTCTAGTTATATAATTAACTAGCGGCCCGCCCCGGCTTCGAACGGGTCCAATATTCCCGTTAATTTTCCAGATTTTTTTACATAAGGACCTTCTACAGAGTGTTAGAAAACTACAAAAGAAAAAAATAGCCAAATCGGTCTAGCCGTTCTCAAGTTAAAGCGTCAGGAAGGAAAACCCGACTTATTTTTATATAGTAAATTAATATTTAGTACTATTAAATAGTTATAGTAATATTAAATTATTATCTAGGTACCAAACAAATTCATTTATTAATCTCTTTGAACGTTAGATAAGTTGACAAATCAGATAAATGGTTGTTTACTAATAGTGCCAACAAATTACTAACAAGTCAATTATGGAGTATTATATTTGCATAAATTATTGATAAATTTGTCATGTTGTCATTGTAGATTTAATGTTTGTAATAACAATTTATGCTTGATAAAGTTTAATGTTACTAATCGAAATTGGTTAAGCAAATTATGGCACTAATAGCGTTCTTAGGTTTTGCTTTGGTTATTACAAAAAAATTGAATTTAAAAGAAATGTTAAGTTAATGTTTCGAATTTCGTCTTTAGTATAAAACTTCCTTTCGATTCACAGCTTAGATTGCTGATTTACAAAAAATATAATTTTAGTTTTCAAGAAAACATTTCATTCCGTATTTTATCATTTTTTTATTACATCACAAGCTTATGTAACCTTAGAATTTACCTAAAGTTTATTTTATATAATCTTTTATCCGATCATTGTCCCTTTTATAGAGACAAAATCGCAGTTTTTCGTATTGTCACAATTAGGCTATTCAAATATACTCCAAATATAAAACCTTTAAGTCTATTTAGTCTTTTCTCTGTTCATCAATCGTTCACTCATTTCAAAAAAGGTAGAGAAACAATCTAAATAGTAAATACACTTAACATTATCTCGATAGCATTGTACAGTCGAACACAGAACTCACCCATAGCGAAACCAATTAAAAAACATTAAAAAGATACTTGTGATTTGTTAGTATCCTTTACTAATGGAATACGAGAGCAAGTAGCCACTAAAAGATAAGTTTACATACAATTTATGTGCGTATCAACACGTATCGAGCTAATTGACTCCACTTTGCATTTTTAAAGGAACAATCTGCCACAAATCACGTACCTATCTTTGCCTTTCTCATGGTAGATAGTAAACAAATAGGCACTAAATACGTATAAACATTGTTAGTACACGGAATTTCAATCAGACTAGATTTCAGCGGTAAATAACGACTTAACTTAAGTGATAAGGCTATACGATTTTCGCACTTAATCTGATACATTAAAGTCGGTTTTCGCAATACCAGGTCCAGTATTTATATTGTTATTTCAACGAGTGTTAGAGAAGGGAAAAATATTTGCAGAATTGTCGGCGCGCAGGGAGAAGCAACGCAAGTACCCGCAATTTGTATCGAAATAACCTTTCTGAATGAGTATCGTAGCATTTCATCAGACCGACACTGTTTGAAGATTTATTATTTTTTACTGTAGACGGTATTAAGGTTCGAAATTATTGTTTTTATCTCGTCATGTGGTATTTTTAAAGCAATTATTAAGTTTCAAGTTGAGTTTTAATTGGATCACTCAGTCTTAACGACTGACTGTTTGTTGATGGGAACTTATTCGCGTTCCGTAAATATGGCCTTTTTTCCTTTTAAATTAAAATATTTACTTGTATAGGCATACTTGGTAAATATATGGTTTTTCTATGAAGAAACATGAACTATGTTCATCCAATTCTAGGCACTATTCAATTTTTTTGCATGTGAATTCACAGCGTCATTCTCGTTGATTCTATTACTATCATCAGTTAGTACTTTTGTATGCCATGTTCATTTATAAATTAATCTTTTTTTCCTTTTTAATGAAAAAGACCATAGATATTACATACCTTTAAAGCAGACAGAAAATAAACCATTAAGAAAGAGAAAGAGACATTAAACAGCCCTATTACCGCAAGAGCCCCAATAGTCGTTACAATAAAATGTATTTAATTATCATTGATGATAACAACATAAAATTAAAGCCACAATAAAATGTTAAACGTTCATTTTATGATACATCGCGAAATAACATTACGGGGAGCATACACTTTACTCCGGGTGGGTTATTCCATTAAAATCATTAAATGACGGTAGTTTGGTCCAATGGCGGTTATGATATGTTTTTAGACCACCTTTAGTGACGTAGTGAAGTTCCCTGACCGTGGGAATAGTTCAGATAACTTCATATAGCTAAGTAAATAAGGAAAACGCTGTTTAAAGAAAGTTAAACAATTGTTATTGGCGTTCCGTTTTGGTTTTCTTGTGGAATTTAAGTAAATTCCTTAAGCTATAGCTCGTAGTTTTACTGTCTGATGTTGTAGCAATTTTGGGATAAATGTCCTATATGTTAATTAAGGCTGTAATATGCTAAGTTCATCAAAATCTGTTCAGATGTGCACAGGCACACATGCGTGAGAGACATAATTTTGCAGTGTTTTCTAACAGAGGTTATGACAAAAAAGATAGCAAGTCGAAACCGACTGAGCTCATACAGAACTGTGATCACACTAACTTTACTAAGATCTTAGTTCAGTCAAGGACGCCTCATTATTTACTTCAAATAAAAATAAATAATTTACTTCAAAGAACCCATTAAACCTTAAATCCTTTTCTCCCTTACCGCGACAAACAGTTTAACCTTTGATAAGAAACCAGTCTGTAATGAGCACAAACAAATGGAGACATTGTCAATATTGAGGCTAAACGAGAAATGACATTCCAAACACTTATGTAAGTAAGTAATGTACAAAAGTCAGAATAATCATATATACTTATAGGTAGACTTGTGGAAAAAAAAACGAGTAAACTACACCATTTATGAACAAAAAAAGCTAAATAGATCATCTATTCAGTCGTTCAAACACTAAAATTCATTAAACATTTTCTGTCAGGAATTTTAGTAAAACTTTAAGATTATTTTCTTTTTTCAAGATGGCCGTATCCTGTTTAGTTCTCCGTGTCTGTCTATTTTTTATAAACAAGTAGTGTTTCTATGAACAAAATCTGGTAATAAACGTTGAGAAATAAATAAATAAATAAACGTAGTTACTTAGTAAGTGCGTAAAACTTTAAAATCTATCTATACATATATTAAAACTCTTCCGTTACTGAGTGATGTACTGACTGACTGACAGACAACGCACAGCCGAAACTGCTGGTCGTAGAGAGCTGAAATTTGACACGTATTTTGGGGGTGTAGGCTACCACTAAGAGAGGATTTTTGGAAATTCTCCCCTAGGCGGAGAAAAGGAGGGTAAATTGAAAACTGCGCGGGTGACACCGCGGGGCACTTCTAGTCTTCTATATAAAAATAAGTCGGGCTTTACTTGAGAACGGCTAGACCGATTTGGCTATTTTTTTCTTTTGTAGTTTTCTAATACTCTGTAGAAGGTTCTTATGTAAAAAAACCTGAAAAATCAACGGGAAAATTGGACCCGTGCGAAGCCGGGGCGGGCCGCTAGTTTAATATAAAATAATAAATCTCTTTTTTCATTCAGCAATTTAGATCAACAGGAAGTGTGACAGATATAGGAATACGACATCACGTACTAATCACATGATCATTCTCACGAATCATATCCAGATCGACCCGATAATTGAGTGTCGCGTTTGTTTTTATTAACGCATAAACAAAATAATGTACAAATCTCTGTTTTGACACTTTAACTTGTAAATCAAATCTTATTATCATGGTCAAAAGGTTGTTTTTGATTAGAATTTAACTTATAGACAAATATGAAATAGCGTTGATGCAACTAATAAAAATTGTACCCTTAGAACTTGGGGAGAGTTTGAATGTCTCTAAGGTTTAAAACATTTTTTTTCCTTACTTACACAAACTTATTGATCTGGTTAAACCTAATGTCCGGCTAAAACTGTTCATGATACATAAATTGGTAAATACGTTAAAAGAAAAATACAAAACTTTCACAGAATACTAATATACTACTATTATAAATGCGAAAGTAACTCTGTCTATCTGTCTGTTACCTTTTCACGTCTAAACTACTGAACCGATGGACTTGAAATTTGTACAGGGGTAGCTTATGATCCGGGAAAGAACATAGGCTATTTTTTATCCCGAAATTCCCACGGAATCGGGAACTACGCGGGTGAAACCGCGGGGCACAGCTAGTATATTCATGAAATGATACTTGTGCGATAGTTTTCAGTTAGTCGTAACAATTTTCTCGGCAGCGAATTTAAGATTCCTTCTTTTGGCATTTAATCCGTATTTGATGAACATATTATCATTTCTTTTCAAATACAAACATACAATGAAAACCATAATAACATTTCTTTCAATGTTATAAGTTAGAGAAATATTTTATTAACATATGTATACAATTCATTACATTCTAATCTTTATGGGCTAGTCAACAAATATAAAACACATCTCACAAAGTTTAGTTTACAACGTTATACAGCATCAATAAAGTTCAACATTCTAGTTTAATATAACTACTAATTGGACGCTTCTTTTGTAATTAATGTCAAAATAATTAATTTATTCCCCAAATGTGATATTATCGGGCGAGGTTCAAATAGTTCGGAAATAAAACAATTTGTTGTGTAGTGTAGAGCTACCTTTATTGAATATTTGTTGTACCGCGAACGGGCGGGCGAGCGATTTTAATTAATTTCCCTTGAATATTTCGAATATTTCTCGGAAGTTATGAAAAGTATGGAATTGTTTTTGTGTTTAATTTGTTTGGTTATGTTTCCTAACCGTAGATATTTACGCTTCAAATCAGTTATACTTTTATTGGTGTATTTTATACTGTACTGCCATAGATACCTAAACAACAAAGTCTAGAAAGCTGAGATTGAATAAGGGACCCTGTACTACTCGTAATCCTAACTGAAGTCTGTCTGTCTGTAACCTTTTCACGGCTAAACTACTGAACCGGTTGACTTGAAATTTTGTACAGGGGTAGCTTATGATCCGCGAAAGAACATAGGCTATGTTTTATCACGAAATTCCCACGGGATCGGGAACTACGCGGGTGAAACCGCGGGACACAGCTAGTACTTTTATATAAGATGTTAGTGTTTTTTAATATTCTATAAACGTCAAATAGGAAGAAGTCTTTCGGATAGAAGCTTCCTATTACAAGAGTGGCTTTATTATATTGGTAATTGCATTTTAATTATTAAAATGCAATTACCAATATAATAAAGCCACTCTTTGACGACCTAGATGGTAAAGTAGTCACCATGCCGGACTGCCACCCGTAAGGCTGAGGGTTCTATTCCCATGCCGGGCAAATACTTAGTTATGTTATGTGTTTTTTTTATTTCACAGCACAAGAGACAACATGCTTCCTTCACTCAAGTTGAACTCGGCGCTAACGTGCCGAATTGTCGGCGGTTTGACCAGAGAACAAAGAGCCGTGTGCCACGAGTCTCCTGACGCGGCCGCGGTAGCCTTCGAGGGTCTTCAGTTAGCGGTCAAGGAATGCCAACATCAGTTCAGATGGCATAGGTGGAACTGCTCTAGTTTGACTACTAAGAGCACTAATCCACATACTAGTTCAATTATGAGACGAGGTAAGACTTTGCTGCCTTATTTGCGTTGCATTTTTAGTCTGGTTTAGCTCTAAACCAGGTTTTACAATCAATTTTGAGTACTGTCAAAGTGACATATTCGACTGACAATGTGTCAAATGCTTACCAGGTTTTGTTAAACCAGACTAAAAATGTAACGCAAATAAGACAGATGTAGTTTTTTATTTGTATAATTGGGATGGTTTGTACCTAAGTGTATAGATGTTTCTTTTCTTATATTTTTACTAAAAACCTACTGAATTGTAGTTATGTTGTTTTTTGGTGCAAACCGGTAGAAATGCTCCTTATAGGAAGTGGCACATAGGATACTTTTTATTTGAAAATTCCTACTGGGTTATGAAGAAAACGCACTATGGTTTTGCCATCTTCAATAACTAGGCTATCTAATGCAAAAATATTTTGAAATCGGAATAAGTTTAGCTCCTGATTTATAGTTGCAAAAAAACTGCCTCTACATTAATATTAGTATAGATTCAAAACAAGAATTTACATCATACACTTAACACAGACATTTAAAAATAAATATTTGCTAATCAAGTCAATCAGTACATCGCTAATCTTCCTAAATTACCAATTAAGTGCAATATAAAGTTAATTTCTTAATTTTATCGTTAAAATACGGTAGTATGATCAATGATATTTAATGAACTATAGATGTGCTACCCACACTCTAATACCAATATATGGAGGTAATTATTACCAACTTAGTATCGCTATGTTTCCTAAAAAATACTTTGTGTATAATAAATATAATAAATAAAGATGGATTCATGTCTCCCAAAACACATAAAAAATTAAAACAATAGGTATCAAAAATGTTGCCATGTTAGCCGCAAGTTAAAAAATAGCAAACTTTCAGCATTTGCTGCTAAACTACATCGCAAATTTTCAGTGAAAACCATCAAATGAATTCCACACGACGCACGACGCATCTATATATACTTATACATCATTGAATACATTCGTTTGTGGTATCTTCACACGGTGTAGTACTGGATCAGAAGTTACCTCGACCCATTGCAGTAATAATGGTTAATTTTCGTTTATTACTACCGATTACATTTAGTTACACCGATTCGATTGAAACACATCAAGTTTGTAACGAATTTACGTCAAATAAAATGGATTGTTTGATTGATAGTTTAATGTAGGATTTTTAGAGATTGTTAACAGATTTTTTTATTTTAGTATTTGAGGAAAATAGTTGTTATAGTTGTTTGTTGTAGTGAAGAGTTGGCTTAAATTTTTATTTGTATATTTTTTATCTAATAAATTATAGGATATCGCAAAATATTGTTAAGAAAGGAATAATAATATAAGTTGATTACTTTAATAATTTATTCGATTTCAAATAAAAAAGTATTTTATTAAATTAAAAAGTATCAATTACTTAATTGTTTCATCGTACAAATTGCTACTTTTGAATTATAAGAAAATTAACAAGCAAAACATTTCAATAAACTAAACGTTTTCATTTCAAATATTAAATAATAAGTTAAAACATTGTATGAAACTCAATATTACCGCACCGCCCTCTGAAAACGCAATAAAATTCTTATAAAAAGCAACATAACATCATCAAAGTACCAATAACATGAAAAGATTACACCGACATTCGTAGGTGGTGGCAATCATTACAGATAATGCTAAAACCAGTCCCGATGTAATACCATACATTTTTATTGAAATAAACACAACTTAAGTATCAAACCAATCGCGATGAACCATTACAATCCGAATTTATTACGACCGAAAATTATTCACGCATCGACGTATACTGGTTTATCTATAGCTTGTATATGTTTGGGTGTGAAAAGGCTTTGTCGACCTGATTTTTTTTCGACAATCATCGCACACGTTGACGGGAAAATTTACGAGCATGGAAGATGGGAGACAACAAATAATAAGATGTTCTTTGTTGGCCAGGTGGGGCCGCACCCGCGCCCCTGATTTCACGCTACGTGTGGGTCCCTCTGCTAACTCCCCTCCCCTCCTTGCCTCCCCAGTCCCTCGCCTCGCCTTCTCTGGCATCCCATTGCTTTACCAATTAATATCTTTACTGAAATTGCCTTGAGTCAAAACGCTGATGCTATGTTGTGCAGGGTTGTCGTGTTTGTGAGAAAATTCTTGACTTTAAATTGTTGGGGAAGACCTCTGAGCAGTGGGTTAAAATAAGTTAATTAGAAATCGTCAAAAAAAGAAAAACGTCAACTACTTATATAGATGTCGCTTATATTAATAACAAGTCATAATATAAACGGACAAACGTGTTAATATTTTCTTTATTAATACATCAAAATGTTATTTTATGTATATACAAATGTACTTATATATGTAAGTAGCAACCTTAACTAAGCTCTTTTTAATGCCGAACGCTTGTCTATATTCAATGTCTCCCATTAAACGTCTCAAGTGATGGTCGTATGATTGAGCTGTTTAGGAACATGTTTCTCAAACAGACCATCGAGCAGAGTAAGTAGATTAGAGACATGAATTGAACACGGATTATTCTTAAATGTAACCGTATCTATTGTGTTTTGGACAGTATTAGTATTGGTAATGCTCCATAACGACACCTTCCGGCCTTTCAGCTACACGACTGTACAAATTCAAAAATTGTGAAAAAACACCGTAACTAAACACTTAAACATCTTTCTTAACGTGTCCATTGTTGAACTCCGAATTGAAACGCCGAGGGGAGAATGAAACCAAAAAAACACGAGAACAAATCAAGAGATGCTTTTAAATAGGATAATAGCGATCGATGATCGGAGGAGAAAGATAATAATGATTCCGGACCGTTTACTTTTTTGCCCGAATAGTATCGTCGGGGATTCAGCGCGGTGTTCTGGATAGATCACGGGATTTGTTCCGCTTCCCCGGGATCCTCCACACGTCGTTAGCGCTCTTGTTGCACGTGACGGTGTAACAATACACCAACAAACATTAAATGACTTTTGTGGGGCTAATGAGTGTATTGTAAGATAGTGTGTGCCTGCAGGCGTTGATGGCGGGTGAGATTAGCGTGATTCGTCGTGTGATGTGGTCGTACCAGCGCCGCCGCGGTCCAGCCGTGAGAGAATGGTGCCAGACCAGCCAGGGTGGCGGGCTGCGCCGCGCTGCGCATGCGTCGATACAGATCAGGCGCGCCCGCACGTGACTCGCATCCACAACGCGAATGCCTCATAAAAAAGTGACATTTATTGGCGTTTTATATCATCGAGGTGTCAACAGGTGACGAGCGGCGACAATGTGCGATTATGATCCGGCAAAAACACACCTTATCTCACGAATTGTCGTGAGAATTCGTGCCAATTTACAAATGTTATATTTTTATTAAAAGAACCTGTATTTATGATGTTGTACCCGTCAAATTTATTGTCGAGTCATGAATGAAACATCAGAATGTTGTAGTAATTTGCGGTTCGGTGGAATGCTAAATTGAAGGATGATAGAGCAGAATGAACATTTAGAGTGAGTGAAGAGTGGAGATCGAATGAGTGTGTTACGTGTCGAAATGTCTGAATGCGACGTCTGTGAGCCTCCTAATGGTCGCGATAACATCATCCTCGGTGCGTTAACAAATCGTGCTCCTTCAGATGTCTACTAAACTGTGAGAAAAAACACACAAAGGCTACTATAAAAAATATGAATTTGTCCAAAGTTCCCAGTTATGGACGTGACATCGAGTGGTTTTTTTTTGTTTCAAGTTTTTGTTACCTGTCGGATTATAAAGCGGCTTTTAAGGGTTAATTAAGTCGAGAGGTGTATGAGTGATCTTGCGGAAATTTCGAAATAATATTTTAATGGAGTGATGATTCAACCAAAATGTGTATTTATTTTGAAAATTAAATTATAATTTTATCTTAACTGAAATCATTAATACGAACGCGACCCTTTTTTATTTGATAGTTCAAGCTAATTTTGATGTTTGATATAATTTCATCATATTCAAATTCACCATCCTGCTAATGTTATATTATTATCTGACGTATGTTATTCAACCACGCTAAAAAGCTGTCACATTTCTATACATGGATCAACTCTTATATTTCTCTTCTATTTCTTACCTCAAAATTTCCACTAAGGTATTATGAATTGGGGTAAAATCACGAGGCATACTTAGATACACTAATACTGTATATACGAAAGTTTGTTTTTATGTTTACTAAGTACCTACCTAAAATGGATGAATTAACACATATGTAAACTTATTATCATTTTATATCCATCCCGAAATTCATATATGACTGTGATATATCGAGCTAAAATATAGATGAGCATAACCATAGTAAAAACACATAGATTACGAGCTGCGCCCCGCGGTTTTACACTCGTAGTTCCCGTTCCCGTGGGAATTTCGGGATGAAAAATAGATGTTGGCCGATTCTCAGACCTACTGAATATGGTCACAAAATTTCATGAGAATCGGTCAAGCCGTTTCGGAGGAGTATAGCAACGAAAACTGTGACACGAGAATTTTATATATTAGATATAAAAGGCGACTAAAACTATAGGACATTCCCCACCTTGTTCTAAATTTTAAACCGTCAAATATTCAAATTTCTGACCCGATACCAATGTCGTTTAATATTTCGAGCATGACGTCACAATCGTGGTTTCACCTAACATTATATTGGATCCTGTATATCGCATGTTTCGGTAATTAGCGATTCGCAACACATGACCGTACCCTAAGGCGAGGTTTAATTGGTACAAAAACCTTAAGAGCCACCGGTGAATAATATACATGATTATTATTTAATTTCATATCTTGAATTATGAATCGGAAATATTTTCTTTTATTATGGAAATAATTTTGTGATGAAGGCATTATTTTTTACGTCAATGGTGTTAAATAATTGCTTATGTTCTTTTTTTGAAAACGTACTGAACAAAATCTTCCTAAGATTGAATTCTTATACCCACTGCGGGGCTGTGCTAAGTCATAACTTAGCGCTGCATCTGAATAAGAGTGTCCACTGTAGCCCACGTGTGTTATATGGCAGGTGACGTCACTGATACACAGACCAAAATCATTTGAGCAACCACTGTGGATCCGCTTATTGAACCCTAAGTACAATTCAAAAGTACATACTTTCTTTCCGCCCATCAACAGCAATCTTCAATGAAACGCAAAAACAAAACCCGTTATCCATTCAAGAAAAGTCACAAGTAAAAATCCCATTAATAATCATTGAGAAACGATAATGTGCTTGCTTCTTCATACTTGGAATATTCCATGTACGACAAGAAAAACATCGTTCGCGTTCATTCATTTTGGCGCCAGATTTATAAGCTTCACGGAGCGAGAAAGTTTGTAGAAAAAAATACATTCAAAAATCGAAGTGCATAAAATAAATCGCACGATGCGCGAACATTGGAACAAGTAAGTAGATACAACAATACTGGAGTCGCGGAAAAACTTGGCCACCGCAGTGATGTAAGGAAAAACATGATTATGCGCATCCGATTAAATAAAATGTGCTCGTTTAAAGAATCACAGATGAATAAAACGTTCAATGATAATTGAAATTTGTATTTACTTAGTCCGTATATTTTTTGTGAGTCGGGCGCCGCGGCCTTATACGGCGTCGATGTAGATTCGCCAATTTAATGCAGGCTTCGGGGAACTGTTGTCGCAACTCACACTACCTGTCTACATGGAAATCATCATTACAAAATTAATTCAAAACTCATGGTACTTACTAATAGCGCGCTATGAGGGGTGTCAAACTTCCAAAGTGAAATCTGATGCAGATAATTACAAACTAAAACGTAAAACTGATTTACTGTGTAGTCTATTGGGAATTTATCGGGAGCTAGTGAACACAGCGGATTGTCAGAATAAACTGTTTTTTTACCTACGTTACCTACCCTACTTATTATAACATTATGCTACATACACTACATTACACTGTACATATTAATTTCAACAATCAGACTGCTAAATTAATTTAAAATCTTGTAATACATGCATGTATTTTTCCAATCGTTGTTGTCCAAAAACTGTTCTTAGTTCACTGCAAACATTAGTTAAGAACTAACTCTAAATCGGTCTTGCCTTTCCCCAAGTTATCTGTTAACAAACAAATGACAATTCATTTATATATATAAAAATCACAACGATAATGAATTAAATTACAAATTAATTAAATTATACAGTAAAGTCCCGAATCCGTGAATAACTTTACATCAACGTCGCCAAAATAATTACACGAACCCATCATGCATTATTAAAACAAACAAACACACAAAAACTAAATGGACAAGTGTAAGGGAAGAATTTAAAAATCTGTCACCCGTTCGAAATTCAAAGCATTTATCTGGAAAAAATTAAAAAAAAGAACGGAATTCATTAAAGTCGATTAAAGAATTCGGCACGGGTATCGAACGCGGTATCGATTAACGACCTCACAGTCGACTAATTGGCACAAATTGACACTAAACCGTGGGATGATGGTGATTATAATACGAGCGTGGCGATAGTGCTAACAGAATCGATATTAGAAACGATTCTAATCGATAAAAGAAACGATTCTAATCGATACAAAAACGAATTTATTCGGTATTAGAACCGATTTTGATCGATACTCAAGAATAAATCATGGAATAAATACTGTTAAAGTGAGCGTTATTTACAAATCCATACAAGGAGTTATGTAGCATACGAGTACCATAAAAGTGTACCAACTACGGTACAGTTGTCAATAACATGAAATCATCAAAACCTATCACAGTGGAATATAATAAATCGAGACATATCGATTGTATCGCGAGTCAGTCGATCGACTAAAACACATTTGTCACAAACTACTTTATAAAACATGAACCGTTGTATGTTTACGAGTTTATGTTATTCCATGTTTTGTTTGCGATGTTTGATGAGATGTTTTTAAAGACACAATGTTGTGGTTTGTTTTTGTTTAAATACGATATTCTTTACATTAGTGATTAAAAGAGGAGTAAGTGAATACCAGTGCTCGCAAACAGACTTTAATTTTTTTTGTGATTTTGAAACATATTTTGTGCAAGCTTGTACAAACATATTTCTATACACATAGCTATAGATTTTTGCAAATTGTGACAATCAGAGTGTAATTTATTCCGCAATTCCAATAAAATCCATTTCATCCCATCTCCCTTCCCTTCCTCTAATACCTAAAACTAAGACTAGTTACAGTCATGAATCAAACACAAAACCTTCACAACCAACCACTCACCCACAGCCACAATCATTACACAAATAAAAATTCGGTGATTAAAATACTTACTTAAATATCTTGATAGGAGAGCAGCTAAAGCAATTACACCGTATCAAGTGCTGTCAATTAGGCCCGCGTCCGACCAGGGCCCACTAATCCAGGAGATAACAGAGATACACTTATTAATCACTTGCCACAATCGGATTAATTTATACGATTCTTTCGTATCGAGTAATCAAGATTTGAGATATCTCGAGTGAAAGAAATTAAGTTATATTCCGGTGTTGTTTTGGGGGAATATTGTTTTGAAGTTAATGGAGGTTTAATAGAAAAATATTATAAATGTCAAGATGGCGGGATCACTCTTTGTTTTAAACATACCTTACCATCGCTATATACTCGTAGTACTCATTTGGTACCATTATTACATGGTTTTTACTCAAATAAATATTGTTTAACATCATTCTGTTCAAATAGCTATTTACGTAACTCTAAAATAACAAATTCTTAATAAACATCATCGTTTATATATTTATTTATTTATTCCGTATACTTATTTATTAATAATTTAGCAATATTTAAGTAATATCTTCGTCGGACAAATGGCTAAAAAATAACATTAAATTACTCTTTTTTAATTCAATTAAATTACTGATTCATACAAAAGATATCAACGCGATGTCTTGTAAGTTTCCAAATACTGTTGCATTTGAAGAAGTTACTGTATTTTATTATTATGATACATTTACACACTCTTCGAGTAAGATATAATAGTAAATAGGTAATATAGTAACATATAGTATATATATAGTAACCAAGGAATACCTTCTTAATATAATTAATACAATTCCCCATTACCGTACAACCCATTAATCTTCCAATAGAAATTAACACAAAGAAATTACTCTAACAATTAACTGTTTTACCTAAATTGAATGCAAATATGTTTCTTTAAAAGGAGAAAAGATTATATTGTGCACTTGATAGGGTATCTCAGTGAGATCTCGAATGGACTGTTCCTTTAATTTATAGCAATAGAATTGACTTGAATAAAGTGTTTGTTGATTTTCCGCGTGCCATAGATAAGATTATAGTAAATAGTTAAGCTTTAAAGATTATAATTACCGATATATTTATATATCGCACGTGATTTTGATAGTCATACTTTGACATTTTAGCAAAATTAATATCCTGGTTGAGTACTTCAAGTCTCAATTTCTGATATACTCAAAAATATCAGAAAATAACACAGGAATTACAAAGGTTTTTTAATACTCCTATAATCTCCATTATTATATTTATATTATAGTTTTCTTAACTGAGATTTCCCAGTATATAATTTTAGTATTGGAATTATCTCACAATTTCTCTGAAGTATTTAAAATTGTTAAACATTTCACCAAATCCAGAGGATCTCTTGAATGAACAGAACAAACTAAACTATAATAAACTGCTATAATCCCAATATCAACTAGATCAGAATGTTGCCTGTTTTAGATGGAATATTTGAGCCATCTCCTGAAACTGTGCGAAGTGGGTATGAATGATGATATCTTACTACGATTGGTAGGTTCGATAAATTGAGTGTTCAATGCGAGTCTAGAGAAAGCTTGTTAGTGTTAGTTCCTATTTACTTTAATATCATATTATCAAAAAGTCTAATAAAACTTATATTGACGACATAAGTATTCATTTTTGTAAAGTAACTATTTTTTTATTTACTTCACTGTAATTGAATCAAGGGAATTTTGAGATAAAAAGTATAGCCTTTCATCAAGCTTCTCCAACTATCCATACAAACATAATCTTTAGAAACTACCTACTAATCCAATTTGACTAAATGTTTTTGCATTAGATAAGCAGAATCTCTTTAAACATGCTCAATGCAAAATAAAGTTACTACTCTCATAATACTTCTTTATCGATAAGTAAATAACCCTTTACATAAACTATAGAATTTAAGCTGTGCTTAGAACGAATTTGACAACATTATTCTATTCAAATCATAAATCATCTTTAGATTTTTCGTGCCTTCTGTACAATCCTTAGAAACTCAACCCTTTTATCATTTTTAATCAGAGTAACAGCAAATAACTTGAGAAAACTTCTCAAATCTATTACTAAAGTATTCTTTATTCAAATAACTTTAATTCAAATAGAAGCTCATTCAGAATCTAAAGTAATATGAAGAAACATTCCATTAGTAATAGCTAAATAGGACTTATTTGCGTGGGGTCCTTTTAAACGAAAGCTCGTTCGATAAATGTCGTTCAATTCATGCAATATACATATTTATATGTTTGAAATCTATTTAGATTAGGTATATAATCGCAAATCAATTTGATTAGATAACTTTAGGTTGCGGTCTCTCTGAAGTAAATGTAAGGTTAGCGTTAAAAGTCAATTAACACTATTTGAGTTTTGAAAATTGATAATTTTATAGATTTTGACGTGCTTTTTCCCAATTTAAATTTTGCTTTCGCCCGCTTGCGCTGCCATCACGATGATAAACATCGTAAAATGAACCTGAAAGGAGGAATATCTTTCCAAAATGGTGGCACAAACAGCTCACATACGTACGAGGTGCCAAAGTTAATTCGGCAAAAAAATCACATCAGAATCCATGACCTCGCCAAGTTTTGTAACTCTAGAAAACTGGTGACCTCATTTTTAAAGCCCAAATGACTGGACCAAAATTGGTTCAGCCATTTCCCAGATTTTTTAACAGCAATTCTTCGAAATGTTTAATTAAATACATATTATAATTTACTACAATTTCATTTAATTTATTATTTTTTACAGGCTTCCGCGAGTCCTCATTCATCTACGCGCTGACAGCGGCCGGAGTAGCTCACGCTATAGCCCGCGGTTGCGCACAAGGAAGGCTCCTGTCCTGCGGCTGTGATCCCCTGGGATACCGCGCCTCACACGATCCCAGGGGACGGGCGAAGGTCAACAAATGGGAATGGAGTGGATGCTCACATAATCTGGCGTTTGGGATAGAGTTTTCCAAGAAATTCCTGGACGTAAGAGATCAAGTAGATGATTTGCAGTCGAAGATCAATGTGCACAATAATAATGCTGGGAGATCGGTGAGTAATCTGTATTATTCATAAATGTCATCACTCTAAAACCAATAGAAGAGGAGCTAAGAGTTAAACTGCGGGTGCTGCTAGTAATATTATAAAAAGGAAAGTTTTTTGTTTGTTTGTATTGAACAGGCTTCAAACTACCGGATTGATTTAGGTAAAATTACATAGAATACTTCTTTTTCTTGCAAAAATTAAATTCGAGAGCGTAGAACGTCAAAATTTTTAGTCTCGACAATTGAAATTAACACAAAACATTGAAATACTTTTAAATATAAATAAAGAAACAAAGAAAAATACACACACATACACAATTTGATACTAGAGTTTACCTTCACTCACACATACAAAATCTTCTGAACACCTGGAGAGTAATTATCTAACCGTTAAATTAAACTGAATGCAATAAAACAAAGAACTATATTAACTGATAAACAATTAAAAGCACATAATTTTATTACCTACATATGAATGCATCCAAGCGATTCATTATTGCAAATAATCACTTCCATTCAACTCACTTTGATATGTTTTCATTACTTGTGATTGTTACAAGTTACTGTAGAAATAACTTTTTTAATTAAGAAAAAAATCGACTTTACGATAGCCTCTAGTTTATAACAAAGTCGCTCATCGCCTGTCTATCTCTCTATAAGTACGAATGAAGTTTTTATTTTAGTGAACTTTCGCGAAAATTTCTTAAGCCGTAGGGGAGTGACAATTCGTATTTTTTAAAAAGAGCTATGAAAAAAAGCTCTAAGAAGTTCAGTTAGAAATATAGGTAGGATATCAAGCGCCATTTGTTATAAGTACGTAAGTACATAATGTTGTCATACTTATATTTGTTCAGAATACACCTACTATCCCTCAATTTTTCTTTGAAAAATCGCCAAATAAGTACGTCTAAAAAATACAGTACACGAGTTTTAATTCAACAGAGCCGTATTAAGGCCCAATTGTCTTTGATGTTTATTCAAGGGGAGTATCACAAAGTAGGTTGAAAAGGCTGGGTGGTGGATGGCACTTCAATTTACCTCGTTAGAAAGCAAACCCCGACGTGTGGACTGAATTAGGGTGAATTTTAAATTGTTTTTGATACCAAATTACTCGTGTTGTGCAATCGGATAATGTGAATGTTATTTGCTTTAAGACGTTAGTATTTTATGTTCCGTGCTTTAAGTATATTCTAATAAATTATAGAAAAAACTTCCATGCATTATGTTGATAATTTGTTTTGTTTGTATAATCCCTTAGATAAGTCACTCTATAGATCCCATGTCATACACTGAGCGATGCAATAGACAATGGCCAACATTTGCAAGGCTGTGTGCGTGTGGTACGCACACAAGCTTATAGCCAGCATCGTCTTACTCGAATGCATAGAGTTGCCAGCTAATGAATCTTCCCTATGAAATGGGGAAAACTGTAAAATTGAGTCGTGTTAATAAAAATATTTTAATAAGATGAATTTTATTGAAATTAATAACTTAAATGTATGGGGTGTATAGCAACATATGCGATGTGATAAAATGTCCTTTTTGCCCATTTTCCTATGGGTGAATTTCAACAAATGCTATTTTTTCATTATATCGGTGAACTTTTTCATTTTTTTTTGTACTTATATTTTTCAGGTTTTATGTAATCATTAGGATATTAAATATCCCTAAATTCAATAATATCATCAACGTATCATTTAAGACTAAGGAGTAAATTTAGTTTGAATTTTGAATTCTACCGATGCGATGTGACAAACCGGCACCGATTATTTTTCTGTACACTGATTTGTTTAGCTACCGAAATGATATACATATTCAGTGATATGATAAATTTATGTGTACAGCCTTCTTTTCTTTTTTTAATATATTTTAGCTTAGAATAATAAAAATGTTTATATTTATTAACATAGTCTTTAATTAAATGAAGTATAAAAAAACAAAATCTGTTATAAGTTAATGACACGGCATCAACCGAAATGATAAATAAAAATGACTTTTAGTTTCATAAGCGTTTCTGTGCTTCTGAGGGCACGTAAAGCTGTTGGTCCCGTCTGTCGTACTAACTAACATCATCGACGATCGTTACGGGTAGTTAGAGCTCTCAAAAGTCTAACATTTGGTTTAACCAAAAAATGTCGTATAGCCCTCTGATGGCAGTCGCTTCACATAAAATACTGACATTCCGCCAAATCGGGTTAAACTTAAAACCATACAATATTATTAAGAGGTTGATTAAATCAGTTCAGTTAAAGATTATTCTAATATTATGGAATGTAAATAAATAAAATAAAATCCATTTATTGCTTATACATAAGATATAGGTAAGTAAAATACAAACATGTTTTTTTGTTACATAAGCAAAGGGTGATGGCTCAGCTTTGTGCTACCCGGAATAGTGTACAACTCATGGAATCAAATAAGGTCGAAATGTAAAAAATACGGAAAAATTACGGAGGCAAAATCGCGGGCGAAAGCTAGAAATAATAAACAAGCAAGTAAAATATTTATTTCAATTAAGCTAACTGTTATTTAATTTTATAACCATAAAAATATTTATTACACATATACTTTAGTATCGTCATATACGTATGCATATTGTCACATTTTATTTTATTACATTGATAAATGTATAATAGGTATAACATACATACAAAATAAAACTACAGTGGGAAATTCTAAATCTGATATCAGGTAACACTAAAAAATGGCGCAATGGCGGCGTGAAAAATACATCATTTGATAGGTTTTGCTTTCGTAAAATACTATAAGATTTGAGTTACTTTCCGATGGAAGGAGATAGTGTTAGTTGTTTTTAAACGTCCTTTGTAATTCCTGCTGGTTTTCATTGCACAACTAGTCATTTTCAGCAAAATAACTGAATACAAAATCTAGACCGTGCGTGTGTATTGTATGACGTTACAATGAACACTAAGGAGTATAGAACACCTTAGTGGTTAACAGTTAGCGATTATATTTTTTGACGCTATGGCACCGTCCATAGTCAATCTAGAGGTGACTTATCTAAGTATAATCCCTACTTCCCTACTAACTCTGTCTGTCTGTTACCTTTTCAGGGCTAAACTACTGAACCGATTGACTTGAAATTAGGTACAGGGGTAGCTTATGGTCCGGGAAAGAACATAGGCTATGGTTTATCCCGAAATTCCTACGGGATCGGACTCTACGCGGGTGAAACCGCGGGGCACAGCTAGTTGAAACATAATTCGACATACGACGAAAACTGATACGACAATAAAAACTGGGTTTGTTTAAACTTACATCCAAAATGTCTGAACCAAATCTAATTAAGGGACTAAGCACGCGTCTCCATACAAAATCGTTGTTTTTTTAATGAACAAACGCTGAATGGAGCTGAATAAAGTGTGCTTAGTCCCTAATACCTCTTTTCATACATCTATCTAATATATGTATAAAATTCTCGTGTCACAGTTTTCGTTGCCATACTCCTCCGAAACGGCTTGACCGATTCTCATGAAATTTTGTGAGCATATTCAGTAGGTCTGAGAATCGGCCAACATCTATTTTTCATCCCGAAATTCCCACGCGAACGGGAACTACGCGTGTGAAACCGCGGGGCGCAGCTAGTATTATATAAAAGAAAGTCGTGTTAGTTACACTATTTATAACTCAAGAACAGCTGAACTGATTTGACTGAAAATTGGTGGGGAGGTAGCTAAGAACCAGGAGAAGGACAGGATACTTTTTATCCCGAAATTCCCACGGGAACCGGAACCACACGAGAGAAACCGCGGGGCACAGATAGTTATGTATATATTTCGTACTCAAAAGACCTTGTACTTTCTCGCATTTAATACACAGCACTAACAACTAAGTAAGTACATAATTCATATAATTTCCATAATTATCCCTAAGGAACACCCGACAGGGAAAAGATTTGTTTACCACATAGGCGTATTGTAACGTTCGTGAGGCGTCAAGTAATATCTTTATTTAGTTTAAATTGGATAGCGGTCTGAAGGCGGGGCCTCAGTAATCGCTACGTAGGTGGTCTTAAGCGCGCATAAAGTATGATATTATATAGCACAAGGCCTGATCACACCCCGCTTTATATGCTTTAAACTGTCCTTCATAATATAATATTTACACAGAAATGTGTAGTAATTTTTAAATTAAAGGATTTCGCGAAATGGAGTTTAAATGATAATTTTTATTTCTTTTTCCAATGAACTGTAGTGGTTTTTTTAAAATATAATTAACAATTTCCAAAGTGTATACTCGTACAATTATATTTATGTCTTTCTTTATGCAAAAACGTATGTTATAAATAATTGATATACATAGAAAAGAAGAAAGGAAGTCAATTACATAGAAATTAATTAAAACACAAAAGCTTTTCCGTTTAATCATAAACATTTCCCACTCACAACTAAGTTACGCATAAATCAAACGCCCAATAAATTCGAACACAGCTGTCCTTCTAATGAAAACATAATATGTGACACGTAAATATGTCCGGACATGTTATTTGTAACCTCTTCAGAAGAAAATACCAAACTGTACATGGATTACTTTCAAATAGATCCCTTCCTCTTCATAATAAACATGTCACTTATAAACCGACCACATAACATGTACACTCATCGAAACCGAATCCAATCGATTATAAACTTTATTACAATGACATAATTAAATTTATTACAATTCAAATGTATATATTTTAATTTGTAACACAGTAACTTATAACTTAATCTGACGTTATAAGCATACCGATCTTTTAGACGCTTATTACAAGGATTTACTGTTTCAATAATGAACGTAGACTTTTTAGTATACACACATGAGATGTTGGTACAAATAATTTAATTTGTTAGTCTGATGGCTGTTAATTATTGTTAGATACGGTTCTGTTATTTATTATAGACCTACAAACGTAACGTTAACTGCGACGCGACGTATGTTATTTATAACGTTATGGTTTTTATTTACTCTAAAAATGCTACTTCTTTAATGATATGTGGTAACAGTTACAACATTGTGTTATTATATGAAACGATTAATTATTAAACTGAGAACGCGCGCCATGTCTACTTATTTGCAAATCTGGTAACGTACGACGCGAAATACTGCAAAAACTGCAGAAAACTATTTTCTTCATTCCTTTTAGTAGCGTTTCTTAAACTTCAAAATGTGTGACGCGAATCGCGACGATTTTTTATGATTACTTACATGCAAATTGATTTTACACAAAATAAACTAAACGTTATAAGTGGTAAAAATGGTATGTTATACAACAAAGTATTAAACAATTTTCTGTAACATACAATGGAAAACTTGAGAATAAAACTACACTAAAATGCCTTATAAATCTTCTAGTCCAATATCTATTTATAAATCGCAAAGAAAATATTAGGGAAAATTGTGCCCACGCAAAGCCGAGGCGGGTCGCAAATACTTACCTAATTATAAAAGCTTTTATAAAGTGCACGTAAGTTCGTAACTAAATACAAATAAGGTATGCAAGAGTATGAAGTTATTAGTCTCTCCTATCAAAACTAAAGGTACCGTATCACTGCCGGTGGTCCAGCCACACACTACTTCATTGTTCCACAATGCTTCTCACCATTTTGTTTTGTGATCATATAATTAACAGCCGCCAAGAGACCTTTGTTAGACACGCTCTCTCGTAATAACCCCGCGATGATATTTTTATTAATGTCAAAATAAAGTCGGTCGAGGTTACACCGTAAGGGCATTTTGTAAGGATTTTTTGCTGTTTTTTTTTTTCGTTTTCGTTGATATATTTCAAAATTATTTATTCAAGTTTTTAAACATTCGTGAACTAAATTCATAATTTATAGTGGCTTCACTAATTGGTTGGATTTTAATTGCATTTTTTATTATCGGGACGAGGTAGGGATGAATTTTGGTTTTTCCATTTGGAAAATTTACTGGTAGAGATCCATGATTTCAGAACTGGTAGATAAAAGATTGATTAAACATAAATTCCAAATCCTAATCAATCAGAAACATTTCACATTTCCCAACAAAATAATTTACAACAAAAATAAACTGTCTAACGGTGTGATACAAGCCCAGCCAAGGTCCGACTACTTTTGGGACCATAAAAGATGGTCTCAACAGCCTCTACCCACACCAAGAATAAGGTACCACATTAGAGTGGCGAGGTGATAATTACGTTACAAAAAATAAATTCGATGAGTTAATATTTTGTTATATAGAATCTCTACGACTATCTAATATCAATTTAAATTTTATGGGTGTTCATTATGTAATGGCGGAGTTGGTTTCGTTTCTTTGTGTTCCGTAGATTCCAATGAATCATTCTTTTGTTATATTATTTTATTGGGTCTATTGAAAATGTAGTAAATGCGTGTGAATATTATCAATATTTTTGAGTAGTATTTGGTATTAGGCTTTTCTTAAGTAAAGAATTTTTCAACACACTTGCTCATAAAGGGGCTCTTATTTGTGCAAAAACAGTTGAATAATGACACGCTTGATTCACTAGTGAGTTATAAATTGTATTTTTAAATTGCTTTCATTTTAAAAAAGATTCGATACCAAAAAAATTGTGTCCATACATTTTAAAAACAAACTTCAACTATGTTTCCTTACTTTTGGTAGGTCTATGGTCGATTCCATTCATTCATTCATTCGTTTTTTTTAATAAGTATATTCTTTTAGTCTTTGGCCGATCACCATTGTTATGTTGGATGCGCGCGAATAGAAAAACTGTTTATTTATTAGCGAAAAATGATAATTTCTTCGTGTTGAAAAACGTTGTATGGTACACGCGTGTATTGATGATTACTATCCTCGGCTGACGCCTGACGGCTCGGGCCTCAATAGCGCCTCGGAAGTAATCACCAGCTTACCTCGCTTGTACCATAAATAACTATTATTTATACTTGATGCCTATTTCACGACGTTCAAGTAAAGTTACTCAACAAGTAAAGTTAGTTTTGTCTCTTTCTTACTTTATATCAAGTGACAAAGACAAAACATGTGAGTAATTACTCGGAATTAGGAAATTAGCGCGTTCATAAATATCATCCCTGTCCATAAAGTCAGTTTCATAAACCTATAATGACATTATTACAAAAAAGTATATGTAATTTACTTTAAACTAAATGGAATAAAAATCTACATCTTTAATAACCAAAACGAAATTATCTATTTGCAAAATAAACCAACATTGCAATTACGAGTCAATAACAACTTTATGTCTTACATTTCAAGCTATAACATTTTATAAACGCTACTTAAATAAATAATGTTTATCTTATAACGTTATTTAATTATTAAGTAATCACATCAGCTCAACTGGCCCTTAAGGTGGCCATTGACGAGTCAGTTTAACTGATCAGTTCAATTGGCGTCGATCCAAAAATGGTCCTCAATCAGATTCTAGATTCCAGTAGGGAAATCCATTGGCCTAAAACTTTTGGAGTGACGCACAGTTTTATGTCTGGACTGATCAGTTCCACTGTTAATGACCTTTAGGTAGTGGTCCGACCGCGGGCGAGTGAGCGATGAATTATGGGCGAGTTTCTCACTCAAGAAAAGGACAGTGAATGTACATTCCATGTAAACAAAAGAGATGCACATATTATTTATAGTTACTCGCCTTTGGACTCGCCGATAGTTCATCGCTCACTCGCCCGCGATGGAACCACTGCCTTAGGTATGTTTATCTTATACGTTATTTAAGGGGCTCTGAGATGCCAAATGCCCGTTTTCGGAAGACTGGTTATGATATTTCTACTATTAGTACAAAACTATTTTATGTATTATATGCAACTTTGGTTCTTTAACTAAACTTGACCCGCACCGAAACACGATAGCATTACATTTTCTCGATACATTTTAATTTTGAAAATTGTGCTTTTAAAATTTGTTTTTGCGGTCTACGTAAAAAGTATAAGAGCTGGTACCACGAAACTTCGAATACGCTTAGTAAAGATAAATAAATAAGTCTCACCCGAAAGATTTTTTAATAATTAAAGCTTTTCACTAATAATTATTGAATTTCATGTTTTTATCCAGTCTTATTTGAGCCGTTTCGAGGTTGTCATTGCGCTTCTCTTTCCTTTCAATGCAGTGCGACAGTGACCGCTGAGCGGTGGTGCTAGACGGACGTGTATCACTTCTCCTCGTGCTCAATGCTGTTTTTTTTACATTGCTAAACAACGGGATATGAATAAAACTAAGATTTTAATTGCCTGAACTACATTACTATAATATTTCGTGATGATCAGACAAGCGGTACTCTATATAACATTTTAATATTTCAGACAAAGATAAAATATATAAACACCGATTGCACAATCGTCAACGAATACGAATGAACTATAGATGTGGCACTTATTTTCTTTCCCTTTCGTCATGCGCCTTTGTCTCTTTCATACATATGTACAATTTACGCTATTTTTGAGAGTCGCGAATGTTGACACGGCACGTCTATAATATTTTTTTCGAGTCGTTGACAAACTTCCAGAAGATTTTTGACACTAGCTATGATAATATAAATATAGTAAAACTAAGTAGTTTGTCCAGTACAGGACAAAAAAAATTGATGATCCATTTCCATTTTTATGTACGTGTAAATTTTATTATTCGGACTTTAAGAAGTTATGATGGGTACAAAAATTGACAAAGTACCTATGAAAAATGACACGGTTTGACCAAACTGTTCAAAGTTTAGTCCAATCAACTCGTTACTGGATTGATTTAAAAATACTTACTTCAGTAATGTATAGTTTTACTTTCAGTATTATTTTTGGATTAGGTATATAGCCTATCAGGTACTTGAAATCAGTAGTTCAATAAATTCATATAAATAAATAAATGTAATATCCTAATAGACTTTTAACAAAAGCCTAATAGAGTAGGCTCAAGCCCCTCGGTGAGGACATAATATGATGATGAAAAATATTGAGAATGTTTGTTTCTTATTATATCATTAATTGTCTTTCGCGTATTAAATTCTTGGATACCTGGTAAATTGAACCTGAATTTTCAAATTTTATCTCATTAAAAAACAGAATGCACGTGGGTGAAACCGAGGGGCACGGCAAGTATAAATACTCAGTTATACTCTGACACATGATTATTGATTAGATAACCGTACAGAGACAAAGCTTCATACAACCTCACGAATCGGTTGCCCTGCTAAACAGGCACGTAGAGTAGTTTTTTTTATTGATTTTCTTCTTTATTAAAATGTATCATTATGAGTATACAGATATTAGTTATTTATAGTACAAGTTTGTAAAGTTGGTACTTACCACCGAGGAGCTATTGAGGAGGATAGCCGAGGATAGTAATCACCAATACACACGTGTATCATACAACGTTTTTTAACACACTTGCGAACACAATAATTATAAAATACAATTTTCGCTAATAAATAAACATTTTTCCTATTCGCGCGCATCTAAAACAACAATGAGATCGGCCATAGACTAAAATAATATACTTATAAAAAAATGAACGAATGAATGATTTGGTATCGAAACTTTTTTAAATAAGTACAAGCAACTTAAAAAAATCTATAACTCACTGGTGAGTAATAGGTGTCATTCTGTGCCTGATTGCAGAGAAATAAGAGCCACTTTATGAGCAACTGTTTTGAAAACATATATTTATTAGGGCGAGCAAAGCGGAGTCCGCCTGGCGGAACAATCTATTCAGTTTTGTGGTCCATTTTACGTAAAAACTACAATACCTACTGATTTGATATTTGCCATAGTTATTAAAATTTGTGTTTTTATATAATCGTTTAAATACTCATTTCAACACACTTGCTCATAAAGGGGCTCTTATTTGTGCAAAAACAGTTGAATAATGACACGCTTGATTCACTAGTGAGTCATAGATTTTTTTTTTAATTGTTTAGTTTTCAAAAAAGTTTCGATACCAAAAAATATCGTGTCCATACATTTTAAAAACAAACTTCAACTATGTTGCCTTACTTTTGGTAGGTCTATGGTCGATTCCATTCATTTATTCATTCGATTTTTTTTAATGAGTATTATCTTTTAATCTATGGCCGATCACCATTGTTGTGTTGGATGCGCGCGAATAGAAAAACTGTTTATTTATTAGCGAATAATGATAATTTCTTCGCAAATGTGTTGAAAAACGTTGTATGGTACACGCGAGTATTGATGATTACTATCCTCGGCTATCTTCAGACCCTCGCCTGACGGCTCGGGCCTCAATAGCGCCTCGGAAGTAATCACCAACGTACCTCGCTTGTACCATAAATAACTATTATCTTGTATTGAATTTCCATATTTTACATGCCGCGGGTTAAAGGCAGTCTTGGAGTGATTAAAAACCTTGCGAGACCCCACAGAGCATAGACAAAGTCACGTTTTTAACTACCTAGTTTTATTTTTAAGTATCGTTCATTAATTTTACATTTTTGTTTGCCAATCTCTGAAACTAAAATTGGTTTGATTGTTGTCATAGAGCACTTTTATTATTTGACAACCTTGCCAAAACAGGTAATAATTTTACACGTTCTTATGAAGCTTTGTCTCTGTACGGTTATCTGCTCTATTTTTTAGGCTTTAAGCTATTCGAAATGTTAGGCTCGCCGCTGACTGTGATATTTTGTCACTAAGTCGAGCGCAAGAAAAATATATGTAAGCTATAAAGAGTGCGCTCATTATGGTAACGTGACAAATAGTTCCAGCGATATGAAACATGCTCACTGGTGTGACTTATTGTCATTCGGCCGGCCGAATATATCGTGTACAATTTTCCTTATTATTATCATTTGCATTATATAGGATGCACCCAGTAGCGTTTTTATTTTCGTTTCATTTTTCTTCTACGTATTTCAAGAGGACTACGTATATCAATCACGACTACCTCTTTGAACCCCATAACAAAAATTAACGCGATTTGACACCCTAGATAAGATTCAGTATAGCGCATTGTGAGTGACAGCAGGTGATAGTGATAAAAAGTCACGGCAACAAAACATCATAGTTAGCGGCGGGCCTTATAATTCAAAACATTCTGACAATAATCATTTTGAGATAAAGCAGTTTGTACAATTGCACAATCGCAGTCACGAGGCAGGGGGAAGTTAGACTAGATCTTCCGTCCGCCACCCGTCTGCTTCACCCCCTCAAAAACCGAAATTTGACTAGTAACCTCGCCTTAAGTAATCACATCAGATCAACCGGCCCTCAATGACGTCATGTTTAGTCTAGAAAAGTCGATTGGTATCATTAACATGTCTACCATTAATATAAATCATTCTTCGGCACTTTATAAACTGTGAATAATGACTGTTTATTCCGTAATCACTTAAGTGTATTGTTAAGTGTTAAATACAAATTGTTTTCATACTAACGGTCACATAATTATTATACAATTGTATAAGTGCAGATAAATTTTAATTGAATTAGTTATTAATGACCCGCTATTTCATTAGGTGTTTAACTAAAAATAATTAAGAACAAATATTTACTCGTATTCGCAGTTATACAAAGCTCAATTAAACTAAAATGATAAGACAAATCTATAGTTAATTCTAGGTAATTCAATAGAAAAAGCGATTCAATAAATACGGGCGGTATCTAAACAACCATCTACGAATATCTCCCGTAGGTTGTATCGAATGTGTGACTAGCGCCACTATTAAGGGCTATTGATAGTGCGGTGGCGTGGCCGGTGCCCGCCCCGGGGCCCATATTAGCCCGCTGTATTTCACGAACATACCGCCGAGGTGAGAACATAATAAGCGGTTCGAAGCCATTTTTAATATTCCGGCTTCATTACGATGTATTACAAACGTCTTGGGTGGCGAATTCTATCGCGAACGCTCTTAATAGCAGGTTATTAAGGTCCGCCGGGTACTGGGGGCGGTCCCAAGCACCGATTTATTTGAATTTTTGCCCCGACTCAATTTGGGAAATTGTTTGGCCGGCGGCGTTGGCGAAATTAAGACGTCAACGTGATTGCCCTCGCCGAGGCGTTTAATTATGTAAATGTTATGAGCTAGCTGCGGTAGGTGGCGTAATGGAGCAATTGTGCCAACCTGCTCACGACACCACTCGCCTATAATACAATTTGATTTATGGTGCAACCGGTTAAAATATGGCTCGTATGTCGATATGTCTCGGTAATCGCAGCCAAAGGGTCAACGATTTGAGCATTCATTTTTTCCATTACAACTTTATATCGGTATTTTATACAATTTCATTGGCTATGGGTACATTTACACCAAAAGCGGTCAATTTTCCATAATTACGAGGAATAAACACTTAGACCGCTCTAATTTAGGTTCATTGTGCGTGCTGCATTTAGGAATTGTTTTCAAAATATCTTTCATTTCAGATACTGTCTTCACAAATGGAAGTTCGGTGCAAATGTCACGGACTTTCTGGCAGCTGTCAGCTTAGGACATGTTGGAGAGCAACTCCGGACTTCAGAGTAGTTGCTTCCACTATTAAAAGACAATATCGTAAGGTAAATACAATAAAAATCCATAACGGGATGCGTTTCTGAACCTTATACAACTCACATAGAGAGGTATTTAGCTTGCACTATTTATGTTTGGATTCAGTTGTGTGTATATCTTTCTGAAAGCTTTACTCAACCTTATATCAACTACCTTAAAGTCACAATTACCTTCCTCGATTCGTATTTGAGGTGTAAATCATTCTCTATTCCATCCAGGCACTGATAGTAGCTCAAGAAGAAATGAACAGCGGTATGAATGTACTCCGCGGCCGCCCTCGAGGTAGAAGGAAGAGCAAACCGAGACCAGCGCCCAAAAATAGCTTGCTGTTCTTTGAAAAGTAAGTTTTTTATACTTATTGTAATCACTTAATCAGCCTTGATATAGATTGGACACTTAAGAATTCGAAGAAACAGTTATGTGGACTACTTTAATCATTATTAATTAAATAGTTTACTTTTAACCTCAATATACTTATGTTATTTTTACCATTGTAAAACGGACCTTCTTGGGCATTTAATACCCAGCTTTGCATGCGTATTAAATGCTGAAAATGAATTTTCCTATTGCTAAAAAATCTATTTTCCAACTTGAATCGAAATCAGTAGAGCTGTTTTTGAAAACGTTGTTGCATGCTTGAATATGTAATAAAATAGTCCCATATAAGAAGTTAGTTTACAAAATGGTTTTCTAAATAAGTAGGTACTTACTTTCAAAACAACCTTCCCGTAGATCACCAAGTTTCTGCGAGGCAGACAGCAAAGTAGATTCCGCCGGCACATCTGGCAGAGTTTGCCGTATCGGTAGAACATCGAACAGTGGCTCCTGTGACCTGCTCTGCTGCGGCCGAGGCCACGCCCTCATCAGGAAATCAAGCATCAAACCATGCAACTGCACCTTCCATTGGTGCTGCCGGGTAGATTGCCATAAATGTCGTGATGATAAATGGGTTGCTATATGTAAATAATTTTGTGAATCTTAGCTTTTTTAAGTAAGTAGGTATTTAAATTATTAATTTAATATAGTTTTGTAGGTATGTGAAATAATGATGATGCGTAATATACAACGTTTGTATGTTGATGTTTTAAGCATGAAAGAGCTTCAAAGACGCAGGTCTTCATGACATTCCAATTCTATTTCAAAATAATGGGGATTTTTGGACATTTTATATTTGTTTTTCCTTTTTTCCCCATTATGGGCATCAATGGGGAAAAGTGGACAATAAGTTCACTAATCCCCATTGATGGGGAATTCCAATAGGGATTTCTGGAATAACCCCATTATAGGTCTCTCTGTCACTTGAATCTTATTAAATATTGTCTAATTGTAAAAAATATAGACTTGCTAAGTTAGTTTTTGTTCTACTATCTTCCATCGTCTCTGCTTTCCTTTGTCTCTGATCTTTAAGTACAAAGACCTAAAGACAGTTAAAATATATATTCATCTAAATATACATTCCGTCTTATAATATTAAATTTAGTGTAGAAAGTAATTAAGTAGAAAAATAATGGACTTCCTTTAGTCCAATGATGTAACACACCCTATAGACATGCTGCCTGTACTCAAAATGGCAACATAAGTAGGAGGTAATTACCATTATCAATAGTTTTATCAAATTTACTAACGCTTATACTCAAAATTTTATTGTAATAATCATTCTCATATGTAATTTTATTGAAATAATTGTTTAATTAAGATATTACGATAGATAATAAGATATTGACCTCCTTACTCAAAAAAAAATATTTAACTTTTTTTACAAAAGTTTAGAAATAGAAGGATACAGATCATTAGGCACGTATTTAATAATAAAATATAAGCAAGGAGTTTTTTCAAACGATTTTGTATAATTCCAGTATTTTAATGATAATTTGTAAATATTTTTATAGTAAGTAGTTTAGTTTGTTAAATATTTCGATAGATAAGGGTAATGCAACTGTGGCAGTCAGTGTATTTTCTTAGTCTTTTAATGAATTAGTCTAACACAAAGACGCCTTTACATTGAAAGACTAAAGTTGGCTACGCTACGACATATCTACCATTTACCTAATCTGTGCAACATTTACCTACATTCCAATTAATTATAGGCTATTTATTGTTTACTATTATTTATTAATAATCATAAGACTTGACTGTAGTTTTTATTCCAAAAATTAAAATATTGTATTAAAATATTGTATTAAAATATTTATTCTTTTTTTTTCACTTGCTCTTTCAAAATTTGCAGACCATAGTCTGTTCCAGACCACAGTCTATTCAATCTATTCCATTCTACTCGCTAGTAGTTTTAGTATAGTGGATATACCTATAGTCACGTTTGTATATTCTCGTAAGTGTGCAGTTTTTCCGCAATCAGACCTATGTAATTTGGGTCCTTTATGCCTGTGGCAATATGTTTTTTGACACTTTGTTGAGAGTTCTACATTAACAAAACTATTATAAGATATAACAATATACGAGTACATCACTACATAGTATAAAATAAAGTCGCTTTCTCTGTCCCTATGTATGCTTAGATCTTAAAAACTACGCAACGGATTTTGATTCGGTTTATTTTAATAGATAGAGTGATTCAGTGGGAAGGTTTTTAACATAATTTTATCCCCATATTCCTACGGGAACGGGAACTACGCGGGTGAAACCGGTTCACCCGCGTAGCGTTAAATCAAAGGATGAATGAAATTATTTTTAACACAAAAGTACGAGAAAGCATATACTTAAATCTATTTATAAATAATTCACAAATTACAAACAAAAAAACCGCTCAAGAACACCCATGAAGGTACTCATAGAAGCGTCAATTTGAAAGGAAATTACGATGTTATTCCGCATAAAATAATTTATTTTGAACAGCTCTCCAAACTGTAAGGCTAAGAATCCACGTCGAATATATTATTTAAACGAAAAATCATTGCTCATATAAAATTAGTTATTTTTAATAGCTTTTCCATAGGTTAATAAAAAACTTCCCATTTTCATAGTAATATCTATTTAAATATTTCACGAATTATAAAACTAACTTTGCTTTTGCCGTTTCCCTACGTAATATTGTTTTCCCCCCTTATTTTTCCAAAAGTTTTTCTAATTTTATATTTTCTAAAATCACTACTAATATGTATTAAAAAAAACACGGCGAACGAACCAAAAAAAAAACCGTTTCGCAGATTTTGTAACATTTCATTCTTTTTCGCACCGACTAAAATAAGCAACTACTTACTCTAACTGTACATTTACACTACAAATACCATGAATGAGATTGAGCTAAAAATAATTTGACAGGTTTACAGTTTGCGCATCTCAAAGATCTCTCAGAGGATCAACATGGATGAATGAATATGCTTCTATTGTCCTTATTAAGTATCGATGTTGAATGCCTCTTAACATAAGCGCATGATCGAATACCCGTAACTAATATATTTTAAAGATCAAACTACAAATTGGCGATACAAATTCATTGAAAACAGCTAGTTTTTATAGATATGTGAAACTGATTTGTTTGAAGTAACGGATCAATTATTATGTTTCATTCGACATATTGATTGATACAGTAACAATGGGTTGCAGAGTTAAGTTTTTGTAGACTTTATTTATTTTATTAAGTACATATAAGCAAGCGATACGTCTACTTTGGAGGCTTTCAGATTCAATTCCTGGCTCAAGCAATTGAAAACATAGGTAATTTGTTGTTCAACTTAGCCGAAGGCTACTTACACGTTGTGGGGGATCAGTCATGATGGATATCTATAGGGGACGTCTATATTAAGCCACAGTCGTAGATATCTAACGATTGAGATGTTTCGGAACTTTGGTGTTTATCTACCTCTATGTTCTTTATCATTCACGGTGCAAAAGTATTTGAAAAGGGTAAGTACAAATTTATTATTTTATTAGTGCTATGATGTTACATAACGACATATTTCAGGAAGTGTTCGTCAACTTCTGTCATTATTTAATTAAAGACGTATCAGCTAAATATATTTGACTAATCAAATAGTAGTAAATTAAATTACATTCCAATTAATGGGCGTGCGTTCCCAATCAAACAGTATCCAAGGCGGTAGAAGGTCGTTTTGTATTATGACCTAATAGTATTATGTCGGATTAACGTCGTGTTCTTAATACATGGAAGCCCCGGCACTTGTGAGCTCTCACAATCGGCTACGGACATTTGCTGTGGTGACTAGTGCGAGGAACGGACGTCAAGGATAGGGTAAGTGGAAAATACCTTCACATAATAACTTTTCAAACATAATTTTAAAATCAATAGCAACCACCGGCTATATTTACCGATTCGGGACACCTGCGTGCTACTAATAAGTCGCTTAAACACCAACTACTAAGGTGAGTAGCACCCGATAATAAGTGGTTACACAGACAAGTATACGTATCGCCTAAAGAAATACAGAATGTTAATTTCAAGATGACAACAAAATGTTAATGTACGATTTGAACAAGAATCGTAAGCAGCGTTTTCATTAAAACAACTTGGGCATTACATCGGCCACGGTTGACAATAATAAAGGTTGTAACTTATCCGGCAGGATTGTTCTGTCAATTATATGTTCCGCTGGCAAGCATGAAGGACGGCCTGAACGTCGCGTCCTTACCGAGTCCGGGGGAAAGGTACAAACTAGACACTAAGCTCGGCTCCGGAATATTCGGAGCGGTGTACAAAGCCACTGACACACAGGCGACCGGCAAGGCTGTAGCGATAAAAATACAAACGTTCAACGACGAAAATGAACTCCACATACAAGAGGAATACAAAATTCTCAGAGATTTTACTAAACATCCAAATCTCATCGATTTTTACGGAGTGTTTTGTGAAAAAACAGAAGGAGTAAAAAATATTTGGTTCGTTTTAGAGGTGAGCGTTTGTTTGTGTCCTCTTTTAGTAAACTCTGTTATGCAAAGATATTGTAATCGGTTGTCTTATTTCAGCTATGTGAATGTGGATCTGTCATCGATATTGTCAGAAAGCTAAACGCGGCGGACAGAAAAATGTCCGAAGAACATATCGCCTACATTCTCAAATATACGATCAAGGTAAGTCCATATTCGACTGACTATAAACATGTCCCTCGTCACATTCAAGTCGAGATGGCTGTTTATAAAACAAAGGGTCTGGCAGTCCAACTTTCAACGGCTGAATCAATTGGTGGGTACTTTGAATGCAAACTCAATTGTTCTCGGATCTGTGTCCCAAAGATTTCTGTTGGCCGCGTGACGTCGAATAAAATATTGCCCGGCGAATGTCCACGTACGTTGAAATACAATCTAGGGCCATTACTTAAAATGCACGCCGCTTTATTTGATGTGATTCGCGACGGAGCGTTCGAACTTGTCGATGCGAATGTCGGAGCGCGCCCGACAACACTGTGATGGCCCCCCATCGCGGCGCATCGCTCAATTATCGTAAATAATGCTCGCACACACAAGATATACGAACCCCTCACGCAGTAGCCAATGATCCTTCTAACACAACACTATCGAACGAAAATCTTCTTTATTGCGTCCGAGTAGAGTCTTCACCTATAAATATCAATCGACATCTTAAGCTCCAAGGGCATCGGGTAACGCTTAAATGCGTATTATCTTTATGCAAGCCACTTGGTCCACAATACCAGTACTCAGTCCTCTTGGTTCGGTTGATCTTTCCTGCATATCTATCGATGTTGTATCTCGTAAGGTATTGAGCAAAATCAGTGATGTAAACAATATTAATATATCTTTCAAATAACGTCATTGTTTCAATTAAATGAAGATTTATTACGTTTTCGCGTAGACGTTCTTCTTAATTTTAATTCCAGATTAGTTTGAATTACTTACTAAAATTCGTTTAAAATTTGCATAACTACTTTCTCGTACCAATATGTGGTATTATCAAGATTTTATTTTAGAATCTTTAACTAATTGTGACCAAAAGTAAACAAACAAATAAATTAAAATTTAAATGATATTCGTGATGCACATCACTAAAAGCTAAACGATCGTAATGAACGCATTAAACACACTGATATATCAGACAGCCGTGTGCGCAGACAGGCCGCCTGCGCTTGCGACAGCATCGAGTCCCGATACGTATGCAAATATGCCCCAATGAATCTTATGGGCGTCGACCGTTTGACTGACATTGACGTTACTATCGCCAGCCTTAACAAGATGCGCCATAAGGGGCGGTCATTCCATCACTCTCTGTCAAAGCCGAGTGTTGCCTTCTGCGATTGGTCCGATAAATCTCATATGCATTTCCAGGCACTCGTTTACTTGCACGAGAACAAAGTGATCCATCGAAATATAAGATGCAGTAACATTTTGATTACTAAAGATGGTGAAGTTAAACTGTCTGATTTTGGGCTTTCGTGTACTTTGGAGAAGAGTAAAACTGTCATTGGATCACCCAGTTGGATGGCGCCGGAGGCAGTCGCTTGTGGTAGCGATGGGTATGAAAATAGAGTTGATGTCTGGGCGGTGGGTATAACTGCTATTGAAATGGTAGATGGAAAAGCGCCGTTTCAAGATATGCATCCGACTCGAGCTATGTTCCAAATAGTAAGGAATCCACCACCTTCGGTTTCGAAACCTGCGATGTCATCTAATGATATTAATGACTTTATTACAGAGTAAGTTACTAATATAAAATTGATATTTAAGTTAAAAAAACTTTGTAGACGTTATTAAATACCATCACACAAATGATTACAGATGTCTAGAAAAGAATCCGGAACACAGACCTTACATGGTGGAACTAGAAGAGCACCCCTTCATACAATCTGTGCCTGAACATGATTTTCATGTATGTAAACAATTGATAACATTAGTATTTAACTTTTAAACCATTTATCTTTAATGCTAATATTAATAGTTATTTATTTTCAGCTTTCAACAGAACTAAAACATTTGGCTTTCGAACTAAAAGATAAAGAAGCACCAGGCCGTACGCCAGAAAGAATAATTAAGAATGGTTTGTTGACAACTGAAGGTAGCCATGAAGCGGAAACAATGCAAGTGGAAGACATAGCAGCTTTAGAAGAATTGTCAGAAGAAAAAATACTAAACGAACTGCAAACGAAACTTGCAAAAGGGTATTTTACGTCATACGTCGGTGATGTGTTATTGATCTTAAACCCAAATACGCAAGATGATATTTACAATGAGAACGTAAGTAAACATGAAGTTTCAGAGAAAATACCTTTAACAAGACTTAATGTATTTACTTTTTAAATTAACACATTTTTCAGTATCACAAGAAATATGAATGCAAGTCAAGGTCAGATAACGAACCTCACATTTTTGCTGTAGCAGACAGCGGATACCAAGATGCCTTACATCACAATGAACCTCAACACGTAGTTTTCTCTGGAGAGAGTAAATCTGGCAAGACAACCAATATGATGCACGCTTTATCCCACTTAACTCATTTAGGTGCCATGAAAAACAATACTGCTGAAAGAATAGAAAAAGCAACCAAAGTTATACAGGCTGCGTGTACCGCTGGTACTCCTATAAATGCTAATTCAACGAGAGGAATCTTTCAAATTCAAGTCACTTATGGAAGTTCAGGGAAACTAAGTGGAGCAATATTTTGGCTTTATCAATTGGAAAAATGGCGGGTGTCTTCGACAGACATGTAAGTATTAGGTAATAATGATATATCACAATGAATTTTAAACACACTTAATTTTCTGTACAACCAATTTAACATGTTTCAGGTCTCAAGCAAATTTTAACCTGCTATACTACTTTTACGATGCTATGGAAGCAGGCAATCGGTTAGAAGAACTTTGTTTAGAGAAAAATCGAAAGCACAGGTATTTGAGAATTCAAGAAGAACCAACAAAAGGACCGAAAGGAGCACGTGAAAATGCTGAAAACAACGTTCAACTTTACGAAGAATTCATAAATAATTTGAAAACTGTAGACTGGGAGGTAGAGGATATAACTTTCTTTGAAACTGTTTTGGCATCGATTTTGGTTCTCGGTAATGTAAGATTCAAGGAAGGCAAAAATGGGAACGCGGAAATAGAAAACATAGAAGAAGCGAAAAATGTTGCCAAACTGTTATCTTTAGAGGAAACTAAATTTTTGTGGGCATTGTTAAATTACTGTCTAATAGAAGCTGGGACTGCAGTCAAGAGAAAACATAGCACTGACGAGGCAAGAGATGCGAGAGATACATTGGCAAGCACTTTGTACAAAAGATTGATTGATTGGATGATAAATATTATCAACTCGAAGTTGTCTTTTATGAGATCTGTTTTGTACGTAAAAATGTTTTTACTTTTTATTCCTTTTTTGTGTGACAAATAATAACAAAGTATTTTTTTTCAGTGGCGACAAATACTCGGTAAGCCTACTGGACATGTTTGGATTCGAATGCTTTCACAGAAATCGTTTAGAACAACTAATTGTAAACACCACTAACGAACAAATACAATTTTTATACAATCAAAGAATGTTTGCTTGGGAAATGCAAGAAACAGCGGATGAAGAAGTACCGGTTGTCGCGTTACATTTTTATGACAATAAGAATTCTGTCGATCAACTTATGGGACGACCTCTTGGTCTTTTCTATATTTTGGATGAAGCTAGTCGCACTTCTAGCGGACAAGAGTTTATAATGAGTGAGTTTATACACAATATCAATAAACTTTACCTAAATTAGGAAATAAAAATATTAATTTCTTCTTTCCAGGTACCATAAGAAACACCTGCAAAGGGCCTTACATAAAGTTATCAGGAAGCCACGAATTTAGCGTAGCACATTACACTGGTAAAGTTAATTACGACGCAAGAGAAATGGCAGACAAAAACAAAGATTTCCTGCCACCTGAAATGATAGAAACAATGAGAGCATCAACAAATATAACGGTCCAACAGTTGTTTAGAAACAAGTTGACCAAGACAGGCAATTTAACTGTATCACCCAGTCAGCCTAAAGTTGAAGTTATCAAGTCTAAATCTGAGAAGGAAATGGAGAATATCAAAGCTAGAGTAAGTAATGAACAACGCACAACGGCATGTAAAGCAAACAGATTAAAAAAACGTCTAACAACTACAGCTAGTCAAGCAAACAAATACTTAAAAGGTTTTGATGGTTTCAGAAATACAATACAGTTTCCAGAGGTCAATTCTCTCAAGTCCATCGCATGAGAACAGCTGCAGCTACATTCAGAGCCACAAGTCTTGAAATACTCAAACAGTTGTCAGTCGGCCCAGGAAGTGGAGGTACGCATTACGTTAGATGCATCAGAGCAGACTTGAACGACAATGTTAAAGGCTTTCAAAGAGAAATTGTCAGACAACAATTACGAGCACTGGCTATTTTAGACACAGCTAAGGCCAGACAGTCTGGGTATTCAAGCAGGATACCATTTTCTGAATTTATTCGGAGGTTAGTAACTTTTAAACATGAATAACGGATAAAATATTAATATGTAATTAACTAAAATTGTATTTTGTGTTATCAGATATCGCTTCCTGGCCTTCGATTTCGATGAGACGGTGGAAGAAACTAAGGAAAACTGTAGATTGCTGATGATAAGGCTGAAAATGGAAGGCTGGATGCTGGGAAAGACCAAAGTATTCCTTAAATATTATAATGAAGAGTTTCTATCAAGGTAAACTTAATATTTTCCTGCTTATTTTATGTGTTATTTTCATAAAATCAGTACTTAAATACCTTATAGGTCAAATCTTTTAATGTTCGCAGACTATACGAAACACAAGTGAAGAAAATAATAAAAGTTCAATGTATGATGAGGGCATTTTTAGCAAGAAGAAAAGCAATTAAAAGCAAAGCTAAGAATCTTCATAGTAAGTAATCAAATCCATTACTTATCATTATCATCTTAAGAAAACGGAGAAGTGCCGTTTTAAACCTTTTTTCCGCTGACGACATTCTAATGCCAATATTGTTAGTTAATATATTTTTCTTGTAAGCTCTTGATTTTTAATTTGAATTTGAATCACAATTTTCAATATTTACAGTAAAAGAACTGAAAAAACACCAATCAATGAATGTTACTGAAGACGAAGCAGCTTTATTGATACAAAAAGGTATTTACAGAAACAAAAGACAATTTAAATTATTCAGCACACAACAAAAAACTCCTACTGTAATTCTTGTACTTGTATTTCAGCTTACCGGGGCTACATAGTTCGCAAAGCATACGGGCCTCTGATAAACAAATCAACAGGCCAAATAGATGAGGAAACCGCCTCATTCCTCAAAAGATTCGCAATGAAATGGAAAAGTCGTTCTATATTTCAAGTATTGTTACAATATCGCGCAGTACGATATCAGGATTTGGTGCATTTCTCACAGCAGGTAAAATTTATTTTTAATGTCTCCAAAGTGAAGCAGGCGATTAAATCTTTCGCAGGTACGCTTTTCAAGTTATTGTTTTAGATTAGTCAATAAAAAAATGATATTTTATTTATTTATGAAGTGAATTCTTCCAAGATTTCTCCCCCAACCTTTTTATAATAAAGTTCTCTATGAGGCGGATTTTCCGCCGTAGACCCGAGCTGACTAAAACCATCTGTAGAGCAAGATTCCCTGCTCTTTAATAAAGCCATCCTAATTAAATTCAATATGTCTTCCGATAAAATTATTTTTGTAGGTTCACATCTACAACCAAGCTGTGTTAGAAGCACTGCTCAGTACAAGCACCTCCGTACTCCTGGACAGAGTGGATCCTCAGGGAAAAGAGGCAGACTTCTTGGGTTCCACTCCACCGACCGTTTGGAAACTACCTTTTAGGATCGACCAGCTGCAATACTACGATACGTCTTATATGTGTGACCCTTCGGCTAAGAGCAAGTTAGTTGAACCTTATAAAAAGTATTATCATTATGATATTTATAAAATTGTACTTGCACCCTTTAAAAAAGTATAATTTTTCGCTGCCTTTAATCACACTTCCGATTTCTTCTTACAGCGACACATTTGCCAGTCAATACGATTCCGACCACGAGCAATGGGACGAACCCTTGAAACGGCGATTCACTTCAGCACAAACTGACGCTTCAAAATTAACAGCGAGCACACAGACTCTGATAACTGTGCCATATTGCAGAGACCCCACCCAACCTGTGCCTGTTCTACCAACTGAAGACCATAAGACATCACCAAAATTCACCAGCAACCGTCCCGCTGTCTACAAGAAAAAACCCAGTCAGCCTAACAGTTTCTACCACCCGCCTGAACCCTGGGTGACGGCGAGAGACGATCAAGACATCTTAGAAAATAGCGGACCGAAACTTCGGAAAACGAGCCACAGTAGAAGTCTCTATGCGATTGACAATACAGAAGTAAATCCTATAAAAGAACTGCAAGCTATGGCGAGGTCTACGAATGATATGAGCGACGACGAACCGCCATTCAACTTCCAAGCGATGTTGAAGCGAACACCGCGTAATAGAGCATCTATGAAGAGGTCTGGTGAGGCTGATAATAGTTTGGAGAAACGTAGTTCTTCAAGGAAATCTGTGCAAGCTCCTGAGCCGCCTGTTTCGCCGGTGAGATCTATCAAAGCTCCATCGCCATCACCGAAGTATACTGCTCCAAGTCCACCACCAGTTAAAACAAGAACTCCCACACCATCAAAAGAGCTGAAGAGACAAGACTCAAGAGACCTTATTATAGCAGAATTGAAGAAAAGAGATTCTAAACCAGAGATGATCTATCCGATCATTGATAATAAGAACGAGAGTGAGAAAATAGAGATAGCACCGGGTATTACAGTTGAGGGTACGGTGACGGATTTGTAAAGAAAAAATAACATTATTGTAAAAAATATATTTAATCTCCACTGTATTGGAAGTCCATACAATCTCTATATTATTATTATGGCGTACCTATTAATATTTTTGTCAATTAAGTTTAAAGCCATATTTACGTTAAGTCATAAAGTTTTGTTACTTAGCAAAATGTTAATGCAAATTTTTAGATTCAAATAGACGGCTTTAAGCGTTTAAGATTTCGAGAAGGAAACTTTAGTAATATCCAAAATATGTAGAAAAATAGATTTGCTTATCTTATTAAGGGGAAGTAGCAAAATATAGACTTACTTAATTAAAACATCTAAAAATTTGCATTTACCTTAATCCTATCTCATTTTAGTTAATTATAATTACAAAACTAAACTTACAATTAATTATGGCGCATACTTCAGTTAAACACAGTCAAAAATACACAATATTTAAGCTTATCAAAAACTAGGCATAACTTGCATATGCACATAAAATTTTACATGCATATGCAGATATTATGCCTGATTATACACACATCATATGCATCATTTCATAGAAAAATATTAATTTTATGTTATTAATTTTAATCTTAATACAAACTTATACATATAATTGCTTTGGTAACTTATTAAAATAATGACTTATAGACTAACATGAGTGGTCATCAGACAATAGATTAAAAATTTAGAGATTTTTATTTTCAATACCCATATATCATCATAATATAAAAATATAGATTATATTTTATTCCATATTAGTTTTTTTTCTCATTTTTTTATTTAAATTCATGTTGTATTAATGTAAACGTTACTTATTAATTTCAAAGAGTATTATTAATTTATTATTATGCGACTTATTTAAAAGCTCAGTTTCGTATAACTTGTACATTTTTGATATGTTATCTTAATTTTAATCTATTTTAAAATGATTCAAATAAAGACGATATTTGCTTATTGCTTTATGTATCCCTATGAAAGTTCTTGCATATGCATGCATATGCATACATGTGACCAAAATAGTTTATGCATATCTAGGTTGAACTAATTTATTTCATACAATTCACTATGTAGTACCTTTTATGCGATTTTTGTTATATTTGTTTTAAATAAATGTGTTCTGTATTAAATAATAATATCATATGAAAATAAATATAACTTACCAGTATATTGTTACAATAAATTACATTACAATGTTGCTTTAGTACATTTCATTTTATACAAAATAAAAAAAAATAAAAAAAGCACCCCTCTGAAGAGAATGCTTCGGTATACAAGAGACTCCGAAATAGATGTAGCAAGTTATGTAGGGACGCTAAGAGACACCACATTCATGACTCTATCCAAAATAGTAATCCAGCTCAAATGTGGAAATTCCTGAATTCTCTGGGTCTAGGCAAATCATCTTACATCTCTGATATCCCTTTCGATTTAAACTCTATTAATATTCATTTCTCCAAATCCCCTATCCATATTAATGATGGTTTAAAAGTCAACACTATTAATAAACTTTCTCATTTGCCTAAACCATCGTGCTCCCCTTTTCATTTCCAAGCTATCTCCGAAAGTGAGGTTAGTAAGCTCATTGCTTCTATTTCTTCGAAAGCTGTTGGCTCAGATAACATTCACGCCCAAATGATTCAGCTTCTCTCTTGTGAGCTTCTTTCTGCTATCACTCATATTATTAACTTCTCTTTGAATACTAGCTCTTTTCCCTCTGCTTGGAAGAAAGCCTATATAATTCCTCTTCCCAAAGTTCCCAACCCCACTGATGTCACACAGTTTCGTCCCATTTCTATCCTACCCGTCCTATCCAAAATACTAGAACACGTCGTGCATAAGCAATTCTCCCTCTTCCTCTCTTCTCATAGCCTGCTAAGTCCGTACCAGTCCGGTTTTCGCCCTGGTCATAGTACAGTTAGCGCGCTTACTAAAGTTACCGATGATATTCGCTGGGCTATGGAGAACCAACAGCTTACTGTCCTTGTTCTTCTTGACTTCAGCAGCGCCTTTAACTCTGTAGATCATGATATTTTAATTTCCATCCTTTCCTCGCTTAACGTATCTCTCTCGGTGTCATCCTGGTTCTCTTCATATCTTTCAGGTCGCTCCCAGTGTGTTCGCCTTGACGAGTCTTACTCCGATTGGTGTGATATACTGGCGGGTGTACCTCAAGGCGGTGTCCTCTCTCCCCTTCTCTTTGCAATTTTCATTAACTCTATCACGAATGTAATCTCCTCCCAATTTCATCTCTATGCTGATGATCTTCAGATTTATCGTCATTTTAAAGTTCATGAGATTTCGAATGGTATTGATCAAATCAACCAGGACCTCTCTAACATTAATTCTTGGGCTGATGCCTTCGGTCTGTTGGTCAATCCTTCCAAGTCTCAGGCTTTAATTTTCGGTAGTCCTTACTTGCTGCGTTCAATTTCACATTCTCCTCCTCCTCCTATATTATTTGCTGGTGAGCCGATTTGTTACTCCTTGAATGCCAAAAACTTAGGTGTCATTCTTGATTCTAACTGGTCTTGGGTGTCACATGTGAATATGATTAGCAAGAGGGTCAATTACTCCATTCATAACCTAAGGCGTCTTCAAAATTTTCTACCACATAATACTAAAGTCACGCTTGCTCACACCTTATTACTCCCTCTTCTTGACTATGCAGACGTGTGTTTCCTTGACCTTACTGAGGAACTTCTTAACAAACTTGAGCGACTTCAAAATTTATGCATTCGGTTTATCTTCGGTCTTCGCAAATTTGACCACGTTTCGGAATACAGAAGTGAATTGAAATGGCTTCCTATCCGAAGACGGAGGGATCTACATGTCCTGTCCTTTCTCTTTAATACCCTTTACAATCCTCTATTCCCTTCCTACCTTAGTGACCGTTTTGAATTCCTTGTCCCTCGTGGTGCTCCTTGCAGAACATCTAAATCCCTCTTACTCAAAACTCCTTCTCATTCTTCCAGTCGATACAGTGGCTCATTCACTGTGCATGCCGTTAATCTGTGGAACTCTCTTCCACACGAAATCCGTGCTAGTCCTTCTCTTGCTGTCTTTAAGAGAAAAGTAAAAGAGCATTTTCTATCCGTATAAAATGTATGTTAGTATTTATATTAATATATTTTTATCTGTAGATATTATATATATTTATATATTATATATATATTGTATATATTAAGTTTATCCATAACTATACATGTATTTTTTAGTCTTATTTTATGTAGGTATATCTATTTATATTATTTGTATGTATTTCGGTAATATTACTGTTTATCGATTATCATGTTCTTATTATTATTTCCTACTTTCGTTTGTACACTTTATACCCACACTACATCAATCACCTACTCTCTCTAGCCTCTAAGGTTTGCTGGAAGAAAACTCTTTTAGGGTTAAGTTAACCTCTGTACATGCCTTCTCTTCTTTTATTTTTTTTTAAATTATGTTTCTGTGTACAATTATAAATAAATAAATAAATAAAATAAATCTTAGGGCCTATTTCACCATGTCCAAGTAACGTTCCGAGTACTTACTCACATGTTTTGCCTTTGTCACTTGATATAAAGTAAGAAAGAGACAAAACTAACTTTACTTGGTGAGTACCTTTACTTGAAGGTCGTGAAATAGGTCCTTAGTGTTTAATAATAATTTTGTTCACAAATTTTTGCTAAAACTCAGACAAATAATTGGACTTGTTACAGTTCTAAAAAGGGTTTTTTATTTTCAAATTAACTTTCTAAGTTACAGCAAAAAAAGAATTGTTTTAAGTGTAACGTGTTCTCTTAAACGAGTGGACCGATTTTGATTTACATAATTGAGTGATCTTATTCAAGTAGTTTATCTGGGGTTATAATTTTTTATGACCAGCCTGCCTAGCATGACTGTGCGTGATAAATGATATAGACACCACGAAATAATATCGATTTCGCGAGCATGACCTAATGAATATGGGGTAGTACGATTTGATAAAATTAAATATGGCAGCTATATTTATCAAATTTTGATAGTTGGATGTCAATAAATCGCTGTATCTATCGCGTTTTCGAAGTCATGCTAGCCTAGATGGTCTATTTTTGATGACACTTACAATCTATGTATGTCTTATCCGTATCTAAGTCGATGTCCGTAGGACAGTTATTACTTACAAATATTATAATTATGCCTCTAAAAATCACATAATGAAGTTATTGCCGACAATTGACCTCTTATTCTAATTATATAAATTACAGTACATAATATAAAAATATCAATTATTTATCAATAATTACGTATTTTTAAGCTCAATACTCAGTCACGATTGAAGGGCCAAAACACAAAACTGTAGTGAAATTAATGAGAATTTAGCACTCAGAATTCTACGACATGAATTTCCAAATAACTGAGTATAGTCACTATGCTAAACTGTCAAGTAAAGGATTGAAAGTACTATTTCTGTGTCTAAATGTTTGTGAGATACACACATGTTTATCTTGGTCTGAGTGTATGTATGACTGAGTGTGTGAAGTTTCTAGAATTATCAATTACTTCTGATACCCTAGAATTATTAATTACAGGTAATAAACTTAGTTATGGATCAGTTGTTATATGAAAATGATAGAATAGCTAGAATTATATGTGACTGATTTATCATACGAGAGAAAAGCATGATTTTGTGTTAAGTTACGTGAGGTCGCAGTTTTGTGTTTCGGACTGATTTTTTTTTCGAAATTGTAATGAGAATAGTTCATTTTAGTTACAAGTCTAGTAAATGATTAGTGATTTGAATCAAAGCAAGATATTTTTATTTGAAATCAGGAAAGAAAGTAGTATTAGCAAGAAATATTAGACATTTAAGAGAAGTTAGATCAATAACTTATGCCTAGAATATTAAACAAACATTACAAAGATATTTTATGCAAATACAAACCTTAAATATAAATGATAAGGTACATATTTGTACAACACAATTGAACTCAAAATGACTCTGTATTATTATGAGATCACAAGTTATAATGTACCTTACTTAATAATATTTATAAGTGTGAGTTTCTCCATTAATACATAGATAAGGAAGAAAAGTAGGAATAAATGGCCTTTAAGATGACACTGATAAGGCCTCTCTTATAGATATGATATTAGTACAGGAAAGAGATATAGTGGCAACATCAACGTAGTTGCTTATTATATGTCAGTAAGGTAAAGATAGAATATTTATTATCCTTATAAACAACTTCACGAATAATAGGACAGAAAAAAATGAATAAGATAACAGAAAAGCTAATTTAATAAAATAATACATTAAAAAACCGCCATCTAGCGGAAATAACTGAGAAACTTTATAATCCGCCATTTTGTTTTGCCCTTTGAAAACTACATACACAAAATAAGTATTGAAGCAATGTTTAAAAATCAGCGTCAAGGCTTAATTAGTGCAAATAAAAAACAAGTGTTTTAAATGTTACTGGCCATAAAAATAGTATAATATAAAAACTGGCCAAAATAGTTCTTACAAATTACTGTGTATGAGTAAATTAGTCAAAAATTAGAACATTTAATTGTTATATCGGACTTAATTAATAGTTTACAGACCAGAATATATCTCACTGTATTATTAAACATTATTTTCTTAGAAAGACCACTTAAATATAAGTAAGTAAATTATTTATATAAAAATTTTGATCCTTTTTCAAATAGTAATATATAATATTGCTTATTTTTAACACACTTTAGCTTATAAAGCTTCATTTTAATATTGCTTAAATCGAATATATTTTTATTTCATAATCGTCACCAAAATATCCAATTGACAATAAGTGTAATATTAAAAATACGAATTCAAACCAAACTTTATAATGTATAGGACTTAAATTAGTATGCCACAATTTTGACAAGTTTTTTGGCTTTTTTTTTAATGTTGGAACCATATAGGAATGGTTCATTCATTTAAATTTTTTAATTTAATTTCATTCATTCACGTCATCCGATCCGTATCAGTTTCGGCGGAGTTGCTTTTCAGTTGGGGCTTTCCAATAGGGGGTCACCGTGACAGGCTATGTCATACTAAAGAACGAAAGATCGGGTGCTTAATGAAATGCTCATCTTTTGTTGTAAGACGCCAGAGATATTTCTAAAGCAAAATGATGTGATGATAGGTTTGTTGTGTTAATGTAATGCAATAAATCGACTGCAATTTGATAGTATTGCGAAATTACAAAAAGAAAACATTTTTTGGCCTTTTGCCCTTGCGTTTTTTTTTTAAATTGTATGTAAATCGAACAAAATTTCCATTTTTTCTCAATATCATGATGATTATTGATGACACCTGAGTTCCCTATTGGAAAAACTGACAATGACAGTGACAGGTCTGTCAGACTACGAGTATCGGGCTGCGGGTCGGAGTCATGGAGGTATTATAGATATCTATGATAGATCTATACTACCTCTATGGTCGGAGTGGCGTCGTGTGGTGCCCCTGGTGTCAGTCGCAGTCGGCGGGCTCGTGCAGGCCGGCCTGGCCCAGCAGCTGGCGCGCGGAGGGCGCGGCGAGCGAGAGCACGGCGTGCGCCTCCACCATCACCACGAGCGAGTTGCGCGCCTCCTCGTGCGCCACGCCGTGCGCGCGCGTCGCGTGCCGGTACCACGCGCCCGTCGACCCCAGCACCGACACACACCACTTGCACGACAGTCTGACGACACACACACACACACACGTTATGTTACGTCATGATACACGCATATTACGTCACATATTCAGTCACGACGTACACAGACACACACTCACGTTACGAGACATAATTTGAGATATTTTGATAGAGCCGTCCTGCGCAAACATATAACACACATATTGGGTTATTGAAGCCCATAGACTACCATGTGAAAGGTAGTTCCGAGTCACAAAAGGGACAGCCTCACTAAGGTGGTTGTCAGTTCTCTGCAGAGGGTGCTAAATAACCAACTTCTGTGTACCCAAAGACTAATTTTAGAACTAAAATTATGTACCAAAAATGACAACCCCATTGACTTTGCTGTCGGTTCCAGAGGATGCTTCTAAATAGTCTTTTTACATTTAATTTCTAAAAGAACAATTTTATAATTACAATTACCTGTTAGTAACATGCCTGGACTTGACATGTCTCCTCCTGTAGCCCCAACTGTTGTACACTCGCGGACAAAATGGACACGGGAATGATGGGTTTGCATAACACATACTGCCTTTATCTGAAATATATCAGAAAATAATAAGTACTTACATAGTAAGTGTTTTATTAGTTTTTTAATTCTAACCCATAGTTCCCAAGATAATTGATTGAGAGATCTAACTTACTGACTGAAGATCCCACCCAAGGACAAAGGCCATTCTCTCACAAAGATTTACAAAGAGGATTAGACAGGATAATCATAATGCTTGGACAATGCAGCAAGAGCCATGTTTGGAAAATAGCAAACATGCATTGCTGGTCCCAGGAATTGAACTTCAAGCTTGGCAAGTGGCTGTGCATGCCACTAAACTACCAAGCCAATTATTTTTTTGTCAACTTATCGTCTCTCATCATCTAGATCTTTTGACTATATTAATATGAATAGAAAAACACCTCAAACTAACCTTTACAATTCTGAGCTTCACTAGACACAGAGTTCAAATTCTCAGTAGTAATACTCAGCGATTCAACAATTGTTCCGCTCTGAAGCACAGTTTCAACTTCTTTATCAATCTCAATACATTCCTTATCCTCTTCATTTGTTTCCGATGTCTTATTACTAATGTTGATACACGGTTGTGTACTACTGACTTCGCTGATCCACTTCTTTATACTGTGGTCGCTTGATACTGATGTACAGACTGATTTGCTTGATATACTCTCTGGACTCACACTGACGGAGTATTTCTTATCAATTGGATCTTCGAGTACAGCGATATCTGTATCGTTAGTGTTTTCTCCGGAATAGTCAGTTAAAGGTGAGTCGACGGGCTCCAATTTTGGAATAAGGTTCTGTAATTAGATAAATTATTATTATAACTTTATTTATTTTTATTTTATTTTTACTAAAATTGTATGAATTTTATGCATTACTACCATTATTTTGAATTGATAAGTGAACAATAGGGCACAGAAAACAAAGTGAACAATTGAATCAGTTTTGTTTTCTTGATTTCTTTGATATACAGGAACACTGCCCATAGGTATACAAATAAAGTAAAACTGTGCAAAAATGTATCTATTATCTTTTTCTATTGCAATTATTTCAATAGCTAAACTTTTGAATGGAGTATTAACTTATCTATACTAATATTATAAAGAGGAAAGATTTGTTTGTTTGTTTGTTTGTATGTAACGAATAGGCTCCGAAACTACTGAACCGATTTCAATAATTCTTTCACCATTAGAAAGCTACATTCAACCTGAATAACATAGGCTATATTTTATCCCCGTATTCCCACGGGAACGAGAACCACGCGGGTGAAACCGCGGGGCACTGCTAGTAACAATATATACGTTAATATGTTAATAATACTTACGTTATTTTTACTAACATCCAACTTTTTATTTTGTACTGCATCTGTTTTGACTAGCATAGACTTCTTACTTTTATTGCTACTATCTTCATTTTCACTTTTTTTGCGTTTCTTTGACTGTGTGCTGCTTGTACTTTTCTGTAAAAAAAGGTATTTGAAACATATAACATTTATAATAATTTTCTTTAGATTTATATTAGAATGACTAACATTTTTATGGTAATAATGTTTATGTGTGGACACTCCATGCTCCATACTAGAATAACTTATACAGTAGCAGCAATATTAACTATTGAAACATTAAAAGTGCTAGTGTAGCAACTACTTTAGTTGCTTATTGTAAGAAGTAAAGCAACTAAAATAGGTATGTTAACAAAAAGTACAAACCTCATCCTCCTTAGCCGCTTCATTAGCCGTTGATAAGCCACATATTCTCAATGTTTCTGCTGTTTTTAACAAAATTGGCAAAAATTCCTCTGTTACATTAACTTCTCCGTTGTACATAAATGTCAGAAGTGTTCTCAGCGAGGCGGTATTGATATCGTGTAACACTATAATTGGATCCTTGTGGGGGTTTTGCTGCAAAAAATGCGTAGGCGTAATTAGAAAACTTATATCACAAAAGGGCGTAAACTACGTCATACTCCAACACTGAACCTACTTGGAATATACTCCGAAATACTGCACTGTTCGCTGATAAAATCACTTTATGAGCCTTAAAACTTTGACCATCACACACCAAAGTAACATCCGATAGACATTCGTCTTTGAATAACTCCTTCACGTTTAGCAGTATATTACTTTGAAACCCATTCCATTTTAAACTTATTTCTTGGTTCGCCATTGTGTAGGATTATAGCAATTGTATTATTGTTGTAACATGTATGAAAACTCTTATTTCATAAATCATAAACTTTATTTTACAAAAATAAAACAAATCTTGTGTATTGAAACACACGAAACCAAAGAAAAACATTTGATTTGACCACAGATTATGAAAGCCAAACATTGATATGAATGACAGACAATAATTACAAATTGTCAATGTCAAAATGTGAACGAATAGAACGAATATATTACTATCGATATCGATCAGTGAGTGAACTACACGAATAGAAATATTTATTCCGTGGAGGTAGCAGCTGTAAGGTCAGCATCAAAAGTCGATACTTATACGTATTTATGTTTGCTATTGCAAGTGCAAAATCTTTATTATTAACTAATTATTATAATAACTAATGTGTTTATTTATGATGTAGTGAATGATTATGTTATGTTATGTTTAATATAATAACACTAGGAATAAATTAATAGTCCGGGAGCCAGCAACAGATTTTCATGACCAATTTCCTCTCAAGCGCTAATTAGTAAAATGCATCAGAGTATAGTATTATGAAGCCTTGTGAACGTCAGCTGGCACTCGGTTGGGGGGATGAGCGGGTGTAGCCTCCCACGCATAAAAAAAAAAATTCACTGATTTCCTCTCAGCTGAAATTTTGTCAAATTGTAGCTCATCTAATATCTCAACGAAAAAAATAATCAGCTGATTACAACGTGGTGTATTGTACGTCAGCTGGTGCCCCGAACATGAAAAAAAAAATTATTTTCAGTGATTTCCTCTCAAACAAAAATTTACCTGATGTTAGCTTATATGTAACTCTGGATAAATATATATATATATATCCCGACCGTTATCGGCCTTGGCGACTGCTTGACTACTCCACACGACTTTTATGCACTCGCATGTGGCTTACGTAGCCAATCTTATTGGTGAAGACCCTCTCACAGGAAGGGCATGTGAGCACTCCGTCAACGTAATTGTAATTGATAGCCGCAGGTGGTCGGGCTTTCAATTCGTCGCGCTTGCGATCGAGGTCAGCGCGACGTTGTGTCTCAAAATTTGAGACCTTGGAGTGAACCAGGGTTCTCCAACCGGCTCTATCCGCTGCCTCTGTCTCCCACAGCGATGGATCTATAGAACACTTTTTAAAATGTCGCTTCAGCACATCCTTGTACCTCAAGAGTTGACCGCCATGCTTACGCTTGCCTTCCTCAAGTTCAGAGTAAAAGATGTGCTTAGCAACTCGCTGTTCCGTCATGCGCGAAACGTGACCGCTCCACCGCAGCTGCCTCCGCATCAAGTAAGCTTCCACGCCATTTACTTGAGCTCTCCGCAGCACCTCGGTGTTCCGTACTCTGTCGGACCAATGGATGTTCAGGATCTTCCGTAAGCACCTAAGATGGAATTGGTCTAGCATATGGATATGACGTCGGTATGGGGTCCACGTTTCAGCAGAGTAGAGGAGACTTGGCAGCACCACTGCCATGTACACCGAGATCTTGGTGGTTAGCTTTAAGTCATGTGACCGGAATACTTTTAAGTTCAGCTTACCAAAAGCTGCAGCTGCAGCTGCAATTCTGTTGTTTATTTCAGAATCGAGGTCGCACTTCGATGTCAGTGTGCTTCCTAGGTAGCGGAACTTATCAACCTGCTTCAGCACGTCCTCCCCGAGTTTAATTGTTAGTGCCTCACGACCTTGAATGTCCAAAGACATTACTTCCGTCTTTTTGACACTAATCTTTAGGCCAAAACTCTGGCAAGCCTCGTGGAAACTAGACATAAGCTGTTGCAGGTTGTCTGAAGATTCGGTCACAAAGCACAAATCATCGGCGTACAAGATCTCAGTGATCGTGGAGAGAGTGACTTTAGAGCGAGCTCTAAACCTGGAGAGATTAAAAATACTACCGTCAGTACGATATCGAACTCGGATACCATTAGGAAATGTTTGTAAAACTTCCTGAACTACGACTGCGAAGTACAAAGCGAACAGTGTAGGCGCCAACACACACCCTTGTTTCACCCCACAGGTAACGGGAAAGAAACTGGACTGTTCACCATCGACAGCTACGCAGCACTCCATGTCATCATGGAGAAGTCTCAAAAGTTTTACAAACTTTTCCGTGCAACCGACTTTACCGAGTACTATCCATAGGGCTTCGCGAGGGACGCTATCGAAAGCTTTTTCGAGATCGACAAAACAGAGATACATAGGTCGACCCTGTTCTCTTGATTTCTCCTGAAGTTGGCGCAAGGAGAATATAGCTTCGCAGGTTCCTCGATTTGGACGGAAGCCGAATTGGGTTTCCGGTAGTATTCTTTCCGATAATTTAGTAAGACGGTTCAGCAAGACTCGGGCAAATACTTTCCCTGGAACTGACAGAAGTGAAATGCCGCGGTAGGAATTGCAGTCAGAACGGTCGCCTTTGTTCTTGTAGAGGGCCCTAATGCGAGAGTTTCTAAAAGATTGCGGGACTTGCTCTTCATTCCACATAGAACCAAATAGCTTCCATAAAGCTGAATGCAACTCCTCTCCGCCACACTTCAATAGTTCTCCGGGTATAGTATCTATGCCTGCTGCGCTATTATTCTTCTGCTGTTTAATAGCGAGTTCTACTTCACTATATAATAGCGGTTCATCCAGCTCAGTGGCAAGTGGTAGTTGAGTTATGGAGATGATGTGATCGAGGTTGGTGGTACGATTCACGTTTAGCAGCTCGTTGAAGTGTTCTGCCCATCTTTGGAGTACATCTTCTTTGCTTTTAAGAAGGCCCAGCCCATTGGCCGGCTTGAGGGGCACTTTAGCATAAGAAGAAGTACCAATCATCTTACGCACCTCACTGTAGAACTCTCCCAGTTGGTTTGTGTCGTAAAGCCACTGAGTGTAGCGAGCCTTGTCCTTCCACCACCTGTTTTTGGTTTCCCGCGTCATTCGACGTAGCTCGAGCTCACTTTTCCTGATCTCTGCAGTATCTCCGCCCGTAGTGTGTCGATGGAGAAGATGACGGTGTTTGTCGATTGCTTTCATGAGATCTCCATCATTCTCATCGAACCAGTCCTCATTCTTATGGGATTTCGTACCCAGGACAGCCGTAGCGCTATTCAAAATATGAGAAGATAGAGATTCCCAGTCAGCATTGACGTTACCCGTACACCTACCGGACGGAGAAGAAGCAGCCAAGGTTTCGCTGTATTTACTCCTTGTGTCCAGATCCTTAAGTCTTTCTAAATTAAAGCACGCCGACTTTGACTTTGGTGATCTTTTGGGACGACGAAGGCGTAAACACAGTTTAGTGATTACGAGCCGATGATCTGTCCAACACTCTGCTCCACGCATAACGCGAGTGATTTGGACTTGAGAAACGTCTTTTTGCCGTACAATGGCGTAATCGATGAGATGCCAATGTTTAGATCGAGGATGCATCCAGGTATTTTTGTGCTTGGCGGGAAGTCGGAACATGGTGTTCGTAATCGCAAGATGTTGTTGGGCACAAAAACTTAGGAGCAATTGACCGTTGTTGTTCATATTGCCAACTCCGTGTTGACCGAGGACTTTAGGCCAGGCTTCGTGATCACGACCCACTCTAGCGTTAAAGTCTCCCAACAGCAGAATTTGCTCTCTTGAATTGACGCTATCCACAACACTTGATAACTCATCGTAGAACTTTTCCTTAATTTCATCAGACTTGTCTAGCGTAGGGGCGTAGACACTGATGATATTAAGGAAGTTACTGCGGTCAATATGAAGGCGCAAGGTAGTAACACGATCCGAAATGTGCACAGGAAATTCCTGTAGATGTTTAATATGCTCATTCCTTATCGCGAAACCTACGCCTGAACGTCTTGGCTCTGATGTTGGAAGCCCTTTCCAGAAAAAGGTGTAACCACCACCGTGTTCAACGAGCTCACCTTCGTCAGCGAGATGTGTTTCGCTAAGCGCTGCGACATCTATCTTATAGCGACGAAGTTCTCGAGCTACAATGGCGGTTTTCCTTTCCGGACAAGTGTTGACGTCACGATCAAGGAGTGTGCGTACATTCCACGCACCGAATGTCATATTGGAAATTTTAATTTTATTTTGTTTGCGTCGACCGCGAATATAGTAGATGCGGAGGCAGCCGCGGTTGCTACCTTCCTCGAGAATGGGTTGAGCGTTTGTTTAGGGCACCTTTTCTAGCCCCCTCCCCGGCTGAGCGAGGAAAGCAGTGCCTCCCTGAATAGGGCTGCTTTGTCATTCCGGGTGCTGCCGAAATCTCTCTGTCAACCCGAACGCAGAGCGAAAACGACCACGATGTTACCACACCCCCGGAACCGCTTGTGTGCAGGCTTAAGACAAAGTCTGGGTTGCATCCAACCAGGCCTCTCTACCTCAGCCCATCGCCACAAGACTTTCGTCGATTCGGAGTCCGATATTCAGAAGCAGTCTGATGCGCAGGAAATATTAAGGTGCTCATGCATGCGCGCAAACACACGAGCACCCTCTCGTCCGACCCTTCTTAACCCGGTGGAGCGGAGAACCGTTACGACCGGAGAAGGCTCGGATGCAGTACGCTGACAGACAATATTACACCCTTATTGCTGCCTTGAGGCCTGAGTACATATGCCTAGGTGTTTCGCCACTGTAAGTGGACTGCATTATCGCCGAAACACTATACCAGAGGGTTGCTGGATCAAACCCAGGTGATGTTATCCTGGGCCCCTCTACCAGGTTTAGCCCACGAGCCGACGTGGTTTTCCGGGGTGTGGCCGCTGTCGCTGTACGCGAAACAGCTGCTTGGAGCCACTGGAGAGAGAATGTGGAGCAATAACGGTTTTAAAACTGAACTATAACACCTATACAGGTCGGCTAATATAGTCAGACGCTAAAGTTCCACTACACCCCTAAATAAATATATAGGTCAGCTGGCTGTATCTTGGTGGAAAAACCATCAGCTGATACTTTGAAAGTTATTACATAGGAGTTAGGCAGGAGCATCTACTGTCAATTTAAATGCATCAGCTGACTAGCTTTTCCTCGACTTATTGCTAGCTGATTTTTTTTATCGCATCAGTATATTAACAATCAACTCACAAATTTTCATCTGGGAGGAAATGACGTATCTTTAATTATTCGACATAGCGCTGCTTCAATATGAGAGTTGAGTTGAAATAAATATTCTGTATCAATGTTTTTGAAACGAATAAGTATGTTATCAAATGATATTAGATATATTTAAATAATTAAATAAACAAACATGGAAAATCATTCTTGTGTCCGCTTCTTCGTGAGCCGGACACGAAAACTCTTCAACTAAAGTTTTTATGACTTTTGAATCATCAACTGTGTATCTGTAACAAGCGTCTGCACTTACATAAACAGTTTTATCTTTAATATACGGCCACATATAATCTTCTTCCCAATTTTCAATAAAAAACTGTACCAGTGCTTCCTTAAAATTAACGTTCTTCAGCTCAAGTGAAAAATCTTTTTTCTATTGTAGGTTCAACCGTTCTTGTTTTTAAAAACTGGACCAAATAGTTTCTGAATTCATCGGGTAAATTTATTTTTTCATGTTGAAGAAAGTTTTCAAAATGTAGCATTTTCAATGCTAACGTTATCAATGGATGCAGACGTTTACATCTATTAAAATGTTTGCCACTAATAAAACCATTAATAGATCCGTTGGCGAGTAATTCTTCATTCACCATGATGTTTGTAAGGCCACAGTTATCAATAAATTTACCCACTGCTTTGAAGAACGCCATCATAATATGAAATGCTCCAAGATGGACAAATAAATCGTTAAAAGTTTCATCCTCAGTACTCTTGATTTGCATTGCAACTTTTGCAATCGCAAGGTCGTACGTTACTTCGATGTATTTTTGTCCACATTCTGCAGCCACTTTTTTTGATTGAATCATAGTTTCATATACAGTTTCTTTATTCGTTGGTGAATCATTGATTGTTGTTAAATAACAAACAATGTGCTTGGGCGACGGATCTTCATGCAACAAACTATTATATCCAACCCACATCGGTGTGCCTGTCAAATTTAATTTTTTTTTTTTTTGTCAACCTATAGTGTCCCACTGCTGGGCAAAGGTCTCCCCCAAACATTTCCAACCATCCCTATCCTTCGCAGTGTCCCACCAGCTGCTGTCGAAGGTGGTAAGATCATCCCGCCAGCGCTTTCTCGGCCGACCCCGACGACGCCCTCCTTCGGGAACCCACTGAGTTGTTAAGTGGGCCCATCTCTCAGGTACCATCCGACTTACATGACCCGCCCATTCCCACTTTAGTCGGGCAGATTTGTTTCCGACATCGGTGATACCAGTAAGGGAACGCAGCATGGTGTTACGCACTCTGTCGATTCGTTTGAATCCGAGTATGCCGCGTTCCATTGCCCTTTGGCATATCTTGAGCCTGGACTTCTGGGCCTCGGTCAAGGACCATGTCTGTGCACCGTAGGTTAGGACGGGCAGGATACACATGTCGACTAGTCGCCGTTTTAGGGTTATAGGTAAATCAGCTTTCATGTGCTCTTTCATGGACCAGTAGCTCTTCCAGGCGTTTTCGATGCGGCGATCGATTTCTTTGTCTTGCCTGTTTTCGAAGCTAACTAACTGGCCCAAGTAGAAGTATTCATCGACATACTGTATTGCCTGCCCATCTACCACTACCCTACGTTTCGTGCCATTAGACATGACTTGTGTCTTCGACCGATTCATTCGAAGTCCAATCTCAAGACTTGCCGTGTTCAGCTCTTCGAGCATTCCTTGCAGTTCATGTGCTGTTGGGGCAAAAAGGACGATGTCATCCGCAAAGCGTAAATTTGTCAGGCGTTTGGTTCCGACGACAATGCCCTTTGTTGCCCAACTTACTGCTAAAGTTCTAAATACCTGCTCGAGTGCGCTTGTGAAAAGAATAGGGGAGAGGGGGTCGCCCTGCTTTACGCCTTTTTGGATGTTGAACGATGGACCAGTAGACTGTAGTTTTATGTTTGCGGTGCTATTATTGTATACTATTTTAATGAGGTCTATGTATGTTTTGTCAATTTGTTGGTCTTGTAGAGCTTGAAATATTGCTGAATGTTTGATGCTATCGAAAGCCTTTGCATAATCCACAAAGGCTATGTAAATGGTTTTGTGGAATTCGTTGCATTTTTCTATTATCTGATTTATTGCATGTAAATGATCCGTGGTGGAGAAGGAAGAGCGGAATCCAGCTTGTTCGGGAGGTTGGTGCTGATCAAGTTTGAGTTTAATGCGGTTTTGAATGGTTTTTATAAAAGCTTTATAAAGATGTGACACTAGGCTTATGGGTCTATAATTACCAATATCCGACTTGTCTCCCTTTTTATGAAGAAGGATAATATTTGCGTGGCACATTTGTGTAGGGATTTGGCCTGTTATTAAAATTGAATTAAATAAATTTGTAATATGAGGAAGTAAAGTTGGGGTTCCAATTTTTAGAGCTTCTGTTGTTATTTCATCCTCTCCAGGACTTTTATCATACTTCATGGATTTTAAAACGTCGTGAACTTCTTTGCCCGTAAAGTAAGGTATTGTGTCGGGTCGTCTGTATTGAACATCGTAGTGGTCTCTTGTAGCGTCAGAGTATAATTTGCTATAGAAGTTTGTGCATATTTGTAGAATTTTATGCCGACTACTCTGTTTCTGGTTCTGTTCGTCGCGAAGATTGTTGATCCAGGACTTACTGCGTGTGATACCCTGTCTAGCTGTGCGTAGTGAGGTGTGCTTTTGAATTGCGGTTTTAATTAAATGTAAATTGAATGATCGAATATCTTGTCTTATACTACGTTTCACTTGCCTGTCGACTTTTCTAAACTCGATGGAGTATATTGGATATTCTGCCCTTTTTGTTATTAATGAATTTGATTTACTTGACAATTTAGTTTTAGTTCTATTACACCCCCTAATTTTGTTGCAACTATTTTTGATTCCTGTAACTAGAGTTTCGTATTGAATATCAACATCTTCGATTTCATTGAGGCTTGAAAATTGATTATTAAGTTCTAAATTGAATATTTCGGTGTTTTTAAGGAGAACATGTTTAGAGTGTTGGACAGTTTTACATTTGAATTGTTTCATTCTATGGATTTTAAAATTAAATTTTATCTTTACCCGAACCGGTCTATGATCAGAACTGAAATTAATCTTATTAATTACACTTACATCTTTAACTATACTCATGTCGGAAGTCAAAGCGAAATCTATCTCATTTCTTGTTAACGCGTTAGGTGATACCCAGGTCCATCTTCGTTGTGGTTTTTTATAGAAGTAGCTGTTAGCGACTCTCAGACTTTGTCCAAAGGCGAAATTAATTAGTCTAGAACCACGTTCGTTGCGGTTCCCCAATCCAAATTTCCCAAGTATATCGTCGCTATCTGTATCCTGTCTTGTTCCAAGTTTGGCGTTAAAATCACCTATAATGATGTTCCAAGTTCCTCTATTTTCTTCATAGGCAGTATTGAGAAGATCGTACATGAGTTCTATTTCATCGTCTGGGTGTGCAGATGTTAGAGCGTAAACTTGGATGACACTTAAGGTGGTGTTAGATGTTATTTGTAGTTTCAGCATTGCAACGCGTTCAGAGTACCCTTTAAATTCGATAATGTTATCTTTCCACTTCTTAGCCACCATGAACCCTACGCCGTACTGTCCACTAGTTTCTCCAAAGTGGAAAAATATACTATCGTCACGCTCTTCTGTGTGTTCTCCTAGTCTCCTAACCTCAGCCAGTCCGACGACATCCCATTTGATGGTTTTTAGGGCATTTTCGAGTTCAATTAAGCGTTCGTCGTTCATTAACGTTTTTGCGTTGTAGGTGAGAACGTTAAGCGTATCGGTGTCCTTTATTGCGTAAGCCGGGGTCGTTTGACGGTGGGATCTCGCCCGGGGATTCTTCGCACCCCTGACACCGCAGCCAGCTGGGCGCCCGTCAACGACAGCGTGACTGCTGATGTCGCCGGGCACTTGGGGCCTTGGTTGTGTTGTGTTGTTCATTTAATGTGGGGGGGTTTGGACCTAAGCCCGCCACGCTGGTCCAATGCGTGTTGGCGGGTTTTTTGCCAGAGCCTCGTTCGTTGGATAGCAGGGTGTACCGCGTGCAGGTGAGGTTGACTTGAGACCCGAAAGATGGTATTTGGGCCCCCTTACACCCAAATTTAAATAGTGTGATAAATAAAAAAAATCAGCTAGCAATAAGTCGAGGAAAAGCTAGTCAGCTGATGCATTTAAATTGACAGTAGATGCTCCTGCCTTACTCCTATGTAATAACTTTCAAAGTATCAGCTGACGGTTTTTCCACCAAGATACAGCCAGCTGACCTATATATTTATCCACAGTTACATATAAGCTATCATCAGGTAAATTTTTGTTTGAGAGGAAATCACTGAAAATAAATTTTTTTTTTCATGTTCGAGACACCAGCTGACGTACAATACACCACGTTGTAACCAGCTGATTATTTTTTTTCGTTGAGATATTAGATGAGCTACAATTTGTCAAAATTTCAGCTGAGAGGAAATCAGTGAATGTATTTTTTTTTTTCATTCGTGGGAGGCTACACCCGCTCATCCCCCCAACCGGGTACCAGCTGACTTTCACGACGCTTTATAATACTATACTCTGATGCGTCTCACGAATTATCTCTTGAGAGCAAATAATTAACCAAATTTGCACCTGGCTCCCGTACTATAAGTATTTATGTATCTTTGAAAATTTTGAAATTGATTACTTACATAAAGATTAATATTAGATAAGTATCAGTAAAATGAATCATCATTGTAGATTAGGTGTAAGTAATGTTATTTATGTAAATACTTGATAATTAAGAACGTGTCTGTAGACAATGATTTATCTGACCTTCTCATTTATCCCATGTTACGAAATATTTGTTATTATTAATGGATAATCTTAATCCAATGACATTATAAAGACGATAATACATAAAAACAATTAGATATAAATAACTAACAATAAATTCAGCATGGTCTTGGGTTCAAATCCCAGATTAGGTGAAATTTTTTAATGATAAGTATTTTCAAAACATGAAATAGACACATAGGTAAATATGCATCTGTTTTGAGGTGGACCCTTGTTGGACCACTTCAATATGAGACAACTTATTCAATTAAACATCACAGAACATATTATGAACGAAGTACTTATCCAATCCTTTTCTTTACGAAGGGTTCAAGATGTGAAACACAATTTTTTTTTATTTAATTTCATATTCATTATTTAAGTACTTACAAAAATTTATTGGCCAGCACTTTGGAAAGGCCCATTTCGAATGTTCTCCTTTGGTAGAAAATGCTTATTATGACCCGGAATCAAATAACATACAGGATTTTACACACAGCGCACAGGGCGCAGCTATCAGCTAGTAATCTAGAACTTACTAGTAAGTATAGTATAGTAAGTATACCTAAACAAAAGCCGAACTAATCAAATCGTAAGTATAATCTACTATGCCCCGCGCCGCGGTTTTACCCCAATTCCGTGGGAATTACGAGATAAAATCTAGCCTATGTCCTTCCCCGGATCATAAACTACCTCTGCACCTTCAAGTCAATAGGTTCAGTAATTTAGCCGTGAAAAGGTAATAGACAGAGTTACTTTTGGCATTTGTAATATTAGTAAGGATGTGAGTTATCTGCTACTTGAAATAAGTATTTAACACTAAAACTACCGTTTATTATTTACTTTGATGTTAACCACAAGTGTGTAATGTGTAAGCCACTTAATTTTCCGGAACGTTGCCCTGAAAACAACTTTATCATAATCAACTTGTAATCCACAAAACATTTAAAACAATTGTGAAACTTTAATCCTTTGTAGTCAACGAGTGGACAGTCGTAAGAATCGTTGGCTCCCATTCGTAATTCGTGCTTTAAATAATTTAAAATGAGAATAAGATATATTTGTATAACGTTTTTCCTAAATTGTATTCTGGTTGGTGCTGAAACAGTGGAAAGAACAGACTTGAACATTTTACAAGATGCTATGCTTGATACGGTATGTAATATTTGTATACTTTTTTTTCATATTGAATAAAATAGAAAAAAAACTTATTAACAAAATTACATGTCCACATCAGAAATTGCCTTATTATAAGGACCTACCTAAAAACAGGAACTTCGAGACTTTGTAAGACTAGGCGTATGCTGACTGCGTGTCAGGTGACGTAGGCCGCGCAGAGCAGAGCAGGCACGTGCGACGCAGATATGTGTCTGTCCTGTTCTCGCTCGCGACGTTTCATTAAGTTCCATGCTTTACAAAATCTGATCTGCTCTGCCCTGCGCGGCCTGCGTAGCCTGCGTGTCAGCATACGCCTAGTCTAAACACTGCCTGCAGAAATTATTATACGTAATAAATAACCTCATATTTTTAACAGTTCTCCCTAATAAGAAAATATGGGTATCCATGTGAGATACACAGAGTTTACACAGAAGATAAATATATTCTGGAGATGCATAGAGTGCCGTACGGGAAGTCTGGACCTTCGGAAGGCCCTCGTCCAGTCGTCTTCTTGCAGCACGGTCTGCTGTCATCATCAGCTGAATGGGTGCTTATGACTCCTGAGAAGGGACTTGGTATGTACTCTTTGGTTAGGTTATTGTAAAACTGCGTGTTACACTTTAAAATCGTTTCTTCCGATTTTTGTAAACTGAACAATATTTTTTACTATTTTGTTGATTCAGTAATTTTAGCCTATGCAACATGTACTTAAGTATAAAAAAACTTTTTCGAAAAAAAATCGGCTGTAATTGCTTTAAAAGTATCTACTAGAACGCCATAAATATAACAATGGAAAAACGGAGTTTAGACTTCAGTGACAAACAGCTCATAGCATTATCTGATGCTCTTTTGTTTACAGCATACAAACTAGCAGATTCAGGATACGACGTATGGATGGGAAACGCGCGAGGCAACACATATTCAAGGAAACACGCAACCATTAAACCTACGTCATCAGCATTCTGGCAATTTAGTTGGCACGAAATCGGTTACTACGATTTGCCGGCCATGATTGATTACGTCATCAAAGAAACTGGTGTCCCTAAAATACAGTACATAGGATTCTCTCAAGGAACCACAGTATTCTGGGTTATGCTGTCCATGAGGCCGGAGTACAATGATAAAATAGTGGCAATGCAAGCTTTGGCCCCAATTGCTTATATTGGAAATATAAAGAGTCCGCTGATAAAAGCTATAGCACCGTTTACTAATTCTTTGGAAGTAAGTTCTAAAACTTTGGATGTAACAAGAATTTATTTGAATTTAACTAGAATTTCTTTGGATTTAACTAGAATTTCTTTGGATTTAACTAGAATTTCTTTGAATTTTACTAGAATTTCTTTGAATTTTACTAGAATTTCTTTGGATTTAACTAGAATTTCTTTGGATTTAACTAGAATTTCTTTGGATTTAACTAGAATATCTTTGAAAGTAACTAGAATTTCTTTGAAAGTAACTAGAATATTAGAAATTAAATGTGTGGTATGCAATCGGTAAATTCGTCAAGCTTGATTCAATTTTTCGAGATATTCATTTTCTTCTCTCTTGAACTTCTCTTAACAAAATCGGGATGGCTTTGAGTTTTACCAGATTTGGTAGATCGTAAGTATAACATAGTATTTTACGAGGAGCGACTACTAACAGATATAACGTCATGTTTAGCTTAATCTAAATGTTTGACTTTGGTGTTCTTACTCTCTCTCTGTTTATCTTCCCGATGTATACCACTTAGTGGTGGAGTCAGCCTTCCTGTATCATTCTTCCACTTCGCTCGATCCATGACTTCTTCATCAGAGACCTTGCAATCATTCACGTCCTTTGACACTACATCTCTCCACCTTCTTTTTCTTTTTTTAACCCAGAATAGACTTGCATTTGACTGTAATCGCCTGATGGAAAGCAATGATACAGCTTAAGATGTAACGTGCTCGCCTAGAAGAAACCGATACACTCGCGACTTAAAAGACCCAGATTGTACTTCTATATTGGGTCCGCCTGTGGATCTTGGTATTCTTACTAATTACTTACTTAAAATAATTAAAAATTTCCAGGCAATGTTTAAACTATTCGGTACTGACGAAATACTTCCTAACGGCAAACTGAATGAATTGGCTGGTCAAAAATTGTGTGTAGAAGAAGCTATAACCCAGGTCCTGTGTACCAATTTCCTGTTTCTAATCTGTGGTTTTAATGATCAACAATTAAATGCGGTAAGTTTAAACAATATTAGAGTAATTGAATTTAATAATGAATGAAATCAAAAAATAATAAATTTTTAGAAATTAGTTAACGACTTCTTTAGTAGAAACTTTTTTTCCAATTGCACATACTTAGAAGATTTTTTTTTGGTTAAAGAAAAAATTAGCAATAATTACGAGTTACCATTTAGTATTACCATTTATTTATTTTTTCCAGACAATGTTGCCAGTTGTATTGGGACATACCCCAGCAGGAGCATCCTCAAGGCAGATTATACATTTCGGACAACTATACAAATCTGACAAATTCATGAACTTTAACCACGGTATGCTCAAAAACCAATTTAAATACGGATCTTTTAGGCCACCAGAATACAATTTGAAGAATATTAAAGTGCCAATTTTCCTACATTACTCCGATAACGATTGGCTATCCACACCAGACGATGTTTATAGATTATCCAAAGAAATAAAATCTGTTGTAGGCGTTTTTAGAGTACCCTTAGCTAAATTCAATCATTTAGACTTTGTTTTCGCTATCGATGCCACAAAACTTATATACAATAGACTGTTAAATATAATGGAACAATTCAAAATAAACAATTAGACACAAACAGTTTATTTCATTTGTATACAATATTAATTATAATTATCACAAAAACTAATTATTGTACGTACCGAACAAAGTATTACATTTTATCACCTTTTATCCCTGGAGAAAAAAAACATTTATGTAGGCAGGTGTTATTAGAAGTGAAATCAATGACCTTAATATCATTATCACTTATCAATCAATTGATCCCTAACAAGGTTTTCTTTATCTGTCTCAGTAAGACCGTCATCAGCCTTAGCCACTCATATTTACCTAACAGATTAATAAATTGTGATATGGATTCACCGCAAAAAAAATCAAACACCCACATTAAAGCATAACCGATGATAGCCCAATTGCTTGGCGATCGAGAGGCCCATATTTTGACCCCAACCTATTGCATTATTGACGTAAACCCATTCCAGACACACGCTGACTTATTAGTTGCAGACGTTAACATGACTACTAGAATTGATTATATTGATAGTAAGGTTATAAAACATATCTTTTATCTAAGTACAGTGAAGGAAAACATCGTGAGGAAACCTGCACCTATGAAGTAATCCGAAGGTTTGGTGTGAAGTCGACCGATCCTCAGTTAGCGTAAGTGGTTCAATTAGGACTGGTCACCCTAATTCAGGGTAGGTTAGAGCCCTTCTGGGACTTATGGGGTGATGATGATGAAGTAAGTATAGTATGATCAACGGGGTAAAACAGTTTCAAAGTTAAACAATTAGTCAACTATGAAAATACTTACGAAATGATATTCCGAATTATATTTAGAAGACAACGTAGAACACGATGGTGCGGACCTGGTCGCATTTACTCTATGGAACAAACCATCTATCACATCTCCTTTCATTGGTGTTTGCTTCTTCTCATTTAAGAAATTAAGTTCTCTTCGGACAATCGCTCCAAATGTATTTTGAACTAAAAATAAATTATAAATCACTATCACTACATAGTATAAAACAAAGTCGCTTTCTCTGTCCATATGTCCTTATGTCCCTATGTCCCTTTGTATGCTTAGATCTTTAAAATTACGCAACGGATTTTGATGCGGTTTGTTTTAATAGATAGAGTGATTCAGTGGGAAGGTTTTTAGCATAACTTTATCCCCATATTCTTACGGGAACGGGAACTACGCGGGTGAAACCACGGGGCGCCGCTAGTAAACTCTAAAGTTGACGATGGATTTAAACTATTCGTGATCAAATTGTTCATAGGTGCTGCTGGGTGCTGATATTCTGTGAGAGTGTGGAACTTTCCTGAACGAGCAAGCCCGTATTAGAATTATGATTAATAACAATTTTGCTCTACAGCTATTCGACCTTCTACATTTAGGATGTTTAATATTCGAAGTATAATAGGTTAATATATTTGTAGATAAGTTCAAAAATTATACCTTTAGTCAATATTTCTAAAGGATCATCCTTTCTCTTCGAAGTATCATCATTATTCAGTCTCTCTTGCAGTGGATCATTTGTTTTATGGAGGACTTGTAATAAGGAAACGTGTTTGAAGTTCTGTAATTTAATTTATTTAAAATACTCGGGTTTCAAATCACCAACACGCTAACACCAATGTTTTTTGGGCAATCGTGTATAGTGTGTGCAATACTCCTCACATATTATCATCAGTTTGATAGAGGTTTTTGCCTTGCAATGTGATCTTACAGACTGATACCTTATTTATTATCCTATAAATTGTACAAAGATTCCAGTGACTTACCTCATTTTTGCAGTTTTTCATTGTTATTATCATTTCTGAATCAATAATCTTCAGTGGACTGGTACAGTTGTCTTCCATCCCAGCTTCAAAGGGCTTCGGTAAACAATCTCGATTAAGCATATCGCTATTGAAAAATTGTGCGTTCCAATTTCGACTTTTGTAAATATTCTCCAGTTCAACTTTCAACGAACGATTCTCAATTCTAAGCCGCTCCATTTCTTCATTTTGTAAATGACATTTATTTTGTAACAGCTCTATATTTTTCTTATAATCTCTAATTTCGTCACTTTCTGCATTGAAGGAGCAACTGACACTCGTGTGATGGCTAATTTTGACCTCTGTGTTGGTTGTTTTATTAAGTTTCTTGAGGTTTTTTTTCGGGAGTAGTCTTTTTTCTTTTATTTTCAAAGGTTCTTGGTCAGAGGGGCGAGCAGACACTGTTGTTTTGATCACATTGTTTTCGTATTTTTTATCACAAGGGGGACACGACTTCACCGTTCTTGCAGATTGTGTTTTGTTAGTATCCGCGTTATAGGGGCATATTTTGGTAAAAGTTGACGTATTTTTTATTGTACTAATATTTTTAACATACAAAGCTTGATTGAGCATTTCATTTTGCCAGAGTTTCACCACGGATTTAACATTGTCACAACTAGTGGTAGTTTCACTGAATTCTTCAAATTTGAAAACGTTAATATTTAATATTTTACCGACAATAATCTTCCAAAATAGCTTTATGCTTTTCAATGCGTCCAAACACTTGTCACAGGGCCAGTGGCTTGTTTCGAGTTCTTCCTGCAGATTAAAAAACGTACACATTTAAAATTAATACATTGTGAGGATGTTCTTACGTATGTATAGTGTAACCATACCGCACACCTACTTATAAGGTATTTTGAATCGAGTAAGTTCCTCGATGCCTCTAGCGCTAATCAAAAGTTTTAGCATTTGTTGTTGGAATAATTACACCTTTGTATAACTTATTTTAGAGTTTGGTACAAATTATATTTTTATCTAGCTGATCCTTATAGCACATGAGATACATTATATTTCGAAATGTCCCTAGGTCGGAATAAGTCAGCATCGCGTGGGGAAAACTGCGGGGTAGAGCTAGTATGTAATGTAAAAATAATATATCATCATCTAGATGGTCCACTGTTGGTAATCCAATGTTATTTAATAATAACAATGAATATTATAAAGTTATTTCATAAAATACCTCAACAAAGTATTTATCAAAAGAATCATGTCCTTCCAAACACTTTTTCATTGCTTCGCACGAACAACATATACTTTCAAGAACTACTTTAGATTTGCAGTCAGGATGGCAGCGTGGAGTAACCTGTAGAGTTAATTATTATTAGTAAAATATATCACATTGAAGAAGCTAGCATAATAGCTAAAGCGTCGGTGGTGATCTAGAGACTGAGTTCAAAGTCAATCCATTGCACTGATGGCATACCTATGGCCATTCTAAACACAAGGAAACTCAAACTAAGTATTTGTTGACTAAGCTAAGAAGTAAAGAAGACTACTAGAAATATGTTCCTTTAAATAACAATAACATTAAATTAAAAATTTAAAAAACCCCCAACACAATTACTTTCAAACCCCCATAACTTTTAAACGGGTCAACCGATTTTCATCAAACATGTCTAAGAACACTCGCACGTAAGTCCCCTTTAATACAAAAAAAAATATATAATTAAAATCGGTTCATCCGTTCAGGAGCTATGATGCCACAGACAGACGGATACACACACACAGACACGTCAAACTTATAATACCCCTGCGTTGGGGGTTAAAAATGGTGCGATAATTTTCGAGACTAAAGAAAGAAAAGAAGTGGAAGATGAAGTGATTGATTTAGGCCAAATTAAAAAGATTTACCCTTCTCCGACTCTTGCACGTCATAATTCTCAGGAAATTAGTTAAAACGCTAATTGGAATAACACAAATTGGCATGTCTTTCTTCATCCATTCCCTGAGATAGTTGTCTTTCGCACTTTGATCATGACTCCAAGCACGGATATCGCAGCAAGAATCGAATGATTTTATTTTCCCCTCGTTCCGCGCCAAAAGTTGTGAGCTACCTTGATGTGAGATAATTGAATGATAATTCATTGAATCATCAACTTATTCTCTTTAAATTAGATCCCAATTGCTCCATTTGTATGGGTTACATAGAATTTGGAAATGAAAATTGTCGTCACGAAATTTTTGAGGGACGTAAAATGTTTTTTTTTTAATTGCTCATAGAGTAGAAGAAGTAAAAGAGTGACATATCGATTTAAATGATTTCGATTAATTTGTGGAAATACATGTTTTATAAGTATAAGGTCTGGAGAAAATATCTGAAAACTCATCCTTTTATCAAAAATTGCCGTCTCTTTCACTGGGTGTAAACCAGGGATTAGATGACAGTCTAGTTATAAATAAATACCCTTTATTTATAATTATACTGAATAATTTAAAATAAGTATTAGACTGTTTTGCTTGAAACCTTTTACCAAATACCAATCGACAAAGAAAATAAATTCGAATCAATGTCATTCTATTTCAAAATGCCACTCCGCCTTGATTTATCTACCGATGACATAACAATATAAAATTTGATACACATTTTCATTATTTACAAAAAGTTATTTAATTTTATTAAATTATCAACAAAATACTATAAAATCTCACTGTTATGTGTAATATGGATGGAGGAGAAAAGTAGTATAAACCTCATGTACGTGTATACTAATTATAATTTTTCTACTCTAAGTAATAATTCGAATCGACATGTCTTTTATAACTAAGAGAGAGCGAGTATTCAATGAATATGAACTATTTGACTTACCATCGAGGAACGAGGGGAAGCTCAAGGCGTATGCGTCATGCGTCGACACAAGAGCATGGTCCCACTTCTGCTCCGACAAAGCGGAACATCTTGTCGATATTATAAAAAGAAACAACGAGATGTGCAGAACGAAATACGTTCCTACCCACGTGATTGTGGACACTATAATGTCTGGGAAGAACGCTGAGATAGGACGACTCAAACGCAGGATAGAGGAGTTTGAACAGTTGCTTGCTGCGTACGATAATTTGGAACTTACGTGTGACCAGAAATGTGAAATTGCTAAAGCGGTTAGTGAATTGAATTGATAACTTCAATCGTATCATATTTGCTTTAATCCAAACATAAGGTCAGGTTTTATACACCAAGCGGGGTAACTATGACTATTTCTACTCACTATACTAACATCATCTGAGGGAGAAAGGAGTAAACTGGGTAGACTCTCGTATCAACTTGTTGGATAACATCAAGGTCCGATTCACAGAGGTCTGATTGCATGAAAATGTCCGCTCACAGTTGCTCAAGGCATCATAATAGCTATATCAAAAATGAATGTGTCTTTTCTTAATCACGTAAAACCGTCTTAAGTTTAAAGATTTGATTACTCCAGATCTTAATCCTAACTAATATTATAAATGCGAAAGTAACTCGTGTCTGTCTGTTACCTTTTCACGGCTAAACTACTGAACCGATTGACTTGAAATTTGGTACAGGGGTAGCTTATGGTCCGGGAAAGAACATGAGCTGCGGCCGGCTACGTTTTATCCCGAAATTCTTACAGGATCGGGAACTACGCGGTTGAAACCGCGGGGCACAGCTAGTCCGAAATAAAAATATCAGTGAAAAGCATTTAATAGTAGTTAAGTTAACTAGAAACACTTTTAAAAATATTCTATGTTTCAGCACTCGGCCATAAGAGAAGCTAACAAAGAACTTGACGAGCTTGTAAGTATTAAACTATAATGCAGTGTGGACTTTATTTTCTTATTGTTAACGCGAAATTTCCTTCGCAGTGCTTGCGTTTGGATTTATCAGCTTTCACCGAGGTGAGTAAAACTCTATTATACAATAAGTAGAGAATTAGGTATATCATCATCATCATCAGCTCATATAATGTCCCCACCGAGGGGCTCAAGCCTACCCTGAGTTAGGGTCAGTTTGTAACTTTTACCTAATTGTGCAACTAAATTGAACCTACATAATAATATAACTAACTGTTTAGTTTGGAACAGTTTGGATGACAATGCATGGTTCGCTATATTATGATGTCATTCTTAATTCAAAATTGTGGAAACCCAAATATGGTGGTTCTTATAATTAAGTATCTAGCATTGATTTTTTACAATTTTAACTCAGATGAAAAATAAACCAGTACCTATTTAGACAAAAGTTTTACCAATTTGCTTAGAATTTTCATACAATTATTACAAGACATTTTCATTTTACAGGCAATTGATTCAGAGGCTTTTGCGGTAAGTTATCTATTAGTATAAAAGATTTAAAAAATAAAAATAGTTTCACACTTAAAAAAAACATATTCGAGCAAAGTTGCGGCGAAGCGCTAGTATTTGATAATCCTACTAATATTATAAGCGCGAAAGATGATGGTTACTCTATCGCGCAAAAACTAATGAACCAGATTTTGATGAAACAATATAATTTAATTATGTTTATAGCTAGTCACTATCCACTACATAGTATATAACAAAGTCGTTTTCTCTGTCCCTATGTATGCTTAGATCTTTAAAACTACGCAACGGATTTTGATGCGGTTTGTTTCAATAGATAGAGTGATTCAGTGGGAAGGTTTTTAGCATAATTTTATCCCCATATTCTTACGGGAACGGGAACTACGCGGGCGAAACCCCGGGGCGCCGCTAGTTATAAATAAATAAAAATTGATGTTGACTATTTCTCTTTTCAGACTGGTAAATCTAGAGGAGACGAGGTAAATATCGAGTTTAAAAATCCCTTATTTATAATTATTGTATTCTCTTATTTTATGTATGCATTACACAGTTCATTGAGTTAAATCATATTGAAATCATACTTCATTAACATTAGGTATCAGCCCATTATAGATATTTAAGAAAACCTAATATTATTATGGAATGTCTTTACTAAAGCAACAGAAGTTAAAATGTTAAAATATTGTGTTTGCTCGTATATTTCTACACGCAACCCAAAAACTACTAGATGAATTTAGACGAACTTAGGAATAGATGTTTCTTATAACAAAGACAATACAATGGATTCGCTACTTTTTATCTATAAATTTCCAAGAGAAAAAAAAGAACGATGAAGTTAAACCCGCGGGGCACATCTAGTTTCCAGATACCGACATGTATCCCTACTAATATTATAAATGCGAAAGTATCTCTCTGTATAAGTAATCTGTCTGTCTGTTACCTTTACACGGCTAAACTACTGAACCGATTGACTTGATTTGGTACAGGGATAACTTATGGTCCGGGATAGAACATAAGCTACGTTTTATCCCGAAATTCCCAAGGGATCGGGAACTACGCGGGTGAAAACGCGGGGCACAGCTGGTAATGAATAATATGTATCACATTCAAAATTCACACCGTAATCGGGGTTCCAATCCGGGAATCTTCAAATTTACTTCATCTGGGCTTTAACCCAGGAACCTTGGCAATTGTATAAAGTTAAAATAGCAGTCTTTTTTTTATTTTTTCCAGACTGCGAAATCGAAAGGGGACGAGGTTTGACACTTAAAATATTTTATTAATTTTCAAATACAAACTCGACTTAAAAACTATACGCGTTATTTCTGCAGCTTTCTTATTTTTTGTCGCAGTGGAGTTATGACCCCGAAAGGGACTCGAAAGGTATCCAAGCAGGCCTTGAATGTCCTTGTGATGTGAGCACACGTAAGTTTTACTCTTATTTTTAATAAACTACACAAACTTGTAGGACTAGGGATAGTACAAAGAATGCTGATTGATTTAGCATTTTTATGGCATTTATGACGACGCTTTTACGGTGAAGGAAAACATCGTGAGGAAACCTGCACACACCTGGGAAGAAATTCTAAGGTTGTGTGTGAAGTCCACCAACCCGCACTTGGCCAGCGTGGTTGACTAAGACCTAATCACTCTAATAGAAGAAAGAAAGAAAAGTGATATATCATAATGAATGTGTAATTGTGATGTCAATTTCAGTTGCAATTGATCCAAGAATAGGTGAATTGGCAGAAGTTATTGTGACAAAGGACGCCAAATTGAATGCAATGCAGAATACTATAGCGGTTTGTTTTTAGTTTATTGTCCATGTTCTTAGTAAACTGTAATTTTGTTCCCGATTCTGTGTCAATCATTATTCGGAATTATTTTAACAAGTTTTATCAAATTTTATTAGTTCAGTTTTACGGCACGATGTTTCTCTTGTTAAAAGTCATGTTTGAACGTATTCTATTTTTATTTGGCTAATAAACCACCATTACTATTTTCATTAGGTGTTGGGGAATGAAGTCTGTGAACCATACTGCATATACGCTCACATATACACTGCATTGGAGAAGATATTTGGTATCTTATGTCAAAATCAGAAATATAAATTGTACTTGGATTTGATGGTATAGTTTGTTCGGTATTTTTAATTAATTATCATAGTTGTCAGTAAGTAGTTGATTAATATTTTATTTTTCAATAAGATATCTGGAAAAGATACGCAATGTCTAGATATCAAAGGAAAAATACTGATCAAGATGAAAGTTCTCGAAAAATTCAGTCTTGCTTTAGTAGCTCCGTGTTCAACGGAGTTGACTACTGAAGGAGAAGAGTGCGCATGTTATAGAGCTGAAGTCAGTAATCAAATAGAATCTCTTGCGTCTGTAGAGTCCTCTAGACCAGGCCTTGACAGCAAAAGAGCACAACTAGTTGCTGACATTATGCAAAATGATGAAATGAAAGAAATTCTAGATAAACACAGTATTTACTCTAAAAGTGATGAAACCAATGATGTCATTATTGACGACTACAACATTGATGCGGTGAATCTTAAGCGATTAAAGAGCCTACAAGGGAATTTTGATGATCTAGTGGCATGCTATGAAACATTAAAACACGAAAAAGATTGTTTACAAATAAAGTGTCGCAAATACGAAGATCTGGAAATTGAGTTCAGTAAATTACAAATTCAAGTCCGGGAATACAATGCTTTGTGGAATGAAAAGGAACATTATAAAAATCGGTCTGCTGATCTTGACGAGTTAAAAGAACAATTTTTGATATTGTCTGAGGAGACTTCAAGTATAGAACTACAACTCAAATCTGAGACTGAAATTAATGAAGTTAAATCTAAAACTATTGAAGAATTGAGAAAGGATAATATTTCTATGGAAAAAAAACTGAATGATGCGTTGATTTCATATGAAAGAGAGAAAAACACTTTGCAATGTAAATTAAAAGAATGTGAATGTAAGGAAATGTGTCAAGATCAGCAAATAAAAGTATTGTCTGTACAAATTGATAGGCTTCTTGAACAAGATTCTGGAAAGGTAAATTTTATTTGATTTTTTATTCAATAAAAATAAGTATATAAACGTGTTGCATAGTTAAAAAGTTTATTTTTTAATTAAGAAGGTCACTCAGCACCTTTTTATGTTTAGGTTCATGAACAAACGGATCTCGACTTAAATGATAAAATCAATTCACAAAAAGAACAAATAAACAACCTCAAAGAGCTGCTTTATGGAAGTGAAGAAGAGAAGCAGCAGTTAGAGAGTGAATACCAAACCAAGTTGGATGTCATTAATGATCTAAAAATGGAAATAGAAGAATGGAAGAGTAATATAAAATAATAAACCAAAGTTATAAATTAATATAAAGTAGTTAATATTTCACTTATTTTAATTATAAAATTACAGGTACATATGAAAAAACCTTACAAAGGAATGAATACTTAGAGAAATATAGTCAAAATTTTAGCGATGAAATTCAAAGACTTTTAGAAAATAATCAAGTTTTGGAACGTGACTTAGAAGAAAAATCAAACGCAATTGATAATCTAATTGGTGTAATTAAAAGTAAATCACTAGAAATAAACACATTAATGGAAAATATTGAACAAAAGGATCGTGAAAACAGTGAAATTCAGACAAAAGTACAAAGCTTAAGTGATGCTTACCAAAAACATATATCATCTATAGATTCTGAAAAATCTGAAGCTCTAACATCTTTAGGTGTTGCAAGACAGGAAAGTCAAGAGTTATTGGAGAAAGTTAAAAAGTACTCTGATTTGGTACATAAGCAGGAGATATTATCTAATTCGTACCAAAAACAGTATGAGGAATGTGAAGAATTGAAATCATTGCTAAACAGTGTCCAAGAAGACAATAAAAAAATGCAAATGCAATTGGCCAATAGTGAAAATCAAAACGCAATACTTATTCAACAAATTAAGAGACTTCAAGATATTACTAGCCACGCAGCTAGTAATATCAATAGCTTAAATGAAGAGAAACAACAATACAGACAATCTTTGGAGTTAACTAAAAAAGAAAGCAAAATATTAGAACAAAAACTACAAGATTATGAAGATTTAACGTGTCAATTACAAGAGTTAAGAGATGCACATGATAAATTGGTCCAGGAAAAAGGGAGATTAGTCAATGAACTGCATGATAGAACTATTGATCTTGATAATGCTGTGCAGTCATACAGAATCTCACAAAATCAGAGTGAGGAACTCTTAACGAAACTACACCAATCTGAGAGTACAAAATCTGAGTTATTTAATCTCAGTGAAAATTATAAAGCTTTGATTGCAGAAAAAGAATCTTTACAAAATGAATTAGATGAAAAGAAAAATGATTTCGAGAAACTATTAAAATCTTTTAACGAGTTGAAGTTTGAACTTGAAAAACAAAATGAAAGAAAATCGATTGAAACTGATAACTTAAAGAGAAGTTTGACTGCTCTTAAAAATGCATACGATGAATTGTTAGCTGAACGTGTTCATCTACAAAATAATCTTCAAAATAGAAATAAAGAAATCGACCATTTGCGTGATATTCTAGAAACAAAATCTGAAGAAAACGATAATTTACGTGAACAAGTTAAATCACTAGAATATGGTCACAAAACAATAGTTGACGATATGGATTCATTAAAAAGGGAACATTTTACCACTTCAAGTACTTTAGATGCGCTGAAAAAAGATAGTAATGAACTATTAAACAAAGTGAAATATTACGAATCATTAGAAAATGATTATCACAGGTTAAAAAGGGCTCATGATAAGTTAATAGAAGATAAAGGTAAACTACAGAGAGAGTTAGAGACTCAAGTAGCTACTTTAAGAAAAACACAACACGAAAATAGTCTTCTTAGTCAAAATTTACTATCACATAGCGAAGATTTGGAAAATGCCTTGATTAATGCCAGAACACAGGTAAATATTGGTATATTTTAATATACTTTACAACTTTACACATATGTACTATTCAATTACTCATTTATTTTAGCTGGCAGAAAAATCTAGCTCCTCCGAGAACCCTTACACAGATGTCTGGAAAGAAATAGAAGCAATGAAATCAGAAAAAGTCAATAATCAAACTAAATTAAAGACATTGTTAGATAAATTGGACCGTGCGGTAAATAAATGAAATAATATATTAATAAGAAGATTAAAAATCGATTTTGAAAATATATAGTAATGGTAACCATTTTATTTTATAGTATCTTGCTTTTTTTTTCAGGAAAACATTATATCGAATCTTAATGAGGAAATTTTAGCTCGTGACGATAAAATTTCTAATTTAGAAAACCACATAAACGCTTTGAAGGCTGAAGTTAATGAGCTACATCGTACTTTATCATCAGTCATCGATACTGGAGAGGAATTAAGTGTAAATAGCAACAAAAAGATCAGTAATGCTCTGCAATCAATGGAAGCACATCGTAATATCACTTTATAGAAATATATTTTTAAAGCTCAAATACATTTTTTTATTATATTTTGATCATTTTCCTTTCAGATTCCAAAGCTACGCATAATATGAAAATGGAAATGGCAAAACTTCAAAAACAAAAAGTATTACTTGAGGAGCAATTGTCTAGAACTGAATTGAAGAAAAATGAATCAGACCATGAAAAACTTAAATATATTTCCCAAATTGCAAATTTACAGAACGAGAGGGAAATAATAGTAACAGATATTAAACAGTTAGAATTAAAAAGTGTCGGTGACAGCCCATTATCACCTAACAAATGTAATACTGAAGATATTCTTAACTCTCTTGAAAGAATAGGAAAAATCTTAGATGCCAGAAACAACAAAAGCACGTCACTTGAACAGACATTACTTCAAGTGAAAGACTCATATCAGTTAGTTCAAAGTAAAACTGATGAAGCTAAACGAATCGTTGAAAAAGAGAAACAAAAGATTATAAGTGAGAAAGAAGAAGCTATTAAAGATCGAATTAATATGGAAAAAGAATTAATCCATTTGAAACAACAATTGAATAATCAAATAAATCAAGACAAGGCACGCATTGAAGACTTAGAAGGTGAATTATCAAATCAGATGTTAATAATCAAAATGATGAATGAATCATCACAAAAGACGTGTATTAATAAATTAGAGGAAGAATTGAATTCTCTACGTAGTCTATATGACAATTCGGTTAAAAAAGTTACGGAATTAGAAAATAGATTGAAGAGCGCATTAGAAGATTCTTCTCAAAAAATGGAAATTTTAGAACAAGCAAATAAGAATTTACTCGCAAAGTGTAAAGAAATAGACTATTTGCGACAAAAATTAAATTCAATGAAAAAACCTATTACTCACGATATTGCGACTCAAGTTTTAATTCCTAACGCAACCTCCCCTACGTATACTCAAACAGAAACAGAAATTCAACCCGTAAAAAGTAAACAGGAAAATGAAAAATATAATAAGTTAGATGATAATAATGATATTAAATTAATTAATTTGAATAATATCTATAAATCGAAACGTGATAACAATGGTGATTTACCTACACAGAATGACATTTTACCTGGCGTAGTCAATGAAGTACAAATATTAACTGCCAACGTTGATCCAAGCTTAGATTATGTTAAAAATGTCTATTTGAATTATAAACTAAAACAACTGAGCACAAGCAATATTATACAGCATTCATTTTCCGCAAATGATAATTCAAATCTAGAAAGTGCCAAACAAACTCATCGTAACTCAAGTTATCCAACAGATAGTATAAATTTGGACCCAAAACCAACTACGTCCAAAGTACACAGCTTAAACTTTATTGACCTATACAACAAAGATCAATCACTTAATACAGATTCCTCAAAGGATTTGGATAACTTTGAAAAGAAGAATGAAAATGAAAACATAAAAAATAAACCGACTAGTAGTTACACTAAATACAGTTTGAATGAAGAAATAAATGAAATAGAGAACAAGAATCAATATGCGGATGAACATTCATATCAAACGCCTTCGGTTAAATCTACTAATAAAGATTTATTTGTTATATACAAAGATAGCGAACCCAACTACGTCGAAAATCCTGAAAAGAAAAACTGGGTTCGTAGAAATTCCGAAATATTAGTGGAAGCAGTAACTTTCCAACCCAATCAGCACGATCAAAGATATGAACCAAAACAAAACTCTGACATACGGAAGTATTCCAGAACCAAAGAAAGAATAAGTGAACCATTGATATACATCGAAGATGAAGAAGATGATGATAGTGTAAAACCAAAGTTAAACATCAATATGCCTCGTATTGATGTTGACACACATTCTTTGGATAATTCCGACACTGATAAAAAATCTCTTGGTTCGTTCACAGTTGCATCAAAAGAGTTTTATTCGTCTAATTTTAAAATCGACGAAAGTAATATTGAACATGACAAAGTTGGGCAATCTTATTCTGCCCAATCTTTATCAAACGGTGAAGAACAATTTTACGATTCTTACAACTCTACAGATGAACACAAAATAAATCAACATTTAAGTAAAAAAGGAACTTATACAATAGACTATGGAAATGAAGATTCAAACAATGTTGTACCTGCTTCAGCTAAGCAAGCCAGTTATATTAAAATAAAAGAAGACTCTCACCATAAACTTTCTCGCGTTGGTGCTGATGTACTTTTAGTTAGAACTGAAAGTATACAAAACAGGACATCACCTGAACAGGTGAATCATATAAATTACGGATTAGATTACATTTTAGACTCTACTCAACATCAAGATAATCCTAATAATTTGAAAACATACAATGCTGCTAAAAAACTACGAAAAACACGAAGTGACGATCAATTCAGTTTGTTAAAAGATCAAACCCTTAGTGATTCTAATCCTGTCACAATAAATGACCCAAAGAAACATTCAGCTTTATACTACAAGACCGAACTATCTAGCAATAGCCCAAGTAAGGCGACTTACCGCAGCGAACCGAAAACTTACGTTGACAAAAGTATCATGGTCAAACTAGATAGGGTTGAAGAATACGAAAAGAAAATAAATAATCTTACTAGAGCACTAGAAAATATTGAAAAAGATTACAAGAAAAAAATTGACGCTATAAAATCTCAGTACGACAATAACATTAAAAGCATTATAAATGAACATAATCAAGGAGTCAAAAGTATACAAAATCTACATGAGGAAACTTTACAAGACATTATAAAAATACATGAAAATGAAGTTGAAAATTTGAGGACTATGAGCATTGAAGCAATGCGTAAAGCTGAAAAATTAGAAAAAGAAAATAAAACACTTAAAATTAAAATAAAATGCAGCAATCAAACGTCATTGGATGAGGTAACTGTAAGTTTAGTAAATAGTTTTTTTTAATTGTAAATGTGTAATGATTTTCTAATTCTATTTAGGAACCAATAAAGATGTCGACCCCTGATTTTAAAAGACATAGGAAATTGAAAACTGACTCTAAAATGCTAACGAAAACCAATATTGAAGCATTTAACGTGAAGCCTAAGAGTAAATACCAAGGACCTTGCACTTGTACTATAGACATTAACATATCTGACACCATAAGGAACTTATTTGAACAAGTTGATGTTGAACAAAGAAAAAAGGCAGAACATAACTTTCTAAAAACTATTGCAAATAAAATGATCGGTGGGAACGTTGAGGTAACGAGTAACTAATAAGTTTATTTTAAGACTTATTTATAGTAATTTTCATTATTACATTAAATTGTGGAATACATTAACGTGTTTTTAAAAACTAAGCGGCCTGCCCCACCTTAGCACAACTCCAACTATCATACCACACAAAATCTACAACCGGTAAAAGTATCCTTGTAGGTGGAATTTTTAAAAATAAATTGTTACCATGAGGACATTCTGCAAATCGCAAATACTATCGGTTTAGACTGTTTAATCCGAGAGTCCACCAGGATCAAGCCAAGTAAAATATAAGGTTGTCATTGAATTATTCTTATATTTAGGCCTTAGACACGCACGAGTTATCGTTTCTTCACCTGAAAGTATGCCACATATGGAAAACGAAACTCAGTAAAGAAGAAACCCTTCAAAAGAGAATAGATTCTTTGGAATCTGAGCTATTTAGTAAGCAACGGCTCACGCAACAGAACAGTTAGTACATAATCTCTTAATGTTTGTACATATATTTAACCTTAAAACATCTTACTTTTATACTTACTACGTTTTCAATTATATTATAATTAGGGTAAGTATTCCATACTACGTTTATTTAATTCATAACTTGCTAAGATCGAAATAATGATCTAGTAACCTATATTGTAATATCATACAATCACAGTACAATACAATTCACCATCGTGTGGTAAAAATTAAGTAACAACGCCATCCATTGGTACCATTTGCGATTACAATAAAACAAACGATTACTTATACCCATGGGAATTTCGGGATAAAATGTATCATAATGTGTTATTCCTAGTTGTAAGGAACATCTGTACCAAATTTAATCTAAATCGACACAGTAGTTTTTGCGTGAAAGAAACAACCAAACTCACAAACATACAAACTTTCGCATTTATAATATCAGTAGGATTATGTCCCCCCACCGATGGGCTCGAGCCTACCCTGAATTAGGGTGATTAGGCCTTAGTCTACCACACTGGCCAAGTGCGGGTTGGTCGACTTTACACACAGCCTTAGAATTTCTCCGCAGGTGTATGCAGGTTTCCGCACGATGTTTTCCTTCACCGTAAGATACATACTTATTTAGTATTTTTATTTTAAAGCAGATTTATGGCAGTTTTTTTCTACTCATAATGTATTAAATTTGCTTATATAGTAGCGGAATTGGATCGCAAAGTTGCTGAAGAGAGACGGCGACTTCAAGAAGTAAGAGAAGCCGTATGCAGATTTACTCCAACACCAACAATTAACACGTCGAAGAACGCTGATGATGAAGGCTGTTCGTCTATCTCCGCAGTACCTACTATTGAAAAGGAATTTCTGTTAGTTTCAACATTTTTCCACAATACTAATATTGCAAAGCTCAAGAGTTGGTTTAAACGCGCTTATCTCAGGAACTACTGGCCCGATTTGAAAAATACTTCCAAATTTAGATAGCCTTATTTATCGAGGAAGGCTATAGGCTATATAGCATCACGCTAGGACCAATAGGAGTGGAGCTAACGCGGGTTAAACCCTAGGGTACAGCGGCGGGTTAATAAAGATGGTATTTGTAACTGTTTGACTAATTACTTTGCAGAAACCGTTGCAACTGTAGCACCGGGATTCTGAAAGTTGATATCGGAGAGAGGCGCTCTGCTGGGGACCTCGCGCAATTCTCCAACGCTGGCTTACGGCCGAAACGGACCCGCAATGAGAGCAATCGGGTATAATCTATACTAATATACACCCTTATTTTGAAATTGCGATACCTTATCTCACAGCTAATGTAAACGACGGGTGACATTATAATAGTGAAGTTAGTTTTTTTCTTTTGCTTTTATTTAAAAAGTTATGATAAGTCAAAGATTTTCAAAATCCCGCCGAATTTTATTGTTATTCTACACCGAACGCTGCGATACACAGCTGAGCGCGGTCATCGACCCGAGCCGTCACAGAATACTTGATAGCTAGTGTGCCGTCTGGTAATACGACATTTATTTTGTATTTTTTAAAGATAAGTAATCGACTATCATTTTTGATATTTTTATTGGATATATGGATTCAGTTACTGCTACAGATATTCTGATTTTAATAAGTCCCATATTTTCAAAATAGGGGTGTATATAATCTATATAAATAACCTGCGCTGTACTATCTCGGTCCTGTGGGAATTTCGGGAAAAGCCTAAGTTACTTAACATTTGTATTTTGCTAGTGTATGTTCCGTCATTGCCACATTGCCTGCCAAACCTGAGGTTTCCAGTTCAATTCCTGTGTTAACCTTTATTATGTTTGTCTGTTTGATTGTCAGGCTGTTTCGGCAAATTTAGACTGTGAAGAACGTCGCGAAAAGAAACTTCATCCTGACGAGTTACCGACCCGACTTCGCAAAATATACGAACGTCAACCCCATCGTCCGGCGAAAAAATAATCTATATGTGATCTAGTGACATTTTACTATTCCCTAAATGTCCTTTTATACATGGAAATGGAACATAATAATACTAAAAACTAAATTTTATTATCATGTCAGACGTTATTAACGTTCGAATCTTAATTAAAAAATGATATTTCATTTTGCAAATAAAATGGTGTTTGTCGGTGGTGCTGCTGTATTTTTGAAATTTTTGTTGATGTTGTATAATATTTTTTACGGATATTTATTTTGTATTAATTTATTTTACACATTATTGTTATTATTTAATAAAAGTGTACGTACATAATAAATTTTATAGTTAATAAAATTATTTTAAAATTCAAATGGTTTTAATTTGATTCGCCTCCATTGTAAGTTGGGTTTACAAAATTTACTTCCATACTTTCGTAAAGTGGGTTTAACGTAGTGTTGTAACCTTCAGCTTCGGCTTCCTGGCAGAATTTCTCATATTCACGTTTGTCATACATATCTATCAATATTTTCCAGACAATAAGAGTTATGATTCCAATAAGAATTACCAATCCTATTGATATGCCTGCCGCAACTGCAAAAAAAAGTAAATTATGTAGACGAAATACTAATATAATAATAGTAATTATGTAGTCTTAGAGAAACAATGTTTTTTAACATCTCGATTCACTTACGCCAAACATTGGTAGAAGATGGTTCATCAAGTTCCTTTTGAATAAGCAAACGCAATCGGCGACTCTCTTCAAGGAATTGATATTTAAATATAAACAAATGACCATCGTCCAATATTTTCTCGCATTTGTTGGCGTTCACCCACTTTGGAGATTCCATTTCAGTTTTATTTAGGAATTTGACTATAACATTTGTTTGATTGAATTCAGTTTCGCATTCTTCGGTACTCTTGATGCGGTTGCAATACGCAAAGTCCTCAAGTTCTTTACACCGTTCTTGAGAGCATTCTTCGCAGACATCGCAGTAGACTCCGTAATGCTCACTGTGACACTCACATACTCCACAAACGCATTTGCCACTTCCTGAACATTCCTGGAAAAAATCACGAGTTATGTCACTACTAACATAATATGGTCAAAGATTTCCCTGTTAAGAACCATTCTTCTTCTTAGTAGTACACTCCTGACTAAGTGGTCGTGGCCATGGATCGTCTGATAGGTTGATTGCGGTTTTTGCGAGACTTCTCCACTTGTCTCTATTCGTAGCATTGCGTAAGCACTCAGGGAACACTTTGTCGAGTTAAGAACTATACGAAATCTTAAAATTTGTAGTAAGGTACATTACTAAATATTACCTTTGATGAAAAAGGTCCAATACAAGCATTATTTTTTTTAGGACAAGAACAGTCCTCGCCTTTCCATCCATCGTGACATTGGCACTTTCCATATCTACACACACCATTGCCAGCACAGAGCAGACCATTCTTACGCCGACAGGCTTTATCGTTAAACTGACAAAATTCGCCGGAAAAGCCTTCATCACATGTTTCACATTTACCGCACCTAATATAAATGGAAATTATGTATAATTAATATTATTTTATTCTTTATCGCCTGTGCCTTCGGAAAGACCTTTGTCTTACAGTGGAATGTACAGGACGTTTCTTTATTTAACTGAAATATTAATTGTTCCGTTCACAGATCGGAATCCGCGGGAAGAGAAGAAAAATATTGTGATCATCAACTACATGTTACTGAATTCGTGTACCATGCTAATGCTTGTATGAAATCGTCAAATCACGCTTTCTACTGGAGATGAAGCGTCCTCCTAGAAAATACAAATTCGCTCTGACTTAAAATACTTCACCTGCATACACCACGACCATTACAAAATTTAACGTCATCTGTGCTTTGTTTGCATTTGTCTGAATATTGACTTGCTTTTTCAGCACTGCAGTCGAACTGGCATACATCACCACTCCTGAAATATAATAAATTTAACATTATAGCCACTTTAAAGACGTACGAGAAACGTCTAGAATAAGAACTTCAATGTATTGTTCGAATTATTCGAATGCGTTACGAACTTATTGTGAGTAATTAATTGTTTTTATTGTGTAAAATTTTATAAGTTACTTGATAAATATTATATTGTGAATATCTTAGAGTGAATACAATGAATCCCCAAAAACTTACTTATCAGCGTTGCATATACATGCACCGCATTGCTTAAAACCAGAGTTACTGCAGTTTATTGATAGTGGTTTATAATCACTTTCACATGAACATTTACAATCAACATTTAGAACTAGTTCCAGAGTGTCCTTTAGTCCAAACGGGTTTATTTTTATAGATACGTCTTCGTCAATACATTTCATTACTTTGACTGTAGCGGGAATAGTCACAACTTCTGCGCCAGGGGTACTTTCGCAATTAACTTTTGGAGTTACATCACATTCTTGGTTTAATTTTAGTTGTACAGACTCTGGCAATTCATAATTTAGTTTCACTGTTCGAACAGATTCCTAAAATATTAAAACAACATACTTAGGTACTTTATATGAATAAAAAAAAGATAGCGACTAATTGAGAACGTCCTCCTTTTTGAAGGACGTTGAAAAGTAAGGAATTCTGTCATAGAAATTAAAAATTATATTACCTGATATACTTTTTCAATTATCTTAAATATATTACTATTTTCATTTAACTCCACGTAATTTGCATTGGATATGTGACGCACTAACGCGACATAATCTTCGGCAACTCCCTTTTCTGACACAAATATAATTTTGAAATTATTATCCGTTGCAACTTTATTTATTAGGCTAACTGATGGATAATCGAGTTTTGTTGCAGTTACATTTTGATATTCGTTGTTTTCTAAATGGCATTTCATGTCGTGAGGTTTGAATGCTCCGACAAATTTTCCGTCACCAGCACTGTGGTAGGTACCATCAGTTGAGATGAGTATGATACGTCGAGATCCACTTCTCCAGTCGATTTGCGTCTCGCATAACATCACCTGGATCAGCGCGTCCAAGCAACCTTCAGGGTCATCATAGTTAGCTCCAAAATCTTTTTTAGTCAAATTCATTTTCTCAAAAAATGTAGCCGTATTATTTGTTAGCGATAAATGGTTTTTGAAAGAGTATGTATTTAATAGTCTGAAAAAAGAAATTACTATGATAAGTCTATTTGGTCCACAGATCAGGGAGTCACCTTAGGACTTTCGTCCTATTTTGGTGCTAGTTTCAAAATGGTACCAAGAGTTTAGACAAAATTTGTAACAATTTATGTCTCGTCAATTACTTACTCAAAAAGTGATATGTAAGTAGGTATTTTTCAAAAATATTATAATGTTCTAAGTTTTGATAACAGTATATGCCTGTTTGTTTTCCTTATGGTATTAATATACTTTAGCGTAATTTACCGCTCATCATAATAATAAATAAGTAAAACCTATTTTAAATAAGGATAAGTTACTCATCCCGCTTTATTGTTTATCAAGTAACAAAAATCAGCATTCTTAATCTAAAGAACATATGAAAATCACTCAAAATACTGAACCAATTAGTCTATACTAATATTATAAAGAGGAAAGATTTGTTTGTTTGTTTGTAATGTAACGAATAGACTCCAAAATACAGAACCGATTTCAAAAATTCTTTCAGTAATCGAATGCTACATTCACCCTGAGACTATATTATATCCCCGTATTCCCACGGGAACGGGAACTACGCGGGTGAAACCGCGAGACGCCGCTGTTAATACAGTTGTTAATACAATTGTAAGAATACCAAAGTATCTAGGGAAACTGGACCAGTAAACATGAATGTTGAAATACTTACCTAGTATCGGTATAAGGAAATGAGGGTTTGTCTATAAAACTACCAACTCCGAACCTTACATCGTTCGATATTTTCCTCAAATTAGCAAAAGTCTTATTTGCTTGGTCTACTAGTTTTTCTTTAAATGGTTCCATTGAGGCCGAAAAGTCCATTAAAAAGTACAAATCTATAGGAAAACCGTTTGCTGGCTTGTATTTCATTTCGAAATCAACTGGCACTCCCGGTCGAAGTTTAATGTTAATTTTTCTTGGAATGAATTGTACTTCTTTACCAACGACGGATCGGAACGTGTCGTGACTGCTTTCTTTACTAGATTCAGGATTATATATATTATCCTTTTTACACCATGTTTTATTTGACAAGATACTCTCAGGTTGACATCTTGGTAGATCGTAGTGTGATTCCTAAAAAATAAAAATAATTTTAACAAAATGAAAACATAAAGTTGACCCCATGTAGGCATGGGGTAAGGGTAAAAAGTATATAGAGTCACCAAGTTTTCTGTGCCAAAAGTGGAAGCTACTATTGTCATATTGATTCTAATGTCATTTGTAAACATTTTCAATAACTGACAACCAACAGATGCGATTACAGCGACGCTGTCACCGGCACAGAAAGCTTGGTGACTCTAATGTATCATAGGTTAGTTTATGTATAGTGTGTCCAATATTATGTTTTAACATCGAAGTACTCCTCGACCGCTTGCCCCGTGAAACGGCAGAAATTGGAAACTCGGTGACAATGTCAAAATGGCATTTATTTATTGTCAGTGTCTTTGGTATCAAGTGCTCCGTGTTTTAAATCTTTATTTATAAATTGATAATATTAAATAATCTAAAAGCATGTAAAAGTGATGCCCCACATACTATTCTAAAGGATGACTAATGGATTATAGAAAAAAGTAAGCAGCAGGCCATTTTATTTCCTTAAAATTAAATACACATATAGATTTTGACTGTCACAGGTTTGTGTTGTCAGTTCTTAGTTAAATACTTGACATATTTTTTCATTATAGTAAATAGGTAAGTTAATGATAAAAATTAATACCGTTTGTAATGATTTACATAACTTATCGAAGTTCGTGAAATACCAAATAACAATTCTTGATTGACGACCGAGTCAAAGACTATACAGTGTGGTGTATTTGGTGGCGAACCTGCCTGTTATGCCGAAGGTTACGAGTTCGATTCCCGCCCAAGATAAACATTTACTTATATTTGATTTACATAAAAGGATTATTGGGGGGGGGGGGAAACCTACAGCTTGTCAAACTTTACATAAGTAAGTAAACATAACTTCTTTTTTTTCAGATTATTTTTAATTGACAGAGGAGCAAGCAGATTTACTTAAATATAATACAATACAATAAATGAAATACAAGTTAGACGGTGTAGTGAGACGGGTTAGCAAAGGGTGTACAGTCTGGACCGAAATAAGATACTGCGTGTGCACTATCCAAATCTATGACTTATTTATTTCACTATATGTATTTAATAATAAATTTATAAAATACCATTTTCGTGTTTTTATTTATTTACATAAGTATGGTACTGAGAGCACTATAGTCTATCTTTGTTTGTGTGTAATGGTTTGAAACAATATAATTAGGTTTCTAACGATATAATAAAGTAAGGCGTATAGGGCATACGCCTAGATATATATATAGTACTTGAATTAAACACGGTTAACTTTGATAATGAGTATGTATTGCAAATAATGTATAATATAAAAACTAGCGAACAATCAACAATTACTTGTACTTAGTGGAGATACAGAGACGAAGTGGCGGTCTTTTACTTCCGTTCGGAAATCCAAGTGTTGCCACAGACAACACAAAAGTGAGTTACTACAACCACAGATAATGTATAAGTGGCTAGTCGCCACAAAAGCATTGAATATTTAATAGATTGTGTTAGTCAAATTAAACGATTATTTTTTGCCTATATTAAAGCAAGTTAAAATGTAATGGCAATACATGAGAAAGAGATGCCTAGTTCTCTGTTTCATGGAAACGAATGGTGGCGGTCCCCGTTGTTTCACGCGTCAAGCGGTCGGGGAGTAACTCGGCTGTGCCACGCCCGCAACGTATTGGGGTACATGACACTATCTGTGACATCCGTACTATAATATTTATATTTGGCTTCTGACAGTGGATCAAATACTTTTTAGGCTTAGAAAACCCGCTTTTAGCTCTTAAATAGTTAAATCGTTAAAGTATGTTATGAATATAACTTACTAGCGGCGCGGTTTCACCCGCGTAGTTCCCGTTCCCGTAGGAATATGGGGATAAAATTATGCTAAAAACCTTCCCATTGAATCACTCTATCTATTAAAACAAACCGCATCAAAATCCGTTGCGTAGTTTTAAAGATCTAAGCATACATAGGGACAGAGAAAGCGACTTTGTTTTATACTATGTAGTGATAATTACTCTGGGTTAAATAACTTACCTGGGCACACCAAACACATTTATCGAAACCATGCCCTATGCACTTGCTACATGTTTTGTGTGTATTACATACAGAACAATAAACTATATTAAAACAAGTAAATATGCAAAACGTTATAAACAGATTCATTGCTTAGACTATATGTGCTTCTGAAGACAGTAAACTAATGAATTATAATTATAGAATATGTATTATAATACAAATAGGGAAGGAAAATAATATTCTAAGGCCACATACACGGTAATATCAATGTGCGTGTACATTGAGATTGTTTTGTATAATCCACTATTTATCCACAAATATAAATACAATAAATATGTACTAATAAGTATCTAAAACAAAATCTCTCTCTATTAACTAAGTTTGAAACATAAGTAGGGATCCCTAAACTCTAGAACCAGAAACGCACAGTTTTATTTGATAAACACATCAAAACCACGTGATGACAAACTTTTATTGGCATTGTACACAATACTTTATAATTAAACCATTATCCTGCTAAGCATGATCTAATTTTAAATACAACCCAGCCGAACTTCGAACAACATGTATACGTGTATAAAATATATGTTATTTTTATTAATATTAAAAGGTGTACTATCAGATTTTTGCATAAAACATAAAACATGTAAAGATTGCATTACTGAACCTGGTTGTGTCTACTGCTCAACGGTAAGATATTTTAATGATTTTTGTTCAAATTTTCGCCCCCCCCAACCCCCCCCCCCCTTGAGCTTGGATTCTAGGTTCGATACAAAACATGTGCTTTCTTCTTTATCAATTGAAACGGGGGGCTCCGCCCCCCCTAACCCCCGTCGAGCTTTGACTCTAGGTTCGATACCAAGCATGTACGTTCTTCTTTTTTTTTTTAATTTGACTTTGAATTGGAACGGGGGGGCTCCGCCCCTTAAATAGTTTGAAATCAAAATTTTTATACAACTTTGCATTTTTGATATTATCTTTGTAGGTACCTAGAGTAGTTCTAAAGACCAAAACATTGTAAACCTAACCTAACCTAACCTATAAAGGTTTAAGTATCTGCATTCCATTTTGATTTCTGTGTGCCTAGTGCGAGTTTTATTTTCGAAAAGTTAACGTTACGATAACGTAGATTTGTATGGGATCGAAGATGGCGCCAGAAGATGGCGCTGATTCGATCCCATACAAATATGCGTGCTGCAAACTAAAATGGCAGATTGGTCCATCCCGGACTTCCACACGAAGGGCGAATAATTAAACCCTCGGCTGTTAGTAATCGCGTCGAAGTAATTTATTTAATTCAAGAGGAAGGTTTTTAGCATAATTTTATCCCCACATTCCCACGGGATCGGGAACTACGCGGATAAATCGCGATGCACAGCTAGCACTTACTATTTAGAGCAATATAATACAGATTTTAGTACAATTGATGTTACTAATAATTAAATAATAAATCCTAACTAATATTATAAATGCGAAAGTAACTCTGTCTGTCTGTCTGTCTGTCTGTCTGTTACCTTTTCACGGCTAAACTACTGAACCGATTGACTTGAAATTTTGTACAGGGGTAGCTTATGATCCGGGAAAGAACATAGGCTATGTTTTATCCCGAAATTCCCACGGGATCGGGAACTACGCGGGTGAAACCGCGGGGCACAGCTAGTAAATAAATAAAACATAATTTAATGCTTACTCATACAAAAAAAGAAAATTAATCATACAGTAATATTAATTAAAGCAAAAGGTGGTGGCTCAGCTCCTGCTGCCCAGGGATAAACTTCTTGTTTTCCAATAATTTAATTGCAGACTCAATTAAACGAAAACAAATGCCGAGAAAAAGAGGAGGTCAATGATAAAATGGATTGGTGTCCCGGCACTATTCAAAATCCAGAGTCAGTCAAATCAATACCAAATGAACCGAATGAAGCTGTGCAGTTAAAGCCACATAAATATAACATGAAACTCCGGCCAGGCGATTCTCTCGATTTCGATTTCACCTTCCAAGCAGATCCTAATTATCCACTAGATATATACTTCTTAATGGACGCATCAATGAGTATGAGCTCATTTTTAAAAAATTCAGTGAATGATGATATCTACAACGAATTAAAGCAAATAAATGACAATCTTTATTTAGGATTTGGAACATTTATTGACAAAAATGCTATGCCTATTGTTAGGTAAGTAATGTATTTTTTTATACTAAATCAAACTTTTACTTTGAATCAAAACAAAATCTTTAGGAACTTAATAAAAAACTTACAATATAATGTTTCAGAGATATCTCTAAAAACAAAACGTTTTCATTTAAAAACATATTACCTTTAACCAAAGACACTACTAAGTTCCAAGAGGTATACAAAGCAATTGATTTTGGTGAGAACCGAGACAAACCTGAAGGAGGACTCGATGCTTTAGCACAAGTCATGGTTTGCCAGTGTATCAAATGGAGAAAAGATTCCAGAAAAATCGTTCTCTTTATCACTGATGACTCATATCATGTAGCAGGTGACGGCAGATTTATAGGTATTTTCAAACCATACGATGGTCAATGCTATACCGGCGAGGATGGAGTTTACAAAAACGAACTAATAATGGACTATCCGTCGAAAAGTATGATTAACAAATTAGCTCATAGGGAAGAAATCGTCATTGTTTTTGCTGTAGAATCTTCGGCACAATACGCTTATGAAAAATTAAAATACTTTCTGAGTACATCTCATGTAACTGCTTATGATGAGAAAGACAAAAGCACGCTCATTGAAATCGTGAGGGAGATTTATAATGTAAGCATTATTTCATTTTTTAATATAAATATAGGTATAATTAAAATACATATTTATATTACATGTACAGTAATAAATTAATTGCTCTAGTCATTATTCAGTACACTTGTATGGTAATCTTGAATTTACAATCATCACCATTACATGTATGTATATACAATACATACTCGTCTATACTTTAGTTTATTAATATTATAAAGAGAAAAGTTTTGATTGTATGTTTGCTTATTACGATTTAACTCAAAAACTACTGAACCTAGTCAAAAAATCTTTCGGGAACAACGCGGTGAAACCGTGGGGTGCTGCTAGTATAATTATTATACTCCTATTTTATTAGGCGAGTTGTTTAAATTACAAATACTTACTATTTTTTCTCATATTTACAGTCAATCTCTAAAACAATACAGTTGGAAGTTTTTTACGAAAACGGTTTACAGAATTTGTTTGATATAAAATTTGATCCCGACTGTCAATACAGTGCTGATGCAATATCTTCTTGTAAAATTAAAAGTGGTAAAAAACAAAGTTTTACCGGCACCATTAAACTTCGCGAATACGATGGAACATACAATCGTACTTCCATAGATATATCTGTAAAAGGTTTAAAGGAACGGCTCACTTTAGATATAGAGGTTATTCACGAATGTGAATGTGAAAAAACCATTAAAAACACACCTAATTGCAATGGAGAACCCGAAATGTGTGGGGATTGTGTATGTGGAGCCGACAAGTAAGTACACAGAGGTGGATTAACAAATGTGGCGATTGTAGGCTGCAGACCTTCGTCACCCATATCTGGCGCCCCTATAGTTATGGAAATATCAGAACGTCGCTCTGATCAAAGGCACCCCACAAATGTGGCTCCTTGCGCTCTTTTCTATACTCGTGCACGCTTTTGTGTCCGCCAGTAGCCCAGTCTTTTTTTGTCATTTTTATCTTAGAGATAATATGCCTTTTCAAATACACAATGTTAAATACGGATTCACCATAATACAAGTTGTTTGTAATATTGAGTTACGTTGAATTCTAATCCTACTGTAATATTATAAATGCGAAAGTTTGTATCTTTGTGAGTTCAGATGTTTGTTACTCTTTCACGCAAAAACTGCTGAACTGATTTTAATGAAATTTGATACATATGTTCCTTATAACTGGGAATAACACATAGGATACCTTTTATCCCAAAATACCCACGGGATTGGGATTGGGGAACCGCGGGGCACAACTACTTCTCAATAATTCCTTCTTACAGATATGGTGAAAAATGTGCTTGCACTCGAAACTCGAACTCTATAAAAGATACATCAACATGCAGGCCATTGGAAGCCACAATAGATTGCAATGGACGAGGGCATTGTGTTTGTGGCAGTTGCGATTGCGAAAGAGGGTATGTACATACAACCCACAATATTACTTATTCATTTTGATATGACTTAAAATTTTCAAGTTTCTTATATTACACTAGCTTTTGCTTTTGCCCGCGACTTCGTCCTCGTGGAACAATGACTTTCGGCAGAATATGGGTTTTTTCCCCTTTTCTGCCCCTAGAAGGGGAATTTCCAAATATCCTCTCTTAGTGGTAGCCTTCTCCCCCCGACACACACGTACCAAATCTCAGCTGTCTATGACCAGTAGTTTCGACTGTGCGTTGTCAGTCGGTCAGTACGTCACTCAGTAACGGAAAAGTTTTATACATATAGATTCTCTCGATGACACTGTTATGTAAAAATAGTATATTATGGTACAAGTTTGTAAAGTTGGTGATTACCGTTGAGGCGCTATTGAGGCCCATGAACGTACCAAAATAAGGCAGTATGGTTGAATTTTGTTTTTAAAATCTATGGACTCGATTTTTTTGTATCGAAACTTTTTTTAAAACATAAAAACCTACCCACTAATATAAAACAAACCTTATAACTTACTTGTCAACATTAGCAATGAAAAAGTTACAGTTTGGTAACAGGTACGGTTAATTGCGGTGAAATAATAGCCACTATATGAGCAAGTTAGGGGTCAGTTACTTTAAAATGAGATGATGTAGTGAATGATTATGTTAAGTGTTTTGAAAAACTATTACATAATATAATCATTCACAACATCACCTCAGTCTATACTGAGGTGATGTAGTGATTATATACAAGATACAAGTTTCGAACTTAGGCGTCAGTAACTATTTACTGACGCCTTACTAAGTTCGAAACTTGTATCTAGGGTATCAGAAACTACGCACAATAAAAGTTGCTATAATAATTGTTATAACACAATAATTGCAGATATGACGGCCGATACTGCCAATGTAACATGAAAGGTTGTCCTATTGGTCAAAATGGGAAAGTATGCAGCGGTCATGGAACATGTCAATGTGAAAATTGCAAATGTGACCTACATTTTATTGGAAACGCCTGCGATTGTCACAATTCAACTGTTAACTGCATGACTGATAATAATAAGGTACATCTTGATTTGTAGATTTTATGTATTTAAATAGTGGTCAGATATTAGAATCAATTTGAAATTATTTAATTTCACGAAATGGAAAATATCCTTATCTTTGGTAAGCAAAGATTAGACTAGCGTGTTAATGTAGCTAACTAATTTTGCAGATATGTAATGGCCTCGGTGACTGTGTTTGTAACAGTTGTAAATGTAAGAGCAACGCTCTCTGGGATATGAGAAACCCTCCGACTCCCCCCAAATGTGACAAACCTGAAAAAGATTGTCCGATATGTCATAACATGCAATGCAGTTACATTCAGACATGTGCCCTTTGTAAACTGAACGAAGAAGAGACATGCGAATGCGATGATTTTGACGTAGAACTTATAAGTAATATACCAGAAAATTACTACAACGACACTGATTGGAAGATATGCAATGATTTGAGAGTAAAGATTGGATGCTACACAGATGTATTATACAAATATGATGACGATAACTACAGACTTTTGATTAAAGTTGAAAAGGAGTTTAACTGCGCAGAAACCGCTTACAGTAAGTTATTTCCATTTAAAGCTTGCATGAAAGTTGTTGGACTTAGGGCCTATTTCACTATCTTCAAGTAACGTTCCGAGTAAGGACTCACGTGGTTTGTCTTTCTCACTTGATATAACGTAAGACAGAGACAACACTATCTTTACTTGGTGAGTAACTTTACTTGAAGGTAGTGAAATAGGCCCTTATGAATAGACTAAGCATGGTCACAGCCTTTTGACCGGAATTGAGCAACATCATCACCACGAAGTAAAGGCTCATCTATGTATGCTATTCATTGTTCTGATTTTGGATAAATTATGTACTTATTCCATTAATTGTTCTGATTTTGAAGTTACCCGAGTTCCTAAACATTTTTTCGCCCCCTTTTGGATACTTGGATATCATATGAAAAGGCTTTGCACTTTTTAAATGTAAAAATAAAGTTTTTTGTATCTTTTTAGTTGCCGGAGGAATATCTTTGGGTATACTTATACTCATCGGTATATGCAGTATTATTGGATGGAAACTACTTACGGACGCGCGTGATCGCAGCGAATACATGAAATTCATAGCAGAACATGAAGATGAAATTGGAACTAATATGAACCCTTGCTATGAACCACCTACCACCACGTTTAAAAATCCGGCTTATAGGAAAGATTCGTATCGCTCTTAACTCTATATTTACCTATTCAAGCTTATCTGTTAAATACAAATAAATAATTACAACACTATAACCATTTTATTTTTTACTACCTGTGCCCCTACAGTTTCTCCCGCGTAGTTCCCGATCCCGTGGGAATTTTGGGATAAAACGTAGCCTATGTCCTTCCCCGGACTATAAGCTACCCCTGTTCCAAATTTCAAGTCAATCGGTTCAGTAGTTTAGCCGTGAAAAGGTGACAGACAGACAGAGTTACTTTCGCATTTATAATATTAGTAAGGTAAGGATTATGATTACGGCTTCAATTTTAATAAAAAGTTCATAGTTCAGAGTCAAGTCCATAATAACCATGTCAAATTATATGAATGGCAATAATATTTCGCCAAAATAAAATCCCTCAACATAATAAAATCGTCTCTTTTTCATGTACATAACATTCTCTATCGTCCAAAATAATAACTATAAAACAAAAAGTTAATTTGAAAGCAATGTAGAGTCACTCTACATTTCAATGACTATTGACTATTTTCAATACTAAATAGTTCGAGAGGCTATCTCTTCTCCGTATTGTTCAAAACAACTGAACAAGCAATATCATTATTTCCCATATTTTTATTTATTTAGAGTCGACACGCTAATAAGAAGAATACTAAATTTCTAAGACAAGTTTTCTCTATATGTAGAGAAAAATATGTTTTCTGTAGATGTATTTCAAATGTATACTAATATGTATATTGTTTGGTTGAACGCGCTAACCTCAGGAACTACTGTTCCGATTTGAAAAAAATATTTCAGTGTTAGACCATTTATCGAGGAAGGCTATAGGCTATTTTTTATCCAGTATCCACGAAAACTACGGGGGTAAACTGCGGGGCGCTGCTAGTGTATTATAAATGTGTGACGGTTTTTAGTTCGTCGAATGCCCGCTAGAGGCGCTGTTTCTAAAGAAATACTGTAGTTTCCAACCACAGCTGTTGACTCTACTTTGATTGTAATTTACTTAATTTTTATATATACACGTATGAGGATAAGCTACAATATATGGATGTAGCTTGAAACAAATAAAAAATACAAGAATATTCAATCTCTATGCGTATATAGAGATTGAATGTAGAGTAGATAGAATAGAAATATTTTTATATCCTATTTAATGTAAAACTAATACAAATTATTTGAAACATAATAATATAGTTGTTGTATTAAAACAACAATATAATATTCAAGTTGAAAAATACTTGAATATTTTAGTACACTCAAACACCAATAGATGGCGTTACTATTCATTCTAACGTAATATTAATGTTCCATCCTCTTCTATTTAACCAAAAACCACTAAACGCGACCAAATTTTACTCTAAAAACTATAATATCAACTCTAAACTGCATAAAATACTATAATAAATATGTAATTTGGTAATATAAGGTTATTAACTAACAGTTTCACAACAGGGAACACGCCGAGCCCTAAATCGCGCAAACGAATTTTTTCTGCTATTTTACCTTGTATAGAATAGACGCGCTTATGAATTCGGGGAGTCCGTTTCTACGCAGTGAAGTAGTGCATTGGATCGGGGAGCTATGTTGAATCCTGGTCTTATATTCTGAAAATCTTGCAACTTTATCTGGGGGGGGTTGCCGATTTCAGATGTCTCTCACTCAGGCAATGCCTGACGTTGATGCCCGCGGCTTCGGCCGCTGTTCAAGTTGCGCTCTATCTAGAGTCAATCGAGAAGCCAGTGAGCCCGTACATATCGGATATCCATCCGTCTGTGCGTTGCTCACTCATCGTACGCTATTCAAAACGTTTGAATATAGTCGCGAGGGAACAGCCCTCAACCCCACTGACGTAGAAAATTTGACTCTCTTTTGATTTTTTTATTAAATAATGTACAAAGAAGTTTTACTTATTTACGCACTTAATTCAAAATAATTATTTAAAATCTATTGAGTACAAAACATTTAAGTTGAAAAATAATTTAGCAAATTAATTTTGTTTTTGGAACGAAGTACCTTAAGGGACCCTGCGGAGGGGAACTTTACCGTAAAACGCCGTAACGAAGATTTTTTTTTTAATTCAATTTTCGAACTGCTCGTTTATTAAAGTATCAAATAGATAAACAAAGTCTTTGGTGTAAAAACTTATAAATACTTACTTAGAAGAAAATATTTTTTCTTTTCTTTTACCATTATAATAATTTTGAGTCATTACATTTTTTACGTTTTTTTTAAGATGATGATGATGAATTAATATTTATGGTATGTAATTGTCATGATCTAAGGAATAAATTCAATGCGGATGAAATTACAGGGCATACTTAGTTAGTAAATTCCATTATTATGTAAAATGAATGAAGTAGGTGAAAAATTGTGAATATTATACCATTATCAAAACACAAATACTTACTTAATAACGTAACAAAGAATTAAGGGAAGACAAATAAAAAATATAAAACGAATCCAATAAAAAGAAAATCCCATATTTGTAATTAAATCATATAAAATTTGTTTACGCAAATTCGAAACTACAATTTCCGCGAATTTTCCTCGTATGCTCATAACGACAAGATGAATCATCTCTCGAAGACGCGCATACTGGCTGGTTGTAATCGTGTTCGTTCAGTCTGTGTCGGTCGGTTGAACGGAACGCGCGCGTTCAAATTTCGAATCAATCGCGTAAGGAGAACATTGCAGTTTTATTCAAGTGCTGGCTGAATATAAAGTGAACTTCAATAAAAAAAAAGAAATATTATAAAATGGCGGGATTTAAGTGGTTCCCGCTTTTAGTGCTCATTTACGTTACAAATGTTTTTGCCGATGTTTGTAATTTTCAACAAGATAAATATGTTAGTTGTGACGATTGCAGAAGATGTGGAAAATCATGGTGTAATAGTATAAACGTATGTATTATCTAAACTTTATTATTTTACTTAAGTACTTACATGTATTTTTATAGTAGGTATTTAGTGACTAAGCAATTGTTTAACTACCATCAGATTTTTACTATTTTTACGTGAACAAAAATTCACTTAAAAAATCTGAAGCAATCCAATGGAAGTAATAAGCTCCATTTTCAAACTTCTGTGATCGGTAATAAAGAAAAAATAATATCTTGACAGACAAACAAAAAGGAATGCAAAAAAGCAGTTTTACTAATAAAGAAGACATTATTTAACGAAAGCAGTTCGTTAACATGTCTAGACTAAGTAAGAGCTTACACAAATGAACACAAAAACAAAAGGTCTAGGTTAGTTAATTTTAGTTAACCATACATGCGTACTTACATTGTGCAAAATGCAGATCAAACTCAGACAAAAATATAGGTAACTAGCAGCGCCCCGCGGCTTCACCCGCGTAGTTCCCGTTCCCGTGGGAATTTTGGGATAAAAAGTATCCTATGTGTTATTCTGATGTATAAGCAAGATTATTGTAAAGTTTCATTAAAATCCATTCAGTAGTTTTTGCGTGAAAGAGTAACAAACATCCATACATACAAACTTTCGCCTTTATAATATTAGTAGGATAAGGTTAATTTTTTTTTAAGTTCTTTCTTTCCATTCTATGTTCTATGCTTTGATAAGTCACTCGTTCTATGTTTACTGTGCCCTGACGGGGTTCATATTGTTCTATACAATTTATTTGTCATCTTTTTTGTCATACATGAAGCAATAAAGATTTATGATATATTGTTACTGGATTAAAATATATTCTGAGTCCTCCCCTTATAAATATTAAATAGTCAATCCATCCACACTACCAAGTTAAAAAGTGAAGAAATACAAGAAATTGGAGCGTCAGACAACTTTTATGACGATTTGTACGAAGTTCGCTGTGTCAGCTATTATAATTATAAGATAACTAATAGTAGTTTTACCTACGTACTTAGTTCCCGCTCCCGTTAACATGGAAAATGATACTAAAAACCTTCCTCTTGAATCATTAAATCTATTTTAAAGAACCGCATCAAAATCCGTTGCGTAGTTTTTAAGATATAAGCATAGGTACATAGGGACAGACAGTGACAGCGCCTTTGTAATGATTATTTTAAGTTACTCAACAATATAATAGGGGGTATAATAGGGGGTATTATTTAATAATGACCTACTACAATACCATTACTTACATTAGTTCCTAAGTATCTCTAAATTCACCGGATGAGTGATGCAGTCGTTTTAAGTAGTTAATTACATCCTTAATGAGGTTAATAAATTAGCTACGTTTAGTTTGTACTAGTGCAGTATTGTCCTCATTCAAACACAATTATAGCACACAATGTTTGGACAACAAACAGTTATGAGTAACTTTATATTACTATAACATTCAAGTCTAGTACTATTGAAGTCTCTCTGCAATGCTTCTTTTTAGGAATAATAGATCCTAAAGGTTGAAGACGACCTCGATGGCAGAGTGGTCACCATGCCGGACTACAATCCGTAAGGTTGCGGGTCCCATTCCCTTGCGGGGTGAATATTTGTGTGAACCACAAATGTTTGTCTCGGTCTGGGTGTGTGTGTGAATGAGTGTGTGCGTAGTTTCTGATACCCTAGATACAAGCTTTGAGCTTAGTTAGGGGTCAGTTACTATAATGAGATGATGTAGTGAATGATTATGTTATGATATGAAGAGTCGGTTTAACTGATCAGTTGAACTGGCGTCCATCCAAAAATGGTCGACAATCACCGGAGCGATTCCAGATTCCAGTGGCGAAATCTAATTGGCCTAAAACTTTTGAAGTAACGCCACAGATTAATGCCAGGACTGATCATTTCAACAGACTCGTCTATTAAGTCGCCACGTTAAGGGTGCCTTTCCACCAGAGCTATGTATGCTACGTAGCTATGGATGCGTTTGAATCCACCAATCAAAGTCATTGGTTAGTGATATGCCATATAGACCAATGGATTTGATTGGTGGGTTTAACTAATCTCGTACGATAAGTATTTTAATAACCATCCAGAGACAATTAGAGCAAAATATAGGTCGCTTAGATTATATCAGTAAAAAGATCTTTTAGCAGAACAAAATACTAAACCAATCGATCGAAGGTGAAACTATTTAGTCTTTAACAAGTAAATTGTCCTATCCATCTTCCTAACCTATACTGACATCGTTCCACAAGCATAAATTATTTGATCTGCAGCCAGCCTTTATGTGCCTCTATGTCTTTTAACCCACGTAAACTCTTAAACCTATGAGCTTACTTACAATGTCGATTACGAGTATATATACTCATTCTTAGGGCGTATTTCACCATCTTCAAGTAACGTTCCGAGTAGATACTCACATGTTTTGTCTTTGTCACTTGATATAAAGTAAGAAAGAGACAAAACTAACTTTACTTGGAGAGTAACTTTACTTGAAGGTCGTAAAATACTTAGGTCCTTAGTTGTTTAGAACACAATTATCTTTTCGTATCTTTAATTGTAATTTAAATATTATATTTAAATATTATCTCAATGTAATTTAAAACAATATTATTTCATTCTACGTGTGCTGGATCCTAAAGATCTTCGGTCCTTTAGACATCTGAGGCAGTCAAACTTTTCCCGCAGGGTGAATTGATCCGAATTCAAAATATCTTGCATTAAAGATGATCTGACGTCTCAACAATATTCGTCATGTTAATATGTAGTACTTAGCCCTTCCTTCCCTATTAATAATATGACCTTTTAGTTAGTCATTAGACGCCGGCAATGGATAACTTCGCATGTTTATAAGCAGTAGAGTCACGTAGGTCCCTCATTATTCTGATGACTACACACTAATGTGAAGTACTAGCCGATCGATAGATAAATTTCCTGCGTAACCCCATTTTCCAATATCCGGTGGTTAACCAAAGTGCTCTAATAAATAACGTTAAGGAAAATTCTTTGGTATTTACTTAATATTTGTTTCTGCCCTGGAAATGAAGCTTTACTTGGAATTGGTCAATGAAGCAATTTTATATTCAATCAAGATTCCAAAGCAGGGCAAAGGTCTATCTCTCACTGATTATAGGGAGGAATAGATTTAAGTGCCAGATATGTATAACCTTGTTTTTGTACTGAAAAATACAATTGATAATTTCACATATACTTAATCAAAATTATTATGGAAAAAATATTTTCTATACTTAAACAAAATACTCATACTTCTCAGCGTTACCCGTGGATTACTTGTGTTCTGTTCGATTAAGCAACGTTTGCAACCGTCATAGAGTGATCATAATAGTTGTATGTACCAAAGTAGCTTTTAATAATAAGCGTTTTACTTAACAAAGTAATCGCGCCAAAATAGCGTTCCAGTAAACCGCGGGATGAGGTACGTGTGAGGCGAAGTGCATACAAACGAACAAACATCCGTGCAATCACACCATTCTCAGAAATTATACATACACCACACCACTGACCTATATCTGTTACTGTTTTATACATTAAAATGTTACACAATTTTTATTCACGACAGTGTTGGTTTGGGAACGAGGATCGTTAAAACTTATACACTTGATGAAACTTGCGTCTCGAGTGTAATCAATCATATTAAAACGACCCAACCTACTTGCGCGTGCGCAACAACAACCTTTTTTGTAATATCTTTATTTACTTATGTAAGTAATTTTAGAATGCGTAAATTAAATTAAGGTATTTTTTGCTTAAATGTGGTTGGCCAATGTAATTGAATTAATGTGAAATTAAATAAATGACAGCCTAATTGCATCGTGGTCACTCGGCCGAGCTATCAAACAATTAACGGATTCGATTTCCGTGAAAGGATTACCTAAAAAGTATGATCCACAATTCCACAACCAAATATGTATGAATGAGCATATACAATTGTTTCTCATACTCTAAGTCAGTATAATCATACTTATTGCATTAACAAATGGTGAAAGCTAATTACTTGCGGTCATAACTTACTTAATTATGTTTATCAAAATCAACAGTACTCAGATCTAATTATGATGAAATTTTCGTAAAAAAAAACTAAACATCAAGTAAATTACAACTCCAAATTAATTTTGTTTTGTAACAGAAAATTTATTGTTCAACGAATATTGTTTATTACGCAATTAATTCGAATAAACACAACCTTTTGATAACTGATGGCATTACTTCAGTTACGTAATACCGTATTCTGATTAAGAATGAACCACGACCGATATATGTGACATTTTGTAAACGTAATCACACCAAGAGAACACCTATAATGTATGTCACAGATCAGTTGATAATAGCTCATAATAACAACCTTCTTAAAGGGCATGTGGCTGACTGAGTTTTATTAAGCAATTTGGTTTTGCACAGTCAACATTTGTATTGGTTAAATCGTCAATTTAAACCTTAATTTTCAACTTGAACCAAATACAATACAATGCAAATGTCTTTATGTTTATTTATTTATTTATTCAATAAGTTACACCAGCAGCATTAACACATAACATTATTAAAATTCAATAACAATTCAAGTCTTGTACAACACTTTTATAGGTGTAATCAGCATTCATTATTAAAAACTTACAGCTAATTATAAGTAGGTACTAAAGTTAAATACTTACATAAGTAATATTTAAAAAAAATTAGAGAAAATTAAAAGTAGTATGTTCACAATAAATCAGTAAATATAGTGTCACAAAGACTAGAGTCCAAACTAAGTTAAACCTTGAGTTATGGATCTCCAAAAGCTGTTCAAATTCCCTTTGCGTTTGCGGTCAACTAAATGGTTTAGAAGCCGGATAACATTTCTTTGTGCATTATTTTGTTTTTGTCAATGGCTTCTTTGTGTTTTCCTTGTTTTATTTAATTGTAAGTATTCGTTGATGTTATAATTGCGAGAATCGCATCGCTTTCAAGAATAAAAGAACATAGCTAGCACAAAAAGCACTACCAATTTTAATCTCATTATTTGTAGAAAATTAAAACGGTTGCCCCTTTTAGCTAAATATGTCAAATATAGTAAAATAACACAAAAACAATAAAATAATAATTGTCAATCCGTCAGAAATATGTACGTACTAGCTGTGCCCCGCGGTTTCACCCACGTAGTTCCCGTTCCCGTGTGAATTTCGGGATAAAAAGTATCCTATGTTCTTCCTCGGACCATAAGCTGTACCAAATTTCAAATCAATCGATTCAGTAGTTTAGCCGTGAAAAGGTAACAGACAGACAGACAGTTACTTTAGCATTTATAATATTAGTTAGGATTAGTTAGGATAACAATATACCAAGAGTCACAAAGTTTTCTGTGCCGGTGACAGCGTCGCTGTAATCGCATATTTTGATTGTCAGATGATTGTCGATGTAATGAAAATGTATAGAAATGTCATTAGAGTCAAAATCACAATAGTAGCTTCCACTTTTTGCCGCCGGCACAGAAAACTTTGTGACTCTATAGTACTTATTATAACCGTCAGAAATACGTGCGAAGGCGGGCAAGTCTCTAGTTTTAAATAAAAAAGATGCAAGTACCGCTAGTCGAACTAATCGATTGTAGACAGTTAATCACTTTTTATGTCCCTTTTTATTTATTTAAATCACATTGAGTTCAATATTGGACGGCCATGACACACTACGTTCAAGTGTTGCGAGATAATGAACTCTACAAAATGTATAAAAGGTTCATTAGTTAGTATTTGAGATAACATTATATTTTGTTATCCAATTAAGTAACTTCTAATGGGTTATTACATTATAAAATAATGTATTTCGAATTATAACGTACGTATCACTACATAGTATAGATTATAGATCTTTAAAACTACGCAACTGATTTTGATGCGGTTTGTTTTAATACATAGAGTGATTCAGTGGGAAGGTTTTTAGCATAATTTTATCCCTATTCCTACGGAAACGGGAACTACGTGGGTGAAACCGCGGAGCGCCGAGGATTGATATAAAACTACTCGTAATTTAACAGATTTTTATTTAATTTTGTTTACCGTAGATGACAGATGGATATGAGTATGATATATGCGCTGATGCTAATGATGACTATGGTAATTTTAGATGGATTGATGGATATATGATGAATAAAATCTGTACTCGATCAAGTGAAAAGTACTACAGATGTTCCTCAAGTTATATCCCATAACACATAGGATAGAGCACGTTTGATCCAAAACTCAACATAAAGTAACATATTTTTAGGGCATAGTAGCATAGGCATAGAATATCATAGTTAAATCAATATTAAAACTAAATATGTAGATATAAAATATGAAATCTAGCCACGCAAAACAAACAAGTACAATACCAATTATTTTTAAATGAATGTTATCACAGAAAAGTCCAAAAATGGTTATTTTAAATGAGAGATTCCATTGCATATCAATCAAGTCAATTGACCCTTCGCTCCACTTATCCATTAACACGTTTTAATGTGTAAAACATCTCGGTTTTTTAAGTTAACATGTTTTACGCAACGACTACCTTTAAAAATTGGTTAATACAAAGGGCGTTTTATTGCACACTGGTTCGGTTAGTATCGTAATACACGCAACACTTTGGATAATAACACTTTTTGAGATGATGCATTTTGGTATTTACTTAACTTTTATCAGTATAAGCATAAGTATATTTTTATTCATTTATTTGCCACCAAAAAGCACACATACTACAATATTAAAAATCCCGCCAAACTGATATGCAAATGCTGATATGCTAATAACTAAGTATTATCTAATCATTATGCATAGTTGCCAATAAAAAGATATCACAAAGCATGAAATCTACCCGCAAATAAATATCCTTACCTAATCTAAACTTAAAACAAGAGCTATTCAGCAAAAATATACGCCAATGAAACTTTAAAGGGAACATCTGAATATGCACGTATGACTTGTAACATATTTAGATTCTCAAACGGTTATATCCCGTCAGCCAGGAGATACTCAGCTAGTTACCAAGACTCAGTGTCAATGTACCGAGCTCATGTTTGGAGTAACGCCAGAGATCTGATCGATTTTTCCACAAATTGTTTGTTATGTCTAGTCAAGAGACAGTTTTCGAACAACTATTGTTATAGCAATCCTGACTCATACATAGGTCAATGTACCCATTACAAATATAGTATTAATGAAATAACCCCACTGCAGGGCAAAGGCCTGATATACTAAGATCATCAGTGAGATAGGCTTTTACCCTCCTAACATACATCTTCTAATATATAAAATTCTCGTGTCACAGTTTTCGTTGCCATACTCCTCCGAAACGGCTCGACCGATTTTGATGAAATTTTTTGTGCTTATCCGGTATCTATGAGAATCGGCCAACATCTATGTTTCATCCCGAAATTCCCACGGGAACGGGAACTACGCGTGTGAAACCGTGGGGCACAGCTAGTGACGCAACTGTGTCGTCTAGGAAGGTTCATATCCGACGGAACATGCGTCGAATTATACGTTAACCGATCACCGTCAACCGATTATACGTTAGTGCGTTGAGTATGAACGGTCATGTGTTTTTCTATACATTTGTCTGTTCTGGCGTTACGCGACCGATAATACGCGACGCATGTTCCGTCAGATATGAACCTTCCCTTTTTTTTTTTAACGCAGTGAAAATGCATAAAACTGCATACCACCGTGAGCCGATATTGGGAGGACCCACGGGGCATGTAGGGCTCTCCCAGCCAGAAGGGCTGGGCCTACCCACTAAAAACACAGCGACTTCCGTCCGCGTTACATTGGGGTGCCGTAGGATATATGAACCTTCCCTAATCGCGGAGAAGAGCCTATCTACAATAAGAACTACTTAAATAAAATAAGATGGATAGGTAAAAACTAAATCTCATCATGGTAGCCATTTTTAACCCCCGACGCAAAAAGAGGGGTGTAATAAGTTTGACGTGTCTGTGTATGTGTGTGTATATGTGTCTGTCTGTCTATGGCATCATACCTCCCGGACGGATGAACCGATTTTAATTTAGTTTTTGTTTTTTTAGGGTTCCGTACCTCAAAAGGAAAAAACGGAACCCTTATAGGATCACTTTGTTGTCCGTCTGTCCGTCCGTCCGTCCGTCTGTCAAGACCCTTTTTCTCAGGAACGCGTGGAGGTATGAAGCTGAAATTTATATCAATTACTCAGGTCTACTGTCCCTTGAAGCTGTGAAAAAATCAAACTTCTAAGCCAACGCAATCAAAAGATACAGCCGTTTATGCCGCAAATTTTCGACACTTGCAAGGGAATCAAAACCTACAGGGTGCTTCCCGTGAACTCAGAATCTTGAAATTTGGTACGAAGCAACGTCTTATAGCATAGATAAAGGAAAAATTACGAAAACTATAAATTTTTAGTTACATCACATAATATATTTTTTTTTAATAATTTTAACCTTACTACCCATTTCCTCATAAACGCGTAGAGGTATTAAATTGAAATTCATACCAAATACTCAGGTCTATAATACCTTTAAGCTGTAACAAAATCAAACTTCTATGTCAACGCAATCAAAAGAAACAGCAATTTAAGCTGCATATTTTGAAACTCGCAAGTACTCGCAAATGAATCAAAACCTAAAGGGTACTTCCAGTCGACCTAGAATCTTGAAATTTGGCATGAAGCAACGTTTTATAGCACACATAAAGGAAAAATTCCGAAAACCTTAGTTACATTACAAAATATTTATGAATTTCATTTTGCAATAAAAATACCATAGTTATGACTCGATTGTCGTAATGAACGAACTTTGTAAACCTTGCAGGTTTATACGGAACCCTCGGTGCGCGAGTCCGACTCGCACTTGGCCGGTTTTTTTGTATTAAAGGGGACTTACGTACGAGTGTTCTTAGACATGTTTGATGAAAATCGGTTGACCCGTTTAAAAGTTATGGGGATTTGAAAGTAATTGTGTTGGGGGTTTTTAAAATTTTTAATTTAATGTTTTTAAACAAAGTATACATACTTAGGTGATTTAATTTATGACTTTTTCATATACTAATTATGATTAGTATATTAATTATTCATGTTCATACAATCAATAACTAAAATTATTCATTTTGTGTTTACAAAAATGACTAAGAAAGTGACATTAATATTAGGTACAAAGCTATGCGGGTGATTTCACCATTTTGTAAAACAATATCCTTACAGCAAACAATACTTCATACATTTTGTTCATAATTAAAAGATACATAAACATGATATACTATCTCGCTCGTGACTTCACCCGCTTTCCTCATAACGGGTATTTTTAAACATTATTTTTATTTTGTATGTAACAATTGTTTAATATCAATTTACAGATATTATATCTTTTTTTCAAACATATATCCATATTGTTAACTTCATACACTTTCTCATCAATTTCGTAAAAAACTTTTCTTAAAATATTTGAGTAAGGGCTGATTTTTCCATCGCCAGATAACTGTTATTCGACGAATAAAATTGACGTTTGACAGATTTTGTATGGAATAACTGTCAAAATTTCAAAGTAATTCGTCGAATAAAGTTATCTGGCGATGGAAAAATCAGCCCTAAGTACTAGATAAGCACTAGCTTTAATAGCTTTTATGTAATAATTAATAAAGTATGTAAACTATCTAAAGTAAGTTGTTGAAGAGATGTTATAATCATTTGTTACTCTTCTACGTAAAAACTAAAAGATCGATTTAATACATTATTCTGGTACAAATGTTAAAAACTAGGAACTAATACAAGATATTTTACAGTTTTCATCCCAAAATTTCTATTGGATTGGAATTCGAAAACTGCAAAGCGCCAGTACGTACATAACACACTTGTGAAGTACGTTAAGATATAGTGGCAAAATATAATTTTCCGGTATTCAATGTTTTTACATCATTTTAAGGATAAAACAGGAATTAAATGTATTAACAATACTTACATATAATTGATATTAACAATCCATATAATTGGTATTAAATCAGTTTACAATTAAATCGTCCATTATTATTATTTTTTCTATGAATAAATCTATGGATTGTAACACTATTATGTATTGTAATATTATTTCTATCACATAAATATGTTAATAACTAACAAGATAAAGTCAAAGCGTACAAATTCCATAATATTTATTGAAATCGTATTGTTTCATTTGCAAGTTATTTTTGAATAAATTAAATCACATTACTAAGGTGTAATTATGATTATTATAAAACCCATTTATTATGCGTTTTGTTTCTTAATAGATTATAATTAAGTACTCGTATAAGCGAGTCTATTTCAATATTATAATTCACTACATTATTATAAAACAAAGTCGCTTTCTCTGTCCCTATGTATGCTTAGATCTTTAAAACTACGCAACGGATTTTGATGCGGTTTGTTTTAATAGATAGAGTGATTCAGTGGGAAGGTTTTTAGCTATTTTATCCCCATATTCTTACGGGAACGGGAACTACGCGGGTGAAACCGCGGGGCGCCACTAGTAAGTATTATAAAATGAGGTGACAATCATTTACGAGTATATATTATTTAGTTTCTTCTTTGTTTGATTCCTAATCACTATTTATATTTTATTATTATAAATAGAGCAAAACTGTGGTTATCACAGTTCGAATAAGGGCTGTCTTAACCGGGGATATACATACTTAAACTGGCTTATTCCACTCAACCCCAAAACAATTGCTTTCGCATTATTTCTATCCATACATTCATTCCACTATTACCCCAAAGTGTTCATAACATTGGCGTGTATAGTGTCTTAAAGGTACTGCATTTTGCATACTTAGTGAGTGAAAACTCCCGATTCCAAACCCCCTCTCCTCCTACATTCCGACGTCCCCACTTAAGTATAAAATAACCTTCATAATGTGTACAAAGTAGTATCGTAATGTTTTAATCCCGTAAAGCAAGGATGTCGCAACAGGGAAACTGACATGCCGTGCCACCCACGCGATAGCCCACCTTTGATTTCTACTAACTTTCATATCAATATATCCATCTTCCTCAAACTTGTACGAAAAGAAAAAGACAGATATAATGTACTTGTCAAAATAGGGCGAGAATAATCTCTAACATCAGAACTAATAGCAACACCTACGCAATACGTTTTATGCACAACAACAAAGGTTTACTGCAGTTCTAACGTCGTTAGATATAATTTTATGAGGTTTACCACCCATACGTTGCAGTGAAAGTTTACTTGTTTCCTTTATTATTCAATTACAATTAAATTACTCGAAATTCACTTATTCGTATTACTAGCTTTTAAAAGTTTCATTATATATATATATATATAGGATTCCGACCGTTTTCGGCCACGGCGACTACTTCACCTCCAGCTACGACTGTCTGTCGTGTGCCCTCATGTGGCTTATGTAGCCAATCTTCTTGGCGAAGACCCTGGAACATACTGGGCATGAGAGCGCACCATGAACATAGTTGTAATTGATAGCCGCAGGTGGTCGGGCTTTCAATTCGTCGCGCTTACGATCGAGGTCAGCGCGACGTTTGTTTTCAAAGTTTCATTAAAGCTTTTTTAAATACGGTTTTCTTTGATATATGTATGATGAAATTGAAAATCGTAGTTCGTTCCAAATTATATTTCCTTCATTACTTCAACCCTGTAAGAAACAAACACGTTCATATTCATATCTGCATTCATTCGCAACAACAATTTTTGCATATCCGCAAAAAAAATAAGGCAAAAAGTTCTTTCATAACTCTAAAGATATTGAAAATTTACAAGAAAATCTGTTTCAAACTCGGTCTAGCACTTTTAGCTTACATACCACAAAATTGCTCTAATAAAGACATTTCTTACCGTTAACACTCTCTGTTATTATTGCATGAATATTAACATAAAATAAAGGTAAATCCTCTGGCAATATAATCCTGTATGCGGGTGATCCCAGCTCAAAACGCGTAGGTTTGTCCTGTCCGCACAAACCTCACGTGGGTGTCTCATTGCACACCCATCCTCAGCATTGTAATTATCTGAGATGAATATTTCATGCTCCATGGTTTATGCACTCAATAATATGCATTTTACATTAAACACTTCATTGAAGATTTAGTTTAAATACTGCTAAAATATGATGGACTAATGGTGGCCATTGACTCTGTTGAGCTGTTCAGTCCAGACAAAACTGTGACGTCACTCCAAAAGTTTTAGGCCAACTAGATTTCCCCACTGGAGTCTGGAATCGCTCCGATGATGGACGATCATTTTTGGATGGACGCCAGTTCTATTGACTCGTCTGGCCACCTTAAAATATGCATACGGCATGCTCAATTCCTTTTTTCTTACTTTCTTCTTTCAATTTGTTTGTTCTTTGTTGTTAAAACGGTGCAAATAAATGACATTGTTTTGTAACGGATTTCTTTCAGTTATCTCTCAACTTAATTCTTACACAAGCTAAATATAAACGCGGACAACTCCGTCGGTAAAGGTGGCTAATGATATACTCGTATATCTAACTAAAGTAAGAAAACATCTAATTTACTATATCTAACTAAAGTAAGCAGTAATTTTACCATAAAGTACTCGTACTTAGAGTATTTCCTCAACGTTAAAATCTGATCAGTAATCAAAGACAACAGCTTAATGAGCGTTTACTGCTCATAAATTAACTCTTAACCGAGTCTCCAATAGGTATTTACCTAAAGGCATATCCGCAAACAAGTCGCTCAGTAGTTCATTATACGTTTAACCACTAATATAAACCAAGTTACTGGCGCCCGACTGACTCTACAAAGAATTACTGCTAATGGATTCGCCAGTACTTTAAAGTATTTGTCGACAGACGTATTTCAAGCATAACTTTGATTTAACTAAAGCTTTGATAAGTAAATATGAGAAAATGTTGATGTAATGTATGACTTACTTTACTTGACTATAACTGTCTTTGTTCTCGAAAACAATCAGAATGCAGTCAATATTATTCAACATGTTATGTGAGCTCTAGTCACATCTAGTAATTCTCGTTTCAATCTCAACGACATAATTTATTTTGCAATTTGTGTAATTGTGCACTTTAATCAGGCGTCACACCTTTTATGGCGTGACTGATCAGGATCACAATTATAGGTTATAGCTCCATGTACATACAACAACGAGAATAAATATTTTATAATTGACTCATTATTATACTTTTCGTTATAAATCAGCATCATTGTCAGCTCATATATGTCCCACCATCCTGAATTAGGATGATTAGGCCTTAGGCTTACCACGCTGGACAAGTGCGGTTTGGTCGACTTCACACACTACTTACTTACTTCATCAGCTCATGTAATGTCCCCACCGAGGGGCTCGAGCCTACCCTGAATCACACACAACCTATAAATATTATCGTTTTCAATACTTACATCATTATATAAAAAAGCGAACAATGCACTATCCAGAAAGTCTCTCTTCAAAACAGTTCATCGCAAATAAATTAATTGCTTGAAATTGTGCTATTTATAAGTACAGAGACGGTCATGCTAAAAATATCACGCTGCCCTTGCTTTGTTTCAATTTATTAATTAAGTACTTACTTATTTAGTTTTTATCTGAGAACATTTTGTGATGCATTCATTAGATTCCTTAAATATCTTTAATTTATTTTAGGGTATTATCCCGAAGAATATTTAATAAATTAGATAAGAAAAATTTGGATAGTCACATACTTACCTATATTTTTTTTGTCTATACTTATTTATTTAGTTAGACACTTCAACAATATCTTCACTTATAATACTAATAATAAAACTTATTCTATGTAACTTATTCTATATACTATATATTACCGGGTCTGGTTCTATTTTGTCTGCTTTTTTGCAAAAACAATATTTTAACTATTATTTTCGTTACAGGTGGACCCTCATTGCTCGGGTGGATCAGACGATTGGTGCCCCGGCCAAATCGAATACCTCACAAAAATTGCAACGAATACCACAGCAGGAACCTCTCTCTCCCCAATCGCAGAAGAAAAAACGATGTTTCCTAACCAACGTGGACTGCTAGAATTTACTTTCATCAAGAAATCTATGGATTCTAAAAAACCGAAGGTAACAAGAACTTTTAGTATGGGATTATAAAAATATGAAGATTGATGGATGTTTATTTTTAATACTGTGCTAGGTAAAGTTTCATTGCAAATCCACAAATAATTGACATTTGCATGTAAAACCACACAATATAATACGGTTTAACTTTAATCTAGTTTTTTACTAGATAAGAAAGAATCTTATTTATCATTCAAGGCAATTCTAGATTTTAGAACCAGCAATATTTTTTTTTAGGCTCAGATTCCCCACCCTATAAGTTATTAGTACTTAAATGACTGGAATAAAAATAGAAAGATCTAAATATATTCAAGTATTTTATAAAATATTTTTGTACAAAATCTTTATTCATGGCTTGATATATTTTAACCATGCTAAATAACAGGTGCAGAATATGCAAAATACTTAATTGCCTGCTTAACACCTGTTAGTATGTATATTAATGGTTCTTAACTACATACATGTGGTTGCACTAAAGTTGGATCTCATTTTGTTTGTATTTAAATATACAGGCTACAGATTTCACACCAAATATACTTATAGAAAATTTCATCGTCTTAGGCTCTGTCTCAATTATGTTCACAATTACATAACTATGTAACTGTATGTAATACATACACACTCTGTCAAATATCATAAATTGTGCATACATGATTCCCAAAATGATTGCGTGGGATTGTAGCGATTGCACCCATTATAAAGTTTCATGTTTTAGTAATTATATTTTGAAATGTAATTACTTTCCGCCATTATAATGATCTTTATAATAACAATGTAATTATTTGTAAGTTACAATGCGTTTCACTAATTGTCTGGTCGCATTTATAATTAGCTGTGTCCTGCGGTATTTAGTCGTGTTGTTTGATTAGATCAATTCAAGCTTTGATAACTAAAGATGAGAACGGACGGGCCGGCTTTAATTATAAGCGCTACCTATTAGAGGTGTTTTCAGTGTATAAAATATAGAAACTACTTTTGATACCGATTCTGAAACTCACTTTAATTTGCGAACTTTTACCCAAAATAAATGGTTTTGAACTAGCTATAAGGATATGATAATGACCGAATGAAACTTGGTTTACTTCTAAACAATGAACAACCATTGGGTTGTGAATTCTGATCGCAATCGATCTACATGAAGTATTGATATCCCGCGAAATCTGGTTAAACTAATAACAAGGCTGGTTTAACTAAAAACTGACTAATGAGTTTATGAATGTACGCAACAGCTGATACGAATAATGGTCCCACGAGTAGTTAGAATTCAATTTCGATGTATGTAAGTGTAGATGACACCAGTGCGTGATTATTTTATGTTCTGTGTAAAGTTTGTGTGTGTTATTAAGTTTATGAAACTTCAACCCATTAATACTTAATAATTTGAACACTAGTATAATACAAATTAATTTTGATATTTTTTGTCCCTACAGCCGATGCTATCATACGTCAGCACCACTCAAAACCACGAAATAAAATGGACAAATAGGACCACTTGTAATGGTCGAAAATGTATCTTCACTTACGACGTTATGGTCAAACGGGATTTCTGTACAGAGAACAGTACTAGTTACGAATTTGTACAATTTAAATTGAATATAGAAGGTTCGGATGAACAGGCTGATGTTAGGATACATGTGCCATGTGCTTGCTCGTGTAGCGAGGTGGTTGAAAGGAATTCAACTGTTTGCAACGGACATGGTGATCTTTCTTGTGGCGCCTGCAAATGTATTGGAAACTGGTAAGTTGACTTATATATATATATGTATAATAGTTATTGTGATTTCAAATAAAATTATCTAGAATTAATATTGAAAACTTAGTAGTCTTAATAAGAAGATCAGAATTTCCGAGCTATGTTGTGACCATTTTTCTTTGTGTTTAAACAATACAAATACACACAAGTTATTAGTATCATAAGTATTCGCTCGGTATTCTGACCATATACATCTATTATTAGTAATTAAATATACGTCTTCTATATATCTTTGTATTACAAAGAATTTATACAAGACTGATTAATAGTACACTATTAATTTAGTATAATTTTACAGTCAAGTTTGATAGAGATTTATAAGCAGAGCTACTTAATTAAGAGCTGATTTTTCCATCGCCATATAACTTTATTCGAGGAATAATTTTGAAATTTTGACAGTTATTTCCTACAAAAACTGTCAAACGTCAATTTTATTACTCCAATAAACGTTATCTGGCATGGAAAAATCAGCTCTAAGAAAACTAAACACAACCTTAACAATGATCTTAAATTTGAATTGATTCCAATATCAAGAATAACTCTACACATCTGCAACGAATACAATAAGGAAAATAAACATATTTTTAAACCAGTAACTTCTCACATCCGCTAAGTTAATACTTACATACGTCATAATACCAATGATTCATCTAAACATCGAACGGTTTATTCGGTTTGACCTGAGTGATTTCACAGAAAAACTGGTTTAAAAATTGACCTCATATCTTTTAAGTCGAAATCAACAATTACTCACAGTAACTATGGAATACTTCCTTATTTTTTAAAGGAAATAATAGTAGTAACACTATTTATACCTTTCTATCGCCCCTTCCATTGATTGATATCCATTGACGAGTCAGTTGAACTGATCAGTCCGGACATAAAACTGTGCGTCACTCCAAAAGTTTTAGGCCAACTAGTTTTTCCCACTGTAATCTCGAATCGCTCTGGTGATGGATGACCATTTTTGGATGGACGCCAGTTCAACTGATCAGAAAAATTCAATGGCCACGTGCTAATTCGCAATGATTGTACGATGGCATGCGTTTAACGTGCGTTGAGTTAGACATACAGATTTCTTCTTCATATTCATAATTAGAACTCGCAAGTCGTCGGACGAACACGTTTACATCATTTTCATCGCACGACAAAAAGGCATCGCGTCATCGTACGATTATTGCCAATTAGGACATGTACCTAATAAGGTTTACTTAGTTATAAATGTATGTTTGTTTGTTTGACAGGACTGGGCAGTTCTGCGAAGACCCAATATGTGAACAAAGGAGAGGTGATGTTTCTTGCACTAACCCAGCTAAACCTGATGTAAGTTTTACAATCAAATCATTTTCTCTAGGGAAAGGTGGATGTCATGGTATATTTCTTGGCAAAACACTATTTTGCAAAACGAGCAAAGTACTAATTTTAAATTTTCACTTTCTTAAAAATATATTATAACTGTATCGAAACAAAGAAGTTATAATATCTTTAAAATTACGCCTCCCATATTAAAAGTTTAATGGTTACCCGATACCGATCAAATGGGGCCCATATATTGAACCAGAGCAAGGAATCCGGTTTTATAAGAAAGACACGATACAACAATGAGATTTTTTGCAAACGCTTCATTCATTGGACGATTGACTTTCATGTTATTTATTATAGTAGTTATATGTCACATTTAAATATTCCCATTTAGCAACTCAATCATAATTTAACATGTTGTATCGATGTTAATTAAAAGCATTGAAAGAGATTATGATTTTCAAGTTCTTAGAGCTGCTTAAGGGAAAATCACGTAAAATAAATGGTTCATTCTTCATCATCAGCGAGGGGCTCGAGCCTACCTTAAATTAGCGCGATTAGGCCTTAGTCAACCACTGGTTTGGTCGACTTCAAACACGACGACTGTTTTTTAGGTGTGTGCAGGTTTCATCACGATGTTTTCCCTTCACTTCCATGAATGAACCGTAAGAGTTTCGAATAAACGTACATATGTATGATCATATCATTGGTGCTTGGTGAAAATCGACTCGAATCAGCACCTCCTGAATTCAAGTCAAAGGGATCAACCACTACTTTCCCCTTGACAATATTTCCTTCACGACTGTCCCTAACAAATGGGTTGTATTGCAGAAAGATTGTTCCGGTAACGGCGTGTGCGGTAAGTGTGACCGCTGCAAGTGCTTCTCGGACCGCGAGGGCTCGCAGTACTTCGACCCCAACATGTTCTGCGCGGACGTGTGCATGGCGGCCAGCGAGTGCGACGCGTGTCTGCGCAACTCCTCGCTCGGGCTCTGCTCCTCCTGCGACCATCCGCTCACCATACACGAGTACAACCACACTATGGCTTCCGAAAGGGATCAGTTAGACAGGTATTTACTACTGGGATTATAACAGTTCCTACTAGGGCTCCATACTCTCAAATAATAAGGTACTAAGGAGTACACAGTAGCTCAAACTACTGTATTTTACAGAGTAAGTGCAGTTCAAACACCTCATTCTCTTCCTTTTTCTTCTAATGTTCTTTGATGAGTCGTGTTATTGAAGGTTCTTTTAAATATCTGCATACTGTAGAAACGAAATGTGTTTCGCTTCCTTTGTTTCATTTCGATGAAGCTATAGGAACGACGCACGACGTCTCGTGCTTATAAGTAATTTCTTATCCCCCTACTAATGGTAAATGAAAATGTTAAACATCATACATTATATTCAACAGACGAATTTGGGTGAGATGCAACGAGACGGATGACGAATGTTACATCGAGTACGTCGCGATGAAGGACGATCTCGGGGAAATACACGTGATGATGGTCAAACATTGCAATGAAATGGGAATAGCTGCGGGATACACTTCCAATGGTAATATTCTTTAATCTATACTAATATTACAAAGAGTAAAGATTTTATTGTATATTTGTAACAAGTAGGCTCTGAAACTACTGAAGCGATTTCGAAAATTCTTTCACTAATGGAAAGTTAAGTTCCCAAGGGAACGGGAATTACACGAGTGAAAACAGGAGGCGCCGCTTGTAACTAATAAATAAGAATAGTAAATTACCCATGGCCCAATTGAAGTAGAAGAAATGAGAGCGATGTATGGTAAAGATTATAATAATGATACTTATGTGAATGGTAATAAAGGTTATAAATATAAAGAAAAAAGACAGTCGCTGTTACCAAAATTGGTACTTAAAGTAGAAAATGTTGTCCAGTATTAACCGAGTTTTGGTTATATTTGATTTTATAGTACGACAGTACTTTATCAAAAGCTACTGCCATCAGAGCTCCACAAATATTTTATTATAGAGATTCATAAATGAGAATAGTTGGAAGGTTCAAGATTGATTTAGACGTTATACTCAAAAAGGATATACATGCTATATTTATCCTTAATTTGCTACAGTATATACCATCAACATTTGTATAATAAGATCAAAATCTATTCATTGTCTATTCTTTGTTTATTATTCAGAGACACGAGGTATATAGAAGTAAATCGAAAAATAATAAAGAGACCATAATTGATTCCAACTGTTTTCACAATTATTTTCTCAACAAGACGACATCCAAACAAAACATCAAATGCTACATTTGTTCCATCAAATTCTTTATCCTTATAACCCTTATTATCATTCACATAAGTATCATTATTATAATCATTACCAAACATTGCTCTTATTTACACAGTTGTTCAATCTTCTGACGTATCATTGTTACTAACAGATGTTTCAATTATGTTTTGTCTCACTTCAACGTATACAAATTTATCTTTCTCTCTCTATCTGTTTGTGTGGACAAATGTTCGTTTTGTGGTTACAATAATGCACTCTATCATGTTGACTGACCTCGAATTTTAATTTGCCGTTACTCTTATCTAATTATGTGTTGTAATGAGTAATAGCTATTAAAATAACGCTTTTGGTGATTTATGGAAACAAATTCTTTTCACAATTTATTGTTATAATATATTGCAACTAGCTGTGCTCTATAGATGCACTCGCATTGTATTAAATATACTATATACATCTTTCTTCTTGAATCACTCTGAACTTGGTAAAAAATCATTGAGTAGTATATTAATAAATAATAGATGAGGTCCAATTGTCTTAGGAAAATAGTCATTGTCCTTTAACCACTTATTATTTACCTAATTTTATGTTACACCTTCACCTTTTTATTCCACCAATCACAAAGAACCATTTTCAAAAACATACTAACTTTTGTATTGGTCACATGACCAATTAGACGCTTCTTGTTATCGGAACTAAGTATAATACACATAACAAAGTCGACAATGTTTCAGACCACATCCTTATGTACGTGACTTTAAACGATATAAACATAATACAGGGTAAATTGTTCAAATGGGCGTGGTAGACCGAAACAATGGGGAATAGCGAAAAATACTGAAAAGAAATACTAAAACTGTATAAGAGTCTATTTCACGACCTTCAAGTAACGTTACTCACCAAGTAAAGTTAGTTTTGGCTCTTTCTTATTTTATATCAAGTGACAAAGACAAAACTTGTGAGTACGTACTCGGAAATTTACATGTAGATGGTGAAATAGGCCCTAAGTATAATTATAATTGAAGTTTGCAGTAACTTCAAAGGTTCCAAATGAAAATCAGTGCTGCAAGTCTTCTTATCAGTCACGCATCAAGGCCGACGTGTTCTGTCAGAATACAGCACTTTTTTTGGCCGGCCTTTTGATTTTCACTTTTGACGACCTCGATGGCAGAGTGGTCAATATGCCGGACTGTCATCCGTAAGGTTGCGAGTTCGATTCCCGTGTGGGGTAAATATTTGTGTGAACCACGAATGTTTGTCTCGGTCTGGGTGTGTGTGTGAATGAGTGTATGCGTAGTTTCTGATACCCTTGATACAAGTTTCGAACTTAGTTAGGGGTCAGTTACTATAATGAGATGATGTAGTGAATGCTTATGTTATGTTATTTTGGACCAAAATGGAGCATGTCTAAAGAAGTTTACTTTTCCTTCTTTCTTTGTGTCCTTCTAAAACATTTTAGTTTACTTTAAAGAGGTTGAAAGTAAAACAGCCGGTACATTTCCAGTATCAATAATCGGGTCCGTGCTGGGCGTGCTGGGGTGCGTGGCGGGCGTGGGCGGGTTCCTCCTGTGGAAGCACCTCGCGGGGGCCGCGGGGCCCAGCAACGAGTCGCTCTACCAGAACATCGGCGCTGAGAACTGCGTCGGACAGAACCCTCTCTACGAGTCACCGATATCCTCATTCAAGAATCCGACGTATGGCAAACAGTGATTATGGTGAGTTTTGTTTTTAGTGGAGTTTTATTTGGCGAAGTGGCTTATTCCACTTAACCCCAAGCACAGAATAATTAATCCCCAAGCCCCCATTGTAGCAGTGGTGGAAATTCGAAAGAGTCAGCGTCAGAATAAAGCTTAGGTCTTCTCTCTTGGTTGGCAATACCAAACTGAGTAATAGGTACTAAAGAAGAGGGGACGTTTTTACCCTGACGCTGACTGTATATGGTAAATATCCTGTAACTTAAGTAACATACGAGCTGTATACCCTATGACCCGTGTTCATATATGTAGGTGCGGCCAGAGTCAAATAAAAGGTACCTAACCTACCTCCCTTGGTTTGCAATAGCAAAGTTAGCATTACTAAGATGGGGCACCTTTTATTTGACGCTGTCTGTACATAATGGCAACGAAAATGTAGCAATTAGGTAATAAAATTGCTAGAAGCGCTAGTTCATAGGAGTAAGCGTCAACTTTATCCTCGCAGAATTCGATTTTTATATTACACGCACATCCCCAGTGCTACGTCTCATCACAAGGCCCCACTAATAAAGCCGAGATATCTTAAAGTTTACGGGCACAATAGTGCCAGTTTTGCACGTTATATTTAAATTCTTGTTTACACCTTACTTTGCTAGTTATAGTATAACAATAAACTTGGTTAAAAACCGGCATAAACCTGTCGTAATAAACCTTCCAAGTACCTATTGCTGGTACCATTTTGTCCTTCCAGACAATATTTAAGACATTTTTGCTATAAACTTTATAAACTAACAACCTTGCTTCTACCATTCACCTGTATTACGTTATGTACTTACTTATAATATAATAGGTTCATGGTTTGCGAAATATCAAAGTCGATTGTTTTATAAATACATATATCTTAGTATAAGTAGGTTCGAACTATGTATTAACTTTTATAAACTGTATTGAAATGCTTCATATATAACTACTAGCGGCGCCCCGCGGTTTCACCCGCGTAGTTCCCGTTCCCGTAGGAATACGGGGATAAAATTATGCTAAAAACCTTCCCACTGAATCACTCTATCTATTAAAACAAACCGCATCAAAATCCGTTGCGTAGTTTTAAAGATCTAAGCATACATAGGGACAGAGAAAGCGACTTTGTTTTATACTATGCAGTGATTAGGTATCCATCGTTAGAATTCCAAAGATATTTTATAGAAAAACTTTTTTAAACCTTGGTCTTATTAAGGATGTGGAATGTCCTTTTACGATAAATCAGGTCTGTTAGTAGATAGGTATTACGTGCAGAAATACACGAATACAATAATCAATACTTACATGTTTTAAAACAGTCATAGTTTATGTTTATCCAAGCAGAAAGAGTAATTGTCCAGAAAGTTATGGGTTATTTATATTATAACTGATGGAACAAGATGCTTGTACAATTTTGTACATATACTACTTACTTGGGATTTTAAATTATGTGAAGTTCAAGACATAATTTGGCAAAAGACGTAAGACCATTTCACGTCCTTCAAGTAATGTTACTCACTAAGTAAAGTTAGTTTTGTCTCTGTCTTACTTTATATCAAGTGACAAAGACAAAACTTGTGAGTACCTACTCGGAACCTTACTTGAAGATGGTGAAATAGGCCCTTAGTCTTACTAGGGGTAAGGTGTACTAAAGTTATTTACTTTTTCAAAGAATCCTATATGCACCTACTACAAAGTACAAATACTTTTAAAACAAAATATAGAAACGAATCCTCCAAGGGACAAAAGTTCGGAATAAAAAGATGCTTTTTAGACAAAAATAATGAACAGAAACATCCCACGTTCTCCCTCAATCATAATAAAGAAGAGAAATTAACCACTAGAAGATTTATTGTTACTTAAAAGGGCTATAAAAGTTTTAACTAAGTATTTGCTGCATACAATGAAAACGTAACCTATAAACATCTCCTTTACCGATAAACAGTCATATAGGAAACGATAACTGATGATTTATTCATTATAAATATATTAAGAAAATAGTTTTATGTCACGGACTTCGCTACTGATAAGCGTTAATGTCATTGTCTCTGTTAATACGTTTCGCTTTGAGTTATTGTTATAATAATATTGGATGTTTAATCATCACATACATTAACGTTAGACAAAACTATTATGTAAGTATATCTATAGATACTTATAAACGAGTGACTGTCTGACTGATCAAAGCCAAAATATGAGCTTCTAGGACCAAAATTTCAACATTATAGAATATATTTAACCCAAGCCAAAATTCCGGGAATAAAAAAAGTGCTAATAGTAACTTTATAAAGAACTAGCTGCACCCCGCGGTTTCGCCCGTGTAGTAGCCACACATCAAATCTGTTCAGTAGATCCAGAAATTCCTACAAACACACAAACATTGTATAGATTTAACTTTACAAAAAGGATCAATTGATATCTATATACTCGTACTATACATTTTCAAAAGGTTTGCGCAAATTATTTGAATAATATAGTTTGGGCTCTGATTTGATGTATGAGTATATCGACCAACTCTATTATCTTAGTAACTACATATATATAATATAAGAAATAAAATGTATGTACCTATATGAAATAAATAAAAATGACTAACAGCTGCAATGATTATCCGTGATTTGGATAGCCCTGAGCAGATGTTAGCCTTTATGAACCTGTTTGCCGAATTCCGAGTTTCTTACACATTTTTGTCTAACGTATGAATCATAGATATGTATTTATGTACTTACTTATTATTATTTTTTTATTATGAGGACCTACACTTTATTGACGCTTTAGCTAACTTTGGGACGTAAAGTTTGAAAATATAATTCATATTTGGAATACAGAACTATCCAATATTAAATAGAGAAGCATGTACATACCAATAATACTTAATCAAATCAAATCAATCAAATAATTTATTTGTGAACTAGCTGTGCCCGCGACTTCGTTCGCGTTCTGGCAACAATAATCCTATTAAGTGATACTTGGCCTTGAATTTTAAATGTAGGCATAAACGGGCCTTCGGGTATTTGTTGAGCCCCAAAAGAAGTCATTTGAAATGCACTGTTAAAAGCGCGAATATTATCTAAAAATGATTAGAAAGTGTATATTCTCCTAATAGTAATGATTTGAAAGGTTCCGGCGGATCTTCAAATTGGGATATGTTCACTTTTCCACCAGAACAACAAAATCCAGCAGACTCATTTCTCTATTTCAAGGCAAGGTGTTTCTATAATTCTTATTCGTAATTTAAGTCCTAAACTGTGCAATGGTTCTCGATTAAAGGTCATAAATCTACAACGTAACATAATTGAAGCAGAAATTTTAACCGGTTGTGGTGTCGAAGAAACCGTCTTGATACCAAGAATACCACTCATCCCTAACAATTTTCCATTCCAATTCAAGCACACCCAATTCCCAGTCGTGGCGTGTTTTGCTATGACGATAAATAAATCCCAGGTCTAATTGTTTTTAGCATGACCAACTATATGTGGCCTGCCCACGGGTCAGTAATTTATTTAAGTATTTATGTTAGCCCCAGAAGGCAAAACCATCAATGTAGTTTATAGAGAAATTCTTTGAATATGAACTATCATATAACAAAGTTTTGTACATGATGCAAGCACACAAAGACAGTGAACAATAATTTAAAAGCATTTATTTTTTGTCCTAAAGTATTTATATTGGATGGATATCACAATTTTTGCTTGATTTAACAAAAAGAAGGTTGAATGCACCTATATATATAAAACTCAATACTGCCAACCTTTGTGTAAAGAATATCATAAATTTTAGGACCTTTGCACACTGCCTATTTTTCACTCTCACGAGATACCGTGACGGATTATACTCGATAAAAAAAATTAATGACCAATCTCCATCGTGTTGTTTTACGTTTACCTACTTTGACATTAGCAGAATTGCGTAGTTATGGCAGCAGTAGCGAAAAACTATTTTGTTTATTGAATTGATACCTTGACGGTGCTGTAGATATTTTTTTGATGTCTGATGCACCATTTTGAGAACTTTAGTATATTACAATCTAATCTCTTCAGTAGCTCAATTGGATAGAGCAGTGCTACGGTTCAGCATGGTTCCGGGTTCAGGTTCTGGCTGAGGCGAAAATTCTGAATGCATTTTTCTAAAAGGCTAATAAGTTATTTTAATTAAACTTAAACTATTTAATAAAATATTTATGTTAATAATGTATCCATCAGCAGTTTTCTTATTGTTTTTTATTATGGGAAAGACACTCAGTTGATGTTTCTTTAACATAGTACGTACGTACACAGCACTTTAATATTACGTCTATACAATTTTTTTACGTCTAAAAATCCGCTATGTGCATATGCCCTTTAAGCATTCGATTTTGAAGTATTCTATATTCTGTCAAATTTGATATCTATGAAATATTATTATACAAAATCCAAAATGTAGTATTTTTGTCAGCAATGTTTTTTCGTCAAAAGGAAGCGAAGTGTTGATAAATATATTTTTTTATTGAAATCAGAGGACCGAAGAACAACAAAGACTACGATTCCTCCTAAATTTTAAAGAACATCTCAATAACTTAGAACTAACTAAGGTGGTAAGTTGCGCGATATAAACGAATATTACCCAAGCGATGTCGTGGGCGGAGTATTGTTTATTAAATTCAAAACAACAAAATAGATTTTTATTGATAACTTTTCTTTTCGTTATCCAAATGAGATGAAACAAAGCCTATATATTGCGCCAAATTAAGCTTAATCCATATGTGGAAACGCCATGAAAATCCGTTCAGTACTTTCTGAGATTATCGCGAACAGACAGACAGACAGACAGACAGGAAAGAAAGTCGAAAATTGTTGTTTTGTGTTCCTTTGACCTTCTTTTATCCCCCCCTCTCAGTTTTAGGTAAATTTATTTAATGTACAGACACGGTGGTTCTACTGTTTTATTATATGTATAGATAATGGGTTACATAGATGTTGGGTGGTTGAATTGTATCAGCCATATACCTACCACTGTTACAGCATACAAGTAATAAAACAGTTATTACATCCTACTATTAATAAAAATAACAATAAAATTTAAAATAATAGAATAAAACATAAATGATGAAACACAAAATTAAACTTTAATAATAAGGAAGATCCGTTATTTTATTATAGCGACATATTGAAATAGTTTATAGGAAAAAGGGAATTCCATGTAAAATTATTTGACTAGTTTTCCTTGACTACCTACTTAACGTCATCACCTGTATACAAGATATTGACAATAATAAGTGCAATAACACACAAAGTACATAGGTATTCCTTATTTTATAACCTACCCGTATTGTAATATGTATGTACCCGTTCACTTTTCATTCCCAAAAATCTTACTAATTGTCAAGCCAAACATTACTTAAATCTTAAAGCAAAATGCACATACAAAGTCGTAACTCCATTGGACCAACAGTATTGTACACAAAATATTTATTGACCTTCAGTAGGGTTCAGTGAACGCTGTTAAAATCTCTTGACCTTACACTCACACATCCCGTCAAGAGGACCCCACTTTAATAACTGAATGTTGGAATCTGTTGATCAACGGAAGTGTTCGCGTGTCTGTATGTTTGTGTACTTAGTAGGTACATATAGTAAAATGTAGAGTCAACGAACAAAGAATTGTTACCACTTTTTTTAGAACAAAAATCGCGGTCATTCCTTCTTAGGTACGTACGGGTAAGTATAAGAAAGAATGCTATACTTATATATACTAGCAAAGCCCCGCGGTTTCATCTGCGTAGTATAAAATTATACTCAAAACCTTAAATCACTCTTTCTATTAAAAAACCACATCAAAATCCGTTGCATAGTTTTAAAGATATAAGCATACACAGGGACAGACAGACACGGACAATGACTTTGTTTTATACTATACTAGCAGCGCCCCGCGGCTTCACCCGCGTAGTTCCCGTTCCCGTGGGAATTTTGGGATAAAAAGTATCCTATGTGTTATTCTGATGTATAAGCAAGATTATTGTAAAGTTTCATTAAAATCCATTCAGTAGTTATTGCGTGAAAGAGTAACAAACATCCATACATACAAACTTTCGCCTTTATAATATACTATATATATATATATATATATATATAGTGAAGTACTTTTGTACCAAAAATTTAGAAAGAACTTTATGAAGTTAAAATACAATTAAAAGTACCTACATATATGACTTAATTCGATGTAAGTAAGTAATGTAGATTTATTATCTCCGGATAAAACCTCTTATGATATATTGCAACCGCTAAGATAAATATACGTTGGAGACTGGTCGATATCCAAGTGAAATTAGTCATCTGAGACGATACTACTTTACATATAAATGAAGTTGTTTATTTAATTTTTAATAGTCTTAACTTTTCAATTGATCTTTATGAAATTGATAAGTATATGCTGTCAGAGACACATAAAACATATAGGATACTTTTATACGAACTCTTCCGGGATCAGTACAAAAAAAATATTTTGCAAAATCAAATAAGGAAACTGTAAAATCGCGGGTAGCCGCTATAAAGTTTTGTCAAATATTGATTCACTTACTTAGCCCAGCTCTGCGTAATAAAGTAGATCACTTTCTCTACAAATATATGCCTAGATATGTTTGTCAACTACTTGAAGTGATATAACATAGTTTGTATTATCTTGTCTGTATCTATGTATTTACTAAGTGATTTCGCAGTCCAATGTGACTAGAAAGCTTTGAGTCACAGTTTTATGTGGTTAATACAATATTATTACGATATCTCGTTGAAGTAACTGTTTGCTATAAAATAAATTTCAATAATGTTGAATCGTTTACATACATTTGAGATAAAATTATGTTTTAAGGAATTGAAGACAAAGTTTTGACTATAATGTAGAAAATTATTTCTAAATCAGCCATCAGCCACTATTATGGGTTAGTCCCATTTTACTCCACCAAAAAGTCCCAAGTTACTCCAAACAAAAATATTATTTTTTAAAAATTTCAAAATAAGTTTCATTTTACTCCAAACTGTCAAACACATTTGTTTATCAATATTTGGAACTGCCATACTTTCAGTTTCACTTTACTCCACGCGTAATGTCACTTATGGATGAGATACAGTCAGACGCAAAAATCAAAAGGAAAAATAATACAATGTTATAGATTTCCCATAGGCCGTGTTATTATTAAATGTAAACACATATTTATCTAATATAGAAATATTAAATCAGAGGATATATTTTCTGTGTTTATTTTAAAATCAAGATGACTATTCAAGATGTCATTTCTTTCCTTTTAAATGACACTGTAACTCAATAACATGCTATGTTCAAGTTAAATAACACCTTGCGGTAGAATCATTGTTCATAAAACAGTACTATGTGGACAAAAGTACCAGGCAAACATGGGTTATTAGGAGTTTTACCTACAAATAGTCCTACTGCTGGTGAGGGTGGTACAGCCAAACAAAAAAGAAACGAAATTGCTCTGTTCAAATAAACATTATGTACAAGAAATTTTATAATAACCAATTTTAATTACCAGGAGAACAGAAATGTAGAAGAGGTCTTTACAATAAACTTTATTAAATTGATTCACAAAAGTAAATATTAGAGAAATTATTATTAGAAGTACCAGGAGAGCATATTCGCGCAAATTCTTACGAAAACCAAACACCCCAAACAGGTAATATGTTTCATGGGCGGGACTGTACTTTAGAAGTAAGAAATTCTTATTAAATTATATCTGGGTGCCGAAATGGGAACTAATCGCACTTAAATTTCCCATTTCGGCATCTTCCTGGAATTTGGAATAAACCGCATAAAATGTTTTGTTAAATTTTCTATCCGACTGTACTTCTCTTTTTGGAGTATCTTGGGACATAAAAATATAAATCAATAAAATTATTCAAGTATCGATTGGAGTAAAGTGGCATATGAAAAATAATATATTATTTTTAATATTATTCTCTGGAGCAAACTGGGACTGCATGTATGTATTTTTTCATTTTCGTTTTCAAAGGAATGGAGTAAAATGGGACTAACCCACTATTATATCTTCTAAAGTCAATATCATTAACAAATGTATATCTTATCTATAACTAGCGGCGGCCCGCGGTTTCACCCGCGTAGTTCCCGTTCCTGTAGGAATGTGGGGATAAAACTATGCTAAAAACCTTCCCACTGAATCACTCTATCTATTAAAACAAACGCATCAAAATCAGTTGCGTAGTTTTAAAGATCTAAGCTTACATAGGGACAGAGAAAGCGACTTTGTTTTATACTATGTAGTGATAATATTATACAGAGTTACTTAGAGTCAATTTGTTTTTAGTTATTAATTAGTTAGCCGATATCGAAAAAAGCTATATCTGTAAGTAGATAATATTTCAACGCGAGTTCAACAAGTATTTCATAATTGGCAATCTATTAATGTTTATGAACTTTAATCTATTCTGCTAACCAACTAAGATTCCAATCACTGTTCTATAAGTATAATAAGTTAACTATGTACAATGACAAAGCATGTGTCAAGTAACTAATGAACTTTAATTATGTTCGTGTTATTTAATTTACAGCGTGGTAATGCCCTAAAAGGTGCCGTGTCAAGGCGTAGGGCTTCTAGTTAACAAGGTCTTTACGAAATTACTATACTACGAGATAGTAACTGAGTTGTTACTATCACAAAACAGCTTAGTTTAGGTGCTAAGCTAATGGATAGCTAGAAGTAAACTAATTTAAACTGGTAATGGAGTAAATAAAGACTTGGAACGTGTTAAGTCTTTCGACTTTAAAGCCAAGAAACTTCCGTCTCTACTTACAAAATAAAATATTCTATTGTCATCTCTTTTTTTCTCAGCACAATTTCTTCTTTTCTTTCTAGTTAGTCTTAGCACAGTTTTGCAGCTCACTAATCTTCGCATAACAAACCGACATATATTTGATTACCTTATATTAGGTATACTTTATTTATAACTAGCTGTGCCCCGCGGTTTCACCCGCGTAGTTCCCGTTCCCGTGGGAATTTCGGGATAAAAAGTACCCTATGTTCTTTCCCGGACCATAAGCTACCTCTGTACCAAATTTCAAGTCAACCGGTTCAGTAGTTTTGCCGTGAAAAGGTAACAGACAGACAGAGTTACTTTCGCATTTATAATATTGGTAAGGATTTCGCATGGGAATCGGACCCCTAATCCAGTGTTTGTCAACCTGACATGATGACCACTCTGTCACTTGGGTCGTCGCAAACATCATCTCATTTATAATACTAATAGGTAATGATTGATATGAGTCATGTGATATGAGTGTATTGAACCATTACTGAGTCAATACTTTATTCTCGATATTTCGGTGCGATTTTTCCTTCTTATTTCCCCTATTAAAACGATCTAGCTCAAATTACCTCTACCTTTTTAAATCCATTTAAATCTTTGCCATCACTTGGACAGCTTAACCTCAATTGAAAAAATCACAGTTTGAAAGCACTTCTAAATATCTTATCTAGACTCGTCTGGCCTACTGTTCCACTCTCAGCAATGACTGAATTCTCAATTATAATTTAGTTAAGTGGCTTTGAATTGACAAATGGCAATGAAATTGAGTTTAGAGGTCGTGATTCTGATGAATAAGCTGTTTCGTATCTCTTTATAACTGTATATTGGTTACTTTAACTATTTGGTCGATTATTTTTGTTTTATTTTCTAATTAGTAATAATTAAAAAACCTATGGTGCCGAACTGCATAATCAAATAATGGGGTCCCGTACGTTTGATGTAGTGAATGTATGTCATCTTAAATATATTTACTTAAATATTATAGTAGCTTTCCATTTTATCAATACGATAGAAATCATATTTAAATCACACTCATTAACACTGTTCTAGACCTGATAGTTTGGCTACACTGAGGAAATGAAGCCTAAACTTAATTTTCTCTGAAATTTCACTAAAATTAGGATAACTTTTGAACTACGAAAAATCGCAGAACATACATGGGGGTTAAAACGATAGGTATTGACTAACCCTACCCCCTTGCTTCGGTTGATCCACACCTGAAGTTACACCCTGTATACTTACCTAATTATGTTTTTCACACAAATCAACTTTTCTACTACATGTTTAAAATTAATTTTAACAGATCATTATAATTTACATGTAATATATTTACATATAACCAGTCACATATGTATGACTCATCTATGTGTACATATGACGACCTCAACAAACACAACTCGTTAAACATATAAATACGAAAGCAATATGTAAAAACGTGACTAATACACGAATTCAATGCACCGGTCAGCGATTTGGTATTATTTTTTAGAAATATGTGTTTTATAATTCTCAATATGATGATCTAACGTAACCAATCGATTTAAAAAAAAAGAAATGACAGATTAGTAGTAGATTCAGAGAATAGGGTTTGGAAATTTGTTCAGAAATCATAAGAACGAATAGTTGGCATCATGATTTAAAAAATCCATTTCCATGAAACTGCGTGGTGAGTGAGAGGTCCCAAGCCATGCCTCTTCCTTCTCCTCTCTATACTTTTTCTAGTCTTTTTAGTTATCCCTCAAAAATTCAAGACTAGCATTGCACTCGTAGCTCTTCCGAGATACATGTAACCATGAACGATGATACTCTATTTCCATCAAATGATCGGTCCTTCTTTTGCCACGGGCCACCATCTTGGAGACTATGGGCTATAATGACGTGGCTTTTAAGTTACCATAAGTACATTATACAAATAAAAGTGCATGTTTCATTGCAGCTGAATCATTTGAGGATAAATGTAAAATACATTTGCAAACAAACATACCGTAATTAAAAATTTAAACAAATCTGTTCTTTCCTTAATTCTTTTTCATTAAGGTCATATAAAGTATTAAAGTTATTTAAAGTAACCTACCTACATCATAATTAAGCTCATCCGCTTCTTAAAGCTGATGTTCAATAAATTGTTTAACGTATTAATCAGTCCTAATTAGAGTTAATTAACAGAACTGTGATCGGAAACGAGTTTATTGGCATTCGACCGAAATTTTAACTTACGTAAATGAACGGTACAATTTGTATGGAGCGCTGATGATTCGTGGAATGGAATATCGTTGAACTGGGTTACTTGATGTCAGATGTTTCTTAATAACAATACAGTATTAGTGTAATGAGTAATGTAATGACTTACCAATTTGATTAAAAACGGCAAAGAAGAAAATAATTAGGTAGGTACGTCATAATATACATGTAACATACGTCATCATAACATACATACTTACATGTTCATACACATATAATATACATATGTATAAAAATAGAATAAAAATTAGATCTCAAAGCTTTTAAGAAGATACATTTTGAGTTATTGAATCAAATTAAAGAGTAATAATTAATTGTGAATTTTCTCACAATTAATTATTACTATTTTTATCAAATTTAACTCATACATAAACCTTATCTTCTCAAAAGCTTGCAAAAATATACTTAAACAAACTTGTTATATAACAAAACCATTACATAAGTGACAAACCCTCTACGCATTCTCCAAGCGCCCTAATTACTCATATTCTCACAACCAACATATAACCCAACAATGTTAAATAACATCTGTATGAATGCGATTCATTTTACGCATTCACCCAATGCGCTTGCACCGATAAGGGGTCACGACCCCGCTCCAGGATGCCTCATACATAAGGACATGTCTGTCCAAACCATTCCCTACCAAAAGAGTAATAAGGTACTTCCCAAGTATAAATTACTTACAAATTTATGATCATTTTATTATGATGGGAACGTTCATAGAAGTATACCTACAGTAAGATATATTAAAGCATTTATTACTAGAGTATTAACCTTTTAATTTAAAATTCTTGAAGTTAGATAATCCACAAAGAGTGCTTGTTCGATCAAAGGTAGCCTGTTTCAAAAGATTATTCAATTATGTTTTATTACGTAATATCTAATATCATTTTGGTTTATGAAGATTGGAATGTTTCATACTTGATGATCTATAGCAGAGTGGTCTGGTCAACAAGCCGGACTTGTGGGTTCGATTCCCTTAAAAGGTAATATGAGCGCCAGAACTTTAAATTATCATTTTTAGGTTCAATTTACAGGAAAACATATACTTAAACTAGCTGTGCCCCGCGCTTTTACCCGCGTGGAACCTTATCCCGTCGGAATTTTGGGATAAAGTATCCTATGTGTTATTCCTAGGTATGAGGAACATCTGTACCAAATTTCATTAAAATGCATTCATTAGTTTATGCGTGAAAGAGGAACAAACATCCACACATCCATATATCCACACTCACAAGCTTTCGGTTTTATAATATTAGTAGGATAACTACTATTTTAATAACAAAAATATCTGTAGACATAAGTAAAAGTTATATTTATACATAAATACAATACCTTTGTCCATTCATATATAAATGATTGTCAAGTATGAATCGTAATTAACAAGGACCATTGTATATTTCACTACTATAAACATTGTTCGGTTTACCATTCAACGAATTGTCACAAAAACATTCAGATTTGATTAGATATTATTAATAGAGGCTGGGAATTTAATATAGACTGTTATTTCTTAATATATGAATTTCCTTATAAAATAATTATTATCGGTAAATAAAACATAGTTATTAGCCAGCCAAATGTGTGTATGTGTCAAATTCATAGCATTCTTATTAGTGGATTCAAAATTATAGATAAGTTTGGCCCTCTCCTCTCTTTTCACCACTAAATGGCCTTTACCAAAAGGTTTTCGACCGCTGATCTGAATAATGGTTTACCATTAATTTGATCCAGTCAACTTTTGAGTCTACGAAGACGGCACAACAGAAGCACTTCACAATATTTTCTGCGAAAATCCCTTAGAAATTAAGGAAAACTATGTAGATACTAGCAGCGCCCCGCGGTTTCACCCGCGTAGCTCTCGTTCTCGTGGGAATTTCGGGTTAAAAAGTATCCTATGTTCTTTCCCGGACCATAAGCTACCCCTGTACCAAATTTCAAGTCAATCGGTTCAGTAGTTTAGCCGTGAAAAGGTAACAGACAGACAGACAGAGTTACTTTCGCATTTATAATATTAGTTAGGATTATTTCTGTTGTTTTGATTTGAATGAGTAACAAATGTAATCCATCCTCAATAATATTGGGATAGGTACAACGAAAGAATTACTCATAATATCAACAGTCTGAATTCTGCGAGCTTCCCCGCCTATCCCTCACAAAAATGACCAACGATAATAGCTTTTCCTGTTTTTATAATTTGCCAGTAACTTCTATGATTCATTAACTTGTTCCCTTCAATAAATAATTGAACTAAAGAATGTATCATCAATGCGGACATTTTATCTGTCACAACGTCCAGTTGGGATTTTACACTTTTCCTCCTTAATAACCTTGAGACTAATATACCGATGACATAAATGGCACCGAAGTTACTCTAGTAATTATATTTAACATGAAAACTATTAATTTTGTGTTTGCTCCTTTATTGTAGTAGTTGTTCTTAGGTGTAAAAAATTGAAAAAAAAAATATCTTATCATTTTTACTGTAAAAAGAAGAATCACGGGATCTTTAAAACACTTACACTTTAAACAAGTCGAATCCCGAGGTCTAGGAACTAGTCGAGGGATTCCACTTAACATGTAAAGATCTCGTGATTCTTCTTTTTACAATGCATACTTCGAACGTTTAATAATAAAATCATTTTTACTTTCAAATTTGGCAAACATCTGCTTCTGTCTAATTATTAACTAGTTCTAGTAACGTATTTTTATCGACCGGATTTGTAAAAATATCATTTAGATGACGCGTTTAAAGTTAGTTTTATTAATTTCGATGTTTCCGTCTTATTTCGTTATCATCAGCCATGGTAAAATCCTGTCAGCTATGGAATTATCATGTATACGGAAAACATCAAGGGCTATAAACCACGGCACATACCTACCTACCTATTATTAATATATCAACTGAAATATTATAAAATATAATATCTACTCTAATAAGCGTTTATTAAAGTAACCATCCATAATATTCAAGTTTATTCTTTCATTTAAAATCGAACTGCCAATTGACAGCTTACCTACCTATAATCCGAAGATTTTTTTATGCGATACAAAAACAAGATAGCTATGTGTTGTCGGAGCGGCTTTGGGGAATTCATAATGATTCGAGACCGGTCTGGAGGCCCGTGGGCGTCTTGTGATGAGGTACTAGCACTAACACTAGTCTACTGCCTACGTAAACTGCAAACTCCTTAGTAATAAACGTTGCGACATGAAATTGCAACTATTTGCGACCTATCATATTTTACACACCACTTGCCGAGCCGCTTACAACATTCCTGTTTTGTAAACATGGAAGTTATAACACTATTTTATAGTTAACTAGCTTTTTGCCGCGGTTATAGAGGTGTAAATGATTCAAATAAAAAGAATAAAAATTTCCCTGTAGAACTTAGAAATCGTGTAAAAAAGTCTGGATTTAACAACAAACTTGTTATATCTAAGAAGTCAGTGAATCAGCGTGTGATCGTCAATTTTTGCTGAGATGTGAAACCCCCACACAACTAGTTAGGTACTACAATATTATTGCTTTTCAGTTTTCCTATACGAGTATAACGAATTGAGTGTAGGAGTTGAAAGCTCGTACAAAACATCAACAATATAATAGCTATAGATAATTATTATCAGACCACCTAAGCAAAACGATCAACGTTAAATGGGTTTATTTTCCTGTTATTTAATGTATCTCCTGATTTCCTCACTATTTAGAATAATACGTACTACGTATGTATACATGGTAGGTAGATAGTAATGAAAGTTACACGTTAGACATACACAATAAACTAAAAAAGTGCACCAATTTACAAAATCATTTCACTAATGGTAAAGCTACCTACATCACTAAATGACCTAGTTTACCCTAATTTACTACATGAACGCGGGTAAAAAAAGCTTTAGTATAAGTAAGTTTATTCGGTAATAAACCTCTTAATTGTTTATGACCACTGTATGAACAATATAGGTAGCTAACCGCTTGACTCACCTTGATGATTCACTTGTTACATCGATACCTTTTTATTTCCCCATAGATGTTGCCTGATTCATCCAAGTTCCACGGGATCAAACACCGAAACACTAAGATATCATCATCACATCGGTGTCAACTCGCCCATTCCAAGCGTATGATCAACGCAACGAATGAACAAATTGCATTCGTCCGGTGTTCACGTCGCAAATGTAACTAGGTAATGTTAAATAAGTAGTTATGTAGTTTTTATGGACTTTGAATTTGACTACAGCATGAGATCGAGTTATTTAATTGACAAATATGTGCCCACTGCCTTAGACCTACCTCTTTTAAGGTACATTATGCTGTGTAAAACGTCTTTTTTGTTTGTTATTTCTCCACAGAAACGAATGTTATACTTACTTACTCGTGTTACTTAATTAAAACGAAGTAAAATGAAACATAAACTCGACTGCCGTACTCAAATTCGATACTGTAGATCTTCATTTAGCATATTATGTAATTACTGTGATATTTAAGTAGATTAACTGAGATGAGATGTGTAGTGTGTGAGTCACTGCCACTGAGGCTTGTTTGATTTGTAATCTACGTTCGTATGTAGTATGTGTAAACGTGTGTTGTACTTTCACAATTCTTTATTATAAACATAAAGAAACCTTGAAACTCTGGCTGTGTACGCGGTAGTTTCAATTTGATTAAGTGTAGTTATTATGAAGTTATTATACATGCATACTTGTATATTATACATACTTGTATATTCCATATAGCGTAATAAACGTAATCGCGAGAGCTAGACTTTTAGATTAACTAGTTGTTAGCACTAGACAACGTATCACATTTATGTAACACAAATAATGTTCAAATTATTTTATGGTTTTCGAAAAGGTGAAAATTGAATTGTTATTTTCTTTTTTGCTTTTCTTGATTTACATAAAATAAATTAGTAAAGCGTACTTTACTTATTTCTTTGTATGATGACAAATCATACATGTTATTACAAGTTTTAATGCAGTGAAATGGATAACATTCAAATTGATATGCCACTATAAGTATGAATTAGGTATTTAGTATTATTATCACGGATACAGCTACTTAGCTAGAGTAATTGAATTGATATTTGCTCTCTGATAACTCTACTTACTTTGAGTAGAGCTAAAAACAGTTTTATTAGAAGTAGCTAAGTAGGTACGCTGAAATGTTTAATCATGTTACCGCATAAAGTTATCGCATTTTGTATGATTTAGTTTTAAATATAATAATTAATAATTAGAAAAATCATAAAGTTATACGATTATTATGTAGTTTCTTACACGTATTTAATTAAATTGTTGTAACAATTCCAATAAGTAATTGTAATTACCTCCTTAAATTAATTAAGGATAAATAAATATAAATTATTTGTATTAATCGTTTAGAAAAACACAATATTGTTCACTTAAGTAGTTGTTATTGTATTCATTTATTTGAGTCATCGTTGTAAATAGGTATAAGTAGATGTATAGTATATTTAACTAAGTATATAATTGAGCGTATGACGGACATAAATATGGACAGACGGTAAGTAGTCGTGCGTCATAATGATAACCGTTTTATTAGACAATTTCGCGTAACTAGAAACAATTATTAATTTTATATACTTACTTAAAGGTACAATATATGGTACATACATAATATTGATCCTAATTTGAACCCTTTAAAACGTACAGTTTACCGTCTCGAGTAGCTGTTTCTTTAAATAGATAGCCCGACCTAGGTACTTACTCTATATTCAAATCATTGTACGATATTTCAATGTGATTTGGTGGTTTCAAATTACCGAGCGTTTATTATTTTGTAATAAAAAAATATTACCCAAAAAATACTAAAAATAACTTACATGTCAAAAACTTCCTTAAGTTGTACTTAAAGGTTAAAAGTATCGTTCAAGTTTATTATTGAGGTTCATTATAAGGACGACCTTCCAAGAAATTTCCTTAAACAGTCACAGAATTGGTATTCTGAAGTGAAAGTTTTAGTTAGTAGTATTAATATAGTGGGTGTAAACTATTGTTCGGTCACAGAGCGCTTGTGGTTGCATGAGTAACGGGTTAACATCGAAACTTTGATGTCATTCCTATAAATAATAAGTGACAACTTGGAATACAACGATTTATGTTTAACCGATGAAAGAGTTGTGTTAGAATTACCAAGAAATACAGTCTGGTTCTAAATTCAGTTCTTAGGGAAGGTTCATAACTGACGGAACATGCGTCGCGTATTATCGGTCGCGTAACGCCAGAACAGACAAATGTAAGTATAGAAAAACACTTGACCGTTCACACTCAACCGATTATACGTTAGTGCGTTGAGTGTGAACGGTCAAATGTTTTTCTATACATTGGTCTGGCTTTACGCGACCGATAATACGCGACGCATGTTCCGTCAGATATGAACCTTCCCTTAGTCTGAAAGGACCAAATTGAATAAACCGCAGATCGTAAAGTCAGCGTCAGATTAAGGTACCCCCCCTTGGGTTCACTATAGTATTGCCAACCAAATGACCTTTTATGCACATAATTGATCCTGCACAAAATTCAACCAAGTTTTTGCTAATGGACCGTGAATCGTCCTTTCAGTTTGGTTCTTTCAGACTCACAAACTCGTAAACTGTTATTGTTTATACCAAATTTTATGTTTTTTATACCTATGTATTTATATGTGAGTACTTCTATGAATAAATTTCATATGTATAAGATTTACTCTTTCTCTGAATTTTCTATCCATGATTATATTTTTATATATTTATGAAATATAAATGACTTGTATAATAGATATCTAAGGTATTGATAAGAGCAAAGTACTTCGTTAATTTTATGTAAATATTTTTGTATGTATAACAAAGTTACTAATCGTAAATTAAGTTGTAAATATCGCTTTCATATAGTTTATTTATTAACATCACATTAATCTCATAAATAATTCTCATTATTGTAAGCTTTTTGGATAAATTTACATTTAATATAAAAATTGTAATCATTATGTAGAATCTCAATATACTTACCTACATAGGTATGTCAAAGAATTGAAAAAAACTATAAAAAAAGTATTAGAATTCAAACGTGTCTAAAAAAGCATTTTATATTTTTGTAAATTTGTAACAGATAATTTAGCTAGTCAATAAAATATTAAATTAAATATGTATTTTTATTTTACAACCTTACTATTTAAAAAAATATTGTATTTATTTTCCTAAATATTAACATTTTTAAGATGAATTTATATTACAGAAATTCAACTAGAACAAGCAATAAGGTAAATTGTAATTTACTTCTGGATAAATTATTTCCTGTGTGATATGTTATTATTTATTATATTTCCCCATAAATGCCTCATGCAAGTTATTTGCCACCACTTTCTGTAAAACCAATGCTGGCAAACGATCACCTCTGTACAGAATTACCCACAATTATAATGTACATTTTAACACAATAGATATTTTCTCAACTCGTTTTAGTATTTTCAAGTCACAAATAATTAATATTATTAAGGATTCTTAAGCTGTATGGCCTTTATACTGATTTATGTAAATTTCTTTATGCACTCGTATATTGTTTCCCTTTGTCTGTATGTAACTTTCATGTAACTTTTGTATAAAAACTAACTTTGTAGTTGACGGTGCTGGTGGTACAATTAATAAGTCGTGTATAAGCTAAATAGTTTTAATAAACATTATTGTACTGCTGTTTGTTAACCTAAATAAATTAAAAAAAAATCATCTGCCATGAATGGTAAATGAACAATGTAAGTATAATTTGGTTTTATTGGGTAAGTTTCGCGCGGGGAAACCTCTAAACAGTTGCCCAATTTCCTGCCTTCCAAAGGCGTTCGCTGCGTCCACGCAGGCAACCGCTTTGGGAGCAAAGATATTACATGAAACAGGCGTACCCGCGCGGAAGCCCTAATACTCCGGGTGTATGCATTGTAACGCATTTTCTCAAGGGTATAAAGCTTCAAATAAAACAAACATTTCCAAAATTAAATAACTTCTTTTATTCAGAGTCAAATTTGTCTCCCTACGTGTTAGAATGACAGACGCAGTAACATTAATCGACCATTACACTAATGGTACGCGCCGTTGGCTGTTAACTTGGTGCACGAGTGGATGGCCGGTGAAATTATTACATTATAAAGTGTCGTCCCGTGCGTCACAAACGAGAGAATTCCTTCGCAAACATCTCCCCATATGTGCATCGCGAATGGTGTTCCTCTAATTAACTCTCAATATGACTCGCCGGTCTATTTATAGCCGCGCTGAATAAGGCATGTTGGTTGTGGTACAATACTCGGTATTGACGCGCGGGACGCCCTACAGATAACTTACTACCGGTTTTAATACAGACTTTTTAAACATATTATTAATAATAGATTTTTTAAATATTAACTATGCAAATATGATCACAAATACCCATGAACCAAACAACGCGATCTCTTAACAATTCGCGACTCCAAGATAACAACAACTACTGTTCAATACTAAGTCGCGCGGCGGGCGCGCGCGGACGGACTCGTCGCACGCCCGGCCCCGCTCTCGCAATGCCAACTCTTTTCTACTTTCCAATGCCACAAACACCTAATTTTTTAATCAATAATCAACAATTATCGCCACCTCTAACACTACACGCTTTATTAAATACGATCAAGTGGAAAAATAATTTTTGATCCTCCATCGAAATTATGTTAACGTCTCCCATGTCGCATCACATGGCAAAACAAAGTAAAAATACAAGGCAAAGATCGCCGCAGTGCGGGAGTGTAACCCACCACTTACAGACTACGGGTCGGAGGCGAATACAACGTGCCTCCTCACGAACGGGAAGGATCACTATCGCACGGCTCCGTCGCTACAAACTAAAGTTATAAACAATGTGGGTTGCGCTCTCGACTGCGCGACGGATATTGGAAAGATAATTACTACTCTCCATACGCTTATAAGAACACTTCATATCATAAAACAGCTTTTTATATTATACTACACAATTTACACAATTATATTTAAAGGTTTTACATTTTTACACAGCAATAATAATTGTTTTGTAGTCTTCATAGTAATATACTCTACATACTTCCGATTGCTAAATATTGTCGCATATTAAGCATTTATTTTATTTATTACAAATTGACATCGAATGGTCATTGATGTCTACATTATATTATTGAACGATTAACTCTCTCTTCAATGTTCGTGTCGCATCTCTCCTAACATGTAATACATTCAATGACTATTATGACAACTCCGAAACTTGTAGTTAGCCACCGAACCTCCAGCAAGTATCGGTAAGTATCCGAACAAGTAAAAAACTAATCGAAAAAACTAAACTAAACAAGTTTATTAACAATTTCTTCAATAAAACAGACATTTTCATAGATTGTATCAACTTTACAATAAAACAGAACCAAAATACTTTCAAACAATAAACTATAAATGCTGACAATATTGTCTTTTGTCTGGAATGACACTTAACACTTTCTAAACAATTGTTTTTAATTTTCAAACACATTAAAAAAAATGTTACAATTTTGACGACTGATCACAATAATTAAACAAATCAGACTTCCCTATACAAAACCACGTGTTAATAAGAAAATGTATGGCAAAATATTGGCGAAATGTAGTGAACGAGGTCTCCGGTATCACTCAATGTTCCAATATCGCCGCGGGAAACAAAACACATACAGACTGCGACTATGCACTTCGGTTATTTACTTTTACGAACAAAGAAATAACCACGAAAATATAACGCTAAACAGATGGACGTCGATTGCATTTTCGTGATTCGAAAACGTAAATAGCCGAACGGCATTTTAATCTTAGTATACACAATGTTACTAATAAATCTGAGTTACATTAAAGGATTAGATCTGCTAATAAACTCTAATAGGTTAATTCAACGAGCCAAACTTGACGTGTCATATAGGCAAGTGAAGAAACTTGGAAGAGTAAAGCTAAAAGCAGACTTGTGTATTGTCACACAAGTGTAACTCTAACTTCTACAATATAACATTTTTATTAGTAACACTGCAAGGATATATTAAACAATATACACAAAAACCCAAACAAGTGACACGATACCGCGTACATTATAATAATATCTAATAAAACTAATCGATTTGAATGTACCGACGGCAACGTGTTAACACATTAACCGACGCACGGTGAACTAAAAAGTGATATTTACATAAATAACGCACATAATAATAAAATATTATCAGACATCAACATCTTATGAATTTATTTATTACACTATGGCATTGCAACTTTGTGACTCGGTTACGGCTACACACGAACTCTTATACATTACACCGATCGTTTAGTTAGAATGGATACGCATTTGATTATCAATAAATATATTTTCATTTAACTATAATACTGAACCGACCGCCAGTCCACCGGTCAAACTGTTACATCGAGTGAATCACAAGTGTAATCATAGATTCTCGTTCACTATTCGAATATGAAAATAAATATTTATCATTCCTTAAATATAAGTCGAATATATATTACAGAGTTGGTGAATATAGTTTAGACGGTCGTGGTGACGACCGAGGGCTATCTGTTACATTCGCTCGAATACTGTACAAGTAGCAAACGGTACCCATTCGTGAGTGTAGGCGCGTGTGCTCTCGGGCCCATCCGACACTGTTATACGTCCCTGGAACAAACAAACAAACCAAAATATAATTCAAACGCATTTATAAATAAGAAGAAAAAATGAAATGGTATGTATGTAGCCACTAAACCCCATAATATGTTAGTCGACTATTTAAATTGTTTGTCAACAATCAACAAATCACATTAAATTGTTAGTCAACAACTTATCCTAAATATCACCCGCCAACTTTTCTGCCTTTTTAGCTTCGAGAGTACCTTTTTACCACATGGATGCGTTCGATATCCACCAATCAAAGTCATTATATGGACCAATAGACTTGATTGGTAGATATCAAACGCATCCATACATAGCATAGCATACTATGCTACCATGCAATGGATGCTCTGGTGGAAAGACACCGTCACTCTGGTATAACACTGTGTAATTCTATAGAATTAAACTATAAACTATAATTTTATAGTAAACTATAGTTTATAGTAAAGTATCACTGGCATGCTCCCTCAACCAATAACAAGGTCCATCCACCACCCTTGTATGTATATGGTATGTGTTGCGATCCGTACCTACCTCATCCAGTGCTGCGAGTTGTGTGACGGAGTGGTCGGCTGGTGGGACTGCGTCGCCACCCTCTGCACCACCTGCAACCACATAGACACGTTCACAATACTGATTATGTAACCTTACAATATAATTTCAACTGAATGGATCTTTCCAATAGCACCGCAATTCATAACATTAAGTATTTCATTTCACCGCAGAAACCAACTCCCATAGCAATTATTGTTATCCTAATATTATATTTATTCGCTGCTAGCCCAGTTAAAGTTTGAGATTTTAGCTTACACGCTCATTCGATTGGGAAAAAATTTGAGAAGGTTTTACGGTTATTTCGTCTTACTTATTTAACTTTATATGTATTATGCACTTCGACTTTTTACCATGAAATATTATTACTATAGGAACAAAGAAAAGGACTCTGTGTAAGGATGAAATAAGTGGTACATACCTGTTGTACGAATGCCTTAGTGAGATGTGGCGCGTTGCGCTCCGCCTGCTCGAATGCGCGGCGCAGCTCGTCGATAGCCGCCACGCTGCCCGCGCCGTGCTTACGGGATAACTGGAAATATATAAATATTTTGTCAGTAATATATTACAATTAAAAAAAAACCATTCGGTTTGAGCCTCAAAATGACAAAAAGCTAATCAAAAGACGACTCAACTTAAAATTAGGTAACTAAATAATACTAAATTAAAAAACAAGTTCACTGCAGAGATCTCTTTCTTTCCGTTAATGACTGTGATGAAGTTAATGACAAACATCTACACACACTGAACGTTTATAATTAAGTATACAAGTGGGTAACAGTCTTACCTCATTGAGTAACGGATAAATAAGTTGTTGTAAGTAAGGATGTTTCCTAACTTTCTCCTCGCTGTTTGTTCCTCTATGGTCGAGCGGCGATGCCTGAAACACATTTTGATTATAATATTAATCACAAAAACGACCTATTAAAATAACCTATTTATAAGATCTGCCTATACCCAAAAACATGTACGCAATAAATGAATAAATAAATAAATAAATAAATAACACAGCGTAAATACTATACTATGGCGAAGCGCTCATGGCCCAGTGCTACCCGCGGATCACTTGTGATCCGTGCGGTTAAGCAACGTCTGGCACCGTCATGACTGTGATGGGTCATTACTAAAAATGACTTAATTTCATGAGCGTTTCCGTGCTTCGGAGGGCACGTAAAGGCGTCGGTCCCGGTTGTCGTACTAACATCTTCGACAGTCGTTACGGGTAGTTAGAGCCCTCAAAAGTCTAACATTCAGTTTAACCAAGAATGTCGTATAGCCCTCTGGGTTGTGAAGGTCTGATGGCAGTCGCTCCACGTAAAATACTGACATTCCGCCAAATCTGGTTAAACTGAAAACCGACCCCAAATAGACATGGGATAAAAGGTTTGGAAAAAGAAATACTATACTATGGCATTGCAAGCAATAAGTGTCCCATAATGTACGTGGGTAAAACCGCTAAACCAGGAATAAAACATAGGGTACTTTTCATCCCCAAATGTTGAGATAAAAAGTAGCCAATGTTTTATTCATAGTTATAAAGAATATCTGAAGTAATTTTCACCTAAATTGGTCGAGTATTTTTTACGTAAAAGTCAAAAACATCCACACATACAAACTTTTTTTCTCTATAAAAAGCGTTTAACATTACTTAAAAAACTAACCGCTTTATTATAAACTACACTGTCCCGGTTGTTGGAAGGTTGATGTTCCTGTCGGTCCTTCCGGTCCTCTCTATCGTTCCGCTCCCGGTCCCGATCTCGTTCCCGTTCTCGTTCCCGCTCTTTGGAGCTCCTCTGTTCAACCGCTGCTTGGACTATGGGCGATTGTCTTGACTGGAATTATATTGATTTTTGATTTTAATAAAATTGTAAATAGAACGAACAGGTGGAGCGTCGACATTCGCAAAAAAGTGGACAGAGATTTACAAAGAATAGAGGAAGATCGGGTTCTGTCGTGTATATTGGGAGAGGCTATGTCCGACATGGACTAAGGTAGGTAAGCTCATGATGACGATAGTATAAGACTCAATTTCTTAAGATGTCGAGTAGAAGAAAGAAGAGGTCTGCCGAGAATGGGCTACATGAGTCAAATAAAGGTTAAGGTCACTGTCATGTCGTATAAGGAAGTGGAAGATGCTGCTTTGGATAGAAATAGATGGAATGAGTGACTCCTCTTAAAGCCTTATTCTTGGCTAAATTCAGATGTTCTAAATCAATCAGTCACAAATTCAGTCAAGTGAAATAGCATTTAGAGCTTTTTAAATGAGATCTTAATGCTATTTCACTTGACTCAATTAGTTACTGAATTAGACGCCCTTAGCCTTTACACAGACAAGAGCACCACAACATAACATAAATCATTCACTCCATCATCTCATTACAGTAACTGACTTCTATGTTCGAAACTTGTATCTAGGGTATCAGAAACTACGCGCACACGCATTCACACACACACCCAGACCGAGACAAACATTTGTAGTTCACACAAATATTCACCCCGCATGGGAATCGAACCCACAACCTTAGGGATAGCAGTCCAGCATGGTGACCACTCTGCCATCGAGGTTGTCACCACTCTTAAATGTATGATGTTGAGACGTGGAGCGTGTCCGTACCGTGGGGCGGTCGTTGGTGGTGTTGTTGTTGAGCGGCGGCGGCTTGTGGTTGTCGGGCGGCGGCTCGTCGCGACCGCCCAGCGACCCGTTCTGCTTCACCGCCGCCGGCGCCGCCGCTGGAACACACACATTACACATTAGTAAATACTCCTCATACAGATATTGATGGTATACCGTACGTGTCATATGCGAGTTCTTTAAAAGAATAAAACTAGCATTAACACTAGCGTTAAGAAGGTTGCCGAATTCGTAGTCGGCGGATAGTAGTAATACAACAAATTCACTCGTTCTGCTCTCTTCCAAATAGTTAAATTTGGATTTCATTAATGAAAAGTTTTATTAAAATGTTTTAAGCCTTTACTGCTACAGCTGTAGACTACTCGTAAACATCTCCAATACCTTTGCTCCAGGTTAAAAAATACCTTACGTTACGACATCAACTTGTTAAACTACAACAATGAGGCTAAGCGTAAATTGACACGTAGGCGACGCAGGTCGCGCAGGGCAGAGCAGGCACGTGCGACGCAGACATGTGTATGTCCTGCTCTCTCTCTCGACGTTCCATGCAACACAAAATCTGCTCTGCTCTGGCCTGCGCGGCCTGCGTCGCCTGCGTCCCAACAACGCTTAGCCTATGGGTGCGTTTACACGGCCCACTCCACTCCACTCCACTCCGCGTCATTGGACCACACGCACCCTTAGCACTCAGTAAGTAACTAGTGCAGTCCATACCGGGCGGCTCCCGGGGTTGTTCGGGATGCGCGCGGCGCTTGTTGTCGAGCTCCTGCAGCGCGTGCGGCGAGTGCGGCGCGTGCGGCGCGTGCAGCGCGCGCGCGGCGGCCCCACCGCGCACCGTCATGATCCACGGCTCGTCCGCCTCGCCCTCGCCGCGACCGCACTCCTCGCTGGAATGGATACAACTATTAGTTTACCACAACTTCATTTAATACACTTTTTAAACTTTTACGATCAGAATTTATTGTTAGTCTATACTTCTATACTAATATACTGCCCAAACATCACTAAAATATACGACTGCGACTTAACATCAAAACACAAAAATATCGTTATAACTTGTATGTAATAAAATACTTACGAGTCGGAATTTTCTGATTCAGTTTCGCTCTCCTCACTCCGCTGCGCCTTCCATTTCTTATACCTATCTATAAGATCCATTAGATACGAATTCTTCTTAGCCTTTCTGATAAACGTAAACTTTAACAACTCCTTCGCCGTTGGTCTCTGAAAATATATATTTATTTGTTAATATTGATTCATTAAACTATAATACTAGTATGAAGGTAATAGAAGTTATCGTCATGTATGTGATCCCTCTTTAAGGCATAGGTCTCTCTCTATTATTTCCTGTTTGGCTATTTGGGATTGAGATCGAACTCGAATCATATTTGAAGAAAGTATTAAGGCTCACTACAGACATCGATTAAAGGTCTCCGGCTTTAAACGCAAGCCGTAATAAGATAGATAGATAGATAGATAGATAGAATTCTTTATTGTACAACATCAAATTACAATATAACATAAACCTTAAATCTACTTATTCTATAAAGTTGTACAATGGGCGGCCTTATTGCTGAAAGCAATTTCTTCCAGGCAACCTTTGGATGGAAAACACAGTATGAAGGTTAAGATAGGTAGCGTAAGAATATGTGCAATTTCTTAATAATTAGCAAATAGAAGTACTTATAATAAATATAGAAGTAATAAAAAAAAAAAAAAAAATGATGATGTAGTGAATGATTATGTTATGTTTATGTTAAAAATAAAATAAAATACTAAATAATAAAAAATTATCAATACTTAAATACACACTAAAAACATTAAATACATAACATCATAATACTTTACTACGTATTTACACTTGCCAGATAATGGTCAGTTACCAAGGTTTTAAAAGATCTGGCATCTTGGATTTTGCTTGTCTAATTTCATAAGACGTAAATAAATAAAATTACTTTATTAAAACCTCAATTAATCGAACATCTACTTAACCATTTAAAGAGACGTACCCCATTAGTCGCGCAACAAATTGAAAATCTCGAAAGGCTTAAGTACGTAGAACCCATTTGAATCAATTAGTAAATTGGCTTACGTTTTCTGGGTCTTTATTGAGGCACGCTTCGACAAACTCTTTGAACGGCTTCGAATAACTTCCCGTGAGTTGTGGCGGGTTGTTCTTGGGTATTAGGAAGAGCACTCTCATGGGATGCAGCTCGGAGTTGGGCGGCTCCCCCTTGGCCAGTTCGATGGCCGTGATGCCTAATGACCATATGTCAGCCTTGCTGTCGTAACTCGACTGCTTTATGACCTCGGGAGCCATCCAGAAGGGAGTGCCCACGAATGTGTTACGTTTGGACGTTGTGTTTGTTAGCTGGCCGGCGACACCTGGAAAGTAATGAAAGGTATTCTCATTAATTAATTATACATTTAAAAAAGGTTCACATATAAGGTGATAGAGCAATTCGGCTTGTGAATTCATGATATAGCTTGCCTTGTGAGTAGGCCTCTCACAAGGATTAGACGTAATGACTATGCTTGCCTAACGCATGTCGGTGATCTCAAAACTAAGCCATTAAGTATATCTCGATTCACGAATCGAATCATAGCTTGGCAGGTAAATGCAGATACCAGTAGACCGCCAAGGCCACCGTTATGGGTTGATAAATATTGTTTATTTTTTCGGTTTACTCATTCAATTGTTAATAATAGGTCACGTTATCCATTGTATGTTTATAAAGGTATAAATAGTAAAAAACATAATAATATTATCAACAATCCTTTGAATCATGACCGCATGCACAGCGGATAAGGCTATCTACAGTAAACGTAAAACAATCGCACCAAAAATGCATAAACAAATGTTGGTGGTTCTGAGTATCGTGTCGTGAACAATAATTGCTAAAATGTGAGATGTCAAAACATTTGCACAAACAGAACAATGTTTGAAGAAGCGCTGGTAACATTTTACACAACTCTTCTGAATGCAAAAGGGCGTTCAACGTTTGCTTTGGCGCGGAACAAAAGCCGCCTTGCAAATGTTCAAACATTGGCCGAACGCCAAACCTCCAGTAGCTGTAATACGGGTTTAACTTATAACGGAGCGTCTTACATCAGCGGGGCTTAGCGAGTGTCGCTCTGATGTCTTTATAACAGCCCTACGGGCGGACTCTTCATATGAGCCACAAGAAATACGGCGCTTTTATCAAATTGCGGTCAAATCATACATATTTCATTTGGGCAAAAGTCTCTTATAGATATTGCGACTTAATGTAGACCGGGAAGGGAAGCAGACGGTCTCGTGGGAACTATGGCGGACTTTGCCAACTATGTGTACGCAATGTTTTATACAATTCAATTTTGTTTGTGATATTTACTCAAAACAAAACTACACGCTACAATTATTAATACCGCATAAATTGATTGGTCTGTGTATGTGTACCGTGGACGTTGCCAAGACTTTGTCTTTCATTATAATTTAAATACATTTTATATGATGAAATATTTATGTTTTGTTGCTGTGTTTTCTGACATAATACAGTTTCATTAAGAAATTTACTTGGAAGCCGTTCAAATTATGTAAATGTTGCAAATACCGGTCAAGAAATAATCAACATTGTATCTCAAATCACTGCAGAGAGTCTGGAATTTAAGTTATTAAAGTGTAATTTATATTCATTAACCATCGTAATATAAACGCCGTACTTCGACCGGCTCTCGAATATTGAATATGTTGGACATTACCGATATTGTGTATGAGATAAGACTTGTATACCGTAAATAATATCGAGTTGTTCATGCATCGTTTGTTATTTAGCGGCACAAGGAGTTGCCGACCATCCGCCAACAATACAATTTGATACTCGTATCATTGCAGCCACACCGATAAAATCAGATAACATCCTCGCGATACTACTGAGAGAAACTTGAGATGATGTCGAAATTTTGTTGCACGTTTCATCGCGATATACTAAAAACCTCTAAGTACATGGTTTAAAACAAAGTCGCATCCCACTGTTTGTTCCAAACACTTAAAACTTCGGCACGGATTATTGTATGTAGTTTTCAATTACTTATTGAAATAGCACCTATGTAGGCATTATAATTTGGATCTCAATAGTTTACCAAAGTTAAACGTAGAATAGAAAAATGTAATGTATGAAACGCTTACCAAAATCAGCCAGTTTGACATCGCCCATTTCGCTGAGTAGCACGTTCGCCGCCTTGATGTCCCTGTGTAGCTTCCTCTCCGAGTGCAGGTAGTCCAGCCCTCGGAGCACCTCGCGAAGTATCACAGCTATGTGCATCTCCTCGAAGCTGCCAGCCTTCATCAGGTCGAGGGCTGAACCGCCCCCGAGATACTCCATTATTATCCATAATTTTGTTCCCTGTAACAGAAATAAACGACAATAAGTTATAGTTATTCATATATGTTAATGTTTTAATTTTTCAATGATTTCATTATTTACGAAGTAGGTATTACATGCTATCAACTTATAACCGTTTCGAAAACAAATCGTAAAAAAAATAACATTGGACAAACAATTGTTTATAATGTTATTATTATGACGTTATAAAAATCTTGAACATTCCATGCAGACAAATCGAGTGACATAATTTATTGTGAAAGTTACAGCCAGTGAGAATACTTTGCCAAGTTGTTAAAATTGATAAGTACCAGAGTTGTGACTCTCACTGGCTATGGGGAAATGCCCAGTGGGAGTATTAAATTTACTCACGAATTATACAATGAACTTGATTTTATAATGCCGACAAATGGGCGCGATTGTTAACATCGTTCAGTATGACATTAATACTATAATTGATAAAAGCTATTAGTTTTCGAAAAACCTATGTAAGTATTTGAAAGTGTAGGCCATTAATTTCGATAGGCTTATACAAGTTTATATACAGATATGTGGCTACGATTCAATGCACGGTTCAATGTAAAAATAATACAAGTAACATTAGCGCAGCGCCCTAACACCTGCATCCCGGACGGTCTGAATGAGGAAACCAATGATGCAATCATAGTTGCAAACTATCTGACACATTAAATTTATTGCCAAATCACTGACATGGAAAGAAGACAAACATATACCAACCTATCCATTTTCACCTTTGATAAGACGATAGATGGTATTAAGATTAATTCATCAAATAGGTAAATTTTTCTACATCGACCGGAAATCAAACCATCAACCTTATTTTAGCAGCAGCAAAATAATGGTGATAATTATGCCAACTAGGCCATCATTACACAACTTTACATTGTGAACCCAAATACAGTACCGCACCGGTATATAACGAAGGGTGCACGCGGAAGATGACAATATGTGCAATAGAGCGACGTTCCGCGTCGTATTCACGGTCCATCAGCCGGTTTAGTTGGAGCATGTCACGGTCACCAATCACAACAGAACGATCAACACACACGTGGATAAACATTCAAATCTCTTGGCAACAGTTGTAGAGAAACATCTAGACTTTACGTCTGTCTTTATCGCCGATCGCGCATTCTTCAGATAATAATATTTACATTTTTTGAAAGCATTCCTGATCTGATTACTGTTGTAATTTTAACTGTTTGTAAGAATAATAAAGCCGTCTCAGCTCAACAAAAGAACGGATTATCTTTATCTGAAAACGGAATTACAAACCTTATTGAGGGATTAAATGGGTACTAAGAAAAGATAGTAAAACGTGCTTTAGATAAACCGCATGGCGATTTTAGTCAATTCTCGTATACTTAGAGGTTGGATATTTGTGCGTATATTAAAATAAATATGGATTAAATTAATGAGTATTATGAAGCTTATAATTTTCATTTTATCAAAAGAATCTCAAAACATAGTTTAAAACAGTCTTTAAATGATCAAAAGTGAGAGAAAATAGCACAAATCAATAAAGTGGAAAGCGTCCTATTAAATCATTAATATTTAAGTGTTAGATTTGAATTGAGAGATTAGGTTGAGTATTTCATTGGTCGGGGATTCACTGAAGGCTTTACACAAAGCGTATTCCTGTGAAATATTTTATGAGACGTTAGATAGGAGCCCGTCATGATTATAATACCTTCTTTGTACCGCGTCCCACGCGACGCTATAAAGACCTTTTAGATCTCCGACGATCTACCGCCTAAACAAAACGGTAAGAGAAAACGACTCAACAATAAAGGTGAAATTCTGGTATACGATAATATTTTCACGGAAAAATATATGTATTATGTAATAAATAAACGTCGGGTACATTCGTTCGATATTTCCATGGCAAATAAGGGTAAGGAACAGCATTCAAATGGCGACCCTTTTCAAAAAACTGAAACTTTTTTGAGACGGGTCGCCATGTTTGCGTATGTCATGCTTCAAAAGCTGATTTTTCTAATGGACATCCGAATTCCACCCAAAACTTGGATATTAATAATAAAATACACATCAATAGTATCTTGGTCTCAATGTTGGAAACAAACAAACCATCAGTCCTTGATCTCATTCAGAAAAATAACTCGTTATCTAAAGACGAAATACAAACAAAGAACAGCTGAGGGAATTAGGAAGATATCAATCTATGATAACTAAAGGTCAATTACAGCTAGTTCCATTTTTAATCAAACATTTCCAACTTTTAGCGAACATTACAAAAATAACCTGTTTAACTTCCTACGTACAAAACTCTCTAGACACGCCAAATGCGTACACATTTGGAAAACAATAACGGAGGATGAACAGCAACTTTGGAAATGATAGATAAATAATTCCATTCCATTTTGAGTTAGGTATTTGTGCGTCGGCCGTAATAACAGTAGAATATCCGCGTTCGGAATTATATTATGTAAAACGCAAAAGCCTACAGTAGTCGCAACGGAGGCAACAATAACATACGGATATTGTATTCCAAGAACTATGATTTATGTGTGTATCATCATATGATTTCTCTTGGCAAGAAAAGTAACAGGTTATTGTGTTCCTCTAAACATATTGGAGGATAAAGCATTACGTCAACGTTATATTCACTAAATCAGAATTCGTTATGACGTACCCTAATCGATGTGATGAGTTTTGTTTTTGTTATACACTATGCGTGAAAAGTATTAATTTGGAGTAAATCGTTTTCCACAGGCAAAGGAATGTTTCAAAGAGAAATAAAGTCAAAGGCTCTATTCATAATAAGCTTTTTAAAGGCAACACTAAAGGGAGGTTGTATGCAAGAAACATGTAGGTATTCGTTGCCATGGCGACCCGATGGCGTCGGTCAAAGACCTTGCCCGACGTCGAGACGTGCACCAAAGTAAAACAAGAAGTACACTATTAATCCTAGGGAACTTACAAAGGGGTGCTCCCAGAAACAAAAGCATACCATTAAAATAAATAAAACTAAACTCAATCTAAAGGACCGTGCCTTTCATTACAATGAGTTAGGCACGCTTTAAACTTGTTAATTCACAGTAACTTCATTTGTTATGATGTTGTTTCATTATGAAAACGGGCGGGGGCGCTCACCCGCTTAATTACTCCTAAAATGTATACGTCACATTATAACTTAACAAGTTCGTAAAATATAATCACAACGTGTAGAAGTAACGGTGGTGACAGCGTCGTTCACAATAAGGCATGCACAAAGGACCAAGTTTAAAGAACTTTCAACAAGATCGATAGAGACTGCTAGAAGGTTTCTTGTACGAGAAACTTCTAATACTATTTAACATTCAGCTAAATTGAATTTAATATTTTTAGGGTAACACTTTAAAAATAAGATTATAAGACTTATAAGATTTTAAATCAAGCTTTTAATTTTGAATGATCCTGGTATAAACGTTTTTTATCTGAATAGTCAATATGGCTTCTGTTTGTGTTGGCGCTCATCAGTGACGCTCGTAAGTAAACGTTTAATCCACTCCACATATCCGCTTCTTTGATCCGACCGTCTATTTGACAAGCACATAAACTCAATCAGTTGTTTAAAATAAAATAGGAACATAGGAAGTAATATACAAATGGTATCAAGTGTATAATTGTAGCGGATTGCGATCTAGTGGGGATGGTCGGTGGGAAGGGTGGAGTTCATCATTCGTTTAACTAATTCAAGGCTCGAGCGTTACCATGGCAACGTGTCGAGGCCTGCCACCCAACTGCGCCGCCCGCCTTCATCATTTCTCGGACGATTGGAGGCACCTACTTGCCTGTAAACAGCTATGCGGCCAATTTAACTTTCCAACAAGTATTAACTTAAATTTAAGTTTTTCCTATCAGCGACGTGTAAGAAAGTTGCTTAACTGACGGAGTGATGCCAGGAAAACCGAACAGCTATTAAACTTTGGTGAAATGCTGTTGCATTATGGCGATACTTATCTACGTACAGTACTCCTTCAACACTATTTATATAGAACCAAATTTAAACATGAAAAAAATAGAATACGATATGAAAATTAAATAAAAAACGAACAAATTCACGAGCACGGCAAGGCGTTATCGCCAAATCTATATGTAAATTTTTACAACTGAACAATTTTCACTCCAATTCGATACGCGGACGCGGCGCGCGGCGAGAAGCTCCGGTAACATTTCAATCAACGGAAGAATTAATTCGATGCACTTCAATTTGGACCGAGCTCGGGGCCTCGAATCAACCCGATTTAAAAAACTGGAATACTAGAAATGGCGTCAGTAAAAGAGATAAGCCGCAGGACAGATATGCTCAGGACCTTAGGGAAGCCATAGAATTACCGAGTAGATGGTATTAGCCGAAATCACAATCCCACTCCTCCCTTTATCAGAGTGATAAAGAATTCTCGTATTGCGAGGGATAGAAGCGCGTTCCAGGATTTTATTACCCAATGCGATATGGGGACATGGAATAGATTCGGTAAAGTTTATTCATTGGTACGATTCTGAGTAATCTATAGGATGTGCGGTTCGATGTGTCGCTTATAAATCTATGTTATTGATATTCTCGTGAAAATAAATAACGCACGTACAAACGCAATATTATATAAACTTGTTTGTTTTATATGTTCAATGTTTACCGTCTGCTACTGTGTGAAATTGTTATTATACTTTGAAACGTAATTATATAATAATTCAACAGAAAACATAAACTGGAGTGGAGTAAGTTTGAGGTATACTCTTTCTCACATAACTTCTGGTAGCGTTCCGACATGACTAAAAAGTTTATTCGTACAAGTAACGCAACTCTACGTCTTCCCATTTGTCATTAAGAGGGTAGGACGAGCCCCGAGACGCGGAGTAATCCCAACATTACAGGGAATTATCTCTTCAACAGAGCGCATGTTCCACGCCAAACTTCTCTTGGATATACGTACTCAGAACAAATAGCCAGAGTTCATTCTCCTGAGAGCAAATAAAATGTTTCGGCATTAGTGTCAAGTTATAAAATGATTAAGAGCTCACACCAAGCAACGTTCCCTTGCCAAGAGATAAGAAGGTTGTCTGCAGTGTAGTTCAGCAAACATTTAAGGAGCGGAGGCCTATCTACGTCAACAGCGGAGCCGGCGGCGCGCCGTAAGCTCGCTCAGCAAATAAAGTCTTTCTTTACACCGAAAACAAAATAAAGTCACAAGGAACAGCGGTAATAGCTGAATCAGTTATTCATACGACGTCCGTGCGAATATCACATGCTTCGAAATATTTGATAGCGCCGTAAATAGAACCCGTGAGGGATTGTTTTGTTGCATGTTTACCTCAATACATATCTGTTGGTGGAAATCTCGTTCCATTCCACGCAAGGCGATCGGACAGGTAATATAAAGTGGCGGATGCGGGAAATGGTTTCGCTGTAACGTTTCAAGGACCCTCATTTCAAATCGTCCCACCGCCCATAAAACCGTCGCTACCACCACACTATAAAATTTACCTCCAAGTCTTTCCTAGTACATAAAATTGCAAATTACATCATGCGCGTGTCAGATATTCAATCCAAGGAAAGTAATTTAAAATGTGAATCGTAAGTGTTGTATTAAAAAATAAATAAACTCGATTTCACTAGAGAGCAAAGAAATCCAAATAAAGTAGACTATAAAGATTGTGGATTTACAAAAAAGCCGACGAGACGGTAAAACTTCTGTGGGGCTAGGCGCTTAGATAAAGATACCGACTTTATGTGATGAAAATGCAAATAATGTATTACTTCTCTCAATACCAGAAGTAAACTGAATAGGAATAACTGGTATTGTGGGCGGATCATTAAATCAGTTACCTAAACCGTCTCAGAGAGAAGCAATAATAACAAAATAATCTTTATGAATGAATTCCAAAATTGGTTACGAGTTCATTAAAATGTGCAATCATTAATTAAACTTAATCTTTGACTTATGTATAGTTGTGTCTCGCGTTTTCATTCGCACTCAATAAAGCCTGATGATAGAACTTTCCTAAATAGGTAAAGGGATTATGATTTTTATTTAATTTAATATTTTATTATATAGTGAATGTAAAAATAATCGGTTTAGTTGTTTAATAACATGCTTAAATTAAACATATACGTTTAATATTAGTACAGATTTGGTGATCTACATACACTAATATTCTAATAATCATGTTAAATTAGTATGTAACAATACAATATGAAAATTGAGCTTGAAACATAAAACATACATTAAACAAGTACTGGTATTACGTAATTAAATACTAAATTAATATACGTAATTAAACTTGTATGTCGTGTCATATTATAACAACTAAGCACATAGTTTATGCAAAGTACGCTACATACAGTATACGTGGGTACAAACATAATTCAGCTACATAACATGTAGCTGTGACATTTCGTCTTGTCTCTTCCGCATTGTTTAATAAGATTTCGAGAGAGAACTGAATGCGTAATGTTATTATTATCATTCATCATTTTCTGACGCCTGACGTTGAGATAAGATTTATAAACATAACCAAATAAAGCGTTTTGATAAACAAGATAAAATAGAATTTTTATTATCAAATTACAATCGAATTGATACAAAATTACTCACTAAATTTTACAAGTTAACGATCGATCTGACCTATTACCGTTTAAGTTGTGGCAACACGTAGGATCGCACTTCTAAAACCACCTATCAAGTCAAAGCAAAAATAATGTTGAGAATCAAATTTTTATATCGTATGGGAGGCGCGTCCCACCCTCCTCCTATAACTTTCTTTTTATAGCTCCGGTAATAATAACTTCGAATTTATCGAGTCATTATTGTGGAAAAACCCTTCATACGCTTAAATATCACGAGACACATTAGGACAACATTTTGCTGTTTTCGCAATATTTACTTGATCCAATTCAATGAATAATTCTAACAATAAAAGAGATTTGGCTTTGATCATATCGCTTCGCTACTTCTCAATAATGTTTGTACAAATAAAGCTGTATATCAAAGTAAAATAGCAATAATATGATAAATCCAATAAGTCTACACGTGGCTCATATGAAGGTTGGTTTCAGTAATTTATTACAACATATACTTACAATAAAGTACAGAATGCGTACGAATGAAATTCCGCAATTCGTAGTCAGAACCGTACCGAGTTGATGTAAGACATTTGATAAACCCCAAATACATTTCCCTGAGGAAACAGCGGCGCAGTACTAATCGCGTTGTAACGGGACAGTAAGCACGATCCCCAGGCTTAGGGTTTCCAATATTGACGGAATGCAAATGTTACTGTTACCGTAATCCTGTTTCGGGGACAAATAATCACTGCGTACTTAATTCTAAATAGAAACACGGCGTTAAATATAATAAAACAATCGAATGGAATATGAATTAGTATATCGAATCGGACGTTAGCATTGAATTTGGCGATTATGTGAATAACTCTTGGCGGAGGGATTAGTTTTGGTGAAGCATTTGGCACGGTCTGCGAGAGAGACAATGGGAGCGTCCCAGTGCCCGTTGGTAATGGATTTCCTATTGGACTATGTATTGCAAAGCTAGCGTAGCTGACTCACATTGATCTCAAATTTACAGCACAAGTTCAAATCTCTCGAGTAAGTGCAAACAATTCATGTGGTGACGTGAAATATTATTCTCATTGTCATGAAACATTTGGTGCAATAACACATTGGTGTAAATTTAACAATAATAAACGGTTTACATTAGGTACATAAGGAATATTTCCACTGGACATGCTAACATACACAAATTGTATAAAATTTGATTGATAAAATTGGGGATCAAGTCTGAAAACTTTTCTTCGTGGTTTGGCCAAAAGCTTTATCAATAAGCTTAAAATGACTTACGCGTATACAGCAAAATATTGTCAAAAAGTCCTTAAAAGTTAAGTCATAATTGATAATTATAAACTAGGGCAGCTACTCATACCACATGGACAAATAAATGAATCATGTAATTGGTAGGAATATATCTTATGACTGGAGGTAAAAGCAACACTGGGGAGCCATGTCTCACCGAGAGAACAAAGCGAATAGTCCTTGACCAACAACGCAACACTCCGCCCAACATACTTTTACTATTACAAAGCCTTTGAATACCTCTACAGCTGATCCAACTGTGCCCTAAATCCTAACACAGTCGGACATAACTTTAAATAATACTCATTGTTCTTGTTATACATAGAATTTGTCCTCATTTTATAAAAATTAAACACATTTCATATCGCATAATGTAAGCGGAAATACTTTTAACAATTAACAAATAACTATTTCGCCATTTCGACAGTGGGCAAATAGCTGAACCGCTAATTAGACGTTTAATGACAAAACTTGGTATATTAAGCGGTTATGCAAATGGTATCAAAATTTTGTATGAATTTTAGACAGATTTAACCATTTGCTTTTGATTCGCAAATAATTTTAATAGCTAACATCTATTAATTTACGCGAATACTACAGATTGAAATGAAATCTACCTTTACCGGTATGTTTTTGACGGATATCGTAAAGAATAGTGTAGTAAGGTTTGTAAGTAAAAGTGGAAATCGCGACAAAAATCCGTTTCAATTACTTTTATTCATACATCAAGTAGCATCAGTTTTTGTTCCCATGTCAGTTCGCTCCATTTGACCGTTTATCTGTTCCCATCTAAATTTCGTGTTCCGCGTCAAGGTTGGTGCTTGCACCAGTTTCACCGCAGCAAGACAATCTGTCTCATCCGCTCGTTTACTCCAACGGTACACGTACAATAGACACAATGGAACATCTCCCACGCGTCAACAGGCGTATTATGCGTAGCTGTACCACCAGTTATTGCCAGCAGAGTGGCGTTTGATGTCATTTTACTACACATTATACCAATGAATAGCTACTAACGTGACGAAACTCAGCACTTTCTAATGCTGTTGCAATACACGGCAATTTTATTTGCTTTGTCTTCATAATGATATGCTCGATTTAATTGTGGGTATGTGTTTGTATTGCTGCAAAATGATAGTACGCGTGTATTATTAAGTTTATGAATTTTCAACTATTACTTTAATTACAATTTGATAGTGAAATCTTGTTATAATTGATTTAATATCGTATCTCCTCATAATCAAATGATAGTAAAAGATTTCTTAGAAAAATAATATCCGGTAATTTTATATCTAAACATGTTTGCAACTAGTTACTCCAGTTTAAATTTCTAAGCGATAAAATGAAAACGTTGGATACAGATATTTAAATAAAATCTTTACAAATTAGATAAATGAAATGGAAATGAAAGATTAATAAAATACAAAAATATGTACTTTGTAAAATTATGGAAATCACAACTAAGATTTTAAACGATGGCTGCAATATTTTTAAAGGATTGTTTATTTTTTGTGATATCTATGAAAAGAAAGATAACAACAATAATTTGATTTCTTCTGTATTAGCGGAAACTAATCTCTCTAGTTATCCCACCAACCAAAATCTTACCTTAGATAATTTCGTTTAGAGATACACCTTCGCCATATAAGGTTACACCAATCAAAGTTCTACAAACGTCATATCAAAGGGTCAAAGACTTGTTTTTACGTTGTCATTGTTGTCTAATTTCCATTCCATTGTTTACATATAAGAATGCGCGGGTAACATAATAGCTATTTTATAATTAAGGCGTTTCATTTATTCCCACGAGGGCGTAGGTTAAGTCTTAATGATACGTCGCTTTTATAATGACAGTGTAAACGTTTTGCGACCATTTCTTTGGTTTATTAATTAGTATTTTCATTTTATTAATTTAGTTCCTTGATAACTTCAACTAGCTTCAATAGACAGTTAAGTTATTTGGGAATTTATTTTTACACTTTAAAAATAAAATTCATTTTCCGAAGGTAAATTATAAGTCCAAACATAGAATTTATTATATTAGTGCGATATTTTTGTTACTTGTGACGTAAAGACCAATTGATTTAGGGCATTTCTATGAACCAAACACTTTCAGGGCCTTCATTTACTGTCATATCGTCACCAAGACAATGACAACCCATAATTAACACGACAAACAAAACATAGAACTTCTCTACCATCATGTTATACCTACCTATTCGATCGCATCCCGCTGTTAACTTCACAGTCTTCACATCTTAGTGTGTGCTTGTGACATAACGGAACGTAGAGCAATCCGTACACACTAACCACGCACAGAATGTGCTTATTAACTTTCGTGGAACAATAGCTTATCGTGAATGGTAATGTATTTGCAACCTCATTACTTTTAACCTTTACTTCGCTTTGAAACTCATAAATATGGAGTCTGAGAGGCGTCGGAAAGAATATTATTAGAATAAACGTTTAGAAAGTCTTTGTAATTTTCGTAGAAAATGTTTGTTTTAAGGTAATTACTAAAACTGTTTGAGAGTATGAATGTATTGTATTAATTTATAAGTATTCTTTAATTCATAAGTCAATTCTTTAATCCGTTTAAACGTGAAAGAAGTACAGAAACTTTCACATACAATATTACGATAAAAAAGATATATAAATCTCAAAATATATTCTCATTTGGAGGATTATAGTATGTTCGATTATGTTATGTAACGGTATCAGAAAGATCTAAAATTTTATATTCCGGAAACGATTCCAATGAGCGTATAAAAATACATTTTACGGGATGTTTGCGCGTAAACATCCAGGCGTAATGTTATCGCAATTTAAAATATAAAAAAGAGGTAAAACATGTATAAAATATTAAACCCCGCAATAAATATGAAACCCTTTTTTAAATCAAACTAAATGTTACTTTAACATCCCTCCAAAAATACGAAATTCAACAGAAGATATTAAAAAGAAAACATAGAAAATAATTTATTTGGAACAGAAACATTGTTAAACGTTGAATAATTTCTTCGAAAAAAATGTTTTTTTAAGGAAATTATTCAAATCGTTTTCCTTAACAACTTACGAAGAACTTGGTTGAACTCCTTTACTGGGAGAATTAATAAAACAGATTTAAAAAACAGTCATACGGTATTGAAGAAAGTATTTAAGTATCGGCTTGTATCTACTACTGAAGGGCAAAAGTCTCTGTACGGTGATATTTGACTGTAATTTGATATTCGATTATACAGCAATTTTGGTATCGTATCATGAATAACAAAATAACATAGGGAACATTCCCGTATTATGTTTCTGCATCCCGATATTGTCGACTAACTAAGCCAACTAACAAGACCCCGCAGGCGACGTTGGAATATCAATCGTTCGGAACATTTCAAATTACCAACTATGTTCATCTTCCGTTTTGACGAACAGATATTGGAATTCGACAGGCACATTTCTGGATTATCCAGCGAAAGTAAATTACTTCCTTCATGGTTACAAGAAAAATGGAGATATTACAAATATAAGGACATTAATGCAGTCTATATTTTAAGGTAAATAAATGAATAGATGGAGCGTTTGGGGGAGACCTTTGCCCAGCAGTGTGACGATACAAGCATAAATATATGGACGAATATGGGACATTATTTAACATATCTAGGAAACCATAAGAAAAGGAAAATGCTTAGTTTACATAGGTATTAAGGGCAATAAGTCTCCAGCTCTATCACTGCCGGACTAAACATTTGTGCAAAGACTATATTTGTTCTCGAGAGTAGGATGTTTGTTAACTGTGTGTCACCCACGATACAAGTGTTTCTACAGTGGGGGTTTGAGTGTTTTTTCACCATCTCACGAAACAGCATTTTAAAGTGCGCATAAATGTATTAAATAGTTAAATAACAGTCTCTTTTTATTCAATAAAAGGTAAAGAAATAACGATAGCTAACTGAATTTTACTTTGAACGATAATTGAAACCAATTTTTCATTATTTAATAGCTTCGTTAAAACCAATTTACTTTGATCAACGGATAGGAAAGTGAAAAACGTTTCAAAGTGAGACATTGTCGGCGGATTGAACCTTCGCCAAGGGAGAAGCGAGAGAAGCGAACCAGGGAAACGTAAACAATTTAAGAGTGCCCGGTGCACTTCAGTCGAGGCAACCGAGCGGAAAAACGCGACGGGCGCTAACCGAGTAAACACAAGAGACTAGACGTCCCAGGGACCATCTACAAGACCCATAATTCAAATTGTATTCTTAACGTTTACCTACCAAAATTATTATCCGAATTGTTTTTCCTACTTTGGCAATACTCTAAGGATTACTCGTTATAATCCGACGAGCAGAAAAGTAGAAAGTCACGCGAAATAATATTATAATGTGAGTTTTTAGGTAACTTTTTTATTTTCCTTTTATCGATTGCTTTATTGGCATATTTTATGTATGCTATTGTAATTTTGTTCTAACAAAATTTTTATTTGATGTTTGATACCAGAAAATAGTGACACAGATAATCCAAAATAGCCTTAATAAGATTCTATCGATATAAATTATAATGTTATTTGTGATTAGATACCAGTAATACATTAGGCATAACATATACCCGAGTGACGCACATATCAGTGTTGAGAATATAATTAAACAAACATACAAAATGTATTCAGGTGAAATCATGAATGAGTAGCCAACCTTGAATATCGATACACAATACAGAAGTATTCCAGCCTCGTTGCTTGCTTAAGAAATTACCTGCAACAAAACACAGTATTTTTGTAAGATTTTATGATATTTTAAATTTAAATTATCCTAATTATTAAGAAAGTTTAGCTTTAGTTAAATTAACTAACTAATGCAATTGATTTTCATTAAGATTTCCGAATCTAATGTCATTGAGATATTCAAGTAGTTAAGACAACTAATGTTGTTTCCACAGATATCACTAATGGCTTTTATAAAGCGAATCTAGAATTAAGATTCCGAAACAAAGACTATGACCTAGATACGATATCTCAGTTGGTTTGGTTTAGATTAGAACAACAACGGCACAGGCCTGGGTTTAAATTCCAGCTAAAGTGAAAAAAAAAAAATATATTTAAATTAAACGGAATATTCAAGAACTATTTTAAAGCTTATAAACTAGATCAGAAAAATGTAGATGAGAAAAAAACTGGTCTCATAAAACTCTTTGAGCAACTAATAATAAAAAGTAACTGTTTTTAGATTACGTTGTCTTTAATAAACAATTTTATAATTTAGATATTTTAACAGTTTATGTAGCCAATACATTTTTATGACAACTTTATCATAAAAATGTATGAAGAACAATGTCTTGGCAAGTCTTTGATATTGACCGCCAAACATTATGAAGATTGGTTTTATACGTTCATGTAAAATCCAGTGGCGATAAAATATTTCGCTTCTACATACTATGAATAAAATAACATACTACATAGTAATGTAGTATGTTATTTTATGAAATAAAATACTCGTATACCTAGTAAGGTATACGAGTATTTTATTTAACTAAACTAAGTCATTCATATACATCAACAACACGAGTCTTTATGGAGACTACAATAAATATTGTCTACACGCGTATATTTCAAATTGACGATAACATATCAAACGGGATACACAAATAATCACAATTTATTGTGAATGCAAAGTACCTTATAAATATGTACGACATGTCTTCGTTAGTTCACATTTTTGACCTTATGTAAAATTGCGAGTGCCGACCTATACAAATGGAAAGTAAAAACATCTCGCTCACTGATTAATATTATTAGTACAGTGAGAATAATCTAATAATTACCTCGCACTCAAATACGTGTGCAAATATACGACGATTGACCCAGGAAAATTGAAAATGGAACCTCCTGGCTTGGCAGGTACGCCGTCATATTTTGTGTATAAAAATACAATATTTTTAAATATATTATTGTAAAAAATACCCTTATTTAAGAATATAATATACGGGCATTATTAAGTTTAGCTTAGAAAGGACTTTGGAGTACGCGACAAAGAGTAATACGGTCAATTTGGACAGACGCGTGGACGGCAGATTTAGACCAATTACGGGAATTGGAACGGTCGCACAGAGAATTGTGATGACGGGACAACCTTTACTTACACATAGCTACGAAGAGATTTATATTTTACAATAGAAATCTGAATTAAATAATTAAACTATGTAAGGTTTTAAATAAAACTAGCATGACGAATGAAAGACAGTGTTCCCACACTGAAAAAACACGGAAGAACTGACTGAAGATAAGTAAATAAATATAAACTATGCCACAGACATACAAAAGTACAATAATATAACGAGAAAACGAGCCCCAATTATCTTATTGTCTCAACTTTTAAGAATTTGAGACCAAAGAACACGCTTAAACCTCGAATTAGGTTAAAATCGTTTTACAAAGTTACCAGTGAGAACATCCAAGTTATTAAATTAAAGTCTGCTAACTTTGGATAGGATAATGATACCGAATCTCATCGACGCTTTCTAATCATGAAAATGGTTTAACTTAGCAAATTCCTTGTTTAATATCCGCCTGGTATTTTAACAACATTTATATTGTTAGAGCGGTAATAAACTAAAGATAAAATTATTAGATAACTTATCGATTCAGTTATAATATTACGCAAATTAATACATTTCGTTATTTTGATAATATGTCCATTTTATATGAAAGATAATTCTATTATTCTGGCCATAAGAATAGATAAACTTACGTTATTAATCCCCGGCATTGTACAAAAATAATACTATGACGTCAATCGGCCAGCCTGTTTTTATATCGGATTACATAGACCCTTTATGAAGACCGTTAAGGTTGATGCTTTAACGAGAATTTTATACAAATTATTTGTTTTAGAATTATACGGAATATTGGAGATGGAAATGGAACAAAAAACAACGAATTGTTGATCGAAACTTTTCGTAATTGGAAAGAGAAATTGCGAATTTGTTTAATTCCCTTAAAGAAGTCCTACTGGTACGCTATTTTCCTTTCTACCCGCATATTCACTTAAGGAAATCTTGGTAATTATGCCTTTTCACTAATTACACCTCATTGTTATAATTTCCTTTATAAACTACACTCAAAACATCGAAATCTTTATAAATTTGTGTAATTACTAAATAAATGTTCTACAACTAATGAAAAGATTAATCACCAAAGGCAGAGATTTGGCAAGAATACGCCAAGAAATTAATAATTCCACAAAATCAAAATAACCGTATTACGAGAACCAGGGCGAGACCAGCCCTACCCCAACGCGGAAATTATTATCACAATCATAAATCAAGTGGCGTACGCGAAGATGCGGCGAAAATTGTCCGTCTCATATACTTTAGTCATAGGTACTGTTTTAGTTTGAAATTGTTCATAGCTGATAAATATTTATGAAATGCAATGAATTTTCAGTACAACTATTTCATTCTAAAATCCATTCAAGCCAATCTATAATTTATTTTTATAGTTTTTCGTGCAAATAAGGACACTAGTCACACTTTTGTGACAATATCAAGTGATACCTATGTATAGGCCCAATACATTTATATAATGGTAACAGAAAGTATACAAACAATCATACACACACCGAAATAAATGTAAATTAGGTACACGAATATTTTTACACGAGAATCGACGTTTGACAGTACGGCGTAGTGATCAAAATCCATTAACTCACCAATATACTTAGATGCCTACCTAAAAACCTATACCACTATAAAGTAAAACACAATGTAGGCTCGTTTCGTTTATTTTTGTATTAGCAGTTTCATTGGAAGCGCACTGATTCGTGGGACAATAACAAACCGTCCTTGAATTAGCACCGGAACCATTGTCACCGGACACAATACCGAGGATTTCCCTAGATTGCCTTCGGCTAGGCACGTCCAATGACAAATTCAAACAAAAAGTTATAGACCGATTTATAGCTCTACATTTTATGGTTGTGATAAATAAAAAACTATAGGTAGCTTAGCTATTGAAAAAACTTTGTTATTAAGTATATGATAAAAATACTAAACAATATTGTCTGTTTTAGATGTAGAGGCCAATAATGATAATGATGATGATGAGGATAGTAATATAATAAAATTTGTATTATTGTACCGATTTTCAGAATCACCAGCAAAATGCGCTATCATATTTCCAGACTTACGTATAACTTTAACCTGATTTTTGAAACAGAAAATCGGATAAAACCACAACACGCAGCTAGTTTAATTAAAATTTGAAACTTGGTTGTGGTAATGTACAGCCAACAACCGAACCTTGCCAAAGTTTCCACAACAAAAACAGGACTGATTGTTGGGTCTGGTAAAATATAAGCCACCAAAATACGTATACACCAAAATACGTACTAGCTTTGCGGCAGTTTTACCCGCGTGATTTCCAATCCCGTGGGAATTTTGGGATAAAGATATCCTATGTTTTATCGCTAGTTATGAGGAACATCTGTGCTAAATTTCATATAAATCGGTTAAGTAACTATTACGTAAATGAGTAACATCATCCATAAAACATTTACGTTTATAATATCAGTAAGATTACTAGGATAAGTACGATATTGACATAAAACTTTTTGTATACGACCCGCTTATAAATAACATTTGACCTATTACTCAGAGATCGAGGCTCTCCCCGGGTCACATCTATATTGTTTCCTGTTGAGTTATCCGTCAATGTCTGTTGGGGTCCTATTAGAGCCGGTAATGAAGACGTTCAGGATGTGAGTTATTATCGGAGAGCTGCTCATCAAACTGTTGTCAGCGCGTGGACGTGTCATTATGATTAATTGTACGTCGTGGCCCACGACATGTCACTGTAATTTGACTTAACACTGAGCTGAGATAATCTTTGTATTACTGGTTAAGAAAGGATGTAATGAATTGGAATAAGGTAATGGCTTGGAAGATCCTACAGCTGGACAAAGGCTTCTTTCTGACTGATGATATTAGTACTGTGAAGAGAAACGAAATGCCAATGCGTGTTAGTGATCCCAAAAACAATTAATGTTTGGAAAATAACAAACACGTATCAAAAAATGAAATACATCTTGAATTAAAACCACAGAATTAATACCAAAGTTGGATGTTATTTTACATTGATTTAGTAGGCTAATACCATTAACCTAGAAAACCGGCTGCCTACCACAATATTTAGATGCCTGTACTCGGCAGTAAGTTTGTTATCCCAAGACGTTTATAAGGATGGCTGACCCTTTTTTATAACGTCCCTAATTTGGCCTATAAACCTTTCTTTTAGGACGGCTCATTTATCTCCCTCATCCTCAATGTACCTTGTAAATATACCATTTAAGTTTCCGCCTACTCATTCATTCCAAGTTGAAGGTTTCTTCGTTTTTCTCCAAATCCTGTAATTACTTTCTGTTGCGCCATAACTCACAACAAAATATAGGAAATAAAAATGGCCTCGTTACCTATAAAAGCGGGAAGGCAAATGAGGTTTCCAGCCATTAAAGGTGTACTCGTTACTCTTGGCATAAATGAATATTTCAAATAAAAATGTGGCTTTCATTAAATGGGGCAGTTGGTAAGATTGGTATCGTCTGGAAGATATTTACACAATTTTTCTCTAAATATTTATTCGAACACGATGATGAATCACTCCCGCCAAACTGATGTATATTTTTAATTTGTTGTTATTTTTAACTGACATAATATAAACGATGTTTTATAAATTTAAAGTTAATTTGGTTTGACGTTACACGTGTAACATTTCATTTATAAATTTTATTTATCATCGGTAATAATGAAGAAAACTAAGTCTGTGTCATATACTAAATCAATCGAGTAGGTACTTAACTTTCATTCCAGAGTGGTATTGATAACGATAAAGTGGAGTGAGGAACATAATTAACATTAGTGGCAATGGTGCTGATAGAGAGACTTGGTTATGCGTCACCCTCATCGATCGACTGGCGAACCATTCCATCAGGTATGCCGTTTATGTCGGAGAGTAGAAAGGTGGCATTGTTTAAATCCCACACAAAAGACGTTGAGAAGGTCTCGCTATCTCAAGGGACGCAGCAGACTATTGCAATGAATTTATTATGACGAAGTGATGCAATGCTTAGATCATTAGGTATTCTGCAATATAAGTACTATACAGTAATCGTATAAAACAATAATTGTTTTATTACAATAACAATAAGTAACAGTGCTTTGGTTTCAAAATTTTAAGCAATTATTTGAGTAAACTCGTAGAATCTAATTACAAAATCACTAGACACTAGTGGTATATGAATGAGTCATTTGACCGCCCGCGTTGAATTTGGGTTAGACGATAAAATTGTGTCGCAACCAAACCAACACAACACTGGATGCACATCAGTATACAACACCAATGATGCGGGCAACTGACACTTAACACTTATCTACAAGATCGATTACATTATCAACAATCATACAATTTCCAACAATAGGTATAATACAAACAAATATACATAAATGCGTGCACAAGGTGCAGTACTAAAATAGTAATCATAAATTAATTGACGCAAACATTTTCATTCTGCCATCTGCAAATAAGTCATCGAGAGATCATAATAAACAATCTATCTGATTCATTCCATAGATGTTAATGTTTTGTATTAGTGTCATAAAACAATGTGCTTATTCAGGTGTCGAAGTAAACGAGATGATATGAATTGTGAAAGTCGATGAGAATGCTACGCACTGCATCGTCAACATTTGGTTCGCGTCGAATTAATTGGCCGAAAAACTATTGGACGCACAATTAACGCGGACGGCAAAAAGCCAGTCGGACGCAACAGGGATTCAATTAAAACGTATCATTTTGTGTACGTAATCAGAAACCTGACTGACCACGGTTGGTTTTGGAACAATAATTACTTACTACACCAAATTTTTTGCTCCTTTTTCACGGGTCGTAAAACCTCATGAATATGGAGATGGTACAGTATAACGGTAGACATATTACAAACGTTTAAAGGAACCAACGACTACGACTAATAGTATTTTCATTTTAAATATTTGTATATCATATTTAAAACCATTCTGGAATGTTTACCCAAAACTGGAACTTCAGAGAGTCACATAAAATTGAACCTAATTTTTATAATACCAAATCTCATATTGCCAAATCATTATGGAGTTCGCCATTAACCGCCGGCTTTAATTAATTGTGTACCGAGGTTTACCATTTCAAATTATCTAATTCCAATTTGACGAAACCACAGCAATTTACTGTACAATGTATACATATTCGAATATAGCTATACTATAGAATGCTCAAGTAAATTAAAAGCAAGAAACCTCATAGTAAATGGCTGTATTATGTGACTATTCACAGCCATTTACTTTTATGAGAACGAATAGAGAATTCGTATAAATGAATACAACAACGAAACAAGTGGGTTTTCTTTTTTCTTGAGTATCAATTACAATTTGTAGGTAGTCTTTAGAAGAACCGATATAAATAAATTCAAGAATCGATTTTAAATAAACTTCTTATCTAATATTAAAGAAGATAGACAAAGTCTAATGGTCCATCAAACCTTGCGGTCCGATCACATTATTGTTACAATGGGAACACGGAAGGAACGAGTGAGGGAAAGGAAATTGAATGTAGTCTACTTGAACAACCCATTACATTCACTTCCCCGCCAACATATGGGACTCAACATCTGTACGGACGGAAAATCATGATGTGATGTGATTTTAAAAATGTTATCAAGGCGTTTTGATTTCAATAGAGTTGTGCCATCATTTTTCGAAATACGTATGACAAACGGGTTACACCAATCATAAAGTCGGCATCACCAATTAGTAGAAGCATGGGTGCGCAAACGCAACGGCACCAACACATGCAAATCGTTTATTGGAGCGCCAATCAGATCGCAACCAAACCGGTCAACCGAACACTCATTCGGTCATTGACTCCTACTGTGACACTCCACAATTAAGTTTAGTTTTCCATAAAAAGAGCAAAATATTTAAATAAAAATCTTTTACTCATTCGCTCATCACAATCCCTGTAAATGCCCTCATACTCCCGTCCAAATGTCATGACACCCACTCGTCAACCAACTTTGAATAATAATAAACTTTTTGAAATATTCAGAGGACGTATATATAATCAAATATTAACGAACACGCAAGTAGGCACTTATCTCCTTACCTTGTTTGAAAACTGAATGAATATACAAAGTTTGTTGATAAGAGCGGTCTTCAGATCTCTCCCCGTAGAAGCCTCACGTCCAAATTTGTAATATAATTTAACAAGATTAATGGCGTCGCCGTGTAATTCTTATAAAATTTTACGCTTGTTAAATGGGAAATATCTACAAAGCTTTTTGGGGAAATCCTCCTATTGAGATAAATACGTTTGTGTGACTTAGTGAAAAATGCCTCTCTTTAAAACAAACAAAATATAAATGATTTTTTACTATGCACGTAAGGTTGCGTGGCGTGGCCTTAATTTATTTATATGAATAAGCTAAAATAAATAACAAGAATAAACAGCTGCTCGCTTAAAAGGGTAATGAGCTATACTTTAATAGTGCAATGCACCTGCTGTTCTATTTTTTTAAATAATTGAATGCCGCTTAGGCAATTTAAATTGTTAGCTACAAAAATAAACTTGAATTAACCTTGTTTATTTGCCTGAACCTTATTTATGTTTAATACAACTGTTTCAACTTTGAAGAGCCACTACTCTCTGAGAGTTATGGTACTCTGTGGTAATCTAAAAGGCCAAATTTATTGATGATTTGTGCCACATAGTACAAGTGGTTTGGTTTATTTATTAATGAAAGGCAATTCAAGTGCCCCCCATAAAGAGGGTCTTGATCATCATATTATCTTCATGTAGCGCAAATAACCACGGACCCCATGCGCCGCCAAGGCCGAGGGACACCACAATGGATCATTTCCGCGAGTTGACGCCTCGTAATATGAAACAGAGGATGGAATGGATGTATTGGCTTTAATGGAAGACCGCCCTATACGATGATATAAAGCTAATACTAATTATATGAAGCTGAAGAGAATAGTATATTGTTTAGAAATCTGACTGCAACTATTAATAAGATTGGGAAAAAAATATTTGATAGACATTTTATCGTCTACATGCCAATTTTATCTGATATGCAAAACAGGATCCGTGGGACATATTTTTATAACTGCTTAAACCTGTTCTAAATTCAACATATTTTTAGCAAAACCTTTTCGCTAACATTATTTTGGTTCCTTTCAAACACTATTGCGTTACATTACGTCGTTAATAACAAAAGGTTTCAATAAAAGTGGCCAGTTCGAGTTGGAGGGATTGTGGGTTCGTTGGTGTCGACTGCAATGAAGTTTTTCGCTGTCAAGTCAAACAAAGAAGCGGAACAATGCTGAGAGAGCGGCCTTTGTACGGAAATACGGACACGTTGAGTACGACACCACTTAGCTGTGACATCGGGTGCTATGACGGCGACCTATCATATTAAATAACTTGATACTACTGTTATTTTATCTATAATACCGCAGCTATTCCTCGAGGTTTCAGCCACATATAACCAACATCATTTCTCAATAAACAAGTATCTAATGCTAAATCTTTTCTCAAATTCAGAATGCATGAAATAGCAAAAATATCAAGTGCACATCGGACCACACACGGCTATGTTCTGCTCCGTATGCAACAATCGAAGCAAGAGCAAGTGCTTTGATCTTTCAAAATAAACCAGTTACTTACTCCAATTTTAGTTATTTGGAGCATCATAGGTAAGTAATAGGGTGTATTACTTACATATGATGCTCATAATAAAGGCGATTTTTATAATATATCTGCATACGATAAAAATCGTCGCTTAGATATTTGTCATACACTAAGTACGCTTAGATTTTTTGAACTACGTGTTGGACTCTGGAGGAACGTTTGTAGTAAATTTTACCGCGTGAGCTAACATAGGGGAACGCTCTTTTTATACAAACGATACTAAACATCTCAATTCACGCCAATGCCAAAAATCTGTATTCTGGGTCACCGCAGCGTACTCTACATTAAGTAAACGAGAGTTTTTTAGCACGACAAAACAATAAAAAGACTAAAAAGTTCCCGACTGTTTTACTGCTACAGATAACTTATCACTTAAAATATCATTAAGACTGTTGTTTGAACATTTACAAATAAATAACTATTTTAACATCCCTATTACCAAGTTACGCTTTGGAATTGTTTCCGACAATCGATATAACCGTAGTATAGTGGGTCGTGTTATTAATATTGATCACGGTAACCCAACAACTTTATTATTAGACTGGGAATATATTCAAGAACCGTGTCGTAGCTAGTCCGGTGCATCGGAGGAACGAACTGTGTTCGTCGATGACGGTATATTATCGGCATTGTCCTAATTGCTCTCTCGACTCGTATTAACCCACGGTCTAGTACTAGAATAGAGGTTTGATTTTATTTATATTCACATCACGCTAATGTTACAGAGGAATTTTATTTTTATTTGTGTACGATTGTTGCTCATTCACGCTAATACAGATTCTCATGCAATTTAATACATAAATAATTTATTGGCTGGATTAACATGAAGGATACTTTATCAAAAAATTCCCAAAGGATTCCAAAATACCGTGGGAAATAATCATACAAAAATATGTATCTACTACGTAAAAGAAAACATGTACGGTCTATTGTCCTCTATTAGAAAGAAACATCTAAAGTTGCCAAATGTAGTGGTGAGTTGAGCAAACTTCAATTTTCCGAGCGGACGGTCAGCTGTGTCCAGTAATCCGGAATTTATCTGAGCCTTTAGGGACGGACACCCGTCGTCTTTCAATCACCTGGCCGACAGTCTGAGAAAAGCGAAATGGGAATTGTTCCCATTCCCATTGTGCAGTTGACATGAGAATTTTATACAAACCGACTAGCTAAACATTATTGTAAATTATATGAAAGTGTTCCAACATAAACCTGTCGTATAAGGAAAGAGCAATGCGATTTTACCATACGTAACATTGTACAGAAAAACTTGACTAAGCTTTTACGGGGCGGTTACATAATAAAAGTTGCATGTGAGTTTGTAACAAGTATTAGAAAAAAGTTTTTACTCTAACTGAACATAAATATATCGAGTATGTTTAGAAATATTGTGAAAAACATGGTAGATATTACATCACGGTATAACTTGTTAAGCGGAGCGCATCGGCCGAGTGACGCATCTCTCCTGCGGCCAATTTAACTGAATTTATAGCAGCTGCAAGGTCGGGAAAGGATAACGAACCCGATTCAGTATCAAACCGAAACAGGTACTCGTCTCGATACTCTTATTAGTTATCGTCTTCTGTATATATAAAATGCAACCGTTATTGATTGACTGATCTATGAAAACATCAAATAACGGAACGGATTGCGTTGAAATTTGGCACACAGTAAGGTATCATTGCGTAGGCTACCATAATTCACTTACTAAGGGTCTCCCCCAAGGGGATGAAACAGTGGCTACCCAGTTAAACACAGCTAGTTATTAAATAATACACAACTCGGATGTAAACATGCTTGTTTGTGAATCTGTAATGTAGACCGGGGAATATGTTCAATTAAAAACGATGACCACTCGTGACCTCAAAAGTAAATTGAACTCAGAGATTGAACTAGTACGGAGCAAAAAAACGTTTTTGTTCAAGCGAAATAGACACGGTCGTATGTAATTTAACTTTAGATTAATTGAAACGCCGCGAGCTAGTCTTTTCTACAGATTTCTACAGTGGAGCAAAAAAGAGGATTAAGAGTATTTATTGAGTTGGGACCATTAAGCCCGGCGTTTACTGTTAATAAGATTCCTTACACTTTTGTATTATTTTATATATATTTTTATTAATTAATACAAAACAGTGTGGCTTCCCGATATCTCCCTCTCTGTAAGTATGTACATACATCAGCATAGTGTGTATTATATTTTCATTAATGGAGGTTGGAGGCGGATAAAACCACAAGCACAATAAGTTATTTTATACATAATAAACGACACATACAAAGTAGCAGCAACGCTTCATATGAATAAAAATAGTGTGATACGTATAAAAAATGCAGGCAATATCATTTAAATTTCATCCAGTTTCGCCTCGCACTGAGATAGGGATTTCCACACAGGTATATCAGGTTGAAAGCCTTTTATATTCCGTATTGAGGATAAACTGCACTGTAATGTAAAACAGAGAGATAAATGAAGCACACCGTGATTTTTAAACCGTATTATTTGAAATGAAACTTTATTTAGATGAATATAAAACTCACAATAGATACCACCAAAGCTAGGGTAATAAAGAATGATTTAATACTCATTTGTGCCATTGAACTATTCCTAACACAGCTAATGAAAGTGCATAATATATCATTATCTTCTTTTTAAATCACTATAAAAATCTACTGCTGTTCGTTAGTCTTACTTAAAGTGGAAAACGGCTCGACCGATTTAAATAATATTTATTTTTAGTTATGTTCATTTGAATATGGGTATAAACTTTATAGAATGAGCACAAACAACTCCAGTTTATTCGCAGTTTCGCACAAGTAGTTATGATGAATAATATAGAACGAAATGTAGCTCGAAAAATACTAGACCGATTGACTATTAATAAAATCTATACTAGTCCGAAAAAGATTTGCACAAAAATACAAATTGACTGGAAAAATGAAAAGTCGGGACATAATGAAAGGGCTTTTTTCTATACAATTGTGGAAAGGACATTGTCTGTCCAGTCCACTGGATGTTAATAAAGAATGATTCAATAAGCTTTTGTACCATTGAATTAGTCCAGTTAAAATCTCTATCGAGTTCAAACCTCACAAATGAAGCCCTATTTTCTTGGTCACGCAATAACTTGAGAACGACTGAACCAAATGGAAAATTCTTTTTTGTTGGGATTCTTATTATCAAGACAAAGTTTTGCAAAAGAAAATTATGACGAATCTACAAGAAAAATGGACCTGTGGAAAGCCATGGAGGGTTAAATCATAATAAATCTTTAATAAAACGTACCAAATCGTTGTTTTGTTTTATAGTCGATAATATTCAATTAAGCTGCTCGACTAGTCGTCAGTTGAAATAACAGAGCGCGGGTGTAGTATTTAAGTTATTAGGGAAGCCTCGACGCTACGACACGTAATAAGATTAGCTGCCGTCCATAACTACCTCGGTTATAGGTATGTACCATGATTGAGAACTCACAAGATTATTACGGGTTTCCGATCAAGTTTCCTTGTGACCTATTAATGGTTCAAGTTATATGTATTTACAAATATGTACACGTATGTACTTAGTTAAATATTTGCATTCGTAATTAATTAGATATACCAAGGGTAAACATATAAATTATTTGATAGATTAAGCACTTGATTGGTTGAAACAATATACCTAAATCTTAATACTAATAATATTATGATATAGCTTATTGCAGCAAGCACAAAACACAAATTTATAAAATGAAATAAAAACTTCTGTGCAATCGAATAATATTGTTAACAATTTAACTCCCACTAAGTATCTGTCGTTGGTAGCCCGAAACAATTCATTAATCTTGTTAGTACTACAATTGAAATGCAATTTGTTATTATTTGGCCTGTTTTGTTTGGAAAACATTCAGCTAATCTATCATTCGCCATTGTAGCCGGCGAAAATAGACGGGCGGAGACCCAATACATTGTCGAACCATCAAAGTGGAGTGTTTTAAGGCCATTGACGCGAGTAAGTTTAACTGATCAGTTGAACTGGCGTCCATCTAAGAATGGTTAATCCCTGGTGCGATTCCAGATTGCAGTGGGGAAATCTGGTTGGCCAAAAACTTTTGGAGTGACTCCACAGTTTTACCCATGTCCGGACTGATCAGTTCAACTGAATTGTCAATGGCCACCGCTAGTACAAATATTCGTGTGTCAACACCGACCTCACTCGTCATCTAATTTCAAACACTGAATACGGTCGTCACTTGACCACTGATTGGCAACAAACTCTTACAAATTCAAGAGCAAGGACAAATGAAACATCGCACATACTCGTACATACATTATCGGTGATGTTTGTTACTCATTCACACATAATCGACGGTATATTTGGATTTGATAAAATGTTGAACATAGTACTACATAGTTTAAAGCTAAATTACTATCAGGACTAACGCGGGTAAATTTCTTTATTTCATTATATCTTATAGGATACCTACTAATATTATAAATGCGAAAGTTTATATGTTTGACAAATAGGATACTTTTAAGAATAACACATAGGATACTTTTTATCCCGATATTCCCATGGGATTGTGTATAAGTAATCGTATGTTTTATTGTAACTTTTTGTAGTTACAAATCCTACCAATAGATGACACTGTTACTTAATTTTTTAACACACGATGGTGAATTGTGCCGAGATTGTATACTACGAGCTGCGCATTCTCGCGGGTACTACGCGGTTAAAACCGCGGGGCGCTGCTAGTACTATTATAGATACTTTAACAAGAATTGCTAGAGCTAACTTATAAGATTACGGGTTAAGTATACTCACCTACGCCAACAAAACAAATACGACGGATTAATCAATACAAAGTATATTCCAGGAACTAATAGTAATCTCGTTATCGGCCCAGATGTCGACACGTCACCGACTAACTCGTCGCTGTCAATTTACGACCTGTTTTACTACTAACTGCGGTACAATATTGCTGAATAAACCTTGGAAAACTCCGTTATTAAAGCCATTAGAATTACATCAATAACAAAAATGATTACGTTCTTTATGAGATGTTGTCTTTTATGGGTGCTATGGCATAGTGAAGGAGATTTTATAAGAGATAGTAGTCAGCAAATAAATATGATTTGAGTGGCCGTTTTGATATGTCAAAACAACAATGTTTAATTTTCAATGCGAAACTCTTGATTTGAAGACATCCTTCGACTAATATTAGAAATGGCTGATACCGATTTGACGCTAATATTTTAAGGCGCAACATAGGTTTTTCATCCCGAAATCTTCGGGGTTCCGATAAACGAGAATAACGCAGCTGAATCTCCGGGTACAACTAGTTCAAACTACAGAAAGACCTCAGTAGTAATACGATAACTATACCTTTATTACCAACACAGTACTAACAAGTACTGATCTGAAACCATCCGACCGAAACCAGTCAGTGATGTGGGCAATAATTCAATGCAACCAGTGTGTTATGGATTTAGGGTCAGATTTCCACTTTAATTCTGATCCCTGGCAAGCTTGAATGACTCATATTTGAATTTAATACACATTTCAAATCTAATCTATTAATTTTATATTGAAAATAGAAAATTGATTTCAATATTACAAGGGCATCTTAGAAATGAAGAAGTATCATCGGCATGTAAAATTCCACTATAAGGCAAAGCTATTCCTTGACTGGTGGTATTAGTACAGTGAGATGAAATAGTTGTAATCGCCAATATAGACGATCATAAATTCATTCATACTTTTTAGATATTTATTAGCCAACAAACATGAACGTACATAATGTGTACGAACTACGCATGCATATCTACATCTACCTATGCTACCGAACCCGATGGAAAACAAACGCTTATAAAGTAAAATGGTTAATGACCCTGTTATGATGAGGTAAAATCCTTTGAGCCATAAGAATGCAATGTAATTAGGATTATTAAATGAGACGATCCCTTTGGCATACAGCGGGCATTTCGCCTGCTAACGGCACCGGACCGGACAGTCCGGGGGGTCGTTAGCATTTATCGTGCCATGTCCATCCTGGTAGGGTTTATGAGGATTATTACATTGAAACGCTCACGGTGGAAATAACAATAAAGATTACGATACGAACTAACTGTCTTTACACATGAATAGCGGAGCTTATCATGTATTCAGATGGATGAGTGTTATGCAACTCCCCGAAACAATAGTTTGTGTAGTGACATGTGCCATGATCGGATGAATGGCTACACTAATGTATGCAAGTAAATTGATATTTCTTGTTTATAATGACAAAATAGCAAACGGACACATCTGCAATAGACCTTGTTGCGATGTTTTTGGTTAAACCTACTATTATGACCTATTTCATCCGAAATTCCCACGGGTAATGCAGAAACGAGACTAAAGCGGCTAAAATCAGAGCACAGTTCGTACCTACAAATAAACTATGCAATGAATTTCATAATGTTTATTATAAGCAAGACCTTGTCATATCTATCATAATCAACTTCAAATATAAGTACTTACGCCACGTGTAATTACAAAACATAATAAACTGCTAATGACTGTAATTAACTAAATTACGACATTTCAATATTGTGGAGGCAAATTAACGAAAAATATTATAATTCCTTCAACTTTTTGACCATTAATCAACGTTTTCAGAATTAATTGAACATCGTCTAAGCTTACAAACGCCAAGTTTAGCGATTTGTCATTTTCCAAACAAAATTCTTAAGGTATTACGTAATGGCTATGATTTAATCGAAAAGTTACTTGAAATAGATTGTAATATTTATGTTATTGGATTTAAATAAATATCTGTCAATAACATGATATTAGGTATGTACTTTGTATATCTGTTTGGAATTTCAATATAAATGCCAATATTTATGTGAAATATGCTAAATATCAATAAGTTCTCATTCTTTCAAATCTGTTGCTGGGTGGCTAGTAAGGGAAGTTTATTAGACACAAAATCTATGTTTTTTTTTTTATATTTTTACTAAGGTACTAAATAGATATATTTATTGCATTCATAACTGTATCATTAGTTAATGTACCACTCACTCACTATAGACTGTGTTGGGCACAACAATGGGCCTTAAATAAAAATGTTCCATTGGAAAAGATATATTCCATTTTAATATATCTCACTTCTTTATTGCAAATACGCCTGTCGCTGTTTAAATAATCATCTAAGTAATATATTTGCGAAAAAACAGCAATCTCAAAAGGTTCTATTAAGAAAACCATTAGTCCTATTGTGCGAGGGAGGGAAAAAGAAATCAAAACGTAATTTTGTAAAAAGCAGCGAAATGACGTCGCTATAAATTATTATAACAAACCTAACGATCATAACCGTTGTAATGATATTAATTTACGATGACAGACAGATGAATGAATGAGAAAAATGTTCCAAGTGTCCATAGAACGAACTATTGAAATGTACGAACTGCGAACAATCTTTGAATGGATAAAACGCTATGACGTCAATGAGCGAAAGGTTATCTAGACAATTTTTATTACGGTACAATAAAAGAAGGAGAACTTGTTTATTTGTGTAATAACTAAAGTTACTGCACTGATGGTTAAAAATATTTCAGTCAAGTTAAAGTTTAAGTTAAAGCACACAGGGTAGCCTCACTAGTTCAGTGATGATTTAAATTCAAAGTTCAAAAAACTGCTAGGATATTTTCAACTATCTTTTCTCTAAATTCAATTTCCTGGAGGTTTAGATTCCTTTTATTGAATTCTCCCAAAGTCCTCTCAGACTGTTTTCTCGCGTCCCAGACAGCGTCTAGTCAATTAGAGGTTCAAATTTAAAGAGGTGTTATTGAACTTTCAAAAGTTATGGGTACTGGGCACGGTTGGGAATCCCAACTTGGAATTCGAACTAAAATTGAATATGAAAATATCTCAAATATTATTTCTCACTTTAATGATAGACAGGTGATCAAATTTTAAACATGAACGATACAGGAGATTATATCTCACTAAAAACAACTTTAAAGTTAATAATAAAGTTTAAATCGAGCCAGTTCGGAGTTCAGACATCAACCAAATATTGCAAACTTTCGGAACTTGACCTTCCAAGTTCAGAACCGCGGTCCCCCGCCTCCCCTCGACCCGACGTCACCTAACCCGCATTGCAGTCAAACTGAAGGACAACTTGAAATAAGAACGGGATGCCACACCGCACACTCTTTAAAAACCATTTAACTAAGATTTAAACAACGTAGTCTACATGTCAAAGACCGTTAAACAGACCTGCTCTTTATTTGTGCCTTCAAAGTCATATCATATCAAGTAATAGCTGGCAATAACCGCAGACTAACTCCGAATTCCGAGACAATTGGCTATTTAGCGGTGCGGCGAGGCCCTGGGGACAGTTGTGTTATGTAGCAGTAGGGAGCGTCAATAAGATTGCGAGAGCCTTGACTCAGGGCGCTATACACGTTGGGGTCAAGGTGCCTGTAATGCGCTTAAGGCTTGCCAACGATAGCACTTTATAGTCATCGGGCGACCCTGACTGGCAATTCATTCTGCGGGCCGAAATAAATTGACCAACCCAGGTACTTTCTCGCTGCTAATAATAGGCTCGTTGCTAATAACAACTTCTTATATTTTTAGTAATATTTATATTCTACCTTACGTTATTATTTACAACTTGTACGTGACACACGATTATGTGCCATAATACAATGTAAATTGAGAGATTCTCGACATATTTACTAAAGGCCAACAACATACGAATGAGTCACTCGCGTCCTTCACCTCTACTCGTCCGTTTTGACATCCGCATTCACAATTTTACCCGCTAAAAACCCTCTAGCAGTACCCCACCGAGCTTATTCACGTCACATTTAAATTCATTCATGGCAGTGACGCAAATGCTGCCATTTGCAAGCAAAGGTTTTTAGCATTTTACTGGAAGTGCACTTACATGAAACGTTGAAACATTTCAATTCCCTAAGGTTACCTAGAAAAGATTTCTATTTAAATAATTTCATGGACATTAGCTCGATAGCAGTTTCCAATATGGTTAATAAGAAGCAATAAAAGAAAACATACGACGTAAGCCGTCATATAAAATGGCGCGAATAGTTGAGATTGCGGTACAACACGCTACACAACAAACCACTAAATTACTACTTTCGCTGCGTAATCGCTATTAGTTAAAACCAAAGGGTGAACTATGAAATAATTATTAAAGTTGCAATAACTAAAATAATTTTAATTAAACCTTTCCCGAAAATTAAACCGTATGAAAGATATTACGATGTAAGTGATATACCAACTGTAAAAATGTAGGTCACCAGTAAACAATAATGAAACTAGTACAAGTATGAATGAGTTAATTAAAATTAGAGCATCAAAACTCATGGTCAATGACACAACGTATCGTAGCCTGTCGTAAGCCCTCACGCCACGCATATGTTTGCGTGTCCAAAACAACCACTTACGACAAATCATTCCATTTAAACATTCAGGAATTAAACAATTTTCTAATCTAATATACATAATTACAGTATTGAGATATAAAGAAAGAATAAAGCCATACAAAGCACTGTCAATGCCACGTTGCTAAGTAAGCTATTTAGTTAAGTATTTTAGCGTGTTTATTTTAACCTCCCCACAGTAAATTGAAGGAGCCACTTATGTATTGTATACACATCGCCACCTTCCATATGTACCTTACGATCGCGTTAACAATATCCACAAATGTAAATCATACCCATTCCGCAACTTCTGCTGCGGTCTGTTTGAATGCAAAATTAAACCGTGAAAGCCAAAAACATAAAGTTGACTTTTGAAAAAAATTCAAAACCAACGTTTTATTTTGTGATATGATTGTCTGTGTTATGAATAAAGATAAAACTGTACGGATTTACGATTGTAACAGGCAGGTAGTCTGTATACATCCGTGCATACATTGCATTTTGCAAGGCACGCATAACAACAATGTTTGAAAGTGTGTCAAGATAGCAATACGCAACACGCAGTCAAAACGATGCGCTAAGTGGGATATGCAACAATATGTATCTAGATTTATTTAGGTCACCTTTTTGTTCAATGGCAATACCTAGTCATAACAATTTGTAAATAAAAGTGCGCACGCGAATCACTTAATCTGTTACATGTCCTGTTTAATCAAGAGGTGCATGTTTTAGCTCTAGGCAATACTCGTACGTAAACACATTAATATAGAATGGGTGGGAGAGTGGAACAATAAAAATGCAAATTGATCCTACATAACGGAACAGACTTTATTGACCGAGTTGATTGAAAACATACTCTACTCGCACTTTCGAAGGGATCTACTACACAATAGATAACACGCAGCCTACTTACAATCTCAACATACAACTCTTAACCATAGTGTTCCTACACATCCGTTAGAAAAACCCGCAAATGGATTACCACCTACAAATTACTTACTCATCATCGCGCCAAAATCGAACGTAAATAATGGCAATGAGTATAGAAAATGATTAATGATCCACAAGTTTCGTGTTAACGTACTAGGATTATGATTCATAGATGCTATTTTTGGAATGGAGCTTACACGCAAATAAGGAGTTATAACAATAATATATCTTGTTATATTTCAACATGCACTTCGGATGATAAATTCGCGGTTACGAAACACGTAACTGAAACTACTTATTTGGCGTCGTAAATTATTTAAGCCGTCATTGTATCAGCGTCAGCAGTAAGAGTTTAACCGTGTACATTTTATTACCGCAAGTATGGCTTTAGAGAATGTATGATGATTTGAATATTTGAATGGAAGTGCAACAAGATTGTAATAAAAATAACCGGTTCCGTATTTGTGCCGTGATCTCAGTTTGACCCCGAAGTAACAAGTTCGTGACAAGCTTCGTTTTAACTACATTGGGGCAAATCACGCAAACGAATTACGCGATCGGGTGAACGTTCTATGGCAATACTGCTACAAATTTCGTGACATTCGAATAGCATTTGAGTTGCGTAATTATCATTGATGGATTTATATAGGTAGGTACCTAGGTATATATTTCAACTCAACAAAACGTTTTGCAAAATGAATTAGCAGAAATTGCATGTAAATTGCATAGTGAAATCTTATTTCACGCAGTCACGACACTATGTTTCCTATTGCCTAGACCTGTAAATAATGTACCAAGGGCATAGAATTACAAAAGATATTATTACAAAAGACGGGACAACTCCGCAATTCCGCAAAATTGTTGGTAATAAACAACAAAAGTGTTTCATGTAAGCGGCAGTTTCTGATATTTCATCAGGCAGGTAAGCAGCGACATTAATACGAGACTACATAACGTTGCGATCTGGCGCGTCCGCGTCGCACTGAATACCGGCAATAATGTAGTACGACGCAATACTCATTCAATATAAAAACTAGACACGGCGTATCTATAGAAAATTACTTCTTACAACATGTACCAAGACCAATCGAAGCTGCTCTTTTAAATGACGAAACAAGTAAAAACAGAACGAACACGATGAATACTAAATGGTACAATAGTATCTGTCTAGTTAATAGGGTACATTACACTTGATCTTGCAAGAGTAACTAAGATAAGAGAAGGCTCCATTTCGCAGACAATGATTGATGCTACTAGCCGCGGGGTTGCCGTAATAATATAGTCCGCGAGATTTATCTGACGTGTTCTCCAATATGAAGTGCGTACGCGACTTATCTTCGTTATAAGGTTAATTTTAGTTTGGTGTAAGATTATTTTCGAAAACGATACTCTTATCAGTGTTCAAGGTTTCGTAATTTCGCGGAGGCTTATTTTATCATTTGAGAGGAATGTTGTTTCGTAATAAGTTGCTTACCTTTAAGTATGATCCGTAATATTTGGTGACATACGGACTGTCACACTGCGACAGCACCATGATTTCTTGTTGTATATCTTCGATTTCATCTTCAGCCTCTTCTAAATCAATTATTTTAATGGCAACCACTTGCTGGGTCCTGTTGTCGACACCCTTGAACACTTCACCGAATGAGCCTTTGCCGATCTTCTCTTGTTTCGTGAAGATCAGCTCAGGGTCGACCTTCTGAAAGAAAATGAAAGGAGTATTAGTTGTTTATCGACGAACTTTGCTGTCAGTAAATCTATGATGATGAAATGAGAGAAGAATATACATAATTAATTACTTATACAAATTACTATAATACAATTCATATAATAATATTTATTATAACAATTTTCACTATCTAACATCAAGATTTCATTATTCTAAAACGCGAAATACAATTTCGGAAATAAATGATAACGTGAGAGGAGATGAGACGAAAGAAATAACAGCAAAAGTGGAGCTCGTACCTTATTTATACGCAAATGGATTGTTCAAAGCGATGATTGATTTATTCATAACGGAGATATACGTACAAACATTCATTTCCTATAAGCTATAAGCCATAATATTCGAGCACATGACCTATTTGGACAATTATTAGAGATTTTAACATAACATAATCATTCACTCCATCATCTCATTAGTAACTGACCCCTAATTAAGTTCGTAACTTGTATCTATGGTATCAGAAACTACGCACACACCCATTCACACGCACACCCATTTTAAATAATATTTTTTTATCTTTCTACTAGCGGTGCCCCGCGGTTCCCCGCGTAGTTCCCGTTCCCGTAGGAATATGGGGATAAAATTGAAAAAATATATAAAAACCTTCCCACTGAATCACTCTTTCTATTAAAACAAACCGCATCAAAATCCGTTGCGTAGTTTTAAAGATCTAAGCATACATAGGGACATAAGGACAGAGAAAGCGACTTTGTTTTATACTATGTAGTGATGGTTCTACAGAAGAAGCCAACTTTATTTTATTGCTTGCTAATAATAAAAGATAATAATTAATGCATATTAAGTATTTGGTCGCGTTTATTACTACAGCCCTGCTCCTATTGGCCGCAGCGTAATATTATATAGCCTTAAACTTTCCTCATTTAAAGTTATATACATACTCGTAGGTAGTAAAATAATCTTTCAACCAATAGTTTCTGAGATTATCAGGTTCAATCAAACAAACAAATTCTTCAGCTTTACGATATGAGTACATAGATTTACGCAAGTAAAGCGCAAAAACACATTATTTTATCAGCTTTCAATACGGTTTTATCTAATGTACCTATAGGAAAAAATATTCATAACACATTTACCATATACAGCGTCCAAATTTGGTAATCAGAGGAAAAATAAACAAGTATAATAAAATCACAAGTACGAATGGCAATGAAATTATAACAGTTAAAGAAGTCCTCAAAGTGCTTTATCATGGACATAATCAGCATTGGAATGTGATAATTATGTGATAACTTCTTGCTAAACATGTTAGAAAAACATGTTGATGATAAGATAGACAAATGACCAATCGCGAGTATTTATTGGTATATTTCATTGTGAAATAAAACTACTTTAACGGAACTACTTGTAAAAAAAATACACAACAAAAATCGTAGTGTTTACGGCAATCAAAATGTATAAATAAAAAACAATTTAAGGCTACGTTATTTATTATTTTACGTGAAACACTGTTAAATTTTAAAAATAAATCAGCAGACATAGTGCTTTGGCATTTAGACGACATTGCCATTCAGATGTCAAGGCGAACCTTCGGGAGAAGGTACGTCGTGCGCAGACGAATGTTGGCTACGTGAAATTTTTACTAAAATACAGCTGTATCGGCTATTTGAACACTAGAAAATGTTCAAAGATTTTGGTTTTAACGTATATTTTCAAATGTACTGTACGTAAGATGCTCACAAGGAAGCCAAATGAGGAGGTCTAGTTGCGGAAAATAGCTAACTTACAGTACATAATAATTTAGATTTTGATTTTATTCTAGTACAGAACACATTACTTCCAACAAATATAATAAACAAAATAAATAACCTAACCTAACTCAAAACTTAGATAACAAAAATGTAGTATATACGAACAGTATTTTAGAACATTGAAGTAACGTAGGCACGTACTGCAAAGTGAATGCAAAATGAAGGCGAAAAGGTAAATCCAGTTGTGAGCGAAAGCAAGGTAGATAGTGGTTCATTCGGAGTGAAGCGATGACTGGACCACGTGGTTCAGATAATCCGGGTAGCGGCACGAGCCATGCTGCGACGTGACCTGACTGCCAATGAGACCAGCCACTGTGCATATTGAAACACTAATCATACTCTTAAAACCGCTGTTTCTAAGGCCTAACTTTTTCTTGGTATCTGATTCGTACAAAACATCTTAGAAATTTGTTTGAACATTTTGGGACCCAATGTTTTTTGTATTTTAGTATTGTTCTGTAAGATGGTTCTTGTAAAACCTACTCGTACAACAGATAGTTTGGAGAGGAGTAATAGGCGTAACAACCACCCTTACATCAAACTAAAGTCATACAAAAAAATGAAACAAACTTTGTAATCAACATTTTCAATTAAAAGTACCAAGAGAACCAGATTCATTTAGACTCCAAAATGAATGCTGCGCTAAATTTTTGAGCATCAAAAGTTAAAATTATCCGTGACTTCGTTAGTTCTCCCAAATAAAATTAAACCCAAAAAGTAGTAAGGTAAATGAAAAGGTGCCAACGTTGGCGAGTAACAGCATTATTCCCTTTTAAAATGCCACCCTTAGAGGAGCCTGAAAAGGGGATGATAATACGAAAATCTCGCCGGTGTGTGGTATGAACAAAAAGGCTTATAGACTTGGTTAGCCAATTTCGTAGGAGACCGTAAAAATATGAAATCATTTTGGGGATGACACCTAAGAGAATATTAATGTATTTTCAACAAAAGAATGTTAGGTGAATTTTTTAGTCAAAGATAGCTATTTAACGCTCTTTTGATCCTCAAACACGTTTTATCCATTACTTTATTCATCTCTTAGAAAATAGGTTTATGAACAAATACAGGCGACCTTGGTAGAAAGACATATCATATTATTATAAGAACAATGCTAAGCTTAATGGATGTATTTAACATAAATATGCTGATCCATGGATATAATTAAATTTATTGATCACTAGTAGCTCCCCGCGGTTTCACCCGCGTAGTTCCCGTTCCCGTGGGATTACGGGGATAAAATATAGCCTATGTCACGCACTGATAAATTAGCTTTCCATTAGTGAAATAATTTTTGAAATCGGTCCATTAGTTTCGGAGCCTATTCATTACAAACAAATCTTTCCTCTTTATAATAGTAGTAGTACTTATAGATAAATAAGATTTAATGTGATAGAGTGTACCTTTTTTATTTTTTAAATAGAGTTTTCATAGGCAGTACTTTTTTGAGTAAATACACGGAAAATGTCTTTAATAAAAGTTTGATCTGATTAATTAAATTGAAGATGGCACCAAACTCATCTAAACTTTTGTATTTAGCGGTGGTTGAGAAGCTTTTAAAAGATTAAATTATGCGAAAAGTTTCCCCGCAAATTAAACGTTTTAATATTAAAAGAAAATACAATCTCATGCAAAATTTCTATTGCTATTTTTTAAATAAACAAATTATTTAATTTAAAAACCTGATATGTTAACGCATATTCGAGCTAAATAATGTTGACAGCAAATCAAACACAAACAATCTCCATAATACCATTGACGATCAATTTTCATATTGTGCAAACAAAATACGTTTGTACGTTAATATTATATTTCACACCATACCGTGACGTACATTTAAATTACATCGACTTGGCAATTTACCATGGGAATATGGCATTACTGAACTATCTAAAGCTATAATATATTTATACTAACATTATGTAACTTTTCCTAAAAGCGTTCATGGAGGGGCCAAGTTAGCGCACACATTTAATAATTCAAGTGCATGCCAACAGCGAGTCCGGACAGTTACCTTTGTGTCAATGTACAAGTACCGTAAAGAGAACAACCTCGGTTACGAGTATATTTGCTATTCATTAGATACTACCCTATATAGATAAGTCTTACACAGTCACGCTATAAAAGGGCTACCGGCATGCGTCCGACAAACATACGGTTTTTCACCGGACCTTCGCAAGAGTTACGTAAATTGTAAATAAACATTCACGTACCCTTTAAAACGCCATGAAAATGATAAGGTAAAAATCTAATTTAAACTTCGTTTACATTTAACGTTTTCTTATTCTATTTAATGGGATGTCTCTGCAGGCGGTTGTTGCTGTGCAATTTCTTTTATATGTCTAGTCGGGAAAAGCGAGCCGTGTCGAATGACGCGTGCTCCGTCACTCGACACGCATTGCAATACATCAGGAAATAATTGTAACCCGTACGAAACGACCAATCAACCAAGACTTAATATGGATTGCATCAGGACATGAAACTAACCAACGCATTGAATGAAAGGAAATATACCGCGCTCATTAGTGTATCAACTTACAACCAAACAAGCCGATACCTGTTTTACTATGAATGATTTGTGAAACTTACGTTATTACCAGCATGTCTGGTATGCGACGGTCGTACGGGCGCTGGTCGAGCGGGTTGCGGAGGCACCTTTAGCTGCCTACGGTCAAACGATGATACGTGGCTACCCGACCAGCCCCATCGGCCGGGACCGTTACTGCCATGCGGCAGGGAATATGATGATTGCGGTCTCAAATGCCGCGAACTAGGGCCCGAAAGTATAGGTCCACTAGGACCACCTTGAGGGATAGCAATCCCCGGTCCTTGAACGTAGTGATAATGTGGTGGATTGGACACAGCAGCACCCCACATGGTATAAACACTTCGTCACTCACTAACACCGTTTTTTTTACACAAATCACTGCATCACACCAATTATAGTCAATCACTGACAACAATCGACATTCCGTGGGTGTCACCTACCGTAAGCTTATCTCTAAAACCGTGATAACTAATAATAAGCCAATCGACACTGTTCATAATTTTTTAACAGATTCAAGATATCGCAATTTTCGCTGATTTTCTATCGACTACCAGTCGGCATCAAGCAATCCAGGCCACTGTGCGTAATGGAAAGACTGTTTGAAAACACGAACGCTTCGAAAGCCACCGTCACCGGACGCAACAGCGACGCGTAGAGAATTAATTCGTGTTTGATGGTCAATTGTTTTACCAAAAAAGGTTTACTTATAAATGAACTTGAGGCGATGTCTAATCTAAGTGACAATTTAGTTCAATGTCGGTCAAAATAGAAATGTACTCTAATTTGGACTTGAAACTATAGCATGAAGACGTAACGCTTTAACACGAGTTTTATGTAGTAAATTCCTTATCAGATGGATACTGGCGGAATAAAATCCCACAAAAATCGAATATAAGGCACAAGATTCACAAGATACAATAAGTACAATACAAGTTCACATCACTGAATAGGCATAATTCAATGGCAACTTTAATCCCACGTATGTAACGATACTGTGGTCACTTGCACACAATTTCCGCACCAGTGCGCATGTACCTCAAGAGAAATCAGTTTCCCGACACGAGTTATCCATCATGATGGATGGCGTGTGAGTATCAACACATTTGAATGTAGACTGTTTGCGTGGTGCGAGCCGTCGAGCGTACCACACCAGCCGTCCTGGCGATTGCATTATGATTTTTTCGCAAGGGACCGCGGGGGTGAGGCGGGTGCGCAGGCGGCGAGCGGAGCAGCGGAGCGTGCACCAGGCACTGCTTCGGCGGCTTCAGCGGCGCGCCGCGCCATACCACTGCTAACCGCAACGCAGCGAAACTCGCGTATACATTGATTATACCGAATACAACACACGCTCTACAATGTCACAGTATTTCATAATTATATGATTAATATTTCGATAATATCTAAAAATTAAGTACTTGAGTACCTACAGATTTACATTTATGATAATATTTTACTCAGGCTCGCAATGCATGACTCATTTACCTTTAAGATTGTGAAAACGAGTGTACTTATTATACAATTTTGCTCAAAGATCAAAGGAAAAAGAAGACAAAAGCTCTCTTACAAAACTTTCGTTGAGCCGCAAGTCAAATATGAGTGTAGTGAACGCACAATAAGAAACATTAGTATTCAGCGGGCAGACAACGGGCCATGGCATCGGGTGGACTGACTTGAGGAGTCACCGGCCGCGTGATCGTGCACCGAATGCCAACCCTGTGTGAACTATACAGGCATTCCGTGCATTTACGGCAGTGCTACGCATCACCATAAATGTTCGACATTAGGCAATGTGGCCCACATACATTATTTGGTTTACGGTCCGTTAGGTCCTTTTGTGGGATATGTCATGCCTTTCACAGCATTGATATAACAGAACTCGACAAAAAATGATCTCAATTATATACTGTCAATTTTTAACAGCAAAAACTGGTTTAGTTTTTGCGCGTGCAACAAAAAGTAACTAAGCAACAGGTGTTGTCGAGTGGGTTTTTACAGGAACATATTTCAATGTATAAAATTATTTGCCTATGGTATGTATATCACAAAAACGCTTTAAAAACAAGACTTGATTAATAACTTCTATCTATTCTTAAGCGAAAATCAATTTTAAATGTTATTAAAGATACTAGGTATTAAAAGAAAAACAAAAGTAAAAAAGTAACACACGAGCTTGGCAACAAATGGTTGAAGTTGCACTTAACGTTTGCCAAAAAACACTTGTCATAGATTTGAGAAACAGACTCGTCAACATATTATGACGGCTGATGAAGAGTTCCGCTCTTTCATTTAAACTAAAGAACTCTCAGAGCACAAAACAAACAGAGTCTGTTTTGTATTACATAATCTTCTTAAATGTATAATGAATACACCAGTATCCCAAGCTAGAGTTTGGAAACATTCTGAACATAAATTGTCTGTACGCATTGGCTGGAAATTTATGGCCGTGATTTAGTTTTCAGGAAGATAAACCTCGTTCGAAGCATAAGTTTCAGTTGGAGCGCTTACGAACTATTTGTCATATGCCTTTTACAAATTTCTTTAATTTTTTATTTCCTTTTCCAACAAAATATAAAGGTTGCGGTATGATGTTCGATTATTTGGTCAAAAGTTGTTTGTTTTTTTTGCAAACATGGTTCTAGTTTGAGATCATCAACATGCATGAGTAATCCAGGTCTAATATCATCAGTCAGACAGAGGAATTTGCCCTGTAATGGGAATCTTACAGGCCCTGATTCATGTGTCAATGTCTAACAGAAAGATAGCCCAGAAAAGCATATTAAAACAGCACAAGCAAAACAAATAAATTTGATAAAAACTAAAGAGTGCCATAATAATATCGTACGTAGGTGATAAAAGTAAACTTTGCCGTAACAATATACGCATGTGAGTTGTGACACAATAGCAGCATCAGATACAGTAAGTCGTCCCAGTTAGTGGACAGTTCGCACTTCGCACCTGAGCGCCAACAAGAGACATCAAACTCGTGGAGGCACAAAACATCCCATTTGCGTCACATCGGAAACGCATTAAGCGAACCGACGACGCTGTAAGAGCGCAATATCCGACCGGCACAACATACAAACTACATTACACACCGGCATCGAAACGAGATTTACTAGAAAAAACGTATAAAAATGTCGTGCAATTCCTAAATCCGGTTTCAAATCTTTATTTTGATACGAAAATCAGTCTTTAGCTGATAAAAAGATTATTCATGCCGATTAATCACTAAATCGGAAATTACAGAGCCTCCAAAATAATAATGTGTACAGGTACAACGGGAAAATCAGATACTAGTCGTGTAACGCAGTTCTACCCGCGTTTTTTAAAGTATTTTTTCGATCATAGAGAATGCCTACCCCAAAACAAAATACTGTGGAAGAAAGCCGAACAACCACTAATCCAATGTACTAATAGTTACTTGGTTATTTGTAAACAAAATAATATATTCTACTTGATTACATATTAAAACAAACGTTTACATTAAACAGAAACTAGCAACCGAAATGAGGTAGGCAAAGATTTTAATGAAAATGTAAATTTATAAACGCTTTTATTTATAGATGCAAATTGATTTTAAATACCCATTTAGCATCCGGCTATAGAAACAGATTTAAACGTTACTTGGAAAGCGAGAAATTGTATACAAAGAAAGGGTTTATACACAATAAAGTCACTACATTCACTATTCATGAAAATTTAGTATATTTAATGAATTCTATAGTATCTGCTTTAATTAATCAACTAAATTAACCCTTTCAACAAAATAATGTAAACTTTTCCTGTTACAAACTTGACACAGATGACAAACCGTGTTTTATGATACCCACGTGTACACATTAACAAAGGGATATAGCGTTAGAAGTGTTTATTACAGTGTATAGTTACGACTGTTGGCCAAAAGGTATTTTACTTTTAGTAGAGAACTAGATGAGGTCATATTAAAACAATAGAACTGGAAACTTGATTTGAAACCTTTTTGTTGTACGTTCTTTAAAATTCAACTAATGCTGGCTGAAATGAGAATCGATGCCGTTCCAGCGCCGATTCGAAAAGAGAATTGTTCAAAACCGATAAAGTCGATTATCCAGTAAATACAGGAGTGCAATCGCAATAATGGCACCTGTGCAATTTCACACGATGTAGATTCTTTTAGACTTCTTAAGAAAAGGTTTTATTTAACTCTTTTAAATAAAGGTATCTATCAAACATTATTTAATCTAGTCTAATAAATAATAACGTAACTGAATCTTGGCATAAATTATATCATAAGAGGAACAACTACCAATACATAATATATTTATAAATATCTTATTTCATATAGTTAGTGTGTCGTATCGTAAAGCAAAAACATCACGTTTTCACAGTAAAATATTACGCGTTGTATTGAAACTTGATTCTTTGTACAATGGTTGCGTGTGCTCTACTCACTTGGTACGCGATGATGAATACGACTTTCTGTTGACTAAAGTTATTGTTTATTAAAATGTTGCCTCGTCGACTGTACCGACACTCGAGAGCCTAACCACTTGAGAGCCGAGTCGAGAGGCAACCCATACTATAGAGTACCGTTACGAATATATTCTGCGGTTTAGGACAAAAACTTGCTGGAGCATAGTATAATGATATTTCATTTAATACTATTCAAAGCATGCTTGATTACTTTAAATATCGAAACCTAAAACATAAACTGTAGTAAATAACAATATTCAGTCATTCCGATTGACGTTAGTACTACAAGACATGGTAAAAAACTTTTATTAGGTAATTTTGGAAAGTGTTTAGTGACTAGTTCGAATGGTCACGCAACATTAAATAGACAATTAGAATAAACAGAAACGGAAATTACTGTTTTTATGATATATTATTTTTGGTTTAGATATCGTTATTATCAGGGGATTATTTGAAATCTAATCATAAGGAAGTAAAACTTTATATTCACTGGTTTTGGTAAACCGATACTAGAATTCCTAAAATAGTTTCCTTTATTTTTTGTGTCAATGAGCGATGAATATAAATACGTGAATATTGTACGAGTATTTCTAAAAGTAAACATGTCATTTGCGCATTTACGAACACACCTTCCGCAAGAAATACATACTTAGAACTGTGACGAAACAATTAGCAGCTATGTGGAAAATATTTACAGTCTGTACAACACTAAAATACTTAATTAATACGCCAATAAATATTTCGGTCATTATCATTTAGCATGCCAGCATATCTAATTCTACGAGTTTAGCTCTGACCAGTTTTGAGAGACCAACACCAACGCACGCCATGGCCAAGACTTTCCTGTTTCTAAGCAAACTAACCTACGTATGTATGTGTTGTTGAGTGATGAGATGAAAAACTATACGATGTACTGTCTATTACAAATTGATGTATTACCTCTCGACCAAAGATTACATTAAATTTTAATTTACCATAGTAGCATTACTTACGTACTTGATTAAAAAAACAAGCCACGATAAAAATAAGATAGAGACTGCGCCATTTCTCTGTGTTATGTCGCAAGAATATTAAAAACTTAAGTAAGTTAAATAAGATAGGAGATAATAAATACTTGGTGACTAAAGATAAAAGTCTGTAAATCACGTTCAATATTGTTGTTCTAAGATTTATCGCATACGCGTCGTTTTAATAAATAAAACGCAAATCCCTCGGTTGACCGGTATGAGGAAATATCCCGGAATGGTGAAGTTAATAGCTTTACGTGATCTTCAACTAGAGAATAACCATAAAATATATTTAGTGCTAAAGTCGTGTAGTCGAACGAGCTCTGCGTAGATCGGTGAACTACGCATAATTTAATACGTTATAAAATGTGGACTACAAAAGTATCAGATAACTACAATTATTGGCAACACGGACTGTTCCGGCTCGCGTGCTGTAGATCCATCCTTAAGGCCATGGGCAAATAAACACGCGAACTTAATTAATATTCAATGGAAATCATTTAACACTTATCTAGTTATTTAAAGTCTGGAATTGGAACGTATTCGTGCCAAATAGTAGTTCTAATATAAGACTTAGATTAGATATTGACCTTAATAGTCTAAACCTAAAAAGCCGAAGCCATTATTCGAATAATAATGTTTCGGATATCTCATCTCGTATTCGATATTTGAATTATACCTCGTAAAGTATTATGTGGTTATGAATCGTTTGCTTATTTACATAATGTGGATTTTGGACCGTAGATGGTAATTACCGTACTATCCAGTTCCACTGGACGTCTAACGGATAGGAACGCAGAACACATTCTTAAATAAATTATTGGTCGGGTCTCTGCACGTTGTTTGAATTCGAATTTAGAAATATTCAACTGCAAATACATTTTAATAGATTTCGTTCGTGGATTTTCGTTGGTTATCTGATCTTTGTTGCAGTGACTAACAGAAAATGTATATGTTTTGAATAAGTAGTTACGTAGAAACGCCTGTTAAAAAGGACCTTATTTAAAATCTAATCAAAATCTATCAAGTACATGTCGCAAAGTCATTGATGTTCAAGTAAACGTCACAAAAACTGCAATCTATCTATGATAAATGAGATGCGACGTGATGACTACAATCTACTCTATGAAGTTCATTAACTCAGGTTACTCACCTCAATTTTGTATTAGGCATTTGTTTGTTTTAATAAAACCATTAAAGATAATTAACATAAGGAAAATTCCAACCAAACTAAGCCAACATTGAGAAAAGATCAATAGAAAATGTGTGTTATGTTTACTAATAAGCAGAGAGACCACCAACAAATTATCGGTATAAACTGAAATTCTGCATGATATACGTTTAAAATTATCCGAAGTTACATTATGTAAATTGGTGTATTAGCAATAAAAATAAGAATGTTATCTTAGGCCAACAATTTATTAGCGAAGCACTTTTCTATCACACCTTGGCGTGCGTTATAAATATTGATAGCCAAGAGTCGGCAGCCCTGTATGAATATTTAAAATCCACGTCGCTCGGTATCTAATAGTTAGTTCCACTCGGTTTCTTCCATAACAAAATGACTTTGAAGACTTTTTCTATTGATGAGAATTTGTCTCTATTTCTGATTATGTGATTAATGATTATACAATGATTAGGAATATCGGTAATCTCAAATCTGAGATCAATATTGGCAAGAAGATTTCCCTGGCAAGCGCTTACCCCCTAATCTTTCTGTTTGCTTTTATGCACGAAAATATATCAAGGCAAGAATCACTCAACGGATTTGCATGCATTTTTTACTGTTATCGTTTTCCATTAACTTTAGCAATAATTTTGTATGTTACTGTGGGGCTCTTAAAATATGAGAGTATGAGACGGTGTGGTTAAACATTTTTATAATTCTTGTATTATATTTTATTAAAATTAAATCTGTGACCTTTTCAAACCAAAAACCCACCTTTTTTATGTACTTTATTTAGACCATACAATTAAGAATAAGGGGCGATACTGGAGTTAAAATGTCCTTGACTTTGTATATGAAGTGTTCATTATAAGGATTTTAGGTCGAGTGACAATTATGCGAAAATGTACATAACATTATATAAAATATGCCTATAATAATAATATAAGGACTAATTTACATTGAATAAATAGGTAGATTCTTTGAATAGTTACAAAAATCAATGAGACGTACAATATGCTTTCCAATTTCGCCACACATTCCTTCACGCGTGTTTATTTTATCAAACCGTCACATAGGTACCTAGTGAGTTTTAAACAACAAAATAAAATGCAACTGTTATAAAAATATACGTTCACATATTCAGGTCAACCTTTTGGCGTACGTCACAAACCCGATATTCCACTCGCCGATAGCTAAATGTAATTTATACGATGGACAACGGTGAATTCAATTTTGTAGTTACAGCGTTAGCGCACCGCGTTACTGCACTAAACCAATTTTGATACAAACTTCATTAGATACATGTTTTTATAACATTCAAGTTATAAACAGCATCCTTACGTGATAACTAAAATGTAAACATTTATGTGATGTACAATACTGTTTATTATCTATAAATAGAATGAGTGTTTGCATAGTTTCAAATACAGGAAATATTTACATAGATCTAGTTAGGGGTTAGTTCCTAAAGATGACGTGCAATTGATTATATCATTAAATGATTTAATGATAAATAGTGTTGTCATACGCAGAGGTATGACTCGTACTTGCTACTCAAGACAGCTTACAATCAAACCCACAGTGCGTGTTTATCATACAATACAATCATTATTTTGCATCTAATGAGATAGGCAGAAAGCCAGAAGTAAATTACACGATACAGCAGCAAAACTAGATATATTAATTAGCATTTGTTACATTGCAAGAATATTAGCATGTAAGCTACCTAATAGTAGATCATTATTATTGATTTCTTTATTTATAGTTGCCAAGCCAACAATACAATAAATCTAATAATCTAAACGTTAACTAGGTGTGTCTAGGTCACGACTTTTGCTCACGAAGTTAATATGGGCTTGGACAAACTGCTTGTACTACATTTGGACTTTTAGAACCAACGACGTACTATTATAGACACGTCATTCACCAACATCGCAGTTCTCAAAATGAGAGCATATACTAAATAGGACATAGATTAGATAGCCACGTATTTAAGAGCCTCAAGAAAAAATGCTACCGTACGGGATGACTATTGTCAGAGAGAAGACACGAATTTATTTTTACTAGCATGGCATTATGCATGACACTGGTGCGTATTCAAACTAAGCAGAATTTTGATGTTGGTAATTACCTCGTACTTATATTGCTATTTCAGGGTAAAGGCAACGCATCCATATTTTACTATATCATTGTTCAGAACTATATGAATAAAGAACGGAGCTGTGGACTCCTTTCACCTATCGGGTCTGATAGTTCACTCAGTTGCATCACGCACAACACGAACGAATCGGTCAGAGGTGAGCCTCGTTATGTGAATACTACTTTTAACTAAGTAGGCAACGGTGACAAATTTTAATTTTGACATCATTACATTAATTAACTACCTACCATAATAAAAGTCTTCGTTATCTTATCTGTTACATGTTTTTAAAGATATCATGCTAGTATATTTTGGTAAATGTTTAAGAACGGCGTCGAAAGTACTAGAGAGTAGACTGTTCCTTATTACAGTGAAGATGAGTAGGCGTAGGCGGAAAAACAACATACCTACCTAGGAGTGATTAATAACATTGTACCTTGCATTGAAAGTGTTACCCACCCATAAACCCACATTAAGAACTTGGTTGCTTTTATTTTAACGCAGCACAAACAGTTTTACTATGCAAATACGATGAAGTTACGAATAGGGCCCTACAAATTTGATTGTTGATAAGTCCGGGTTATTGACCCTGCGCGCACGACTGACTATGAAAGATTTCGCCCGAATCAAATTGACACGATGGCGGCAACATGGCCTTCCGAAACATCATGATTTTTAATGAAAAACCTTTTGCTTTAAAATAAAAATATAATATTACCTCTGGCGTAAAGTAGTTTATGGTAAGATACGATCCCATAACAGGGCGAAAGTTTCTCTCTCAATGCTGATATTAGTACAGAGAAAGAAGTAGAAAAAATAATTTCTCGCTTACTTACCCAATGCGTGTAACTGATCTCCAACCCAAACCATTTTCGTAAAATAGCAAACATGTAGATACCTATTGCCCAATAAAGGAATTGAACACGGAACCTCTGACATGGTAGGCATATCCATTAGATTTGGTGTTTCTATGGCACAAAAAAGCTAAAAGCAACATCAGTAGACTTACAAATTAGCGGTAAAACTGTGACGTAGACATACGGGTGCAATCGGGCACAACGAGGAAACAACGGCCCATATTGATAAGAACTGCTACTGTTTGCACTACAATACTGTGTTGCTTATAAGACCTACCTAGATAGGTGCTTTGTAATTGAGTCAGCCAGCCATGCAACCCTAGCAACTAAGTAACCTTTTAACTTTACTAGGTATTGACTAATACTTACCTATTGTGTTCGATAATGTACTACTTATACCTACATTAAGTTTTGCCTATTAGCGAGCATAATTTAGGAAGACTTAATGACGTCATGATATAGGTACGACGCATTTAAAACGACGGAATAATAAACGTAGACATGCACAAAGCAGGATTCTAGGATTTGTGAAAAAACACAGAAGGAATTTACAGAACTGATTCTTATTGAACATTCTAAGATTACCTAACACATTTGATCTTAGGTATACGCTTTACATTTTGTAAGTTGTTTAGAATATATGAGAACAAAGCTAAATCGGAAAATAGTTATCCACCATTGAAACGCAACTAATTGTTATATCACAGAGAAAACCACACATGATTTCAAAATGGTCTCTTAGCTCTTGCCCATGACAATAATTTACGACAGTGACCTTTTAATTTTAAGCAAACGTTTTAAATGATGGGGTCAAGTCAGAAACTATAGCAGTGCATTCGCGATCTCACGCAGAATACCGGTGCCAACCAACCACGCACGAAGCCACTTCGGAATAACAATTGAGCCGTGGGAAACTGTCTCTAAACGCAACAATTGTGAAACATTTACCGGCAATAATAGGATGTTTCTCTACACTACAACGTAGCAAAGAAACACGACGTAGAAAGAGCTCAAGCACTCTACAATATTCCAACACACTACAGATAAGAACACTTTTGAAACAAGAATATTCCGCACGGATAGGGATCTCCCTGAATGACTGATGCTTTATCTATTATAGATAAAAGTAACCGCAAACTTATGTAAAACAGTTCTCATAAACAATTTATTAATTAAAAATTGAGGTGAACTAAATGAGGCTTTCATATTTTGTGTGAATCTGTTCAGGTTGCGTCATTGGTTGTTTATTAATATTATTATTTTGGAACGCAATACAACTGTCGTTATGTAATACTCGTTTAAAGGTAATTAGGTAAGAAAGTAGCGAAAATGGGCAGTGTGCAGCACCAACAGGGATCTGGGGAATTTATAAATTATAACGGAATTTTGTATTGTTTACCGTCAAAAATACGAAACAGTAGCTAAGTACATACCTACTTGTCATGAAAAAATCTGATCTATTTTTACAATGATTATTCATACCCAATTGTTACAAAATTCATTCAACAGGATTGTTATAATTCAAGTATTATTAGGTAAAATATCCCTTTATCCATATAAAATAATAGTCTGGAAGACAATGTACCTATGAGGGAAAATAATTTTATAGAATTTAAATAGTAGATTATAATCTTAAAAGTATGACTGCCAATTTAATAAAAAAATATGTACTTAGTTAGATTTTAATATACATATTTAAAACTTGATAGGTACCTTTTAGGTATGTACTCACCTAAATTTTATTCTAATTATCCTTAACTAGGTATTTAAATTAAATTATGAGGCCTGTAGTGACTGGATAAACATAACTACCTATATTGGTATGGTATTGTTTTGTTCAGTACCTAATTACCTATAATGTAAGGTAAATCATATCATAAAATCATATTAAGGATATTGAAAATGCCATATATTTATCTAAAAATAGGTCTAATGTCAGATTATTATAACAAAACACGAATCAATTATTTACATGAAAGATTTGATGTCATGACATTAAATTATAATAAGATAGATGAATAGTAATAGTTTTAGTCAGGGCCGGATTTAAACTCAATGCCGCTCCTGGGCACCAGAAAAAAGTCCGCCCTATTACTAGAATTTTACTTTTCACTTTCAAAATTTTTCCGCCCTAAAACATTTGCCGCCCTGGGCACTTGCCCCGACTGCCCCTAGTGTAAATCCACCGCTGGTTTTAGTAAAGTAGTTTTCAGCAATTAGACCTCTTTTGATTGCATTCACTGATACATACACGGTATTTTTTCACGAGAACATAATCTGACATATAGGTAATAATCCTTGTCCTCTGGTGTTGTGAGGTACATTTGATTACAAAATTTCAACATACAATATTTATGTCATTTATAAATTCATTTACTTAATGTTTCACATTTAATTAAGATATTTATATAAATTACCTAATCAGTTTCTGTTCATAAAGATAATACATTCTTATTTTAAATTGAATATATTTTTATTTTAAGTACTTTATCCTTACTTATGTTAAATAAACCTATTGATAAGTATCGCAAGAATTTAAATGACATCACTAAAAATACAACTGATAAACATGATGATAGTGCAATGAACAACATGATTTATCTTTTAAAGAATAAAGTACATATGTTTATAACTGATACCTAAGTCAATATATAAAATTATAATTTCAATAAAATGATATTTACTGCATAATTTTTAAACCGCTTACATAAATTTACAAAATATTTTGTATGTGCATGTTTTCAACATTTGAGGATTTATTATTCCAATTTATTAAAACTTCTTTATCTGCTCTTTAATCCTTTACATTTATTTATGGATAAGATTAAAGAATGACAAATTTAAAGTCCAAAATACATTGGTTGGTACTTGTGATCTTATTATTTTTGTTTAACTACAAAGTTATGTGGAAATGAAAAGGTAAAGTGGTAACAAAGGATATTTTGCTGGAGTAAATAAAGAGAAGTGGACTCACCTCACTGAAGGCCATCACTCAGGCCTGGCTCTTTCTCTCTTCAACCTCCTCAACTTATTCAAGGATTATCAAAACAAATGTTCACGCTTTTGTTTTCCAACATTGGAGACAGTCCCGACATCTAGCATCCCTGCGGCACAAATACATCTGAACTAGGAAACTTCACTCACTGCGCAAGAACAAAATTTCAATTTTGGATAAAACGAAAACACCTGACCGAATCACAAATCACTGAAAAAACCAACATTCCTCAGGTGGGTTAGATTCACAAGGAAATTATTCTCAACAATTTTTAATAGAAATAAACACAATAAAAATACTCTAGATTTTTTTTCACTAATATTCAGTTAGCTAGAACATTACAATAAAAGTTCGAAAAATGACAAAACGCGAGAATATCACAGAGAGCCATCAAACGGAGATGAACTCGCCATCTTGCTTCATGTCGTAATCGGCGTTGCCAAATTTCAAAATCAAAACCGGTCCATCTCGTTAGCAAGTTAGGCAACATACAGCATAAATATGTCATTTGAAGTTGGTCACAGATCTTCTATCCAACTGAGTGGTGTATATTTTGCTATACTAGCGCTCGCCTCATTGATGTGGAGCGTTTATGAACTAATTGTTAAATAACACAGATAATTAAACACTCTCAGACTACTAACGCCATCTATGATAGGTATTAGTAACTACACATACGAACTTAATTTTATCAGAGGTTGCATTGTTTTAGCAAATATGTTTTTTTTTATCATAGACATGACTCTTCGAACCTATGAACCAGTTTAAATAATGTAGTTTTACAATTTCTTCCTTTATCATTCCACTAATTATTTTCTAACACATGACGACCAGTGACCCAGTCAACTATGCCAAAGGTTACGGGTTCAACTCCCGCTCAAGACAAACAATTTTCTGCATGAACATGTCTATTTACTTGTTTTGGTCTAGGTGTTTTCTATCGAAGTATACGAGTATGTACCTATTTACCGAAAGTGTCCCATAATAAGTACTTAAGTACTTACTTTTACTTAATGTTTATTCGTTGTCTAGTATCTATCCAAAGTATTTTTGCTTAGTTTGAGATTAGGTGGCGACTGTGTAACTGTAATATAGGTATTTTCTGGATATTTATTAAGTCATAAGTATTTAGTAGGCTAGTAGCTGAACTTCTGCAAGGTCCATCCATCTTTTAGATGAAATAAGTCGCTCGTGTTTTGTATTTGTATTGTTTGAGTAAAAATGTTGACCGAATTTCAAATTTATTTTAAGTAGTAGAGTTCCTAATTTCGATTCAAATAACGTTGCTTTAGCTACTTATTTAATAAAGTTACCTATATCTCTACATGCTCATGATGTTGACATTTTCACCAATGGCACATTACCTACCTCGAAGGACGGTCGATATACAATGTATCGACATTCACACCTAATTAACAAATAATTATTTACTATTTTCATGTGTACACACAATCAATAAAGTCATGAATAATGACATTAGTCAGTAAACGATGTCATTTTCAAAACATCAACAATATCTTACATCTATGAAAATTTCATCAAAATTCTCAATGTATAAATTTCCAGTTACCTGAACAATCGAGTCACATTAATTAAATTAAATGTTATCTATTTCATTTGATATAACCTAGATTTCTGAACAGCGGCCTTGTTACGGCAGGTAGGTACAAGTAATTTGAGTTTATTAATTTCCGCGTAACTACAAGCTCGGGTTGAGGAGGAAGTGCCTAGCTGTGACGTCACTTGCACAGGTGCCAGCTGGGGATATGCACGGATCGCTGATGAGCCAAGGACCCGCAATGTAGGTTAAAATAAGTAGGTTATTGCACTACTGGTTTATATTTAGTTCGCCAGTTCAACTTTGGCTTTTATTCTGCACACACGTCATGTAACTTAACGACGATGGTGAAAGTTCGCCGACTGTCTTACAGGGTAGTAACTGTAGCGAGTTGTAACAGAGGCTCATGGCTATAACGATGGATCTTGAGGAAACCGCCTCAGACTCTAAGCTTCATAAAGATAGCTTGGCCAAGAAAGAACTACGACCATCAAGTGCTGTATCGTTTGCCAAGTCTGATCATGCTGGTATTTTATGTGCAGGTACTATTAATACAACTATTTAAAGTATTATTTAATAAGTACCTTCTTACTAAGTATCATCAATCATAGATGTTTCCACGTTTCCACCACCTGCTAGAATATGGGCATATTTATCATCCTAAGAATAAATGAGCCATGATCTACGACAATGGCAGTGCTAGTTGTCATATCCATTAATTCATTAATCTACTGCTCACGGTCCTAAATTATACCAGGTTCTGGACTCGTCCCAAAATATATCAAGTATTCGAAAACCTAATCGACTTGGTGGAATATCTTCAATATAAAATTAATCACAAACTGTAGCTCCATTTTCAGACTGTAGAGTAGAGAACTTTACTAAACTACTATTTTAGAATCCACCTCATCAACCGATCAATTAAAACAATACAAGTCATGGGTAAGCAATGAGAGATGGAATGAATTGAAAAAAATTGCCGACACTGCCATGAAGGAACGCAAAGTGTTCATGATTAAGGGTGGTGGATTCCCGGCAGTTAGAAGGGCACTTGTTGAAAGAGGATGGATCGAGAAATACGAAACTCATAAGGTAATAATATCCTAGGTAGTCTAGATACATAATAAACTTTTAAATGCGAAAGTATTTTTAAGTTTTGTCATTTAAGTTTTTCAAATAATAATTTTCCTAGTGTGCCGTTCGTGTTTGATAGTAAAAATTAAGTTAAACAGCGCGACACGGTAGGTTGGCAAGTTACCTGTTAACCTATAGTGCATTCATTTGGCGGTGAGACAAAATGTAAACAAAGAAATACTGGTTGTCAAACTTTTAGCTCTTTTAGGCGAAAAATATATTGTTTTTTTAGAGTTATAAACATGAAAGTAAAATAAGACTAAGTAGGCATCTTTGATAAGTCGTCTATAAGTAATTTAGTTTAGTGTAAAAATCAATAAAAATGTAATAAACAGGATGAGTTGAGTACAAGTAAAAAAAAATCATGTAAGCACCTGAATTGTTTTACTACAAAATAAATAAACTACTATTTATTGGTGATCCTCAGAAGAAGAAGAGCTCCAACATGGATTTTCCTTTTTTTCTCTTACAAATTGGTAAACGGCTCGTGAAGTCGTTATATACAATATAATTTTTGTAGGGATACGAATCTTTGGCCAAGTCTCTTCTACGTATTTAAATATATTAATAACATTGAACAGTCTCCTTTTCCGTAGAACGCCTTGGTGTATGTTTGGATCTTCGGCGAAGTAAAAGTGCAAGCGCTGTTTGAACCAGGTTCACTTATTTTCATCAAAATCAACGTTCAGATAACAGAAATCTAACGATAACTGAATATAAAACATAATACAATAATTACTTTAAACAAAGAATTATCAAAAATTTACTATATACATTACTATATAATCGGGAAAAAAACACTCACGTCAACGAGTTGATCAAGAGTAAAAATTACGGGTACAATCCGGCTAAATACGAAAACTATTAATTTTACTTTCATTACATAAAATGACTGTTCACCTTCATTTAGTAGTATTAAAATGTATCCATAGTTTGAGATTCACAGCATTTTTAGGTTTTAGTAATGTCAACTATCATCGTCATTACTATTACTACCTTAGATGAAGAATTTTTTTCGCTGTGTTCGGTAGGTATCGCCGACGTAGTCAAATGCGGCAACAAATACTACACGTACATACTTACCCGGCGTATCCTAGCCAGTCACACTGCAAGCTGTCTGTGAGGCGTATGTTCCTAATGTTTTATTGAATTTTGAACATAATACGTAATAAAATGTCAGTTTGCGTGGTGAAGCTGTGTAAAAATAATACTTCAAGAAACAAATTTCGTGTAATCATCAAAAACAGTATACAACAAAGTCGCTTTCTATGTCCCTATGTCCTGATGTCCCTATGTATGCTTAGATCTTTATAACTACGCAACGGATTTTGATGCGGTTTATTTTAATAGATAGAGTGATTCAGTGGGAAGGTCGTTAGCATATTTTATCCCCATATTCTTACGGGAACGAGAACTACGCGGGTGAAACCGCAGGGCGCCGCTAGTCTATATATATAAAAATGAAACCCGTTTGCCGTTATCATGTCATAACTTGCGAACGGCTAGACCGATTTGGCTTTTTCTTTTGTAGTTTTCTAAGACTCTGTAGAATGTTCTTACGCAAAAAAATTTAAAAAATATCTCAGTTAGATTATAAAAAATACATTTAATTTTGCATATTTTAAAAAACGCGCGTAACGTATGTCAATCATTTGATTCAGGCTGTTATATATGCTTCGACAAAAAATCTCCGAGACGCATTATAGGTATTTCATTAAATTTCCAGGTATTTTATGGCCAGAGTGTCTTATTCCCTACCAATTGCTCAAAGGTAGTGATTTCGAGTTTCCAATATTTCTACGCTGTTGCAAGCGCCATGATCACGGATGAACTGAACTGTTCATCCGTGATCATAATAGTTACTCGCTGGCAGTGTGAACATGCGAGTAACTATTAATAATATATGTATCTCATCAGGTATCGCGGTATCTAACCAATCTTTCATCTATGGTTACTAAATAGTACTTATAAAACAAAGTCGCTGTCGCTGTCTGTCCGTCCCTGTGTATGCTTAAATCTTTAAAACTACGCAACGGATTTTGAAGCGGTTTTTTTAATAGAGTGATACCAGAGGAAAGTTTATATGTATAATACATGCATGATATTGTAGAGAAACACCGATAAATCTAGGGGTTTCTAATGTGATGTGGTAAAAAACACATTTTTTGCGCTTACATTGCAAAAGTATTTAATCTAAAAGACATTTGCCTTTACATGATTTGATTTCAATAAGTATCTTAGAAGATATCTTAGTTTTAAAATAACATTACAGCAAAATTATGATCAAGGCCACAGATTACTAAATAGTTACTACCACAAGGCGACCTGGCTAGTGCACGGCGGCACAGAATAACTATTTTTTCACCTTCTACATAAATGAAGTCGCGTGTTAAAATAACTATTACACGCGAACGAAGTTGAGGGCTAAAGCTAGTATGTTATATATTCTATATTTCAAAGATTAATTAAATATCAAGTAGTCAGTAGGGAGTAGTCTATGTATTATTGGTAAAACATGACATACAAAATAACCTTTTTCATGGTTTGTTTACATTTTGTCTCACCGCCAAATGAATGAACTATAGACGTCCCGGGCTCGATTATAGACTCGTACGTTAGCTATTTTATTTTTGAGACATGACTCGCCTTTAAGATCACTAACTCTCTTTAGACAAGCGTGTTCATTTAACCTATTCCCTACGCATCTACGCATCTGTGAAAAAAAGTTCTTTACCTCGAGATATTTTTTATATTAGATTCATTTCTTATAGGTCCGTCATCCACCACCCAACGTAGACCCCAAAAAGGTGTCAGGTAAAGAGCTTTCCAAAGTTGAAAGAATGATTTTATACAAATTCATGGAGCACCATTCCGTCGATTTCCTCTGGACAACTAAACGAGATAAATACGATTGGTTACTCAGTAACAAGGAAGTTGTGATAAGCAGGTAAGTAAGAAAACTTTAAAGTTAATGTTCGTAACTTAACTTAGACGCTAATCGATGTTTTCAAAGATTTTGCAGATCAATTTTCACCACCAAAGAAGGTCTTACTGCTTCTCTTACACAAATGCATTGGTACACTGAGCCAGGTATATCGAATACAAAGTTCCCACGTTGTTACAACATACACAACTCGGATAGCCTTGAGGAGTTTATCGATGACTTTAGAATAACGGCATGCATCAGTGTCCTTAAATGGCTTTCGAATACATTACAAAACAACCACGAACAACAACTGGTGGTATCTAATGGAAAGGTACCCTTTACAGCGATAGAGTTCGCTATAAACAGGCTTACTGAGTACATTAATTTCTTCACACATAAAGATATTGATAATATAGAAGATCAAACGCATGTTTGGGAACACGAATGGGACCAATTCTTAACGCATCATTATCTCCTGGTACACGAAAAGGCTAAATTTTTGGACGACAGAAATACTAATATTCGGTATGTACTTATCTTCCTATTCATTTATTGTATAGTATTTGTGAATGAGCAGGTTTTGCGCAATTGTAATTTCGGTTTTTTGTCCGTGATGCAATATTTATTGCTGAATGTAAGACTTTTTAGAGCTCTGCTCTAACTTGAACTACATTCGACAATCGGAATCGAGAAATGTAAGTCGTATGACGCCGAAACTGTTTTTAATAAGTATGTAGGTAATTGCTTTAGAAATAAAAAATACAGGATATGATAAGTACGAGTAGTTTCAATAAAATTTAAACGTCATCGTCACCCCAATTTAAAATTTGCATATTTCGTTCTCAGGCAGTTAGAAAAGAAATCTGCTAAAATATTGGCTACAATGACCAAATATTGGCCGCAAATAGACATAGATGGTGTTTTAAATATATGGATAATAAAACCAGGGAATAAGTGCAGAGGACGCGGCATTCAACTAATGAACAACATCAAAGATATTATAGGCCTCCTCAATGTTCCTGCCCTGAAAACTAGATACGTCGTGCAAAAATATATTGGTAAAAGAACCATATTTTACTAGAAACTCGTCTCCTCCCATAAATCAACCCCCACATTTTGTGAAAAAGTTCGAATAGTTTCTGATAATAGCGCAAGCCTAAGCCATATGTTCTCAGCCTTATTCTACTTCCTATTCACTTTCTATTCATGTTGATGTCTACTAAATTGAATATTTATACTGTTTCAGAAAATCCATTGGTCATATACGATACAAAATTCGATATTCGACAATGGTTCTTGATAACTAATTGTCAACCTTTGACTATTTGGGTTTACAAGTAAGAACATCATTTTATTCTTAGTTAACTATATTAACTTAATGTGGTGGAGAATATTTAAATTCAATTTATGTATTTCAGAGACAGTTACTTACGATTTAGTTCACAAATATTCAGTTTGTCAAACTATCATGAATCGGTACATTTGACTAACAACGCCGTGCAGACAAAATATAAAAATTATGGGGAGAGGGACAAAGCTTTGCCAGACGAAAACATGTGGGATTGTCACACTTTTAAGGCTTATCTTAGGTAAGAATTTAATTATATTAGGATAATTAAAATATGGATCCAATAATAACATACTTTCTTCTTACAATTGAAGACAGATAGGGAAATATGAAATGTGGGAATCAAAAATTTATCCTGGAATGAAACAATGTTTGATCGGGGCCATGCTAGCGTGCCAAGAATCTATGGACAAAAGGCAAAACAGTTTTGAATTATATGGCGCTGACTTCATGTTAACAGATGACTTTACGCCATGGCTGATTGAAATAAATTCAAGTCCTGACTTAGCTCCAACCACATCGGTTACGGCACGGTTATGTCCTCAGTGTCTTGAGGATGTTATAAAAGGTAAATAAAAAGAACCGAATTTTAACAGTTTGTTCCCAAAGTGCAATAATTACTTACAAACGTTTTTATTTCAGTTGTTCTAGATCGACGTTACAATCCAGAAGCAGACACCGGAACGTTTGAACTGGCCTATAGGCAAGTGGTGCCTAAAGCGCCAGCATACTTAGGTCTCTCATTATGTATCAATGGGAAACGATTAATTAAGAAATCCAAGGAGAAAAAGCATGAGCACAGAAGTGTAACACCTATACCTCCTCGAGTTCCATCTGGAGACGCTATACCGGAGCAAGATCAACCTGTACCGCCTGAATATTCTGGACCAATCATAACTGATTTCCTTACGTGGTTGAACCCATACGACGCGATACCAACTAATAAAGACGGTATTCTATTGGCACCATCAGAATCTCTCATGGTACGACAAGCTGTTACTGTAGTAAAATCCGGCATCTCATTTAAAAATAATTCGAAAAAACGTAAAACATCGGGGCTCTCTTTTAGGACTCACCGAGGAAGGCGAGAAAAAAACATAGAAACTAAACGTCGTGTCGTACGGCATTCGTGTTGTCAACCAGAAAAAACTAAGGAAACAAATAATACCGGCAAATACCGGACTGAATCTGCGAGTAAAACGGAGAAACCAAAGGTTGATAGGTCAGTTGGCAATAAGCGGTGTTACATAGATCCGGACGAGTGGGAACGGGAAACGGCTAGTATACTCCGCTCTACTATATCCGTCCAGAATAAAGTAACTGGTAGGACTGAACCTATTTTACCAATAAGACAAACAAAATCTGGTATTGTCGTTTCGAACCGGAGGCCCTCGTTACTTCCACTTAGCTCCAGGAAAAGTGTCGATGACTCAGATCCAATTAAAAAGCTTAGTGCAGTCGGCAAAAGCATTTGTAAACTACACGAAGAGAATAGGGTTAAACAAAAAACTATAACGTTTTCTAAAAGTTGTACTTCTATCTACGCTCCATATCGTGTTGTAATTACACCCTTGAATGACGAACCATCATCTACTAATAAGAGAAAAAAATAACTCTTGTTTCTTCCTCACAATCACAATGGTCTAACTAAAGACACAAAAACTGTTGTTAATAAATATTCAAATTTTAAAAATTATATCAGATAAATGTTCAAAAATTTTAAAGTTTATTACTTATAAATAAAAATCTTATTTCTTTTAATTCTTAAATATTTATTTCAGAAACTCCTACACGATCCTTGGATGCAGCCACATATCAAAACCTATCCAAAAGCCTATCCAGTCCTTCATCCGAAAACCATTCCGTATTCCTTCCATTATATTAATTTTTAAACGGTTTAAAAAATATTTTGGTAAAATATACAAATCTCCTTTTATATAAGCAAACTTGTTGTGTGAACTATTTATTACTTGTCATTTATGTCACACCACTCGGTGGCTATGATTGTCAAATTATTTTGCTAGTAGGTAACAATGATAAACCGTTAAAAATTAAAGTTATAAGTAACATGTTAAAATTTGTGATTAAAAATTGAATAAAAGGTGAGGTAAACTTATTATATTTTAGTAAAACACATCTGTAAGACATTTACTACATACTTCTACATTTCCGTCTGATTGCACTAAGGGCAAGGGACAGACTTCTCCAAAGCGGAAGAGATGTTTGATAGCTAGGGTGTCTTCCCGAAACTGTGCTAAGGTGCTAATGGGCTTGCTAGAGGGAGCTAAGATATGAACGGATTTTTTTTGAGATTCATTAGCCTCAGCAATAACACACCCACCGTCATGCCAGCAACCTCATTCCCAAAAACATAGCTGACAGGTTTTGAAGACGCTAGGACTCTACTACAAATATACTGCTTCATTACGATCCAAAAGGCAGAGCAGAGGTCATGGTCACCATGCCCAAACAATATTGTTGCGAGTTAAATTCCCTTCTACCTAAGTTAAATATATGTACCATCATAAATGTATATCTCAGTCTCGGGTGGGTGTATAAATGTGTGTGCGAACTGTATCTCGGTTTCCATGGAAATGTGGTTAGAATCTTATCTTCTTGTGTGATGTGTGTGAAAAAGAATAACAATTAATAGTCAATTTATACCATCTCTAATATCATAATCCGCTCTGATGAAGTCTGAACCTTATAACCTTCTGGTCATGTCGAGAATCTGGTGGAATTAACTTAAGTTAGACTTGAGATTTCTACATTAAAACAATTTTTAAGGAATTTTATATGATTTTTTGTTTACACGTACGTAGGTAAAATATTTCGCAAGGAATGAACTTATGAATAGGCTCATTGGAAGGCATTAATGATGCCTACAAAAAAGAAAAAACATATCAAGAAAACAAAGGTAAGTGATATATATTAAATTAATGAAAAAACTCAAGATCTATGGGAGAGATCTATTTACTAAGTTGCTGTTGACGATATAACTATGAACTAAACTGATACCCAAAGCTTCCTATAAGTAATGGAAGAAATTTTAATATCATGGTAAGTATGTAAAAACAAACCTTTAAAGTATTAGTAAACATTTAAGTAGTTCTAAATAATATATGTTTTCACAAGTAGTACCTTAGTATAATGCAATGATTTATCTTGTTTCAAGGCATCCACTAGCAAAATACAAAGTGTTAAATCTGCAGTATCTAAGAAATCTATTGGAGAAAAAGCATCAAACACCGCAATAAGTCTACAAAAAGTAATACATTTTAAACCCTACTTAGTTCTGTTAGACTGTGCTTAGATCATAACGATCATAATGAATTAATATTATAGATATCAAACACATGTGACAAAGGAGGCGTCAAAAGAATTTACTCACCCTTCAATAGATTCGCAAGTAATAGAGTAAAGCCAGGGGAAGTTAATCCTAATAAAATGTCGTTCCTTAGCGATAGTCACTCAAGTGGTCTGTCTTCTAAAGAGAAAAGTTATGTAATTTATAGCTGCGCGTCACGATCTAAACGCTATGCTAGACTTAAACAGTATGCTGCTAACGCTATCCAAAATAACAAAATATTTACTATCTATGGAAGTTGCAGTGTTGTTAGGAAAGCTCTGATCGAAAGAGGATGGGTGGAAAAGATTCATCCCTACAGAATGAATTTGACTAAAATACGAAATGGAACTGTTACCAACAAAAGTGATGTCCTCACTGAATTGGAACGACTGTTCCTTTCAAATGCTGTCGAGAAATACGAGCCAAACTTTATATGGCACACGAGTGACACCCCAATGGATTTAACTACAATAGACATGAGTAAAATTGCCACAACATCTATAATCAACGTGCTAAAACCTGACGCATTATGGACTACCAAACAAGGATTATGCTCTTCTTTAAAACGAAATTACTGGTTCTACATTGAAGATGTGGCTGAAGTGATCAGTCCACGTACGTACAATAGTTTCGACTGTGAAGAAGATGAATTTGTTAAGGATTATAAGCTAACGGCTTGCACCAGCCTACTCAAATGGGTCCTTTCTATGGTCGCTAATGAACGCCATATATTTAAACAGTCTGGGAAAATTTCTATAAATGTTCTGCTCTTTGCATTAAATAGATGCAAAGAATATTTATTCCGAAAACAAAACAAAGATATCGATAAAGCTGTATTCCTTACCAGTAACGGGCAATGGAATGCTTTTTTGAAAAAATATTACCGTATAATATCTCAAATGGATGTTTTTGAACAAGTTGATAATGATAAATTCCCTTTGTATATGGGATATGCGAAATTTTTATTAAAGGAAATGCATCGATATCGTCCACAGTTGAGTTGTGAAGGCTGCCACAATATATGGATTATCAAGCCAGCACATTGTTCTAGAGGAAGAGGAATAAAATTGGCCTCTCAGTTGATGGCAATCATTGATTTACTAAACAAAACCAACGGCAAATATGTTGTACAAAAATACATTGGTAAGAATAGTGAACATGGTTAATAAGTAGATTATATTTTTTTGTAAGCTTTATTATACATAGTTCTGTTTTTTACAGAGGACCCTTTACTAATACATGAAACGAAGTTTGATATTAGGCAATACTATCTCGTTACAAGTACTTATCCACTCATAATATGGATGTACCAAGAATGTTACCTTAAGTTCAGCACTCAAAAATATAATCTCAAAAATTTTCACGAATCAATACATTTGACTAATAATGCAGTACAGAAAAAATATATGAATTGCACAGGAAGACACCCTGATCTACCACAGAAGAACATGTGGGACTTGAATACGTTTAAAGAATATTTAAAGAAAATTGGACGGCCCATGGTTTGGGATAATATAATCTATCCCGGGATGAGGAAATCAATTATCGCAATAATGTTAAGCTGTCAAGATTCAGTGTTCACAGTTTCTAAAAATAGATTCGAATTGTATGGGTGTGACTTTATATTGGATAAAGAGTTCAAACCTTGGTTGATAGAGATCAATGCTCATCCTGATCTTAACCGCACTACACCAGTTACTGCCAGGATATGTCCAGCTGTCATCACGGACATTATAAAAGGTTTGTTTACGATACGATTTTGAGCATTAGTGTTTCCGCCTATTCCTCCACTGAACCAATCCTGTCATCATCACCAGTGATAGAAAAACCTTTGCCCTGCAGAATCTTAGTCCTGCTTAATCTTTATAGACCAACACCATACCGTAATAAAAAAAGAGAATTCAAAGCATTGGATGGAAACTATCGTTTTAATAACTTTTTGTTCCTAAAATTATACATTTTTTGACTGACTACATACGAAGTTTATCGTTATAAAATAAATATGTACAATAATTGAAAACACCTAATGTTTTCAATTTAATTTTAATCTGTTTATATTGAAATTTGTTGATTCAAAATAATAAATATTTTCAGTGGTAATCGATCGTGCTGCTGATCCAAAAGCACCAACAGGAAAATTCGAATGTATTTACCGTCAACCCATGACTGTACCCAAATATGGTGCAGCAGCTGAATTGCATATCCGAGGTAATGCGCTTCCCAATGATTACTTCTACAGAGGTAAAATAGAAATAAAACCATCAAGCGAATCTATCAGCACGGGAAGCGATGTCAATTCCATTATAGATAAATTAAAAATATACGATGATAATGCCACAGACATAATGATAGAACCTGAAGACGATTACTATGTGAATATTAACGAAAATAAGCAAGATACAAACGTTGAACACAGCACTCAGTCTGAAAATGAACTAAGTGTAGCTGCTACAGTAATAACAGAACAACTTGATGATTTAGTTAATAAGATAACGACGGAACACGAAACCGACAATTCAAATACATTAGGCAGCTGGCTGCAAAGCTTACCCGATGGTATTGGCCAACATTCATTACTACAAAAATACGCTAGTTTTCATCCACTCAACTTACAGGAAGACAATCAATCTAAAAAATTGAATAATGTTGAATATAGAAACTTGCAAAAAGCATTATACAATTTTGATATCAATTCGGACGTAAAACAACTAAGGCCAGAACAAATTAAAGAGAAAACTGAGATTGAAAATATGTGTGCAGCAGACAACGATATGTTACAAGCAGCAAGAAATATTATAACTTTCATTAATGCAAAAGAGAGCGAATATTTTAGGTCTCAATTGTAGTTAAACCTATATTTTCTTTGTTCCTTTAATTTCTGTTTAAGTAATAAATACATTATGTAATTAAAATAAAGTTTATTTACATTCAAATTAAGTTAAATAGCTCTTACCTAACCTACGTATCCCTACAGCTTGGAACCGACAAGCTAAAAAAAAAAACGCACCTACTTGATTGATGATAGAAATTTAATTTTACACGCCCAACGATTTTATTTTTTCCTAGGACCTACCTACCTATTATTTTTTAGCTTTTATGTATATTCAATAAAATCGTTTTTATGTACTTTCGTACTATTTTTTTATTAATTAGGTAACGTAATGAATAACCAACTGTAATTACTTTTTCAATATATTGAATGTAGTAATAATTGCAATTACATTGCTGTTACTTTAATTTTAACCACTATTAATTAATTAATTGCAAAACAGAGCGAAAGCAAAATTAAATAATAATTTAATACTCGCATAAACAAAAAACAAAACAAACAAACTTTAAAGTCCATCCACAGAGGGCGTCCGGTCAGCGTTCGGAACTTGAAGTGGACTAACTATCGTACCAGGGGCGTAAAATTATCGTACATGTCTATTATATGGCGTAAAATTATCGTACATTTTAGGATAATGTCTATTATAGATAAACTAGCAGCGCCCCGCGGCTTCACCCGCGTAGTTCCCGTTCCCGTGGGAATTTTGGGATAAAAAGTATCCTATGTGTTATTCTGATGTATAAGCAAGATTATTGTAAAGTTTCATTAAAATCCATTCAGTAGTTTTTGCGTGAAAGAGTAACAAACATCCATACATACAAACTTTCGCCTTTATAATATTAGTAGGATAAATCATATAAATTGTAATATTGATATGCATGCAAGTATTCTATAGTTTATCTTTTTTAAACCACCGCTGTCAAATCAACAGAACACTGAAACCCAAATGTTTTACACGTGGTAAACAGACCTGAACTGATTCCCTTTCCACTTTAAGTTCAATAAACGCGCCAAGCTTAAAATTCACTCAGACAAAATTTCACTGTTCCCATGCAAGTTGGGTATGAAACACGAAAAAATTTTGTATTTATAAAGAAGAAATGGATATGAATGGGTAGTGAAATAAAAAATGAAAGAATTTCTTTTATATATCAATATACACTTATACTAACCAATAAGAAAGCGTGTACAGCAGGCGCTGGATAAAGTTACAGTATCGGCAGTGGTGAAACTTAGTAGAGCGGATCGTAAGGACCAATAGGAATAGAGAACTTGTATTTCCCGGTATTTTCCCAAGATTTTATTGGACAAAATAAAATCATGCTACTGCGATTTAGACTATCAACGCATGAGTGAAATAATATAAATTCTCAAATTTTGCATCATGATAGAAATTATCGTACAATCTGCGTACGATAATAATATGCTATCGTACATCGTACGTAGGCACAAAATTATCGTATGTGTACGATAATTATCGTACGGTTCCGAACGCTGCGTCCGGTCCATATGCCGTCCATCCATCAACATTTCATTCATTCCTAATTTTTATTTGTTCATCCCACAGAGTAAATAATACAACAAGCAAGCACAATTAAATTCCATCATTCATTCGATCTGTGCATTCGTTCGTTCATAAAAAAAACATGGCAGCATTGTGTCAGTGGGTGAAATAAATCGGTATTTCTTTTGTAATTTTATGTTGAATATCAATTTCATACGCGGTCATTGATAGTTAGTTATATTACTAAAATGGGAAGATCTAGATCAAGAAGCAAATCGCCTAGACGTCATCATAAAAGCAGTAAGCATTCAAGAAAGAAGAGTCGCTCTAAAGATCGGTCTTCATCACGCAGTAGAAGCAAACATGCAGAGAAATCTAGGGAAAGGAATTCAAAATCTAGGTAATTACCATTTGAAATCGTAAGGTTAATTTTAATTCATAGTATTTAGTTGAAATTGAATACTATTTTTACGAACTTTGTGGTTGTTTTGTTTAGGAAGCGGTCTCATTCTGTGTCGTCAGGGAGCAGTAGTGATGGTTCCTATGATGGCAGAAATCACAGGAAAAAGTCTAAAGGACGCAGTAAAATGGACGAAGTCGACAGACTAGCGGAAATGGAACGTCAGAGACGTGTACGGGAAGCCGAACAAAAGGTATCAAACTTTAGTTAACTTCAATAATAGCAAACCTTTGAAGTTCTTTAAAACTAAGCCATTTTTTCCAATTGCATTTGCAGGTTGTTGAAGAAGAAGCTGCAAAAAGAATTGAACTTCTCGTAAAGAAGAGAGTTGAAGAAGAGTTAGAAAAAAGAAAAGAAGAAATAGAACAAGAAGTTGCGAAAAGAGTAGAAGAAGCTAAACGGAAGATGGAAAAAGAAATGATGGAAGAACTGGAGCGGCAAAGGGAACAGCAGAAACGGGAGGAGCTCGCTCGACAGGTAACTGACGATTCCAAACATCAGTTGTGTGTAAACGCAACCAGCGACCCTGTTTGCATCTACACACGACAACCACTACAGATGACAATATGTGATATTGTCACACCGTATAATACACTGAGTGTCGATTCAATGTTATTACATTATAAAATAGTAACTAATGAAAGTAAAATTTCGATCATATCTGTTAAAGGTCCAGTCAGGTGTAGTGCGAGAATACAAGAACTTGTTTCTTGATATTATTAAAATATCTTACTCATTGAAAGTCGTCTCTGTAACATGACAACCATTTCGTAACATGCCATTTGCACCTGTTGGGCAGAACTCTGCCACCGTCCGCCATTATGTAAGATTGCCGTAAGGCCTCTGGCTAGCGTTTTAAAATTGTTCGCTTGACTGTCCTCGGCAGTCACGTAGTCTATAAGTCAGGTCGGAAGACTGAACAAGACCAAGAAGCTGTAAGAATTTAATGGAGACGCTGCTTGAGGATCCTGACATGAGAGCTGAAGGTATTTTTTGAATCTATTTTTTGTATAACCACTATAATTACAAGAGACCAATGTTTGTTTTGTAGTATGAAATATTATTGTACATTGATTCTCTTATCAATAAGGCGCTGCTGTTATATTACGCAGAAATGTGCTCACGATTTATGATACTCATTTTATAGGAGAAAACAAGCTCTACACAAACAGTTACAGACACACTAGGACTGTATGACATACTGTGTTACACCAGGATATCAGTAGGGAATGTTACAAGCGCTACATGTACTCTGTAACATTTTGTAGACCTTTAATAATATATTGTTTTTATTATACAGGAAGAAGAAGCTCGTAAAAGGAAAGAGTTGGAGGAAATCATGGCGGAAAATAATAAAAAAATTGAAGAAGCCCAACAGAGACTGGTAAGTATTGATTTCGCTGATTTGAAACACACACAAACAGACTAAAGAAAACTACTTTTCAAGGTGCATTTTTTAAACTATGCCCTGTGTTTAACCCTTCTGTAGATTCAGAATAAAAAGTGTCCTATATTTTATACTATTCCTGGTTTTAGGGAACATTGTTAACAAAATTTTGCTTAAATTGGTCCAAATGGTATAAATAACCTGATTTTGTTTAATTTGTGTAGATTTGAAGTTTATTTGTTTAATTTCCAGACACAGGTAATTGATTAAATTCTGATAAAATGTTGCATACATCTGTTCAGGCATTTCGATTGTATAATGTTTTAACTTATACAGTTATGTAATAAATTGTTAGGCAACCTTTATCAACATACATGACATTAGTGTTTTAAAATAAATAATCTATACATTACTGTAATAAGAAAATATTTATTTGTAATACATAAACAACTAGAATGACCTTTATTTCATTCTTTTAGCCTCTAGTATCAATAATGACCTACTTGGGATGGCCCACAATATCACTTGCATTATATTTGACCATTAATAAGACAAATTATTTAGATGATGTAGTTTTAATCATTGTTTTTCAAGAACATTTCTAATTAATGATCAGCCTCTTTATAATATTAATACAGAATACAAATATCTTACTAACCAATGTATTATTTGTGTAGGCGGAGGAAAGGTTAGCGATGATAGAAGAACAAAGAAGAATGGACGAAGAGAAACAAAAAATGAAAAAAGAACAAGAAAAGAGGGTAAAGGAAGAACAAAAGAAAATATTAGGCAAAAACAACTCCCGACCAAAGCTGTCGTTCTCATTGAAACCACTCTCCTGAGTAACAAGTGACGATCACATAATGCTTCTACTCATAAGCAATCAGACTTTGAAATTTATATGTAATTTAAGTACATACATAAATAATATAGAGAAACCTAGTTAAGTTTTTAGGTTGGTCTGCTCATACTGTTAGAAGTTCCATTATAACCTGTGAAATGAATAGACTACACAGAAGTTCATGAATTAAGAATTTATTTTTTTAATTGCTAATAAATTTTAATCACATAATCAAGCATGTTTACAATAGGTAAATTACAATTAAAGTTCCAGAGTACAAATATTTTGAATGACGCTCATTAAAATACATAACTGGTAGTCTGGTGCATGCCTTAAATATTAGCTATATTACTCAAAAAGTTGTTATAATATGTATAATACTTATTTACTTTGTCATATAGACCAAACTGAGATATTGCGCTCTGTTACTTTTTGCTCACTATTAAAGTGTTTTACTCATACTTATAATAAGGCTCTCAAGTCTAGTTAGACGGACTGCAATCCAACCGCAAATTGCAGTTTTAATGCAGTTGACAGTCTATTGCAGTCTTACAACTGCAGTTCAGGTGCAATTCGAATGCAGTTGAGCTATTGCAGCCATGTGCAGCCAACTACATTCAAACTGCACCTGAACTGCAATTTGCGGTTGGATTGCAATCCGTCTGTGTAGCTAGAGCCTAAGTATGTTTTTGAGTGTATGTGTGTGTGTGTTGTATGCATGAAGTTTTTTTGGTATAGATTTAACAGTTTGTTAAAGAGGTGTCATTTGAATCATCGGAATAGTGGGATTGATATAGGGTAAAACAATTTATAGTGGGCATGTAAAAGTGGAAAAGAAAATTAATAAAATCATAAAACCTGACTATCAAAATCAGCAACTGAAGAGAAAAATATTATGAATTCATCATTTAGCCTAAGCAGCCAATTTTTGTACAATTTATGTACCTACCTATGTGAGACAAAAAATACTTAGTCAGTACTATAAAATAATAATGACGTTCTCGACCGTTATCGGCCTTGGCGACTGCTTGACTACTCCATACGACTTTTATGCACTCGTATGTGGCTTATGTAGCCGATCTTATTGGTGAAGACCCTCGCACAGGAAGGGTATGTCAGTATATATGTACCAACTAACCTACATTGAGTGTATATGTGGCACAAATAATGTTTGTACAACCAACTGAACTAATATTGATAATGCATTGACAAAGTTTTAAATCAAATTATGGCAACCTAGCCCCTATTTGGGCTAATTATTTTATTGACCCACTTGATATTGGTATCAAAATATTTTTTACTCAGTTGCTATTTTGTATCAGTCGGATTTGATGACTTATTAATAAGCGTGCCTAGTGCGTTTTATTTTCGCGTTACGATAACATAGATTTGTATGGGATCGTATCAGCGCCAGAAGATGGCGCTCATTAATTCATTCATCGTGTCCACACTTCATTCGCTTCTCATATTTTGTCTATCCAAAAAGTAGCCACCGCCACCGCACTACTTGAGGCCTCCATCAAGTCCTCCAGGATGCAGGTCATGCAGCTCATCCACGTGCATAGCATAGCAACTGACTGATATGTACGATATCCTGAGATGTACATGTCCCATACAAAGTTAGTAGTTATCGTCGAACTGTTCGAAAATAAAACTCGCACAAGGCACACAGAAATCACTTTGAGCAGAAAGCAATACCGTAACGGAGAAGTTATAGGTAAATGAATTTAGAATATAGATATTATAACTTTTTTCATTTAATTACACGAGAACTTGTTAAATTAAGTTACGTATATTACAGCACAGTTTTGAAAATGTCCATTTTTTCAATGTAAATAGTATAACTGGAACCTTTAGGTAAGTTTCTAGTTCTAAATTAAATAAGCATTTTATTTCATAATAAATTTGAACAATATAATCATGTTTCATTTTCTATACTTACGTTTACCTAAAAAACTAAAATGACTCATGCTACGAGTTCCCCGACTGGCGCTACGAGTTTCCTGACTGACGCTAGAACTCGTAGCGTCAGTCGGGGAACTTGTACCATAAGTCAGCAAACTCGTAGCGGCAGTCATGTAACTCGTAGCGTCAGTCACGGAACTCGTAGTGTCAGTCACGGAACTTGTAGCGTCGGTCAGGGAACTCGTAGCGTCAGTCACGGAACTCGTGACTGACGCTATGATAATTAATAAAATATTTCATAATGAGACTTGCGGCTCGCCACGAACGGTCATACCGAAATTTAAAATAGAAAACCCTACTACTTTTTGCTCCCTAAAGGTTACAGACAGGATTACATCATTATCCTATTGTCAAATGATTCAAATTATCAATGTCATTCATTGACATTATGATTTGTGACCACGTCAAAAACGTCAAGTGAATAATTGCCATGCTCAGCAATATTCCGCATTTTTAAGCTATGTATGTATACACTATAGGGCAAATGGAGTAACATGTTGCGGAACATGTTCCCCAACAACTACGTAGAACATACTTGGAGGGGAACACTGTGTTGGCCACACTAGTCAGTGCTTATAGAAAGATCGCCCGAGGAGGTTGTGGCTATTAGTGCTGCATACATAGTAATTTATATCGAGTGTGTTGAAACGTAAGAGAAGGTGGTGGATGCGGAATTTCTTACTACAACGAGAAATAAGAGTTAATAAACGAAACTACACTTGGTGAGAAATGGCGCGACATTGACGCGGGACATATGCCCTACGTCACGTACAATGTTGCGGGACAATATGCAGCGTCTCATGTTCGCTATTGTATCCGGCGCTTTATTCACATATTTGCCCATTATTTTTTGGGTAAAAATCAAAGGAACAAACAAACCGTCTTTATTGCAAAGGAAAGCAAAATGGTTTCGTTATTTACATCGACATTATTTTTACTAACTTAATTTTTTGATAACTTAAAAATGTGTTATTTTTGTGGTTTGTAAAATGTCGAATAAAAAAAAGACAAAAATAATCGCCGGTGTAAATTTTTTTACCACCTGGCAACTCTAATCAATGGTCAACAAAAAAAAAAACTGTCAACTCAGCCAACCAGGCCAGCTCATGAGTTCGATTTGATCAATGTTGTTGGTGTAACTGCCTGCGCTAACTTTATTTATTTTTCTAATTAAGTTAACAATACAAGTACACACCAAATACGTAAATATTTAAAGAAATAAATACCTAGTTCAATAAAAATGGCTGAATTCATAAAAGGACTATTATTAACAGTGTTATCGGAGAAATGCTTCGATGAGTATTTCGTCAATTATAACTTTCTGGATGGTAGATAATTTTACATAATTAATTAATTAGAAAACATTCAATCTTATATATTAAACTCGTATTATTACGTTTTCAGTTCCATGTTTTAAGTCAACATTAAGTAAAGGACTGGGTATAGGAATTATAGCTGGTTCAATTTTAGTGAAAGTTCCTCAAATTCTTAAAATACTTGGAAGCAGAAGCGCAGAAGGTATTAATATTTACGGAGTGTATCTTGAACTATTTGCGATAACTGCTAATTTCGCTTACAGTTATGTTATGAAATTTCCATTTAGGTAAGTGATGATATTGGTACATTTTTTTTTAACTATTATCTATTGTTTGATTTTAGTCTCAATCAAAATTAAACGTCTGTTAAGGCAAAGGCCTCACTATCATTGTTGATACTAAAAATAGACATAATCACCACTCTTATCCAATTCATTCTGGTGATCTCAAATTTACCTATAATATTCTTAACACTGCATAATATGCACTTATTTAACTTACATTACACAGCATTTACATAAACGTTGATATACATAACTTGATGATATACTTAATAGTTATAAAATTTGTGATAAATTCAAGTTTATGTAAGGAAGGCTTATATAACATACTACTTCGCCTCTATTGTTTGTAGCATGATTCTTTATAATTGCCTATAGCCTTCCATAATAAATAGACTATTCAACATTAAAATATATTTTTAATCTATAATAATCATTTACGACAGCATCTCATTATATATTTGTAGTAACTGATCACTAAGTTCGAAACTTGTATCTAGGCTAGGGTAACAAAAACTATGCACACACTCATTCACACACACACCCAGACCGAGACAAACATTTGTGGTTCACACAAATATTCACCCCGCACGGGAATCAATTTAAACCAGTAGTTTCTTTTATAAGCTCCTTCAGTAAATAAATAAACAAATCACTTCAGCTGAGAATACTAATATGTATTATAATATACACTAGCAGCGCCCCGCGGTTTCACTCGCGTAGTTCCCGTTCCCGTGGGAATTTCGGGATAAAAAGTATCCTATGTTCTTTCCCGGACCATAAGCTACCCCTGTACCAAATTTCAAGTCAATCGGTTCAGTAGTTTAGCCGTGAAAAGGTAACAGACAAACAGAGTTACTTTCGCATTTATGATATTAGTTAGGATTATTTATACCACCTGTAACGACCATTATAATTTTATTCTAAGTACATATACTAATACTAAATAGATGAAGTTGTTGATTGTGTTTATTATTCTATTTCAGCGCATGGGGTGAAGGTACATTCCTTGCGATTCAGACGGCAGTTATTGCTGCATTAGTACTACATTATGGAGGAACTTCAGGGAAGGCGTTTGCATTTCTAGTATCTTACGTTGGCATTATATTCACTTTAGTGAGCGGGATTACTCCAGCTAAGATACTGTGGACAATGCAAGCGGTTAATGTACCAATTATCCTTGTTGCTAAGGTAAATAACAAAATAATACTTGGTACTTATTACTAGTAATATGGAAAATAATAGAATTAATTATTCACTTTTATAATTCATATTAATTAGCTTCTGTTTTTTAAATGCAATAGAGAAATTAATACATTGTTTAAATTTTACATAAATGAAATACTTAGATTAGATGTTTTGGTGTATAAGTATTTTTTTATTAATTAACATAAAAATCATTTAAATATGTCCTAAATAACCTTGGATTTAAGAAACAATGATAATTTAATATTTATATTGTATTGTTAATTCATTTTTATGTATTTTTTCAGTCAATTCAAGTAATAACAAACTACAAGAATGGTAGTACAGGTCAATTGTCGGCTGTGACATGTCTTCTGTTATTCGGAGGCAGTATAGCAAGAATATTCACATCAATCCAAGAAACTGGAGACTTCATTATAATCGTCACATACTGTGTGTCAACTCTAGCTAATGGTGCTATAGTTTTACAACTTTTGTGGTACTGGAACGCTGGCGTGAAGACAGCTAATAAGAAGGTCAAAAGTAACTAGTGCTTTTTTACATAAGTACATTATGAAATTGAATAAATTTTTATTTTGTTTCATTGATTGTTGTTATTTTTGGATGAAAGATGTTTTATCCAAAAGTCTCTCCTGGTTATAAGTAACATCTGTACTAAATTGGTCTAATAGTTTCAAAACCTATTTCAATATTCAATACAAACAAGAAATCAAATCTTTCCTCTTAATTAAGATTAAACATTTTCGGTCTCAACTGCGATTTGAACCCAAGACCTTACGCAACAGTTGGCCTAATTGTCTACCGTAAAGGCTAATCCAGCACAGATATATAAATTAAATTTACGTAAGTACATATTAATTCCATAATGTACCTTTTATACGTACTTACTTTACATTTATATCGATCGGTAATTTATTTATCACACCCACTCCCTAATCTGTTTTCAAATAGGTACCTACTAATAATTAATAGTTTATTACTAGATAAATGAACAATTAAGCGATAACATAATCGTAGTCATTTGGAAATGTGTGCAATTATTTGAACTAGTTATACATTTCTACCATGTATTGAAAATCTTTTGCCTTTGCAAATCTGTTAATTTCTCATATTATTAGCAACTGAACTAACATATCAAAATCCATCGTATTTCTAATGTAATTATACCTACCTATCAATTTCCATCAGTGATGGAATAAGTCAGAATTGTAAAATAAAAGACAATATGTTAATTTTAGTGAATTATTTTATTAATACTAATTAGCCCTCGAGGAACAAACCAGTGACTGTTTTTCTAATCTGGAATGAGCTACTTATATTTTAAAACACCAAAACAAGTCTGAACACCAAATTAGAATAATTCACACATACTTAACACCATATTTGTACAATTTAGGTTAATTTTAAGATGGTGCAACACTATTAACTAAAATATTTACAACTATTAATTATGAAAACGAATACATAAGTTGTCTAATACTAAACAATCTGCTGTGTGTAACAGACATTACGTCTAAACTATGAAGGTCTGTGTGAAGTGCATCAAATTCACGTTTATGACACAATACTGGGAATGACAGCAGTTTTATAAGGCTAACATGACCCTTATCAATTATATTTGTAATGTTTGATGCGACGACTACGTGACTATCACTCTTTGGGTGCGGGCTCTGCTGGTTTCTCCTCGGTGGTGTTGTTCCTTTCTGGCTCATTTCCGTCCGCCCATTTGCCATCATACTCCTTCCTATCGACGTATCTTTCTTCTTCGTATTCGCCTTCACTGCGGTGACTGTCCCGGCCAGAATAGCGTGAGTAGCTACGAGAAAGTAAAGTAGTTATAGTAATGTTCTGACATTGTTACAAAACAACCATTTGTGATTTTAATAAAGCTTCGAATATAATGTGACGTTATTTAAAGTGTAAGTAATAATAAACATACCTATCTCTGTCCTTATCCCTTCTCTCCGGACTGTAAGATCTGGAGCGACGCGTCCTGTCGGGGCTGCGCGAGCGAGAGTAACGCCCGCCACGTCTGTCTCGGAAATCACGGTACCCGCCCCTGGAATTACAACTTAATATTTATTTATTCAAATACAGTCAGGTTGGTCATTTTTAAAATTCCCTGTAACTTTGAATAAACTGGATAGAGATTCTTTATGTACAGTCAGCGTCAGATAGAAGGTATCCCCCTTGGTAATATTTTCTTTGGGATTCTCAACCAAGGGTGGTACTTTTTATCTGCAGCTGACTGTATAAGTTACATAGAATTTGCAGGAGTGTATGTCTCACCTGAACGGTCGCCCCCTGCCGCCGCCGCCGCGCCGCGGGCGGAAGGGCCGTCCGCCGCGCGAGCGGTTGTCGCGCCACTCGTTGGGGAAGCGGCGGTTGTCGTCGCGGCGGAAGTCCCCGCGGCCGCGCCCGCGCCCGCCGCCGCCGTTGTAGGGGTGGAAGCGCGGCCGGTAGTACGTGCCGCGCTCGTACCCGCCTCGTCCGCGCCAGTTCGCGCGCCGAGGGAATCTGCGCATTCTGGTGAACCGATTACAGCGTTACTTTAGAATTTTGTTCAGCACAAAAGCGAATAGAGGTCAAATTTATAACTTTTGGGACATCACTGTATCATTAGGTTATTAGCATAGTCAGTTACCTTTCTCGAGATCCAGATCGTGTCCTGGAGCGACTGCGCGAGTAATACGAGCGGCTGGCATCCGATCGTGAGCGTGAGCGCGGCGAGGCGGAGCGCCGCCGGCGGGAGGCGCCTGACGCACTGCCGCTGGATCGGGATCGAGACCGGGACCCCGATCGGGAACGGTACTTGCGGGGACGAGATCTATGGACACGAAGTTTACATTCAATCGCCATCCTAATAGTTTAAATTCAAGTTATCTGTAGTCTTTTGATGTCCATGATCACAGTACCTGCTTCTAGACCTCTTCGGTGACCGTCGGTCATCTTCAGACGAGTTGGACGAATGCCGCCTCGGGGAGGGCGGTGACCGCGGGCGCCGGCCGGACGGCGAGGGCGGCTTGATGCGAGTCACGAACTGTTCCGGACGCCCGTCACCCACCGACACGGGGGTCTCGCCTTCTTGCGCCAGCCGGAACGACCCGAACTTGTCTAGCACTATGTTACCTTTGCGAACCTGTAACAAAAATAAAAATAAGTATATTAAAATGTATATTCATCTTCTACTTCTTTGTGTTTCTTGTAGTTGCTCATTAATTATACCTGTGGATGCGAATGTTCAGTGCCAGGCGGTTCAGGTTCTCGGTTTTTGCCCGGCGGTGGCGCTGATGGCAGAGGAGGGGCCTCTTTCATTGCCATAGCTCTACGTACTGATACATTCTTGTCGGGACCGGGCGACGGCTGTACATTTCATTATTTTTTATTAACTTACGAGTAAAATATTAATATTATTAGTTATTATGTGGGAAGGGATTAATGTATTACCTTTGTATTTTCTTGGGAGTCATCTGAACTATCTTCAAATGCGTAACGTTCCTTATATCCTTTGGGTACCGGCGTTTCTTTCTTTTTTACCCTACTGAAAAAAATTACTCTCAATTATGCTACATTAATGTTAAAATAATTTATCTACTAAACACAAATGAAAGTATAAAAAACCAAAATATCATATTTAAATTGTTGTCTGCCAGTTTGTGTCATTTTATCTTAGAAACTGCTAGACCTAGGACTCTCACAGTCACATAGCTGATGTCATGAGGTAGTTTGCTCTCCCCTCTGATACTCGATGCAAATCACGAAATTACCATGGCATGAGCCACGAATCACAGTATAATATACGTAGCTTACTTCAATTAGCTAGTTAAATACATATGAAAACTAACGGATCTTTGACGGCGCTCATGGACATTTTCCACTTGGGTTTCTCTAGCGGCGGCGGCGGCGCCTGGTCGATGGGGCTGACGGAGCCGCGGCTGTCGCGCTTGTTGAGGACCTCCTTCTCCACCATCACGTGGTACGCGCTCAGTTTGGACTCCAACTCTTCAAGGCCGTGCATGTCATCCATCATCCTGGTGAAGAGAATTGGATGTTTTAAATATTACACTATCAAGTTATGTGATGTTGCGATCAGCTAGGGAAAAATAATCATCAAGTTTTATTGTTGCATTTGATTTACTATCATTTAGGAATGTTTGGTAGGATTTTGAATGGAAGATTGAGCGATTAGCGTGAAATAAACCTGTGCGATTGATTGCCTTCAAATTAATCATGTTCTTTTTCAGAAACAAATATTATAGCCTAAATTAAAGTTACTATAATCTTTATAAAATATTTCTTACCTCTTATCTCCATGTTTTCTGTCATATTCACCATCTGGACTTAAGTCTCTCTTAGATTTTCCTTTCAATTCTTTCCTGTAGTCAAATATTTGAATTCAGTATTTTTTCGATTTTGTTAGTATTTTTTAATGATGATAGTATCGATTGAATGAAAAGGTCAAAAGGCTATGCCCGCGGATTACTTGCGATTTGTTTGGTTAAGCTACGTCCTGTATTATTATAATAGTGATGGGTCGTCATTGCTGAAATGGCTTGTAATACCAAAGGCACTTCCATGCTTCGTTGAACATGCTAAGCCTTTGCCCCGATTGTCATATAACCAAAATTTACAGTCATTACATGCAGTTAGAGCCCTCAAGCTTCATAGTATACCTCATTGGCATAGATGTAATGTAGTATCCAAATTAGTATAAAACAGCCCACTATAAACATATGCAAATATCCTGTTGTCTGAATTACCAAGAGTAGACTGATATACTAGCTAAAGAATAAAAAAAACTAATATGGAAGGACTTGCAGCGCCCCGCGGTTTCACCCGCGTAGTTCCCGTTCCCGTGGGAATTTCAGGATAAAAAGTATCCTATGTTCTTTCCCGGACCATAAGCTACCCCTGTACCAAATTTCAAGTCAATCGGTTCAGTAGTAGCCGTGAAAAGGTAACAGACAGACAGAGTTACTTTCGCATTTATAATATTAGTAGGGATTTAAAATTTTGTTTGTAGACACAACACACAAACTATTGGACCTTTAGACAAAATTATATGGTACAGAATATTATTAACACAAAATGTATATTATTCTTTATAACCTGATAGCGTCCCGTAGTTTCTTATCGCCGATATTGTCTATATCCCTGAGATTGTACTCAGAGTTATTGGACTGTCGGGATAACTTCGCTTTCCGCTTCTCTTCCCTCTCCTGTTCCTTGCGCTTACGTTTTGATTCCTTCTTCTTTTTCCTATAATAATTGTAGAATTCAGTTATTAGGTATTTAATTAAATATAAGCTAATAAATAAATTTAAATTGTTTGTAAAACTAATGAATTATTCACTGTCTACATTGTTGTTACAAATTTATTCGTAAAATATATTTTATTGTTAAGGATTGATACTGAGTGTTAACATTGACATTATTTTCATTACTTTAATTTCCAAAGTAGAATGTAAACTTCAAGTAATAAAATATAAACTTAGTTTACGATAATCAGATTTCATGTCGTCTCTTCGACCAATAGATTCTTATATATTACTCATACAGTCAGCGACGTGACACCGACAGGGCACATTGGCGCGAATTGGGAGGCCTATGTCCAACAGTGGACTAATACAGGCTGTTGATGAATGATGAACAGAGTCATCATCTCACAGTAGGGCAAATTCATTTTGTTGCCCAAGTTTACGCCTATAGAGGAGTTTAGAGCAAGCAAATATGAAAGAAAACTGTAATACTAACTTATCTTTCTTTTTCTTCTTCTTCTTGTCGTGATCAGGACCGGGTTGCGTCTGTTGTCCCAGTTCCTGCATTTTCCTATTACGCTTGTATTGGGCCGTCTCTTCTAGGAAATTACGGACTTTGTCTTCGTAGTCCGAGTCTTCTTTCGTCATTTCGAGGAACTTCCTTACCTAATTGATAAAGAATATGATTGAATAGATGAATTTATAGTGGTTTCCAAAAGTTTAAGAGTGGACCAGCATAATAGGGGGTTTTTAGTGTTATGCGTAATGCTCTTGTAAATAAAGAGATATTGAAAGATAAATGTATGAAAAACATCTCATCATAGGCTATGGAAATTAGAATCATGTGAAAGTTTCTTTCTTGTTGGGTGTTTCACATGGAGTGACTTGTATCTTTAGTAAGCTCTTGTCTTACTAAGAGAGAAGCTTGAGAGAGAATTACATATATCCTAATTTTACCTTCAATTCATAATCAATATCAGCTTGCGATCTGACAGGCGCCGACGCTTCTTCCACAGTTGGCGGAGGCGGTTGGTATCCATACGGGTGATTGAATTGCGAGTTGTGAGTCCGCGTAGTGTCATTTTCACCCAACATCGCCATTCTCTTGGAGAGCGGCGATAGAGATCGCTGACGGTTCTTGTTAGATTGCGAGCGACGCTTCTTCTTACGATTCGGGCCTTCGGAATCTGGTGATGCGAGTTATTTCATGAATATATGAACTTATATAACACAACTACTAACATTCAATAGGAGGGGAGTTATGGCTTAGTTTCAATACCGCGGAATGGAACGTAACTAAATGATATACCTAGTACATAACAGATTATAGCAAAATACGATAACAATGTTCGGTCGGTAGGTAGAGATACATGTCAGACAAGGACAAAAAAATCCAAGGGCTAAGAAGAAACATCTGTTTGTACACAAATGTTTACTCCAATTGGGGATCAAACTCAAGACTGAGTAGCCTACAACATTCTTACGTAAAACAATAACAGGCTACATATAAAACGACTAATTCTTACCACTAGTTTCAGATGATGACGATGTTGAGTCAGTTGATGAGCTAGAACTGGATGAATCGCTTGATGAAGATGATGAACTGCTTGATCTTTTCTTCTTACCCTTGCCTCGCTTCTTTTTTTTCTTCTTATCTTTCTTCTCAGTAAGGTTCAATAGCTGCTTGATAGTCTCCTTAACTTCATAAGACTTAGCACCAGTCAGGCCTGGGAGAAGTAGCTCAGCAGGTTCAATCAAAGGTTTTGTAGCAGAGGTCTTGCTCTTCAAGAAGTCCAGAGAATTCTGCGCTTCCTCATGGAACGGTATAATGGCTAAACAATCTTCATAGGCCTTTTGTGCTTCAGTAATTTTGTTCTCATCTTCGTAACTTCTTCCTAGCGCTACTAGCGTCTCTCCCAAGTACTTTCTAGCGTTGGCATGATTTGGGTTCAGTTTTAATGATGTCTCAAAATCTTCTATGGCTTTCTTGAATGTGCCACTGTTGGCATACAATGCACCTCTTGCGACAAGTCCTTCTACATTCCTAGGGTCGATGCTGAGTGCTTTGTTCAAGCACTGGAATGCTTCAGAGTGTCTTCCGGCTTTGAAATGTTCTATGCCTTCAGCAACAGATCTAAATGCCCATTTGCTTGCTTGTGCTTGACGTAGTTCATCCGCGTATTCCGATGTTGGGAATCCACCCCTGGAGAATAAAAATCATAATAAATATCATATGCCGAAGTTTATAGTGGTTATAATAAGTGAGTTATCCTACTAATCCTACTAATATTATAAAGGCGAAAGTTTGTATGTATGGATGTTTGTTACTCTTTCACGCAAAAACTACTGAATGGATTTTAATGAAACTTTACAATAATCTTGCTTATACATCAGAATAACACATAGGATACTTTTTATCCCAAAATTCCCACGGGAACGGGAACTACGCGGGTGAAGCCGCGGGGCGCTGCTAGTTATTAATATTTACCTCAATGTAGTGAAGTTGGTGCAGTGCATGTTCGAAATGCCAAGTAGTTCTGAGAGATATTGCACGCAGTTGGGGTTATTGAAGCCAGGGCTCTTCTCCAAAATAGCTTCATAGCTCTCTCCCTTCATATCCACAGTTTTCCTATCAAAAATATAATACAATCAGTATATGTACGCGATATCAAAATAAAATTTAGATTTCAGTCTTTTTCGAAGATGGTATTTCTTAAAGATTCAATATGAAGATAGATTTATTCATTTATAAATTTAATGCAAATCCCTAATGTGTTTAGTCACACATACATTATCCTCACCTGTTCCCATGAAGCTGTTCAAAAAATTGTTATTTAACTTGTATATTGCTTTCACACATAAATATAACATCATAGATTATGTGTGCCGCCTCAACAATGTGACATTAATATTACCAGAATGCATCAGCTACAGTCACAACATAACATGGTGGGTGCGAGAAACAGCTCTTTGGGTACCTCGGTATACCTAGAAAAGAACACCCTAAAATAATAGAGGGAGATAGACGCCTTGTCCTCAGAGCGTCGACGGCCAGGTCCCGCACGAAAGTGGCTTGTCAAGCTATCTTGTGTAATATAGTGCCACCAGAGACCTCATATCGTATTAACTGTTATTGCCAGTAGAATCCTTTATTACAAATCAAATTACTCCAACATCCATAAATGTTCATTACAAAATCCAATCATATCTCTCAGATAAAGCTGGAATATTAAATTGTTAACTTTAATACAGAGTTACATGGTTCTTTTTACAGATTGATGTCATCCTAAAATTGTACTGACCTTTTTATCTTTGTTATATAAAATAAAAAGTCCTCTACTAGTTTTTGTGCGGTATTTTAAGCTTGAGCGACATATATTGTATGTAAATATATTTTATTTTCAGTATTCCGGGTGAATAAGTTGTTAATTTTTAAATATTTATGTTGGTAGTCCGTGTGTGAAAAACGTAAATCAATGACTGGTGTAAGCATTGATGGAATCTTCTTGATACAACAAACTTGTAGGTATACCTATCCTTGTGCAGGCACATTAAAACAGTTGTGTCATTGAGCTGGTATATTTTTCACTAATAAACCAGAGGTATTTTTATTCACATTGTGTTTTCTTCATTTTATCCCATTTACATATGACGTAAAAATCGTATTACTTGTGTTGAATATTTGTATTCAAATGAATCCATGTTTAATGCAGAATGATCCTTTATTAAATTCCTGTCTTCGGCTGGATCCAATTATAACAATGATGTGTGGTTCAAACAATCAAATACCACTGTTTTATAGTTTCAAGACACAAACTACAATAACAAATAAATAAATACATAAAAGAGAAACATATATTTTGCATGTGTACAGAAGCATCAAGTAAAACCTGTAAAACGGTGATGATGAATGATTATGTGTTATTACATGTTGTACATACTTGTATATGAGTGGGAAGTCGTCGGTGCTGAGTAGTCCGAGGGGTGGTTTAGGCGGGGGATCATCGGGTCCCCTAGTGACCCCCTTCATGCCGCACACCATTTTGTTTGTATCTGGTATCACTTCAATCACTTCGCAGCACACAGTGTCATTCATCAGGTAGTTTCTTGACACATTTTTCTTGTCCACCGCCGGTATGATATTTGTCACTGGTAAAAATGCCTGATGAATAAAAAGTTACATTATTTAGGGTTGGTATGGTATAAATGAGTACATTTTGTAAAAATGGGTTTAAAGCAGATAAAATAGGAGGGTATTACTTATAGGATAGCTTTATACAGCTCAGATCAAGTTGGATGCTACTAAACACTTAATAAAGTTGTGTACAGATCCTAGTTATGCATTAGTCAATACAAATATTTAAAATTGCATTTTTATTGCATAAAGAGGCTAACTAACAGACTTTAGATACATAATACATATAAGCATAAACATAAGAGTAATTAATGTCCAATCAATATTACAACATATTGCGCAATATAAATTAATCAAATATTACCTTCACATTGATGTCAGCCACATATCTCGAGGTGGGTCCAGCGGTGCATAAAACCTTCAACATCATACCCGAGGCTGCCCGATTAATGACTGCTCCCACAATCACTTCACCTGTCTTCACATTCTAGGGAAAAAAATATTATAATCATTAACTACATTATCTCATTATAGTAACTGTCCCCTAACTAAAATAAATACCTATATGTATTTATATTGGATAAAATATAGCCTACTAGCGACGCCCCGTGGTTTCATCCGCGTAGTTCCCGTTCCCGTAGGAATATGGGGATAAAATTATGCTAAAAACCTTCCTACTGAATCACTCTATCTATTAAAACAAACCGCGTCAAAATCCGTTGCGTAGTTTTAAAGATCTAAGCATACATAAGGACAGAGAAAGCAACTTTTTTATACTATGTAGTGATTACATGCTTGTGAATAAATAAAAACTTAGGACAAAATGACAGAACTTGATAATCTTGTACACTTGTTAATATTCTATTTTGACAGTTGGTTCTAAATTTTGAGCAAAATATGGCAACCAATAATCATACTGGACTGGATATGTCTTGGATTTATTCTAATTAGATCATTTAGGTATATGTCATCCACTTTAAAACTGAACTAATACTTTAAGAGATACTTACATCAAAGAAATGCCTCAATCTTGCCGACTTGTCCACATTCAAGAACGTCTCAAACGGTGGCATTAGAGCGTACAAATCTGAAATAAAGTATTTAACTTGTAATTTACAAAAGTAGGTCAGCATCAACAGTGTTGCTAAGATACTAGATACATAGACAAATGCAAGGACAGTGTCAGGACCTAGATAAGGTCATTTTAAGTTGGTGTGTGTTGTTGGTAGGTAGCCATGAATGAGTCATTCTAGATATGATGGTGAAAGTGAGTACTCACTGTCTTCCGGCGTAGTAGATTCCACCCCAAGAGATGACGAGGAAGGTGCTTCATCCATGATAGCTACATCAAACAGCGTATTAGCTTCCTTGGCAATAAATTGGTGTAGTTTCAAGCGTTTCCCACGGTCTTGGAAAGTGAGGTGCTTGTGCCTCGACTGGTACACCGCGAAGTCTAGAGCTCCCACGCCCAACTTAGTGAGATCATCCTCGCCTCTCTCGGCCTCCCACGTTTTTTGGAGTTGCTGCCCATGGTAATTTATGGACTGCGTCACTAAGGACGCATCCAGTTTGGTTTCCATTGTGTCACCTGAAGAACAATTATTTCATGTATATTTGATAAATAAAGAACATTTAGTAATAAAGTCACAAGCCTCAATAACCAAAAAACAAAAGGATAATGACAAAAATATGATAGGACGCCATTTTGTTAAAATATCCGGCAAGAATAAAAATTCGTATTTGCTATTTTCACATGAAAAATAATGTTTACTGTACCTTCTGGAACACCACTTATAAGCGAAATATCAGGAATTAACGTCATTCAATATATTCAATCAATTACAACATTTTACAGAAACTTTTATTTCAGGAAAATGGGTCCTTGCCTTGCCCTGCGTTTCACAAACTTGTTGAAAGAATGAATGGATGAATGAATGAATGCTTAGATTGAGTGAGTTATGAGATGGGTTAGAACGAATTGATATTAACAATCTGTGGAAAAAAGAGATTCTGTAAAACTGGATAGAGTTGAGCAGTATCAAAGTCAAACGAACTTTGTGAGAACGAGAAGAATAGTAGGTAATGTGAATAGCCACATGAGTCCATGTATGATGATATTTTTATCATAATAAACATATGGATATTTATACACATACATAATATATACATATTTTTTTAAATTATTCTGCTTATAAATCATTAATAAACGATTTTAGTACAATATGCCGACCCTATTTGTCAATTTTATTTTAAAAGCACACAAATGTGTCAATGTTGTATATTGTGTTATTGTGAAAATGTATTGCAGTTAACAATACATGGATGCCCTATTAGATACACAAAACATTTACGACTTTCGTACCTCCATGAAGTTGTAGGTAAAAAATGGAGCCCACACTTGGAACAACAGCTTCAGTCAAATACCTACGTCTCTGTGGGCCGATCTCTCTTTTAAGTCAGACCTTCTCTTTCTAGAGGTTACCTTAGTTAGAAAGAGAGACCCTGCCCACAGAGACGCGATAGTGATACATATAGGTATGCTTCAAGTAGGTATTCGAAGTGTGGACTCCATTTTTACCTTTAACTTCATGCGTACCTCTCGCTATTTTGCACCATCTAGTGTAGGTATAGTTTCGTGGTTAATTTACTGCGGGTGACGGGCAGTATTTGATTTCGTAGTAACTTCGTAGTATAAATTCACATAACTACCTAAATTATTTTCATGGCATGTGGTATGCAAGTACGCGAAAATACCATTGCTTTATGTTCAGGCCGAGCGGCATGTTTTTTTTAAATATTATTATAATAAGATACTTGCAGCGCCTCGCGGTTTCACCCGCGTAGTTCCAGTTCCTTGTAGTGTCACGCACTGATAAATTAGCTTTCCATGAGTGAAAGAATTTTAGAAATCGGTTTAGTAGATCCCGAGATTACCCCTTATAATTTAACAAATATACAAACACACAAACTTTACTTCTTTATAATATTAGTATCGAAGTATAGATTATTTTAATACGATAAAGGTAGTTGGGGTGCACTACGTACTTATTTTTAATCGGTGGAACAAAATAAGGGTTGTGATTTTAATCCGTATCCCTCTATATCTCAGTTCCAACAAAGGTACAAATAAGTACTTATATAAACCCTAGATCAGTCTAATATACTTACAAATATAACATATAAACACCTATGTCCACTCAAGTTAAATATGTTTCAACGTCCATATCTTATACACTTCAAAGCGGCCATAAGCGTCATTGGAAGGTCTCACTTCAATAGAAGTGGCGAATACAAAAGAAAGAGGGCTAGGTAATGGCAGACACAATGGAATACTGTTTGGACTAGGAGGTACCCACACAATGGTGCCCGCGAAACTTATTTTATTCATACACATTTTCAGCAAGTAGATACATGTATGTAGGTATCTCTGCTTTTGGATTTTCTATTGACAATTTTTTTTTGTTACTTTTATGTAAGTAAGTATGTACTTAAACGAAAGCAGTTTTCCGTAATTAGAGTTTTCAATTTGGGTCCCATATGTTTGCCTGATGTTTAAGTCTTTATAGTTCTAAATTAGAACGCTGATGATGGTGTTTCTTACTAGGACCGATGATGAAATTGAAAGGGTATAAGTATTAAAATAGATTCAGATGGTGGATTTAGATAAGTAGATAAGTACATTGTATTGAAATTTTATTATGCCTAAATAAGCTAATATATTAAGAGGGATATTTGTTCTAACGCTTCCAGCGGTATTATATAAGTAGTTAAGTATACTCGTACTTATTTTATGTTAATATTTTATTGTGCTAAAATATTTCAAATAAAGCTTAGAAAGTACTTATAATATTTCATACATAAATAATAACAGAAGTATTTTGTGACAGCAATGCTACGAGTGCTACGAGCTACGCCGCTACGTTAAGCACTCCGTTCATGTCTTTTGTTTGAGCGATAATAGTCTTGTACAATAGAGTATAATTTTATATGATAACGCTATTTCAGGCTTTCCACAACACTTTTATTGTCGACTATCATTGAAAAGATTTAATTAGTTTAATGTTAACAATAAACAAAGACAATGATAGATCAATTCATACAGAAAACTACAATTTCCATTAATAACAGTTATTTTGACACGCAATATACGCTATGTATTGAGACAGCGTTATTTGTGCAGTTACATTTTGGGGCGTGTGTATCGTATTGCTATTACGATAAGGGTGATATTGCGTTGTCTTTTGTTTTGGTAGTTGTTCGAATATGTTTGTTATTTGTGTGTGTATGCAAGGTGTATTGTGCGGGTTCACACAATACGCGGCGCGGCTTTGTGTCTCGCGTTCGCGCCATTGTATTCGGACATATTACCCAACGTTACCACATTGTATCCACTGCCGCTGTCTCTGGCTTCTTCCTTTGATGAGACTTATATCTTATTTGTGCGCACTACTGTCCCGATAAACTTGCTGAAGAAGTTTTTTTTTATCGAACTTTTCTTAAATTTTCTTAACGGTTATTTAGTATCGCAGATACATTTTTTTTCAAACTCCCACATATCGTAAAAAGTCGTTACCCAACAAATAAGAATCTTATCAGATCTTATAGAAAAAAAAACTTATTTTATTTTCTTACGAGTATACTTACATTTTTTTTTAATTTACTAATTAAAAAGAAGAAGACTAAATATGTTGGAAAATTGAATAAGGTCACTAGTTTAATCAACTACTACCTACATATAAACAGGATTATTATTCAAGCCCCATTAAAACTTTAATTAAAAGCTCTCCCTTTATCAAAACAAAGCATTATCATTGTTAAAACATTAAATACATTCGCATTGTTGAATAGGGAAATGCATACAAAAGCATGCAGGGTTATGTTGTTGACCATGTAGTGCGCAAGGTCCTATGCGCGGGAACCTCGTTGGAGGCATTTCACTCACGCCGGCCGGCAGTCTGTTCCCGCATTCGAGTCAACGTGACGCCATAGCCGGTGGCTGTATACAACCGCTGCCTTAGCCGGTGAACTTTTTCGACGATTGTTTTTCCCGCCTTGTTCGAATTTCAAAAAATTCTTCTGTTCTGTGATTGTATTGTGCCAGTTTTGTTTTGTGATGGAATTCAGTGATTTGGTGATGTGATTATGTGTAGTTTTGTTTATGGAGATTCGAATTTGGAATGACTTTTTGTTGCTGGTTTGAAAGGGTAGGTTGTTTTTTTAAGATTAACTTTTTTTCGTAGTGTTTACACTCTAAAATATGTTAGTGCGCAAATGTTTAGTATTGTTTGATTTGCTTTCTTTTATAGAACAACACATCAACGTGTTTTTTAGCACTACTTTAGTTTTTTTATATAGTAACTGCAATATTTTTTTTTTACTATTTAAAGAATAAAAATGCAGAGTTTATTTTTTATTACATGTACTGCGTAATTTGGCAAATAAATGATAGTACCTACATATATGTAGCATGATCATAATTTTAATATCGTATATGATAAACTTGTAGGAATCTTGAAATAAAACACTTAAACGGATTTTTGTCGTGGTTATATTTTGTTTTACATTTTCTGACGTTTCGGATTCTTTACAGAACCCGTGATCACAGAAGACTAAGATGGAAGACGTCTGTACAAAGTAATGTAAAAATATTACTACCTTAAATATTTTGAATATAATTTTAAATACATTGTGAATTTACCACAGATTCGGAAATACATCAGCCGAGAAGAATCTGCAAGAAACTCGGTCTGGAATTATTTTTTTAAATAAAATAAATTACAATGCACTTTAAAATCAATACAAAAATTTTCTTCAATTTAATAACCACGACAAAAATCCGTTTAAGTGTTTTATTTCAATGTGTAGTGTTCGTGTAAATCAAAGATATCAATTTGTAGGAATCTGTTTCCATTATATTGTTTAATTAAACTACACCTATAGTAGTAGTATAGTAGTTGTTATAGTATCCGCTACTATAGTATCTACAGATATATTTAATACTACGCTATAAGTTAAAATAGCATTCATTTTTAAGATCACCTTTTATTTCTAGAAATATAGATAAGTACTTACTTACATTTGTAAAAAACCTAGCGTTGTTTTTAGAATATTTACTTAGGTACTTATAATATTTTTAATTATGTAAGTATCTATACTTTTAGTATGAATGAACAAAGTAAATCCAATCAAAGTTCTCAAGCTGGAAATTATATTAGAGATAAGAGATACGCATGTGCATGGTAAATTAATGTGTGAAAAACATATATATTAATTGTTTGTAGCGTACTCATTCTGTAAATTTCCACTGAATATCGTAGTGAAATCCAGTTGACGTGTTTTCTCATCATGAACAACAACAATAGGTTTTCAGTGCGTCGATGGTCAGCCCGGCTACAGCGTAATGAGAATGTTGGAAGTAAAACAATACCCGCGCCGCTGACCTGTCAGTTTAAATACAAAATGGGCGTAAACAAAACGCAATCGGCCGCATCACAGCGTACCATCGCATCGTCCCATCGATAATAGCGATAAAGTTGCAAACAAAATAATAGTAGAGTCGCGGAATTAACGCTCCTATTGTGTTAGTACAATAATCCGCTATCTAGGCCAGCCTCAGCGCTGCAGACGAACCTTTTGTCTTTCATGTTCGCCGTTAATAATGGCGGGCGCCGAAACAGCCGCGCACAATACCGCGAAATGTGCGCGTTTTCATTTGCAAGACAAAACGCGCTTTGTTGTTGTGTCCGCTCAATACTAAATTTATAGCCGTTGGACCGAGAGCCGTATTGACGGCCGGCTAACGAACGACCAAACGACATAAATGCATTTTGATCGTACCGTGCATGCATATGAACGATGGAGATCAGAAAGTGAATTTTGCGTTCATATTTTACGCTTTAATACAAACCAAAATTTAAACCAAAGCAAGTAAAGAAAAAATGAGAGTTACCTTTGAAACTTTGACTGTTTCGAATAAAATCAAATTTATAGAACAAATAACGATTTTCCTTTATAAAGAAGCGACGCTCGAGAAACCGTCGAAACCGAATAAAAAGCTTGATCCCCACACATAAAGTTACACTTGAGACCCAAAAGAGGTCGCGTCACAAAAGCGTCGTAATTGGCCCGTTCTTTTTCTACTTCCCTGAAGCATTCAGAGCCAATGAAACGTGTGCATTTAAATGACGTTCCATGGCTTTGTGGGGTCACACTAAAGTTGTTCGTGAAACCGCCAGTGAGTCTACGACTTTTGTTTAGCCCTGCGTCGGAGGGGCTACTAAAGAACCTGCTCTTTGCTTGTTAGGGAATCATTAGTCATGCTTACCTATTTGAAAATGTGTCTAATACATGCGTCATTGTATGATTGGTTGCTTTCATGTCACTAAAGGGTATTCAGACGTTTTTGAAAAGGTTTACTTAATACCATGTAATTTATGTAACTGCAAATTGTGAGTTAAGTATCACATAACTTACATCACAGGTAGGAATTTAATGATTGCGACTGTGCATATGCTAACTGATTCTTATGTAGGTTTATTACCTGTATGTAGTATATCAGAACCTAGGTAAGCACTCACGCACACACACATACATACATAGTACTTATTAATAGCATCGTTAAAACCTTCGTTTATCTTTGTAACAATAGTAGAGTATGAGCCTGGAGAAGTATTCAATTCAATCTCTTGTCAATCAACAGGCGCATTCCTCACTGTAACCCTTGCCATCCTCCACCACCATCCTCGCCTAAAATGCACGTACCGCAGTGTGTCCCGGTTTTATCCAAGTAAATCTGATTCCTAGGAAATTTCAAGATACAAATAACTTAGCTGTTATTCCTGATTATAAAAAACACCAGTACGAAATTTCATCTAAAACTGTCTAGTATTTTTATGTAAAAAGTATTTAACAACCATAGAACCTTTCTCGATTGTAATATTACTAGGATAGTAGGATTAGTGGTATACTTGTCGTAGATTCAAAACCAACCTGTCCAACAAAGAATTTAGTATTAAATGAATTGAAAATCTCCATTTGAAATCCATATTTGTGAATGGTCCCTCTATCGGGTGTATCCAGCACGCATCACAAAACATACTTACATAACAACACATCCCTCCTTTCTTGTATTGAATCGGCTCCCTCTCACCCACTCCCGGCGATTCTTTGCAGCTTTTGTAGACGTTCATACTCTTTGTAACAATGTCTTGCCAGTGAATAGTGACTGTCGAAATATTGTTAAGCATGACGTCATCCCGAAAGTGTCGATTGTCCTATAAAACTATAAGACTAGAAACTATAAAACTACGACACAAATATACAATTCAAAGATTAGTAATTAATTCAGTTTGGGGCAACAGTGAATATGGAAGGATGCCGGTAGATTTTCCTTCTATAGGACCACACTAATCTTAGAAACTACTGATTTGTACAGTTTTTACAGTTGTATTTTTGTATATTTTGTTTTTTTTTTGTAGAATACTTGTGATAGGTATAATGAAATCCATAGCGGTTTCGGAAAAGTTGCATTTCGTTTAAAATACTATATCAGATCATCATCATTCATCGTGAAAAAATCTAGTTAATCCTCCTGATTTTATTCGCATTTGTTTGAACCCGTTGTAAATTAGAGGAAAAGGTTGTGTAACGTTCTCTTTCATCATCTTCATAAGACATAAAATTGACATCAAATTCAGTCCAAATCCAAAAAAAAAACCAAACAGCCAAAACATTTGTTATTGGTATAAAAACTACAATTACTTAAGTAAAAGGTCATTAGCCAATATTAAGTTTTTTATATGCAAAACGAATACGTTAAACGTATTACATATTTAACAGACTGTTTGTTCAGTAATGTGTACATAAAAGTATAGTATTAAAGTAAACAATGGCTAGGTACTAACTCGGAGCGAGGGGGTGATCGGTATTTGGTGCTCGTATTGTCGTTGAATAACTTTTGTCCCTATTGTGTAGCTGAAAGAGCCACAAAGACTTCGGCGCGGGCCCATAAACCGAAATTCATCAGAACAACGATTGTTCGTTTCTTAATGGTGTTTGAAGCTAGATTTTGGACTTTTTTTTTCGAATAATGGTATGGTTTTAGCTTAATAATATCTATGGAAAGTAGTATATATACATAGTAGAAGTAAAATGAATAGGATATACGTAACAAAGACCAAAACTTATAAGTTATAACTTAGAAAATACAGGAAAATGTTGTATGAAAGTTGCTGTAAATAGAAAATGATAACTTACTAAAACCGTATTAATTTTCCATTAACAATCTAATTTCACACTGTTAGACTTAATGAAACCCTTAAATATTCCATAATAACTGGACCGTAGGCTAGTACTCATTATTATACTGTGCCGTAGGTATTCCCAAATGTCTTGATCAAATTAAATTGAACATTGCAAATTATACTACAACACCTAAATGTTAGTTTACGTTTGAATGCTGAAGTAGCCATAACAATTAACACAGAGACTAGGATTGTTTATCAGTATCACCACACCAGTCTGATTGATAAAATAAAAAATGTATTAAAAAACCTCAGACAGACAGACAGAACACAATTCTAAAGATTCATTCAATATTGCAAAGTTCTTAGATAAGATAAACCTTGTAACAATATGCCAACAGTATTACTATAACACATGTTAAGAGATTAAGCCGCAGTCTCCCCTTCAAAGCCGTCTGTTGAAAAGCCACTAGACACGTTTCACCCTTAACTGATATCTTAATTCTCATCCCTTTATAAACTAACAATAGAATGTTTTGAAAAGTATACTTTGAAAGTCTGTGTCGCGAGGCGGGCCGTATCGCAACATCATCAGCGCTATTCACGATTCCTTGTACAACGTTCATTGTTAGCAAATTTCTATTATTTTAATACTTGTTGTGTTAAATATACTAGGAAAATATTAATTACTAGCTGTGCCCCGCGGTTTTACCCGCGTAGAACCTTATACCGTGGAAATTTTGGGATAAAAAGTATCCTATGTTCCTCATACCTAGGATACATCCAAATTTCATTAAAATCCATTCAGTAGTTTTTGCGTGAAAGAGGAACAAACATCCAAACATCCACACTCACAAACATTCGGCTTTATAATATTTGTAGAATTACCCTGATTGTACAAGTTTTTTTCTATGTCTACATATTAAGTATAAAGAGAAAAGATTTGATTATTTGTTTGCAATGCAGGCTTCGAAACTAATAGACCTATTTGAAAATTCTTACACTACTTATTAAGTTTACTTTTTGGGGAGTAAAAATGGCAATTTTTTATCCCAGTATGCCCACGAGGTCTTCCTCGTGGGCATACTAGGATAAAAGAGAACTACGTTGGTGAAACCGTGGACCACTGCTAGTAATTAATATTTATTTTATCAAAGTTACCATTGATAGTTCTCAATCTGGCTCTAAAAATGTCCAATAATAAAAGATAATTAATCTATTCAACTCCCTTCATCTAACAAAAAACTAAATTGCTACCCATCCCGCTGACATGCAATAAGCCGTTCCTATTATTCATTGAGTATTATAATGTGATTCAATATTGCCATTCATTGATACTATGTGGGGTGTTGCCATGCTTTGTTCTAATCTAACACTTTTTTCTGGCAACCCAGTTCTGATTTGCTAGGGTTCCATTTTATGTACACCGCGGTTTAAATTGCGAAAATTTTAAACTCGTTCGAATTTTGGAATTATGTATCTGCGTTATTCCTGATTATGAGGAACATATCTGTATGAATTTCTTGATTAGTAATAGTATTGTACTAGTTGAACTTCAACGTGCTTTCGTAAGTTGTAAAGCAAAACTGTGATTATCAGAATTCGAAATACTTACTGACTCGTTCAGGAAAGTACCACACTCTGGCAGAATAGCATGAAATGTAGTTCAGGCTACTACTATTCGCATGGTGAGTTGGCTGTTGGAGCCCAAACCCCTCCCGTACGAAGCTCTACTTGCATATCAAGCAAGACGGATAAAACCACGAGGCACAACTGTGTGTGCCTCATTCTTTTAATTCACCCGTATTGTCCATTTTCTATGCAAAACCAATTAGTAATTAATTTAACCTTTATAGTAATATACTAGCTGCGCCCCACAGTTTTATCCGCGTGAATCCCAATCCAATGGGAATTTCGGGAAATAAAGTATCTTATGTTTATTCCTAGTTATAAGGAACATCTGTACCTTTAATCTAAATCGATATAGAAGTTTTTGCGTGAAAGAGTAACAAACATACAAACTCACAAACATACAAACTGTCACATTTATTTACTACTAGCAACGCCCCGCGGTTTCACCCACGTAGTTCCCGTTTCCGTGGGAATTTCGGGATAAAAAGTACCCTATGTTCTTTCCCGGACCATAAGCTACCCCTGTACCAAATTTCAAGTCAATCGGTTTAGTAGTTTAGCCGTGAAAAGGTAACAGACAGACAGACAGACGGACAGACAGACAGAGTTACTTTCGCATTTATAATATTAGTTAGGATTAGTTAGGATACTAGCTATGTATTTATAATTAACTTGTTTGTCTGAAATCCCTAATGCAAAACACCCAACAATGTCTTGGCCTTAGTCTTCTATGATAGGGTGACATGCCTTATCTACAATCGGGTGTCATTCAAAACTATTGTGTTCCATTTTGAAGCTATTGTTAAAGGGATTGGATAAAAATGACGCTCTTGGCTTTCTTCCAACTGGAACATAATTAGAATATAGTACTGTATTGTTTTGATTAAACAAATTTTAACTATTTAAAATCGTTTGTCAGTATCGAGGCGTTTTAAAACATATGGTACAAGCCTCAATATTTAAAGACTAGCGGCGCCCTGCTGTTTCCCTTTCCCGTAGGAATATGGGGATAAAATTATGTTAAAAACGTTGTCACTGAATCACTCTATCTATTAAAATAAATCGCATCAAAATCCGTTGCGTAGTTTTAAAAATCTAAGCATACATAGGGACATAACGACGTAGGGACAGAGAAAGCGACTTTGTTTTATACTATGGAGTGATATACGAGTATAAGCATAATAGATATTTTTAGATATAATCAATCACTTCAATATAAGTTTACCACGCAAAAATCACACATCGACATGTACATTTATCACCTAGATTAAATGTTTGTTGATCACACACAAATATTACTCGAGCGGGAATCGACTCTAGGTACTTAGGTATGTATGATTGTAAATAAACACCTTGTTATTGTTTATTTATGGCATATTATAATCGCAAATGAGATGTAAATCTTTACGAGTAAAATCCTCCATTAAATAATCCTTGTGAGCGTTGTTTATCCCGAAATCTGTTCAGGTCTTAAATGTAAGTCAGTTAAGGCGGCGTCTTAGTGTTCTAATTATTACATTCACATTGTGTTACGATATCATATTTGTCGACAATGGCGTCCTTTATGTAGCAAACAATCGAGTTGCTGATGAATTTCGGTCTATGTCTGCGTCGTGTCTTTGTATTCAGTCTCCCTCTAGTGGACAACACAATAGGACAAAAGTTGTTCAATAGCGGCGCAAGCACCTAATACCAAAGCCCTCCCCCCATTGTTTCGGGTAATGTTCGACTTTTATGGATATTTTCAATGGATCGGCTATAATCTGGTGAACGAAGTTTAGAACTTCTTGTCTGTTGTATTTCAGCTTCGGTTACTGCGATTTTTCACGCGAACATCCTTCAGCTAACGGTTTTTGTCCTCGTATATACGAAACGTTTAATATTTTTGCTATTATTTTTTGTATATTCGTTTGTGGGTATCCGATTGTTGTGAATCGAGATACAAATCGATTTGAGCTTAGCGAAGTCTATTCGAATATCGAGTGCGGTAAGCGATTCGCAGGCACAAGTTCTCGTTGGACGCAGAACACTAGATTATAGTTGCGGAGCTCCACACAATGGCTCAGATAGCTCATAATGCAGTTTGCCTTTGAAAGCAACCGCCACACTTCCCCCGATCGGATTTACTACGATAATCGTGACAAAAGAACTTTGCGGACTCGCGAGTAACTATATTCTATTGGGAATGTTGCGACACATGCGATTGTGTTCTATTCACATCAGAGCGAACGAACGGCTTGGAAAGTTTATGTTGAGTAAAATGTAAACTGAATACCTATATACTTATATGAAAACATATTTTTTTATGATACCTGTACTCTAGAAAGACAGGCAGGTAATACACCTTGTTTTGTTAGACTTTTGAGGGCTCTAACTACGACTACGGGGGTCGACAGTGCCCTCCGTAGCACGCATGAAATTAAAAATCACGGTACAGTTTTATATCTTTGAAAATCGCGTTTCAGATTTTATCGGTTATTTTTCTTTTCTGATAACTATTCAAAAACTTATATCCTCCTTCTATATACTTTTTTAAACTTGCTGTTTGTGTGCCTAGTTGTGTCTGTTGACAAATGAGCCTAGTTGTGTCTGTTGACAAACATAATTTGTGTATGATATGACATAGTAAGGTTGGTTTGTATAGGTGCTCTTATTAGAAACAAGGGTTACGCAAACCGGCGTGCTAAGGAAATGTAAAATCAATTATGACAAGCGAAGATTCAGATTACATCAAATTATTAGATTTCTACTAACTAATTGTTGTAACTTGTTAATTTTATGTCATAAATAAGGTGTTAAATATGTATTAATTTAAGTATAAGTACTTACAGTTACAATGTAAGTTTGTATATCTTTACGTAGAAACAACTCTAGGAAACATCACATCATGCAGTTCCATCGCCACGTTCAATATAAAAATGTTAGTGTGATAATACTTAACTTAGATACACTTTGAAGTTACCATCTCTATATCCATCATTACTATAAAGTTATCATAGTTTAGAGTTATGTACAAAAATCTATATAACCCAACCACATCCACCAGTTTTAAACATGAAAATTCATATCAGCATTGTCGCACACAAAGGCCGAAGTTGCGGCCTTCAAACATAAAGGGCCCGCACATTAGTGTTGTTAAAGTGACCGCGAGTGAATGCGACCGGTGGAGCGGCAGGATTGCAGTCGTACTCGGAGTCTATTGTTGGCCACGCATTACCAGCCTTGCTTGAGGGTGTCTTACAATCGATATTTCAATGTATATTTGGAAGGTTTTGGTTATTGAATCTTCTTTGTTTTAGGCACTAGGGACACATTAGTGTTGTTAAAGTGACCGCGAGTGAATGCGACCGGTGGAGCGGCAGGATTGCAGTCGTACTCGGAGTCTATTGTTGGCCTCGCATTACCAGCCTTGCTTGAGGGTGTCTTACAATCGATATTTCAATGTATTTTTGGAAGGTTTTGGCATCGATTTGTTTATTTATTTATTTAGAGCTTTTCGTAGCAATTGTCGTTTTTTGTAGCAAAATCCACTATTCACAACACACACAACATAACCCGCGATTCGTAGCAATAGTTGCGATTCAAACCAAAATTCTCTTTTCGTAGCAAATGTCGGTTTTTGTAGCAAAATCCGCTATTCACTGCATAACCCGCGATTCGTAGCAATATTTGCGATTCAAAGCAAACTGCGTCTTTCGTAGCAAAAAGGTCTTTTCGTAGCAAAAGTCACTTTTCGTAGCGAAAGTGCTTTTCGTAGCAAAATCCGCTATTCATAGCAAAATCGGCCATTCACAGTATAACTTGGGATTTGTAGCACTTGTTGCAATTCGTAGCAACATGTGTTTTACGTAGCGAAAGTACTTTTCGTAGAAAAATCCACTTACCCGCGATTCAAAGTGCCATTTGCTATTCGTAGCAAAAATCGATTTTGGTAGCAAAATCAGCGTTTCGTAGCACCATTTGAGAGTTGTAGTAAAATCCACGATCGGTAGCACCAGTTGCGATTCGTACAGTGTTGTACAGGCGTGTTGCTTACCATCAGGTACCATACTCGTCTTATCAATAAAATTGATCATGAAAACCTAGCTCGAAGTGTATCGAATGTTGTTGGTTATCCAAATATTCCAATAATTATAATGAAATTCTTGCAAATGTTAAGGAAATGCATATACAAGATAGGGAAGCGTACCTTTTAATATGAAGTGCATAGCAAACACTTGATACAAGTCACACGCATAAGGGGAGATGCGGAAAAACGTATCCGTTTTCATATTTCTAAAGATATTTCATAGAAATTTGAGTGCAATGTGGTAAATTCTTTTGTTGACCGATGGACGCGAGGGGTGATTCAGAATGATATGGGGAGAGATCGGAGCTTTCCGTCTTTCAAACAGAGGTGATTATAGGTGATTATATTATATAATGGTAGGTACAAATATACGTGCTTGCAGTTTTGTCTGTGTGGAATTGCCGGCCGTGCCATCCATCTGGAATTTTCCCTTCGAATATGATGAATGAAATTGCGTATTCATTTCAAGACTATTTACAAAATATTACCTTAAAGACTATTATCTAAAATGGCAACGTATCAATACGAACTAACTTGATTGATTTCATAAGAATCGTACTTTTACCCCGTTTTCATTGTTTTCGGTATTTTTATCCAGAATTTCCATTAATAACCAACGCATCCACATACGACAGTCTAGTTACTTTATTATGATACGGATACATTATGTATATAATGTGTTAAATAGTTAATACCTAATTATGTTGAAGCCGAACGCGGCGCTCCGCGCACCATTGTGCTAAGGACAATGACAGTTAATTCCTGATACATGTAACTTCCTGCATTGTTCCCGTGTTGACAGATTTTGCTATTATCAACACGAACAAAATCTGTGTGCTACACGAATAATTGAAACACATATTATGTTGTGCACATACATAATTAGGACGGTTTATATTGTGCGAGTTCATAGTATTGGATAATACTTTTGATGCCTGTAAGTCTTTGTACATGTTGTGGTGACAGTGTTACTGTAATTGTTATCAAAGTTAGAAGATGGACTAGCTCGATCGGGAAATCACCGGACTTTCATAGGATATCGTCGTATGGTAGAAGCTGTTCTGTTCCATACGGTGGTAATAAGTAAGTTTAAATCTGTCGTATTTTTAAGAAGTTTCTATACTACGTAGCTGACAGAATGAGAGCTGATATGTGAGGTCTTGCAGTTGTAAGGACGTGCTTTGGGTTTTGACTTGTTGATGACGGATGTCTAAGCAATTAACTTTTCTTTTGATTAATAAATATAATGTAATTTTTATAGTTATCATGGTTATTAGCACTCCAATTATTATGATTAACGGGATATTTACCATGTATATTATTTTTATCGAGTTTCCGATATGAACATCCTGTTCATCCGTGATCATGGCGCTTGCAACACCGTCGAAATATCGGAAACTCAAAATAAATAATATACATGGTAAATATCCCGTTTATCATAATAATTTGAATATGATGTAAGTACAGGGTGAAACAATTGATGACCCGTATCTCACTCGATCAACCGATCGACCTTCCGCTGTAACCTGTAGGTACTCAGTTTCCGGTACACATCAATCAACACTTCCGATTATGTTGGCACTTCCGATTTGTTGAATTGTATTGTATAGGATCGCACAGATTATTATTGGATCCTATAGACACCCATTATTCATATCTATAGGTCACTTTCGTTTTAAATTTTGAAGAATATAAATATTTGGGGCTGTATGATCTACCTGCAGGGCAACAGCACTTCGAGTTTTTTCTTTGATAAATATGAGAAGTACATAAAAAAAGATATTTTAAAATAGCAATCTCATATACTTACATGAATTTTAGTCATGGTGTAAATAGTCTAATACTACTTTACAGCCAAGCTGCTTTTCAATTGAATTTACAAAATGAAGCTTATTTTAGTTCCATAGATTGAATAAAATCCAGTAAAAAGTCAATAGGCGCAAAACAATAAGTTCAAAAAATCTATTAAATCTATACCAGCCATTATTTTGACTACTTCATTTGTTTTCATACAATGTTGTCTGAAATTGTGATCCATCACCGACTGAATAACATCACACTGAATAGTTAGTGGGTGGCTTATGCTTGACGACCAGTTTACGTAGACCCCTCGAGTCTCTCAGTGGGACTCTTTTTGATATCCTGTATTACTTTGTGATTGAGAGGAGGGGGGTGTCTACTTATGGTGGTGGTTTTCGACTATTGTTGCTTCGGATTCGAGTGCGAATTGTCACAGACAGTGGGACGATTTTATCAATCGCTTATTATTCAACTCCTAACAAATGGATGACTCATTTATGGATGAGATGTGAAGGGGTGGATTTTACATTTTTTTCCTGATATCTGATATGTTTTGGGTATCATTGGTTGTCAAAATGGGGTATTAAAATTGATTGGTTATCAAATAAAATCGTTTACATAAATTACACAAAAAATAATCTTTTTTGAACCAGCTAAATTCAGAAAATACAGGTTCAAATCCTTTTAGTGTTAGATAGCTCATTTATAGGGAATGCTTAATTTCACATTTAAGAATTACGTATCAGATTTGAACTTTTTTCTACCTCTTCATTGAAGTACAACTGTCATTAGCACGGGTAAAACCGCGGGGTACAGCTAAAAAGTAAAACAGTACTTTACTCCTTGGAGGTACTGTTTTACTTACTCCTTGGAGTAAGGTAAGGAAAAATGTATCTTTCTAGCTTTTTCGATTCGGTGTTCACTAGATGCGTAGGTGTTCTATTGTCAAGAGGTGACTGAAAGCATTGTGCCGAGCAACACAATCGCGCCATTACGCCTCCATTGTCACAATGTTAACATATCGTTAACTTGATCAAACGCCATCTATTGACCGATATCAACAACTTCACAGTACGCTGTTCCGGAAGGTCATTCATGGTGATTCCTTTGTAGATAAGAAGCGCGATAGATTACATTATAGATACAGTTGTGTTGAGTCTTTTAGCAAAAATGATACAAAGATACGGGCCTACGTTTGTAGTAAGTACGAGTACACAATTTGTAGTTTAAACTCTTTTGCAATTTGTAGTTTAAACTCTAAAAACTACATTAGTAGTTATATTTCCACGTAAACTAAATGTGCCCCCCGGTTTTTAATATTGTCTTGTATTCCCATTTCTGCTGATCCCGTGGCAAAATCTGAATGATATGAATCCAGTTTTTCTTTCATTCATTCTCTCCTTAGCATCAGCTAGCTAGGGTTTACTTACTGGTTATACTTCCACTAGCTTTTGCCCGCGACTTCGTCCGCGTGGAATAATTTCTTCCGTTATACAAACTTTCATCCCCTTGGGGGTAGAACTAATCAAAATATTTTCTTAACGGAAGCCTACCACATAACATCTACCTGCATGCCAAATTTCAGAACGATCCGTCCAGTGGTTTAGGCTGTGCCACAGAATGTAGAGTAACAGTAGTTTGGCTATGCGTTGATAGATCACTATGTCAGTCAGTCAGCACCTTTGAGTTATATATACTTATTTAGATGATTATTTTTAACACAGTAAAATTAATTGAAAAATTTCTATACGGACGCCATCAAATATGACACATACGCATTTCAATAAAGAAAACTACACATTAAAAGAGCAACCACACTGTACTCCCAATCTTAAAGTGCAAAATAATCGACGGGAGTTTGCATAAAGCTGACGTGTCCAGGTTGGCCGCTGGTCAGCCATTGTTACCAGTCACAATGACTGCTTAATGAGATCAGATCCATCCTCGGCATGGACAATGGACACCCACCACCCTGATTTTATTAATTAATTCATTACAATAGAACCGAACCTGAGTTTCGGACCACTATCCATCTATTGTTAAAGGATAGTGACTTGGCAATATGACCTTATTATGTTTGAATAAATATGCTATCAGCCAGGAGTTATATACAAATTAATTACTTGGTTGACTGTCGCTGTGGCTACTGAATACGCTGTTCGTATATTGTTGGTGGATCCTGAACGTATAAAACTATTAGTTCACTACTCGTCTTTTTGGATGTGTATAGTTTTTGATTTTAGTCCTTTCTAAGTTTTTGATGATTTTTGCGTGCGAAGACTTATGCTTACCTATTGTATATTAAATCGACATTGAATCCCGATGATTGATATAGATAGAGACTTACAAATATAATGAAGTTTCGGCCTTCAAGATCCATATCAAGAACACATTGCAGCGCAAATGCCTCTTCTCTTTCTCTCTGTAATGTAAGAAGGTTATCAATACTTACAGTACGAAGGAAAAGGCATTACCAAGTTTAAAACCCGACCCATATTAAGAAAATAATAAAAATATTATATAATAAGTAACAACACAAAAATACATTAAAATTTCCTTGAAATCTTACTTTAATAAACTCATGCGGTATCGTATAGAAATCAAAACGCGGCATGATGAAATTCAATTTTAATATTGAAATGCATGTAGCGGCGGCGAAAGATTGAATTTTGATACGTCTCATGCGGCCCCGGGATTCACCCGGTACCCATTGAACGTCGTCGAACCGTGACGCACACTCCAAACTGAGGGGATGTGTGTGGACAAAATATTTTATAGTATTTCATTTAGTTGTCTTGTGTCCAATGGTAGATGATGATAAAGTTGGGGTATGTCCAATGAGAGGTAGGTGATGACAAAGTTTTAGTGATTTGAAAGATCCCATTGCAAGGGAAACTGTAAGTATTTGAAGGTTTTTTTACGCGTAATCAACGCGATCACCAACGCGTTTTAATACTCGTTTGTGATCCCAAACCCGGGTATAATCACTACATAGTATAAAACTAAGTCGCTTTCTCTGTCTATATGTTTGCTTAGATCTTTAAAACTACAACTATTTTGATGTGGTTTGTTTTAATAGATAGAGTGATTTTTATCTTTGGTCGTGGTTTTTAGCTTTTAATTTTATCCCCATATGGGAACGGGAACTACGCGGGTTAAACCGTGGGGCACCGCTAGTTATGAAAATAAGATTCAAAAATTTTACGAAGAATGTTTACAATTCAACTATATTTTCATCTTCTTTGACGCCTTCTAAAATTCAACATTTTATCTTTGTGGTATTCGCATTGAAATTACTTTGAACTACAAGTACATTAATTATTACGTAACATAAAAATGTGAGGTATCCGACGGTTGTGGAGTACATCACTACAGAAATCATAAAGCGGAGATCAAACGGGGCCTCTTTGACCCGATAACGAAATGATACTCCTCACCGGGCGGTGGACACGTGAGAGTCGGTACAATTAGCACACCCTTATGTATGAGTAGCTAAATACACAATTATATTATTGACGACCGGGTGGTAGATTCTTCTGTTCATCTTGATTTGCCAATTAACCATCTTCGACCTGCAGTGTTTCCCGCGTTAAGTTAAAAAAAACTTGTTAGTTCTATGACAATATAATGCGAAAGCTTATGAGTGTGTATGTTTGTTACTCTTTCAAAAACTACTGAACCGAATTAGATGAAATTGGATACGAATGTTTCTTATAACTAGGATTAAAATACTGATAGGATAGGTACTTTAATTGCAAAATTCCCACGGGAACGGAAACTACGCGGATGAAACCGAAGCTAGTATAATATAATGATAAACATGACCTTGTATCCAGGGTTGGATCCGAAACTTCAGACGGGAGAACAAGTAAATGATTAACAGCATAGAAACCAAATTTTGTGTTAACACACACAATTAGTTTTCATAAAACCTTGTTTCTTTTCGCTCTTTGTTACCAAGTTTTTAGACGTTGAATTTTTCCTTTAATTTTACTATGGAGTTATATTCATTCGACTTTTTTGTACGAATATATTAAAAACTAGCGGCGCCCCGCGGTTTCAACCGCGTAGTTCCCATTCCCGTAGGAATATGGGGATACAATTATGCTTAAAACCTTCCCACTGAATCACTCTATCTATTAAAACAAACCGCATCAAAATCCGTTGCGTAGTTTTAAAGATGTAAGCATACATAGGGACATAGGGACAGAGAAAGCGACTTTGTTTTATACTATGTGATCAGTTTCTGTTGGTATTTTCCGTATGTATAGAACCCTGCGGTATGTTATACCTATTTACGTTGACATATATTTAACTAAAATTGTATTTCATTTATTTCAGATTCATGAATTCGAAGAAGAGAAATGGTGAGTGGTTAGTTTATATTCTCTAAAATGAATTCTTAATGCATGTTGAACTAGTACTCGTATAATAAATACAGTGAAACCTGGTTAAGTGAGACTCCAAGGGACCTGCAATGTCGTTGCACTTATAAAGGTATTCCACTTACCCAGTGTTTCAGATATCCAGGTATAAATTAATATCTGTCTCATTTACAGAGGGTTCCATTGATAGAAGTGATATACGATAAGTGATATAGTGGGTAGGATTAGAATGAGTAAACAAACAAAACAATATTATCTCAGTTACAGAGGTTTATACGTATAAAATTCACTCGCTGTCTTAGTTATAGAGGTAACTATGATGATAAATCGAAAGAATAAATCCCAGATATAGAGGTTACCTTATCCCACTAACAGAGGTAATTTAGTGCCAAAGTGTTGGGACTTTAGCATGAGTTCCAGTTATGGAGGTTTCTCACTTATCCAGGTCCCACTTAACCAAGTTTCACTGTACTATAATTTCTAGAGATTTTTATATCAAAACCCGGGAAAGTTAAACCCTTATCTTAACATATCTTATCTTAACATCGATAGTATGTTTAGGGTGTAGTGGAATGGCTGCGTTGCACTTTTTCGGTCGACCTATCAAGGTGAAAAAGTGGAAATAATTCGTCGTCAATCCATAAACCCTCTTCTAGTGGCTCCTAGAAGCTGTCCCTGTGCAGCGGCCACACCCTGGTAACCACGTCGACTCGTGGGCTAAACCTAGAGGAGGGGCTCGAGAAACAACATCTCTCGAGTTACTCGTCACCTCCGAGTTTTGTTGTCTTGGCTGCACCATTAGCAGTCCACCACCGGTGGCAAGACACCTAGGCAACCGTAGGAATGCCTCAAGGTAGCAATAGAGGTCTTGTTATTGCTTACCAGACTACTACATCCCACCCCTCTCCGATCGTAGCGGTTCACCGTTCCATCGGATCAAGAGGGTTACGGACGAAAGAGTGCACTTGTGTTTGCGCGTACACTTGTGCACTTAAATATCTCCTGCGCATCTGACTGTTTCCGAATAATGGTTTACTGAGATAACAAGCCCCGTGGCGATGGATTGAGGTAGAGAGGTCCGACTTTGTGCAAGTTGGGCTTTGTCTAAGATCTGCACACGGGCGGTACGGGAATAAGTGGTCGTTTCTGCGTTGCACTGGAGCAACAACGTGGATTGGGCAGCATCACGTACGACGAAGCAGCCCTATTTAGGGAGGCACTGCTTCCCTCGCTTAGCCGAGGAAAGAGCTAGAAAAGGTGCTCTAAGAAAGGCTTGCTCTATCAAATCTGGGGGGTAGTAGCCACGGCTGCCCTTAGCATCCCTTGGCGTGGTAAAAATACAAAATCAAAACGGATTCCTAAAACGGCGACCTTTATTTTCGGATCATGGAATGTTCGCACTCTTCTCGACAACAAAAACAACCTCTGCCCTGAACGGAAAACAGCAGTAGTGGCAAGAGAACTGCGTCGCTACAATGTTGACATAGCTGCCCTCAGCGAAACACATCTAGCTGATGAAGGAGAGATAGTAGAGCATGGCGGAGGTTACACTTTTTTCTGGAAGGGTACTGCCTCTCACGAATCAAGACACTCTGGAGTAGGATTTGCAATAAAAAATGAACTGGCTAAGAAACTTAATGAATATCCTATTTACACTTCTGACCGCGTTATTAGTTTACGTATGCATTTAGAAAACAATAACTTTTTAAATTTAATCAGTGTTTATGCGCCTACATTAGATAAAAGTGATGAGATTAAAGATAAATTTTATGAAGAACTTACACAAACTATCTCTAAAATTCGTCCAAGGGAGCAAATCCTACTACTGGGTGACTTTAATGCCAGAGTTGGGCGAGACTTTGATGCATGGCCTAATATCATCGGAAGGCATGGGATAGGAAATATGAACAGCAATGGTCAACTTTTGCTCAACTTCTGTGCTCAATTTGAATTGGCAATAACAAACACCTTTTTCCGACTCCCTACAAAATACAAAGCCACCTGGATGCATCCCCGGTCCAAACACTGGCATCTCATTGACTATGCCATCGTAAAGATGAAAGATATATCACAGGTTCAATGTACGCGTGTCATGCGCGGTGCAAATTGCTGGTCAGATCACCGGCTCGTGCTGACAAAGTTAAAGCTCCGACTCCACCTCCCAAGGAGAAGAAATACTGTCAGACACTTGCGTACAGCAGTTGAAGATCTTCAGTATCCCCAAAAAAGGGAGTCCTATACTTTAGCCTTGAATGAAGCTTTAAGCTCTTTAGTTGTTGAAAATGGTGACCTTGAAACCACATGGCAAACTGTATCAATTCTCATCACGGACACAAGCAGTCAAATACTAGGTAATAAAATTGCCAAACGTGAAGACTGGTTTGATGAAAATGATGATACTATCACAAATGCCCTAAAAAGTCACCGTCATCTGCTTAAAATACATAATGCTCGCAATAACAACTTATCGAAGCGAATCCAGGAGAGTAATTCAAGGTTGAGGAGACTTACAAGGGATGCTAAGGATAAATGGTGGAAAGAAAAATCAATATACTTGCAATCGCTTATAGATACTAGGCAACTGAGTGCTTTTTATAGTGAAATTCGTAAGCTTACCGGTACCGTAAGTAACGCAAAAGTACCGCTGAAATCGTTGGATGGAACACCTCTAACCAACAAAGACGATATTTTAGAACGCTGGGCTCAACACTTCAACGATCTTCTTAATGTTAACCGATCTGCTGATTTTAATTTTATCAATTCGCTTCCTCAAGGTACACCTAGGGAAGAGCTGCTTGAACCTCTAACATTGTGTGAGGTTACAACCGCAATCAAGCAACAGCAGAATAAGAAGGCCGTTGGGGTTGATAACATCTGTGGAGAAATGCTGAAGTATGGCGGTGAAAAGCTACACGATGTGATGTGGAAGTTGTTTTTACGCATGTGGGCTGAAGAAGATGTGCCAAAATGCTTCAAAGTCTCGCGCATTTGCTCGCTGTATAAGAACAAAGGTGATCGCTCTGACTGCAACTCATATCGAGGCATTTCTCTTTTATCAGTTCCCAGTAAAATATTTGCAAGAATCCTCCTAAATCGCCTACTGCATTTATCTGAATCTATACTACCGGAATCACAGTTTGGGTTTCGACCAGAGAGAGGAACCTGTGACGCTATCTTTTCAGTACGTCAGCTTGTTGAGAAGAGCAGAGAACAAGGTCAGCCATTGTTTCTGTGCTTTGTTGACCTTGAAAAAGCTTTTGACAGTGTTCCTCGTGATGCTCTTTGGTTGATTCTCTCTAAGCTGGGTTGTCCTGATAAGTTTGTAAAGCTCTTGCGACTTCTACATGATGACATGTCGTGCTGTGTGACTGTCAATGGTGAACAATCTGCAACTTTCCCTGTCACCTGTGGAGTTAAACAAGGTTGTGTCCTAGCACCAACTCTGTTTGCAGTTTATTTTGCTATTGTGGTCCGAGAAGCTATACAACACGTAGATGAAGGAATTCGAATTAGATTTCGCACAGACGGAGGGCTTTTTAATCTTGCCAGGCTTAAGGCTAACACCAAAGTCTCTATAGCCCTCATAACTGATATTATGTACGCAGACGACTTATGTTTCGTCGCAGACACTATAGCTGGTCTCCAAAACCTCATGACCAGTCTCAATGAGATATGCATGAAGTTTGGGCTTAAAATAAATGTCAAAAAAACCGAAGTGATGGCAGCAGGGGTTAATGACAGTGCACCACTTAATGTGTGTCTCAGGGAGAATCAACTTAATCAAGTAGACAAGTTTAAATATCTTGGAAGCACCATAACACCAAGGTGTGACCTAGACGTAGAAATTAACAATAGGATACGAGCTGCAGCTGCTGCTTTTGGAAAACTACGCTCCAAGGTATTTCGGTCGCATGACATAAAACTTTCTACGAAAATAAGTGTTTACATGGCTATTGTACTCCCGAACTTTTTGTACTCGTCCGAGACGTGGGTTCTGTACAGAAAGCACATACGCGCACTCGACAGGTATCATATAAAGTGTCTCCGCGATATCATGAACATTCGGTGGCAGGATCGAGTCCGTAATACCGATGTTCTCCGGCGTGCAAACGTTGGAGGTATTGAGACCTACCTCATGAGGCGCCAATTGCGCTGGAGTGGACACGTGTCTCGTATGTCAGACGACAGACTGGCCAAACGTATATTCTTTTCAGAACTCCAGAATGGCAAGCGCCAACCAGGTGGGCAATACCTGAGGTATAAGGATGTTCTGAAAAGACATATGAAACGGTGTAAAGTTGAGCCAGCTCGATGGGAGCACACGGCCGCTAATCGTCCGGAGTGGAGACGTCTCGTCAATCAGCACGTCAACGATTTTGAATTCAAACGTCGCGATGATTTGGACACAAAACGAGATGCAATAAAGGCCCGACCACCTGCGGTCATATCCTATAATGTTATGAACGGTGTGTTGACGTGTCCGACATGTGGCAGAACATTTACATCCAAAATTGGATATGCAAGTCACCATCGAGCACACCTGCGACGAGCTGAACAGCAAAGCTCGAGTTGATAATAAATATAATTAATATCGAAAAAACCAACAAACAGTCGCTGAGGCCGAAATCGGTTAGGAAAGCATCATCATCATCAGTATGTTTTATTTATAGAGGTCCAGTGTGCAGTGGTTTTAAAGTTAAGTAGCCAATTGCTATCCGAGATAAGTATTTAATCTAAGTGCATATACTTCTTCTTCTTCTTAGCGCGTCGACTCCAACAGATAAATATAAAGGAAATAAAGATATTGATTATTCAATTATTACGGAGGAAGAGATAGCCTCACGGCAAATTTCCAGTGCATATACTCGTAGTTTATTTTATCTGTTCTGAGAGTGTGTACAATTAGTGGTTGTTAATTAAGTCGAAACTGAAGGGTAGTTTGGCACAAAACGTATGTCGTTGCGGGCACGGCGGGTGCTCGTGTGAGCGGCAAGGCCACCTCAGCATGTCAAGTTCGCTGGCACCCGGCACCACGTCGCTACATATTCCTAAAGCGGTGCTACAGTAACAATAATGGCTGAGCCCCATTGTTTGGGCCCGTGGCACATTACGCTTTTGTCTCTGCCCTCTCCCGTTCCTCACAATGCGGCCAGGAAACAAGTGAGCCTTTATTTCGCCTCTTTTTGTCTCGGAGTATCGCTGCTTATTGTCTTCATTCGATTGTTCGGAGCTCTTCAGAGGGCACATTGTTGTGGACTTCGTCGTTAGTGCTGAGCTGGCGGATGTGCTATGTTCTAAGTGTCGTTTGAATTTTAATACGCCTTTGGATATAGCCCTTTGAATTGTGGCGCTGATAAAAGTTTCGCGCTCGCTATCTATGTTCATTTGTTGGCGGTCTCGTTTGGGACGTGTTTCGCTAACTGGGAGAAGAAAACGCGATGAAAACTTTGTACCTTACTACTTTTTTAAGAGGGACTGCTATACAGGACTAGCTAAACTACCCACCTAGGATGAAACTGAGTAAATTAAATCAGTATGTCGTATACAAAATTAATGTAAAGACTCTTATAACTAAGGACTATTTATTATTCGTAACTAAAACAACACAATCACCAAAATAGTTTTACACACTTGTACATAATAGTGGTGAGTGCAAAAGTTACCCACATCCACATTACCCTGCGAGTGTTGTCATGTCAGGGTTGACACGTCAATAACAATTGACACAAAACCAGTGTCGAGTCACATTCGTCAGCAATCCCACTTTCTTAGGGTTGACACTCATCGATATCCGTCTTTATCTCGGAATGATACAAGCAGTCTCTAGTTGGCATTGTTCGCGGGTCCATTGTGTAGGTGGCTTTGTTCGGGCACGCTCCGTTTTTCCTTTTCGCTTTTGGAACGCTGTAGCGCCTGAAAAACACGCTAGGGTTGTCCGTAATATTGTGTTTACATAATGAGCGGTTTGTATGTTATTTTGTATAAGGATTCTCAAATTAGGTTAGAAGATCATTAAGTAAATTCCACTGTTTTATTTTTTTTCGAATTGTTTGTCTTTTAATGTTTATTTTTAAAGATTTATAAATGGATTTTAACAATACGTCAGCAGCGTTTTACGTATCCTTGTTGCTGTTTTTAGATCAAAACTTTTTGTCGCTCAGTTTTTTATAAACTTTTTCAACACACTTGCTCATAAAGGGGCTCTTATTTGTGCAAAAACAGTTGAATAATGACACGCTTGATTCACTAGTGAGTCATAGATTTTTTTTTAAATTGTTCAGTTTTAAAAAAGTTTCGATACCAAAAAAAATCCTGTCCATACATTTTAAAAACAAACTTCAACTATGTTGCCTTACTTTTGGTAGGTCTATGGTCGATTCCATTCATTCATTCGATTTTTTTTTAATAAGTATATTCTTTTAGTCTTTGGCTGATCACCATTGTTGTGTTGGATGCGCGCGAATAGAAAAACTGTTTATTTATTAGCGAAAAATTATAATTTCTTCGCAAATCTGTTGAAAAACGTTGTATGGTACACGCGTGTATTGATGATCACCAACTTACCTCGCTTGTATACCATAAATAACTATTGTTAATATCGGCGAACCGATTGTGTAATGCATAACTGGTTGCCTTTAAAAATAAGTCAGTTGAAAATTGCTATAAATAGCAAAATTATTCTTATTTGAGAATGGATTGTTTTATAAATATGTTGTTTTAAATGTACATGTGTTATTTATTATTTTAAATTTAACTGCGCAATGATTGGTGGTATGGTATATTATAGGGGAGTACCACACTGTCACAGAGTGAAAGCTCGAGGTCCGGAGACCATTCTGTCGTTATTTTAATAGTAAAATCTAGTCGATACCTAAAAGCCTAGAAGCTTCTAGAAAGATCTTCAAGAAATCGCATACAATTTGTCTTAACAAACTTTAGTATCCTTTAAGCGTTAGAAAGTTCTCGAAACTCCCCAGTGTGTCAGTGGTAGCATTCATATTTCCCCGCGTTTTCCATACACAATATTGCGACTTTGTGGGGCGTTTCTCAAGTCTCCAAATAGTCCATTGACGAGCTCGGAGCAAACTCGCTATAGCGAATTAACACTATTCACGGGAACTTTGAAAGAGGACTCCTCTCTCTCATACAATTTGGTCGCATTCATAAAGATTCACTCCTTAGCCGGCGCGATGAATAGCTTTATGAAACGTTCTATATTCATATTGGGTACCGTATAAACGACTAATTTTAATGTTTCATGTTTATTTTGTGTTTCTAATTCTATGTGGTAATTCATCAGTTTGTATTCATGTTTAGATATAAAGATAATTTGATATTAGTAAAGTGTACGCTAAGTAACGTAAGTAACTTGTTTAAATATTAATTTTATTGTGCACGTTTATAGTAAGTAATACAGACCAAGATAAATAAAGATAAAGTGAATTGCACAAATATTTACCTCGCAAGGGAATCGAACCCGCAACCTTTTATTAAGCTATTCGGCATGGTAGGTAACCATACCACACTTGGGCGTCTCACCTGTCTATTGGCAATCCTTTGGTCCCGAGTTCAATTCCTGGGACAAGCGTTGCACCATTGCCATTTTAAACAAAGCTAAAGGTTTGAGATCACCAACACGCTTACACCACACGCGTTGTGATTACACCTAAACTTCCTCAATGTACTAAGTTATATAGACGACCTCGATGGCAGAGTGGTCACCATGCCGGACTGCCATCCGTAAGGTTGCGGGTTCGATTCCCGTGCGGGGTGAATATTTGTGTGAACTACAAATGTTTGTCTCGGTTTGGGTGTGTGTGTGAATGAGTGTGTGCGTAGTTTTTGATACCCTAGATACAAGTTTCGAACTTAGTTAGGGGTTATTATAATGAGATGATGTCGTGAATGATTATGTAATGTTATGTTAATATCCTCCTTACAGTACTATCTTACGACGCTTAACTTTTATTTCCAAGAAAGACCAAAGAACAATCTAGAATTCCCTAAGTCATTACACCGCTATTAACTAAACCCTCAACTAGATGAGGCAGGAACAATTAGAGTAGTACAATAGTGCACCCGTATTGTAAAGCTATCGTCCTAGAAACAGTTGTTACAACCGACCACTTGGAAGAATGAGCGAACAAAGGTTGGCCCAATTGTTTTATTCTCAACACTGAATGGTTTAACTAATCTATAGGTGTATGAACTAATAAGTATATGTATGTGTCCAAAATCTACTAGTATGAGTATAGTTTTATATAATCTACTAGCGGCGCCCCGCGGTTTCACCCGCGTAGTTCCCGTTCCCGTAGGAATATAGGGATAAAATTATGTTAAAAACCTTGTCACTGAATCACTCTATCTATTAAAACAAACCGCATCAAAATCCGTTGCGTAGTTTTAAAGATCTAAGCATACATAGGGACATAGGGACAGAGAAAACGACTTTGTTTTATACTATGTAGTGATAGTGAAGACCATCTGAAGACCTACACTACAAATCTACATCTATATTTGTATTTATGTGTGTATGTTTGTAATGATAATATTTTATCGGGAACGGGAACCTACAGTTATTTACATTCGGGTTATTTACACCATTAATAATTCAAGAGCGACTGGAACTACACACATCAAAAGTGTCTAGGGATCAACATATATTTTTGCAATAACTTTTCTCCTGATTGATATTAATTAAAATTTTCTTTAAGGATTCATCAAATAAAGTGTTTTCGTTTGTCACAGTAACGATAAACCAAGTCACCTTTGCATTAATAAAGAAATTTGCCATTTTCCTAATAAAGGGATTTTTGACATTTGAACCACTAACATTAAAGTTCGAAAAAAAGACTGAAATAACAGTTTTCTTTAAAATTTTATTGGGTAACTTAAACAATTAATAATCCGTGTTTCTACCGCGAACACTAACAACACAAGAACATCGGTTTGGCATACTCAAAATGAGTTCATCCAAATCACGCTGTGGAATGGCCGCCCATGTTCGTTGCAACAACAAAAAAAGGTCTTCTTGCGACTGGATACCCTCCATATTCGGCAGAGCTCTTCTCTGTAGCATATCCCATGCATGCTCAATCGGGTTCAAGTCTGGCGACTGAGCAGGCCAGGGCAGGACATTGATGTTAGCTGCGGCGAGAGTCTGTCTTACAACTCTTGCGGTGTGCGGTCGTGCATTATCATGCATTAACTGAAATAAGGGACCGATTTGCACTTGTAGAGGAACGATGACGTCTGATACAATCGTCTCAGCATAAATTTGAGCGTTGAGGTTGCCTCTGATCCAAATCAACTCAGTTCTTCCGCCGATCCAAATACCCGCCCATACCATGATGGTTCCACCACTATAAGGATGGACTTCCTGGCAGGATTTTAATCGCTGTTGGCGTCCAGGGGTTCTCCAGTGTCGTATACGTCTTGTATCCGGTCTCATACCAAAACGAGACTCATCAGAAAAGCACACGAAACGCCATTGTTCTTCTGCCCAATTTCTGTGTTCAAGAGCCCATTGATATCGAATCCTACGATTGTGCATTGCTATAGGTGGTACCCGTAGCGGTCTTCGGGAATGAAGGTTCACTTCATGCAAGCGGTTTCTGACTGTTTGGTCGCTAATTAAGTTCCCTGAAGAGTGATGAAGCCGCACGGCTAACATCATGGCGGTTATTGTTGGAGCTCTTCGAGTTAAGATTTGAATGTATCGGTCTTGTCTCCGTGTGGTGCAGCGATACCGTCCTCCATGGCGCTCAGCCACGGTACCAGTGCTTCGGTAACGTGTCCAAAGTCGACTGATAACACTCTGACTTGTATTCAGAGCTAAAGCCACAGTACGTTGCCGGGAACCAGCTTCTATCATTCCCACGGCTCTGAGCATTTCTTCCCTGCTTAAATGACGTCGCCGCTCCATAATAACGTTGGTTTTAATCAGTAGTAGGGAAACAGTAGCACTAATAATGTCTTCAATGCGTTGTATGTTTTTATAGGGAAAATATTGACAGCTGATTTTCATCTTTTACTCGAATTTGATTCACAGTTCCTGATTCAAATTATGAAATGCACCAAAAAGGATCCATATAAATTTATAAAATCATAAATTTATTACAAAGCCACATCTCAATCTCAAGAAATCCGCATAAAAATGCTTGATCCCTAGACACTTTTGATGTGTGTATTTAATTGAAAGGTATATAATTAGATGTTTCTTATAATCCGGAATAGTATTAGTACAATAAGATATTTTTCAACACACTTGCTCATAAAGGGGCTCTTATTTGTGCAAAAACAGTTGAATAATGACACGCTTGATTCACTGGTGAGTCATAGATTTTTTTTTAAATTGATTAGTTTTAAAAAAGTTTCGATACCAAAAAAAATTGTGTCCATACATTTTAAAAACAAACTTCAACTATGTTGCCTTACTTTTGGTAGGTCTATGGTCGATTCCATTCATTCATTCATTCGTTTTTTTTTTAATAAATATATTCTTTTGGTCTTTGGATGATCACCATTGTTGTGTTGGATGCGCGCGAATAGAAAAACAGTTTTTATTAGCGAAAAATGATAATTTCTTCGCAAATATGTTGAAAAACGTTGTATGGTACACGCGAGCATTGATGATTACTATCCTCGGCTATCTTCAGACCCTCGCCTGACGCCTCGGGCCTCAATAGCGCCTCGGAAGTAATCACCAACTTACCTCGCTTGTACCATAAATAACTATTATAATGGTTGATCGAACGAAAACGAATCACGCGCGACTACAAATGCCCTCATTGACTACAGGGTTCTAGGCATACGCATTACCCCAAACACCCAATGAATAACAGTGCCTGGTTGTTGTTTTAATATAACTCCCGAATCATCCATCAATATAATGAAGAATTGTACCAAATATCATCCAATATGTTAATTAGTGTACGCGTGAATAGAAAAGTTACAAACATTTTTAATCTACCCTTATAATCTCTCACGTCTATACCTACATATTAGTTGGATATAGGTACTAAAAGCATATTGAATGGCGTTAATTTAGTATTGAATCCGTACAGTGATAAATATCAAAAGATTCCATCGAAACGAATTCAGTCTTGTATGGAAAATGTGGAAAACATAAATGGAAGTAGCAAAAAGCGTCTCCGAGGGAGGCTGATTTTCTAAAGGTTTCCCCTTTCAATGGAACCACTGTTAAATATTGCTCATTCAACGATATTTTCTCTATTAAATGTACAAGAGTTTTTTATACAAACATACCTTTTTCAATACAAACTTTTTAAACGTTTTAATTCATGTATTATGTGTTTCTAGGTATTTCTATTTACTCCGTATTTGCCGGTATTCACTAACGGAAAAACGAAAGAAAAACGTTCAAAGTTTTTCAATTAAAAATTGTTGTTATGAAGACTTCGAAGCTATTTTAAGCTTTAGCAGTTTTTGAACATGAGTTCTTACAAAAGTGTAAACAATAAACATGTCAGGTTTAAACACAAACCTTCCTTTGCCATAGTCGAGTAATAACAAGTGAATTGTACTCAATTTTGTATTTACCTTGTGATTGTAAATATAAAAATAGGTATCTATGGTTCTTTAATCTTCTTTCTTTTTATTTGTCTATTTACTCTTTGACTGAGGCCTCAGATTTTGACAAGACGTTCATGAACTTTATTATTTTAATTTTTATAACGTATCAAAGTAATACGAATTATATACGTGATTATATTTATTAACAAGATTTTTCATATAAGTATTTCAAACATTTAAACAACTATAAAATGTTTAAGAAATGTACATTGAAATGAGTATATTAAGTAAGATTTTATTGAAATCTGAAGAAACACATCATGATGTTGTCAAGCCTAGCGAATTATTGGAATAATCGGATATATCACAATTTTTGCTCATGAAAAAGTATATAAAAGTGTTAATAATATTTCTCGTGGTCATCGTCGTACTAACTGTGCAAGTATTAATAGCTCTACATATTATTAAACTGTCGAAATAAGATTATTATACATATTTATTCTTTTATTTGTATAATTTGTGTAGCTATTTTATACTGTTGTGTGTATGCGAAGTTTCTGTAACTTATAACATAACATAAACATTCACTACATCATCTCATTATAGTAAATTACCCCTAACTAAGTTTGTATCTAGGGTATCAGAAACTACGCACACACTCATTCGCACACATACCCAGACCGAGACAAACATTTGTGGTTTACACAAATATTCACCTCGCACGGGAATCGAACCCGCAACCTTACGGATGGCAGTCCGGCATGGTGACCACTCATGATCAGATGTTGGTAATAAACGTAGTTAAGGGTCAGTTGCTGTATGGAGATGAGTGTCTGATTATGTTAAGTTGAGGGTTATAGATGTAGGTCGGTGAACGTAATGGAATACTGTTGCTAGTCATCCGCTAAGCAGATGAATTTGATTACGGGTATATCCTATTTCACGATCATCAAGTAAAGTTCTGAGTACTCACATGTTTTGTCTTTGTCACTCTCTTGATATAAAGTAAGAAAGAGACAAAACTAAATTTACTTGGTGAGTAACTTTACTTGAAGATCGTGAAATAGGCCCTTATTAGGATATTTTTTCATCTCTTGCTGCATAGGCCTCTACTTAAAGCCATGAACAGAAATGTTCTACCTCGATATGTTGAGTAACTTAACGCTTGACGTAAAGGATTATAAATAAATATGAAGTGTTATGTACTTTTACTTAAATCAATCACATACGCTACGAGACAGGCACTTGATTCTACGAATCAATCATTTGTGCTAGAAGTCAAGCAGTTGATGCTACGAATCAATCACATATACTACGACTCAAGCAGTTGATGCTACGAATCAATCACATATGCTACGAATCAATAACTGATTCTACGAATCAGGCGGCTGATGCATCTTTTTTAAAAGACGTGAAAATACTGCTAAGGTATAAAAAAGAATCAACATTATTCAAGTTGATACGCAATACCTAGACTTGCCATTAAAATTTCAAAGTAAGCAGATATAATTTGGTTTTATAAATAAAACACCCTTCTTATCGATAGGTAAAGTAATTTCATGTCTTGCACAGGCATCTGCAAATCCTTAATTTGAAAATACCCATGAAAACGTTTGAATTAGGTACCTAGACCTACTTACTTACAAAGATAAATCAACATTATTCAAGTTGATATATAATACCCGCTGCAGTTTGCTTACTGTGGAACTGAAAGTAATATTAATATGCGAATCGAACCCTAAAATTGTGATTGGAGTATTGAATTAACATCGCATCACAATCGCATGTGACGAGTGGATTATGTTCAGTGGCTGCGGATGTGTCGTCCACGAATGTCAATGAAAGATATCACGGAGGCAATCATTACGGCCCCACTGCTTTCAATTTTCACTCTATTCACCCTTTAGTCTGTATTCAATTCATATTGATACGTATTTTTTGGTTTATTTTCGACTTTTTTTAACTGTTATGACGTACAAGAAATGCCATCCTCGTAAATCCCGATTTTGGGATAAAAAGTATCCTTTGTATGTATTAGGTAATCCTGGATACAGGGAATTCTCTTTTCCGGGTCGGTTTTCAGATTAACAAGATTTGGTGGAATATCAGTATTTTACGTGAAGCGACTGCCATCTGATCTTCACAACTCAGAGAGCTACACGATTTTTTTTGGGTAAAACAAATGTTAGACTTTTGAGGGCTCTAACTACCCGTAAGGATTGTCGATGATGTTAGTACGACAACCGGGACCGACGGTTTTACGTGCCCCATTGAAGCACGGAAACGCTCATGAAATTAAAAGACATTTTAGTAATAACCCATCACAGTGCTAGACGTTGCTTAACCGCACAGATCACAAGTGATCCGTGGGTAGCACTGGACTATGAGGGCTTCCAACACTTCCAACTTCCTGGTTACAGGGAATATAATTAAATAATGTGAATAACCCAATTTGGTTTATATACTAACTAACTAAGTATAACATAAACAAATAACTCAATTATAGCTAAATACGTACTAAATACATAGGTAAGGAAACAACGCACAAGTTGATTTACACTTTACGGTACCTACACAACCTACACACACCCAAAGTACCACATAAATTGATTCTGTTGAACACAAACGTTGACACCGAGGACATCTTCACAGATTCAATCTTCAAATAAAGAAATATAAAATTATATCTCAACAATAGAATAAAGTCCGCACCGTCTTTGCTTTACACTGTATAACATCGGTCCGTTGAATTCGTAATTTCTTTGATTCCCTTCCATTGTGGTCCCGATAAAAGAGACACTTTTCAGTTGGTCCCATTTGAATGAATACACCCATTATGTTCACACAAAAGTGGATATTCGAAACAAAAACATCATTGCCGCGGTTATTACGCCGAGTAAAAAACAATTGAGAACTGTATTCCATTATGAATTTGAACAATGTATAGTTGGAAAATGTATTTATTTTGTCGCAAATAATGCCCGAACTATGGACTCGCTGAAGTGACTGAAAATGAATATTCGCTTTTGGTCGTTATATTTTGGTGAGTGATAATGTGGTTTGTTTAAATTTATAATGCTTTGTTCCAAAATCAAATTTTGAATATGGAATATAATTTTTCGTACTTACTTAAATCCTGTATTTAAACTTTTCATTAATTTATATTTATTATAACGAACAAATGTCGCATCCACCTTGTTATTGCTGTTTAATATAAGGCATAAGTAGTCATAAATACTTATCTATCTACTCGATAGTTTATAGAAAATTCAGTAAGAAAAGCTTTAAGTATAATGTGAGACATTTACAATCGTGTTGCAGCCTACGGCTTTTATACAGAACATTCTTATATAAAAGATAGATTTATTAACTACCGTCTCCTTTTCTCGGGACAGTTCCGTAATTCCAAAAGTTATCTCGCCTATCATAGAAAGTACAAACTTTCCATTTTGTTATCATTTGTAAAAAATCTTAACTTGCTTAAATATACGTATACGTATGTATTTTGAGCTTTTTTATTCTGGAATTCCGCCGAAAATTCTAAAAATAACGCGAGTCAAACGCCATCTATGAAAAGCCAAATATTTTGCTACATGTGCTGCCATCTATCCTCTTTCATAGACGTCACGTCCCAAAGTTACTGCAGAGTAGGATGTTTTAGTTCGCTTGAATGATCACAGATGGCGTTAAACAACGGTCTGGACACTTCTGGAGAGTTTGGGTTCATATACTACCCACCCAGTTCTAGTAGTTCGCCCAGTTACACATAGATGGCGTTTTATCTTGATATTGTAATGTTGGTGCTACAAAATAATTAAGTACAGCAATCGACTTGTAATTTAAATAATGTATTCACCATTCACTTATTAAACACATCTATCACTTATTATCTTTAATGTTTAGAGTTATAATATGAAATAACACGGCTGGAACAAGACCAAATATCATTAAACCTACCCACTTTAACTAATGACCTTCACTCGGGGATTATATTGACCATTTTGGCTTAGATAAAAGAAATAATTTAAACGTATTATTGTAATTAATAAAATTTAATGACAAGAAAATGAAATGAGATGATGTAGTGAATGATTATGTTATATTGAAACTACTCGGTACCTACCTACGCTGATTTCTTTGATTTTTCACCTCTTCTAATGTCTTAAGTTATTGGAGTTGGTTTTGGGTTTAACCAGATTTGTTGCAATGTCAGCATTTTACGTGGAGCGAGGGCTATCACAGACGTATTCCACAACCCAGAGGTCGATACGAAATTCTTGGGTGTAACCAATTAGATATTTATTAGACTTTTAAGGTCCTAAGTAACTATTACCTGTACCTAACCACTATCGATGATATACTTACGTCCGTCAATCAAAACTATTATTACTTATACCCATACCTACCAATTTCAGGGTAAAAAGTATCATAAGTAGGTACCTATAAGTACATAGATGCGGTAGAAACATGAGTTCCGTGATCGCTTCTTACAATAATGATCAAATAAAGAATATCTAAGAACTTACTTGACTTACCCTACAACACAAAGTTACATAAGTAAACAACACCTAAAACACTCACATTAGAGATTCCTATCGCATATTTGCTCAACTAAACGAAATATATCACAAATAATTACTTTTATTACCTACTTCTTGAGAAATTATTTACCTTTTCGATGTCGAACTCTGTTGATACTAGATAAAAGTGATTTATGAATGAAATAGTCACGGATAAAGTGAGCCACGGAAAAATGAATTTGAGTTGGAAAACCTCAATATGTCGGTTGTGTTGATCACATTAGTCTTAAGTCTTGTAGCCAACTGTAACGCAGATTACTCTAAAATACTTGAAAATGTAAAAGAACATAAAAAGGATGACAATCTAACTCTTTGTGTGTTAAAAATACTGAAAGAGTACTACCATCATGGTACAAAATTGACACACATAAGTTTGAACGATAACGAAGATCTATTCCTTGATGATATTCATACATCGATGATGGTATCTGTAGCGAAGAGGACCCTGACGCACCCGCTGGGAAGATCGAATAAATCCTACATGATTGTAGCTCAAAACATTTCAACATTCTCACTGGCACTATCTTTGTACAAGGACACATTTTGGAATCCTTACACCAGGTTCATGGTAGTCATTTACCATTTACCTAAAGACAAACTACGTAATGTTTTCAATATCTTACTAAAATTGCGTGTTAGCAATGTTGTTGTTATTAACGGAACGCTGACTACAGAACTTTACTCCTACAACCCATATGAGGACTACGCTTGTGGAAATTATTACACAAAAATAACTGAATACGGAAAGTGCAATGAAGTTTCCGAAAATCTTTATCCACATAAAACTGTTACAAGACTCGAAAAGTGTCATTATAGAGTTTCAACCTCACACTGGCCCCCGTTTACTATAAATCCAAAGTTAGTCCAGAGCAAGGACCAGAAATTAACAAGCCGTGGTGTCGAAATAGAGGTTTTAAATATGCTGAGCAAAATAGAAAAGTTCACCTATGATGTTATCTTCGACTATGATCCGCAAACGTTTTCTCAAATATCTAACGACTTTTCTGTAACTGGCCCTTTAGACATGCTGCAGAGCAACGAGACTGACATCATGCTAGGAGGTATTTTTCTGACACCTATTCGGATGTCATTATTTTTTACCGTTCATGGATATATGGACTATATCGATGGAATCAATATTATAGTGAAAAGAGCGAAGCTGGTTTCTACGTTTGAAGACTTTTATCTCGGCTTTTCTATTACAGTTTGGGCTTTATTGTTTGCAATCTTTGCAGTGTACTGTTTTATAATGATCATGTTGCTAAAAACTAAAGATAAAGAACGTGTTATTATGGTTCTTTTAGACAACTTACTGTCCCATGGTCTTCAAATAAGATCACGTACTATGGTCAATGTGGTGTTTATAATTTGGGTGTGGTTCGCGTATTTGATCAACTGCTTCTACACCTCTTCGCTGGTCAGCCGGACAACCAAACCCAGTTTCCGTTACCAGATCAAAAACGAAGATGATATCCGTAAATACAACTTGCAGCCTTGCATTTGGAATGCAATAGACGATTTTTTCTACGCCGAATTAAACTTTACTATGAATTCTGCAGAGCAATATAAAGAATGTTTTACTTTGAAGAATAGTTTGGATGTCGTCAGCAAATCTTATGGGAAATATGCGATGGTACCTAGTAGTGATTTCAAGTACGTCCAAATGGAGTATTTTGATAAGTATGGAGCCTCACCGTTTTATTCATTTCGCAAGCCGTTTACCAAACTGATTTATGGAATTTATTTCTATAAAGGATTCCCGTCTACTGAAAGGTTACAGCTGTTGCTAATAATGATAAGAGAGACGGGTTTACTTGACAAGATTTTGACTGATATTTACAGAGCGAAAGAATTGAAGTATACCTTCCGAAAGAGGGGGTTTAGCTCCAGAATGGCCATGCCGTGGCATATTTATGTTGTTGGCATTATGTTGTCCTCCATAACTTTGTTGGTAGAAAAGATTTATTATAAGAAAAGAAAGCATGTTGTACGAAAACCTGTAAGAGGCGCGGAAGGTCCTAATATTATAGTAAAGCATAATACGTTACTTCAAATATGACTACTTACTGTGTGAATCCAGAATGATAAGGAATCTAGTTTTAATTTTATTTGGACTTCTAAATTATTATTTGTTTAGCGTAGATATCTTTTTATTGTTTCATAACTAATTTATATTTGTTGTTTTTTTTTAAGAGAAGAATGTACTTACACTTCTGTAGAGATATCTCACATGGGAATGTTACATAGAATAAGTTTTATTATTAGTATTATAAGTGAAGATATTGTTGGTGTCTAACTAAATAAATAATAAACCTTGTAATTTCTATTTATTTTAGGCGTATAATGTAGATTTATGTAAGTGCATACAAAAATAAACTAATTCTCTGTCAAAAGTTTTTTTGGGTCAGACTTAATTCTAAATAACATCTACGACTAGACGACAGATCCCCTTCCCCGAGAATTCTGTGCACCAATAGGTAAATAAAGACAAACTAATGTTTTGCTATTATGGTTATGGCACATAAACAGTCGTGACGATGTCACCTTGATTCTTAATAAACAATAGTAAATAATAAGCTAGATATATCACACAGCTATTATTTTAAAGGAATGGAAAATTCTGTCACTGGCGTTCCTAAACTTTGCACTTGGCAAATCGCCTGAACAAAATATTTACGCCAAGAAACGTGACCACCTAGACTAGCGAAACGAAGACAAACTTTTTAAATATCACGATCGTGCAATATTACAAAATAACTGTTCTATTTTTGAGTTTTCAAATCATTGGAGTTATTTACAATCTATGTAGGTGGTAGTGCAAAAATAACACATATTGACTCACTTGAGAATTAAATAGTATTGTATCGAAACTTTTTTCTTTGTCTTCATATTGTTTCTTTTTAGGAAATATCTTATACAGATTCTAAAAATGTCCTAATAAAGCCTAAGCATTCGTGATTATTAAACAAGGTTTAGTCCAAGGCTTTTCAAACTTCCACATATCTTTGCTACATTTTCCAGATAACATTGAAGTTTGAACCCCCTTACCATCCCTAATAACGGGTGTTTGAGAAACCTCGCCCTAACCTAATACTGCCTATATTGTCAGCTAATCTTAGTTAAAAGGATATCGGAATGAAACACCATCGTACATATAAAAATATTTTATTAAAAACATTTTGGTAACATTTAATAAGAACACTTAGGTAAAAATAAATCGACCTCAAAATCATTTTTAAAAGAACAGCCTGGACTGGAAGTTCACGGAGAAAGCCGGAACAGCAAAAAACTAAAATAAATAAAAACAATCATAACACTCTAGGCAGAGACATGTCTAATTGACAACCAGAATTAAGGCATCGCAAGAATAATTATTAAGTACGATAAAATACCTACGACTATTATTATATAGTTACAACAAAAACTAATGTTTATATATCAGTTGTGTATGCGCCGGGCGCGGGCTCGCGACCCTCATCACCACTTGGCAGGTGACCTATGTCGAGTATTTATTTATTGCCACAAACTACTTCATTCACGAGACATTCTGCTGCCACTACGCCATAAATACACTACTAAATACTATAAACATCCCAATTATACGAAGCTATGTTAAAATTTTACCTAACTAATAATTATATTAATCATCTTCGGCTAATTTTGATACTAGAATGATATATTATAACATCATTTCATATTGTACTCTTAACATTACGCTGGATTAAATTAACAGTATGAGGAATAAAACATGTTACACATAATATTGCAAGCATTACTGAGATTGTGCACGTTACGTGATTTCATTGAATTAATTAACAGTGAAACTTAACGTTAAATGAAGGAAGATTGATTTGTTTTACATGAATGTAGATAGGTACACAACACAACACAGTGCGGAGACGGCGCCGGGCGCCTAGCGCGTGCGGGCGCAGGCGCTGGCGCCGCCTCTTACAGGCAGACACTAGACGGGAACAGTCATATAGATTAAATTACGAGCATTGGCACTTTCAATATTAATTCTTAATTACACTCTCGAATAGCACTGCATATCAATATAACCAACTTAAAAACTAAATTCAGATCAGTCATTTATGATATCACATCAAAATAAACAGGGAAATACATATGTGATTATCGATTGGATATATTATAATAATAAATATTATATATTATTCTTTTCAAGAGGTATTAATTTTTCTTAAGGGTTACTAAAAATATTGAGCTCTGCGTCGCTCGCGACGCACTATATCACGATAATACGAGAACATTGAACCAATAAGATTTGGTACTTGGAGTTGTCTCCGAGTTAATTCTATTTCGCTAAACCTACATAATGCTTATCAGATATACGTAATACCCATGAGAGGCGTGTCCGCTTGGCGCCCGCTGACCGCTGGCCACTGGCGGGTTCAGATACAACAACCACTGTCAATAGTCGGGGCAGGGCCAGGCCCGGCTCAGGGGACACACATCTCAGCAAAAACCCTTCGTCCTTAAACAATTTTTATTATAAAAATACTGTCATTTGACTACAGTTCAATGAGAAAAAATATTTATCATAACATGAATGAACAATATATAAATAATAGTTAATATTATGTATAATATCGTGTATAATGATTTGACTAACAAAATAAAATGCATAAAATTGAAATGATTTAAACATTGTAAAAATCACTTAGAGACACTTATCAATGGAAGGTACTAAATTGATATATTTTAGAAACATTTTTCCTTTGTTAAATAAATAGCACAACAACCAAACTATTTGGCAATGTGGATTAATAAAACAATTAACAATTACTACCCTCGGCTGCTAACTTAACAAAAACTGGAATGCAAATATTGCATCGCACCTAGGCCTGCGACAGACGCAATGGCAAGGGCCAACAGACAGGTATTCGTATCAATTCACATTACAACGACTACAGGAGACACTCACAACAGCTTATCTACCGAACTGTGCGTATCGCTCCAATACTATCTTTGAACTACTCGATTGCAGCTTGTCATTATAAAGTTACAACTAAAAAATATAATCTGAATGCAACATTTGATTTTAGATAACCAATAACAACCATTTTGTGAATGTTTGCGTGACTGAGAATATAGCACACTAGGCGGCAGAGGGCGCTTCCCTTTACAATATAATCAGTTAGAAACGTCGCCTGGCAAGTCAATGATCGCGAGGTCACTGCAGCTGCATTCTGAGATCCATGCTATATGTTCAGTCAATACCCACTAACTATTTATAAATATACAAATAAATATATGTTAGACTACGTGTTAGGGTTCGTGTTCATAGCCCACTTGATTTAGGATAACAGCTACGTTAAAACTACGGCGACGATTCGACAAAAAGCGCTTTCATAAAATGCAATGTAAAATTTCGATAACTGCTTTGGAAGTATTTACCGCTAAATATAATATAAATTTAAAACTATCAAATAATAACGTTCGGAGAAAACAATGCGCGGATGTTGGTCCCTTCCAAATTATTTGCCAAACCTTCGTGCGAACTCCGTATTATAAATTTATAAAGAAAGGTTTTGAAAACTACATACTTTTTGTATTGTCAAATATCAACATTTTATATAAAAATAACTTTGTGGGAAATATATTCAACAATATTGTGTACAAATACTCCAGTTCAAATTTAAAGCTGGTCACAACATAGCGGAACTAAAGTTGCACAAGAGGACAGTATCGATATTATTATTAATTAATAAGAGTTAGTATGTTAAACATTCACTTACAATGTATTCAAAGAGACTCACACTATTAAATATCTTGACTAAATTAAAGAGACCACAAATATTACACTTTATATATGCACATACTTTATATAGAGATATTGCCAGTCTGTTAACAACACTTACAATAATTTCACTAGAAGCCCAGTATCTGGACGCATCATGACTCAAACGTTTTAAAACGGTATGTAACAACTACTAATACCTTAACAATATCTAATCACTGCATTAATTTGTGATGATATGCACTGATAACCCATTGTTGACTAAGTTCCACATGGGCCCTCACATAAATACATCAATTGTACAAGCTTTATTCATTGATTTGATAGGAAGTTGCGAGAAACACTGTCAAGATTGCATCCTCTACGTTTTCCAATACTATTATTATGTAATTCTCGGACGGTACATCCAACAATAGTAATTAGACCTTATAAATAACCTATAGCTTGGCTTTAAATTCGTGCCTATCTCGTCAAAATCGTAAATTTAAATAACATCCGAGAAGCAGCCTTTTGGTTTAAACAACGACAATCCTATTGATAAATGACTGTGGAATACATCTTAATAATTAATCATTATTTATCTACAGACTAAAGATCATAGAATTATGTTTTATTTATAATCTATTACATGTAATGGTGGGAAATATTAGTGTATTATGATATCGAGAGTATATTATTATAATTTATATATTGCTTTAATAATAAATTGGAATCAAATCCATTGGTCGACGACTACAACCTCTTGCATTTTTTAAATTAATTAATATAAATTGTGAAGTTCAACAATTCATAGTTAATATAATATTCTTTGGATAACAAATAATTAACATTTCTAAGAGGAACTAAGACAATTAATTAATTATAATTATGATTTGTTGTAAAGACACTCTGCGGTCCAATACTAAGATCCAATAATATTGTCTTTTTATAATTTAGAAATGGGATCTAGAAATGCTTCGATTTGGAATATGTTTTGCAAAATCCTATGGCATTGCATGTTTATAATTATATTTAAGCCTAATATTATCACACAAATAAGTTAAAAATAAAAATATTCTATCGTCGCGTTCTACATTCACAGAATTTGTCAAAAATTGTCACATTTATATTAAGATCACAGTATTAAGTCACGTTTTAAAATGTAACTCTACGAATGCGCGAGACGATATACACATATTCCACAGTCATTGCTCGACCGGGGCACACCAGGGGACTACACTACACACACTTATTGATTAAATTATAGGAAAGATGCCACGCGACCCACCTCCCTAGCACAAACAGGAACATCACAAATTGCTTTAAAAAAATAACCATAAACTGGTAAAATTAATTAAGAAACAGTAAAAAAAACTTCATTAACAAAACAAGATAAAATAATCAACAACAATAATAAGAGCTCAAAAAGTATTAACTCAATATAAATTAAGTTTTGTACTAAAGAAGTGGGTCCATTAGAGACGGCGGGGGAACACCGTGTGACAAAGATTTGAAGAGTTCACTTAGCCCTGCTGTGTCCCGGTTGTAGCCAACATTCGTTTGTTCAGAGTGATCGGTGCATTATCCCCCTCATTCAGTAGCTGCTACTACCCACGAGAAGCCACAGAGGCGGCAATTATCCTTTACATACTGTGTGCGAGTTCCGTAGGGCCCGAGGCGGTGGTACTGGGAGCGGTTGGCGAAGAACAACGCGGGATTGTTCGGGGGCAGAGAGGTCGCGCGGTAGTTCCACCGCTGGTCGGTCAGGTTGCCCATCAGGTTGAGAACGTCGCGACCGCCGTATGACACCTTCACGTCTTCGGGCTTCACCTCTTTAGGACGCGGCTGCGGCTGCACAACAGGCTCGAATAACTTCTGAAACCAACCATTTATTATCAAAGGTTAGATCTGTTTCGACAATACGAATATATTCTATAAATAGAATGCTTCTTGAGCGTAAGATTCCGTTGTTATGCTAATATAAAATATGTACATAACTTTACAGTAGATAGGTACGTATAACATTCGATTAAAAGACAAAAACAAAAATTATAACGCGCTCGAAATCTTTCCATTATCGCACGTCGATAATGTACACAACATTGATAGCGTATTATGGACATTCGCCATTACGGAATATTATGAAAATAGAGAGGTCAAGGACAGGACGAATAAAAACAAATAGTGTAAAATTTTGAAACTTACCTTCTCTGTTGTCTGAGGACTAGATGGAAGGGAGTCACTGTTGACCGATTCTGACTTGAGCGATCCCAACGAGCCGATACCGCTAGATTCACTGGAGACAGACGGACTCGGGCTCGACTGCGACTTGGTAAGACCCGCTATGTCTATGATATGCCCGTAGGAGCTGAACGAGCTAAACGAATTGTCCGTCTCCAATCCAGCGAGAGGTAGTGCAACGCTCAAAGCCATGTCTGTAAACGGAAAAACACGTTTGTATTGTAATTACACGTGCCTAAACGCCACTTTGAGATGACTTAGCTATGTTGACAGAATTTGCTAAACGCGCCAAATAGTCACGGTTCTACGATCACGGCACTCCTGGTAAAACGTGTCACTCACCTTTGACTAGAAAACAATCTCAATATTGCAAAATCACACAATGCAACGAATAAAACAATAATTACCGAAAAGTGTAATCCCAAAAGCACAAGCCTCGACGTAATTGAAAGAGATCGAACATTTATGTAGTGAAGTTGGTCACAAACGCGAGTTTTGCGTGTGCGTGATGTCGATGAGCGCCAACCGGAAATTGACTATGTCGGTGAAGTAGTTTATTACGCAGTTATCTTATTATTGAGCCTGCAGTTTATTCAGAGTTTTAAAAACAATTAAATAATATTTTTAAAACAAATAAAGTAAATTAATATTGATATCTTTACTACAAAAGTTCTAAAAAATAAAAAATATATAAAGACTTTTATTGTTTACACAGTAACGCCATCTACCAAGCATGAAGAAAACAACTAAATGTCAGAGATGGTTGGCTTCGAGTTAGTACCAAAGTAGTCCGCTAGATGGCGTTATACGACACAACACGTTAGTTCCAATATTTTTCGAAGATGGCGCTGTTTAAGTTCTCCTGTTACTTTTTCCATTTATTTTCATACAAGTTGTCGAATACTGTAAGAAACGGATTTTTGTCGTGGATAATAGTTATTTATGGTACAAGCGAGGTAAGTTGGTGATTACTTCCGAGGCGCTATTGAGGCCCGAGCCGTCAGGCGAGGGTCTTAAGACAGCCGAGGATAGTAATCATCAATAATCGCGTGTACCATACAACGTTTTTCAACACATTTAATAAACAGTTTTTCTATTCGCGCGCATCCAACACAACAATGGTGATCGGCCATAGATTAAAAGAATATACTTATTAACAAAAAAATCGAATGAATGAATGAATCGAATCTACCATAGACCTACCAAAAGTAAGGCAACATAGTTGAAGTTTGTTTTTAAAATGTATGGACACGATTTTTTTTGGTATCGAAACTTTTTTAAAACTAAACAATTAAAAAAAAAAAACTTTAACTCACTAGTGAATCAAGCGTGTCATTATTCAACTGTTTTTGCACAAATAAGAGCCCCTTTATGAGCAAATGTGTTGAAAATATTATTACTTATTAAATTTCCTTTACATTTTTTGACGTTTCGGATTCTTTACATATTATAACCACGACGAAAATCCTTTGGAGTAGGTAGGTACTAAGACTTAGTTTTATTTCAATACAGTAGGTACGAAGTACTTTCGTGTAAAATAGATTAAAAGTCCGAAGTTTAAGTATTATTTATGATTCGAACTTAGTTAAGAGTCAGTTACTATAATGCGATGATGTAGTGAATGAAATGGCTACTATCAGTTAGACTAGGCCGAGCCCTGCTAGTCCGTTTCGAGTAAGTACATTAATTTTGCAAACATATAAAACTATTTTTACAATAAATACAAAACGAAACAATATTATTAAAATTATAATGACGTATGTGCCAAAAGTAAAGCAGAATGGTGTGAATTTGTTTTTAAAATCTATGGACACATTCTTTGTTGTATCGAAACATTTTTAAAAATCAATAATAATAAATTGTGAATAATAGGTGTCATTATGTGCCTAATTAATGAGAATTATGAGCCACTTTATGGACAAGTGTGTTGAATTTTTTTTATATCTTTCTTACTTCCTTAGTCTCTACTAAGTCCGTTTTTTGGTCTAGACGAGTGATAACTCCCACGAAGCTTTGCCTACGTCACCTATTGGTATGTGGAAATTAGAATTCTAAATAAATGGTAATCCCAAATACATAATCTCGTAATACATGTATAAGTGGCAGTACACCTAGGTTAGGTAGGTACATAATCATTCACTACATCATCTCATTATAGTAACTGACCCCTAACTAAGCTTGGAGTTTGTATCTAGGGTATCAGAAACTACTCACACACTCATTCACACACACACCCAGACGGAGATAAACATTTGTGGACTTTGTGGTTCACATAAATACTATTTTCCCCGCACGGGAATCGAACCCGCAACCTTACGGATGGCAGTTCGGCATGGTGAACACTCTGCCATCGAGGCCGTCAAAAAAAATCAAAACATCCTTCCCTGGGATTCTATGCCCAAACTTTTGAGTTGCTTACGAAAAGTATCCATCTATCTATATACCTAGGTACCTACTTACAGAGAAATGTATCTATTCACTTTACCATATACCTAGGTACAGTCTTTTAAGTACCTACTATTATACGGGGTGGTAACGACAACACAATGATGATCTAGAAATGCTAGTTCATAGACTAAGTATCTTTCATTTGGTCTACCTACCCACCTATACCTATTTGTTTTTTCATAACTCTAAGTATACCTACTAAGTAGGTTGGTATAGAGTTCAATAACATTTTGTGTCATTAGTGGATAGGACGGATAACGGAAAAATAACACCAGTAAAGTCTTACTTCCTATCAGGTAGTCTTAATACTGTGATGAATCAGTTAGTCTATTAAGTAGAAAGTTCCCAGGTAGTTAAAAGGGGCGGATCCATTGGAAAAAAATTGGTAATGTGGGCAACACTGCGAGGAATAATGGCTATGGCTATTGAAGATATATCTAAGTAACTTCCTAAGGTAGGTAAGTATATATTTACTGGAATATGTAATGGATCTCTACATAATATTAAAAAAAGTTAGGTACCTTCCACCCGCCTAATAATGTTAATTCAATAAACTTCTTTTTTTTTCAAGAATTCACTAGAAATTTTCTTTTATTTACCTACCTACTTACCTGCTCTGCTGTACTTGCTTCTAGGTATGAGTGTATAAAAAATAGGGAATGTAAAAGCTTAGGTCTCTTAATCTACCTAAATGTAGTTTTCTTTCTGAATATTATTCTTTTCTACCAATTTAAGCTTAAATCTTCAATTTAACTTTAGGAAAAATCACGTTTCTAGCTAGACAATAAGTTCCGAATTTTCTTTATTCGCGAGAAAATTTTAAAAGCTTTATGTGTATACTTATGTAGGTACCTAATACCTATTCATCAAATTCTGTTCAGTCTCTAGAACAAATATAAATTAATAATATTTACCTACTTATGTAATCTTGTATTCAGGTTAACCTAATATAAAAGCAAAATAATAAAACGAAAAGGCTCTACTTGAGCGACCATTGATTTTTATTAGTATGTATTTGATGTCCAATAAAGGCTTCCATTCCATGTCAAGGTACCATCAGACATAAAATAAAGCGGATACGTATTCAACGTGAAGACGTTTAACTTTAGATACCACTTAGGAGGCTGGCGAGAGGCTGCGAGAGGTCCCTAATTGCCCCAAATCGGGGGCTTACGATTTGTAAATATTCTTATATTACCACTTAGGAGCGTCCGTTCAATAAAATAATAATAGTAAACATCCGTGCAAATGGCCGGCGGGCGGGTGTGTGGGGGGAGGGTTGGAGGTGGAGGGGCCCCGGGCAGGGGGGGGGGGGGGGGTTGCTTATCGATTCGCGCCCGCGCGACACTGTATCTGTTCTCTCATCGAATCCCGTCCAGTTGCCTCACAAAGAAAGAGATAGGTTTCGCCGACTTTGATCCTTTTGTTTTTGGGCAGCGTCCGGCGATGCGGGCGGGGGCAGAAAAATGTGAAGGGGCGCTGATTGGCCGGTATGGCAACGCCTCCGCTCGCAGCCTCCGCCGGCACCGAACTCACGACACCACGCGCCAGTTCAAGGGCGATCGTCGAGACGAACACCGCACTTGTTTGGGTTCACTATTTGTAAAGTTTCACACACATAAACGTCATCAACATCATTAAACATGTTTATAATTATGAAATGATTTTAATGGATGTTTTTCAGCTAAAGCTCCAGCAGTAAGCTTTTGGCTGTAGTTTCAAATTGTTGTTAATGTAACAATTTTATTTTTTATGTAACTTAGTTGTATTTTAATTTTAAGGCTTATATACTAATAAAGGAAATTTACAATTAAATATCATCTTTGAATGTTTCAATGGATAGGTAAATTGAATTTCTTTGATGCAATTTTAAATGCTCTACATACTCGTATTAGGTAGGTAGAGTATATATACTCGAAGTCTACTCTACCTACCGTTTCTCTATTAGATTTATGTAAGTAGGTGTATATCTACTTATCTATTACTTTATTTTTAACCTGTATGTACTTATACTTATTTTAGTATCTAATAACTACATACATGTATACCTACTAACATTACGAACAGTTTTGGTTGAACGCGCTCATTTCAAAACTCCTGGTTCAAATTGAATTTATTTCAGTGGCCTATTTATCGAGGAAGGCTTTGATTTTATTGTATTTTATCAATTTGAAATTCATTTTAACATATGATGGTTATTTAAAATAATAACAAGTTAAATGTGTAAATAAGTACTTAGAGTAAGATGTAGGACATATTATTCTCTCTTTCATACAGGGAGGAGGAAAAATGGCTTTCTAGACTACCTATAACATAAAATTCAAACGCTTAACGTAAATATTGTAGTATAAGATATACCGGAAAATAATAGTTATTTAACACACGAGTGCAATAACATGTTATAACTGAAAGAGGCAATGAAAGAGGTGAACGACCTAACTAGCCATTTTAGGCTAACGACAACTCATTTAAAATTTAATCACGTTGTCGTAATGCTTTCATTAGCCGAGATTAGCAATATATTATCATGTAAGACTTTTACAAGTAGAGTATCCGTTACATACAACAATAGTTTAAAAAAAACATAGGCTCTTGTTGATGACACGATTTAGACATTGAAGTACCGTTAACAGCTGTCAAACTAGATGTCAAACTACAGGTCATTGGATATTTAGATTGTCTATGTCAAAGGCATCGTTAATTTAATGAAATGAAAAATAGTGGTTCTGGCATATCCGGTTTTGTGTTTTTGGAAGTTCCAATTGTTACTTTTGCAAGTAAAAGAGTAAGTAAGTACATAGATTTATGTAGGGTCGTAGCAAATACAAATTTGTTGCATTTATTGAAAATTTGGAGTTAACGAAAAAATATGGTAAGTAATTTAAATGATTGAGGTTTTATAATAGGCAGTAGATATTTGAATTTCGAAACATTTCACAAGATAACAAAAAGAATGCTGGCCATATTTCAAATTTGGAATTGTTCTTTTATTATTTTGTTTCGTATGTCTACGATTGAATTTGGAACATCTATCTGATGCATTGACTATGTTTTTAATTTAAAAATGGCAAATAATAGAACGGTTTTGTTTGTTTTGGTAAAACAAGTAACAATGTGGGCTTCGTATTTCAAATTTGAATTTCGAATGCATACCTATTCCAATAAACTTTGAATTATTATTAGAAAGAATTTATTATTAAAAAGTACATAATCAATCACGGATTAGTAAGTAATTCAATGTACAGATGGTTATTATTAAACTGTGGCTATGGCTACTCGAACTTATCCCGCGAGTTGACCTAATGCATTATTGCATCGGTCAACTCATTTCATTGATACATTTTATGATTTGTAGAGTCACGAATATAATTGCTACCTACCTACTTAGTGTTCTTAACATTTTCTTTACCATTTTATATTGTTTACACATGATGTTCTAATTTCCGCATCTGACAGCATGGTAAGTATACTAGCTTAGGTGTCATAAAATCAAATAGCTAAATCAATTCCTGATGTCGTGTAATATCGACATTACGTTGATCGACATGTGACGTTGAATTTGACTCAAATCACTAGATCGTGAAATGACGTGATGTTTGACAAGTGTAAAAGCGATTTTGGTATCAAATTAAGTACTGTGGGTAAAGTAAAGTGATCGACTCCTCTTCTTCTTCCAAAATCTTCAGTGAGAGGGACGCCTTTTTCCTGCAGTCAAAAAACGAAGTAGTTGTCTATTATGGCCAGTACATACTACGAATAACATCGACCATTGCCCGTGCTCCACCCATTTTGCCAAATAAACAATCTAAAATATTTGAAACCCTAAACAACAGATAGTTATTATAAATATTCACCAGCCCTAACACGTCCGCGCGGACCCCAGATCATTAGGCGCGGCACAATATAGAATACCTCTAAGCGACGAAATATTTAAATAGGTATCCATCCGCGGCTATCTCCAGATAAAACGCCCCAATTCACATGCGTGAGTCGTGTGATGGATGAGCCCAGCGATCAGACCCTTGCCTCGCCCCCCTCAGAAATTTGCCCCCGCCATACCCCTCGCCGGCCCTCAGAGCGCCCGTCCTAAGTCCTCTAGGTGATCCATTACGTTTTTGCGTAATCCCCGTACATAAATATGAAATTGAAGGAAGACGTTGTGATAGTTAATCGACTGGAGGTCGGGGTCATATCGTATCCCTGTTGCGAATTATTTATGGCCACATGCCAAGTCTATGTGAGTGACCGCGGAAAAAAGTGACTTGAAATCGGGATTGATTTGTATATTTTAATAATAAACAATAGTAAAACTCAAACAGTATTTCCGGATAGATCAAGTTAGTCTATAGGCAAACTGTTATTATTACAATACAACAATGCATAACTTTCAGTGCGCCATCATCAATTTTATCACTAACATTTAGTACCTACGTATTAGTGAAATTGCTCTATGAAGATTATAATTTTGATTTCATCCTTTTTAATGCAATTCAATAAAGTCTGAGTCGCAAATTCTTTTTTTAAACCAATTTTCCCAATGTGTTCTTCTTTTGTTATCAGCCAGTAAACAAATTCGAAATTGAAATTTGACACTATTGAAAAAAGCCCAAACGTCAGCGGTATGTCAATCAGCCGAAAGGGGCAATCACGTCAGACCAACTACCCACATGCAAAACTTAGTAATTGCAATACGCAGTGATTAGAGACGGGGTACCCACGACCGGGGTATACTCTGATTATAGATAATTATAGGAGGAGAAGGGGAGGGCACCCGTGATGAGCGATTTCGGTATTATTCGCGCTTTATTTTGGTATTTATTGCGCTTGAGTGACGACGCAGATTATTATACTCGGTTATAATACCTACAAGTCCCTCGAGGGCTTTGGACTGCTTTGTTAAACTATACACATTGATTCGTAAATGAATTATTTTATTTGGGTAAATAATGCCGTTTGATGTGTATTAGATGTTTTGGATTGATAAATGTTTAATTGATTTGGTATGAAGGTAATAATTAAACTTTAGGTAAAATTGAACTTTTATATGAAACTTCATTGGTCAACCAAATAAAGTTAGAACTTAGAACCCTCAAAAGTTTTACATTTGGTTTAACCAAAAATGTCGCATGGCCTTGTGGGTTACTGACATCCTTCCAAATCTGGTTAAACTAGAATCCAACTCTAATTACACATGGGATATAGTTCGGAAGAAGGAGAAAATTAAGCACAGTTTTATTGAAAACAACATCAAATAACATTATTATACCTTACGTAATAAAAACGAAAACAGCCCGAAAACATATCACAATGCAGTCGTTTATACCAAAGTAGAGATAATTTCCATTCGACCACAAAACTTTTATACCTGAGGGCGATGTATTCATTAGCCTCTAACGGAGGGTCGGTAGATCGGGATTTAGCGCACTGATGTGTCGATAAGCGCTTGTTTTGGGGTTACCTCAGTTTTCTAATGCCAATTAGAGTCTGCAATATTGCGCAGAGAAAGGATTGGCCACTTATTAGTGTCGGATATTGTTATGGAATCGTCGAAATGGAAATTTACCCTGCGGTAGGGGCGAGCGATTACCGCTGATGCATATTTATAATGAGAGTAAGCTGATACTCGCTGATATTAAGTACGATTATGGTCATGCGATATTATAATTGGTTGTTTGTAATTACTAATAATTATTTGAACTGTAATAATTTTATTGATGTTTTGGTGTTTGGTTGTTGATTTTAAAGGAACATACATATTTTCGAATAAGTGCTTTGATTCCAGAATAATAATACTGTGAATTTCTAAAGCATACATCTTTAATCAAATTTTTCGTAAATTTTCTAAAAATAATCTTCAATAATCTCAAACAAACTCATTCTTTAACTTACCTAAATTCAAGTACGACAATTTAGGCGATTTCGTATTAACCATTTGTGTAGAAGTCGCTCGACAAAATAACAACGAATTTTTAAACCTTTACTAACTCTTATTGACTCAAAAAGTTCACTGATGATACCTACTCACAATATTGACTCAAATAATTTGCTCAACCTTACTGATGATACACACAAAGACACAGCATCATTACTAACAAATCTGTACAACATACATCATCGCATTAATCTGACGCACACACAAGATTGATTGTCTTATGTTTTCATATCAAAACACACGGAGTTTCGTGTTTTTTTGAGCCAAACTCCCTCACATACAGCCAAGTGTTATTTCCCACGATTCTTTAAAAACAGTTATAGCGTTATATTAATTGCATTATGTCGTGATAAATAAATATTAATGGTTAATCGCAAGGGATGATACACCATTGGGTTTTATTACTTCTTCTGTAAGTGATTGTTTTTAATTATTGGTGGATTAATAAATGGTAATTATTTTTTGATGATTGATGTCTGCTGTTTTTTTTATCTGATAAGTATTTGCAATAAAGATTGACTGTACCCAATGTATAACCGTTTATATAGTTTTGATGAAATAGGTATTAATACTACGTATATTAAATACCAGACATACGATATTCCAGCTTACTACCACCGGGTACGTGTACCTACATCCGTTACAGTGTCCGTATCCCCAAAGGAAAGCTTGCACTCGCCTGTGTCCAGGGGGCGAGACATTTAACAGCCCACTGGTTCGACCTTTGCCGTTCTGGGACTAAGCAAAATGCCATCATGTTTTCATTTTTTCTACTGACGACACTCGATTAATTTTTCACGGTACGCTTGTCAAAATGTGATTTAATACAACGATAGAGGTAGGGTGCTTTGACGTTTGAGCCGTGTGTGTTCGTGTGTTTGACGGACGGACCGGACGCGATTCGGTTACGATTTGCTGGATGGTTACAATAATATTGGATTAGATTTTTAATTTTAGTATGGTTAAGTAAGTAATTGTGTGGTTTTTTCTAAGTGTTACCAAATGTGTATCAGGATTGGAACATAAAGACGTTTTATTTTGGTATTACCAACTTTTCTTCAAATCATTTCTTTGCAATATTGATTCTTTATGGCACTAATATTTGATAAACGAATCTTTGTAATATACCATTGTTTTTCAGTTTTTAAAACCAACTTGCAATACGGCCATTCAAACTACGAGAACCAGTACCAACTCAAATAAATTACATATATTATTTTATACAAGTGTTATTCTCTATCGGAAGACACCAAAAATGGAACCGCAATATCCAATTTGCCGCGTCACTCCGGATTCCAATAGGAAACGGGGATAAATGGAGTCACATTCCAATATGTCACCGAGCGCGGTCCGAATATTCGGCTATTCGGCTTTCGGCATTCGGCTTCGGCTTTTTGGCATTCGGAAATCGCGTTTTCGGATATTCGTAGAGACCGCGCATTCGTGGAATACATTGCCCGCGAATACCACTCCCACTCGCGCTACTAATGAGATTCTAAACGCTCGTGCGGAGATTAATTTGTTTGTGGGATTTTGGTCAATATTATTAGTAATATTAATACGAAATTGAGTTTTTCTATCTTTGAAGTAGAAATAGAGCGATGGATTGATGCTTTTTTTGTATAGAATAGGGGATAAAGTATGGGCCTGTAAGATGTCATAGCATGTCAACGACCTCCAAAGGGATGGAATAGTAGGCAACTTTTTTAACAACAACAACGAAATTCATAATAAAACTGAAGTGTTTGCCTGTGATTACAGGGTTATTCTTAAAAAGTTATCGGATTGATTTTAGAATCTCTTTCACTATAATACTGCGAGAAAATCTGTCCTTATAAATAATAGTTAAGCTGATGCAAAAACTTCACATATCGACGGATCCCACGTATACTGGTGCAATCCGCAAAATTCAAAATATTTTTATTTGTATCATATATCCTTCCCCTAACACACGTAAACAAATGCAAAACAACTACATAGAGTATACAGCACATATACTCAATACTACAACTTAAAAATCTCCTCAGCAAGAGGTACGTAATAAATAAGGTGAAAGGCCCAAAGCGCGGTCCTTTCAACGTGACATTAGGCAGTCTCCACACGGGCGTCATGCGTGTCACGTCAATCGTTATTGCCTGTATGCCGCCGCTATACACCGATCTGATTTGAAATATTTCCACGGAACCACTTATTCGTACCTCACAAACAGTCTAGGGAAGGTGTTAAATGTTTTGATCGTTTTATTGAAAGTTATTTTAAAAATGGTTTGTGTTTTGGCTGTTGAAAGTGAAAAATTATAATTTAACAGTAAAGATATTTTATGCTTATTTGGCAGTAATAAGTGTTTTTAACAATAAGTAATTTATTTGTAAGGAAGTAAGGAGTACAATTTTGAAAACACAACATTTTATTGCTTGTTTCTTATTAAATATATTGGAACACATAACATAAATCGCATCATCACCATTTCAAACATCAAAGAAACTAAATTTCAATATAATCTAAGATATCATAACAAATACTAAAGTATCAAAGTAACTCAAATCTTGACAACGTATACTCAAAACGCGGTGAGTTCGCGAGACGATAGGGTAATCGTTCTATACTCCGTTGTATGTCATTGTAGGATCGACTCGAGGCAATCGCGAGGCATTCCCGCCGCGTATATTCTAATGGGCCCGACAACTGGCACGTATACCCTATAAGAAGAGTACACGGCTCTCGTACTAGAACCAATCAGAATGCTTGCGTTATTATAAATGCGACTTTTATTCGATAACGAGTTGAAATGCCGTGAATTGAATACCTTTCGGGGAAATTTTCTGGAGCTGTCACTTGTAATCGAATATGTCATTTTAGACTTTTATTAGGGTTTATATTTAATTGTGCTTATGAGCGTACATACAGGTGGTGTGATTAAGGGACATTTATAATCTTTCGGATATTTTTTTTTCTAATTCAGATTTCAAGTATTTTTTCTTCAGGTATCTTGTATTGCTATCATTTTCATATAGGTAATAACTAAACCCAACTTGTCTTGTTTTCTAATTTAGGGTATCAGAAACTATACTATACACAGTCAAACCATAATCAGAATCACATTAATATAACCTACCTCACAATTTAACTGTCAATCAATAATTTAATTAATAGATACTTCAAAGGTTTCTAAAGAACTCTGTTTTTTTTTCAAAGTTATCTAATGAAAATTAATAAAATTAAGATACAAAACACTCTTCCTCACAAAATTCCGATGACAGAATTAATGAAATCTAAAATCAAAATAGCGTGAAAACGCAAAAACTAAGCAGCTGTTGCGACCACGGGAGGTCGTAGCGTAAACGGCGCGAAATACCTAGAGAACTGTCATCATTAAAAAAAAAACGATTAAAATCTTGCGCAAGCCGAAATGAGGTTTTATTCTTTTTTATTAGCAGATGTGCGCGTGCTCATGCATCACCTGTCCCACGTGGCCAAAGATAATAGATATTACAAAGGAGTCCGAAATTCTTATTGTTGAGATTTTGGTGAGCTTTGATTTAGAAGATGTTCTATTGTAATGGCGGTTGACGCGGCGACGTCTAAAGCCCGCACCTGTTTGTCAATGAATGTCTGAAGTGCTGTCTAGTTTTGAGGTATCTGTTTGTTTATTCATAATATGTATGAGTACTATAATTATTGATTAGATAAATGAAACTTGATGGGCTGTCTGGCAAAATGGTATACAAGTCATCTTGTGTGCTGCTGGTGCAAGGATTGTTGTCATTTTTCATGTCTTTGATGTAGTATTTGTATGACTATTGCCATCTACTTTAATGTTTTAGATGATGATTATTAAGTTTAAATTCTTAAATAGTAATTATCTCGACCTTATTATCACAAGATTAATAATCATATCACATGATACTTTATGACCAGAATTATGCGAATGTTATCGTAGGTCTCAAGTCTTATAAAACCAGTATCTTGATAGTAGCATTATAAAACAAATATCTTGATAATAATGTACGCCTAAATCATCACAATGTTAAAACACTCACAGATTGGTAGATTGCACAAAATAAAATTATATATGTCCAAATAATTCTCAAAACTCATTCATAGATCACGCACAGACATCCCTTCGATCTTTACCTGTCTATAAACTGGACAAGTACACTTTGATTTATAATTTATTTTACAAGCTTTCGTATTTTCAACCTTATCTCCAACAGAATAGAGAGTAAAAGGGCTTGAAGGTGCCAGTATTTTTTTATTTTCCAATGTCCTGTTTCACAATTGTCGATTTCATTGTGGATCGTATTTTAAACATTTTTACGATATGTCGTATTTCATTAGTTTTGTGTCAGTCAGGATTCCGAATGGTTTACATTGGGAAATTAACTTTTACTATTAATGGGGTAGTTAAATTTATATCCATATCGATAATGTTAAGCTTTAAAGAAATAAATATCAGTAGTGTATTATTATTTTTCAGTCAATATTTCCGTCCCCATGAAGTTATCGCGTACTTATAGAAATTTATTTTTATTTCAATTTTCGAATTATATTATATTCAAACTGAAGAATCAAATCTATTCGTCAATTTGTTTTAAAATTTTAAGACACAATAGATATTGCAGCAGAAGAAGGAATACTATGTCTTCTTATAACGTTTATTGCAATCGATAAAGCTACACGGTAGAACAATGCATCAAATACTTACGTACAGAATAAACAAACATTGATTTATAAATATGTATTGAATATACTTGTACGAGTATGTACTTTAAATCGTGATCATAGTTCACTGTGACTTTCCTTGTATTATTTTTTAAGTTCATACAAAAATTTATTACCAGCTAAGCAAATATCTGACCAACCCTTATGTATTACCGACTACAATATATTAGCTGACCAAAGTAAAAACTAAAGCTATAAATTGGCAGTGGAGAGCCGCCTACCTGGCGACACCCTACGCGGAACTACACAATACACATTTTTTTCTAAAAGATCATAACTTAAAGCGCAGTTTTTCGTCGCAAATTCCAAAGGACACCTGGTCGGAAACGGACCCCGGGGGCCCAACCCTGATTGATAGAGGTCCCGTCAAATCACGTACAATGCAACTAAAATGGACCATTCGTTCCATAGCCGGCGTCGCGGAGTCTCTAAAACAATCAATGATCAAGTTTTGTGAATGGAATGAGAAACAAAAATCTTTTGTGGAGTACGGGAGGTGGGTGGCCGGCGTAGGAACTCGCGTGAATTATGTACCATTGCGTTTCAAACGGTACACAATAGATTCTGTCTCTACCAATTTCCATTAACAACTTCAAAGTAGTAAAATTTACAAAAAAGTCAGTTGAATCACGAAGTAAACAAAACAGGCTAGAATTCATTTCAAAAAATTTCATAATTCCGTCTTAAATCACGCAGTAATCTCCACCACACAACATAAACAAAATCTTAGTAAATCTCAACCGAAAATCTAAACAATAAAGAAGATTTCTGGATTAAGAACAGACAATGATATGATTGATCTGTTAATGAATATGCAGATATGTTAAGTGATGATAAGATCCCGCAAATAAACTCCACGGGGAGTGATTGCCGACGCCTATTGCGTACCTCGCACCATACCAGCCAGATTTTAATCTCAGATAAGTGGAACGAGCTCTGGAGCAGTTTACATAAATTCTAGAGTAAGCACCTTGTTAACAAACTGCACAGTTTGATTATGAGATCGCTTGATAACTGCGCACAGGATTGTTTCCTAGTCACAGCTTGTGTCGTGCCGGAATCTATGGTTGAGATTCTCTGCTGGTTTTTCTAGGAGGAATTCTTTACGATGCTACTTAAGTTATGATGCAATATTAACACTATACTTACTACTTCTTTTTAAAAAGCTGCTTTTGGTATTTATGGTTGTACTGTATTGTACTTGTAAGCGGTCAGTTTTCTGCAATTAAACCTCCCCAGTGTCAACCATTTGTGTGATGCGATGTTTTTATTTGTACTATACCATGATATTTTACAGTTTATTAAAATACAGGATGGCGCAATAGAACGTGCATTTTTAAAATAATTATTAAAAAATAAATACAAAAGGTATAGTTAAAATAAAACTAAGCAATTATTAAGTGATAACTGAAGTTTATTTTTTAAAAATAACATCATCTAAATGATGACCCTCTCTACGTTGGCACTCCTCTAACCGCAAACGGAAATTACCGAAAACTTTCTTAAGTAGTGCTGGTGTTATTGCTGCCATTTCACCACGAATATTCTCCTTGAGCTGACTGATGTTTCTCGGATTATTGGTGTAGACTTTGTGTTTGAGATATCCCCACAAAAAAAAGTCAGGAGGCGTCAAGTCTGGACTGCGCGGAGGCCATGGGATATCACCTCTTTTCGAAATCAGTTTGCCAGGGAACATCTGCTTCACAACCGCCATGGAGTCATTTGATGTGTGACTGGTAGCTCCGTCTTGTTAGAACCAAGTCCTAGAGTTCTTTATTCTTGAATTTTCAAGTTCTGGGGCCAAAGTGTATGTTATTTGGTACCATTTTGAATTGTGTACTGTTATATGAGATAAAAAGTCCTCAAAAGGGTGAAAAAGCAGAAGAGACGAAATAATGGAATATCTTCATTTTACCCTTCTAATTAATAGCCATCAGTGTCTGGCTCAGTGTCGAGGGCTGGCGCTTTCAAGTTTTTTAATATGCTTCCTCACCTCGGTAAAACACTGAGAATAATTGCTTTTTTCCTCTGCCAACTTTCAGGTTCACCCCTGACGTAAATCTTGCGACAATTAGCGAACTTTTTGACGCTTCAATGATTATTTTTATGTTTTCTTTTAGGAAACTGGAAAGTTGAAAGTTTTTGCGGTCATTAATTATTTTTGGAATTCATTTCCTTCCTCTTCGTTAAAAATAGAAACACATTCAGTTAAGAGTAAATCGAGCTTAATAACTTACTATTATTGTTTGTAAATAAATATATTTTTATACAATGTTCTGATTATTTTCTGACTTGCACGTGTCTGAAGCTATGAGCTATTATTGTTCTTGTAACGTAACGTTTTAAGGGTGATATTTCCGTGAACAATAAAGCAATAACTGGGTGTAGCGGATCAGTGAGGAGAGATAAAAAACGTAAGACGTGGACAATCCTTTTTGCTGAAAATTGAATAGTTGGATTACGCGACCCACCAGACGCTCGCTCAGGGCTGGCAGTTACTGACTTCTATACATCTTATAATAATAAAGAGTTATTTTTTAACGCTTCTTTTAATTTTTTTCTTGAATATTAATTTTGTTTTTTGTTTCATGCAAATCTTAGAAATATATTCCTATGATGAAGCCATTTATCGAATTATTTTATTTCGTTTGATTATTATGAAACATAATTTACTCATGGAAAAACAATTATGCTTTACTAGCTGTGTCCGGCGATTTCACTCGCGTAAATCCCAATCAATGGGAATTTTGGGATAAAAAGTGTCCTAGTAATAAGAAAAATAAACAAACAACAAAAGTATCTCAAGAGTTTTCATAAATTTTAGTCACACAAACACACTTAATTTTTTTGACAAAACAGCAACTTGGCAACCCTGAAAATAATATTGTTGCCAGTACGGGCTGATTACGCGCGCCCATTGTGCCCCGGACATAAGACGCAATTAAGTATTAGACCGACTTTACTTATAGGTATTATATGACGTATTTACGGATCTTCCCCACACAGTATATAATGAACTCTAATACATATGTATTGTAAGATATGTGGCTTGGAATTATATGATTTTTTATTCTAATTAGATTGTCGTTTTACTTAACACGATGGCTGTTGATGGAGACTGAGAAGAGAGGGCTTCTTTTTGGAGGAAAAGGACTTATAATGAACTAGCACCGCCGCGCGGTTTCACCCGCTTAGTTCCCGTTCCCGCGGGAATTTCGGGATAAAACATAGCCTATGTTCTTTCCCGGATCATAAGCTACCCCTGTTCCAAATTTCAAGTCAATCGGTTCTGTAGTTTAGCCGTGAAAAGGTAACAGACAGACAGACAGAGTTACTTTCGTATTTATAATATTAAGTTAGGAGTAGGATAAGTGGCGTAGTTGCCAGAAACACTGCCTACTGTGCCAAGTGGTTACGGATTTGATTCCCGCACAAGGCAAACATTTGTGTGCTTGGACAAAAATGGACATTATGTTCGTGTTAGTCTGGGTATTTTATTTCTATTTTAATTATGTATTTACAATAACAATTATTTAAGTACTATGACTTAATATTTTTCTATATTAATGTGGGAAAAAGGGCAGACCACATCTAGTAGGTATGTTACATGTACACACGCACATTCTCAGCTACTAACTTATTTAATGTAAGTACTAAAGTACCAATTGATTTAAGTTAACTATTTTGATGCCTCATTTACATGCTCGACGAACTTTCCTGAGTTTCCACGAATGGCGAGCGTGCGAAGTTTTGACATAGCTCGACTTGTTTCTTGTTGCTCGGAGCCAATAGAAAACGAGCTTAGTATTTAGATATTTAAACGTTACATAAGGGATAACATTTGATCTAGTTGGTGTTCGATGAAAAATCAAGAAATTTTCACAGTTAAAACGTTATTTTAGGTCAATTTGTGATTTATTTTGTGTCGTGAAATGAAGGAGAAAATATTTTGTAAGTAAAGAGAAATCGAGATACATTTTTGATCCTATTGAAAGAGTGAATTTGTGTATTAATATGTGTTGTTGCCTTTTAAAATACTTTCTCTTTACACAACTTTATATTTGTACTAATAATTTTACCACACATTATGATAGCTAGTCGAGAAATTGGACAGAAAACGGTTACATACTTAAAAAATCTTTAGGGTTAAATGCTCGTACATACATACAATTTATACCTTGAATTTCAACTCTTCTTGTGCTTTTATCTCCAAATACCGGTAAGGCTATAAGTTGGCAGTCAGCAACTTGTGTAAGAAATTTTAAATCATCATCATCCTTGGCTCATATCTTTGTGTCTACATCGAGGGGCTCTAGCCTACCCTGAATTAGGGCCATAGTTAACCACGCTAGAATGGCTACGAATGTGTTGGTCGACTTCACAGACTACTTTAGAATTTCTTCGCAGGGATATGTAAGTTTCTTTACGTTGTTTTCTTTCACCGTGTACTCGTATATATGCCGTATAAGGGATTTCAAGTTTCGATTGATTACCTCACCGTAGGACCGTCATTTCCCTTTTACCCCACACGTGATGTAATTACGACATTACTAAGATAATAACTAACAGAATGCGGCCTCGTCGCGCGCCACTTAAGTGGTAAAGCCAGTAGCTGTCAGTTGAGCACAACTCGTCGCAATCTCGAGTGGTCTGCTAACGAACACGCGTGTCAAAGCGAACACTTCATTAGGTGAGCGACGCTCTCGGTACCTCCCCTTGCCAGTACTGGGTACACTTGGAATGCTCCTTGCGGTGGTAGGGTTACCAATACTGCGGTGTTTGATGAGATGTTCAGAGGATTGAGGATGGCAGTTTGTATGTATGGTTTTGTTGGTAAAAGAAACGTGTGTATGGTGAGCGATATTTAATTTTAAATCTACACTAATATTATAATGAGGAAAGATTGTTTGTTTGTTTGTAACGAATAAGCTTCGAAACTACTGAACTGATTTTATTGAAATATTTCACTAATGCAAAGCTAATTTGTCAGTGCGTGATATAGGCTATCCCCGTATTCACACGGGAACGGGAACTCCGCGGGTGAAACCGCGGTGCTATAAAGTATGTAACCGTTTTCTGTCCAATTTCTCGACTAGCTATCATAATGTGTGGTAAAATTATTAGTACAAATATAAAATAATAATGTGTAAAGAGAAAGTATTTTAAAAGGCAACAACACATATTAATACACAAATTCACTCTTTCAATAGGATCAAAAATGTATCTCGATTTCTCTTTACTTACAAAATATTTTCTCCTTCATTTCACGACACAAAATAAATCACAAATTGACCTAAAATAACGTTTTAACTGTGAAAATTCCCAAAGAAATACAAGAAATGGTATCATTAGTCAGTCCGTATTTAGTAGGCGTCTTACGGAGCTGCGCTAATTAGACGAACGCCGGCTCTCCTCTCATTAGTGGCGAAATTATGCAGTTTGTCGGAATTCGGGTTAAATACGAGGTCGAGATCTCTACTACTGCTAGTCTGCTGCAGAGGTACGAGTATTTGTAGTATTTTTACTGTCTGTAATTATTGATATTGATAATATTGAAACTTTATTATTAGATTCGATTTTTAAAATCATATATTTGGTTCGAGTACCTTGGCACTTTTTGGCGGAGTAAAATGGGACTAGACGAAATGTGATGATGATTGACGATTGTTAAAACGTGACAGGGTAACAAAATATATACTTACTCTTTTTACATCATTTATAATACTCACAGATCAGGGAGTCACCTTAGTTAGGACTTCCGAGAGAGATAGTTCTGTTGTCCGACATAATACTAGTTACGAGAAGTATAAAAAACGGGTTACAGTAATAACTTGCGTCAAGATATTTCGATGAAGTCTATCTGACGATTGAATCAAAGTTGTAAAGTTTTTGCTTAGTTGTATGTTTAGGTTGGCTTCCAATCCTGATAGAAATTTTCCTACGTCGGGTAATTAAGTTTAAAGCTTTTAATTACAATAATCGCATCTTCTTGGCATCATTAAATAAATTACTTTTTTACCTAATTTAATAAAATATTTCCACAAAAGCTTCTCTTTATATTCGCTCGTAAAACCTCTCCAGTAATTAACAAACCGTATTTATCAAATTAATTTGAAGTTACAAAAATGCAGCTAATTAAAACGCGTCGACCGAAAAAGCGTTACAAAAAGTTGGCGATAAAATTCTCGTCCCATTTAGGTAAAGAGAACAAATCTGGCATATTTGTAAGTGGGGCGAGTGTAGGGGGAGGAACGTTTATCTACAGCACATTGGGTTAATGAATGGGGGAAGAAAGAAGCATTATTTTAATTAGGAAAAATGGAGTACTCAGTCTCACCTAGGGGCCGGCAAATGGGATTGTACACTCGCGCGGATATTGAGCAACTTGCAAATGCCTTTGATTACCGTAATGAGTCATAACTAGTTTCATTGCTTTGTTTGGTTAGCTGGTGTTAGCGGATTGTTGTTGATAGACTACTTATCTATAAGGGGTGATTTGTATTAGCTATACGATTTATTGTTAACATTTATGATATGATATCTGTAGATGTTGCTTCTTATGGTGGCTCTACATTCGTGATTTTTACGTTATTGAAGCCACATTTACACGGCAATAATGTAGAGCAGCTCTTAAAATGCAGATAGTGTTCAATTTGGTATTGGTTTATTGTGTTAAACTCGGAAACGGCTATCGATTAAGTTTTTTTGTTGATTTTGCTAATACAACCTGTCCATTAGACGATAAATAAATACAAAATGTAGGTGCGTTAGCGGCGCTCCACCCACTCGCAACAATACCGCCTCAGAAAGGTAGCACCGGCAAAAAACGCCGCATCATACTCAAATCATTTACGAAATATTGACAACAATAAGCGAGGACTTTAAAAAATGCCAGTTATTAATATTTGTTTTCTTTGTCCGCGGACCACGTGTCCCCACACCTGAATTCTGCGGATGACATTGCCAAAAAAATAGCTAAAAAAATATCGGACGAAAAAGAGCAGAGGCGCAAACAGACAACAGCCAGTTTGAATGATTGCTTCTCTGGAAGAGCGGCAAGTCCATTTTTCACAAGTGCCATTCACCGCTTTCACGTTGCGTACTGTGTATTTTATATATATTTTTTATTTATCGAGCCTCCCCGTCGCCCTCTGCCAAATTGATATTCGAATGCGAATTTACGGCGTCCGATTTCTCACTGTTTTATTCATTTTAGTGATTTCGTGATGGTAAACACACAGGTAGGTGTGTTTAATTTCGAAATGAATGTTATTGCCGCGTTTCCGTGCAGTTTTCAATGATGCAGTCGAGTTCGGGGAGTGTCGATGTTTACGCACTGTAGTTACATTTCGTGTCTATATTTGAATGGGGATTCATTTCGAGGTTTTTTCTTTTTGTACAAATGGAATACATTAATTTTACATTGAATGGTATTATGGATGAAGAAATGATATATTTTTAATTGATTTATTTTTGGAACTGGTTTTTAATTGGATTTTTATTGAAAATATTGAAAACAGTAGTAGTAATATCAATAACAAGAACTCAAATATTGTTCTTTTATAAATGGCAATTATTTCTGTTATTTTTAACTAGTCTTACTTTGTGGAATTCTATAGAATCTATGTGAAAATGTTGGAATGAATATTCTTTATCCTAAGGCTTGATTTTTCCATCACCAGATAACTTTATTCGAGAAATAACTTTGAAATTATGACAGATATTTTATGAATGCAATGATGACTGTTTGAGTAGTTCAAACAAGTTCAAGCAATGTTACATTACAACCCTATCATTCTACTTCAAATCTCCAAACAAAACCATAAAACTTTTCAAAACATTCTTTCGACCAAATACGTCAATCAAACATCTAATTTCCATTGATCATTTCCAGTTGGAATTGGATGCAAGGCAGTACTGTATTAAGTCAGGAAGCCCCCGATCTAAGGGGTGACAATTCATAATCGATTCGGGGTAACCGCAAACTCCCGGTGACGTCTAATGACGTAAAAAGTATGTCCCCATCGCTAATGCTGCATGAGGTCAATATGTAGAGTAACTGTTTGCAGATGCGATGCTTTGTAATAGTAAAGAATTGCCTATTAAATGTAATTCATTCTGCTACATCTAATATGATAAGTTAACGTCATGTTATAACATTTAAATGATTTTTTTCTGGTGTATGCCGATATTATGTTATATGGTTTTTGTTCTATTAATAGGACAAGTTGTAAATCTTACATTTTTAAAGCTTCTTACTATGTATATAAGCTTGCTTTTAATATTTGTATCCGAAAACTCAAAAGATATATCGATATCTTTTGAGTTTTCGGACAACCATCCATCGGGGTTTAATTTTTAAACAGTCATACATAAAGTGGACATATAGTACCGATAAATCGTAATCGGGTTCTACAAAATTACAACTTTACCAAAATTAACCTAAAAATAGGCACAAACACATACTTACTCTATGCCCCGAGAGAGTAGACAAGCCAGGGGTCGTGAAAGCATCGTCATCGGTGGACAATTTGAATAGTCGCTTAGCCACCATGACTGATGAGCAAGGAAGGGTTCTGATCGCCGCCTGTCACTCACGCAGTGTATAATTTTGCATGTCGCTTTAATGTGGACACGGGTTATGATACCATGTCAGGTGATATTGAATTACGCGTTTTTTGTTAGGTATTACATTAATTTGTTTGGTTATTGGCATTTTTAATTTGTTTATTTATTTATTTATTTTAGGAACATCAACAACACGTATATTGAGCATTGATAGGTTACAGAGGATATAGTAGAGAAAGTTCTGATACACATGTAGATTATAGATGTCCACAACATTTGTTGTGAGAATGATATTATTTAATGGTGGTTGAGTAAATTATGTATGAAAAATTATTTGATTTTATAGCCAATGTTATTTGGATTTCTTTATTAGTCTAATATTTGCTAAGCAGTTCAATTGAGGAAAGAAGAAGAAAAACGAATAACACATATAAGTTACTTTAAAATATGGTTAACAAGGGTAAGAAAGTGAAAAAGTCATCTACATGAATGGATGTTCCTACTTACAATCAAATCAACTTACCAAACACTTATTACTAAAACATCTATTACGTAAATATGAGCTGTAAACACATAAGTTAGAGGCGTTATTGGCGTGCATGCAACACGGGGCCAATCGACCGCGACAATGCGGTGGCCAATCAATGCCCTCACATAAATATCGGCTTGGAAGCCCCTTTGTGATGCTAACAGCGTCTGCATATGCAAATCTTCTTCCTCCCTAACCGCGTCTTAGGCGGGCGGGCGCGTTTTTCCTGTGCATTGTTTACAACTCACTTCTCTGTTGTGGTCATTAGAGAGCTTATGTTTTTTTTCTGCAAAAGGAGTATTTTAATAAACGGGAAAGGAGGTGGTTATTGGTTTGTTAATTGTTTAATAGAACTTAGTACAAGTACGTCGAATTTTGATGTTTAACCGACTGATATTTTTTGTGTACTTGTCTTTGACGTATTATACACATGTTAAGCGTACTAATGCACTTAAAAATAAAAATTAGATTTTGGTGAAAATGAACAAATTCAAAGTTAAATTCGCCCTACCACGACTGTTCTAATAAATTCCAAAATGGTTCTTCATCAAACTGACATCCGGCTTACCAAGTCCACAGATTGGCTCCAAATATATACAGTTGTGAGTGAATTTGCAAGCGCGCCGTTGAATCGGCAATGAATCGTGACGTCGACAATCGCCAAGTCCGTTTGTGGCGACGCCAATTCGAATTCATTCACGGGCCATTGCGACACTCTACGGCCTCCGAGTGACGCCTCTACGTAATTTGAATTTAGAACAAAATGTTGATGCCACCTCGACAGTATTGACGTCACGTCAACATTGTTGACACACACGGTGGTTGGTCGTCAGATTTTGTTCTTAATTTAAATTTGAATTAATCACGTTCCATATTGATTTGAAGATGCTTATTAGCTCATTTTATAAATTCAATCAAACCCAGATAAGTTTGCTCTTTTTTCAGTAAAATTAAAAAATAACGTAAGAGAGAAAATAATTGTTTTATTTCCATAACTTCAATTAAAAAATAAGAATTGTAAGTTCCTTGTACTGTAATACTAACCTTAATCGTTTGTTTGTGCTGGAGGCGTTTTCACGGAGTTTTACTAAAAATGTGAGAAAGCGTGAACCGCCCACACCGACCGCGCCGCAGCAATATTTCCCATTTACGGCCGCGGCATTATCTAACTAAATATTAACGTGCAAAATTTTGCCAAGGAAATAAATTAAAAACGCAACAACAAGCTTGTAACGAGCGGTGAACAAAGCCTTCCAATAAATCAAGTCGGGCAGGTGAGGCAGCGAGTGGCTGTTTGTGCATTAAGAAAGCCCGGTTTCCCGGCCTTTCTTGGCCCTTTCTTCGTTTTAAAAAGCATTCGATATTTTCGCCAAGTCATCGACAACACATAAATATTGGAAATGGGGCGGCCCCTTTCTTGTCTCCTCGGAATAATTAATGCGGCCGTAGCTTCTTATGTCGCGACTTGTTTTGTTGCCAGAAATTATCGCTATCACTCGACGCTGGGTTATTGGCCAAGTAAACCAATATGCCACTCGGTATATACGAGTATATTGAGGCTGCCATTTATGTATTAAAAGTATAGTACCACCCTGTAAAATCTCACTGCAGGGTGAACATTTTTCTGTTTCTAATAAATGTTATGATATTAGTATAATGGAGAAAAACGTAAATTCGGAGCTTGTAGCTAATATGCTACGTTTGGTCCGGGAATCGAACCTACAACTTTTGGTGTATAAGGCAGACGACTGTAGCTAGGCTATGAAGCATACTTTAAATATTTGAGATATCAAAGACACATACAAGGAAAAGTAACGTGATATGTGATAAAAATACGGACTATTATTGTTAAACTTCAGATACATACAAAAAAAAAATTATACAACAATTTTCCCTAGTTACAAAGCCAAAGGTTCGTTTAGCAGTACATCACCGAGATAACTGGAACATCAAAACGTAGTGGAAACGAAAAACAAGGGATTTGAACGTAGTTCATTCAACAAAAAAAATTAGCTTATCTCACACACGCAATTTGCGTCGGCAATTTCGACGCTTCCTTTCATTACACCGGCGTGATATATTCTCGTGTTTATTACTGCAATTACTTAGAGTAAATCTCACGTCCTTCCGCGCCCCCCCCTGCCCCCCTCCCCCGGCGGGAGGGTCGCGCCCTCCGCCGCCATTTTACCCTCCTTCCGGCCGGTCCTGCCCTTAAGTCTTATGTACCTCGTAAGTTTCTTAGCGGACTTGGTAACCGGATTCAAATCGGGGCGAATTTAGTAGCAATTAATTATAGAAGCGAGGAAATGTCCCTGGTATAACTCGACCCGTGATTTTGTAATTAATATTATTGTGAATAATTTTGTGATTTAGTGCTGTAGGGTTGGTACTGATATAATTCATTGGAGCTTTGTATTTTTGTGGTTGTTCTACTTAAAAATGTATAAAATATATTGCGTAAATTTAAAATCTTCGTACTTATTACCAACATAGCAGAACAAGCAAGGAGCGTTTCTCTCTTCCAGTTTCCTGCTTAATCATTTATTAAGTAAAAAATCGACGAAATTTCATTAAAAATATTAAAACCGCTCATTCATTACAAAACGTATGAATTGTAATTGTGTCGCTCGTCCTAGTGCAATATTAAATTGGCACATAGCGCTATATAAGGCAAGGCAAGCGGTACCCTCCGCAGTCGACTTGGCTGTAATTAATTAACGAGCTTAGTTTAAAAGCAGGGCCGTAAGACGGGAGCCACCCCCTAAGAAAAGGGAGGGGAGTACGAAGAAATTTGGGGGAAAGTTTATCATATTTAGGCGCAAAATGGCGAATCCAGCGCTCGGGAGATTAATATCTGGCTTTAACTCGCTGCGATGAATTTTGTTGTGAATAATGTTGATGTTACTTTGCAGTTTGTTAGATGTGTCGCTCTTGTTTGTTCTAATGTTTAATGCAGGTTGGGTCCGGAATTTATGCAAGGTCTCGTGGGTTATATGAAAATAGGATGTGTGCTAGTGTAAATAAGAACTATTTTGGTTATGAGTTAGATCAATTGGTGTCATTCGAATTAAATCTTATGGACATTACAATCAATATACTTACTTACTATTTAAATATATTGTATAGTAGAGATACCTATATCTCAACTACTAAGAGGCCTACCTCTTCAGTTAGGATCCATTAAATGAAATGCCACTATGGCATTTGACCTACAATGAGACGTTACACTGAGACGTTAATCTCAATTAATGAGAAAATACTAAACGTTGGTATCTTTAAGTGGCAATAATTATGTTAGAGGTCATTGAGGTCATACAAACTTAATGAGACTGGCTCTATGACATCCCTTTAAGTACTAGTCTGCTAGTCACTTGCACACCACCTACTATTTATAAGGTACTCTAATAATTCTCGTACTATGTGGTTGGGTGTAAAGTTATCATAATATAACAAATCGATTGTCATGTATTATAAAATTATACATGAAACCCCAAAGGCAAAATGTTAACATATGAATTTTTTAACACAATGTACACATGTTTTTGTTAGCAAATATTCATGAAATAATTGTATTGAATGTTTAAAGGAATTGATAAATTATGTATACATTATAATAACACATACAAAGCGATGTACAGTCTCGGAATGAAAAGGTTCGTCAATTTTCAAATTGATTCGTATAATGTGTCACGAAAACATATTACCTTTTGAAACTATGGTAAAGGATAAACTCGGGTTAGGGAAAATAATGTTCTACTGTTCGATAGTAAAGTTCAAAATTATTCAGATCAGTGTTGTTTGACAGGATAAATATCTAGTCAACAAGATTTTTGATTAACTAAAACCTTCTTGTTGGTTCAAACTACCATTATTATTTCTGTTAAAACTATGTCATCATTGCAAAATATCAAAGAAGTTTTTATATGCCGCGCGCACAAGGCAGTGTTTAAAAAAAGGATAGAAAAATGAAGCAAAACCTTATTCGATGACAAACGTCATTGTATTTATTTAAATGTTAGCATCACTGTTTGTTACACTTGTATGTTGGCATAATTGTTTATTGCAATACTAGTGCAAGTGAAAACTGACTCTAAAGTGACGAACCTTTTCATTCCGAGACTGTACATACAATACTTTTAACGACAAACCCACTCTAGATATAAATATCTCCCCGTAGCTACTACGTCGTAGCACGCGCTACGAGACTACGACGTTGTCGTAGCAACGCCGGCGGGCGTATCTTAAAATATGAAAATATTCTGGAGAAATTACAGCCCTGTTGGCCCCGGGGCTGAAACGCGCCTATTCCGTGTTATTTTATTTTTCGCGTTCTTGAACATAAATCGCGTTAGTACATTTTTTTTTATTTAAAATACCCTCATGAGTATATTTGTGTAAACATACTCGGAGTTGTTCGGTTTTGTTTTTACGAGTGCGCGGCGCGTTTGACTTTGTTTTATTTGCCGTGTTTTATGTACTTTACGAATGTTCGCGTTTCGCTTTTATGCTAATTATATTGTGGCATGTGTTTCGACTGCCTTTTTGTTTTCAATTATGATGTGTTTATCAGTTTGTTCTTTTGCACAATGTCCTTGTATTTATCAGTTTTTATTAAATTACAAATTATCCATTTAAAGAAATCTTTGACGATTAATTCCTTAGATTTCAACTAAAACGTGTAGTGCGCGCATTATCCATGATATTTAAATTCGCTTTTTTATTGACATGTGATTTTAATTGGTATTAACTATTTTCATTTCAATCTTATACTATTTCTCCTAAGCAGCAAAAACATTCATCAACTCAATTGAACCCTCACAAATGAAAAAACAAACGTCATCACCTACAAATATAACTACAAATCAGTAGGTACCATCGTCCAATCAACCGCTCAATGTCCTATTCAAGGATATTAATACGTTATTTAACAAGTGAACAATGGTAACGTGGATCAAGGGCACAACGCTCTGTTGCCGTGTGGACAAAGGTCAACGAACCGTCCGTCAAACCAACAAATCTATAAACAACCTTGGACTATCCTTTATAATGGTTGAAGAGCCGGTGGAACATCGGGCTTTACTCATCTGTTTACCTGATGAAACGTCCTTTTGTAAATAGGACTATAACAACTTGCCTATAAAAACTCTATCAAATCTTTAAACAACCTTGGACTATCTCTTATAATGGTCTAAGAGACGGTCGAACATCGGGATTCACTCATCTCTTAACTAAATGAAATGGATTCTTTACAGAATCCGTGATACTTGGTATAGATATCTTACAGTCTACTGTGATCACTATGAGACGTCACAAAATGTAAAAGAAAATTATAATTACGACAAAAATCCGATAAAGTACTTAGTTTTATTTCAATGATTTCTATCTGGCTACCTTATATTCATTTACCTGTTTATACGAGCTTGCCACTTTGTCTGGACAGGATTTCAATTAACAAGCTTATATAGACGTATATGTTTTGTTAAGACAACTGTTTGCTTTCCTAGTAAATAAAAAATAAAATAAAATAAAATAAAATAAAGTATTTATCTAATATTAAAACTAGAAAAAGTAAATTTCAATCTGATATCAAAGTAAGTTTCACTTAACAGATCGGTAAAGATCGAGGTTCCACCGGCTCTTAGCCTATAAGAAAAGTTCAAACTTAGAACGGTTTCCACCTATTTGTTATTATATTACGAATTATCCATTTCATACAATTGAAACCTGACGCTTGTTGCCAACGCGAACTTACAAAGAATTATTTATACACGTCTTTCGTCTTCATTGTTTTAATTTTTGTTTGAAGAACCTGTTTTGTTTAATTTAGTTACGTTTTTAATTATAACTGAAATGAGATGGAGTCGTTGTTCCTAACATAATTTTTAATTTAAATGATTATTGTTTTTTGTGTCCAAAGTTTTTATTCGACAGATGGACTCGCGAATGAACCGCGGGTATACCTAGATCCAGGTCATCTTCCAATCCAATATATTAATGAACTCTATCAGTGATGTTTTGAACTAATTTAGAAGATGTGAACTCTCAACAGCTCAATACATTTTTAAACTTTCGCGATCGGAATTCATTGTACAATTTATAAACGGCTCTCCTTCATAGTTTGTTGTTTTATCCAACTCTTTCATAGTGTTCCATAGGCATTTTTTCACTACACTCATTCTAAACCATTAGTTTTATCAGCCTTTTATAAAATACTAGCGGCGTCTCGCGGTTTCATCCGCGTTCCCGTTCCCGTTCCCGTGAGAATACGGGGATAAAATATAGCCTATGTTACAGGGGGAATGTAGCTTTTTAATGAAAAAAGCATTATTAAAATAGGTTCAGTACTTTTTGAGCTTATTCGTTACATACAAAAATACAAATCTTTCCTCTTTATAATATTATAATAGTGTAGATAGTGTAGTTGTACGAGTAGATATACCTAAATTAATATTATAAAAATTAAGTCCAAATCCCCGAATTGCCGGATCGCGCGTAGTTTCCGTTGCGTGCCGGACGGCGCGCGTCCGCCGCCGGACCGGGCCGGACGCGCTTGCCGGAAACCTATTACGCCGAAATGAATTCCTTACCGTTTCCGCACCGAGACAAATCCGCAGCCGCGCCCGCTCGCCCACACTTAAGGCCCTCCTTAATGCCTAGGGTTATCACTATCACTTTATGTTTTATCGCCAGTAACGTTTTATTGACTTCACAGATTGTTCGAAAGAGGAGGTTTGAGAAATTAGTTTACGAAGTAAGAAAATAACAGTTATATAGCAATTTATTACTGTCAATTATTGCATTTAAAGTATACATAAAGACAGTATTATTAATATAAATTGTATTGTTGTTTTTAAGACCCTAAACTCGATAATTGACGGTTTTTGTACTTTTTGATCTAGTCATATTATATGAAAAGCGTATTTTATAAACATGCTTTTAGGTAATAATTAAAGGAAATATTGTCATCTAAAAAATACTCAGAGAAAAACAATATTATACAGAAAACTTAAAAAATATATCAAGAAAACTGAACATATGTTTTCTGAATTTCACTTTTAGCATTAACTTCCATGCCTTCGGATTCTAGTAATTCGACCAATTTAGCACTAAAAATTAAACAAACTTAAAGTCCAGATCCTTATTAAGGAAATACTCATAGGAAAATTTAATTGTTATTATAATTATTATTGAAATCGAAAAAAATATAAAGTTAGAATTTGTAAAAATCACACTCAAGAAAATCGTAATTTACGTTGATAAATGATGCTCAAAACGTTATTAAAATTACCTCAAATAATAAAAGAATATTTTCTACAACAATTATACTAAAAAAAAATCTCTAAAACAAATTGTCTTTTTTTCTACAAATATTTTAAAATCATCATAAAACTACTATAAAATCGGACGCACGAAACAATTCAAATCAGTCTGCCGCGAGGCTTTTTAGAGAGAGGACGTATCGCTCCTACCGAGCGTTTGACCTTTGCGGCGCGTACGAATTTTATGCGATAACTCATCAACATGTTTTGATACTCGATAATAATTTTTGTTTTATAATTTGAATTATTTATTAAAAAAAAAATATTAACATTTATGATAACAAATAATGTTTTAGAAATAATGAGCAATAAAACAACATTATTTTAAACCGACTTCCAAAAAGGAGGAGGTTCTCAATTCGGCCGGTATGTTTTTTTTTATGAATATGTTCAACGATATCTCCGTCAATTCTGTACCGATTACTAAAATTCTTTTTTTATTCAAAAGAATGGACTTGCCGTTTGGTCCCATGTCAAGGAAACCAGGATCTAATGATGGCATTCTAGAGAAATTGAGAGGAACTTTAGAAAATCGTAGGGTGATTAGTGCATTTGTTAAGTTTTTCGTTAATTATCTTAAAGCATTATAATTAAATGAAGGTTTGAAGTCGATCTGATGATGCACCTGGAAGATAGTCGAGGGAACTCTTCAACGACTAACAGCAGTTACCTCGTGTTTGGGCTTGATTAATTTGTATCGATGAGAACTTTACAACCAGATAGGTTGTGACACTCAAAAGTAAAAAAAAACCGACTTCAAAAACTGAAAAGTATAAAATAACAAATATTTAATTTAATACACCTCTTATGCGATGCTAATTAATACCTTTGTGTGTATGTTACCTATTGATAAGTGTGAAGTCGGTGCCAAGCCTTAAAGAAATAAAACTATTAGAAAAATAAACTACAAAACTATAATTCGAGACGACCGTTAACGAACGTTTGCCCGCTTGGGATGGTCGCATTTTTATTTTATTTATGTGCTACATCGCATAAGAGGCATTACATTAAATATTTGTTATTTTATACTTTTTAGTTTTTGAAGTCGGTTTTTTTTTTAACAAAAACGGAAACGAAATAATTTAGAAAGTCCTGCTTTTAGCGCTAAAAGGTTGTCCCGATAATATATGTTGTACATATACAGAGAATGCATTTTTCAAGTAGGCGTGGTAGACGATATTCGAAACTATATGGAAAGGAATATCGAAAATTGCTGGCGATTTTAATAAAAACTAAAACTGCAATTAGTATATGAAAAATCAATACCATTATGGCAAAAAATATATTATTCACAAGTAAGTTATAGACTTTTTTTTACTCGTATGTTGCTTTGTTTTTAAAAAGTTTCGTTACTTACCAAAAAAAAATCATGTCTTATTTTAAAAACAAAAAACTAAGTATTTGTTTTATTCATTATTCCTTGTTGTGAATAATGGAATATCGAATCGAAAGATATTACGTAAATTATATCTAATCATATACTACCTACTATGAATCGTAAAAAAAATATACTCGTATTTTTACTTTTGTCAATAACTTTTACACAATTTATAATTTCCAATGGATCAAAACCATTCGGCCGGAGTATTCAGAGCGAGCGCGCCGTCACCACATAGACAGTGTGCATGCGGACACGCGTGCGCGTCTGTGTGAGTGAAAATTTGAGTTGTCGCGCGGCAGATCACGGCTCTTAAGATTTGATTTAAAGATATTGGTGCGTGTAGCAACCCTAAAATATCGCCTCGGGTAACAACGCTGATTTATAATAAAATTTTCTTGATTTTTTTTCTTGTCTTTCGTTCTTAACACTTAAATGTTTTATTTAAATTGTTGCATATTTTGTTAATATTAAGTAGTACAATTAAAAGTTAAAAGTAAATAACGTCGTCATAGTTAATTTTATAAACGACAGTTCATAATCCAAGTAACATCATTGTCACGTTTCACATTCATTCACATCATTTCCCGTTCACAAGCCACGGCATCAATCTTCCAATGCCGTTTATCAATCGTCGACCTAAAATATGACCGAACACTCATTAACTTCATCCAACAGGTAAAAGTGACGATCAAAATTAAAAACGAACAGAATATTTTCATTGGAGTATGTTCATATAGATAGGTATAGGGATGACGCCGTCACCATAGCGACCGAGGGGAGGCTATGCCTGCTATTGATATCATAAATACCTCCCCACCAACACACACATTTAAATAGTCTCTGTCATTGTCTCAAAAATCGATTAACGACAAATCTAACTTGAAAACTTAATCTGAAAAGCAATTCAACTCGATAAACATTTCTTATAAAATAATGTTGTACAATAGCAATAACTCGATCGTTAATAGAAAGCTTCAAATGCAAGAAAATCGGTTTTCTAATACAAACCTTTCATTCGGAGAGTGACAGAGGAATAAATAGCTAATAATAATCCGTGAGCCGGTGACGACAGTTTGTAATTTGTTTTCTATCGGCGAGCGAAAATATCAAATGAGTGGATACGGCGCGTTGCGATTGGATCGAACCTTTTCATGCGGGCAAATTGGTTTTCTTTTTGGCCGTACTCCACCTCAGCTCGGTTGGCGAGGTGGCGAATATTTTAGGGTTCAACACGGATACGTACCTACTATGAATTTTCTTTGACTTTATTATAAGTTAACATTATTAAAAGTATCGTTATTTCACGTTAAAAGTTGAGATAACTATTGTTTTTTACATTTGACTCACTTTTACTTAAACAAAGCCCTTTTAATTTGCGGTTTATATGAAAAATCTATTTATCATACCTATCGGATGTCTATGATTTTTTTGTTAAAGAAAAGTTTTCCGTGGGTCGAGTAACTTTTGCATAATTTTATAGAGTTAACGAAATAAAGCTTCTTGACAAATTTCTAGTTACATCAATCTTATTTAATAAACTATTAAAACTATTTCCTTAATATACGGAACCCGGTAAACAAAACACAATAAACGCTTAACTCAGTTTTTTCCCCAGTTGTGTTTTCTTTTCACGTAGCTCTCTCGTTTTATGGGTCATGCGACTATGTGCTACTATTTTTAATGGACCCGCTGAGTTTTCATTTTTCACCCGGTGATAAATTGACTCCATGCTCTCGATGGATGGTCATCTTTCAGATGTCATTCTAGATTTTTCTATAGTTCTTTTTTTAAATCTGTTTGTTGCTATAGTTTATTGTTATGGAAATATAAACTTTTTCGGTAATGTAATGTCGTAGGAATTATATTAAGATTTTACTGCTAATTGGCGAATGGCGAGTGATTGGTGTTGGACTAGAGATAATTACAAAAATTCTCTACCTAAAGCAGTATGCTAATCTTAATAAGAGCTTTCTGCTCATTACAGTTTTCCGAGAGTGACCTAGATCTAAATAGATGAAGGTAACTTTAGTTTTAAAAAAATCTTTAATTCAGGGAATGTAACACTGTTAGGATCTCGTATGCGCAGACGCTTCCGATTTATTTGTTCAGGGTAGTATGATTGGGTAGAAGCCACTCGAAGGTTACGTGACGCGCATGCAGATTATCACGTGCAATCTAAAATACATTGAAAGGTCAGAATTGCATTAAATGGTATAAAATTATGGGTATTGAAATGAAAACAATGTACATCAGTTGTAAGGTATTTTTTATCTCTATATATGTAAAAAGCTCTCTCTTAATAATAAGTGTTAGAGAAAAAAAGCTGACCGTGGAAAGATGACTTATTTCAATGAAACCAAAAATAAATAATTTGGAAAAAGAATAACAATGTTTCGAATATAATTGTTACAACAATAGAAGATAAGTGTATGGGGGAAAAAGATTTCGGGGTCTTAAAAATGATAAGATTTGTGAAGAAGGCACTGAAACATCGTGTCCTGCAAATTGATAAGATCTTGAGTGGTTCGGTCGGAGGGTAGACACGATCCCTGCGGCTTTACGCGGCCATTACCAACTACCGACTGAGGGCTGAGGTTTGTACCTCGTTTGTTCGACTGTCTCCAACCGGCCTAAGCCTTTGAAACTTCGCGCTGTTATGGCAAATTTATGTCAGGTATTAATTTACGTTAGTTGACGCTTCGCAAGTTTGCCTCAGAGTTCCACGATGTAAGTTAGAGACGTGGCTCTGACGGTTTCCACGGTTGGATTAAATATTTATTCGAGTTTCAAGTAACTGAGTTGTAACTTCTTGTCGTGATTTAAAGTGGGTGCCTTTGTCTTTGTGAGGGTCATAAGACATTAATGTTTGATAACTTTTGTATTGTCTGTTTGTTTTGGTAATGGAAAATATTGCTTACCTATAGCGGACTCAAATTGAGTTTAAAATATCTGTGATTTAATGGAAGTTTATCTTTTATGATCGGATTGAATGTTTCTATCAAGAACAGGCGAGCAAAACCGGAGTTTGCTCTCTCGCAAGCTGTCTCTCGTCAATGCTTATTCTCGTAAGACGTTATGAATAAAAAATACTTTGCCATTCTTACTTTTATTGTAACGAACATCTGTACCTAATTTAATTGCGACCGACAATCCTTACAAACGTCTGCGATTAAAATGACAGGTGATACGATTATATTCTTTAATGACAAAACAAAAGCGATATACCCCAGGAGTATACGCGTGAGGTAAATAAGGGTTAATATTGCATCAATCCGGAGGGTTATTAGCTAAATAAATTCGCTCGCCCAATATGCTCGGTAACTCGATTTAATGGCGATAGAATTGATTTATTCAATTACCAGGAATTTTCAGTGCCCCACCGTGCGGGGATAACTTTGTTTAAGGGTGCGTCCTTCGCAAAGAGGGATAGTTTCTCACGAGTCCGTATGCTTATTGATTTATTGTACCAGTTTGTTACATTTGATTGTAGATATATTGCTGTTGTTTGGGTAGATGGCAAATAGATGATCTAAAACTTAAATTTTAATAATGAACTTTTGTCAAAAATATTTTCCTGGTGGAAATGGAATGAAGAATGGAAGTCCCGTCATGAGTTTTAGGTATCGCATTTTTCTTTACTATTTAGTTATTAATGTATGTAAATAGTTTCAAAACATTGAAAATTAATGGTTACTAAATTACACTAGACTAAAACACCCACAAATTACTAGTGACAAGTAAAGGCGTATGCTAATGATGAAGTCTACACACTAGTAGACACGTCCTAAATCCGACATGGATTTATGTGACGTCACGGCAGCCATTAGTGCTACTAATGCCCCCATTACCGGGCGGGGGGCACGGCAGATGCCGCTTGTTTTAGGTAATTTATGGCTCGCGTCGACAAGGCCTGCCACCCAGGGTAAGGTGAGCAGGAATACACAGATGTATGATGTACTGGAAGGGCTCTTTGCCGATGAAGCTTACATCTCATAATATATCTGTTTGTGACAATTGAAGAGTCCATTGAAGAGAGAATTTGAGGAGTCCCTTTGTTTAGCATGACCATAATAAAGCTCATACTTTTATATTTTTGAGTACTCCATAATTTAGTATCAAATTTTTTGACCGCTCTAACATTTTACTGCTTTTGAAGACATGTTGGAAATGACGTTATGTAGGCTACTTTTCTTCCAATAACTTTAACTTAATCTAACTGAGATGAAAACAGGTTCAGTATAGATTCATTTTATTTAAAGATTCACTCAACCACCACTTTTATTACCTATAGATGTGCCAAAACCATGTAAACCGTATCCAGTCTGATACACTCTACATCTACGGCCACAAGTCTTCGCACTTCCGAACATTCTCCGGTGAAATATGGTCCGGTGTGTGAACGAGATCGCATGCGTTGTATGAACTCTGATAAATACCCTCTCTAAATATAATATTATAGTATCACAACTACAATATTATGAATGCTAGTGAATTTGTTTGTTTATTAACATCCTAAGTAACTATAAAGTTATGTTAAAGGGTAAATGTGTTAGTTTCTTTGTTGCTCTTTTACTTCGTAACTACTTAATCAATTTTAATTTTCAGCACAAATGTTATTGGAGTACTCACAGAAAAGGTTACAAGATTTTCTTTATCCCTAAACACTTAGGGGATTAAGCAAGATATCATACAATTATTGTAAATATTTTTCAAATATTTAGGAAACTGATTAAAGAACTTTCTTCGATAAATTTTAGTTTAAGGATTTGCTCTTCATTAAACCACCTAAATATATTCGGAAATACTTGTCTCGTTTTTGAATTAATCATATTTAAAAATGTAAAACATATGTACAGTGACGTACTCAGCTATTTTATTTTTCAATTACAATTGTTAACGTTATAATCAGGAGATATCGCGTACAATCGCAGTGGGCATGGTTAATCCAGATTTATTCGTACAGGGCCGGATTAAGGTGGCGTGAATTACACATTTATAGGCCATAAAGAGTGATCCGGTGGCGTGTTGTACCTGTCTCGGCCGTGTGTACTTATTGTGTGTGTCCCGGAGCACGCAGAGATATAGAGTGTTCTCAATTTGTAGAGTTAGTTGGGTAGTTAGATAGAATGATACCAGAAAATAAATAAAACATGTATGTATGTGTCAGCGATTCTCAAAGTGTGCTCCGCGGAAGGGTTCCGCGATGCTCCTGTAAGGGCAAGAATTGAAAAAAAAACCCCACTCGGGTCGACCGTACTGACAAGGCGCGGGTAGCAGCAGCGTCTTTAGTTCCTAGCGTATGACATTTTATCATTCCGGTTATACATAACTACCTACTTATTACCCGTAATTGTAACGTACTAAGATTACAATATGTATAACAAATTAAATAAACTACACACACCGGCAAAATTAGAGGAACTTTAGTTCATTTGTTGCAATTTCTGATTTTTTGTTATAATTTTGTTTTATTTTTATGATTATTTGAATATTTTATATATGAAAATTTTTAATAATAAATTTGTTTAATGGAAAAAAATAAGATTTTAAGTAAGAAGTACTTCTTATATGAATTTTACAAAACTTAAGATTTTTTAAGGTAAAAAGTGTGGCCTCATGTCTGGTGATCTCGCTGGTCAATCGATTTGGGTAATTTACACTTCGTTTAAGTACTGACGTACCACTTTAGCTGAATCCGTTATCATATGCATAAAACAAAACCGTCGCCTATAAATGGTGCAAAAGGCATTTCATGGGGTTCCAAAACATCGGTTATGTATCGCTGTGCAGTCAGGGATCCATTTTAATCAGACCTTAGTCTGAGCTCTAGCTCTGACCTTAGTCTGACCTCTGGCTCTGACCTTAGTCTGACCTCTGGCTCTGACCTTAGTCTGACCTCTGACTCTGACCTTAGTCTGACCTCTGGCTCTGACCTTAGTCTGACCTCTGACTCTGACCTTAGTCTGACCTCTGACTCTGACCTTAGACTGACCTCTGGCTCTGACCTTAGTCTGACCTCTGGCCCTGACCTTAGTCTGACCTCTGGCTCTGACCTTAGTCTGACCTCTGGCTCTGACCTTAGTCTGACCTCTGGCTCTGACCTTAGTCTAACCTCTGGCTCTGAACTTAGTCTGACCTCTGGCTCTGACCTTAGTCTGACCTCTGGCCCTGACCTTAGTCTGACCTCTGGCTCTGACCTTAGTCTGAACTCTGGCTCTGACCTTAGTCTGACCTCTGGCTCTGAACTTAGTCTGACCTCTGGCTCTGACCTTAGTCTGACCTCTGACTCTGACCTTAGACTGACCTCTGGTTCTGACCTTAGTCTGACTTCTGGCCCTGACCTTAGTCTGACCTCTGGCTCTGACCTTAGACTGACCTATGTTTGACCACTGGCTCTGACCTTAGTCTGACCTCTGGCTCTGACCTTAGTCTGACCTCTGGCTCTGACCTTAGTCTGACCTCTGGCTCTGACCTTAGTCTGACCTCTGGCTCCAACCTTAACTGACCTCTGGCTCTGACTTTAGTCTGACCTCTGGCTCCAACCTTAACTGACCTCTGGCTCTGACCTTAGTCTGACCTCTGGCTCTGAATTTAGTCTGACCTCTGGCTCTGACCTTAGTCTGACCTTAGACTGACCTCTGGCTCTGACCTTAACTGAACTCTGGCTCTGACTGACCCGACTGACCCGACTGGCCCGACTGACCCGACTGACCCGACTGACCCGACTGACCCGACTGACCCGACTGACCCGACTGACCCGACTGACCCGACTGACCCGACTGACCCGACTGACCCGACTGACCCGACTGACCCGACTGACCCGACTGACCCGACTGACCCGACTGACCCGACTGACCCGACTGACCCGACTGAACCGACTGACCCGACTGACCCGACTGACCCGACTGACCCGACTGACCCGACTGACCCGACTGACCCGACTGACCCGACTGACCCGACTGACCCGACTGACCCGACTGACCCGACTGACCCGACTGACCCGACTGACCCGACTGACCCGACTGACCCGACTGACCCGACTGACCCGACTGACCCGACTGACCCGACTGACCCGACTGACCCGACTGACCCGACTGACCCGACTGACCCGACTGACCCGACTGACCCGACTGACCCGACTGACCCGACTGACCCGACTGACCCGAATGACCCGACTGACCCGACTGACCCGACTGACCCGACTGACCCGACTGACCCGACTGACCCGACTGACCCGACTGACCCGACTGACCCGACTGACCCGACTGACCCGACTGACCCGACTGACCCGACTGACCCGACTGACCCGACTGACCCGACTGACCCGACTGACCCGACTGACCCGACTGACCCGACTGACCCGACTGACCCGACTGACCCGACTGACCCGACTGACCCGACTGACCCGACTGACCCGACTGACCCGACTGACCCGACTGACCCGACTGACCCGACTGACCCGACTGACCCGACTGACCCGACTGACCCGACTGACCCGACTGACCCGACTGACCCGACTGACCCGACTGACCCGACTGACCCGACTGACCCGACTGACCCGACTGACCCGACTGACCCGACTGACCCGACTGACCCGACTGACCCGACTGACCCGACTGACCCGACTGACCCGACTGACCCGACTGACCCGACTGACCCGACTGACCCGACTGACCCGACTGACCCGACTGACCCGACTGACCCGACTGACCCGACTGACCCGACTGACCCGACTGACCCGACTGACCAACTTCCCCAACTGATGAATTTTCCCATCTTCTTCCTCCGACCTCTTTATTTGGCCGACTTTGTGTCTTTGACCGATTCATTCGAAGGCCAACCTCAAGCCAACCAAAAGACTTGCAGTGTTCAGATTTTGGAGCATTCCTTGCAGTTCATGTGCTGTTTTGTGTCAATTTGTCAGGCGTTTGCTTCCGACGACGACACGCCGTAAAATATCAATCTTATTTTTTTTCCATTAAACAAGTTTATTATCGAAAAATTTCATACATAGAATATTCAAATACTCAATCATAGAAATAAAACAACATTATAACAAAAATCCGAAAAAAAATCACAAATGAATTTTTCCGGTGTGTACTTCAAATAGGGTTCCATCAAGTATATCGCTTTCCAAAAGGGTTCCGTTACCAAAAAAGATTGAGAACCACTGAGTTGTACATATAATTGATACTTACGCTTCTTACAGGTTAATAAAAAGTCCTAAAACAGAAGATTATGGAAATGAGTACATGTTAGTCTTGACTATGAAAATTAATAGATGTTAACTCATATCGCCGCACCGCTGCACGCTGGCTGGACAGGTTTCTTTTCAATAATAAAAATGAAAATAAAAGATCGGAGGTAATTTTGGAAGAGACCTATGTCAGTGGACTGTGGTAGGCTGATGGATGATGATAGAATAAAATATATTTTTACTTCCTCAAAAATCAAAGATACTTTTTAAATCGTCCTGTATAAAGTGGACGGTAGTTAGTGGCGTGCACAAGTCTTGTTGCGCAGGAGTTATGATCGCGCCCACGCGTCATGCGCGGGCGCCTTGCAGCGTTATGGGCAACGCACACTTACGACTATTTTAAGATACTGCAAAGAAAATGACGTTAAAATATTGATATTATGTAATTTTAACTGGATTTTCATTTTCGTTACCATTAAAATGTCACTGATGTTGATTGCTATATCATCTGTAGGCTGGTCAGTCCATTGCTGGACAAAGAACTCTCTATAGGTACATCACTAAGCTCAATCTTCGGATTTTCGTAAGTGATCTTTTAATGAGATTCAAGAAAAGTAGATTTTTTGGCGGCACAATAGTTGAGACGATAGAACAAGCATATATGTAATATACTTCATAACCTATTAGGAAGTGTGCGTTCACTCTTAAAGCTCTACGTAGTTTCTTGAATGGTTCATTCAGAAATATTCAAAGTGTAAAGTGGCCATCAATTAAATGATAATCGTCAAATAAATTCTGGTAAAATGTAAGGAAATACTTGCCTTATGTAGACTGTCTAAAGTTTCCTTTATTAATAGAGACTTAGTACTTAAGTGTGTGTATTAATTGTAGACGATCCGGGATATTGAAACGTTTATTTAAAAACGCGTTTTACGCTACAGATATACCCTTCAACTGTATTTGTTTGTAAAGATTAATCTTAACTTTTTAATAAATAACTCTTTCTTCTTCTTCCGAATCTTTATCTATTTGGGGTCGGTTTTCAGTAACTTTTTAACAAATAACATCCCTTAAAAAATCATTTTTAATAAAATAACCTGATGTAAAGTGATCTGGTTTACAAATAAACAGCTCTTTAAGTGGGGCTAAAACGCTTTCGGATGTACGAATGCGCAATTTTGGTTTAAGACCACTCCATCTAAATTTTTGCGGTAATCTTGGATGCTGAGTGTTTAAACTGTTTGCAGATGAAAAATAAATGAAAAAATCTGTTGGTTTTTTAATTTTTAACTAGCTGTACCCCTGGTTATATACTGTATGAAAAAACCCTATAACGCTTCCTATTCAATCACTACTTATTGATGCAAACTGCACTAAAATCTGTTTTTCTGCAAATCATCTAAGCATAGAATATACATACATAGGATTAAACAGTGTGAAATGACTGTGTTTTACTCAAAGTAGAGTTTTAAATACTTCGATTAAAGCAATTAGGTGATTAATATTAAATTGATTGTTACTGAAGTCGGTTGCAGGTTAATTCTAAGTAATGAGTATGAAAAAATACCATAATTGAATCAGTTAACTTTTAATAAACCCCACCTTATTTCAGTGGAGGTTCCAACATCCGCCGAGAGGGGGCAACTAGGTGAGACCAACAAGGAAAATAAAGAAGTAAAAATGACAAGACGTTATTTGCATCTCGCTAATGGCCGCCGCCGCTGTAATGCGGGGGTAGATGAACAAATACCGTTTTATCCAGTCACAATTTATTCCAAACTCGGTTTGTTCGCCATTCCAGAGTCACAAGTCGGAAGGGAACGGAAAACGGTGGCATTTGGATTCTTAAATGATTCGCAAATCTTTCCGCTTAATCGAATGACCTTATTTGTAAATTTTTTTCCTTGTTTGTCGTTTATTTCCACAATTTTCCTCGTAAATATGGCTATCGATATTTTAAAAGGATAAGGAGTGTGGTAATAAAGTACTGGAAGAAAATGTCGTCTGAAATGGCGAATATCTTTATCGAAAGGGGAGAGGTCACGAGAATGGCGTTATCTAAATAGCGTGACCGCGCGATACCCGCTCCTCACCTGGTGACTTTATGCCTTTCCCGGAGCCGCGCGCCGCCGCCGCCGCATACAAACGACCCCATACCCTCTCCTACACCATCTACTGCTCGTAAACCTCTCTATGCGTAAACAACTCACGATTCTTACATGAAAAAACATCGTAAACGTCACACTTTACTATGAATTATACGAAAAATGCAAATTAAAATAAGTCTCAAATCCCAACTCAACCGTGTCGGAGCTTAATCCGCGAAGTGACAACGGCATTCTGACGAGGCGCCGGAGCTGGGAATTATTAAAACGAACGCCAACTTTTTCACTAAGCCCGTCGCAAAGCCGTTTCAATTGCGCTGCGCTGAAGATAATTCCAACTGACGTCATCTTTTTTTCAAATTCTCGACTCGGCTACGTTCTCTGTGCAGCAATTATAACATTTCCACCGACTAGGAAAACAGAAACACGTGGGTGAGAACGCGTCGAATCGTACCGTTCGTAATTTAAATTTAGATGGAAATTTAATGATGCATTCACAAAGAGCGCTCGTAAAGTCGGTTGCGAGATATTTTTTACGAGGATCTCGCGAACTATTGCGCGCTTAACGACTCCGAAGCAAGATCGCCCTCCGCTTTAATGAGCGCCCGATAAACGTGTTAACTGCCGCGACCTTATTTTTATGCCGATGTAAATTTGCTGAAAAACGTATTCATTACACTTATTGCGGAGTAACGCAGACATAATGGGACGTTAAGGCTCTTCCTACGGAGGCGGTCTAGGTCTGTACGTGAAATAATTGGTAAGGTATGAGTATATAGGTGGAGGGGACGAAGGCGGGCTAAGGTAAACCTGGCTATGTTTAATATATGAGGGCAAGCGACGCAGCGTCGGTAAACAGAGCCCAACCTTCGCTCACGTTGGCCACTGTTTGCTCGCCGTTCTAGTCTCAAGAGAAAATATGTTTGCTTTGCATACCTAACCATACCTTGCTTAGAGGCAGTGCGCTTGTTTTCCCTGACATGTTTCCACCAAGGTTCCACAAATATGTACATGCTCTCTGTCTCCATCTCTCTTACGCTACATAAGTAAAGTATGATGCATAAAATATGTATATTATGGGTATTTTTTTATTATTTGTTTGGTGTTGGGTAAGATACTTGTTTATCTTAGTAACTGTAGTAAGTGAATACGCTGTAGAGAGGTGTAGTTATCACTAGCACTTCGCTTATTCCCTACTGTGCGTTGGTGATAGCAAACCAGAGTCATATTTGAAAATTAAAAAACACGCATTGTTAGACTCAGAAATTGAACCTCCAGATCCGTCTCTAGTTTGGCAGATGAAGATCACACTAGAGAATGTAAGTTCCAAGTAATTATGCCAAGAATCGATATTAGAAATCATATTCTGTTTGTTCAAGTACTAAGCACCCGAGGCTGTAATCCCGTGCGAGCTCCACTTAACAAACGTATAAATAATATTCAAGGCGAGGGAACATCGAGGGTACGTTTCGAGGGTAGTTTGACTGCGTAACGAATCGAAAAACCAAATCATCGAGTAGCACCCCTAGTGTATACCACTACATGATAGTTTGATTCTAATGATATGGAGTCGCTATCATTATGAAAGTTTTTTTAATCCTTTTTTAATTTGGAATCATTTTTATTTGGTATAGATAAGTCAGGTGTAAAGGAGGAACATAATATTTACTTCTGCTTACCACAGCATAGGCAGCGCTACAAAGCGCATGTTAACTATGTTCCGCTATACAGCCAAAGCTAACAGAAACAGCAAAACATGGCTAAACTAGTCTAAGCCACATAGGTAAGTTATTTGGAAAATTCATATATCATTCATACGAAAAAGCTGCAGCTTACTCAATTCTTACGTATAGGGCTGAACGTCATCGATACCCGCATGCATGTGTTGTATTGTAAAGTCTTCACCCAATATATTTTTTGTTATTATATTAATAAATAAGAATTTATACAAGTAATAATAGTCATCGACTCTATATTTTTCTCAGTTCCCAAAGCTGTAGGGCTGCCCCTTAGCGGTCTGTCGAGAGTACTTCTCGTAGTTTTTTATATATTTTAATTTTAATTTCATATCGGGCGCTAATGGCGGGGCCGCAGCCCTGCGTGCCGAATCGCACCGAGGAAAATGTATTCATAACGTAATAAAACCTAATGTAGCGAGTGAACTAATATTGTCTTATTCAATATTTAATTTTCAAATATAAATTTAGGCAATTTTTGCGTATCATAAATTTTATTTGTGTTCGATATGATGCGGGGATGGTTGGGGTTTTTGAGTTTTGCTTTAGCGAATCTTTTTTGGGTTTCAGAGTTGTTAGAAGTGTGTGTAGCATTAAATTATTATTATTTGTTATTTATATTCCTAGTAATATGTATTTTTAAGAATTAATTCATCTTTAGGATAAGTAATGTTGAGATCCAACATTTGGTGACAACAACATACTAAGGAACATCAGATACTTAGTATTCGATTAAAAAGAGAATATACAGTTTGAACTCCCATGTAAAATTCACGTCGATAAAATAATCTAAAAATCAACATAACTATCGTAAATTGATTCAGCTCCTATTGTGTAGTAGGAAACTAAACGATGTTAGTCCGATACTGTTTCAAATAACCTTTAAGCCGACACCCCTCATGTGCTGTGCAAACACGGAGTCAAATCAACGCCAAGTTAATCCGTTTAGGTGTGCGAACCCACTTGATTAAGTTTAATTTATTTTAAAAATCAGCGAGAGCCGCGCGCACCGCCTCCGGCGCGGGGTCCCTTCAAATACATTATTCAGTGTTTTAGAATAATTTTCAAATTCGATTACATAGGGCCGACCCTTGGTAAGTGGGTGGGCCGGGCGCGCGGCGCTGTGCGGCGGCGGCGGCGCGCGCGGGTGTATTTAGCCAACACGGGGGTCCTCCGCGTGCGATTCTGATTTGAATATGCGGTGCACGTGGCGTCCCGCGCCCCCGGGACACCGCCGATCATATTTCAAATGTCACCAGCGATGTCTCACTCAGATACTATCGGCCGATAAACGACGAGATACTGCCGCCAAGGGTGGAAATAGTGCGCCGCCTTCCAACCCGAACACCTATTTTTTACCCCGCGATTATCGCGTGCAGTTGACACCTAAATATTACTTTTCGCTCCGTGCGCGCGCGTACGTAACCCACTGTTCGTCTATACAGGCATTTTGCGGTTAGACGTCGAGTTGCGAGCTCTTCAAGTTTATTGGCGTGACATATTTTCAGTGGGAAAATTTTCACGGAATATGGAAATCTATTCAGGGTTTCGAAGTGTTAATAACATTTTTAGTGTTATATGAGATTTGTTGGTGTATTGGTATGAATTGAAAAAGATTTAATATTTGAACATTTGTTTCTCATGGCGATAGCGAGTAATCGGTGGGAGTGGTGGAGTGCGCGCGCGCAGGGCACGTGTCGGTGGATGCACGCCGACGCACGCGGCACGTGCCCAGCGACACTCCATTACCGCGAGACCGATACCGACTGATGGCCTGACAAAACATCAACATAGATTAAGTACTGCGAAATTAAAAAATGAATAAGAAAATGTTTTAAAAATAATACTTACCTACAACATGCAAGTACTTTCAATTAGATTTGAAAACAAAATCAAAATATACTAAATTACTTTTATTGATATAATCAAGCTAGCTCTGTGATCCACGGTTTTGATTCCTCATTCCCGTCTTGAGCAATACATTTTTAATAAAAAGTCTGATAATGTTATGGATTAAATTTCATTCCAATCAGTCTGAGACAAAGTTACAAACATTAATTTATTTGAAGAAAAGATAAATATTTCGAGTAGCTCTTCTGTTACAAATAAGTGCTTGATCTTTGCCATGCATTTGGACAGCATTGATGCGATTGGTGCCAAATGAAAGCAGCAAATAGTCGCTTAATCCACTCGGTACTATATCGCTAAATCAAGATACGCTGGAATTAATTACAATCTGTAACTACCGTAATTGAAAATGAAAACTTGGGGTACGTACTTAATCTTAAGTTCAATTAGATTGTGAATTTTTTTATTTAGCCAGTACCAAAATGAAGTCAGGTGGGCTATCTAGGCTTTATTATGGGTGCAATTTTCTCTTGGATAATATGTATAACATAACATAAACATTCACTACATCCTTATTATAATAACTACCCTATATATATGAATGATATGATGAACACCTACATCTCACGATATCGAAGTGGGCTCTGTAGGCTCTGCGGTGAAGATATTAGTACTATAACGAGGAATAGGCTACATCGAGATTGCCTAATGCGTGTTGGTAATCTGAAACCGTAACCCAATCTACGGTGCTTTTGAAAAATAGCAAAAAAGCAAAATTAGGAATGGAATCTTCGGGGTATCTGGCTTTGCAGGTAATGCACTAGACCGCCTCAACTAAAACCTCCCAAAAATCTACATTAAATAAAGACTAAATTTTATTTATTCAGAATATTGGTAGAGACAAAAAGTGATAATGCTCGAATGCACTCCCCCCAGCCCCATAGGATGTACGATCGAGCGGTCTCCCTAAGCAGAGTGGCTTCATGCGACGTAATCGCGATTTGCACATCATTATTTTAGGCCAGAGGCAATTTTAGTAAAGTGAAATCAAATACGTGTTCGTTATTGCGTTTTTATTGTTGAATTAGTTTTTTAATGAAAATGTCCTTTTGGGGTTTTTATTTGATTAAGGTTAGGTTTTGTTTTTGTAACTGTGTGTTGGTTTGTTGATTGTTTTGAGCTGTGTTTTTACTGTTAGTTGTGAGGTTAATTAGGATGAAATATAACTAGAGAACCGACAATATTAGCTGAACCTCTACTTACAATACAGGTATTTCATTTAATAACATAGCATAATTAAGTACATAATTATCCAATTTGTAGCATTGCCTAAATGTTTTGCGCATATCTGAAGAGTTAAAATTTTTACCAACAATTTATGTCAATATTAATAAACATTCACTACATCCTTATTATAATAACTACTTAATAATACACTCAATACAAACATTATTTACCCATCAATAATTTATTTTGTTATGATTGGACAACACAAAATGAAGAGACAAATCAAAAATGCAAAGAAATTCAATAACAGTTCACGATTCTTTGGATTGTCACCCCAATACATGGATTCTTGGACAAAATTAACTATGCTGTTCAACAGAAACTTCTTGAACCTTATTTTGTGGGTGAGAAGGGTGATTACTGTGTGTTTTTTTGGTTATGGAAGGGAAATATAGCTTGTAATAAATCCCTGAGATTGAGTGCGGGACAGTGGAGGGTTCGATTATTACTCGAGTCTCGATACCTCTCGATGCATCGCGGGGTACCGTATTACACCGACCTCAGTGGCTTTTCTGACTCGCAGATCGGTTGAGCAACTACACACATCAAAAGTGTCTAGGGATCAACATATATTTTTGCAATAACTTTTCTCCTGATTGATATTAATTAAAATTTTCTTTAAGGATTCATCAAATAAAGTGTTTTCGTTTGTCACAGTAACGATAAACCAAGTCACCTTTGCATTAATAAAGAAAATTGCCATTTTCCTAATAAAGGGATTTTTGACATTTGAACCACTAACATTAAAGTTCGAAAAAAAGACTGAAATAACAGTTTTCTTTAAAATTTTATTGGGTAACTTAAACAATTAATAATCCGTGTTTCTACCGCGAACACTAACAACACAAGAACATCGGTTTGGCATACTCAAAATGAGTTCATCCAAATCACGCTGTGGAATGGCCGCCCATGTTCGTTGCAACAACAAAAAAAGGTCTTCTTGCGACTGGATACCCTCCATATTCGGCAGAGCTCTTCTCTGTAGCATATCCCATGCATGCTCAATCGGGTTTAAGTCTGGCGACTGAGCAGGCCAGGGCAGGACATTGATGTTAGCTGCGGCGAGAGTCTGTCTTACAACTCTTGCGGTGTGCGGTCGTGCATTATCATGCATTAACTGAAATAAGGGACCGATTTGCACTTGTAGAGGAACGATGACGTCTGATACAATCGTCTCAGCATAAATTTGAGCGTTGAGGTTGCCTCTGATCCAAATCAACTCAGTTCTTCCGCCGATCCAAATACCCGCCCATACCATGATGGTTCCACCACTATAAGGATGGACTTCCTGGCAGGATTTTAATCGCTGTTGGCGTCCAGGGGTTCTCCAGTGTCGTATACGTCTTGTATCCGGTCTCATACCAAAACGAGACTCATCAGAAAAGCACACGAAACGCCATTGTTCTTCTGCCCAATTTCTGTGTTCAAGAGCCCATTGATATCGAATCCTACGATTGTGCATTGCTATAGGTGGTACCCGTAGCGGTCTTCGGGAATGAAGGTTCACTTCATGCAAGCGGTTTCTGACTGTTTGGTCGCTAATTAAGTTCCCTGAAGAGTGATGAAGCCGCACGGCTAACATCATGGCGGTTATTGTTGGAGCTCTTCGAGTTAAGATTTGAATGTATCGGTCTTGTCTCCGTGTGGTGCAGCGATACCGTCCTCCATGGCGCTCAGCCACGGTACCAGTGCTTCGGTAACGTGTCCAAAGTCGACTGATAACACTCTGACTTGTATTCAGAGCTAAAGCCACAGTACGTTGCCGGGAACCAGCTTCTATCATTCCCACGGCTCTGAGCATTTCTTCCCTGCTTAAATGACGTCGCCGCTCCATAATAACGTTGGTTTTAATCAGTAGTAGGGAAACAGTAGCACTAATAATGTCTTCAATGCGTTGTATGTTTTTATAGGGAAAATATTGACAGCTGATTTTCATCTTTTACTCGAATTTGATTCACAGTTCCTGATTCAAATTATGAAATGCACCAAAAAGGATCCATATAAATTTATAAAATCATAAATTTATTACAAAGCCACATCTCAATCTCAAGAAATCCGCATAAAAATGCTTGATCCCTAGACACTTTTGATGTGTGTAGTTGAAGTTATAAAATACAGTTTGTAGTTGGAATATGTTGTAGTTATGGCAGAAATGTGCTGTAGTTTCTATGAAATATGCTCAACATTTTCTTTTAGGTGTTTTGTAGTTTTTATTAATCGATCTGAAACAAATATAATGATTTAATATGTAAGAATATGATAAGATAAAACACGTTAGTATGTACTTATGTACTGTAAAATAATATATCAAAAAGTATTCACACAATATTTCATACAAACTAAGTAGGCACATCCAATCGCACAGAGATCGGTACGATGCGATGTTTAGACCCCGCTTAAAAGCATTATAAACGTGAATATTTTTAATATTTGAAAATGTGCGTTGTGGCGTTCCTGATTTGATGGGCCCGGCCGCTTTGTGAGAGCTTGTATTAATATCGAACCCCGCGGATCATTGCGCACTGCACTTTCGACTATTTCATCTGTTTTGTCTGGATGGAAAATGTTTATGTTTATCGATAAAGTGTTTACTTTTTGTAGTGATTTGTAGAGTTTATGTTGGTCTGGTATGTCTTGCAGCTTTACAATACTTAAACATCTTCGTGAAACATACCAACCCATTAAAAAAATTGCATTGTTAGAGTGCGACAATTCTGTTAAACTAGGCTATTAAGCCTAGTTTAACAGAATAATAGGGAATATTAAGTTGTACTAGAAACCAGAATCCAATTCCGTAACTCAACATTCCAAAATCAATACCAAACCAAAATTATTTCTTAAACAATCAAACTTGTGAAATAATGTGCCATGAACAAATTATAAATACATAACTTGAATCAAACTTAGTATTGAATCGTTCAGAAACTGGGGTGAAAGTGAAACAATGGCATATGATCGGCAGTACACCCCTCTGATGCAAACCGCAGGAGAATATCATAAATGTCGGCTTAAACACTCCTCCCGTTGGATATTGACTAAATAAAAACATAATAAAATAATAAATTCCTTGCAACATATGGCTGAGGATGATTGCGAGGGTAGTGCGCAGTAAGTACGATATTAAACAGTAGTTTGCGCTGGTACGTGATTTTTTCTTGGATATTGAAGATTATTTGATAAACACAAATGTTGTTTTGTCTTAGATTTTAAACGTAGAAAAATCATCGCTGTTTGTTTGGGCTAATTTGCCATCTTTTATTACGTGAAAAGCTGACAAAAAGTTACAAAGGTTCTCTTACATAGGTTTGTAATAGCTGGAAAAAACTGCATTCAAAATTTAATTCAACGTGTTTCAGAAGACCTTTTCTTAACTATCAAGTATCATTACATATTTCCAAGTTTGAAAACTAAAAACAAAAATCAATTAGAAAACATTTTTATTTAAAACACGATCTATTATTACAAAATTGTAGGTATTCTAAACCCTAGCTGTCAAACACAAACAGAGATGTATTCACCCAGGGTTCAAATTGACGTGGTCATAGTCGAGGAGCCCAGCAGGACATCTCAAGGGGTTATTGAAAAAACTACCGCCGCGCGGACCGCCTTGTTTCACCACATTGGGGCGAGGGTTGTTGTACTGCACTGATTAAAGTGAGGAGTTTTGAAGGTTTTTTTTGTTATAGGACTAATATTTTTTCGTATGTGGTATAAATATTTTGGTGTAAATGTATGAACGTGAATGATACAATAGTTAATGATGTATTAAATTAGGAAATATAACGATTTTGAGAAAGAGATGAATGCTTTTGAGAAAGATATATCTTACTACTTATGGTTGGCAAGGTTATATGAACGACTTTGTAGTCCATCCATATTATCTAAAATATTTGATATTTGGTTAATTGTAAACGAATGCAGTATAATTGTGTGAATACTAATAATTTTATGACAATTATTCCAGAAATTTAAAGAAATAAACGATATTAATAAAAATCTTATCACAATATTAATCAGCACATCAGTCAAAAAGACTCCCAATGTAGAATAAAGTAAAGCCGGTTGCACACTAGAGGGTCTACAGATGGTAGCAGTAGATAATGGGACATGTCGCGACGGGGTCCGTTAATAGATGAAACCTTATTTGAATATTGTCCCCGATTGACGGGGGGTAGTGTAAATTAAATCTGTAGGTGCTGCTCCGCAGGTACATTTTGTACATGGGGTTGTTCTTTTGTGTATTTTGCAATTATTTGAGAATTCATTAATAGTAGTATTATTAGGGATATTTAGTTAATTAAATGTGTTTTGATTAATTTGAGTGTATAAGAAGTTTTAGGGTTCATCCGCGTAGTTATTGTTTTACTGATTCCCTTGAAATTTCCGGGAAAAAAATATTCCACAACCTTTTTTATACCCAACTATTAGCAGTGTATATTAAACATTTTAGATGATCGTTGATTAAATGACGTGAAAGTGTAACAACCATTGTTACACAATATAATATTAGTAAAAATTATACTAAACTAGTAAATAACAAAAAACATTGCAATATTTTGTCTAAATAAATATTAAAAGTGTTAAATATTGAACGCAGAGGCCGCGTGAAAAATGAACGGCCCGCGGCGATAGCGGCGCGCACCCGCCCGCCTAATGAACTAGAATGGCGATAGCGTGACCCGTGTGCACGCGTCTTTACAACACAATGCAACCAGAATTAGCACGTTTTAGAAAAATATTTAGGCTTAGTTTGTGAATTTTGAGTTTTAAGTTTTGACGATTATTTTATAAGTGATTGTATAAATCCTCAGTAATGAACATCATTTTTACTTTGACTTTGAGTTGGGTTTTAATTTTCAGGTCCAGAATTCGATTTCTGGTTAAATTTTTTAATTGTATGCGTACTTACTTACAGATTTTAGTCCTGTTCTGTGTTACTGTTCGCGATTTTCTAAACATGCCTTGGCCCGTACTTATATTTCTCACGTGATTAAGACCTGTATTTGTTAGATATACTATTAATAAGGCAGGCAATAATTAAGCCACAAAAGGCTGGACCGACATTGGTGATTGGACTACTTTGTTCAATGGCTTTGCACAGACAAATTAAGCACATACTTGACAGTATATATTCTAAAGAAATTATATAAATCACAGGTATATACATAATGTATATGAAAGGACGTCAAAATCCCAACGCACATGAGCCAATAAGCTAAATTGAAATACCTTTAGGTTCTATAGAGTCTTTCAAAGTAATTGGACAGAGCTTAGTATTTGTAGTGATGTTACTTTAGGATTTAAATTACTTATATCAAAACTAGCAGCGCTTCGCGGTTTCACTCGCGTACTTTCCATTCCACTGGGAAAACAGGGATAAAATATACCCTATTTCACTCACTGATAACATAGCTTTCCAATATTGAAAGAATTTTTGAAATCGGTTCAGCAGTTTCGGAGCTTATTCGTTACAAACAAACAAATCTTTCCTCCAATATTAGTGTAGATTATATCGCGTATATCAAAATTCGGGATTCAAATTGTGTACTTAATTTTACGAAACACGTTCAACTATTTATGTGTGAAGGAGTCACAAACAACACACATTTTTTCGCGCTTATTCATAGTTTGATGCCTAGTAACATAATTAGAATTTCTATTTCGTTGCAAGCACCAAGAAAACAGATTACTAGTAAGTAGTCTCATTGCGGAAAACTGCTTATTAACGAAAACATCACAATATTGATCAAAGTACATAATAAGTATGTATAAAATCCATCACTACCTTTATAAAAGGACCTCCTCGCGATTCGAAATTTGTATAGAAAATAGGAACCTAACGTTAAAAATGAAGGGCGTTCAATGAAAAGATTTTGGAGGACGAAATTCTTCATTCGCTAAGTGAACTTTTAAGATTACTATTTCACTAATATTATAAGTAGCTATACATTTTAAGGTGGTATAGCTTCGTTGTGACTATCATAGTTTAAATACGGAATTACTCGATTTATTTAGGTATCGAATTTTAATAAAATTTGAATGAAACAAATCGACTTATAAAATTGTGTTTAACTCACTAGTGAATCATAGGTGTCATTATGTGCCTGATTGCGGAGAAATAATGGCCACTTTATGAGCAAGTGTGTTGAAAATCATATTATAATACTTTCTTTATCCATGCTACATCATTTTTTTCATCATTTATTTAATATATTTATTTATAACAATTTCCAGATTATTAGCTTCTTCAATATTATTCTTCGAATATCTAATTGATCCGCAAATTACGCAATGCCTAGAGAATATTGTGCAAAATATCTATTTATTGGACGAGTTTTTCCTCAATTTCTTGTCGGTACTTGATTAACTCGACTCGTAATTATTTTGCCGTAGTAGACCACAGTCACACCGAATGATTAGGATTTTTTTTATTTATATCGTTTAGGGACTAATCTCATTGATTTATTAATGTTATAACAAATAAAACTTACATTCGAAAATGCGTTTTAAAAGATTAAAATTAATATGACGTATAAAAAGTTACTAAATCCTAATTTAGGTAAGTAATAAAATCTGTTGTACATCGTAGCGATTTCAGTATATTTTTATTCATAACATAACAAAATTCAATACAATTCTAATCTTGGTAACTTAGTACGTGCGCAACATTCAAAGAAAATAAAGCTAATATCCTATTACAAAATTACATAACATCATGTCATAACCTAATTAAAAAGACACTTTGACGTCCTAATCATAACACACGGTGTGACCACAGTCCAATGCCGCGAGGGATTTGTATAATCCTGATTGGGTACGTATTGCGAATCGATGGAGTGTGTCCTCGCACGTGTCTCCATTCCATTATCTCCTCATGACGGACAGGGCGACACCCTCCCAGAACATAACGTTCATTGAATACTAAACAATTTCTTAATGTCGCGATGTTTAATTGTTTTAATTGATTTGGTTATTAGGTGGCTGGTTTTATGATTGGTGATGTTTGGTTTGGTTTCGTGTTCTTCCCCAGGGTATCAGATACGTGGGATCAGACCGGAATATCTTTTTTTTAGGGACTATTTGATGTGCTTTTTTTAATTGTTTTTTTAGATCTCATAATCTCTCTCTACATGTATGTATGTAAAAATCTAGAGGCAAGAGTAGAGTACGAGCATACTACTTATAAATTATTGAACTTCATATTTTACAAAAATTAGGTGCATCATTTTCTTCTTGGTATTCTTACAAAGAGAGTAATGAACTACTTCAGTTTTAATGAACACCTTAATAACATGCCTAAACTACTAACTAACATGCAAAATTAGACAAAATATTGTTTAAAAAGTTTCGATTAAATATTTAACTTTAAACTTTCAAGTTGAACACAGCACATTATTTAAGTTACTAAAATTTTAAAGCCTTTCTAAAGAATCTATTTACCTAGGTATAAGAATAATTAAACCTTAATCGAATTAAAAATTCGCAAAGTAAAAGAGAATTAAAGTTGACGACATTCCAGCCCGTTTGCCGACTGGGGGATGACGATAACGCGACAATAGGAATTTGCTCGCGCAGACTGCCCGCGCCCTGCTTAACCTAATTACCACCTAATTTCCTTCCACATAGAGTTTATTATTTAAAATTGTATGTTCGTAATTCAAAACACTGTTTAACCCAATTACCACCCAGTTACGTTGGAAATAAGGCCTATTATCACTTAATTTTTCGCAGCGCAATATGATTGAGGTAACTCACCGTTTCAATTTTGCGAACATTATTAATGTGTTTGTTATTTATGTAACTTTTCCAATTAATGTTAATTCGGTTTTCAATTTTGATATGTTTATTAACATTATTATTTCTAAAATAAATGCTGAGCAGGATCACAAATCAGAAGCGTGTTATATTCGATATCAAAATTAAGAAAAGAAGTAGTTTTAAATTTAGAAAACAAAGAAAAATGGTTGTTTATTTAATATTGAGGAACATAGAACAAGGTCATCATCAACATCTTTAAGCATAGAGATTTAGAGACTTAAATGTAGAGATGTTATTAACTATTAACACAATAAGTAAGAAATAAGTCCTCGTAAGTCTAAGCAGAAACAAGACAGCATCCTACCAAATGAGATCGCTTACGGCAGAAGACGAAAATATCCAAAAGAAGCCAAAACCTACCAAATTATTTTTAAAAACAAAATCCTTCCAAAGTTACGTAATACCAGAAATTATTTATTATAATTTTGAAACAGTTGCGAACTGCCCTTTATTACTTAAAAGTGACATTGTCCGTACAATAACCTGCGTCGACACTTGGAAGTTTTGTTCGGAGTTCTTACCAATGGTTATACTCGATTGTATAAATTATTAAGGAATTGTGTTATAAGTAAGAGATTGGGAGATTGTTATAAGTAAGAAATTGTGTTATAAGTGGGTTTGGGATGGTGTTGAATGGAAATGATTAAGTAATAGAGTATTGGTTTTATATTTGAATTTGTTATTATTTTGATCTTGATAATAATATGAGGAGTTGAGTTTTTGGTAATTTAAAAAATGTTTAGCCCATAGCAATAGATACATAGGATAGTATTCTTATACCATGTTTAAAATCTCGTGTGCTTATATCGAAATATTTGGGTTATATTTCAATTAGTCAAGAATTATTCTAATCTTTTAAGAGAATTTCTGAAAAAAATACCATTTAAAAAAAAACTTTGGTACTAACTTTATACTATTTAAATACAATTTCCGATTAGAAGAAATCAGTCTAGAACAAAGTTGGTTTATTTAATTTCATAAACTCGATTGAAGATCACACCAATAGTAAGATTCCCATGCCTTAGGCCTAAAGCAAACAATTGTTCACCTTTGGCGGTGTTCTTAGAAAGGTTAATTACAATAACTCGTTTTGTTGGCTTCTATTTGTTCCAAGTTTCGGTAGTGAGTCCGTATCGGACCGCGTTCAGATACTGTTATTTAAACATCTACTTATTATAGAATTAGTTTTAAGAAATATTAACTTTGTAAATTAATGAGTATGTTTGTTGTGTCTTGATTTAGAACGGATTTATAAGAGGTGTCATTTAGTAAATCTAACGGTTTTACGATAGATGTCTTTGAGTAAATCTTATAGTAAAAAGTAGGTTGTCTTGTAAGATTCTTCTGCAGAATATAGGCATCTCTCTCGATGATAAAATATTACAGCGAGAAGGAATAAGTATAATCACTACGAGTTTGGTGATTTCAAACCTACCTATAGAAAAAGCATGCACCTACTTTAAAATTTTCCATCCCGTTTTCCAATAGTCTTCTAATTTGGACCATTATGTATCTCATTCATTATCTTTTTAGGACCACAATTGCCACATTGGCTTTTTTAATTATTTAATTCAAATATCAAAGGTGATGATGTTTTGCCTACCAATTTAAACCTTAGCATTAGCAACTATTTTACTTGGTTTTATAATTTCGAGGTGTGATGTTCATCTTGTTTACCATGATGATTAGTGGTAACTTCAAGATGATAAGAGACCTTAGCGTCTATTCCTGCATCACTAATCTAATAACATAATCATAATCATTCACTACATCATCTCATTATAATAACTGACCCCTTACTAAGTTTGAAACTTGTATCTAGGGTATCAGAAACTACGCACACACTCATTCACAACATTTGTGACATTTGTGGTTCACACAAATATTCACCCCGCACGGGAATCGAACCCGCAAGCTTACGGATGGCAGTCCAGCATTGTGACCACTCTGCCATCGAGGTCGTCAATGGCAGATTGTCACCTAAAAATTAATATAAAAATAAGTGAATAAATAATTAATTATATAAGTTTCTCGTACCTAATTCATTGTCGCGGGGACAGTGCGCCCGACGGCCCAACAAAGACAACCCTTCTCTGCCCATCGAAGTAAAACGGAATCGATTTATTTTTACGTCCATTAACTGAGGGTCGACATTCGCCTGTCTTATTAATTTGCTTTATGATGATGCAAATTAATTTTGTACGTGAATTGATATTTTTATGTTTTTATTGGTGGTGTATTGGTGTTAAGTGTTTGGGGTCTTTGATAAGTATTTAATATTTAGTTTATTTTTTATAGTAGATAAAAGAAAGACGCTAAGTTAGATGTATGTTCTTCTGCTTGTCTATCGTAGCCATCACTTGAGAATCCTCAATATCCGAATAGATTTGACTATACTGGGTGAAGTCAGGCTGTGTCGCTTGTAGGCCTGGTTAAAGATATTGTGTTGTTGTAGTAATGATAGTATTTACAAAAAATATTAGTAACTTAATATTCTCATGTTATATACTTACCTACATATGTATACTAAAATAATGTTTACATTATAGCATTAGTAGTAATTTATCTAAGGGTGTAAGAACTCAAAAGAAATTAATTAATCGTCAAGCTGCCGGGCGCAGCGGCTAAATGTTTTCTCATTAACGGCTCCACTAAGATTATTTCGCCATAAACCCTCGCCACATTACTAATCACGGCTTCAAACGACGACCCTCGTGGACCCACCCTCACCACCAAATTGAAAACGTATAGCACACACCGAAACTTCAATCAAACCAGTCAAAAACAAAACTCATTTCAATTTGAAAACAGAATTACGAACCCGATAAGTATTAGTGCACCAAAACACTCGACACGATTGCCATCAAATTAAAGTAGGTATGGAGAAATTCATATTTATTAAAAAATATTTTTCTCACAAAAGAGATCGCAAAGCGTTTCACGCAACATAATACGCAAACAATGGTTCGTCGGTGCAAAAACGTTTTCTACGAAACGGCACAGTACGTCGTTACGCGTCTCGCTGATTTCGTAAATACGATGTTTTTTTAGCGCAGGTAAACTTCAGCTCGACGAGATATTTTATAGTGTTCAATTATTATTCGTTTCACTGAAAGCGAGCTAACTGAATTACACGAACTATTTGCAATCGAAACTACGAAGGAGATCGTTCAATAAAAGCGAACGGGCGCTCGGAAACATTTTCTTTCGTTTGTTCGTTTCACATTATCGTCGGCGAAGGGGATGAGGCGGGTCCGGCTCTACGTACGGGGCTCGCATTTAAAACGCGATATAAAAAACTTGGGCTTTTATTTCGCAGGATGACCTAAGTGGCCGGCCGGACCGTACAAAGTACAGAATCCCTCTTCGACTTTACCTGTATTTTTCCACTTATTTATCCGACGTTTTTACATTCGCACTGTTTGTTAGTTGAGTCCGCTTTGTCTGTTGGGAAGATCCTGTTTTTTAACGAGTACTTAGGGTCTAATTAAAAGGAAAGCCCGCACGGACATTTGAGGCCTTTTGATGCCCACTGTTATTACATTTCGTGTATAAATTTAATTTGCTTGGATGGAGTTTCGAGTGGAGTGGCTATTTTATGTATTTTTTGGGCGCGTATATTGAATATTTTCAAGTGGTTGTATCCTTAAGCATCTTTATTGACGTTCGTTCAACATACTCAGGTAAAATTAATGAGATTATCGTTATCATCGGAAAAATATCAGCCTTTTTTTGACAATTATATACACGTTTCAATGTCTTGCAATGTACGAAATATTTGTAAATGTTGGTAAATAAAGCAGTAAGTAGGTAAGATCAGGTTTACGGCTTAGTATTTTACATTGGATTTCTATAAGATCTTAGAATTCAAACTTCAGATTTCTATATAGTCTAGAACTTGGGTAAAATATACGTAATAGAGAAGAGAAAAGCATCTTATACGTGTACTGTGCATTGATTGACCACTAATAACTCTAGCTAAGCTCAAGGTAGAACTCTTTACTCTATATTGCTTTTATTCTCTATAGCGTATGTGCAGTAAAGCAGATGCACATAGCAGAATGAAAGAATATTTTACAAATATGTATTAACTACGACGAATATAGGTACATCAGAAATTCGATTAATTCGCGAAAAAACCATAACTTTAGTGAGCAATAAATTGGAGGTCATGTCAGTAATGGGTGAGCCGTCCACGAAGGCTGCGAGCATTTACACTAACTTAACGCAGTTCGCCACTAAATGTCAATTATATTACCTAGCGCATGCGCGTCAGTGTGCCGACTCCTGCACCGATTCCATTACAAGTTTTATTTCAGTTATGACAGATGGTGTAATAAAATTTATTTATTTTAAATCAAAAACGTAATAACTTCAAATAATGAGAAACTGAGTGTCCTTAGGGATCATTATATGAAAGGATATTAAACATTTTGCTACGAGATAGCTCATTTGATTTACTGCCTGACTTTTGAGCGTACTAAATCATTTTTTGTATGGAACTTGAGAAAACTATTAGCTATTATTATTGGCGAACTACGACAGCCCTTTGTGTGGCCCTCGACCTGCGATACAGAACACACTTTATCATATTTTCGTGAGTTATATCACATTATGATTTGCGTAACGAAATGCGAAATTTATAAAGATGTTATTTTTTATTTGTAATACCAGATTGTTGTGATATAAATCATTTCTTTATTTTCTTTGAACATGTTTATTTCGGTAAACATTTTATTTGCGGTTTTTACGTATAAACTTTTAGGAAGTTTTGTTAAAATATTTCTTTTTAGTATAGAGTTATTCCTATAATACAAAATAATTTTAATACTTTTTATAAGAATCGCTTTATTAATATGAGATTATTATTTTATTAAATGTGAACTTTGGTAGCCATTCTGTCTGATTCTGTCTATCATTCTGTCATCTGTTTCATTTTTTTCCTAATTCAGTTAAATTTTACAATCGTGTGAAAACATCTAAATCTGTTCAGCGGAATTTCGGTGGTTGAGTAACTTCCAAAGAGTTTTTATGTATTTGTAATAATTACCTATCTATATATACATATACATATGTATGTATATTATAATTATAGATAGATAGATAGATTCACGTTTATTATCTATATTATATAAGAAAGACGTGTTAGTTACCTACACTATTTAACTCAAAAACGGCTGAACTGATTTGGCTGAAAATTGGTGGAGCGGTAGCTTAGAATCAGGAAAAGACATAGGAAATTCCCACGGGAACGGGAACGGGAGAGAAACCGCGGGGCAACTATACTAACATAACTATACTAATATATCACCCAAAAACTATTTTACATTCTATCGTCAGTTTTTTATTTAGTTACTAGTAGCGCTCCGCGATTCCACCCGCGTAGTTCCCGTTCCCGTAGGAATACGGGGATAAAATATAGCCTATATGGCACGCTCTGATAAATTAGCTTTCCATTAGTGAAATAATTTTTGAAATCGGTCCAGTAGTTTCGGAGCCTATTCGTTACAAACAAACATACAAACAAACAATCAAATCTTTCCCCTTTATAATATTAGTTTAGATAACTACATATACTTAACCCAAAGTTTTGGCCTTCAAATGGTTCGGTGCCATACCGTCTACTGCGTGAGGTCCCATTGTGGGTTGTGGGTCCGTTTTTGTAAGGATTTTATTTTATGAATGATTGATTTTTAAAAGAATTTTAAAGTCTTCTTTAGCTTTTTTGTTATTAAAATATTTTGCACTTGTTTTTTTATAAGGATAAGATCGTTTTAAATTTGAAAAAGGAATGCAGTCTTAGTGGCCTGTGTTCGATGTATAAAATATCAGTTTGTCTATGGCTTGATATGAAATTAATTTTAATTGGAAGCAGTGAGGGAATTCGTAGTGCTCTATAACATTTGAAATAAGAACAAGTACCTAGTAAAAATTATGCTTAAAATGACACATAGTAAAGTGTTCTGTATTTAAACATTTTAAATAATAATTTAAAATAATAAATTGAAATTAATTACTTGTTCTTATTAACCGTTACCAAATAGGTCTTAGCATAGAAATCAAAAGAAAATGGACTCTACCTTTACGTTATAATGTTGGTACTTAAATTACGTTAGCTAATACCCATAATTTAATATAACTTACTAGTAATAACTATAAAAAATCATAATAACATATACTAATAACACTTTAATAAAAAATAATACTAAATTATGGCTAAATTTACAATTCTAGATATTAATGTACCAAAAGTTATCACCATATAATCTCCATTAACAGATAATCAAGGGATTAACCTTGTTAGAATGATAGGTATGCATTTAAATAACCCACCCACGCGGCCACGGACTTCCGAATTCATTCATAATTCCCAAAGAGTTCGGATTACAAATACCAATAAAACTCTAAGGTTTTATTATCAATAATTTACAACATCACGCCGTTGAATATAAAAATGAAATTTAAAACAAACCATTAAACGATTTTATACGAGTATCTCTAACAAGGACGCTTCCCTTAACCGGATCGGGAGCACACCTGGGTACTCGAAATTTGCCCTAAAAGGTCCCAAACGACGTACTTTTTTATATCTAAAACGGTGTATCTTACAAAAAATGATACGCCATTATAAACTTTAATACAATGTGATAAGGGTTAATATTAAATGACGTGTATAAACTGTGTTGGTAGCAATTGGACATAAGTCATTCCGGAAGTGAAGAGTGCCGAGATGGTAGATTTTAAAAATGGAACGTTTGATTTGCATTTGAATGAGAGCCCCCGGCGACCCAGGTGCGCCGGTACAGTCACATCCAAAAGTTTTTTTTTGCGTTTACGTGAGTTAGTGAACATTAATATGGATGTCTGTATGTAATTGGCAATTTTGGTCATTGCTATTTAACATAAAAATTAATTTTATTGAATATGTTTTGTTAAATTCCATAATATATTTTAAAATATATTTTAGTTTTTTTTATTGATTTCGCATTAGGTGTCTTGATCATCACACATTTATTTTCTATAATTCAAGAGAGAATCTATTTATGAGATAAATCTGCCCTTTGACTCTTTAATATTTTTTATACGTATAACCGGTACCAAATATGACTTACTTTAATTTGACAATAAATAAAATAATATGTATTCAAAACGTGTTTACTGAAATGGTAGAGCATTTAAAAAACATGAATATGACTTATGTTCTTCACTGTACCCTCATTAGTTCATAAGGTTAGGCACGTAAGTAAACATAAGTACCTATAATCACTTTTGGCATCTCATACCCATTTACATAGCAGTGGGTAATATGATTTATTCTCCTTTTCATATTTACCAATCTTCGTCATACGTAATATCCGAAAATAAATCGTAAAATCTCGACATGCATCAAAGACAACAAGTTTTAACTTTTTTTTTATCTGACAAGTGTTTTATGTTGAGCCAATGCTTGTTGTTCAGCCAGTTCAGGCTTATTGTTTGAGTTTTTATTATCATCACGAACAAAGGGCGCGTAAACGGTAGCGCTATCGGTACTTGTGATCAACCTTATATTTTTTTAAATAATTCATTTCATAAGAAAACCGAAGTGTGTTCCTGCGGGTGTGATACGCGATACGAAACGCGGGAGCTAAGATAAATTCGCGCTCTTTCAAAATTTGAACTTAGAGTGTCATGTTCCTTTTACAAAAAACTTAAAAAGCAATGCGTGGGAAAGCCTTGTTCGAAGTTTAAAGTTAAATAATAAATAAGTAGGTGGCCAGTATTTTAAATTATTTACTGAATTAATTTATATTGTTTTCTTTTAAATGTTTAATAGCTTTTTGTTTTAAAAAGTCATTTCATGAATAAGTTTGACTTGGGTTTACGAAAAATTAAATTTTATCTTATTTTCGTCATCAATAAATCTTAAATAAAAAAGTACATACATATTAATTTAAGTGTTGAAAACAAATTAAAAAGGTACCAATAAGTTCCAATAACAACGATACTGGCAGCTTACAGTCTACGCCACAAAACGAAAAAAACTATTGACCTCATTAGTGAAAACAAAAAAGCTGCGTGTAAAACAACAGTCACTTCGCGTTCGCCTTTTCCACTCGAAAATAACTCATCTCTTTTCACGAGGTGTCATTAATTCTGCCGGCTTTGTGGTTTGCCCGCGCTTGCTTTACTTGTCGCACGACTTCGTGTAACTTCGCGCGACGACGTCGCGTCGCGTTGCGTCGCGTCGCTCGCTAATGACGTCTTCACGCCTCTTGACGTGTTGTTTTTATCTCATTAACAAAATCTTTGTATAATGGTAACGATTTAAAGATTTGTTGGTATATTTTTGGATTGTGTATTGTTTTGTCTTGTTTATGTTGGGTAAGGTAGTCTTGGTGTATAAAAATGAAAGACGTACCTTGATAAATGGAATTAATCGAAAAAATAAATAGTCATAACAGAAATATCCAGATAATGATGTTCTACGGGATATTGAAACTGCTAGAAAAATAGAAAACAGTCTTACTAAAAATGTTTGCTAACCAACTTATGTGGGTCGCGGGGAGTCTATCAGAACCTTCGAGAAAATTAATAATTAAATAAAGTTAAGGAAAAATTTAATCAATAGTCCATAAAAACGTGATTATCTATCAAAGTATACGTAAGTAACTATTCATAGATCAAAGAGACCCGGACTGGTCACATAATTAAGCAATTAAGAAAAATATTAATCACTTCCACCAGAAAAAAATGTTTTCTTATGAAAATATGCGTGCACAATAATAAATTTTTGATTTTTTTCCCGGGAGCGACCCTCAAGCTCGTTCTTTTAATTACTGCGGGTAGGGCGGGTGGATGGGGGTTGAAGGGGGGGGGGGGGTCTCGAGAAAATATTTAGCCACGCGTCCCCGCCAGCCCTACGTAATTACTAATGAGCTTATACTTAAGTACACGTATAAGAGACACAGTATTTACCACAAATATGATTGCGGTTTCATCATTTAATGAGAAATATTTGAGATTATGAATTTATGAGACATAGTGAAAAGGTATATATTCTATTAATGTTTATATTAGGATGTTATTTGTTTATTTACAATACATATATAATATTGGAGATTCTGTTTGTTACCCAGAAAAAAATGCTTTAAGTAATAAGTTCGTTTTTTGTAGCAGTTAAGTTAATAAATTATTGTTTTACACCACTATAAGTACCCTATTGTTAGTTTTAGGGGTGTGTGTGTGTTTAATTAAGTAAAGAATTTAGTATCATATACGTGAATAAGAAAACCATCTTCACAAAAGTATCTCAAACTACATTACCACTTACAACAACCAACTCATACTCGTATTTTCCTTAAAAACAATCTTAGCTCTAAGAAAACAATAGCAACATTCCTAAGCTCATGCCAAGTAAATTTTCATTTGGTCCGGAACGAGTTTCTATTTGAGGAAGTAGGCTGCCGTCTCCGCCGAGAGGCGACGGGGAAATAAGAAGAATAAGTATTTCTCCGGGAGCAAATTAGAGGCCTCGCTTCTTTAATAAGAGTGGACCCGGGGACGTTGATAACACCGGCCCATATTGTAGTCCGTATTATTTTTTCATCATCTCGATGCGAATATTTCGCGTTCATTCTTCTGGAAATATTGTGGTATTATCTTGGTTATTGTATATTTGGTTGGTATATGTTTGTTAATTATGGTTTGGTAATGGGATATGGATTATTTTGGTTACTTTTTTAATGTAATCTATTCAATTTGTAAGCGTAATATGGAAGGATAATCTTGAAATATACAGCTTGTCGTTTATGTAATTCATGGAATCACGTATATACTTCTACTTCTATTCCAAACATTGAAAAGATCAGACTTTATACTTAAATCAATTCACACTGAGTCAGTGTAAATCGATTTAAGTTCCACGCTAATAAAAATATGCGGTTACAACACTTGAAATTAACAAAACCATTTCAGATCGATAGTGGCTCTTCACATTAATTTAACAGCAATTATTAAATACGAGCAATTCGATAATTAATTGGTGCAAAAAGAGCCGGGTGTCCGCTGTGGAATCGCAACGGAATCGCGGCGGGATCGCAGTAAATCACGTTCGCACAATGCCGGCAGGTGGCGGCGGCGGCGCGCGATAATGCTCGCGTTTAATTACGCGGAATAATTAGTGAACGGAATATTTTCCGGGCCCTAACTATCTCCGCCGTCTTCCGGCGATAACTAGGCGGTAATTGCGGATTAACCTCGCATTCAGAATTTAATAGGTGCTCGAATAACACGCTCGCACCGCTCACAGTTGAACCCCAATGACGCTATTTGTTTAGTGACGCCGAATTAATTGTATAACGGAAAACAACCGATAATTTCATATGTGCCGGTTGTTAATTCTACCGGTGTATGTATTGTGGTGGTATACTTACCAATTATACTTACCTATTTATGCTCTGTTTAGTACAGTAAATATGTTTATTTGATGGAAAATTTATTGGAAACTCGGAAAATATTTTTGTTTATGGTTTTCTTATATTACGTAGGTTTTATCCACGCTTTATCAACTATGTGATTTCAAGGAGTTGGTTTGACGCATTAAAAAAATGTTATAAAACAAACGTTAAGTAATATTAAAATTTGAACGCATGCATATTTATTATGTCCAATGTCAAAGGCATATTTTTTCCACAAAACCAGTGGGAGGTATCTACAATATTGCATACGTCACGGCACGTGCAACCAATGTAATTTGCGCTTTATGGCACGTGAATAATTCGCGATAATCCCTCTAAAACCTGCCCCATACCCTCCGTCACTACAGCAACGTTTGATCTCGCAGATATAACGTAAAAAATAATAATATAAGCGCATTTACCATTCACCTGTGACAATTGGTCCGAAGTGTAGTTATTGCCGACCCCACGGGGTGGCTAGTTGAGCGTAAACTTTTGATATCGGCGCAAAATATTAATTTCTCGATGCCAATAAACATCGAAGCGTACGTAATGCTGGCAAATTAAGCTGAGTGCCTTTAATAATATTCGGATGGAAATTAAAATTACGAGCATATTTTAATAGAGAAATTGACTGTTTTAGAATATTATTGTTTGCCCGGATTTATTTCATTTGAAATATTAAATTTTAATAGGATTTTGTAATATAATAATGCTATAATTTAATAAGATGAGGATGTGATAATTAATTTACTCAAAGGGAATGAATTTCTCAGTAAATACATATTTATCTCGATGTTTATATCGGTCTAGGTTTGTTTGTGTGTTTGTGAAGGAATATGTGCCTAACTTACTTAGAGTTAGTTAGCTTATCCTAATAATATAGTTTTTTTTAATTATCATAGTTATTAGCACTTAAATTATTATGATTAACGGGATATTTACCATGTATATTATTGATTTCGAGTTTCCGATATTTCGAAGCTGTTGCAAGCGCCATGATCACGGATAAACTCTCATTTGTTTTTAGTTATACTAATATTGTTAATACAGAGGCTTAATTCGTTTGTTTGAACACGCTAATTCGGGAAAATCTTTTTCATCAGATATCCTATTCATTCAGAAAACCTATAGCCAAAAAGCCTTAAAAATATTACAGACACAGACCGCCAAATATATGTATTTATAGCTGTGCCGCGCGGTTTCACCCGCGTAGTTCCCGTTCCCGTGGGAATTTCGGGATAAAACGTAGCCTATGTTCTTTCCCGGACCATAAGCTACCGCTGTGCCAAATTTCAAGTCAATCGGTTCTGTAGTTTAGCCGTGAAAAGGTTACAGACAGACAGACAGAGTTACTTTCGCATTTATAATATTAGTTATATTTAGAATAGTTAGAACTATGTAGTTAGAATTCTCGTGTTACAATGTTACTTAACTTACTCCTCCGAAACGGCTTTACTGATTTTACCAAATTTTATAGGCATTTTCAGTAGGTCTGAGAATAGGACATAGGATACCTTGTAATCCCGAAATTCTAGGAACGAGAACGGGAACTACACGAATGAAACCGCGGGACACAGCTAGTATATTTATAAAATTTAATCATCGAGTAGCGTTAGCAATTACCGATATTAGTTAGCATTGACCATGCTCGCCAGATGGCGTGGGGATCATTTAAAAATCACTGCACATTGTTCAGAACACAACTAATTGCAGGGAAACCATTCGTTATGCTACGACTAAATCATTTTCTAATAGGGGAATACTTTGATTAATTTCTGTTTTGTCAAAGTGTATGTAATTGGATTTTAGATTAATAGTAAAACAGAATCCAATCAAGTAATTTTTTGATCTCTTTTAGACATTTTATAATATTTTTTTGTTTGTTTACAGATTGGGATTTAGTTCGTGGTGTGAATTATGTAAGTATTGCTTTATCTTCTCGCATCTATGCTTAGTTGTTTATAATAATGTACTTACTTATCTCAGGAATTACTGGAAACGAAAAACTGAACCGATTTTGATGTTTGAAATTGAGATTTATGGTACCATGTCTGTATCCTTGACTGCACATTATGCATAAGTTCATAATGATCTTGAAAGCGGAACAAAAAAAAAACACTATTGGGTTTTTTCATTTACTTAATTTAAAAAGTGTCGTCAAGTCTTGATAATTATTGCATAAAAAAATATTTATAAGCCAGACAAACTTACTTTCAAATTAATGATTTAAAAGCTTAATAAAAATTCCTTATTATTTTTTTGCCATTAAAGAATTTTCTCGAAGCCGGAATTAATAATATAAGAAAATTATATTTCTGGAGAACAATACGGAGTGTGAATATTTGGTAATAATCGGAACAAACTTATTTCGCGATTATGACAGGTTTCTTTCGCGTGTTTTTATTTTTTTATTTGCGTATATGTATTTTCTTCTAGATTGTTATTTCTTTCAAAGTTGTGTTGTCGCTATTTCTACTAAGAAGTTAGGTAAAATTTACTGTGTTTTAGATTTGCCGGATAAGGAGAAAACTGGTTTTACAAATCACGCTTTCGTTTTATTCTGTCTAAAAATTAACTCATAAAATGCGTGTATTTTTATTTTATCTTTATTCTTAACGTAGTTTTTGTTCACTCATATATCCCTATATAACTCTCTGAATATATCTCTAAGAATAAAATTACGAATAACAAGATTGCTAGTTCGTCATTAGTCTAACGGCAATACACATTGTTTCTGTTTTACACCACGCGCTATCGTTTTCCTATTCAAAAAGTTATAACTGAACTTATAAATGCACAATTATTTTTTAAACAGGTTCTGTTAGTTTTGACCGTGACCGGGGGCAGACAACAATGGGCGGTCGCCAATTGAATCAATGTCCTATTTCCTGTGAATCAGTTTCATTTCCTTTTTACTCAACGATGTTCATTTGTCAATTTAGTTTTCGGTCTAATAGTGCTTGTTGATTGATTTTAATGAAACTTAGTTAGTTTTATTAGGGGTTTTTAGGTGCATGAGGGTGAGTGAACTTGAAATTAAACTAGAATTACCTATGGCGGTTAGTGTCTCTTGTTAAATCTACACTAATATTATAAAGAGGAAAGATTTGTTTGTTTGTAACGAATAGGCTCCGAAACTACTGAACCGATTTCAAAAATTCTTTCACTAATGGAAAGCTAATTTATCAGTGCGTGACATTAGACATAGGCATATTTTATTCCCGTATTCCCACGGTGACGGGAACGGGAACTACGCGGGTGACTAAGTTGTTGTGATTTGTTGGGTCAAATCAAAATTTTACACAATTATTTACCTCAGTTAGGAATAAAATCAGTTAGATGTCCATAAAATCACACTAACCTTTGCCTTATCGTATCAGTCACAAACTCATCCCCACAGATTATAAAACAGACTCGGTCCAAACTAACATATTGCTAACCCATAAAAAACTTATCATTCCGTTCGGATCATATAACTCGGCAGTGGTTCCTAAAACCAACTCGAGATAATCTTGGTTCGGGGAAAATTTCCACTTTGCTTCCGCGCCATCGCCGGCCGAATGCTTTTTTAGCCAAAAAGCTTTATCACTTCCGTGGGGACATGGACTGTGGGCAAGCAACGCAGGGATATAAGACACTGGAAGGGGCAGAATCTATGGCCTATTTTTGAAAAATATATAATAGTTATACATTTATTATAAGTGTTTTTCTATTGATAAATTATTGTTAATGTGTGTTGAGATTATGAAGAGAAGTGTATGAAGACACTTAGTTTTGCGAATGTGGGAAAATGTATAGAATCGGATTAGTTACTGGTACAAACTCTGTCTCTATATTATATTGGTTCTTACTATTTTTTTGAACGCGAAATTTTATATTGATTTATATTAGATATTTGTTATCAATTCTAGTAATAATTACAGAACCGATTTAGACGAAAGTTTAATACTTTTTATTCCGAAATATCCACGATTCGAAAATAACTTGTTAGTGAATGTTGAATATTACATTAATGGCTTATTTCATCATCTTCAAGTAAGGTTTCGAGTTACTTACAAGTTTCAGTCACTTGATATAAAGTAAGAAAGAGACAACACTAACTTTACTTGGTGAGTACCTTTACTTGAAGGTCGTGAAATAGGCCCTAAAATAAAGGTGATAAGTAATTATCATTAAAAAATCTAATACGATATCAAATTATGTCACATCTAGCTAAGCGTTCCTACATCTTGGTAGGGCGCTGGGCAACGCTGCAGAATGCAGGCTGTGGATCACTTTTATAGCCGGAAACCGTAAAATAAATGTCGCGGCCCATAGCTGCCCCGGCTAATGACATCCTACATGTTATATACACGAAACAATGTAGGACAGACCAGTATTTATATTGCATTTTATTTCATAGTTTTTAGATTAATAATTTTCTTGAAATCGTCTTAAAACTTGTAGTGATCAAATTTATGGGTTGATTATTTGTGTAAGGTTGCTTGTTTTTCGAATGTGTTTTTCCTAAAATGGTGTTCATTTTATTATACAAAGTAATCCAAATAACACGATTTGCTAGAGTAACTTTATTGTCCTATTCCTTTGCACCCTCATAAGTTATTTAATAATACATAGTAACATAACAAAATTGTCAGGTATCGCAAATTGTATGTGAATATGTTTCCCAAACCTATGAACCCCAACAATATTCCAAATTAAGATACTATTTTATTTACTTTGCTATCAAACCAAACCAAGTATTACCATCTTATCTTTATTTATTTGGCTGGTGGCCGATGGCGATATATTGTCGATTTCCTGTCATTGCTGGCGAGTAATACGCATCCGGAACGCCCCAAAGCACGCCTTGTCCACGTACGCAATGCGTCTTATCTGCTGACCGTACCACTGGACATTGTGGGCTGCATTTTAAACTTTATTGCGATTAGAATAAGTGCTTTTTTATTTCAATACTTTGCTTCGTTTTAGTTTTATAGAAAAATTAGACGTGTTTTACGATTTAACCTCTTTTCATGTACTTTTGAACTTATGGGATTTTTTTAGGCTGTAAAGTATAGCTAAAGTTTGATAAATCTTTTTCTCCACCCCATAACTGAATGTGTGTAGAGCTTGCTTTCGGGATAATCGCTCAGATTGACAACACACAAGTGATACTTCGATATTTAGATGGTAATGTCAAATTGTATTAAAAGTTCGATTCAATTATGAAGACAAGACTTTATTTAGTTGGTGGGTATACGAGTATATTTTATCTCTATTCATGTAATATTTATAAAAATATACCCAAAAACAAATAAATATTGATATTGTGTTGGATATACATTACGAGGTCCATATTTCAAGCGCGTCCGGTACCATTTTTCACGATGAACATTAAGTTTCGGTTCGGAAGTTATTGGAGCCCTAAATAAATACATTCTACGGTTAATCGACGGTGAATTTGGGAATAAGGGGACCAATGGTTACTAATCATTTGGAAATGTGTTTTGATTTGTTAGAAATGTTAGAAGTGGTCAAACACTTTTTTTCTTTTAATATCGCCTCGGTTTGTGGCATGTGTGTATTGTTGCTTGCAATGTGTAGCTGTTAAGTTCAGTGTTTAATTTCTGGGTAGAGCTGGTGAGAGGTTCCAGATTTTTTCTGTTGTTCTGAGTTTCATTTCCCTTTAACGAAACTATTCCGCACAAATCATAATAAAATTGATAGTGAAAATCAACATATGTAGGTATGTTATGTCGCCTATCGGAACACATACTAATACGGAATTAATCAAAGAGCGTAGAACATAGGTATACCTATACCTACGTAATATACTCTTTGTCTAAAAATACCAGGGAATTCCTCAATAAATTAATCTGTAGGAGTGCATGATAACCAATAAAAGCACTTTGAGGCACAATTAGCGGTGTCTGAGCGAGCGAGCGGGGCGAGCGGCACGCGTGCTCTCAAGATCACTCCGCCCTACGGCTTATTAATTACGAACACCACTAATTAATTTCAAAGAGTAAAACACTGCTAACACCACTGCTGGTTTTTATTAAAAATATGAAGGAGTTGTGAGACTATTTATAGTTTATTTTGTAGTTAATATATTAACATAGTTTGTATATTTTAGTTATTATATTAATAAAGATTTTATGCTATTAAGGTCTATAAAACGGTATAGGTAACATCTGGCAATAGGTTAGATACTATATACCTTTTTTTATTTTTTTAACGCAGTGAAAATGCATAGAACTGCATACCACATTGGGAGGACCCACGGGGCATGTAGGGCTCTCCCAGCCAGAAGGGCTGGGCCTACCCACTAAAAACACAGCGACTTCCGTCCGCGTTACACTGGGGTACCGAAGAGTCCTGAGGGGGATTTCTGCTACGGCAGATACTTTTTTGGTCTAGATACTATATACCTAGACCAAAAAAACTTAAGATCCATATATGAACGAACACTTCCAACGCTTTCATTTATTGTCATAGTAATCGCCACCCCAAATATACTAGTAGATAGCATAAGAGTAATTATAATCCCTAACATCCATATCACAACTCGTATCACATTACAAAATAGTACAATCAACAACAATTGATAATCAGTAACGGTTTACGCACACAACATTACTATGATGGATAACTTGATGATGATACTCATACAAAAACCACTTCCTAATGGTTGGCTTTAAAAATACCATACTCGTCACCGCGACTAATGACTTCTATATGTTACCGACATCAATCGACTCTCGCGTCGGGATCTAATTAATTATGGTAATTAAACAACTCGATATGTGTACCTGACTGTACCGGGTCGGTTTCAAATGTCTAGGTACTCTAGGTAGAGTATATTGTACAGCAGTGTAGTGTTTGATTGGGTGATTTTGGAATTATATAGATGTGATGTCGTATGGAAAAATATATGAGCTACTACAGTTCACACGGCCTAAGTAAGATCTTGCGGGTTATTGTGATGATGTTACTTAAAAAAATGATATAAATAATTTATTTTTCTTTTAAACGTAAATCTAAAAGTATCAAATCTCATAAAATACTAGCATACCACACATATCTACTTATTCATCAGTTTTGTGATACTAAATAAATGACTATTTATAAGCTATAATTTTTAAGAAACTAATTCTTAGAAAGAATATTTTTCAGGTCACTGTAAGTTTATAACCAATCGAAAATAGTTCGCAAATGTTGATTAAGTACATAGTAATTATTTAAAATAATATACTTACACATATATTTTAGGTAAGCATTTAGAATACATAAGTAAGTATTTATATAAAATATATCACTGTAGCACATAGCGAACTACACTACATACTTCTGAACTCTCCGTGCATGTTCTAATGATGTGGTCCAAGGCATCAGTTGTAACGACTTATCACAAACCTATGTATTTTTATAGCCTAAAAAGCCTTGAAGAGATTGATTTTTAAAGATTTTCCTCTGTATTGTATACCTCGAGAAAGAGATTAAAAAAAGAGTCATAACGAAGCGAAGTCCGATTCAATTCAGCTGACTCAAATAACTCAACATAAATCTTGCTTTAGTAACCTTTTTTTAATTCTAGAACGTATTCAAAAATCTGCTTCTATTTTCAAAGTAATTTTTTTTTCCTCGTCTATGTATATATCACCATTCCACAGAAATAGGAATACTCTGTGGTAAGTACCCATAGAGCATAGAGTATTCCGATTTCTGTATCACCATCCCTTTCCTCCGCCACACCCTTCTGCCTTACACCCCGAAGCACACATTCCTGACGAAGAATGATGCTTTCGGCTCCTCGCTCGAGTAGGTAGTGCTTTGTTCGAGTGATTAACTGCCTCGGCAAGGTACTAAGCCCTTCAGCTAATGAGTCGACACTCGGTATTAATCATTGTGACGAACCGGACCGGCCTGACAGACCGTGGGTGGTTACCGCTCCACTGCTAAAGAGGTCGGTATGATCAATCATTTGGACCAAAATATAGACTACGAGTCACTATGAAAATGTTGGTATTGATCCGAAATGATCAGGAATATATGAGCCAGGTAAGGTATGGTAAGGTTCGACCTTTCTTGCTTGGTGAAGCAGCCTTGCTAGCCTTAGATTAATCTACGGGTAATACATCCACAACATTTTTAACTACCCACATATCTCTCTTGGGATTTTCTTAATTTTGTATTAGTGCAAAAAAGGAAAGTTCTTTTCAGGATTCTTAAAAAAAACGAACAAACAATTATTATTTATAGATAAGGTAACGTAAATGAAAGGTTAATAAATAAAAAATTTTGCGCCTACATAACCTTTAAGTAGATTACATTATTCAACAGTTCCATACTTCCATCTTGTACTCAAACTAAAGGTCAGAATCAAATGATCATTAGTTTCATACGTCGAAAGGTAAATGAATCTTAGAGTACCATCTCAATGAAGAGACGTGTTATCGACCGAAGCTCACGGATGACTGATCCATCGCACAAATTAATGTTCATTTTTTAAATTAATCCTTTATTTTTTTTAATCACAAAAGGTAAGCAAAGTCATGACTTATGCTGACTGTTGAGTTTTTACGAGTTGGATTAAATATTTTAAATAATTTTTATTCCTTTCCTGTCTTGGTACGTGATGGCATGTGACATTAAAATGACAAATTGGTTAATTATTCTTAATCCGAGTGAATGGTTGGTCGTGATGGAGTGATGGACTGTCGGGCTGGCTGGCTGTTTATTTTCCTTATGTGTCTACGTACAATGTTTAGTTATGTTTCTTTATGCATTAGAATACACCTAGATTTAGTCGAATTCCATTTAAAAATTGGAATCAACATTCAAGTTTAGGCCGTATACAGCCTAAACAGAGCTAATTCTTGAACTCTGCTAAAATTAAGATTTTGTAAATAGAACAAAACATAATCAATTACTTCCATCTATAAGAGAGAAAGCTTCAATACAACGTACGCCTAAAAAGTTTAAAAAAAGAACACAACTTTTTTATTCTGGTAGCCGAATGAGATGATAGTACCTAAATCGTACCGCATGAGAAAAATTGTTGGCTCCACGAAAACATTTCGTTGGTCGTATCTGTTTTGTGCACATTATTATGATAATAACGAGCGGCATTACCCGTTTAGCCTGCCATGGATGCGTTTATTTTTCACTGCAGTCAAACCGGCAACGGACGGAGTTATACGCTGATGACATTGTTTTGATACTTGGTTATTAATATGAAATGTGTTAATTTTTACAACAGTTTTATTTATTCATTTAGAAATACCTTGTACCTAAACTAAAAGAGGGAGGAAAAAGGGATTTCAAACATTTTACAAGATATTTTAGGTTTATTCCTGTTAGTACCCATGAATACTGTAGCTGTGTACAGTATTCATGGGTACTAACAGGAACAACCACAGGGATGTTCATAAAAAATGATGCTGAAAAATTACAAGCAATCAAGTATTGATGGATAAGTGATATTTGATTATTCCATATCTTATAAATAGTACCATCATCACGTTAGCGCACCACAAAGTAATTAACACAAAACTAGAAGTATCTAACGTTAAAGTATCAAAACAAGTTATCTACGCTAAAATCTCCACAATAGACAGGTACAAACGTCGAAACAGACGAGAGATCTGCTGCCGAGTGCTGCCTCCTCGGGTAAGGTACGAATATGAAAATATGGAGGGAAATTGGAGTGTCTGCCTTAACCAGTAATTATATAATGAAATCATATTAATGGAATACCAATTAAGGAGTTAATGGCGTCGTAAACTATTTTTATTGTTTTTATTATTGGGTTTGTGTTGGTATTTACTGATTATCCTACTATTTATTATAAGCGCAAAACTTTGTTTGGATGTGTGGACAAAAAGTACCCGACCGATTGAAATTTGGTAAATATATACCTAATAGCCCTACTATTAGATACTTCATATAATAAAATTCCTAAATAGGTTGATATTTATGCGGTTGAAACTGTGGGATTAAAATAGGAAAAGATAGAATGTCATTAATACTCTGTTATACAACCATATCTTTAACACAAAGTACTTCATTTATCATCAACTATTGATCAGCAAATTAGCAATAAACAAGACAACAAATCAAAGTGTCGAATCACAAAATAATACAGTTGTAATGCCTTTGACAGCCGAAACATATTACTCAACTCCTTTGAATTCGGTCTAATTCCCACTGAACTGAAACTAGCTTTGTGACAGAAATACTGTTTGTACGTTTATATGTAGAGGCTTTTGAGAGCGGCCATTCACTCTCCAGCACAAAGCATTATGCACCTAGATCAATGTCTTCAATGCTTATATTAAGTGCGCGTGTAACATCACAGATAGAGGCCCTACGTCACAACCAATGACGTCACGGGAGCCATGTAGGTCTTTGTGCAGATGACTGTTATGTACTAGTGTATAATTAGCGTAAACCGATTAATTAATAGGCTTGTGGCGAGTTTGGTCCATCGAGCAATTCAAGGGCTGTTGGTAATGTGTTGTTCAAGTTAGGTGTAGTTAGGGATATTACTATTAATAGTAATATTGGAGTTATTTGGATTGTTTAAGTTGTTGAATTTGAAGCTAAAATGTACTTAAATCGTTGGGAAGTAAAGCTGCGTTAAAATGTACCTTATAAGTAGAAAAATCTTAACAGTATTTTTATTTATTTATACTATATGATCGGAGATAAAATATAAGTTCAATGGGGTCGCGAAAATGACATTAATCGGGTAAGACCTCGTAACTGCTACTATTATACAAGAATAAAATATTACGAAATATATAACAACTCAGAAGAAAGTTTGTCAAAAAGTATTTGTGACTTTATTTTAAATTAAAAGAACTCAACAAGTGATGCCTTACAAAATTCTTTTCGCCCAAAGTCTTCTAAAAATAAATCATTGCTCGGCTCACGTTTAATTTCACGTTGATATTTATCTCGTAAGAAAATTTGGGATAATGTAACCAATGAAACTCAGTGATTAAGTGATACATATCAGTAGAAGATTTCGCTAAATCTGAACAGTTAGTATGAGTTATTATCTAGATGTAGATTTGACGTTTACTAAGCTTGTACAAAGAAATTATTTATACACAAGCTGTGCCCCGCGTTTTCACCCGCGTAGTTGCCGATCCCGTGGGAATTTCGGGATAAAACATAGCCTATGTCCTTTCCCGGACCATAAGCTACCCCTGTACCAAATTTCAAGTCAATCGGTTCAGTAGTTTAGCCGTGAAAAGGTAACAGACAGACAGAGTTACTTTCGTATTTATAATATTATTTAGGATTAGGATTCTGGGTGCCGTGGTAATTCTACTTAGGATTATTTGATTGATCGAATAGGTTAAGAATCTGAATTTCCAATACAGCGGTACGTCTAAACAGCGTATCGCCCACGTAGCAAAACGTCCAACTATTCAATCGAACAATCTTTCAAAGTTGTTATTTACTAAAAATGATGTGTACCAATAGCGTACTTACCCTTGAATATCATATGGATCACGATACTAAGTCTATGGTACTCACTATCCAAAGTGTATGAGTGTAAAAGACCCACAGTTTATCCAGACCAGTCATTCCCACATACCATAAAAGGCAGACCTCTGTCCCGAAGAGTCACCCAAACAAACAGTGAGATTCACCTGTTGGTTCAATAGGTCAATGTTACAGCACAAGGAGTTAGCGAAACAGACTTTTGTGGCAACTGAATACGCAGCCATTGTACATCGGACAATGGAACACATGCGATTCAATCGTACCATTCGTTGGTAGGACGCAAGGCGCCCGATACGAAACGATGTGTGTTTCAATTCATATTTTAGGTGATATGGATTTGGTGTTTATTTGGAAGTGTTTTTTTAGAAGTAAAAGAGAAAGTATTGAATAGTAGAAAATCATTATCATCACATTATACTCGTAATATACCATAGTAATTGTCATAAAATAATGTTTCCGATACTGTTGTGTAAAGTAATAGGATACCATTTTTGTAACTCTGAAAATATGTGAAAAGTATAAGGAGTATCAATTATATAATGTTTTATATACTTGATATATAAAGTCATGTTATTCCAAAACACACAAAAAGAAGGTCCTATAAAAATAAAGCGTAAAAAATTTATCGCAAACATAGAAATTATAACGAGGGTAGATTAGCAAATATTCCTAAATCAAACATTTATTAAGAAAACAAGCTACTGGTTGTTCGGACAATAGAATGTGTGGTTCCCTAAAAACCACTTAACATGGGACTGACAGGTTAGTTCAATCACTATTATGTACCCTCGGGCTATCAATTGGAGTACTTTTTTTCATATTTTTTCTTCAGGGATTCATATCATTGAGACTTTCTCACGGTGACTTTAGATTCGTAACAATTCGCATGCTCTCGCCCACGATTATCATTGAATGAATGGACCGACACCTCCTAAAGCTTCATTCAATAATATATTACAAACTATGAACGAGATTAGTCTCTTATTAGAAAGGTCTACATGGACAATATATTTTAAAGTACTGTGTTAAATGAGAATAATTAAAGAGGAGTTCTTAGAAAGGTATTATAGAAATGGCGGTCGATTCAATGTAGAGAGACGTTATGAAACACGTCGCGACGTCACGGGCTAGCTAATCGATTGGGAGAACAATGTGACGTAATAGAGGGGGGTGGTCCATTGGGAGAGGGGAGTCTCAGTCCAAATATTTACCCCAGCATATGTTTGGTTTCGTTTCCTTCGCCTCATATATTTTTGCTTTGATCGTGTAATGGGGCCCCCAGGCTATCTCGATTTGTCCGATATTAATTTTTCCTGGTTGAATTCAGCAACAATCACTCGAAATAAACTGTTTGGGAAACGTGAAAAAGTTTGGACAAAGTTTTGTGGGGACATAAATATTACGACTGAGTTAATTATAGACAGCATTTATAAATTTAGGTAACGTTTTGTTATGATCAGAACTTTTATTGGTGAAAAGTGTGAAATGTTGGAGTTGAAAAGTATTATATTGTTTGAAAAATTTGTTTAGGATTGCAAAACAAAATATTTTGTTTTCAAAACAAAAAGAAAAAGTGTTTTGTTCTTTAAATAAAATTACGTAATTTAAATTGAAACGAAAAAGTTATAAGCTTCTTGAGCGTTGACAAAAATAATGTAGGTAATTGGAAAGAATCAGAAAGCGATAAATCAAGCTATTAATAAGAAAAACATGACACAAACGTTGTAGCATCACTTGGAGGGCTGTGAACACTTGAATTGCACGTTTAATGAATTACATTAATATTGCATTAACGGGTAACTAGTCGCCCCCACAGTAAACAATCATTAGTGAGTACAGGGAGCCGGGACGCACCACGATTGCATTGCTGTTTGCCCGAAACAGATTTGTTTGCGAATACAAATTGCCATTTAGATGTTTTGTGTTTTACTTCTCAGTTTTTTCAATTGTTTCTTTTACAAAAACACCAATAATAATTTTCTTGGTTACTCCATTAACTCACTAATAAAGCAATAATAATGTAGATATATACAATTAATTTCTAATTACAATTTATATTGTATAATGCATGGCCTATTTAAATATTTAATGTAAACTTTAATCCTTTCCAATTTCTTTCGCTCTCATTGCAAAGGATGTAGTCCCTGTATCAACATTGTCATATGAAATTACCTTATTTAAGTTTATTATAATTATCAGCCTGTATCTCCACTTTAATACCGTATTCTAATTCCCGACTCAAGATACTAAATACACAAATATCAGTATGAATTCCATAACTATAAAACCGCATACAAATCCGTTCAGTCGTTCTCGAGATTGCCGCATGTACAATTGTACATTGTATAGCTACACAGAGGAACGGATGCTCGCCGGCGACTTCCTTTTCTACTCCAAATTGATACGTAAGATATGTTTTAATAAACTATGAATGATGTTAGAATGTGTGTTCAATATTGATGTTGATAACGTACAATGTTGAACGACCTCAGAATATTGACGGCGTACCTAAATCAATCACAAACTAGTGTACAGAGGTATCTATTCAAACATGTACTCGTATGTGAGTTACTAAGCGACGCCCGTTGTCTGTCGAACTAATGCTGAACGTCGCAACCGGAAAATTGGACAACGCCGTCTGCCCAATCACACGCGACACTCCACGCAGATTAGCCCAACCAATGCCCAGTTTATCCCGCACTCGCCACCGCGAAAATTCACACTCGCTCGCTTTACATTGAGCCACCATTTCCAGATTTCACATGTCCGCACTAACTATACCAGTATTGGTTGCAGACTATTTCGTCAATATCGCCAATTTCGCAGAAAATCGAGTGTTCGCTACACCGCACAGGTATTGGAAGCATGTACGCGTTTCCGTCCCTCTGTCTGCGCTGAAATGATATTAGTGACCACCCTCGTACATCGATCTTTTGCCGTCTATTGAATACGGTATTATCGTATTGTAAACTTGGTTTAACCCGTAGTTTAATGATTAGTTCGATGGCTTTAATAGTTACACATAAAATAATCTGGAAAAGAATTAATCGCGTCCTGCTTTGAACAACAATAGAAAGGCGTCACGACAAAGTTAAGTCGTCATCAACTTGCGTAGACATTTAAATCTTTACTTAGCATTCTGTGAGCCGATGTCGTCGGGGGTTTAATTTTTTAAGGCACACTATGTATTATGGTGTATTCATACATTCAAGTCGCGTTCTCACCACACTTACGGGGCTAATAGTAGAATACTTGTATTCGGAAAAGGGTATAACACCAAAGCAACTTCAAACAAGTTTATACTTTAAAATTATGATATTAAAGTTGGATTTCAAACGTGAATTAAAGAATCCTAGGTTTTAAAATTTATTATGAAAATAAAGAGGTAGTTTGCATAGTAATGTTCACGTTTATCTAAGCTATATCGGTTGGTGTAGTCAACGTCGACTTGAACTCCATCCATAGGTCATCGAATCACAACACGGAAGTAAAGCATTTTGCTTAAGGTAAATAAAGAACCATAACTCACTATTTTTTGAAAAGGGAAACTTAATAATTTGATTGCATCAAACACTGTTTGCCAATGCAGCTTTCGACGTCTTTGCAACTTAATGAACAATGTTTGTAATAACTTTCTAGACATGATTTGCTAAAAATAAAGTCGCAAAAAAGGTAATCGTGTAAACACAGTTCGCGGAAGTTTAAAAAGTATAAGTTCTGAAAAACCTACTAGAGATCACCAACAAGCCGTGTGGTCTTACCGATACTTAAAGATTTTAACTTTTAGTTCCAAAAATATCTTTGTTCTAAACTAGCTCATAGTTTCAGTCCAATCTAGTGTATTTGGCATTCATTACACATTACAGAGGCAGTATGTAGTTGTATTTACTCCATTACTCGCGGAGGCCGGGTCTCGTATCAACTATTTATAGTGTTTGAGGCGGTTCATAAATATGCAACGGTAGGCGCTCGCCTTGCCGACACCAGCTATTCAACTCGTTATACCGTCAATTCATAGGATTATAGCGATATCACAATCTTATACTGTGGCGATATAATGCTAGTGTGTGACGAAATTTGTAGAATTCGATATAATCTTAATAGGGTAATGAAATGTGTATAATGATATAAGGTAATTTGAACTATGTACCTGTAATGTTAATTATAAGGTCGTTGTTCTAAGTGTTAAATGTTTATTTCTAAGAAAATATGATAGCTCTAGTTGCGGTAGAGCGGATTTTAAGCTTATTCGAAGAAATCTCGATGTTAAATGTTAGTATTAAAGATAAATTTAAATTTGATCTTTCACGGCATATGGTAATGTCATTTATAACTTTTTTAATACTCGTATTATATAAATTTTTTTGTCAACCTATAGTGTCCCACTGCTGGGCAAAGGTCTCCCCCAAACATCTCCAACCATCCCTATCCTTCGCAGTATCCCACCAGAAATATCATATAATTAAATAAATATCGTATACATAAACGAAACAAGAATCAGAAGATTTAATTGGCTTGCTTATGAAATTAGCTTTTTTATGAGTAGTTTACAAAACAATCATCTTTTTTCTTAAACTAATGCTGCCTATTTGCGTTACATGTTTAGTCTGGTTTAACAAAACCTGGTAAGCATTTGACACCTTGTCACTCAAATCTGTCACTTTGACAGTATTTAAAATTGATTGTAAAACCTGGTTTAGTGCTTAACCAGACTAAAAATGCAATGCAAATAAGGCAGATGTAGTTTAACAAAAAACTAGGATAAGAGTTGATAATAATTAACAAAGAGTTATTCCAGACGAAATAGTGTTATTCCAGCCAGTTTCGTATATGTTGGAACTACTTTAATTTCTCTGACCGAATATATGTATAACTGCGATATTCATAAATCATCTTTTAAACCGCTCTAAGCGTATGCCCTGTACCGTTTCCTGAGCTCCACGGTTGGTTAGTTGCAACGCTCCGTGCGTTACCTCACTTCCAACAGCAACTTCGCGATGTATTTTCCAGTGCATTTTTTAGAGTATCGCTTTTGTAGGCCCCAGTTGTTTTAATACTAAAGTTACTTTAGGTATTCGCTGTACTGTTGTGACTACGTCAGCATTGCGCTCTAGTAAATGTTAAATGTTTTTTTTATACTAATATTCGTAGGAAAATGTTTTTCTTTTGTTGGAAATTATCACAAATGTTATTTATTTTTATAGGACATTTACTCGTAGAGATCTATTAAATTGAATGCTAAGTTTTCTTTAGTTTCTCAACATCTTCATAATGTCAGACAAAGACCACATTTCACGTAACTTTTCCAAATATTCAAACTTTTGTATGACTTTCCCTTATATTTGAAAGTGTACATCTACATTTAACGCTTAACTATAAACAATGAAGAAACAATACACCTCAACAAGTTATTAATACCCTACCTACGTATATAAAACATGTAGGTGTGTACACAAGTTCATAATAAACATGTAAGAAACATCTAATGACGTGTGGACTAGCTCAGAGTTACGATTTTCTACGGTACCGGTCAACGGACGCCCTTCATCTGCCTTCAGCTAAGATGGCCGACTGTTATGTGTTGTTTAACTCTCTATTTGTTAAATAGCTTGTTGGTTTTGTTTTTAAACGTATTTAGTCTATATAGCTATTTGGTATATTTATATTTTATGTGAATACTACATAGGTAAGTTAAATAATCGAAAAAAAAAAAATGAATTTTTTAACACACTTGCTCATAAAGGGGCTCTTATTTGTGCAAAAACAGTTGAATAATGACACGTTTTATTCACTAGTGAGTTATAGATTGTTTTTTTAAATTGCTTTGTTTTAAAAAAAGTTTCGACACCAAAAAAATGGTGTCCATACATTTTAAAAACAAACTTCAACTATGTTGCCTTACTTTTGGTAGGTCTATGGTCGATTCCATTCATTCATTCATTCGATTTTTTTTTTAATATGTATATTCTTTTAGTCTTTGGCGATCACCATTGTTGTGTTGGATGCGCGCGAATAGAAAAACTGTTTATTTATTAGCGAAAAATGATAATTTCTTCGCAAATGTGTTGAAAAACGTTGTATGGTACACGCGAGTATTGATGATTACTATCCTCGGCTATCTTCAGACCCTCGCCTGACGGCTCGGGCATCAATAGCGCCTCGGAAGTAATCACCAACTTACCTCGCTTGTACCATAAATAACTATTGTACATGGCAACGATTTAAAAACCTTTTTACTTACATAAAATGTCCAATATTACTTGGAGTTAAAGTTAGGATAATATAAAAAAGTAGACATTGGTTTTGGAGATGAGTGGAACATCCCACATTGACACGTCACAGAGTTGTTTTTCATTTAACTTCGAGACACATGTGACATCAAAAATCTCAAATATCACACTCAATTGAAAAGAAACTTACATTAACTTTTCTACAATACAATATGATTATTAAAAAACCGGAGTTTGTACTAAACATCTACACAAAGGTCTAATTTGATGTGTACCTGTACCTTTTGTGAGCAAACAAACAGCTTATCTTATCGGGTCAAGTTCCACAACTATTGAATCCGTGAACCAGACCACGTCATCCATTCATGCGGTTGACATCTCACCTGTCAGTAACCTCAGGCTTTTTAACGATTAACATCGTAAACCCATTCAGAACTACCGATTGTTCGATCAAAACCACCCCCGAGAAAGGGTTGATAGAAATTGATAAACATATCAAAAGCATTTTTTCCACCACAGAGTTCACACGACACTTGTTTTTTTAATGCAACCAAAGCGGTCCTATTGTGCGGATACAATCGAATGTAAATATCGATATAATTTGATATCGATGAATTGTATGTCTTTATCGATAGTTTAGAAGACCTACCGCGCGACACAACACACAATGGGATTCTAATAGTACCTAGTAATGCATTTGTTATGATCGAAAACAAAAAAATAACTTGAAGATAAAGTTGCGATTCAATAAACTTGAAACGAAACATATTTTTGGTACGAACGAAAAGTTCTGCACACTGGTACAAAAGTATTTTTAGGATTTTCGAACTTTATTAAAATAAGAAACCGTATAAATCAAAGAGTATTGCAACATAATTTCTTTACAAATCTCTTGTCGAAGTTATAAGCGTTTCTCTATGACGTAACCCGTCAAAAATATTCCAAAACTTCAATCAAGCCTCTAAATGTAGAAACTCAATTAAAAGTTAAAAATGTTTATTATTCGTTCACGTGAATTTAACAGTTACGTAATGAGTTTTGTTGATTAGGTAAGTTTACAAATGTTTATTTCGACTCTTAATCTTTAGAAACAAGATTTATTTTCATTGAAAACTTTGAACTTTTCTTTTGTTTTAACACGTTTTTTTTCATTATTGCACAGAATGAGGTAAATATCGTAACATGAATTGTGTATTATTACGTGGGCATTTTTATTATTCAAGAGTTGTGCGATACGATCACTTTGTGGTCTTCGTATAATAATTATTTATTTTGGTTTGATGGGGGTGAGTTTACTCTTTGGTGATTTTATTTTTAACTTGTATTGTTTTAGCTTTGATTTTATCGATGTTCGTTGTGAATTTTATACAAGAAACATGGCCTTGAGATAGTTATATAATTATTTATTACCATTTTGGGTTGTGTTGTAGTTTATTATTTTACACCTAGGTGGTCCGTTTTCCGCGAATAAGTTTTGAGTTTGGGTCATTTTTGCTTACTTTTGAGAGCTCTACCTCATGGTATGTCAACAAAGATCATATCCTTCAAAGACACGGAAACGCTAATGAAATCAAATGCTATATCGATAAGGGTCACCGATCAAAGTTTTGAAAATAACAGACGTTTCTTTGCAAGATTGCAGGCAACCCACGAATGCGGGTAATACATGGAGTAGGTAGTGCTTTTTTAAACCTGTTCATCTCATCCTTAGATTCAAATAAATTTTATTTCTATAATATAAATAAGTCAAGTTTTATGTACTAAGTAAAGAGACAGTTACATATAGCACACATAACAGTATTTTAATTAACCTAATGTGGGTAGCGAAATTGGGGTGCACATTTACAAGCACGTGCCACCGGATTCGCCTGCGTTTGACAACACTGACAAAATACGATTAGTTGGTCTGTCATTGTGGCCGGTTTTGTACTAATCATTTACTGGTTTATTTACCGTCCTTGGTAACTATTACTATTATAAATAAAATACCTATGTATTGACAATTTTGTTAGTGACTTCTATACTACAAAGTGACTTTCATCGTTTGTCCGTCTATATGTATATTATATGTATACTTTAAAGTACGCAATTGATTTAAGTAAATATTATTCTACCCAATATATAAAATATAATAACTTAACGCAAACTACGTCATTACACACAAGTATTATTTTAGTTTTTTAATTTAATTTCATTAGCTTTCTTTATGACTTCTTTTCGATGTTCGTATTGAAAACTTCTTCTTTAGCTTTTGCAGTAAATTTTATGTACAATTGTGAATAAATAAATAATAATTATGTGTTTTTACTAATATCGATCACTACTATTTTAAATTGACTTCTAAATTATCGTTACACAAATCGATACTAAATAAAAATACGATGTTAATTTTCTTCACGTTATAGTACAAGCTCAATTACAAAAACAGTTATAGGAAACTAGATCTTATTTGTTTGTAATAAGAACCATCAGTACATAATGTAGAGACAACATTGGGTGCTTACAGTGTGGAGTGCGGTTGACAGGCGGGCGATAAAGTGCCGATTAGCCAACCGCTGCCTCTGCCAGTCAACGACACGGAATATTTAATAAACAAACAAGTTATTTGTTTATATTATGTACCTAAATGTTTCAATTATAAAGTTTAAAATCAAATGTTGTTAGTTGTTTTTGTAATTAAATAATTATAAGTAAGTAATTGTAATTCAATTTTAAATGCGGAAAACTATCCACTTAGGTACAAGTAAGTACTCTAAGATGCAATTTTCTTTCCGAATTTAATGAAATCAAACAATAAATAACTAAGTAGAAAAGAGAAAACTAGAAGAAACTAGAGAAAAATAGAAAAAACTATTTCTATGCCCGATTTTATTGAGAATTAAACATAAACATAGTATTGATATCTTTGATTTACATGAACACTACACATTAAATAAAACACTTAAACGGATTTTTGTCGTGGTACAACCACGACAAAATTTTGTTTTACATTTTCTGACGTTTCGGATTCTTTACAGAACCCGTGATCACAGAAGACTGAGTGTCAGTCAGTTTCAATAAACGTAGTAGCTAAGCAAAACGTGAACTAAGTATTCTTAAACAGTTAAAACATTACAAAAAGACCTTTCTTTCCGTGAACCCAACTACTGCAAAGTCCAACAAATCTAATTGATAAAATCGAAATTCTGTGGACCAACTCGCAGCGAAACAATTTACAAACTCGGAGGAACTCTCCAAAATAGTTTATCTAGACGAGCGTGCCGTACAAACACAGTGGACGAGCAAAACAACCAACGTGACACCTCGTACCTACCGTTTTGCACACAGAGATCGGTATCCTTAACTACACACTTGAGCGTAGCTTCGTCTCTCTCCCGCTAAGAAAATGAAATGGACCAATGAGGGGGTGGGGTGACACGCATTTCCGGCCCCGGCTCCAATCAGCTGCTAGAACAAAGGAGTCGCGATAGCTACTCACCTACAAGTAGCTACGACCGAGGGTCGCCCTCGCTACAAGTACAGTCGCGGCACACACATATGCGGACCACTCACACACTCGTCACGTTTTTTCTACCTGTAGACGAGTTTTTGTGTATATAGAGTTTGTTTGTACGGTTATGTCTAGCTGGTGATCGCTTCGCAAAGTTTGCGTAAGTCAACGGAATAAAGACTGGTATATGGCGATGAGATGATCGTGTGTTTTATTTTGTAATTATGATAACAATCATAAATAAACTAATGTTAATAAAACAAAGCATGCTTAAAAACTTAGATTGTATTCTGACTTGTGTTGAAATTTATATACGAACGTACAGCATAAAAATATGAAAATCAAGGAAAATAAAACGGGATAGGTATTATCCTGAACGACATCCTGTTACGGCTTATTTTCTTCTTTCGACTCTTAGAATCCTCACGGCGTCGTTAAAGGTACATTTTTCTTTTGCAGTCCTCATGTGAGGTACTTGCCATATCCCGACGACCCTTCCTCGCAGCGCGCATTCTAAATAGAGCTTTATTCTACGGTAACACAGTTGTATTTGTAATAATTTAATGGTAACACACCCTGTAAGACTACAATTTGACTATCGCGAATTTCCTGCGTGCTAACAGCTTTGAAACGTACGATGCCGTGGTGCACTTATGAGGTAAAATGGGGTCTAAGTTTCGTTTCAAAAGGTTTGTTTTAGAGTGAAGAGTGTCGAGACGCTGAGAAACAAATCTGCGTAAGGTACATGGTGTCGAGTAACTCGTGTTCTTACCCTCTCTCTTTTGTTCGGGCCGGAAGAGTGCGCTAGAATTACATGCTCGAGTCTGATGTGCGCTTATTTTTTACGGAGTTATATTGTGTTTCGTAAGTTCTCTTATAGTTATACAGTTCAACGACTGAAGAAATGAGAGGGTGGATGAGAGGGAGAAACAAAACAAACTTAGTGTAATTTAATGATGTCACCGTGATATCGTGGGAACTGATTTGGTTGGAAGGGATATTTTTCAGTAGTAGTAGTATTGGCCTAGATCCCAGAGCTGTTAGTACTACTTACGACAAATAAATAAGTATATAAGTGTTATCGAGATTGCCTAATGACTGTTAATGATTTCAAAGCCAAGCTATTTTTTTAAAATAGCTCGGCTTTGAATCCAGGAATTGATCACCGGTAGTCATGCCACTAGACTTCTATTTTTAGTAAACTTTATTGTAAGTTTCGCCAAATGACCAAAGACGTGACAGCCCATTTTACGAGAATGTTCTGTGTTGACGGTGCTCATTGGGTTCCTTCTCTCGTCGGGGCGCGCCTCGCCGCATACTGATATCAGGATTAAATTACTCCGCCAACTATTTTACACAAAACCAGGGGCCATAATTAAAGTCCCGGCGAAAATGGGGGAAATCAAACGTCTTATCTGACCAGCGGGAAATAGCGTTTCTTCGCTGAATAGTTTCCGAGTCGGGTAGCAAGTGAGCGGAATAAATAATTATTGCCGCAATCTAAAGTTGCCGTTTGTGGCACGGCAAACTCAACGCTTCCTTACAAGATATCCAATGAAACAGTTTCTATTGGCCGCCGCCTTTGTGATCTACCGTATCTACCGAACTTAGTCATTAATCGTTTACTCGTTAGTCTTACTATCGATGTTAAACTTTTTGATGACTTTAACAATTTTGACCATTTTTAGTTATAATTACTTATTAAACTTGAATTTCAACTATTATACAATGTAGTAGACAAGTTTGAGTGATAAGATTTCTCTAATGTCTAATAAGGTATCTATCCTTTTGTGCGTGCTACAATATTTCTTGGTAAGACTTGAGAGCTTTAGCTACCCGTAACGTTTGTCGATGATCTGATCCCAATTAGGATTGACGGCTTAACCTGCTATTCAAAACACGCAAATCTCATACTGCCTTATTTGCGTTGCATTTTTAGTCTGGTTTAACAAAACCTGGTAAGCATTTGACACCTTGTCAGTCTAATCTGTCACTTTGACAGTATTCATAATTGATTGTTAAACCTGGTTTAGTGCTAAACCAGACTAAAAATGCAACGCAAATAAGGCAAATAGAGTTAAAAAAATATACCTATAACATTTTGATCCATTCATTATCTTCATATAGACACTGACCTTTAACGATGTTTATAACCAGTGTTTCGATTATCAGAAAAAACATACCACCATCCAAAAAAACTAAGAACGTCAAGGACAAAATACGCGAGTTTCAATTTCACATAAATAACAAACATACTTCCCTAAAATCAATAGCATAAGGAAATACAATTCACTTTCACGGTGTCTGAAATAAACCATTCTTTCCATTGAAAGGGGAATAATCTAAGTGTAGCAGCGGGGGCTTAATCAAAATCCGTGAATTGCTTTAAATCGGGGAAAACGCAGGAAATATCTTTTGTGTCGGCAATTTCCCGGCATGCGTGGGGCTAATGCGTTATCGGTATGTAATCACTTCCTTAATTAATACGTAATATTGCCACAGCGGTACAGTTCTCGACACACGCTTTAAGTTAATTCGTGTAACGTTAATAAGTACTCGTGTGAACACAATCTGCTTCTTTACATAATGACTTCCTGAAATACGAGGTAACGTTGTGTGAGACTGAAGGTATCTATTGTGATAATTGAATGTTATTAGTTAAAATTATATACAATTTGGCGTTAATACATTTTCTGGCTAAACCAATTAAGAAAATAACTTTCTCTCTTTTCCCAACCTTTATCCCATGTCTATTTGGGGTCGGTTTTCAATTAAGAAAATAACTATGCTCACGTAATTTGGACAAAAACTTTACCTGGTGATTTTCAACGCGGAAATATATATCTCTTCCTCTACAAAACATCAAGAGAGTTAAGGCCCAATTACAAAAATATACACAAAATAAATCGTAACAAAAGGTATTTTAACATCTCGTTACAATGTCGACATATTTTAATATCTCGTTACAAAGTTAACATCTAATAAAACATAATTTTTATAACTGTACATTATAACGAGTGTCAAGAGCGTCAAACCACTTAGTTTTACATAAGCAAGCAATATATAGAAACGGGAGGGCTCCGTCGCCATAGTACCGGAGGCAGTAAGAAGTTATTTTAGGGGAATATTACGCGACATCACAGGCTTATCTTTACGGCAGGTGTTCCGTCCCTCCCTGCGAACAAATTTACGAAATATGTAGAGTCTTACGCGGATCACGCCGCCTGTAATGTTACTCGACACATCTGTTACTATTAATTTTTGGATTGTTGTTGAAAGTTACAATTGGTTTTGGCTTTTTTGTGAAAATCTTATGTTTATCGTAAGAAGTGGTTTTATTACCAAGATATCTTATGTAAGATTAGCTTACTCAAACTTTAATACGTCTTCTTTATTTAAGGCATTTAAAGAGCTGTTGGGATAAAAGAATGCTAATGAGTTTATTTTTAGCAACATTGTCAATTATCGAACACACTGGTTTTGTTCTATCTTTCTTCACTTTAGTTCCTCCAAGATGGTATCCTTATAAATTAATCCTTATATTAACCAACCATGAAGTAGTAAGTCGATACTACAAGTATATGTACCCACATCGTACACCATACATTTACGTAATACATTCGTAATATTGAACAAGTTGCTCCCTAAGTTTCAATCTCGACATTCTCGACATACGGCGTAGTGTGTTCGCGTCGTGTAAGATTTTGTTCAAGTACCCACTACACACGTCAAACGTCACCCACCCTCAATGAAAAGCCTCGAACCGCGACAACCTACTCATTAAATCACGCCCGATACACTTGTAAACCATACCGAAACGTTAATAACCAATTATACAGATTAATAAATATATTTACGTCATTCCAATTTACCATTCGCTATTCAATAAAATTAAACCTTTGATGTAACGAAGCTCCTGTAAATTATTGTTCTATGTTTGAAACAGTATGCTCGATTCAATTGTTTCTTGTTCAATATATTGAATAATTGTTGATATAATAATCGGATTATAGAAATACTACGCTCAAACTGAAGCGATTTTTCAATTTGAAAACGATTCGAGTATCATTTTTTATATTGTTATTATTGTATTGTTATTTTATGATGTACAATTTCTATTTTGTATATTTTATTTAAAGTTGTTGGAAACTTTAATTTGTTCTCGCATTGTACGATTGTTAAATTGTAAAACGATTTCGAAGAATCAAATTCATTTTCGAATAAACATTTTTTATTAAAATGACAGTTATATAAAAATTACTGTTGAAACGTCCCGAGGGAGAGATCTTATTATTGAGCCACAATGAGCGCGCCTGATTGGCGGAAGGATGTTCTCACTAAATAAAAAATATCGGCGCGTCATTTCGCGCAATTTTCATCGAATTTTCAAACGATAAAACCTGTCATTTCGCTGTTGACGCGCCTATAAAATATTCATGCAGACGGGCGAGAGATGAGCGATTTTTTTCTTCGATTTACGCGACGAAATAAGATGTCATTTTCCGTATCATTAGCGGCGGTTCAAAGCTCCGATGCCACTATTTATACGCAAAATGCGATAAAAATGACACCCGACCGATCGACTGTTTGATGCGCCATTGATAAATTACTACCTTTCATATTTATACTTTATTTTAAACATCTTTTTATTGGGACGGTTATTGGTTTTAGTATCGTTCTAAAACTGAATTGAATCACTCAAATGGTGTTTTAGTGGTGTTTTCAGTTCGGCATTGAGGTGAGCTGGTAGGTAGATGTACTCGTAGATCGATGTATTCCATAGCAGAGGTAAATTCGATTGGAATAAAACTCGATTCCGATGGGAGTTGGTCCACTGAGCCCTCTCTTTGCAGCGAAATCGCGCGGAGTAGTTTATCTCACCCCTTTCGACGATACCGCTACCAGTACACAAAAGAATCTTGTATGATAATCTGCAGATCGTTTCGATAAACGCTTTTTGGATAGTGCCATTAAAAACGGCACTAGTTTTAGATCAGAATCGGTTTCAATTTATTTAAATAGCAAAAGTAAAATAAATAGAACATTTGGTGTAATTAATGTAAAAGCTTAAGTTTATCAGATTTGAAGTGAAATGTTTTATGTTAAATTACTTTTTTATTACTTTAATAATTTTCGCACAAAAATAATTTCACTGAGACAATTTTATATTGACAAACTTAGCCGTGCCCTGTCTCTGCGTTAAATTTTAATAAAGTAAGTATAATATATCAACCTTTCTCTTCTGCGTCTATATCTATTAATGAAAACCGGATAAAGCCCGGGTTCAAACGATAGATACATGTTTTTACTTCAATTATTTTGCATTATATTCCTAAAGATTTTTCAAATCTTAATATTTTTTTATCAACCTGTATTGTCCCACTGCTGGGCAATTTCTGAATTTTTGACATATTCAGAATAAGTTCAAACATTTATTAACAACGAGAAATACATTTTAAACCTAATATCTAAATAAAATAATATCCACATATGTATTATAAGGTTAGAACGTGTGGTGAGTCCCGCTCGGGCGCGGCCGGCAGACCGGCTTAATGCCCCGCGATGGGCGCCAATATTGCGCGCCTGTCGCTCCGCACTAATCCCTGGATTCATTTATTTTTGACAACGCAATACGATTTTATCTCACGGCTTCGGATGCTGTTTGCCTTCTGTTATGCTCCCGCGATATTCTGGCTATTTATTTATTTATCTAACCACCCCTCGTAAGGGTGATATTTGACTTTTAATACGAATTTAGTGGTTGGATTGATGTTTTAATTGATATTGTACTCAGTTTATTAGTATTCTAATGTACTGATTTATACAAATAGGGTATAATATTCAAGTTTAAACAGGGTTGGTTATTGGTCAAAACTAACCGTTACGTAATGGTTGAATAGTTGGTGCTTATAGGTCGTATACCGGTCGTATAGAGAAGTAGTACATACTAACCTGAGCTCTGTACAACTAAAGGCTATAGGTAGAAGATATTCTGTATAGAGGCGATCTATCAATAGCGGTCTCACGTGGTCCGGCTCCTTAAGCCCCGGCCACTCGATGTAAGTGGCTCGGAGCTGCAAGTGACAGACTATAGTTGGTTTTAATTAATTTTATATCCACGCTTTTATAGAGATAACATCTCGCGCATTCGCTGTTGATTTCCTAAAATGTTATTAGAAAAATATGGTTTTGATATCGTGATTTGAAATTATGTTCCTGTTATATTTTTATGATTGTTTTTTTTGTTATTAGGTACTTTTTACTACGATAGTACGAATAGTTTTAAAAAAGTAAGAGACAAAGTTTTGAATCAGATAATTTTAAACAAATGATCATACATTTTTTAAAAAATAAAGCTAAATAGGTCGGAATCGGCGTTAAAACCGTTACTGTACAACAACATAGGTTGTAATAATTGTTGTACAAAGTATGTATGTGTAGTATTTAACGTAATATAACATTTAATGAATAATAATCAACATTAATATTAATAGAAAACAGTAACATTAATATCTTGTTCTCAAAATAAGTCATAAAACAGACTCTTATCACGTAAACTTTGACGAGCGACGTAGCGTCACAAAAAAATTTGCATATCTTATTAAAAACCTCGACGTCAGAGATAAAAATGAAAATGAGACACGTCAAAGAAAAAAAACGGACAAAACTCGCACGAGACAATGGATATTTTTGGGCGATACGAAAAAAAACGTTTTTGTTATGGAAATACAGGGTGGACACTTTGCATTTTCTTTATTTCCCCATTTCTTAGTCGGCGAAGGAATCTGTTTTTTTTAATTATCGTGTTTGGTAATTAGTTTCGGGAAACGATCTCTTTTCTTTCGTTTCCTCTTTCTACGCGGACAACTTGTCTACCTTTAATGAGGTAATTTATAGTCAAAGTATTTTGTGTGAGGGAGAGAGACAGAGAATGTATTATTACTTTTAATAGGTATTTTTTTAATATTCAATTACAGTTTACGTTTACATTAATATTTTTTGAAAATTCATTATATTCGAATTTAAATATATAAAATTAAGACACTTTTTACTGTCAAAATCAATTAGATAATAACTATCAGAGTTCTGCTTCAATGAAGATACAAAAAAACAAATTTTCCTAGAAATTGAATGAATAGTAAGATTGATTTTACCGTAAATTCCTGTAAGTATAATAATTTTCATCGAAATAACTAGAACGGTTTCCGAGAACGTGATTACAAATATTGCTCATTAGTATATAGAAGTAGTTAGTACATATATAGAAAATAGAACAGGGTCTTATTTTATATTTGGTATATGACTCAGAAACACGACATTATCCTACGTACGTAGTACAAGTATATCAACCGCAAAACACACTAAAGAATCGTACACACATTGAGAAGTGGTTAAACAAATTGGTAGGGCACTTATAGGGTATTCTGTAGCTTTATTTTCCCCCAAATGACACACGTAACTTCAGTAGGATTATATCGATCTATGGAAGCCCATATTAACCAAGGTTTCGTACAAAAAACGCTTCTAGATTAGCGTGATTGGTATTTGTGGAGAAGCAGGCCGCTACTGAGGGCTTCTCATTGTGGTTTTGTTGTAGATATTAGGATTGAAATTGCAATTATGGAGATACTTATTTGGTAGTGATTTTCTTTTTGCGAGAATAGGTATACGTTTTGAAGGTATTAGGTATATTTTTCCTCAATATTGAAGGTACGAGTATATCATCAGTGAGAAATGGAGTCCCTATCGGCATCTCTATATAGCATAGACAGATGCTTTTGAAATCACTTTCTGTTTTCAAGAAATTTTAGTTTATTGCTCATTTATTGAGGAAGGCTTCAGACTTTAACATCTCGCTACGACTATCAGAAGAGGATCAGTAATTATAGAGAGTGAAAATACGGAATAAACTACAGCTATTTAATACAATTACTATCCATGTATCATGGGTATTCGACAGTAACTCAAGTACCAAATCAATGTAAACGACACGTTACTCAATTGAAAGCAAAGCCCTCTTGTTTTTTACGGAGGGTTCCCTTAATCCCGAGGTATCTGGCCATCACTCTAATGCGAAGTAATTTCGCGACCCGGACGATGTTTGCAAGCTTTATAGCCTTACTAATGCTTTGAGGGAAATATGAGCTGCGGTTTCAGAATTTCAAATGAATATGTCATTTAAATTGTTTCCTGAGGAAAATGTTTCGTTTATTTCGTTGTTTTGTGGATTGTTTGACTTTAAAGTGTTATTTGTTTGGAGTTAAGTTCTTGAATGTTGTAAAAAAACTGATTTGTAAGATTGCTCTAGGCATCCTATCCGTTATAGACTTCTTTCTTTATGATAATATTAATCGTAATTATTACACTTGCAGTGAGTGTTGGTGACCTCAAACCAGGTTGTTTTGCGTGGAGTGTTGATCTTGATTTATTCTATTGTTAGTATGTATATTGCGTTCGACATACTAAATAAGATAGTCCGTTTGAGTATGCACATAAATTATATCAACGTGCTTAAAACTAAATATATCCCAGTACTTTAAATTGTTTAAATCTGTTTCATTCAATCATAAATAACGTACATCTGTCACTTAACGCTCCTCAAAATAATGACAGACTAAAGGAAATTAAAATTCTGAAGCAGAGGGCAGTTACAACAAATCCCACCACTAAAACTCCTATATATATCCGAGAGAACGTTGTAAAAAATCATTGCCTCCATCTACCCTCGATCCTCTGCGAGGGGAAAAATCTAATCTGTGCATTTTTTGCGGGACCGCGATGCCACAAAGAATTTCATTTCCCACTGTTCATCTATCTCTATTTCACTGACGGCTCTTGTTCTTGAGCCCCCCCCCCTCGCTCTTGCCTTCCGCGTGCCCCTCGCAGACCCCTCATCCGTTTTTTAGACTTCCTCGATCAGAGATAAGGTTAAGCGAGCTCTCCTTATTAGTGGTTTGTACGCGACATCTTTGACTTATTTTTATTAAAATTAATATGTCTGCATCGTCTTTTAGTTGATTGTCTTGTTTACGGTTTCTTTGATTATTGTGTGTGCGAATGAGTGTGGGCGTAGTTTCTGATACCCTAGATACAAGCTTCGAGCTTAGTTAGGGGTCAGTTACTGTAATGAGATGATGTAGTGAATGATTATGTTATTATTTATTTTAATTTATGCCATACACTAGCAATACGCTTAGTCTCTTACACTGGTGATAGATAGTGTCAGGAAGAATAAGTGTAATCACTACGTTTACCTAATGCATGTTAGTGGTCTTAAACCTAAGACTTTCTGAATTTAATATTAGTGACATACTACATAGTATTTTATTTTTACGCCAAGTATTTTATTAGAAAGGAAGATCATCATCAAACAACTTCACCGACCTCATTAAACAATTCTACAACAATAAGAAAACCCATATAAATCAAACGAAATGCACATAATTTGAAAACGATAACGGAAACAGTTTATGGATTAAATTGATTCACAATGGCCGGGAATCTGTTTATCATAATAATAAACATGACAAAGAAATGAAACGAGCAAAAGTCACATATGATTGTACGAGTATTACACAAGTGTGACTGTCACAATCAAAACGAGCCTCCACGAAAACGGAATTACACAATTGTGTACAATTGACATTCAAATCTGTGGACATTGGTGCTTTGTGCTTTTATTGCCACTTATTGACGCGTAATTGTCAATAAATTTCTACGGGATCGGAGTTTAATGTGGGTTTGGGTGAAAAAAGTTATGTTTTATTAATATTTTTACGAGAACGTTTAGGAAGGAGATAAGATCGATGCCGTTTCCAAGTTTTTTTCTTTCAATTTCCGTCACGATTTGTTGGTTCATTATTGGTGAGTCGATGAGGGTGATAGGGGCAGTGGTCGCATGCTATCGCCTCTGGTGCGATCTTATCGAGTCTTAGTGACTTTCATCGGGGCTTCGATTGATCTCCCCCCGCTAGCGAGCGAAACATGATTTAAATGACGTGAGATATCGTCACGCCGATTTATTTCGAGTAGTTTTTTTCCCATTCATAGTGTTAGTACCATTTACTTACAACTTTTCTCAAAATTCTTTTATTTCATGTTTATAATTTGAAATAGGAATATTAGGTAATTAACCATAAACTGTTATTATACTTATACTATATAGATTTATACACGTTGGATTGTGACAGATAGCTTAGATATATTTTTGATTACAGTCATCTCATCAGTGAATCTGTTAAAAAGTGAATACATACAAAACACAGACAAAACCAACGCTTACGCATAATCATAATTGGTAATTGGCACAGACAAAACCACTAAGCAAATCTAGTAATACTCGTACATTACAACATTACCCATGTATGCATAACTTGATTCATTCCTTTAAGTTCCCAAAGTACCACTTTGTGAGTCTTCAAAGACCTGTTACGATGACTTGTGAAGTTCAAAGTCAGTTGTAAGTTAGCTATTTTCAGTAAGACTAAGTTAGCGTTCATTTAGTCAATAGTTTAGTTTACCTAAACCCTTGTTTAGTTTCTAAGTTTTGTTATATTATATTTTAATCGGGTCCCATTGATAGTTTGCGAGTTAATGAATGGTTAGTAGCCGTTTGCGGATTAACCAGCATACTACTATAAGATATATAGAGTTCTACTGATGCTAGAAGAATTTCTGAACAAAAAGTTTTATCCTATATCTCTGTCGGTACCCAGCCTAAGTGTAGCCAGCCAATTATTTTATGTAATTTGACTAGATACACTTTAGGTTGTTAATTGCTGTTTAATTAAACTTTACCCTACTCAAGTATTTTCTTAAGAAATAGGGTAGGTTAGTTTAAAATGTTCAGTTTTAAATATTTACCAATCGTAACAGGTATTTAAGACTACTATATTAACATACTAAGTGTAAAAGTAAAAAAGTAAAGTAAAAAGTCTAATTCGCTTCGATCCCCGATTGGAACAAGCATTTTACAAACCCAATGTTTGCTCTTTCTTATAACTCCAACAATACATGAATTCCTAGTATGAAATAATAAAAATGTTGTACAAAGATCGGTGTCCCTGACCGCACAGATAAGTTTGTTAGGCTGCGTGTAGACAAGACAAGATAAACGCTTATTAAACACGTCACTCAGCCGCTGACATTATCTACCCTCAATCGCGAGGCGGGAGGGGAAATGGAAAAATGTACGGATTTTGTAAACCTTGTTTGTTTGAAGTTGTTTGTTTGATTTTATAGGTATTTACAGTTATGATTTACTTTTTATATACATATCTGTTACGCTAAATAATTTATAATAGACTTAATGGCAAATTATAAGGACTATTCATATCCTAGAAGACTTGATAACCTTGACTTTATCGCAAAAATAAGGATGCAAAATCTATAAGACTCGTCAAGACTGACTATAACTGCAGAATGCAGCCTCTTTTAAAAAGGGCCGGGTCGGGCAGGCCACACCGCCAGCGAGATAAGCGAGCGAGCTAAGCGAGCGGACATCGTTTTACCTCTTTGCATACTTTGGTTCACACCGCGAGCTACCGGCTAAACTACGTCAGCGATGCGAGCGGTACTACGCGGAGCTTTTGATATCTTAATATCATCACATATTTTATACTTTCCTTTTTTATGTTTAAAGAAAGCTCTTCGCCTCCTCTTCTATACAACCATTGTAAATTAAAAAAACACTCTAAGAACTATTTGTACGCGATTTTTCCAGTTATGGTCAACATTTCTACTAGAAAATTCTACTGTGCCGGTATTACTTTATTCATATAACTCTGCGCAATTACATAAATTGAATAATTCTCACAAGTAATACACAAAAACATCTTACAAGAACGAAAAATGTGCGCAAAAATTCTAAAAAACATCCACATCAAAAAGTCCTTCGTGGGTTTTTTTGCAATCATCAAATTGATCTGTCCGAACGCCATCTGGCCCGTAAGTAAAGCGCTTTCGGGACCCGTGAGCCGAGGAATTAATTCATATAAAGTACATATCGTTTCGAACCGAGCTCCGATTATGTGTCACTCGATATAAATTCGATATGAATTATCGAGTAACTAGATTTGGTGGCATTTTGTTCAGAGTAGGAATGTAGTTTTGTTTGTGTTTGAAATGATACCTTTAAATTGTTACTTAGCACAAGATTAAATTATTATTCGACAGTTAAGATTGTGATATCATTTACATAAAACAAGTAACTACGATGAATATAATAATGAAGAATGTTTTAAACAGCTTTAAATGAATTACCAAAAAGCACCTAAGTAGTTGTAATGTGTTCTCACGAACTTTGAAATAATGTGAAGGTACCTACAACACAAGTAAATGTATACATAAAGTTATAATAGGTCCTGAAATGGTAACAAAAACCTATCAGTTAAAACTTTCCCCCAGAGTAATTCCAACTGGAGTCTAGTTTGTCGGAACACTCGTTTCAGGAGCAAACATTGCACATTCACGTTATTCGTTTATCCAATCTATGTGCACTCGACTTTCCGTGGTCAAAGTTCTCAACGAAAACTCATTGTGCGTGAAACCGGTAGTTTTACTGAAACAAATTTTTAACTGAAAGGTACAAAACATTTTCATATTTGAGCTGAAATTGTAACAGTTTGTGTGTGTGCGGGTATGGGGCGCGGGCAGACGGGCGCGGCGCGGCGCGGCCGTAGGGCGGGCGCACACGTGTGCTCATCAACTAATGGTCCGTGCGCGCCATTTGATCCGAGCCTACACTCTGCACAAAACCACCCGCTCCTACTCGCGGCCCTGCTTTCGGCGCAAAATTATAACGTGTAAAACACGGCCTCTCCTTGCATTCCGCGCACGAGATTTTTATGAATGCCACGATTATTATTCGCATTTTAAACTCGAATGCGGCCCCATTCTCTCCGAGACGTATAGCAATATTCGTAACGAGTTTTCTCAACGGTGTGCTACCTAATTTCAGTTGTGGATGAATGTAGAGTGCAGTAGTCGTTTAGTGTATCGGTGTAGTCATAACCGGCGCGAATGTCAACGTGGAATCGAACGCGATTGCAAATTTATTATCGGGCGGCGCGCGGCGGCGGCGACGGGACGGGCGGGCGGTCGCGGACTCACGTACGCGCAGTTGTTTTTGCTCTTCATGTATTTTTTTCTCGACGAGGCTCGGCTCTCCCCTTTTGTTCTCAAGTGGACCAGCTGTCATTATACGCCATGTTACTGTTATTTTTTTCGACGTTTTTATAGAGTATTGCGTCGAGAGGGCGTTTCGTTCGGAAAAATGTTCGTTTTGCGTGCGCCCTGAAGAGTTTGCGTGTCGAGTGACTTGACTGGCCTCGGATGTACGAGTAGCTCAGTTCATTTTTATATTTTTTTGTAATCTACTTTAAAAAAATGTGTACTTACTAATTATTTTTGTCAAGATTATTATGCTTACAACTCTTAAGTTTTAAATAACACTTATCTCTATCGTATTTAAAGTATAAGAAACTCTGTATCACCCATTCATACACACATACCAATCCCAACAAACCAATTTCAAAAATATCCTTTTTAAATCGTTCAACCGATGTATTTACATCTTGATTTCTATAGAAATGTTAACATGTGTCACTGCAGTTTTCAAGTGGCTGTTTAATAATTGAAACGAACCCTTTGATACTCCCCCGGGTCACTCTATGCCAGATTTACCCACATTATTTGCATACAACCACTATTTAGTAGGTTAATATTGTACACAGTAGACATATTTTTTATTAAATTGTTCAGTGTTTGGTGAATTGGGTTAGCAATTATTGTTTTTTTTTATTGTATTGTTTTTAATATGGAGACTTTTACAACTAAATTATACATTAAGTATATAAAAATCATTGCTTATCTAAACTTATATTATAAAGAGGAAAGATTTGATTGTTTGTTTGTAACGAATAGGCTCCAAAGCTAATGGTCCGATTTCAAAAATTCATTCACTATTGGATAGTTATATTATCCCTGAGTGTCATAGGCTATATTTTATCCCTGAATTCCAACGGGAATGGGAACTACGCGAGTTAAACCGCGGGGCGCTGCTATACAATATACATATTTACTAATAACGCTGTTCTCTATCATTTTCATATACCTATAATCTACCTAAATTTATCTACCTACGTGTAGGGGGAAACGTCAAAAAATATATGATTATAAAGCAACAGTTATCGTAGATACAAATCTGCAATTCAATAAAACACTACCATGAGAAACTTCTAGAACTATTTCCCTATATCCAGTACAATTATTGAGCGATAGTCTCAAGCTCGTCTTATTGAACAATAGTTGCATCGTGTAGAGTCTGTTTTATTATCATTGGTTAGATAAGTCTCTGGGAGAGGTCTCGGAAGCAATCTCAGCTTGGGTTCCAATATCACTACACTGTATTGCTTGTTCAATGGGTATTATGCATATAGAGGCTTGTACTGATCGTTATATGCAATAAGGCCGAATCGTGTTTGTTAAGCGGTTAGATTAGATGTGTTGGTTGTTTTTATTAGATTGAAAAAATGTTAGGTTGTAAAAAGATCTTAATTATCCTTTAATCATAAAAACTTTCTTATGTCTCTAAATAATCCGAAATGTCTTAAAAAAATAGTATGCAATACTTCTTTTTCACGACTACAAGTATATAAAACTTGCCTAAAAACTCTATTTACATCCACAAAATTAAAATAACCAAACCCAACATCAAAATAAATCACTCAAAAGTGTACCACTCGAACACAAATCCCATCCCATTAACCGTTGCCAATCGGGATAGTTGTAATAAACTAAATTGACATCGGCCGGCTACTCCGAACTACTCAAATACATACGTCTCAGTCGTCTCAATCCAATGCATTTTAGGAAATTATTACTTCATTACATTAGGTCGTATTGGTGTGCCGCCGAGCGCGCCCTCTGGCCGTGCGTGAGTGAATTCACGAAACGGAATCCTTGGTCCTTTCCTTTCTCGTGAAAAGTGTCACCCAACTGAGGGGATTGGACGTTTTCCTTGTACGATAACGTATACTTTATTTTTAGATAACATACTGGGAATAAAACTACTCTATTTTTTAGTACAAATATATAGGTACCAATTTTTTTATATAACATGGAGATGTAAAGGAATATTGTACTGATATTTAAACTTGCTTTGGTATGATATAGGTAAAATTTAAGGCATTGATTACTATATATTTAAGGTATGGAATTTGCATATGGAATGGTCTTTGAAACTTTTAATATTACAAGAAAAATTTCGTTTAACATATGCTTCACAAAAATTCAGACATTATGTATAAACATTAGTTTAAAAGCCTAATAACATAACATAAACATTCACTACATCATCTCATTATAGTAACTGCCCCCTAACTAAGTTCGAAACTTGTATCTAGAGTATCAGAAACTACGCACTAATAGATCCAACTACATCATTCACTTCAGAAAAAACTACAACCATTTTTTCTAAAACAAAATCATATCATAAATGACGAAACCTCTAAACTTACTCAAGAAAAACTCTACCTAACTATTTTATGTACCGAACGCAAGTGCAATGAACAGCAAATAATATATTCGAACTTAAATATCATTTTACATCATAAAATTGTACCTAAATAAGAGAAATACACCACAAAGTAATATATACGAGTAAATAAGAGAAATACTGATACAAGATACGAAAACAAACACACTAAGACGGACATTTACTAAGGTACACACATTGGTATGTTCAGCGAACCAACGGAGATATTCTCCAGTCGGCTCACAGCCTCTGATACGATTACTAAGACCCTTGCAGACGTGACGGACAGACGGACATCTTCGTTATATCACCTATAGATAGGGTATCATGTCTGCCTTCGATGGATTGAGACAACTCGGAATTCTCAGATATATTTCATCGGGTGGTTATTGTTCAAGGGTTTCGGGTGGCTATGATTCGTGTTCATGTAGTAAACATGATAGTATCATATCATATCTATTATATTAAATGTACGTGTGCGTATGTTTGGTTTCAACAGCTTATGTACATGTATGTTGTGGGATCCACCGTTTTTATCTAGTGTAATCTGCCCCACTAAAGCGAAACACTGGGGCAGAATACACAGCAAAATTTAAGCCATTCCACTTTGCCCCACCAGTGGGGCGCCTTAGTGGGGCAAAGTGGAATGATTCAATTTTAAGACCTTCATAAGTGCCTCATTGAGGCCTTAATAGAATAAATGATTTTTGATTGATTGAATTTAAAGCATTTATTTTTTGGGTGGGTTTCGGTATAGCTTTTTTAAGTCTCTTTTCTTCAAGACTGACACCTATGTTTTTAGTTGTGTGGCTTTGTAGGTATGAAAAGTTTTACTTGTTAGTGGACAGTATCAAAAGTTGTTAGATTTATTGTTTTGTTACCACTTTTTAAAGCTAAACTTTAATAAATTTGTATCTTCTTAATATTACTGTAAACACTTTGACTAGCGAATAGCAGAAACCTGTGGGTGGAAATGCATGAAATTTTGCATAGAGTTTTCTTAGTTAAAACGACGTGCTTCAATGAAGATATTCGAATATAATATATAAATTAAAATGCCTTGATTAGTCTGTCTTTTTCCTTGTACTAATATCATCAGAAAGATTTAAATTTTCCCTAAGTACTTACTTTTTTTTTCGAATTTCCGAACTTATATGCGATTAGGATAGTTTCGATAAGAAACTTTGAGAACTTATTTCCTACCTGCAGATTTCGGTCAGTTAAAAATTTTATTCAGCATTAATTACCTAAAAACTTATACCTAAGTTTTAGTTCACATTAACGGTCATGTTTAGATGAACGTCGGCACTTAATTATCGACTTTGAGAGTTATGCGTCATCATGTGCGATGCAAAAGGCAACGTTGTCACTAATAAGTGTCAAGTTATTCCTAAGATGTCTTCCATGCATACAGATTGAGGGGCAGGATCGGATGAAGGATGATGAATTGAAAAATAATGATAGTTTTTCGATTGTGTAGAGCTAGTATTAATTACTTAGGTTTATATTCATGTGTATTTGAAGTTGTACATGTTCAGAAAGTTCTTTTAGGTGTTCCTTGTGTTTTTTTTTTAAATTTTAGATGTCAATTTTGGCTGTTTCATTTTATTTTTAATATTTTTATTTAGTGAGTTTTAAATTAATCAGTATAAAAAAACACCTTCATAAAATTCCGTGTTTACAAGCGTTTTAACTGTTTTCATTTCAAAGCACTATGATATAATCACTTAGAACAACAATATTTGTACTACGGGATATTATAAAGCCTGATTTCAATCTTAAGCCCCTGAATCCATCTCTGTGAAATTCTGAGTCACGGTTTTCACGCGCGAGTAACAACTAATTTATGTTAATTTCACATCGGGCAACGCATAAATATGTGAGACACGTACTTTGTTGCTCTCCACGTACGATCACGAGACAAATATTTTACATCTTCCTTGTATACTACCTTAGAACATTACCTACGTAGGTATATAATATACGTAAATGTGTAGGATCTTCGGGTATATAGGAATTTATATTTTATATATGTTTATGTATTGGAGATTAAACACCAACATGGATTAGGTTTGTGTGTGTAGTGATTTCACCTACTCCTTATATTCTTAAGTTATTAAAACTAATTTAAATAATATATAAAATTAAAAATCAATTCATGTCCGTGCTTCATCAGAAGTTTTTGAATGGGAGTACCCATAAACAGTAGTTTATTGTTGTATTTCTCGTGGCCAATGCAACATTTGTCTGTAAGAAAATTTCGGAAAATCTATCAGTGCACCTTCTAAAAGTTGAATAAAAAGAATTAAATAGCAACACATAACATTATGTTCAATTTTAAATATCAATAAAACAATTCTCTTGCACTTCAAAATTAACAACAACAACTTGGAACTATCTCAAACACACCACAAAGAGACCACTATCACAATCAATATAACTAATTATACAAAGGTGGAGTGTCAATTAATCAAATATAACAATAAAATGAACATCGGCGTGACATCGGAAGCAGGACGCGGGACACCGTGCATACTCTCACAGTGTATTATCTCGAACACGCTATACCGAGTGACGTAATGACACGCTATCACGTCATGCAGGGACGCATTCAAGGGCACGTGTCATTGGTAATTAATAATAATTCATTAACAATATTTCTTTTTTATTTTAAATTGATTTTCTTATGTGGTATAAGTCGTACAATAAAAAATCTATCAAATAATTTATTGTATTTTTGACGAAGACGAAAAAGTGTGTGTATCTTATGATACCCTAGAGGTAGACCTAGTAAGGATTCAGTTGCTGTATAAAGATGATAGAGTGATTGATCAGGTTGTTATTTTAAATCCTACTAATATAAGTTTGTATGAATGTGTGGATGGATGTTTTACTATTTCAGATAATAACTACTGAACCGATTTAGACCTAATTTATTACAAAAATCTTTAGGATAACACATATTATGTAGAATACGTTTATTTAAAAAATTTCGAATTGCGAAAAAACGGGGCGCTGCTGGTAATTAATAAGTATATACTTATGTAACATTAGGGTGTATAATAGTTAATATTACTAGTTTAAATCATATGAGAACTAGTTTCTAATTACAATTTCAGTTTTGTAATACCGCCTACTTTTAATTCAACAATACCTATAATAGTTCATTCATGAAATGGCAAAAGTTTATATGAATTGGGCATTGTTAGTTTTGTTTTTCATTAACTATACTTAGTTCTTATTACGTTATGACTATTTGTTAAAGTTATTTAAGTTTAATATCAAGGACTCTTGCCAAATTATAGCAACTTAGTTTACAACCACGCAATCGCTTTATTGTGCGAATATACTTAATTTTGGTTAGAACTCCTTATGTATTGCATCAATTTCAATGCGGGTTTTCATTTTGGTTACCGTACGTACCTATACGTTTCGTAAGTTAAACTTCTAAAAGTGCATAAAGCAATGCGTAGTAAGCAAAGCACACAAAAATTAAGATAGTAAATATTTTCGCTTAACAAAACTAGACCAAACATCGTTACAATATAAACCAGTGACCCCGCGACCCCGGTCAAGCTTTGAATCCCTCCCTGTTCGCATTTTAGGGCCACGATTTTCCACATCTCAGACAGCGTAGTGTCAGTAATACAATGGAGCATTCCCGTCGAGTAGGAGGCTCTTATCGATCTAGTGGGACGTCATCGGGCGATACGGCCGCGACGCAAAAAGCGTGTCAGTGGGCACAAAGCCTTTGTGGCGGGACCGGACGCCGCTCGCCGTCGCCGCTACCTTTTGTTTGCTGTTTAGTAACCGCTCACCGCTGAAAGTGGTGATTTTAGTGTCCGTAACTTAGTTTGACCTGGGTACTAAACAGCGATAACACAACCAGTGTTGATGCGTCTAATGTTCCTATTCACTTTAATGCAGCATTTGATTGCCCTCGCTGGATACTGATATCAGTGTATAGGTGGTGTATTCCCAATTCTCTCGCTGGATCGTTGACTTTACTGATGCACTTCACAACTATAACAGAGATTTATGTGTTTCTGTTTGCATAACTTGAAGTAATTCCGCTGTATTATAACACCACTGTCTTGAATGATGTCTTAAGTACTAAAGTTTTCGAAATAAAATTTGTTTTAAGAGTTTATCGAGCGTAAGTGGGTGCCATCTTAGGGCGATGCCAAACTTGCGGGAAGGCGACAAAACTCCGCGATGTTTTCTCTCAAAATAATAAGTACCAAGTCGCGGCGAGCAAATTTTTTTTTGCGAACTCTGTGTAATGGATTGTTGGAAACTTCGATAACTTTCGGAAACCGCTGTTCGATTTTATTTTGCTAAAGAATTTTTTAGTCAATTTCTCTCGGGAAAGTTTGAAATCTTCCAGTCACCCCTGGTCTGTCGCGGATCAATTTATTAAATTACTTTTAAAGAATCTTTAAAAAGTTTTTTGAGTCTAATGAACAAGTGTTAAATTGCACTTGAAATATCAGTGAGTTGTCTAAATTAAAAGCTCTCAATAAATATTATAATTGAATTAGATTGCGGACGCGTTCGAAGCGTGTCACACGCTAATTCAGCTATAATTGAATAACGCGGAGGTCGCGTCGGAGTCACTACCCCTACAACCCTACATTTGTTGTTGGCACATCGATGGCGCGTAAAACAAATACTATAACACTCCATCCTTCAATGTTGGGGAGTGAAAGTTAATAAAATTCATGTATCGGAAACTTATAGCCGTAAAATATTGTTGGATTGAAGGGTGCGTGCCTTCAAGATGTTTGTGGTGTGATGGTTATATCAAATTTTATATTCAATAAACGCGTGTGCAGTGCTTTGAGATTTATTTTAATTTTATTTATTGTTTAATTTGATGTTTATTACATATTAAAATGTGAATGAAAGCCTAAATTTTGTAGAGATTTTCTTCCGAAGCCATGGAACAAACATCTAGGAAAACGTTATTATGAGAACTTGTCTTTACAAAACAGAAACTAAAAATAAATTCTTTTTTACAAGAAAATCAAAGAGAAAATTAGAAATATATTTAGTTATTGGTATTGACAAGTCCGAGAAGAAGGCATATCGGTTGTAATAGAATAGATTTTCTATGAAACGCAATTAATGGATACTTGGAAAGGGCAATTTGTTCCTTCACTTACCTTGATAGTTCTATGAGCGGTAGATTGCTTGATGAGTAGTTATTTCTTATAGTGTACGGTTAGCAACAAAATTGTCAGCTTCATAAATTGTAAAAATACATGTTTTGTTATAATTGTGATCTAGTTTTAATAAGTCATGGACTTAATCCGAATCTGGACTTAAAAGACCTGAATGCAGAAATTGTCCACTTATGTATAGGTAAAATACAATAAATGACGTTATCCATAAAGTTCGTTTTAAGAATAAGTAAGCTGAAGTGGCAGTGGGCGGGGCATATCTGTCGAAGAGCCGATGGTCGCTGGGGCAGGAGAGTGCTGGAGTGGAGACCGCGCACAACCTGTCCCGTGGGCCGCCCTCCCGCCAGGTGGACCGACGACCTGAGGAAGGTGGCGGGTAGCGGCTGGATGCGCAGAGCTGAGGACCGAGTGTGGAGCCGCGGCATGAGGAAGGCTTATATCTGGCAGTGGATGGTTACGGGCTGACGATGATAATGATCCATAAAGCACGACATTTACGGAAAACATTTTTGACTACTAATAATATAATAGATGCAATACTTTTAAAGTTACACCTTACCTTACTACATACATGATATTATCGTGCTTATATTGTTTTGTTGCTGACTGTACAAAATCAATTTTCAAATTCAATACTGATCACAATAATGACAGACTCTATATGTTAGCTAATAGAGTCGTAATTCTTTTATCAAATCTATACATAAATTCCTTAATTTTTAACGAACAAGTACCGCAGTATAAAGATTAGTTGGCAGTCGAGACAGAGCGGCTCCGTTCGCATCAGCATTAAAATAAAAATAAGGGTGGTCATAAATACAAGCGGACAATGAAGAGATATACGGTTATAGCATCGCCGGACCGCTACTACATGTTTATACTTGTACCAGATAGAACTGATACCTATGGACTGAAAACAACAATTTGTTATTCTTTATTTACCTGGTAAGGCTTTAGGATGTGTGGTTAGTACATAATGTATAATGACCTAGTTATCTACCTAAGGATAAGATTGTTTATAGTATCCAAGATTATATTTATTGATACTAAGCGACAACAATATAAAAATAAATGAAACCCTGACAATGCTAGTTCATACTTAGATACCTATGAATTGGCTCACATGTTCTTTGATAGTTTTTGATATTCGTTTTCATTTATTTTTATTTTACAGTTTTAGACATTTTTTAAACCAGATTTCGTCTACTAATCTAACTCAAATTAATACCGTCCAAATATTAATTTTACCCTGAACCAAACTTACTACACAGTATGACCATTTTTCACCTACATGACATAGTTCAAACCGCCAACCTTGAAATACCGCCATTACCATTAGTGATCGGTCATCGTAAGCCACTCGGTCCCCTTTCAAAGGTCACGCCGATATTTTTTGGCGTCAATAGACCATGGAGAAATAAATAAGAAAGGCTTCAATCTGCCCGGTCCACCCTTTTAGCAGCACATGATAGATGAAGGTCGTTCGTTATGGCAACACCGAAAAAAATAAAGGATTAAGATTGGGAAATTTAACTTGTCAGCTTATTCTTAAAAAGTACATAAAAATAGATTATCAAGGTTTATAAAAAACTAGCTGTGCTGTGCCTCGCAGTTTTACCCGCGTGGTACCTTATCCTGTGGGAAATTTGGGATAAAATTATATATGTGTTATTGCTAGGTATGAGGAACATCTGTACCAAATTTCATTCAGTAGTTTTTGCGTGAAAGAGGAATAAACATCCACACATCCATACATCTGAACATCCACACTCACAAACATTCGGCTTTATAATATTAGTAGTAGGATGTAATTTGTTCTTATAATACAATTTATTACAGAAATATACGCTACAATACTTCTCACACAGTGGGATCTTACAGAGAAATACTTTACATTAACATAACGTTTATAAAACATCGAAATATTAAATATTTTTAAAAGAAACTGAATTAGAGAAATTACTACTTACGGGAAAACCATAATGTAGTGACAGCTCAGTAGTCATAACATTACTACCCAAGAACAACTTAAAATAATTTCAACTAATAAATAAAAAAATACAATAAAAAAACTGTTAGGAAATACTTGTATTGGGGAGTTTCTAACCCCTTTCTGTCGGATGAGAGGTTGCCGGATAAATGGATAAGTCGTGTCGGCAAAGAGCTAGCTTCCGACTGTGGGACTGCATAGTGGAGGAACCCTGGTACGTACCAGGGTTTGGTCACGGTCGCCACGCTCGTGGGGTTATCGTGGTGCATTATATTTGGAATAAAAATTAAAGTGTTGCGAATTCCTTAGGGTTTAAGTGTCGTATTGCTTTTGTCAGAATTATTTTTAAGTTGTTTCTGTGACGTAATATTCAATTTTTGATATTATGTGTTTATTACGTAGTATTCATCAAGATATTCAACCTAACCCAACCATAACCATTTTAACAAAATCATAATCACTTAAGCTTTAAACCGCAAATTGTTTAAAAGAAACTTTTTAATTTCGATGTTTGTGATAAATAATTTCTTTCATACTACCCAAATTAAAACACTTAACAAGTCCCCATAGGCTGTGAAGGATCGGGAGAGTTGGAGATGTCTGGGGGAGACCTTTGCCCAGCAGTGGAACAATGTGGGTTAAATAAAAAAAAAACAAGTCCCCAAAACACATTTCAATATACATTACTAGCAGCGCCCCGCGGCTTCACCCGCGTAGTTCCCGTTCCCGTGGGAATTTTGGGATAAAAAGTATCCTATGTGTTATTCTGATGTATAAGCAAGATTATTGTAAAGTTTCATTAAAATCCATTCAGTAGTTTTTGCGTGAAAGAGTAACAAACATCCATACATACAAACTTTCGCCTTTATAATATTAGTAGGATTACGAGCATTACGTTCGATTATTACGTCCATTTTTACAAGTGTCCTGTAAAATGTTACTAACGGCTAATAGTCGGAAATTGTAGCCATTATCGGCGCACTCGCTCCAACTAAAATTATTATTGAACGCACTAAAAGTAGCCATTTAGTCGCCAATTGCAACTGGAGTGGTTTCTTGATGGTGCCACGTTTTTAGATAACTACTCATACTTGGTACTTCATATAGAAATGTCTAAGGACTCTACTTAGCACATTTTTACGATGTTTAGAAGTTTATTTAAGAATAAATATAGAGCTACCTGATTTGATTGGTATAAGTACACAAACAAAACCTAAAAATGAATATTGTTTTTTGCATAAATGCTTGAGTTAGGAAATATTCAAATCATTTTGTATTAAGTACTTACAAATGATAAAAGCCAAATGAAATATCAGGCTCAGTAGTTTACGTCAGTGGGGTAAAAATAAAATAGGGCCTTAACCGACCAAACAACCTCTTATGAGTAAATTCACAATATAATTTTAAACCAATAAAAAAAAGTATCCAATACCTCAACAACCACGCGAAAAATATGACAAATTACATTTTAAAATCAACAGTTCAGAGTAACACGAAAATGGTTCGGTTGACATTACTCCCGCCGTAGCCCTTGGCTTCCGGTTATCGCTACACAAAGAGGGACCCCCCTGGCCCCCTCCCTGACCCCCGCCACCCCGCGGCTTGCTACAGGAAGAGGAAATACCCTTCTATCGTTAAGGTCTACCCGCCTCATTCTGTGCACACCAAAATATTTTGCCTTAGGGTTAATGAAAAACTTTTAAGGATATTTTTATTTTTTAAGTGGTGAATAATGTGGATTTTTTACAATGAGGACTGAAATGTATCATATTTACATGTTTGTTTATAATTATCATCAACACGCAAAAGCGTGGAGATTATCACTTGATTGTCACTTGTGAGAAAAAAGCAGTTTGCTCTGCAACGAGATCTTCCAAGCCTATACATTACTTTAATATATTGAATGCGTCGGCAGTTTCAACAAGTTTATTATTTGACAAACATGACTAGAGCTTGAGATCACCAACACGCATTAATTACGTCCATAACTCCCATTACATTAATATTTACCATCCATTAGTATCAGATTCTTTATTCTGTAGCATTTTGTTGCTGATAGTACTTACCTTTGTCTTTATGTAGTTTAAAACAAAATCGCTTCTCGCCTTCTGCTCTCTGCATGTTTGGTAGTATTTATCTATCTACGCTTAGATCTTTTAAACTATGCAACGAATTTCAATAAAAAGAGGGATTCAAGAAAAAGAGGTACATGACGTAGGTTCTGATACCCCAGATACAAGTTTCGAACTTAGTTAGGGGTCAGTTACTGTAATGAGATGATGTAATTAATGAATATGTTATGTTATAAAAAATGGGATGGTGAAACAATTTCATTAATCAGTAAAACAAATCACATACGATCAGATTCTAATAAGATTTTAGCCAACAAATGGTATAAAAATTAGATTCCAATATTTCGAATTAAGAATCCACAGAAGTCAGGGGCGGCGCGAACGGAAGCAATGCTAATGCACCCGACTGCACCCGGAGGCATCGGCGACCCCGCACGCGAACAATTCATTAGCCATCCATTGTACTGTACAATTACCTACGTTTTTACCTCGTGACGTCATTAAGTGTATTCGAAATGTTTTAGTTGAATTTTTATCACATGGTACTAAGGCCATCAGTCAGTGAGAGGTTTTGTCCTACAGTGGGATGCTATAAGCACATTTTACTACATTTATTCCTTTAGTTTTACTACTGGTTCAACGTGGGTTCCACCGGGTATAATTTCCCTGGGCAATTACAAAAAAATAATAAGCCAAACAGGCGCAGTTGTTCTGAAGTGTTATATGAACATAAGATAATTATTATTACTCTAGTGGAAAATAGCTTCAATTATGGAACACTTTAATCCATTCCAAAGTTCAGTAGTTTACCCGGTAACACATTTTCTGATAAATAAAACATTATAATTAAAAACGGTATTTATAATATTGATACAGATTATCATATTCTTATCTTCACAATAAGATAATATCCATATCGCATAATCATGAAAACATAACAAAAGACGTCTGAGGTATTCGCCCTCACTCACCGAAGCGTCACTGAAGTTCGACGGAAAAATAAAACCGCGTTTTAACTTTGTGTTAATATTATATTGTGCTATTATTGCGCCATTTATTATAATACCACGGAAGGGATGGGGTTGAACTCGAGTTTAATGGATGTTTTGTTTGCGAAAAACAATTTTTTAACCAGTCTAACGATTTTATGTTAAACCCTCTTTTTTGAGGCAATTTTTCAATGATGATGTTATTTATACACCGTTTGTGTAAGCAAGCGGTGAATATTAATGTTTTATGGTTTGTTTTAAAACTAATTTCAGTTGGTATGTTGATTGTATTGTGAGTTTTTAATAATAGAAAATATTTAATATGTTTTAAGTAAACATTTGATTTTGTTTGATTTCTGTACAGTTGCGCTTACAATCCATGATGTTTATTAAGATCGGTTAAGTTCAGAAGGATTTGGATAAAGTTTTATTTTTTAACTTTATCTAGATTTTTAAGAAACTTTCCTGTTGTTTCAAAAAACGCCCTTCAAACTTCGCTTGCTTACATACTGTTTCGAAGTTACCACATAACATTAACACTTCTTACTCCATCTCTATATACCTAGTTTCACATTAACACTTATTACTTACTAACTATATATCTATAGTTTGGAGGTAACCGAGTGTTCGGCATCTCTCGGCCCATGGATGGTGCTTATATCACTTGAACTCATAGAGGGCCATCCGTGCACATTCATGCCGGCCTATTTCACGTGTTTATTACTATCTCTTCGGGTATACTAATATAGGTTATGGTATAGTGTAGGTCAGTATGGGTACTTGATGGGTAAATGATTTGCTTCAAAATTTGACATATTTTATTGATTGGGAATCAATTATTTTACGTTGTGTGTTAGTGATTGAGAATTTTATTTGTTATTTAAGTTATTTCATTCAAAAGGTAATATTCTCTTATAGGTACCCTAAACAAATATCTAACAAGAATTTGTCAAAAACATTACGTAGGTATTATACTATGACACTTCATAAATTAGTGTCCAAAAATTCAACATAAGAATACAGTTTAAACTACACCAAAAATACTCAACCCTTATTAACAAAAAAACTTCGTAACAGGAAATGTTCTGAAACTAAATCTATCGAAACTTTATAGTAAAGGACTTCCCCCTAAGAATAGGGACATCCCCCCCTTCCCAGAAAACCGTCACCTGGCGAGTCTTTAATTGAATAATCTTAGTCATTAATCATAGCCTGTCTGAAGGTGAACTTGAATTATTTAAAGTAACTTCTTCTTGTAAGTTCGAAACGTGAAGTTAGAAACAATGGCCGAATAAGTTTAGGTTGAAAGTTGGAGTATGGATTGGATGACAATGAAGTTGCACAAAGTTTGAGGTTTTCTTTAGTTTAAAAAATATTATAAATAAGATGCGTCTTGTTGTTTTACCAAAGTTAATCTTAATGATTACTGATATTTAAAAAATAGTTAACATACATCGTTCGATCAAGAAATTGAAGCAAGGACATTGGGCTTGCAGGCAGTCATAAATGCCACTAAACTACTTACCTATATAAAAAACACAAAAACCTGAAAAGCTTACACATTTCCTTAAAATACTTATTATGTTTAGCTCAATTATTCATTTTAAATCTCATTGAATTTGGATCGATACCAGTGTTACACCTACCTATAGATACATAACTACAGCGAGCGGCTACTAAATAAAAGTAAACAGTCCACTCCATCTCACATTTAGAGCGCAAAGGGTCGTACCTACATCAAAATCAGAACCCCAAACACGTACTGTCCATATAAGCTATATGACCTGCCCGCGCCGTCCCACGCCGTACCTTCCTTCACACACACAGGAAAGCCCAACTCCTTAACACACACAACCCAACAACACGCACAAACTAAATCACACTCACACATAACAGCGCCCCTTTGTCTTAGCTAAGTGCCAACCAATAAAAACAAAGGATTCGAAAATGGAACAAAAAGTGTTGGCCAATAGCACGGCGCGTCACGCGTGTTGATGCGCGGCTATTGGCTTGAAAAAAATCCGTTTAGCTCCGATGACTCCGGCTAGACGTTAAGATTGATGTGATGAGACGGTTGGCTATTTACCTTGGTTTATTTACATAAGAAAGATGTAGAGACGCGGTTTACTTGGTTTTAAACTCTAGAATATTTGAGTAAAATATTGCAATATAAAATATTTTCTACTGGCTTTAAACTGCATTTAATTGAAAACTTTGTAATACTTGACCTACCTTTTTTGGTACATTAACGTTATCAACATTCGTAAAGACTTCGTTTTCTTTTGAAGAGTCTATCACTTCTCGTCATTCACTCAGACAAGAAAATTCATCCCGTATGAGAATACGTCATGACAGGCGTGTGTTCACGTGTGAGCGGAGCCCGAGAGGGTCGAAGGGGGGGAGGGCGTTCAGAGGGTCATTTATCATTCATATCATCTTCGCTCCACTTCGCTCGCCGCACCGCGCCCGTAAATAAATAAGAACAGACTCATCTTTTACAGCCGTTTTCCATACCCGCCACCAATACACCTTATTGTTATCACGTTAAAGATTGTTTTGCTTTGAAGTCATTTAAAGACTTGTATCGTTTTGATAACTAATAAGTATTTGTTAGAAGCGCGTAGGTAACTGTGCATGTGTTTCATATTTTGTGTTCATATATAGGTTCATATTTATGTTTAATTTTAAAAGGTCGATAAATTTGTAAATTATGATCGATCTGAATCTGAATGATCTGAAGTATGCGCGATAAACTAAGACATTCTGACCAAGAAATAGCAAATTACAAGTTATATTTAATGATGATGATGATGCATTAAGACATCACCACCTCCGAAGACTTAGTTTTATTATGGAGAAGTTACAATTATGTACTGTCTTGTCTTGTCTAATTATGAATTGTCTATGCCCAAAGACTTGGAAAACCATTTATTATCGAAAACCTAATAGGTGCCAAGATTTCAAATAACTCCGTTCGCTTCATTCTAAGAAGATTAGCAAAGATTGGATGTTCTAAGAAGGTCCAAAGCTTCTCACATAATGCAAGAAAGTACCGACAAAAATCCACCTGGTCGACTCAGAAACACCTACATTAAAATAGTTGCTAGTAATTATTAAAGGAGACAGCGAAGCAGTTTGTAAGTCAGTAATTGAAAGGTAGTATCCGTCGGAGGCACGTTTGTTTAGTCCGTCATAATTGCTCCGTTGCACCTCTGACGAGTCGCCGGCACAAAAACTCCTAAATCCAGTTCATTAGGGCTCTATTCAGAGTCCACCCCTGGATGGAGATACGCGGTGATTACTGCAACCGCTCCCGACGGCTCACGAATAAAGACTGCATCATAATTTCACCAGATACACCCTCGTGCCACATTAAAAGGAATACCGAGCTTAATTCCCCCGTATAGGGTCTCATTTTCAATTGTGTATCGCAACGTCACTTGCACAATGATATGTAAAAATAATGAACAAACTTAGTTTTGTAGCAATGGAAGATGGAACTTAGAACGTTGGGAAGAAAGGCTTCTTTTGCTTGTCGTCTTTAGAAGGAGATGCTTTGTAAATTAATAGGAGGAAAAGTTTTGGCGGGACGTCGCACCGGCGCGGTTGTCGCAGTTGTGATTCAATTTGGACGCTAATTTAATGACGTTGTCATGGAGGCAAACAAATTGATATTCATATGGGACCTCTGCGGACTTGTTTGTTTTCTTTGTTTGATTTTGTTTTTGTTACGTAATTGTTGTCATCACGTCAACTGTTTATGTAACAGTCTCTAGACAGAGATTCCTTTTTAAATAAAAAGATGTCGATTGAGACGTCGTTGGCTATTAATGTTGTTAAGGTCAGTGTTCACCCCGGAATAGGTACGAGCGAGGATCCCGGTTCCCAGCGCACGCGCATACGAGCACAACGAGGTAATTGGAGTGTCGGCCGCGGGCCAGCACATCGCATTGTTGGTGTCGTTACACCCTTGTTATTCAATTCAACAATTGTGCAGACGACTCCTTGTTTCGTTCTCTAGATTGAGGTTAATCTCCGGATTACTTCTCAGAACTGATTTCCTGGCGGCACAATTTATTTGGCATTATTCACTCTTCAAACATTGTGTTTCTAGATGACTAGAATATAAACTTAGTAAAACACAGCTAACATAACATCAAACGAGAAAAAGGTACTGTTTTCAAACTTTGTTTCCAAATACTGTGCAAAACTTTGTCCTACTTAAAAGTCAACAAGAAAAATCCGAAATAAATAAAAAATTAAACATGTAACAGCCAAATAAAATGAGTATGCATTCATGAGAGAGTATTTAGGAGTCTAAGCCGAGCTGTAAGGTGCAGATAAACGTGGCCGAAGTAATCCTCTTTGTGTAAAAATGTCCCCAGTGTCGCCCCCTGCCGGCGCAACTTTATTAAAAAGCGAGTAATCCTCACTAGTGGACTGGGTAACGCGATTATATCCTATATAACAACTCAATACGTCGGTCCCGATATGAAATTAAATTTAAATCTGCTGTGTTGATGACACCAGTGCTCGCGTGTGTATTGATACAACTGTCGCGAACAGCGATTGATACGGACCAAACGACCAATATACGAGTCGCCATACTCCCAAATGAATGTTGTTTATGTTTATTTTTATATTCTCTCTGCAGTGTGTTCTGAAACACACGTGCTGGTATTTATATTATTCAAGTATGTACATATTTTAATATCGATCGCTTTAAAACAATATACAGAAATATGTGGGTAGTTTCAAAGGAAATTTCAAATTTAACGAGTTCCACAATTGAATTGGGGTACAGATAGAGAGAGAGACATTTGGGTGGAAGGTTGTTTTCTAACAAAAGTGTAATCTATGTGATATGCAAAGAGAAGTCATCATTGGCCGTATCTTGACACCCCGACAGCCAGGAAGCGGGAGAGGTGGCACACTTCATTACTCGCACATCAAACAATCGCGCCGCCACCGCCATCTTGCCGGAAGTGACGTCAGTGACGTGCCGCCGCGATGGCTTTGATCCACACAAAAATAACTTCAGCGAGTCAGGATCCCGTTGCAGTAAATGTAATTGCTTTCGTCTTCACTTGCTCTAACCCTAGGTAGTGCTCTATATGTAATATCTAAAGTAGTACCTTTGATTATGTACACCTGGTTTGTATAGGTAGTCCTACACTGAGCAGTTTTCTAAAATATTCATGTGCACTTGAACTTTACCATCATTAATATCTTGACTAGATATATTAAATTACATCCAAATCCATTTGAGGGTACACACTACACACAGACATAACTTACCTAACTTTCGCTTTTATAAAAATGTGTGACTTTTAAACACAGACTGAAAATTAAATCCGTCACAAAATTGAATATTTTCTTAGAGTTAACAAACAATAGAAAATCAGTATAAACATGATTTAGTTGACAATGCGCGTTGGGGTTGTTAATATCAAATTACTAATGTCATAAATGTTGCGTTGATTTTATACCAACATGAAGGGGGAAAGATTTTGTTGATGCACATATTTATTTTAGGTCCACTCAGTACGTTAGTAACTTCAATATTTTGTAGGAAAATCGTGATATTCTAGTTATATTTTTTTCACACAGCATTTTAGAAACATTTAAAATGATCCAAATGTGTATTTGGTAATGATTCTCCCTGCTTTTCTAAAGGTTGCACGTTCGATTCCCGCGCAAAACAAATACTTGCTATATTTGGAAATATTCTACGGAACTTTGATAAGCTGATGTGATCTGACTGCGTTGTATTCTAATAATTTGGAAAAATTAAAGAACCAGCCAATCTTTTCCCCACAAATCAAAAGCAATAAATCAACTAAACCACCCAACTCAGCTCAAAATATCCAAAGACATCCCTTTACACCCTCACCTTTTTGACACCTCGTTACAATAAACAAAAAAGGATCACACTAAATCATTGCATTCAAAACAGTGACTTCTACATCACAAATAGATTCAAAACTGTGTCATCTACTGTCAGAAGACAAAAGTTGTTCTTAATTGGAAGAAAAACTCCAGTAGGTTTACAATAGAATCAGATGTCATGCCTTATCAAGTGAATTAAGGGCGTATTATAGCGGTGAAAGGATTACACAGGTGTCCTACAGAGCGGCGAGTTAGAAGGAAGTCCACACACAAAAGAATTAACAGGTATATAAGTGTAAACTGTTTGGTAAAAAATCTGTGTTAGATTTGAATTTTCTATTTGATATTGCATGTTGATTGTGTTGAGTATTTGTGGTTTAAGGAAATTATAGAGACTGTTAAACTTCAAATAAGTTGTGAAAGTATGGCAGTCCCGTTACATGTTAGCAAAGAAATGATAAACAATAGTGTTTTAATTTATGGAGTAAAATGAAACTTGCTTTGAAATTTTTTTTTAATAATATTTTTTTGTAATAACTTGGGACTTTTTGGTGAAGTAAAATGGGACTAACCCACTAAGGGTCGATTTTTCCATCGCCAGATAACTTTTATTCGACGAATAAAATTGACGTTTGACAGATTTTGTATGAAATAACTGTCAAAATTTCAAAGTTATCTGTAGAATAAAGTTATCTGGCGATGGAAAAATCAGCCCTAAGACTATGTTTCAAAAATCATATATTTTTGACGACAATTTTAACACTAATCAATTCAGAATAGAAAGATATTCCACTAGAATAATATTATTTAATAGAGAAATAATTCTTAATTTAAAATAAAAAAACCGATGAAAACTGTTTACAAAATTTCATCCAAATCTGTTTGTTTGACCATGAACGAGTAACAAAAACACAACACACAAACTTACAAACTTCTTTCCTAATAATAAAATCACAATTTGAATATCAATAAAACATTTATTAAACGAAAATGAAGAGGTATTTTTTAAAATACAAACTTGCAAAGTTAGAAAATAAGCGAAAGGATACTCATGTCACTTGAAGCCGTATAGTCTTGCAAACAAGAAAAATAATAAAAAAATATAATTCGTCTGTCAAAGGGACGCGAAACCAAGACTTAGTATTTAAGCAATAAAAAGGTAACAGATATTTTTGTAATTGGACTAGACTTTTTTAAATTGATAAAGTTGGGTCTTTTTACGTTTGTGAAATGTTTACTTATAAAGATTCCAACATATTAGTAAATACTTAGCACCTCGGTGGATGGACCTGTTTGCCAAATCTTAGGTTCCGGGTTCAATTCTAGGTTCAAGTTAATGCATGTTTCCTATTTCCCAGGTTCAGATTTGAGATCATAGCAACCTAAACATAGCATGTGTACATACAGGAGGTACAAATAGACATTTTTGGATCCATTTGGGTCACACAAATATTTCCGCTCGGGAATCGAACCCTTTATTTGATCTTCAAATGTCCACTGCCATTTATCTCGCCAAAGTTTATCATCATCTCCAATATCTTGATTAAAGAAATGATAATCTATTTTTGTTACCCACGTCACACCATAAAACTATAACAAACACCTTTTATTAATCCATCTCCGTAACCGATACCTCAACGTTATTCCATTAAGACCACTATTGCATACGTCATTTGCAATGCACTTTGTTTCATCTCACGTTACCTGTCAACGCTACCCATTAGTGCTCTGACCTCCCACGTCTAACTTACCCCCTAAAACTTACCAAGCTTCTTGGACAATCGCCAACTTACTTACTGAAACCAATTTTGCAATAACTATCAATAAAACTATAGTCACAAAGTTCATTATTGCATATCAAGTGTTTAGTGACTGCATTTGCTAAGATTGTCATACGTTGACCCGAAACTTGTCGTTGCCTTCGTGATTGCTGGCGTCTAATAGTTACTGTGGTATGTTATGATGGGTGATGTCAGTTAGGAGTAATATTAGGAAGTGTGTATTTCAGGCTACGAACAGGGTGGTGACGATAGTACTATTTTATATGCATAGTTTCTATAGTAAAGTATGTTAGTTCAATGTTACTTCCGTGAATTCTTTTAGGTCTTATAGCAGTCGATTTAAGTAAAATACTAAGATTCAGACAAATCTGCTGGAAATAAAAACTTAGCCCAATTGGAAAGGGGAATATAGATATGAGTCATTTAAAAGTTTTCCACAATTGTATCTCTCCCATTTACACCCTTTTGCAAACTACGATATCCTCAGTTAAAGTGTGCTACACTTTTAAGGTCTAATTTGTTGTATGTAATGATGACTATACCGCAAACTATACAGGACTACATACCTACCACAGTTATTAAGTAAAAGTCCACAAGATAATACAAAAGTTAATTTGTGATGTAATTTCGGTATTTAGTGTGAGTAGCAACGTTTATTTCGGTAAATTATTCCAATATCCCTTATGACAATGACTTGTTTTTGCACCCGGAGCGTTCTCATTTGCATCTATTAACGTAATTTTGCCGAAAATTTGGGAGTATTTTACGAGAATGTCTCGCCGTGTGCAATTCGAATAACAATATTACACGGTCTTTATGTCCCTGATGCCGCAGGAAATGACAATTATTTTTGGTCCAATCCTTGAGGGCGGAGAGAATGGTTCGTCTTTCACTCGCGCAAAATACCTTGAAAAGGCCCTTTGTGTTAGCACGGCACGGTGAGACAAAAACGGCCCATTCACAAAAATGGGTTAGTTCATATTATTTTTTTAAATTCGCAAATAATACTATTAATATGCGACAATTCGGCATACGTTCGGTAATTTACTTTAATTTGAATTTCGAAATTATTTCGAAAAGACAAATCACTTAAAATTCTGCTTGAACTTTATATTATGTTTTAGATTATACTCACACCAGTAACGGTTTAAAATAAATATTTTAATTACAAATATTTACGACAAAACTTAACTAAAACCTTAATATGAGTTAAGTATTTAAAAGCGATTCTAAATCGGGCCGTTTTATTTTTTTAAATACATATAACGTCAGGAACAATGCCACGCTGTCTGCCGGCGGACAGGTATATGACGGGGCACATTTTATTGGTTTTCCGAAACATTCCCTGCCCTATTAATAAATGAGTGGAGGGAAAAAACTGCCGTAGAATCCATTTGTCAGGACTCTGGTGATTTATGGGCGAGGACTTTAGAGATTCCTAGAAGAACGACCAGTTTTGTTCTATTTGCTTACCTGTCACTTTGATTTAGAAGGGGACCTATGGTAATGGTTTTTAGACTTTTTTAAATATAACATTACGAGAAGACAAAGTTGAGTTACATGTCTACAAGACAAGTGAAGGTGATAATGATTTCATTATTGTGTTTGATATCATCATTCTATCCTCCCGAAATTTTCATTTTATCCTCTTCATATAGCACCTGACCCTATTTGTCAACTATGTCTAGAGCAACTGAATATTTTTATTGTGTTTATCAGAAATTATTTTAATAAGCAAGTAAAGCACAAAGCATTGTCCCTAAACTAGGATGTCACTGGCCAATATTTTAATAACATTCTGTTTCTGGATAGTAGGTACTTCGTAAACTATATCAAATACTTTATATCTTACCAATTACTTTATTATAATAATTAAATATTTCTTTCCTTCATCAATTAATAAAAATACAAACCAACCTTTGTCTTAAAACATTTTTTGTAAACCGTAACATAATAACACCAATACCGATCGAACATCGCCAATTCTCACGCGCTTCAATAAATTACTCCGAAATTGATGACCGCACTCCTGAGTAGCAGGTAGCTAGTAATAAGGGAAGATCCACTATCGTTACAAATACTTGGAATAGTTTCGGCTTTCACATTGTTAATAGTTCTTTGACTGACACCGAAACACTGTTACTCTGAGGTTTATTTGCAGTACGAAGAAATGGTTTTATTTTATTTAATCTGTAGTTCATTGAAGTTTTTGGCTTCTAGAGTAATGAGTCATTAAATTAAATTATATTTTGTTTACTTTCTTTGATTTTTAATTGGTCACTTTTGGCGTAGAAGTTTAGAGTTGTTTTTTTTTGTCAACCTATAGTGTCCCACTGCTGGGCTAAGGTCTCCCCCAAACATTTCCAACCATCCCTATCCTTCGCAGTCTCCCACCAGCTGCTGTCGAAGGTGGTAAGATCATCCCGCCAACAAACAATTTGTTACTGTCTGAAAATTTAAACTGCCTTAGAATATCGAAGCACTTAATTACATATCTCTCATTTTAGTGTTACATAAATTAGCACTCTCCAATCTAAACTTACATAAAAGTCGTAAACCCTAAATTAACTCGTCAACATCAAATCTCTATCAGACACATCGGCGTCACTTTCTATTTCGTCACCACTAAAATATTTCATAAAAAAATCAACTGAATAATGACATGTTACACACAAAAGTATTCCCTTTCGATCGGACAGTTCACTCGATATGTGCAAGTCATCGAGATAGGATCGATATGTCTTCGTATCATACTGCGATCGCACCGGACGAATGTGCTTACATCATGTAGGTGTTTTGAAAAATAGAACACACCTAACTTGTTATAGTAGTAGTACAAAATTACCTTCTAAAACTTGCGCGTTATACTGCGGAAAACGCAACTACTTAGAATATTCGTTGAAGTCTTAATCTGCTTTCCTCACGTTAGTTTTATCTTGAACAAACTACTGAAATAGTATTTTTCCATAAACTTCTATAGACATATATATAAATATATATCGACCAAAAGAACGAATGTAAAATTCTGGTATTCATCACAATTATTTTAAGAGCTTCCCTTTCTTTTCGCATGAAAATATGTAAGGCAAGTAATTGAAAATCTACCAAAATATTTACAGCAAGAAGTCAATTTTCTTTCCGATAATTTGTAGTAATTAGTTTATTAATTAATTTGAAGTCTTCTTTTATAAGCTCTTTGAAGTTTAGTGCTTCTTTGTGGCCCACTGAATAAATTATTTTGAATTATAAGGTAAACAAAATAAATACTCTATTGAAATTAATTTCTGTATTACGCTTGCTTATTAAGATCGGAAAATTACGCAAACCAGTCCAAGAAAGATTATAAGTAACGCTTAAAGATCATTTGCCTATTTTAAAGGTGTGATTTCTAACTAAAACTGAGATAAGGATGAAACATGATAATTGTGATGTAAAATTTGATCTGCGCTTATCCCTCACGCAATGCTCGAGAACTCAGTCCCCGGAAGTCTATTGTTAACCGTAACTACCAAATATCGGGACGCGCCAAATCTTTCGTTAATCGAAATCTCGAAAGCAGTTTCGAATTTTTCACATAACAAAAACAGCTAATCCGCGGCCTCTTTGATTCTAGGAGCGACGTTATATTTGTTTCTGTAGTGAAGCTTAAAAAACCTTCGGATTATCGATTTCTGTGTAAATTCGTTCGACCGTAAGGATAATGTTACTTTGCGGACCGGGAACGAATTACTCGGTGAGGGATAAAGTCACTTCACGATTTTAGAGGAGCTCTAGCTTAGGTTTTGTGGATGATTTTAAAATAATAATAAGACTTCTATATTTTATTAATCTTAGTTCAATATTGCTTTTTTCCCAAATTACCCTGTAAAGTCTGGCCACTTTCTGAGCCATTTACTTACAAAAATACAAATCTGTTTCCTCATCCAAATTTGTAAAAGGCAGTTTTCTGCACCTTTCTATTTTGGGTTCTGCAATACGATTAGTAAATGTAACTAAAATTCATTTTTACCGATCACCTCAGTTACTTTAATTTTTTACTCAAAAACAAAATATAAAAACAAAAAGCATTCTAATTCGCACAAACATTCTAACATTTTTGACATAAACAAATCGAAAACATAAAAATGCCAAAGTGTACGCACGCACGTCAGTTGCAACAATTAATTATTCCGAAACTCTATAAAAAATATAATCCCTAATGAAATAAGAAGAAGCGTGATCGATCAAAATAATAATTAATAATAGTTCGGCGTCTCAGGTGTGTGATCCCCACACTTAGTCATCGAGTTTAATTATAAAATGTTCGAACAAATTAACGGGTCGGATTTCAATTTAGAATGTTGTATCATTAGGTATATCTAATCATAACGTGAATTTTTGAGTTTGTACTTTAAATTTTATTGCCGCATTAAACTTTAGTAGCAAATGATCTAATCCTAGGTAAATCTAAATGTACAGAAATTACACACAGATTCATTAACATACTGTTAGGCTCTAAATACCAATATATTATAGTCACAAGTGTCAGTGACGTCATTTCTTTACTGTTTGGATCAAATCTTGATAGGAACTTTTTGAACAAGTTTTGTTTTTCTGACAACTTTTCTCTACTTGAGTTCTACCGTTGTTGATAAACAAATCCAAAAATAAAACTAAATTTATAAACGGATTAAAACCTTAGTAAAATTTAAAAATAATTACCCAACATTACAACACAACAGTCACAAGCAAATATTGCAATCCTACTAATATTATAAATGCGAAAGTTTGTATGTATGGATGTATGGATGTTTGTTCCTCTTTCACGCAAAAACTACTGATTGGATTTTAATGAAATTTGGTACAGATGTTCCTCATACCTAGGAATAACACATAGGATACTTTTTATCCCAAAATTCCCACGGGATAAGGTTTCACGCGGGTAAAACCGCGGGGCACAGCTAGTTACAAAATAATTTTGCAATTGAAGTCGGTATTAACGTCGACAATTTAATCTTGTTAAACTCAGACTTAATATAAGTCTGTCAATTATCATTACGTTCATCAATCAAAGAACGGTACATAAGTTATAACACCGGCTTATTGCCTGACAATTCAAAACCTTGAGATTTGACAAATCTACTGATGTGAAGTCAATCAAAGTGATCATAATTGTAATGCTTTTGCAATTAGTTTTAAATTTTGTTATTTACTAGTTGCCCTGTGGTTTTATTAACAGGAAAATCTGGGATTAAATAAAACTGTGATGATCGGGGTTGGTGTATTTAGCGATATCAGAATTTGCAATATGAATCATGGTTATTATGATCATGGGTTCAAAAGTTCTTGTTATCAAAGGTTAAGATAAAAAGGATTTGAACGATGTTCAGAGGGTGGAATCTCGGCCGCGACGAATTATGTATATGACCGAAAAGACTACCTCAAATCTTAAAAGTTTTAATCTATCTTTAAGCCCTTTCAGTTGATTTCGAATAAACTTAGAATATTTAATATTTTTTTCATATTTTAGGAATCGGAATCACAAACATAGCCAAAACGAATTATGATTTAGCCGAAAATACTACCTCAAATCTGAAGTGTTGTATCTACCCTAAGCTCTTTCAATTGATTTCGAATAAATTAAGAATAGTAATTTAAATATTTTTCTCATTTATAGGAATCACATTTGTCATAAAGTTTCCAATCAGTCAATTATTGATCAAGTGTTGCAGTTACGTAATTGGATTAGTCGATGTTGCGATAGGATTAATAATCGTGTGGATGTAATTGGTGCGCGCGCGCATCTAACGTCGGGTGATCGACGGCACCGCGGGGCGCACTCTCTGCGCCCGCGCCGCCGACAATTAGGTTTATCAGGCTGTTCATACGATGGACATACCTAGCAATAATATAAGTAATAATTAGTGGATATTTTATTAGAATATCTGTTTTAATTCAAAATTGTTCGATATACCCCCAAAAGGCCCCAAATGTGCTGGGCAAAGTACGGCCCGCGGGTCATCTGTGGCCCGCAAAAGCATTTCAATTTTTCTAACTTTCTGAATGTAATTTAGAAAATTAAGAAAGTTGCCCCCCCGCTGATCTAGAAGATATATCTTCAAGAGGTTCTTAGATAGTGAAGAACTCATTCATCTTATTAATTTTTCAAGAATGTAGATACCAAATGGCTTTCCTTTACATAATTTGTAGGATGATTAAAATTGAAGGGAAAGGTTTGTCTGATAGGCTTTCTTTCTCCTCTTTCGATCATTATATAAGTACCCTTTCTAAGTTGCAATAAAGTAGTAATTTAAGATTAAAACTGTTACTTTAATACTACAAGCTTATGTTATGCTGATGTTAAGAATATCCAATATACGCAATCGTCAAAAGCAATCGGCGGATCGGCGGGAGGTGTTCCGATCGGACTAATGATAACGGTCCGATCGACGGATTATTACGTTAAACCCAACTGTTTTATCTGCATCACGAACATTAGTTCACACCTCGATATGAACACTGTTACCTTGTGGCGTAGACACGGCGAAACATGTTGTTTTATGCATGTCTATTTCTGATAGACTTACGAGTATGTAGTACGAGTGTCCAAAGTTTCAGAAGCGTTAATCCTTAGTTTCATGGTTTTTTTTGGGTTATAGTTTTATATGTGTGATACCTGATTATAAGGAAGTTCTGTACCAAATTCGTCGAAATCGGTTCGGTAGTTTTTACATGACAGAGTCATTAGGTAAGATGTACATTTTTGTGATCTACAGGATGTTTCCTATACGACTTGTCGTACTGTGGTGATATACTGTGTATTAGGAATCGTCTTGTATGGACTCCTTGCCACTGCTGTGTACTTGTCGTATTGTATAATCTAAAGATCGAACGTAAAGCGACTCTATTGTATCTGCCTGAACAGCTGATATGAAAATCCTACTTAGTAAATGAAGTATAATAAAGCCGAATCTAGATGTAGCGTAGTATTGAGAAGCGGCAACTGAGCCAAATCGTATTCTTTAGTAGTAACGTAGTATTTAGGTGTGTATTGTTAGATTTGGAGTGGAGGCCAGTGTTAGTAAACGTAGTGGATACAATGTACTAGTTATCGCATCGAGGATGAATGGGAGAGGGCGTCGCGGCCGGATCGACAAAGGCTCACGCACGGCCGTAGCCGTAGACAATCCGCTGAGTATCGATCTAGCGCGACCCTTCGACTGAGCGTCGACCGCGGCACAATGCCGCCGCTCTTTATTATAGCATCTCACATTGTTGTCATTGTTATTATTATGATTCTTTACCGCTTTCCATTGTCGGTCGGCGTTGTGGCGGTGCTTTTTCACGTCTCGCGTTTAGTCTGGGCACTGGGAGCGCGACGCTCGCACGTTATTCGCGGAAAACAAGTGTTTTCCGCGCGGAAATTTCGTCATATTTGTGCGTTTTGATGTAGTTTTAATGTGCGCGCGCATTGTTGTGTGATTGACGTTCTCGAGTGAGATCCAGCGAAGTTGTGGCTGCCAGCTGACTGTGCTTACCTACTACGTGACTGTGTGTGTGTGCGTGCCGGAGTACATAAGTAGATGTAGGACGCCTACACGGACCGATAACTTTGTAGGACTGTTTGTGAATTTCGTTGTATCATTTTGTAGTAAATAATCGTAACAAATTCGATAGTTAAGTTCAGAAAATGTGTATATACCAATATTAGTAAGTTGTTAAACCATCATTCCAATTTATTGTCTGAATTCTAATTGAAATTGTATCCTACTGGACCATATTCTTACTAGAGTTTTAAACTAGAATTAATTTTATGTTGGTTTTAAACCGAATACGGTGATATAAGTTATGTACAATCAGCACGAAAAGTATTGTTAACATGCCTAGTGTGTAACTAAGTAAACATTATTTTATTAAAAACATTGAAAGATAATCAACGCTTATGATGACAAATAAAGTTTTTGGGAATTCATAAAAAGTTTGAATATATATGTTTTTTAGTGTGTTTACATATTTTCGATGCTGACTGTGTATGTATAGGTTATTTTGTGCGCGCATCACTATAATAAAATAACACAGCCGTTTTCATTTCATATGAGAAAGGAAAGTGTTAAAGGAAACTTTTGAAAATTAGCGGGAAAATTGTTACCGTAAGAATTTAGGACTGATTTTTTCATAATGTAATAAATAAAATAAGTGTAATAATATTATACCTAACTCATGTTTCTATAGTTATGGCCGATCCCAATATTGGATCTATCTATCTATGATTTTGCCTAATTTTCATTTACACTGAATACAGTGTCAAAGTGATCTTATAATTCTAGTAACACCTTAAATCCTACCCAATAAGATCTAAAACATCAATAAAACCGAAAAACTATTCTTAAATTTAAATAAAGTAAGATGAATATCTCAATCTAAAGTCTCCTAATAAAGTTGTTCGTGTGTTTTACTGGCACCTACCAGTTTCTTTTGACCGTTCACAATGTATGTAATTATTGATGTCAGAGGTCGTGATGTGTATTAAATTGTAAAAACTGTAAATTTACCAATTTGCTATGGGTTCGGTACATAATTTTGTTTGTAAATAAATATAAACTATTGATTTCTTTAACTTACATGATCACTACACATTGAAATAAAATAGAAATGAAAATGGCAGAGTGGTCACCATGCCGGACTGCCATCCGTCAGGTTGCGGGTTCGTTTCCCGTGCGGGGTGAATATTTGTGTCCACAAATGTTTGTCTCTGTCTGGGTGTGTGTGTGTGTGTGTGTGTGAATGAGTATGTACGTAGTTTCTGATACCCAAGATACAAGCTTCGAACTTAGTTAGGCGTCAGTTACTATAATGAGATGATGTAGTGAATGATTATGTTATGTTATATTATTTTAGGTTAGGTTAGTAATGTAAACGTATACATCTCATATTTTATATTGTCTTGTGTTGGACAAGTTAATTATAATGTATTATCCGTAACATTTTAAATTGTTTATAGAGATGTGGTTTTTCCCGGAATGTGTCCAGAAATGTATTGTAATAATTGACCTGTATCAAAGTTTAATTGTTTGTTTTAAGCACATATTTGTACTGTGTATAAATGCAATTAATAAATAATATAAACCAAAATTAAGGCTTCCATTCGATTTAATATTATATATATTTCAAATTAAATTGTACCAATCACAAGATTTAATATGGCAGAAATTGGAGAAAATGTAATATTTAAGTTTTTAGCAGCGCCCAGCGGTTTCACCCGCGTAGTTCCATTTCCCGTGGTAATTTCGGGATAAAAGTATCTATGTTCTTCCCCAGACCATAAGCTACCCCTGTACTAAATTTCAAGTCAATCGGTTTAGTAGTTTAGCCGTGCAAGTGTAACAGACAGACAGAGTTACTTTCGCATTTATAATATTAAGTAAGGATGTAACTATTTGTCAAGCTTTGTAGCTAGTGTGGAAAAAGTACCTACGAGTATGTAAAAAAGTATGAAAATCCAAATGTTTTGTTATGTTTCTATTGTGTCCTTTATATGCTTTTTCTGTGAACAAAAATACGATACTATTTTTAGTAACAACTTACAGATCCCTAAAACTTTCTTTTAATTGACCATTGAATAAATTTTATGTTAAAAATCTTGACTTACTCACTTAGAATAATATCCATGTGCAAGTATATACTTACCTAAGGGGAATACCTATAGAAATTGGGATGACTCATTTATGTGTTTTTTTTTAATAATTACCTGGAAAAGCAAAGATCGCCAGGTCCCAGGAATTGAATCCAAACCTTCAGGTTTATCAAACGGCTGCACATACCAAAAAATTCAACAAATATTTAATTCATACATAAGTATACTAAATTCAACAAAACATTATCTTATTAATATCTTTGTTTTACGCAAAGTTCTTTGATTTAGTATTTTGGCCATAACGAGAAAAAATCAAAACTCGACAAAATCCCGTTAAATTATTTTCCTAGCAAATAATCACCTTAAGATAATACAAAATAATCAATCATAAAATCAATATTCACCTATATGTATATGTAGGTATATATATAGGTGAATATTGATTGTATATACAATACATATTTAAATCACTTCCATATAAACCTACATACACATACCGGTCGTACGTTACTATTTAATTTGCGGGCTGGGCGGCTCCAAGATAGGCCTGATGAGACGATGAGACGACGGGCCGGATGCGTCCCCCTCCCCCGCGGTCACCCTGACACCCCATCGGACCGGTACTAGGTGTAGGGATGACCTATTAAAATAATGGGTTGTAGGTATGGGGTTGATATGTTTAAAGTATGGAAATAAATCTTTAATATGTGTTTAAGTAACAAGTATGATGGACAGTCTAATTTAATAATTTGAATTGATATCTTTGATTTACACGAACACTACACATTGAAATAAAACACTTAAACGGATTTTTGTCGTGGTTGTATTTTGTTTTACATTTTCTGACGTTTCTCGAAACTTTTACATTACTTTGTACAGACGACTTCCATCTTAGTCTTCTGTGATCACGGGTTCTGTAAAGAATCCGAAACGTCAGAAAATGTAAAACAAAATACAACCACGACAAAAATCCGTTTAAGTGTTTCATTTCAACTAATAATTTGTCTTATTTTATATCTATTGTCGTTTCTAATCGGAAAATTTAATGAAAATTTTGTTAGAGTTGTCCAATGAAAAAAGAAATCACGCGAGTATTCGGTAATTTAGGGAGGTCTAATCGCGGAAAACTGCTCACAATACGAGACTACTACTCTACATAAACCACCGGGTTTATACTTTTTTGCCTAGACTTTTTTAGGAGCCTTACTTTGTTTTATCTCTAAGGACTGCTAACGATGTCTTAATTATTACTTAAATTATTGTTATTTTTTTAAAGAAAAGTTAAAGTAATAGTACTTAAGTAGTTTAAATTCGAAAAAAATCTTAACAAAATATTTGCTAAACATATGCTGCCTTATTTACGTTTCATTTTTAGTCCGGTTTAACAAAACCTGGTAAGCATTTGACACCTTGTCAGTCAAATCTGTCACTTTGACAGTATTCAAAATTGATTGTAAAACCTGGTTTAGTGCTAACCAGACCAAAAATACAACGCAAATAAGGCAGATGTAGTCCAATACCATCATTATATTATTATTTTTAAACCGCGTTCCCATTCCAACTATCTATCTCAATATTGAAGAGACATATCTAAGTACCGATCATTACGTAATAGTTGAGTGCCTTGTAGTGGGGTGGTCCCCTCCAAGGAGGTTGGATGTAAGGACATGTGGTCTTGTTTGTGTCCACTCGCCCCGGCCAATATTGGCCTTTCATTATAACGTAGTACCTCAGTTCCGTCTTGTGATGCATACTGCCGACTACAAGATGGTATTCATGAATTTGCCTAGAAATTCTAAGTTCTCAAGATTCGAATCATATTGATATACATAAGTACATACATATATACTTAAATCTTTTATTTTTAAAAAAGCAATTCTTTCAATACCTTTAATTGTTTATATTGAATCACTCTTTTAATATTTATGTTGATGAAATCTGCTGCTTTTAGCTAGTTATCTAAATAGGCAAAAAACCCAAATCATACAACCAGCTTATTAAATCAACTTAATAATCGAAAATTAAAACAATTACGTTTCCCACCAACAATAACAGGCGGCCATATTGCGCGACACGTCAGTGTTGCCATGCGCGATAATTATTAATTTGCTGCGAGTGTCGCTGCACTCGCGCCTCTCGCTACTGTCATTAGTGACACCTCCCGCCAATTAGGACGCTCACAGAGTTTGATGAGCACTTTTTTATGAGCATTTTTTATTTAGTACAAGCGTTACTCCGGCAATTATTGAATGAGTCGCGAACCGTAATGCGTCTAGTGGCCGCATTTGTATCGAAGTGTCGGAGGATTTTATAGTCGCTTGTAGTTGGGCGTTGATAGTGTTAATGATGTTTTGTTAATTAAAATCGTTCACCAACCCGTGGAAATTGTTTCTCCCTTCACGGGAATATAATTGGTTTTATTTTATGAGTTGGATTTTAAGATTTAATTATTATTTTTCAATATTGATGACTTCATGAAGTTTATGCACGTTGTTCAATGTTAGTTTATGATTTATTTATAATTTCAGTTTATAACTAAATGAATGTTAATTTAAAAATTTAGTCTTTGTAGGTGCAATACCTGTACTGGTTAACAGGTATAATCAACATAAACGTAATTTCAACAACCTAAAAGGCGAACTGAATCCTAAAGATCACAGTTTAGTAGCCTGATAATGTAATAAACGCTATTTTCCAGGTAAACCGTGTTAACCCTGGCATAGAGAAGATTATCCCGGGAATGCGTCAAGGGAATCCTAACATTTAACGCCACAGAGTCAAACCGGGATTCATTAAATTGAAACTGGAGCAAAATGGCGTCGACGCCAGTCAGCGCGAAACCGTTTCACGCTCTGACAGTTTTGTAGTTTGAATTCAGAATGAATCTAACCTATCTGCAATTGTTTTTTTTCCCTTTTTGTTTTTAATTTATTTTAAGCCTATTATAAATGGCAACACATGTTTTGATTTTCACGAGCAACGGTTCGTGAAAATAATTTTGCACGGACATTTTATTTCTCATGGCAACTTATCGTTAATTAAAATTAGCGATATTTTGACCATAAAAAAATATAAATTTCGTAATTCTTATTTATGACAATTTGACAATAGTTTTTTCTTGGATTAGGGGTGATGATAATGATGAAATGTGATAAGGATGATAACGTTTTGTAAATAAAAAATGTATATTGTTATATTTTTTATTACTTACTTTTAATCCAATTTTGAGCATAAAGTTTTATATTCGCAACTGCAAGAAAACGTATAATTTTGTTTTAATTAAAAAATATTTCACCAACTTTTGTGAGAATATAACCTTATTTTTTAGTTAAGATTTTAAGTTATATATTTTAAATTAAGATTAATAATATATATGTATAAGAAGGTGGTACCTACTTAAGGTTGTCATATTTTTTTAAAATAAGTAATTAAATACATAAGAGCTCGTTTTATTACCTGCTTTAATCCTCTACTTCGTATCAGTATCATAAACCAGTAGCAATAAACATTTGGAGCTTTTCCTGGTAAATAGTGACACAGAACAATGGAATTTTTGAAACAATGCATTTTTGTAAGTAGACTTGAATTTTAGAATATTATTATTACGACTGCAGTTAATATTTGTTCTTTTAAGAAAATAATGATTTCTTTAAGTCCTAATAATCTTGTTTAGTTGGTATATTTTTTATAATAAAATTAATAATATCTTAAGATGAGTTTTGGATAAATTTAAGAAAAATATGAAACTCAGTAAATCTCTCAATAACTCCCTAGTGAGGCAATAAGGTACAAGTAGGTGCAAAATGTTTTGAGTCAGTTGAGTTGAGGCACAATATGCACGAGATAATTTTAGTCTGATATAGTTACATACATATTTAAATACTGACTGCACTAAAACTAAACAAAATATTTAAGAAGTTTGGGGTTCAAATCCCTAAATATCAAACAAAGACGCTTGACTGACATTTTTACAAAATGTTTGGAAAGATTTTAGTCTGCTCATAATCTACATATTATTAATAAGTAGGTACATACTTTTAAATGCTATTTACAGCATTGTAAGAAACTGAAAATAGTCATTTAATTTAACGTCAACTTACGACAAAGTAATAATTTTATATTTCGATCGGATTTAGTTAAATAATGTACCTACATTAATAGTATATAGGTATATATTAGTACATAGTATATACAGTATTTATTTGAAGTTGAATCATTTTGTTTAGCGATATATGAAAACTGACTTTAAAAGTTTTAGTCTAAAGTCTATCTAAAAGTACCTACATGTCTTTATAACATTAAATCCAGTCCATGAATAATTTTAAAGTTAACTCAACTGACATAGGTAATTTAAGAAAATTATTTACTCAGCATCAATCTATATACCTAAATTAAATAAAAGTATAAATCTAGTCGATGCATATTATTCAAATTTAAATAATGTTTTTGCCGAAAACAAATATAACATTATAGGTATTATATTTATTCAAAGAGTAAATAGGAGAAATAAAAAAGAAGATTAGCTATCGTCGACAAATTTACCAAACATAACATAAAAATAACGATCTGATAACTTATTTGATGTTATACCGTTATTGTCGTAGTTTTCAGTGAGTTACATAATACCGGTACATTCACTAGTCTAGTACAACCTTTAGGCCACTCTTCTTTCACATTCAAAGCCAGATATTCATGTGAACATTGTCACAGGGGCCTTGAACTTACTTCTACAACAGCTGAGTAAACTCAAAAGAAGCGACCGCGTACAAAGAAACCTTTCATAAGTTGGTATTGAAAAGTACACACGATTGTTATTCATACATTTCCCTCTGTAACCTCTCGAAGCTAGTTTGATGTTACATAAATCAACTTCAGTACCGATTGTTGTGGTTTTTATTATACTATCAGAGTAGGGATTTAAAAACGATAAGTTGTGTGATAATGTGTTTTTTAGAATGTAATTAAAACGCTTTCCTGTGATATTTTTAAGCAATGATAGTGTTTAAAGTGTAAGACAAACTACGAGTGTAGGTTGGCGTGCGCTATGCCGTTACCGTCGGCAAACAGAATTGTGATTTGGTTTGCATGAGGTAGCGGCGGTGAGGCCGGCACAGACGAGGCGTGCGCCTGGCTCGCCCGTCACACGATTAAAAATGCACGTTGGTGGTGTGCGGGAGAGCGGGCGGGCGGGGCGGGCGGGGCGGGGCCGGCGCGGCGCGCGTGATTGGCGCGTGGGGCGCGGGCGGGGCCGGGCGCGCGCGCGGGGGGCGCTCGCGCTCGCCGCCGCCCGGCGATCGAGCCTCCTCACAACGCACGTAGCCTCCGCGCCGTACGGTCTCGCGACACGTGATCCCTACGCGCTCCGCCGCGAGTCCATGTGAGCGACCGACAGTTCTCTCGTTGTGCACAGTGAACGAAGGATCGGCAAGCTGTACGCGCCGCAGGAAGACGACATGTTGACGATGGAGACGGATCTGAAGGGCGGCAGTTTGCACGCCACGGTGCCGCCGCACCACGCGCTCCAGCACGGCTATGGGTCGCTGGGCGCGCTCGGCGGCATGATGGCGCTGCCCCAGCAGCAGCCGCTGGCGCAGCACCAGCCGCTGCAGCACCAGCACCACCAGCAGCTACCACAGCACCACCAGCAGCCACAGCAGCATCACCAGCCGCCCAACAACAACAACAACAACACCAGTAAGACCTCCAACGCTGACCGCGTCAAGCGCCCCATGAACGCGTTCATGGTGTGGTCGCGCGGCCAGCGCCGGAAGATGGCCTCCGATAACCCCAAAATGCACAATTCCGAAATATCGAAACGACTTGGCGCACAATGGAAAGATCTCTCGGAATCCGAGAAGCGACCGTTCATCGACGAAGCGAAGAGACTTCGGGCGGTTCACATGAAGGAACACCCCGACTACAAATACAGGCCGAGGAGGAAGACGAAGACTCTGGCCAAGAAACAGGAGAAATACCCCCTGGGCGGCGGAGCTTTACTGGGAGCGGGAGAATCACAGCGGTCCGCCGCACCAGCGGCGCAGCAACCCCGCGACGTATATCAAATGACACCAAACGGATACATGCCCAACGGATACATGATGCACGACCCCAGTGCGTACCAACAGCAAGCATACGGATACCCTCGGTACGACGTGTCACAGATGCAGCAGGGCGGGTACGGCGGCGGGTACTACGGCGGCGGCGGTCAGGGGTCCCCGTACCTACCGCAGCCTCCTTCCCCGTCGGCGTACGGCATCGGGCCTGGCTCGCCGGGCGGGTACGCGCTTCCGCCGTCGTGTGCGTCGCACTCCCCGAGCGGCTCCTCGGCCAAGTCGGAGCCGGTGTCGCCGGGCCCGCCGGGCCTCAAGCGAGAGTTCGTGTCGCACGAGGCGCCGCAGCTGAAGCGCGAGTACGTGCACCCGCACGACCAGCTGGGCATGAAGCGGGAGTACGGGCAGCAGGACCTGAGCCACATCATCAACATGTACCACGTGCCCGACGAGCAACGGTACGCGGCCGCCAACGAGCGCGCCATGCCGCTTATCTGAGAGTCGCCGTTCGCGTGCGACATCGACATCCCGCCGCTCTGAGCGCGCGCGGGGCCAGTCGCCGCGACACATGCACACACCAGTGACTTTGTTGCGAATCTGTTTTCGCGTTAGGACAGTGATCGTTATCTCCCGGCCGTACATACTTCTAGGTATGTCCATTTATTTGTTTTGTAATGATGTACTGACGCCGTTAGTGTTGCGAACTGTTATCTTAGGGAGCCGCCGGCCGCCGCCCGGGTGCCGCCGGCACCGGCCGCGGCCGACCGCTCGGTTAATGTTGTTGATGATATCTTGTATTATATTATGATTATTGTATTTTTTCATGGTTTAAGTTAAAATATTTTAAGTGGTGACGTGTGGACGGACGGAAGAGGTCGGAGTGTTGTTCGCGTGAGAGACGATGTAGTGATCGAGGTAATTCGAATACCAAAAAAATTTAAACAATTTGTAAATATAGTGTTAAAGCTAGAAGTTGAAGTTAGTCGGTAAAGCGTAGGTAGATAGCGTAAGTCGTGCCACGACGCCTCACTCGCCCGACGAGCGTTGTACAAAATATTTGTTATATCGAATCGAAAGTTATAAATCCTTGAAAGACTAAAAGTATTGTAATACAAAATTGTACAGTGAGTGTTATATAGTCAGTGGACACAAAATATATTGAAGAAAAAGATGAAGTTATCAATAAACGACGCGTTAAAATTGTATATGATTTTTTTGTTTCTGAATCCCAACACTATACCCCATATTGGTGCTAATTTATGTTCTAAAGCTCCATTAATTACTTTGAAATTATGCAAATAAATGTGATATTATTGGCAATGATAAAATAATGATATTTTCTCAAAGAAATTATACAACCAGTATAATATTTTATCTACCCACATAGACAATCACAAAACATTAATATTCTAACAATATTTCAACCTAATTCTTTATTTATTTAATGACGAATCTAATAATACTAGCTTCATACAAAAGACATCAACGAGATCTTTATGATTTTTAAAAGATACTTTGATTTGGCTATTTAAATTAATTGCAGGAAAGATAAACAAATATTTTAATGTCTATTTTTTACATTTTATACATACATTTAATCTATAATAAACATATATTATATTCAGTATTTTTTAATCAAATTCAGTAAAATTTTAAAGTTAAAGACATCAACGGGTGTTATACAGAATTATTAATAAAGTTTTAGTTCGCTTTGTATTTTGATATTAACTATAAATACTTTATTTGAAACATTATTTTTAATGAATACACATATATTTATTTTTAATTTCACAACATAACACATGAACTTATAGAAAGGTTTTACAAACAGATTATTTAAAATAATTCGTTATTTAGAATTCGGAAAAAAAATTGCACCATAATGATGTTTGATAAGTAAAAATTACAAACAAAACATAAAACCAACTAACAGGTCCATACGTATAACCACAAAATGCATATTTTTTGTGTGTGGAGCAAAAATATTTGATGCAAATTACTTTAAAATTCAATGACAAGCAGTTTGTATCAGGTTTTAAATTGAATACCTTTAATTCTTGAACGATGTTTTATTATAATTTAAACACTAGTTACATCTCGCGATTTTGCCCGCATTGAAATATTGCAACTTTTCTGGGGTTTTCTATTCAAATCGGTTTAGTGGTTCCCGTAATTAGCGCACTCAAACATACATAACAAACTTTATAAAATTAGTAAGTATAAATAAATATATTATACTAGCTGTGTCCGCAGTTATACCCACATAATTCCCGATCCCGTGGGAATTTCGGGATAAAGCCTAAGTTACTCCTGTACCAAATTTCAAGTCAATCGGCCCAGATTCACGCCTGATGCCGTGACCAAGGGAAATAGGGATTCATTTTTATATAATTAAAAGAGACCCTATGTAAAATATGTACCTGTATTGATTTGGCTTTTTATCCTCATCACTACGTATATCATCAGTGAGGAAGAGGACTTTGTCATACTTTAGATCATACAGGAAAAAACTAACAAATCAAAATAAAAATAACTCGCATAAAAGTTACACTATATATAATAAATTTCGATTTTATTTATAACTTACTTACATTTTTTATATTTAAGTAATATACATACTTACAGACCTATTTAGGTAAAACATACTTTAACTTTTCAAGTGTTTTGTTTATTATCATAAAATACATATTATTAATTTATTTATCACAACTTTACAATTGTATACAAAAACAACTTATTTGCATAGTGATACAAATGTTTACAATAATAATGATAAACAATATTTTACTGAATATAATAACATTAATATAATTTTAATAGAAACAGTTTTGTTTAACTACAACATAAAATAGTTTAATGGATTTGAACCAACATGCAAGGCAAGCTTGGTGATAACGCTTAATTTTGCTTCTTGTACGATCTGTGTATATCAACAACTACCGGTGCCCCACGGTTTCACCCGCGTAGTTCCCGTTCTCGTAGAAATATGGGGATAAAATTATGCTAAAACCTTCCCACTGAATCACTCTATCTATTAGAACAAACCGCATCAAAATCCGTTGCGTAGTTTTAAAGATCTAAGCATACATAGGGATATAGGGACAGAGAAAGCGACTTTGTTTTATACTATGCAGTGATAGTGATAGTGATAAGTTAAAGGGTCTTTGTTCCGTAGTAGGATTTTAACAACACTTTTATTTCCTAAATAGCGCAAGTTTCTTCACTTATTACTGTTTTATTTAACGGTCTCGCGGTTGTACTTACCATTTTGAATTTTAACTGTTTATATTAATCAAATAAAATATAAACTAAGTCAAAATGCTTCGATTGATGTTTTTAAAATTTTGACTTTAAATGGAATTTGAACCCAAGACCATTGTAGCCAAAACACCACCCTAAAGAAGTAGCTGTGATATGGCTTTAATATTTATATTTTAATATAGGTAAAGACTTGAAGCTTTGATAACATATTTGATAACAATAACTCAAACAAAATTTATTCTTCATACAACTATATCATCCACAATCACAAATAATTTCACAACCCAAAACAAAACCTACAAATCTATCTCCAACTCCGTAATATTTCAAGTAGGTGTTACGTCACAACGTCCCTAGAAAACTCGCATTTCAATCAATTACTGTCAACACGTAAGGGGTGAGGGATTCAATCAAATCCCTTCGTGAACTTGATTAGAATTCGGCCACTTTTTCTCTCCAGGGATCGAACCTACTAACTTAATCCTGATGAAATACGCCCCTGTGTTTAACAAGAGTTGATTTTAAACTATTTTCGCTTATTGCTTTGTGGGGACGTGATATATGAAGTGGAAGTTTGTTGACGGTTATTTAATCTGTTTCGGTTTTTAAATTGAATTTGAGATGAGTTAATCTGATACCTTTTTATAGAAAACTAGCTATCCATCTGGGATATACATTGTTGTAATGTTTAAGTGGGTTTTCTAAAATTTTCCTTTATTCAAACCGTTGTTTTTCTTTCCTGTTGTAATCGGTATATCAAAAATATTTTCAAAAATCAATATGTGTATTTTCATAATACAGAAAATAAACAGCGCCAATGACTTTGTGTTTTGGAAATATACAAACATTTAATCATAAATACAACATACACATTATACGTAAGTTCTTTAGAAAATTCTTCATATATGTACGAAAAAAAGGCTACATACATAGATAAGTTTCTGAAAAAATTTAGTACAAAACGCCAGTACTTATACAAAGTACAAAATCAAAATCAAGGTAGTAAAAACTAAAAATAATAGCAACTAAAATTATGAGTTCCGGATGTAAAAGTGAAGTCTGTTTTCGCACCCCACCGTTACGCGGTGTGCGCCAGCGGTCGCGACCCGGGAGTCGAACCCGCGTCCCTGGGGTGGCCAATCACTGTTCCCACGGGTTTGTCCGTCGCTTTGTTTTCTCTCACGGTTCGCGACATGTCATTCCGATGATTGCCGCGACATCCTACTTTCTAATCACATGTTTTAGAACAATGATACAGTTAACGCACTTTGCGTATTACTTTGTGGTTAAGTAAATTAGATTGGGTTTAAGGTAAATACGTGTTTAAGGACTGTAAACCGTACGTTTTGTTAGTCATTTGATCGAAATTTAATGTTATTTATGTTAATTCGATATCTTAATTCTAATTCAAGGCATATTTATTTATCTAATTTATAGTAAATACCATTATAATGTTTATTGCTTGTAGTAGGAATATCTACCTAATATTATAAACGAAACGGAAACGCGAAAGTATGAGTGGATGTTTGTTACTCTTACGTAAAAACTATTAAACCGATTTAGATGTCAGAATTTGGAACAAAAATTCCTTATAACCAAGAATAACACATACAAACACAAACTCAAAATATCTTTATTATCAAGGATTGATACAATCACTAATAATTTGTCAAAACTTAAACTAAATTGTTTTGATTGTTAGTTCACTACGCGCCCACTACTGATAAGAACTAACAAGAAACTCAGTGGGGTTGTCTTTTTTTGTTGTGATTGTATTCAGAAAATAAAAATATGTGAACATAATGAAAATAATTAGAGATATAAAAAGAGCAATTCATTTCCAAACGATTTTATCATTTAAATAATCTACTATAGTGTAATAAGCTTTTTCGTAATATGTAATAAGCATACGGTAATTTATACCTCTATTTATTAGCAGATTTAGAGTGCAGGAATTTACATGTACAAAACGGCGCTCAGCTTGTACAAAATATAAATCACATACAAAACTACACCCCACAGTAATTTAAACCTATTAATACTATAATTTAATGTAAGTAAATATCGTATTGCTTACGGCTGCGTACTCGCATCTGTCTTGCCTACATCCGCCGACACATGGCCACCATTTTTTCTCCCGTGTCGCAATTTCCCAAAACTCCCCGGCGGTACGTTGTAATGTTGTAAACATAGGAACAAACCAAACTTGTCACGTAATTCGTTCGTCAAACGTTTTATTTGTTCTTGAGATTGACAGAGGTCCCTCCCACTGTTGGTCCCTTTGTTTTTACGTTGCATGTTGTCAATATTTGGTCTCATTTGTCATTAGTGGTTTAGATTCATTCGTGATACGTGGTTTGTATGGGTGGGTGGGCAAACAGATGAGGTTGTGTGGTACAGGGAATGTAATTAATTTTAGTGGGTCTTGAAATAAATCAATATATTTATGTATCTGTATATGAAAATAAATTGCTGTTCGTTAGTCTCGCTGTAACTCGAGTACGGCTCAACAGATTATATATGTATATATACCTATATCTTATCTTGGTCTTGAAATGTTCGTGGAGGTATAGGGAAGGTATAAAAGGTGAGAACAATTCGAATAATTGCCGGGAACACGGGAACGGGTACTACGCGGGCAAAACCGCGGGCCACAGCTAGTATGTATATAAAAATCAATGTCACTTTTTTACTTATGTTTGTTATTATTTTGTATTGATTCTTATGTAAAATCAACGGGAAAATTGGACCCTTGCGAAGCCGGGCCGCTAGTAGGAAGTAAATAAATATTACTTATATAGTCTCAGTATGTAGATATGTAAGTGCTAAGTGATGCCTCAGCGGTCTAGTGGCATGTGCTTTCTGTTAAGCTGTCTCTCAGTCTTGGGTGAGATTCTTGTATTGAGCAATGAATGTTAGCTTTTGTTCCATCATCTCATTAAAAGAAACAGAATTATTAAGGTACTAGCGGCGCCCCACGGTTTGATCCGAGTAGTTTCCGTACCCGTAGGAACATGGGGATAAAGTTATGCTAAAATCCTTCCCACTGAATCACTCTATCTATTTAAATAAACCGCATCAAAATCCGTTGTGTAGTTTTAAAGATCTAAGCATACATAGGGACAGAGAAAGCGACTTTTTTATACTATGTAGTGATAATTGCAGAAAACTGTCCGTTTACGAGTACCTACATTCATACATACAAAAATCTAAATAAAGAACAGAATATAATAACTAGTAGCGTCCCGCGGTTTCACCCACGTAGTTCCCATTCCCGTGGGAATACAGGCATAAAATACAGCCTATGTCACAAACTGATAAATTAGTTTTCCATTATTGAAACAATTTTTGAAATCGGTTCAGTATTTTCGGAGCCTATTCTTTACAAACAATCAAATCTTTCCTCTTTATAATATTAGTGTAGATTAAATTTAACCAAAAACATTGCCGTCGAAATAATAAACACTCAAACCATCGGTCAGATGTTTGTGCCATTACTGCCTTACACCGAGACGACATAGAAAAAAAATTAAGTGGAATTTTAGCTTTAGTTTAGTGCGCATGACCTTCTTGGAAGCGATTGTAGCCGTAACGGTATTGTGAAGGCGTTCCCTCCAGGTAAACTATTGTGGCTTGTACATAGATTTATTAAATACATAAGAGTGTGCCGGTGGTACTGTTTATTTTGATTTAGTTAGCAATCGTATGTACTTCAAGTACCTGCGAAGTATAGGGACATGTTCCTCAATGCCGACTTTTGGCCTACAGGAGTCGTATACCGACGCTATTGGGAAGCGTTCATGAAGAAATTACCCTAAACTGTAGTTTTAGTTTATATAAATTATATGTATGTTAGTTTTTAAGGTATTTACGTGTTTGTTATGATATTTTATATGTGCGGTAATTTGAGAGGCCTTACCTTGCAGTAACACAGTTTCTAACTAGCACGGGAGGTAATGTCTCGATAATTGCTCAAATGTACTTATTTTAACAAAAACTTCATAAATAAATTGATTTGATTTGATAATTATGTTGATTGATACATACTTACATTCGTCAAGGTATCAAGCCACTAACGCCTATCTAGGTATTGTGTATCTTCAGCATAGAAATCGGAATATTCTATGGTTCTTGGGTATCAAAAAGTAAACATATAGAAAAACATATACAAAATTATTAGTCAAAATAATAATGTACTGGCGTCCCGGGTAGGCTGGTGGGGGAATTTTCCCGCAGATTTTCCAGAATTTTCCAGCAATATTAAAATAATTACGAACATGACAAAAAATAGCAAAATAGAAGTAACTTACCCAGTTATTGTTATAACAAAGTTTTCATTTATGTGTAAAATAATCCGGCAGAGGTATACACTTTTGACAACCTAGATAATTATTTTTCAATAACATTTACTTTCATAATTCAATTAAACAAAACAAATTAATAACCTTCAAAACCGAAACACAAATGTACAGTTTCCACAAATTTAAATGGCCAAAGTTATGGTCATTTTTGATAATAATTCATGAGCAACAAAGCGGCGTGTTTCAAAAATAGGAATCTGGGCAATAAAAATGTTTTTAGAAAGTTATATTGCTGGGAAGGGGTTGAAGCGACGCCCCGTGTTTATTTCTAAACCTTTTCGTGGTAGTAAAAAGTATTTTTGTTTAAAACAAATAATCTGCGGGCACCTAACTGTAAAATGTCTTGTTTTACTCACTGAAGGTAATTATCATGTGAATGCTATTTTTTACTTTTATATTTTTGAGTTAAGGCCGATTTTTAAATAAAGTATTGGCTTTAAACTACTGTATGGAACTGTTTTCCTAGTTTCCTACTACTGCGCAAAGGGTTATTCTCTCACTGATTATATTAGTTAGTGCAGTTAGGAATAGGTGTAATCAACAATGTTCACAAATGGCTTGTGATAATCATACTTAAGTAGGTAGTTCCTTCACGTAAGTAAAACAGATTCATGGAGAAATTAAGCATAGAAAATCTAAAAATTAAAAATTTAAAAAACCCATTACACAATTACTTTCAAACCCCCATAACTTTTAAACAGGTTAACCGATTTTCATCAAACATGTCTAAGAATACTCGCACGTAAGTCCCCTTTAATACAAAAAAACTAAATTGAATTCGGTTCATTCGTTCGGGAGCTATGATGCCACAGACAGACAGATACACACACACATATACACACACAGACACGTCAAACATATAACACCCCTCTTTTTGCGTCGGGGGTTAAAAAAAGTAGTTCAAATTGCGAAAAAAATGCAAGAAGTCTTCGAGATTTAAAGATTTGAAAGTCACCTTATCTTATACTTATCCTGGATACGCAAAACTGACTCATTCCAATACTCATCACTGCACAAACATTTATTACCCTGAATTTCTTTAACAATTTCGTTAATCACCCAAAAATATTGTTTTAAAAGATTATTACTATCTTTTGGATCAGTGATTACGATAATTCCACTTAGTTCTGAAATTTAGGAGCACTTCGAGGTAAGTAAGGCTGGTGATTGCGTTCTTAGAAGCCGGTGAGCGGTGAGGCTCTGCCACTATTGTTCTAGGAAAAGTATTAGCTGGTAAAGATAAGCCTTATATAAGGTTTTTACTGTGAGTTATTGCAGAAAAATATGTTTCAAATTACGTAAAGCTTAGTGTCTTTACTATAATGTAATCTAAGAATGCATACTGGACAAACTGAGATTAAAGTAAGTTGATAGCATTTTTATAAGTTCAATGATGTGATGAGGAGAGTATTACCGAGGTATTACTCGTATAATAAGTTTAACGTCTGCAAAACTAATACAACGTTATTATTTATTAAATGTTCTAGATACAATATTAATGTTAATTTAAGCCTACAGAAGATAATAAACATAAAATTACATTTAGAAAATACAGATAACGTAATAGAATATATTCGTATTTTAACTACATACTTTTTTTGTAAGTTACAAAGTGTAAAATCTTAGTTCCTCCCATTACAAATACCTCAATCAACTACCAAGTAGGTAGCATGGGGGATAAAAAACAAAAGGGCCCGGAGAACTCATAAATCGCCAGGAATATAGTCATTAGCCAGGGGCGGACTTGCCACTGAATAATTAAAAACAAATAAACGCGATACGGCTCTGATACAATCTACGTTCATTATAAAATTATGATGTAGTTTTAGTAATGTTACGCCTGTTTTAGTTTGAGTAATAGACGGTTTTTAGAATACTTAATACGTACCGTGATTATCGGTTTTTGTTTGAATTATGTTTAAGGATTTATATGCCAATTTATAAAAAATAATCTGTTCTACGTCTTATTACTTAGTAAACTTGTGATAGTAGATTATGTATGTTTGATTCTGGAAAAGAGTTTGATGAGTATATAGGTGTTATTAGTATAAGTATTTACTACATGTATATGTTTACTCTCGGGAAATTGGGGACAACATATAGTCTATATACAAAATACGCCCAGGAATAGAATAGCTTTCGATCTACATGTTACGAAAGTTACTCAATTATAAGTTAATATTCTTGTCATAAAAACATTAAATAAAAAATTTAAAAACCCCCAACACAATTACTTTCGAACCCCCATAACTTTTAAACGGGTCAACCGATTTTCATCAAACATGTCTAAGAACACTCGCACGTAAGTCCCCTTTAATGCATGAAAAAAATAATTGAAGTCGGTTCATCCGTTCAGGATGCCACAAACAGACAGATACACACACACACACACAGACACGTCAAACTTATAACCCCTCTTTTTACGTTGGGGGTTAAAAATCATCTAAACCAAACAACTCAATCAATCAAGATACCTTTGCAAAGAGGTAACAAATACACCCACAGTCTCACAATCACGACAGCTAGGATTATTTTGTCAAAATTATCTATACCAAATTCCATCTCAATCGGTCAAGTTGCTTCAAACAAACTAACACACCCACCATCACCATAACACACTAGGATAATTTTGCCAAAATTATCTTCTAAAATAATACTTCCAAAGAACTGGCCAGTCGTTGATATAGCTGTAAACAGAGAGGTGAGTGTTTGTTCGTATGTGGAGGACCCTACAGCGAGAGACTGACCGGCGCCGACGGACCTCGCGGAGTAAACAAGGTGAAGAAACAATATGTTTTTTATATAAGTTTTATTTATATTATATAAAAAGTTTCTTTATTGTAAGCTAGTATTATTAAAACTTAACCTAAGGTATGAACTTCAAAGTATTTTAAAACGCAAGGTTTGAAAGAAAACGGATTTTCGAGGTTTTAACTGTGTTATATTTATGAACTGTGATTTTGTTTATCGAAATATTAAAGAAATCAGTTGTAAGCTAATAGCTCATAAGGTTTGGGAAATATACACAAGGTTTTAATATTCGTAACATCACTTTTCTTCAGGAAACGTTTTATCTGATGTGATGACAAAGTTAATATCATATCGTCTGTTTCTGATATAAAAATCTATAATCTAAATATATTCACTTAATATTAGCAGACATAACATAGATGACATTGCTAATTTCTATAGTAATAATTGAATAATTAAACTGAAAATTAACTGTAGATATTAAGATTAGTTACATAATGACATATGAACCAATTCCAAATTCCACCACATACAGATCAATATAACATCATACCGAATTAATTTATAGAACGGTCACGGCTAACGGTACTCCTGAAGACTCTTCTGCCAGCCGCACAATCACTCCACAATTCTACACTCAACAAACACACACGCGACAAAATAAAATGAACCAAACATCCTCCAAAATAAGACTCACTTTACTCTGTACACAAATGAACATACGACCCGCGAACGCCGCACAAAGAACAGTAAATAAACAGTTGATACTGACTACACATCATTACATCAAAGAGTTGAATAGGCATTGTGAAAGGACATTGCACTTTGAACAGCTGTAAATAGATGTCAGAATTGGTCGCAAGGTTCTTATCGTGCAGTGGGTTAGTGGGCACGAGAGAAGTCAGGTCAAATGGTTAGTAAACAGGCGGTGGATTCGTCTTGGTTTATATTTAGTGGAACGCCGTGAAATGGTTGCAAAAGCTTCGTGTACTGGTAGGTTGTACCGTATTGTACGTCTTTAGATACGCTGAAAGTAGTGGTGCAGTTTAACTCTTCCAATTTGCATATTAGCAGTCTTCACTATTTTGCTTCAAAAAATTGACAAAAAAATCATATCTGCGGATCAGATAGTATACTCGTATAACAAAGTATCATCCTGCCGTTTGTCCTCCTAGCTGTATAAACGCATCAATCTTTTAAACTAAGCTATTGATTTTGATGCTGTTTTCTTGAATATATAGTGATTTAAGAGATAAGTTTACGTAAAATTAATTTAAATTAACTCAGACAAAACCTTGACGCATAGATAGTAAATATACCTATTAAAAAAACTAAAAGATTTTTTATTAAAATATGCTGATACTTTATTCCTAATTAAATAACCAAAGCAAGAAGCCGCTATTACCAAATTATCTGAACAATTATTGGTATATCTTAACAAAATTACTAGGAAGCATCTTCCGATCAAACCAAAATGTAATCGTCCGTCAATCAAACCTCGCAGTAAACGCTCAAAAGAGGCCGCCAGTAATTGGTGGTTAAAAAACAAAAGTAGAAATTTATAACGAGATGAAACTACCAAATCATCCTGTTTAGTGCGAAATTATAGTATTTTAAACGGGCGTTTAGGTGATTTGTACGATTGTAATGGACAGGTATTGCGTAAGTATCGAGACGGAAAATACGGCGCAATCTATTAGCCGAACAAAAAGTGAGCTTAATTTCACACCTGTTTACCTTTAATTTCATAATGATGAGGACTTTTTGCACGCCCCATAGCACGGGATCGTATTGTGTGAGGTTAACTTTGTACGTATTGCCTACTTGGATAAACTTTGTTTTTGTATGTTATTTTATGAACAACAATTTAAAAAGTTTGTGTGTAAGAAAATATTTGAAAATGTTGGCCTATAGAATAACACCTATAGAACTAGCTGTGCCCCGCAGTTTTACCCGCAGAAGTATTTTTTGGTGCTTGTTTTTTTTGTAACAAAACATTTTAAGAATTGATATAGACATATTATAACGGCATTTTTATTATAAGTACTTATTTGTTTTAGTTTTTGTAATTTAGGTACTAGAGAATGAAGAACTTAGCCCATCTTCTCTTTCCAACCATATACTTTATTCATCACTTACAAGCTAAGTTCAAGTACAACCTCCAGCTACATACCTGTAAAGTGACAAGGTACTGACGCCCCCCTCCCCGCGGGGGGGAGGTGATGACGTCACCCGCTGGGTGCCGACACGTCGCCGTCACGCTCCACAAACGGCGAGGTTGGTGCAGCCTTGACGGAGTCGCCCCACATCGCCCGTCAGCTCAGAACCAACCTTTTTACAACAAATACCACATTTATACCAACAATTTTACGACTGGGTGCCTCTTCCTATTTGTCTCAAGGGTGATTGTGATCGTGATCATAATTTGATATCTTATGCGGCTGATTTGGTAGTATTTGGTTTAAATAAGATTTGTCTATAATTGTAGATCTCTAAGTCTATCATTTGTTTACTCAAAACATTGTTATTTTACGCAGTTAGACGACTTATTTGTGTCTATTTTAAGTGATGACCTATTTATTTGATATCCAGACTCTGGTAAACTATATCAATGAGCGTCAGTGCCTATAAATAAGTAGACGTTTTACTAAGTGGCATTTTTATTTTTAATTTTTATTTTTTGTATCAAAAGGATGATGAATGATGTCACAAAGAAACACCAACTGGCAATAGCATCAAGAAATTCTAGAAACTTCTTTCTATATAACTCAGCATCTCTGAAACTGACGTTATGTAACTCATGCCTTGATATTATTCTTCTGAGATCTTCCTGAGTTATCACCGAGAACTGTGATATTATCTTCTGGACGGGCGATAGAAGATATTTTCAGGTGGTTTATCTGCTTGTTCGCCTTCTATGTTCTCTTGTTATGAGACTAAAATTCATTTTTTTTAATATATTAACCAAAAGGAAAGTCATTCTTGGGTTTGTCTTTTCTAATGAGATGATGTAGTGAATGATTATGTTATGTTATTTTATTTAAGACTATCAAAGTAATTAACTACGAGTCTATATCTTTTAGAGTTAAAAAGACTGTATGCGACGGATTGTTATAACATTTTACGATCTATGGCGCAACAAATATGGTTTTTCATGTTGTTTTTCTCTTGCACTAAGTATAAGCTAGTATTATTTTGTATCTATCACTGAGTTTATCAAGTAACATATTTAGTTTGACAACGATGTTTACTTGCAGAAAGTCAATAATCGATTTTAACACACAAAAATTAAGTAAAACAATTATATCGCCATGAAGCTGCACTAATCATTGAAGTAAAGCAATACATCACCGTCATTCAGTAAAACATTCACCCATAAATATTGAGATTTAACAAATTAAGTAGTTGGAAAAATTGAAAAAAATCCTGTCATAAAACAATTGTCCTGTCTAGGGTTGTCACGAAAAAAAATTAGTTGAAACGTCCCTGAGTCGGGGCATGGCTAATCACACGTCGAAGACAATGGTGCCAGCGTGAAAGCCTCATAAAACTACGGGCCCCGTAAAACCCTGTCCAAAATATTTACAGCGCGTGACAAACGGACCGGTCCTTTGTCTTGTGGATTGTCTCGCCGATTCGACGCGGTTAATCTCCGAGTAGGTATGTTGCAGCGGACATCTGCGATGTGTCACGGAGACGATAGTTCGACACACGAATCGATTTTAAAACGTGAACGGTACGGTACTGACATACGTGTACCACTAAGTAGGTATTTATATTAATGGTGTGACTGACGAAGACTGATCGTTGCAAATTATTTTGGCAAACTTCTGAATGCTGCCTTCATTAGACGAAAATTTACATTTAAAATTATAATTTGTATAATAATACTGATCTGTTTAATATTAACGCCTCGGTGGTCTATTGTCAGGCACATGTCTGCCATGCCTGAGGTCTTAGGAGCAATTATTGAGTTAAGTTATGCATGTTTTTTATTTTTCAAACATAGCTCGGGTGACGATTACACCAATTCCTCCTAACTATATCATCAGAGAGAGAGGCCTTTGCCCCTTAGTGGAATTTTACAGACCGACACTTTATACATACCTACTTACCGATGATTAAGTAGATGTGACAAATATATTTAACATAAAATAACATAACATAATCATTCACTACATCATCTCATTATAGTAACTGACCCCTAACTAAGCTTGAAGCTTGTATCAGAAACTACGCACACACATTTAACTCTTATTATAAATTTTCGCATTCGTTATCTTCTTCCGTCCATGTTTTAAGATTTAGGTCTTTCGTATATAGTAATTAAGTCCAGCATATCAACTTTAAAGATTGCAATATGTAACCGAACGATGTCGTAAACATTACTGGTGACACTTCTATAAGTAGATAAACATTTATACCAATCAATATTAAATTACTTACTTATCTTCCAAAACATCCTAAAACTCAAACCAACAAAAGCAACGCTTCAAAATATCTGTTTGCAACAATAAAAATAACATCCGAACAATTTGAAAGAACCGATAGATAGCACGTGCCATCGCACATAATACTTTATGATATCGAAGAGCAATCTCGCATCAATATAGGTATTTCAATAAATAGAAAAAAAAACAAACACTTTCAACTCTTGTCCATTTTACTTCGCGTCATCTACACTAATATTATAAAGAGGAAAGATTTGATTGTTTGTTTGTTTGTAACGAATAAGCTCCGAAATTACTGAACCGATTTCAAAAATTCTTTCACTAATGGAAAGCTAATTTATCAGTGCGTGACCTAGGCATATATTTTATTCCCGTATTTCCACGGGAACGGGAACTATGTGGGTGAAACCGCGGGGCGTTTCTAGTTAGCTATAAAACTGATGCCCAATAACTGTGAAAGTTCACACAACAATTTAGGTTTTTAACACTGAGCTGCCACCGCGGCCGGAGTCTCATTAAGCCATGCACAGAATAAAGTGAGGTCCCGAGATGTCGCTAATCATTTTACTGTTCTCTCGAATTATCGGAGAAGGTTGAGAGTTCTTTATGAGCTCATTGGTGGAGAATGCTCAATAGGACTGAAAGTGATGTTATTGGTAATTTATCGAATGCGTTACGCCTGGAGATTTATAACAAAACTGTAGGATACTAATGCCGGGAAGGCCTCTTTAGATGGATGCTATAGTACAGTGAGCAAGAATCTTGCTTAATAGGAATAGTCTTGCTTGCCAAATGCATGTTAGTGATCTTATACTCGAACTGTTTAGAAAATAGCACATGTATCGCTTGCCTAGCGTGGCAAGATAAGGCTTGTTAAAGTAATAAATATTCATTAACGTATCATAATCAATCACAATTAAATAACCACCAACCTTACAACATTCCTAAAAGGTGGAATACATATTATAGATAAATAAATCACGTCCCATGTACAAAGTAGCCATCATTTTTATCATACAAACATTTCATCACAGGCAATTTTCCTTCTCGTAGTTTTATCGTAAAAAAACGACCTCCATTTCGAATGTCATTTGCACGGCGTGCTGTTGAAAAAGCAATTATTTCAATATCTGGCCCGCGCGGCACCCAGCGGTCGAGCAAAAACTACAACGCGCACGCGCGCCGTGACTGACTGCTCCGACGGCGTAAGAAAGTTTGGAGACGCCTCCAAGGACATCCGGCTTCGGTACTACGTTTATCTGCTACAGATTTTGGTGAAACATTACTTTAAATAACCAGTTTCCTGAACTATTATGACAGATTTGCCCTGCATTGGAACCTTGTATTACTTAGAATAGAATAAAATATAATAATTATTTATTTAGTATATATATCTAACTTGTAAGCATGTACTAGATTAGAATATTTAAGTGGTCAGTTTTCCGCAACTAGGCTTCTCCAGTTTGGGTCCTTTGACCTTACAATACTTTTAAACACTCAGAAAAACTTTCATACTACTCATATAAGTACCAAATCATCAGTAGCAAGACCACACACTACTAAACCAAAATCAGAGAGAGAGTTACAAAGAAAAATTAGCTATCTACACAGCAATACCTAACTGACTAATATGGCACTTGAAAACCTGAATCACACACAAGTGTCAAAACATCATAGTCCGAAATGACCACGAATATTTCTAAACCGTTAATCTCAAGTAGTTTTGTTCGAACGCACCAAATAGGAATAAGTATGCTTCCGCTGATCAATTATATTTTTTATTTTATTACAATAAAAAAACCTGAGTATTTTACAAGGTTTGCTGGACGATTAGGCACGTTCGTCTATGAAATAATTCGTTGATAGGAACCGCAACAATTTGCAGTCAATTTAACGATTGTTTTATTGTGAAACTTTATTATAGGAATTGTATCATATTACTTTGGTTACGCAATTGCTTGGTTAGATTTACTTTTTGTTTGTATAGTCAGAAAAATGTGTCATGATGATCTGTTTGAAAGTTAGTTTCTATTAGAAGTAGCTTACCGACTTACTTATACTTTGTGAATAGTATTTTTCCCTTTATAAAGATGTTTAAGTAGTAAGTCTGGAGCCGAATCTCCTCCTCATATTCTTAACAGCCTAAGATCGAAGGCACTTACAACTCTTCTATGTTGCATTGCAGTTGTCAATGGGCAATGGAAAATGGTACACACTTATCAACTAGCGACCTGGGCCCTGATTCTCTAACTATTAAGCTGTGATAATGCTACTCAAATGTATTTTAATATCACCATTATGGCCGTTTTTTTTTCATTTGTTATCAACTTGGTATTCTCTTAGTGAAAACTACTCCGCTGACTCAATGGCTCCATAAATCTTAGATGGTTGTCATGGAAACAGTATTCTGACGTTTATTCGACAAAAAAATATTTGAATTTTGATATGCAACAAAGACCACTGAGACACCATAGCCATATGAATAAATTTTAGCAGAATACCAAATTTCTGACACTCTCGTTATGGTGCCACAATATCAACATATTGTCTGATCAATAATGTCAAATTGCAGACTTAGGCCCCTGTATCCTCATTTGGCCCCACGTCATCAAAAACCCGTCTATGTGAATATAGAAAATTAAACGTAATATGAAAATCTAAAACTTATATTAGCGACATATTTACCACTCGGCGGTCCCATTACTCACGCCGTGATGAACATTATACAATACATCTATATTTATTTCGGTTCCAAAGAAACTTGATATCGGGATACCTTGACCTCTAATGAAGGTCATTTATCAAGGATAGCAATTGTATTCTCATTTTTCTGCGCAATAAAATTAGAAAGAGGGTTTTTAACATACCTTAAGCTTTAGAATAACTATGTCTAGTTATTCTATATGTTCTAGAAATGTAGTGTCTGGCAAGCGTCAGTCCGTACGTACTAATCCGATACTATCGAATCTACTGAACGGATTTATAACATGGGTTATTAGTTATTAATTAATCTATCATCTTATAACATACAATCATTCACTATACCATCTCATTATAGTTACTGACCCCTAACTAAGCTCGAAACTTGTATCTAGGGTATCAGAAACTACGCACCCACTCATTCACACACACACCCAGACCGAGACAAACATTTGTGGTTTACACAAATATTTACCCCACACAGGAATCGAAACTGCAACCTTAGAGATGGCAGACCGGCATGGTGACCACTCTGCTATCGAGGTCGTCATGATAGAAACCACAGATCATGAAGTCATATAAGGACATCTTTACCTCACGACGGAATCGAATTCACGTCCCTCTGTTTGGCATTCCATCATGGTGACCGCTCTTCCATTTGGATCGTATTTTATGGTCTTTGAGTAAAGAACCAGATGTGATATCTGCTTGCGAAAGTCCTGGATACAGGTCTTGACTCGAGCGAAAATGAAATTCGATACACATATTAAGCAGATGCTCCATATAATAACTAGGAACAACACATAGGATACTTTTTATCCTCTCATTCCTATAGGAATCAGATTACGTGATGGACTGTTATTTATAAAATTAAATATATCTAAAAGAAACAATGACTGTTCAAATAGTATTGTTTTTATAGTGAAGTCCTCGTTTTTGTTAAGAGGCAAACATTTGTGAGTGTCACTCGAGCGACAATGCATCGGCGTCGAGTGTTCCAGACTCGGTGCCTCTACCACTTGCTTCAACAAACAAGTTAGTGAAACTGTTCAATTCGAATTTCTTCTGACGGCGGCGTGGCGGCGGCGACTTGGAAGTTTGTTCGTAATTTACATCTGCTTTTATTTTTTATTTTTATTACATGTTTTTAATTCAAGTTATTTTTATGGAGAAATTGTTTTATATTGACAAAGTATTTGTTTTAAACATACGTTAAAAATGTCTAAGACTAGAATGCGTCTTTTTAGGCCTGGGCGTAGCCGCGTATCCTGATGCAATTGGAATTTCTGATGATTTCTGAACTAGTCAAAAGTAACAAAGCTGTAAAAAGGAAAAGGACTACAATTTAATAATTAATTATAATGAAGCCGAAAAGCCGAAAATTAAGAAGAAACTACTCGTATATTTCGAGTATAAATTGAAATAAAACTATTACGGAACGGACCGGACTCCGAAACTCAAGAAATATCAAACAAAATAAAAACTGTAACCAAAATCCTTTGAACTATTTTAATATCTTTATCACGCAAATCAAAGAAACCAATACCATATAACATACGTTAATTTAGTCACTAAGTCCCATAGTAGGGGTCACCAGTGGTGATGGCCGCGGTAACGGGATGGATGGCAACTCGCAAGTGTGTCACCGCCAATCTACTGGCTGTCACTCGCAACCAGAGGCCTGTACTTTAGAAAGTACTCGAAGACTTCCCATCACTTCATTTGCTATATTTGTTTAGCTCGAATTTGTTATGTTGCTGTAGGTTTTGTTGGGCGGTGTAAGGTATACGGAGATTTGTTAAAGTATACTAATTAAATAAAAAATGATATTTTGTTGCCCTTTTAATAAGTAATCAATACAGTATCATAGACAGTTATTTTCTTTCTTTTCCGTTTCAGAAAACTTAGATCAAAGTTGTTCTACTGCAGTCAACAAGAGGCTATAGTATGCGATACAGGCGCTTGTCACGTGTCCGATCCTTGTTTATAAATAAAACTGCAATATTACAAAACAAATGGGTTTCTAGCCCTAAGTATTGAATAAAATGCTATTTCTTATTCTAGAAAATACTTCCAACAAAAATACAATTCCAACCTTACATTTTCGGACCGCAACACAAATTAGTACCAAGTTCACACAAATTCCTTACCGGATCTAACTGAATATACTGTATTCAGTTAGAGTACGTATTGGTAAAGTCACGGTTCAACAATGAAGTCCTCTGGATCAGCGAGCTGTCACTGTCACCCGAGAGTCGGAAGAGAAAACGTCAGTGAAACGTCGAAGCATCGTGTATGATAAATGTTACACGCCGTATGTACCTATACCTACGCTCTGCTTCGGACGGCAACAGTAACACATGGATCGGATAGTTTGAATCACGGATCATAAAATACTTTGGATATATGTCATATTTTTTATGGATTTGTTGATGAGAATGCTCATTTTCAAATTGGTGTTAATATATGAAATGAGCAATGTTTATAGATTCCTAAAGTTATCTAAATATCTGTAAATTATTGTCACAGAAATAAAGTTACATATACCTAAGTCAAGGAACAGAAGTATTAAGAACCTCTTTGTTTACAATTCGAGTAACAAAGACAAACTTTCTCATATAACTTCTACATTACATCCACAATCAATCGCCTACACACATCACCAAAAATTACTACAAAATTACAATAAAATACTTACAAAAACTATCACGTATCATATCCAGTGTCAGTCAACGTCTGTGTGCCAATCAACCGCGCGCCCAATGCAGGTCTGACACAGAGGTTAGAGCTTGCCGATTCCTTAATTGCCGTGACGTTTTGGTGTCACATACCGAACACTCCGTGCTACTTGTACTCACTGTTGAGCAACCATATACGGCTAGAGAGGACCTTGTCTAAATTATTTTGGTATTTTAGACGCTGACATGTTTTCGCGCTTTTGTGAGTAAATAAATCTGATATGTTTTGTGTGTAAATATTGGATTTGTAAGACTTTTTGGCAGTTTGGTAAGTGAAATCTGTTTGGTGTAACGTAATCGATGAATCTCTCAATATTCAAGTATTATTGTGCAGTACTGGACCTGATATTAATCCACAGGTAACAAAGCAATCTACTATACTAGAGATTGCAAATTCAATATTCCCTATAGCACTATTTTTTGCATGTACACATTTGTTTGTCTTGATTTGTCGTTTTTAACTTAGACCAATATAATATGTGACGACAAAAAAGGTATTCAAAAATATACGATACGTGTCTAAATATTTTATCATAATGAAGTTAGAAAGGTGTTAACTAATTGTCAAAACTCTTTTTTGAAATCAAATTAGCCTTGAATATAAATCAACACCAGAAGGTATAACCCTCATCAAGTGTTTGTAACAAGAAGGAAAGTTTTTATCAAGACGGGTCCAAATGGCCCATCGAATAAATAACGTCAGAATCCATAAGAATTGTTACGGAACAAAATTATATGGAAAAGGGTATCACATTTACACATTAGAGACGCTACTCCGCGCGTTAATTATCAACTGGAACACGTTGATACTAATAATTTTAAGGTTTTTTATTTATTTTAGGTATACTTTTTATCTTTTTTTTATTTCTTTTTAATTTGTGACAGTTATTTTTGGTGTGTCGTGAACGTTAAGTAGTATTTATGCGGTCCCCAGCAGCGTGGAGGTGTTTGGTCGCGAAACTAACTCGGTCTTTGGGTGCTCGGATCTTTGACAAGAAATGGTGTAAGACATTTATTGAGAATTCTTAGTTTGTATATTTTTAAGTTGTTAATGAGTAGTTGATTTAGATCAATGCATTTGGGGATAATGTTTTGTATGCATTTTAAAGTTGTTACTTGAGGGTTTTTTTTTGTTATTTATACTTTTTTATGACTTGGAAAGAAAGACTATTTTAGGGAAGTGACAATAAGGTATCCTTACCCAATATTTTCCGTTTTAGAATATATTGTTCTAAAATCAGAAATCCTCTTGACTTTGGCTAAGTTAGGAAGAAAATTCATTCGTTTTAAAACAAACGCATAGTCTAAAATAAATATGCAAACTTCCTTATTATTTATTTACACATTTATTTCTGTGAACCACAAAATATGTTTGTTCTGGGTGTGTGTGAATGAGTGTGTGCGTAGTTTCTGATGCCCTAGATACAAGTTTCAAACTTAGTTATGGGGTCAGTTACTATAATGAGATGATGTAGTGAATGATTATTATTTTAATAATGTATATTATTCAACATTCCTATATTCGTTTAATCATCAATACTTCAGATTATTACATATTTTTAGCAGAATCAAACTTACTCACTTGCTTTCCAAACAAAACAAATATAAATTCTTGCCGGACACTCGGGAGCGAATCGCCAAAGCTAATTCTGTTGTGATTAATGCGCCTTGCACATTTCCAATTTCGCTGCGAACGTAACAACAATACCGAAATAATAGCTCTTATTACAATGTAATAAAGTCCATCTGTTCCCGTCAGGTGAAAACATACAATTGTCCAAGTTGGTGCTTAAAACTTGCTACTGCCTGTTCGCGTTTATCACGCAACACCCAGCGATTAAAGAGGGAACGTGTTACGATATTAAAACAGTGGTGACTATTAATATTAATACGGTTTTCAAGGAGGAAATAATTTTTACATTTATCATTATGATTTGTGAAGGGTTAATGTCATTATTCATGTCTTCGGTACGATTTCGTGTCGTTTTAATTGTTTCCGTAGAAAAATTAAGGTGAAAAATTTACTATTTTAGAAAATGCTTGGGTTTCTATTTATCAAAGAATTATATTATGTACCTATTTAAGTAGATGCTAGTTTTTTTTTAATTATTGAATTTGACTGGCTTAAATGAAGAAACAGATTGCAAAAATAAATCATTGAACTTATTGTTTATCGCAATATTTATCTTTTTGTAATAAGTTACAGAAAAGCGATGACATTAAAATCCTAAACATTTTATAATACAAAATGTCAACAATACACCCAGCTTCATCGCAAATTCCAAAGCATTCACCTGCATTTTGAATGTATTTGCATAAAGAAGTAATCGAGGGCCACCATAATTTTCTATGCTATAAATTAGGGGCCAAAAACGATGGAACGATAACGTTACCAAATAGCAGTTCACGAATAATGAAATTATTAGTGGGTAACGTTCTTTGTTTTATTAACGAGTGGAAAATTTATGAAGCTCTATATGTACAAGTACATCTATATTTAGAATTGTTTAAAAATATAATACAATGTAGGTGTATCACGCTTTACTTTGTTCTGAGAAGCCAAACTTGTTAATTTTGTGACGACAACAATTGAAGAAAGAGATTAGGTATTAATAAAACACGTTTTAATTATTTTATACATTTACTAGCTGTGCCCCGCGGTTTTACCCGCGTGGAACCTTATCCCGTGGGAATTTTGGGATAAAAATATCCTATGTGTTATTCCTAGGTATGAGAAACATCTGTACCAACCAAATTTCATTAAAATCCATTGACAAGTTTTTGCGTGAAAGAGGAACAAACATTCGGCTTTATAATATTAGTAGGATATGTTTCTGGGTGACAGTTGAAGATTTGACTAAGATGGGTACACGCGGTGCCTGTGTAAAATAATAAAAATATCGAATCGTATATAAGCTTCAATAACAAATCAAATACATGACGACCTCGATGGCAGAGTGGTCACCATGCCGGACTGCCATCCGTAAGGTTGCGGGTTCGATTCCCGTGCGGGGTGAATAGTTGTGTGAACCACAAATGTTTGTCTCGGTCTGAGTGCGTGTGTGTGAATGAGTGTGTGCGTAGTTTCTGATACCCTAGATACAAGCTCCAAGCTTAGTTAGGGGTCAGTTACTATAATGAGTTGATGTAGTGAATGCTTATTATTACATACATTCAAAATTAGGATACCAAAAACTATTGCGACACGCATTAAGAACCCAAATAACTACGGGAAATTGTCCACTTAGTACTACTACGGAGTCTAGTACTTACTCATTATTATACTGTGACATAGTATATAGGTAGATACTCTTACATTAAAAATTAATAAACTCACAATTGCCACAACAGATACATTAACATCAATTTCCATGATATCAATCCGATTATGTAATCGATCATTCGATATCGAAATTATAAATCAAAATAATCGAATAATAACATTTATCAAACCACCCTTCTGGATGCCTTCGACCGAAGTTTTTCTCCACATAAATACTTATAAATTACTTAAAATCAAAAGGGATATTACCACTAATGTTTGATTCGCATGACCGTCGAGTTTACCTAAGTTATTTTATTATTTTATTTCCTACATTTTGTGTGGGCGGGCGTTCGTTTATCGTCAGCGAGTAAGGATAGATTATAATCGTACTTGTAATTATTGTTCCGCAAATGACTTGATAAGCGTCTGTGCCCTAATTCCACTGATAAACATCTGATATTTATAGCTGTCTGTCATTGTAGAATTATATTCTGTTAGTCAATTATTTTGTGTTTACTTAAACTATTTAGGAATGAAGGACTTTTAGTTTCTTTGTTTTTTAATAGATAACTTTACAGTGATATACGAGTATAGAAGTTTACGTATTGCAAGACGATCGACATACCTTGCAAATAACCTTGTTTGTAATCGCTGTGTTGGACCTGCATAACGCCTGATGACTTCACCTCCTTCTTGGCGAGGAATCATGTGGTCTCTGGTATTGGTTCACCTAGGAAGTGGGCAGTTTTCTGCAATTAGACCTCTCCCTCTCTCATGCCGGAGACCAAATGGTTCCTTGGTAACTTGGAAGTCTTATTGAAGGAAACCTGTAACAGTAACTCTGCCTGTCTCTTACCTATTCACGGCTAAACTACTAAACCAATTGACTTGAAATTTGGTACAGGGGTAGCTTATAGTCTGGGGAAGGATACAGGCTATATTTTATCCCAAAATTCCGACGGGATCGGCAACTATGAGGTTGAAACCGTGGAGCATAGCAGTAATTGTGAATATTGGTGTGTATATAAAACTTGGACAGCGTGATTGACTAAGGCCTAATCACCCTAATTCAGGGTAGGCTCGAGCCCCTCGCTGAGGAAATTATATGAGCTGATGATGATGACATCTAACTTCATACGAAAAGAATATTACTAATGAGAAATTAATCAAAACGCAGCTTTTAATGAACACCTTCACTGTATCTGTTAAACACAAAATATTTCTAAGACAAATTGACACGTATACATGTTTCCAATACCATTCTTAATTACACACCGGTTACTTGATTGACGTAGTATTTGAATGAGTAGTTGTAATTATATGTCTTGACGGAATTTTAATAGATGCAAGTGAAGGTCTAAGGAAGATAAGCTTTTTAATTTTGGTTACTAAGTTGTGATATTATTGTCTAACTCTTAAATTGTATGACTGAAATTTCGCAGACATTAGTTACTTAGATACTAAAAACTTAAATTCCATGATGTGACCAGCGGTTTTGTCCATAACATAATTAAGGTCTGTGGATTTTGTAATAAATAAAAAAAATAAAAAAAAACCTCGATTGTTTTAGTCCTGATTATGGGGAAAATAAAGTAGTTATGTGCTTTCCTATTATAAAAAAAAATCGCTATTAAATTTCACTAAAGTCAATATTCGTAAATAAAAATAAGACATGTAATTAAAAGTTCAATTTAAATCATTCCTACTATTCGTATGTTTACAAATTTAATAATTTTCATAAAAGCTTCCCTATATGCCTATTTCACAATTAATTTATGACTCTCGTAATAAATAAATGTTAATAAATTACTTACTCAATCATGAAACTAATTATTAACGGTGCATGTTATATTTTCGTAATTTCATTTGATATGAAGCGCCCAATAAATCATTTGTAATTAAAAATAAACTTAAAGTTGAAATAGTTGAGTTTATTATTGAATGTTTTGTTTGTGGATGGAACAAATCCTTGAACAATGAATTTTTGAAACGTTTACCTGGTACGTACCTTCCTAGAATACAGTAATGGCAAACTCAGTAATCCTCTTCTACGGAATATGCGATCTGCAAAGATAACTACCTGTAGGGCTGGCAGTAAATTTATATTTTTAATCATATTTTATTATATATTGAATGTGTGATCTTTCTTAGAATTAATTTTAGCGCAATCGATTCAGTGGTTTGATATGTATGTTAATAGATCAGTCAACAACACGCCCCAGGAAAGTAGTGAGAACTTTTTTCATAACCATAATTTCATATTCTTAATCCAACTTAAGTTTAGATTAGTATATGAAACTCATAATATCTATACAGAGTAACCAATTAAAACTACCAAAATCTACAAGTTAAACAAGCTATTTTATCCATCACAGAACACCATTTTCTAACACTGTACACCCCTACGATCACCTGAGTCGCTTTCCATCGCCGATTACCAATTTCATCAGTGGCGCGGCGTCACAAAGTCTGCCGAAAGCCGAAACTGGCCCCAACGCGCCGGAAAGGATTATATTCACAATATTTTTTTGCAGATTATCCGAAACAACGATATTTATTTACCTGGCAAATATTAAAACTTCAAACGTCTATCGGTTACATAAATAAATATGTACCTTTCTTTTATAACCTCTGGCTTAAATGCTGTTTAAGTTGAAGATGTGAATTGCTACTGGTCAGCTTTTGATGACTAACAATAAAAAATATTAAAATATAGTTGCTGTAAATCGAATTTATTATTATGTATTCGAATATTAGAAGCTTTGTTGTACAGCGGTTAAGAAATATGAAGGAAATAAGTTCAACTCCAATACGGACTTTGAAACGCAGCGTGGTCTTTTTAAGTTCTTATGAGAGATCGCTTTAAAAAAGCATAATAAAACAGATTTATCCTCGATTTCCCATAAATCATTTGGCTGATGATGACATCAGGTCATACAAATGTCCCCACCGAGGAACTCGAGCCTACCCTGAATTAGGGTGATTAGGCCTTAGTTGACCACGTTAGCCAAATGCGGGTTGATCGACTTTACACACAACCTTTGAATTTCTTCGCAGTTGTGTGCAAGTTTCCTCACAATGTTTTCCCTCGCCGTAAGAGCGTCGAAATCCCCTTAAGTAAATTAGTAAAAAAACATTTCTTATATTCCATTACACAGTTCCCCCATATAAAACGTATAGTAAACATTATTAGGGACCTAGAAACACACAATTAAATGGCGTAGCTGATATCACCGCCTGCCAATGTACAATATGTTTACACAAGTGACAACACATTGTATCTGTACGCACCGAAACGAATATGATTGTTCAAAATTATTTAATTTTAACATCATAATGAATTGTATTTATAGTGTAAATATTCTTAGAAAGTTTGAATCCTGACTTTATTTTATAGCTGACTGAATTTCTGTTAGAAGATTACATTTTAAGATCCCAGTTATGAAGGTCTCCTTACTAGTACTCCATACTTTATTCAACTTTGTAGTGTAACTTATGATTCTTCTTATACTTAAGTCACTTCAACTTTAACTTATTTTTCTTCTTAAAATTGACTAAAGGTTCTTCTCATACAAGTAATTTCTGAGAAGTTATATAAAGTAAGACGAATTACAGTTTCGAGTAATTGGGTCTAGTAGGAGTACTAAGCGATTTCTATTTTATTTCAGTTTTCAGCAAACACGATATCACGTCCAAAGAATAACTATTAAACTATTAAATACAAATATTATAATGAACATTAACGATACGATACGAAATTCTTTATTGAATACCAGAATGCCTTATAAATAAAAATGAATGGATACATATAAAATGCTTATGAGGTATACAAAGGGCGGTCTTATTGCTTAGAGCAATCTCTTCCAGACAACCTTTGGATGGACAGTAAAGTAGGAACGAATAGGCGAAGGCTGGTGTATCATTTATTTAATAATTTTGAAGAGAATGTAAATTATTATTACATTTAATGTAAATAAAAGATAGTTGTCGATAAAATTATAAAAATGTCAGAGATATCGAAACGACACGAGTATCGTACCAATTACTGGTATCTTGCAGTTGTTTATCGAGTAAGCTTACTCATCTTAGCGTTCAATTCACACCATCATCTCACAAGTGTCGGGAAGAGACGGACGCGTCGTTTTTTTAAGTTTGTAGTACAAGTAACAAGGTTATGGCGATGAATGGAAACATTGCAATATAACCATTTATAACATTAAATTAAAAATAAAAAAAAACCCCAAGACAATTACTTTCAAACCCTTAACTTTTAAACGAGTTAACCGATTTTCATCAAACATGTCTAAGAACACTCGCACGTAAGTTCCCTTTAATACAAAAACTAAACTGAAATCGGTTCATCCGTTTGGGAGCTATGATGCCACAGACAGACAGATACACACACAGACACGTCAAACTTATAACACCCCTCTTTTTGCGTCGGGGGTTAAAAATAGTACCACAAAGTACAGTATCCAGCTATTTAAGGATCTTAGGATTTAGATACCAATATTATAAAATCACAATACTGATTGACAGACGAATTACGGACAGTCAGATGCGATGAATTTTAAAGCCTAAAAAGCATAAAATTTTGCTCAGCGGTTCTTTATCTAATGGGATACAACAGGAGCAAACAATTTTTATTGAATTTGTACCTAAAGATGAAAATTTAAATTGCTTATAAGTATAGAAAGTTCTACCTGACACTCTCTAAATATCTAGCGTAGAAACTAAAACTAGGTGGTTTTTGATTGGTCATAGAAAGTTCTGTGTATCTATAAATGACTCAAATTATTTTCTTTATGTAGATAAACTGATGTTTATAGGGTGGTAAACATTTCTAACTATTCCCAAACGGGAATTTCACTTAAGCCCCTAATTCTGTGCCTTACACCACCTATAGGTATGGTCGTTTTGTCGGCTATCGGCCGATGTCGATGGTCGGCGCGCATCAAAGCCCGTCCGTTGCGCCCGCGCCCCGTGACTCGGCGGTTTACCCTGCGCCTGCGCCCGCGCCGTCAAACCACGGATTTTCCTTGTGCAGCTGCATATTTTGTTTGTAACATTCCAATATATTTTATATTAATTATATACTTATGTATTTATTAAAATAACGTTTACTTAGTTCTATATTCGGCTTCGCTTTGTAAAAGTAGTTTTTACCATCTTATTCTCATACTCATTAAATGTATAGTTTTGAAGAAAGCAAATAACATTTTGTAGAACTTTGATATTATTATGTAAAGTGAAGCTTAATATCACTCTTAGGCTTAGTTGGAATGGTACTTGTAACGGGTCCTTTTTCGCAAGAGAGCGTGCTACAACATTTTTGGTTGAACCAACAGTTCAACGTTTGTCGGCTTCAACTACCCGTATCAACTGTCGACGATGTAAGTGCAAAAACTGGGACTGACATCTTTACATGCCCTCTGAATCATGATTTAAAGCCTCTTCAGTACATAATGGCCACCTATCATATATTTAGCAATTTATATAGAACACAAATAAATTCGTTTCGAACACTTTGAAACTTTAACATCCTTGGACATAAGTATCTTCTATATAATTACTAGCTGCGCCCCGCGGTTTCACACGCGTAGTTCCCGTGGGAATTTCGGGATGAAAAATAGATGTTGGCCGATTCTCAGACCTACTGAATATGCTCACAAAATTTCATGAAAATCGGTCAAGCCGTTTCGGAGGAGTATGGAAACTGTGACACGAGAATTTTATATATTAGATAACATCCTTGGACATAAGTATCTTCTATATAATTATATTATTAAACGCTCACAAAGTAAATTAATATCCGTTTACCTGATCTAAGCATCCGTTCGGATATCCTAACAAAATAATAGACTATTTCCTACCGTTACACGAAACTTACACCGATGTACTGTCGACGTAAAAAATAACCGCTTATTATTTGTAATGTCTAAATTATAGAACAAATAAAATATGACAGACGGAACTTCATTAGGTCCAAAGTTTAGTAAGAGCTGATTATCAAATACATTAACAAAATCAGATGAGGTAATAATTAAGGTACTTATAAATAATATATAAATAATTGAGGTATTTAAATATTTTAATATTTGATAGTTTCACAGGAAACCAGAGAGATACTCTATCTCTGATCAAACTGAGCTATCGAGCTTAGAACATCAACGCAATCATATGTCGAGGACTTTGAGGGGCTAGATTTTAACCACAAGAGTGTTGAATACGCCAATTCCTCCTCACTGTACTAATATCATAGTCAAAACGTGCGTGGTGTAGTAAAATATCACTGACCAATTTTTTACTTCATAGAGATTTCAATCAAGAGTTTAGTTGAATCCTTCTGTCCTGTTTCTAATATTCTGTGTCTCCAAAATAAAGTCTGAGAGGGTTGAGCTGTTGAGGATCCGTTTCCGTTTCTTTGTGTATGTTTATCTGTATTGCAGATCGAATGATCTCAACTTGCTTATTCTGTGGATGTTGGATATATGAGTGGGAACTCTGAAGTACTCCTTAATAAGTATTTATATTGGTTTATTTAAAAATATACTAGCTGTGCCCCGCGGTTTCACTCGCGTAGTTCCCGTTCCCGTTCTCATGGGAATTTTGGGATGAAAAATAGATGTTGGCCGATTCTCAGACCTACTGAATATGCTCACAAAATTTCATGAGAATCATTAAAGCCGTTTCGGAGGAGTACGGGAACGAACATTGTGACACGAGAATTTTATATATAAGATATAAGATGATAAATGAGTGTGTGTTATACTGAAAGTTTGTGAAGATGCTTGGATGGATGTAAGTTACTTCTTAACGTAATTACTTATGTACCAATTGCGATAGTTAATGCAGAGGTCTATTATAATCAGGATATGTTTGTCCCGAATCATCAGTTAACCGCATGGCATACCAGTAGCTTTGTAAGTCTGATATCTGAAAGTCAAAAAGTAAAAGAAGTCTGAAACATTTGCGCAGTATTCTTCATTATTGTCGATTTTTACTAATCAATGATCAAATCAAATCATTTTATAAAAGTCGTTTGCTACAATAATAGCATACTTGATGTAATTATCGAGACCGTACCTCCCGTAGTAGTTAGAATCCCCAAATCCTGTAATCTAAATTCACTATCAAATAAAATATCTCAAGGAAAATACATATAAGTACTAATATCCCAAATTGGACGCCACAACCTACGAGTATGCTCCTACTTTAATCGACCTCATTCACCATCTTTTATGGCTTGTAAATACATACATAAACCTATATAAATAAAAGATTTCGACCATAACAACCGTTTGGTTGCACGTGCAAACCCACGGTGTATATTTTCGTTCCCGCCTCTCAGTCTCACGACGCAAAAACTATGTAATCCAACACCGAACGCGATGTGTTGACGGGCTGACGGTTTTCGAGGGTACCCTTATGTATATGTACAGAACCAGAGCTGAAATTGAACACTATGTAGTGCTAACTTTCGCTTTATATAGGTAGGTAAGGTACGTACGTTTAAAACGTATAATATATATTTGTAGTAAGTATTTGAAACGTAGTTCTTAATATTGATATCTTTGATTTAAACGAACACTACACATTGAAATAAAACACTTAAACGGATTTTTGTCGTGGTTGTATTTTGTTTTACATTTTCTGACGTTAACGAAACGTTAGAAACGTCAGAAAATGTAAAACAAAAGAATGTTTAATTTCTTAAGATGGTTGAATGTTTAATTTTTATTTTGAAGTTATGTTTAGTTGATCAAAAATTGTGCAGTTCCTTTATTGCGAATAATTGAATATGAAACTCTAGAAAATGCGTGAGATACACCTAGCCGTAGAGCAGCGTAGACAGACACCTCACTGAGTGATATTGATTAGTAAACTAGTAAAACTGACCTTGCCTATTATAAATAAGCAAATAATTATAAAAGAACATCATTATTTACATGAACTAATTTATTAAATACACAAATATAGGTTATACAAATTCGATAATAATTAACCCATTTATTTATTTTATTAACACAATTTCCATTGACAATAGTTGTTTTCTCTATAACAAATCCACATGAATAGCGGATCGTTCACCGCACATATAATTACATTAATCGGGCGTTGAATCACAAAAGTACACACGTACTACAAAAAGTTAGCGACTATTGATATTACAACAATATCACGGTTTTGGAACCTATCCACTATAAGCTGAGCCCCGGAGTAACTACGGGATCACACAAAGGACTACTTTTGTATGAACACGCGGGTATTCTCGTGGGTCCACATAAAACGGTTGATTTATAAAGAGCTATCGCGTGAATTGTACACTTGTAAAACTGCTTTGTTAGGCGGCGCCTGTCATTGTATACAGACAATACAACTTGTAAGAAATGTTTTTTAGGAATCCTCCATTGATAAAACTATTAGATGAATCGTTTTTGTTGCAAAATTATGTGATAAATTCAACCTGTTGCTTTGAGATTAGCTTGAATTGAATTACAATTACAACAAAGGTTTCGTTTAATCTTAGATTTATTAGTTCAGATGGACGTAGTCAGGGTTATATCACGGGTTATTTTTACTTTTTCAGAGTTGCTAGGAAATGTATCATAAAATTAATGTTTTAAAATTAAGTAACGCTTTCATAATTTTATGGTTAATTGTTATTAGCTGTAGTTTTATCAATGTCCAATCTTTTTGAAGACCAATTTTTTTTTGTAGCGAAAACATCAGTTCATTATTTATATCAATAATTAAAAATAATTCTTGATCATATTTTCAGTATATTTTCTACTTTGTTCTGTAAGGATTCTTATAATATCAAGTTTGAAAATTCAAGCAATTCTTTTGTTTAATAATCAATCAAATTTTAACTCTGTGCTAAACAACTTTAAGTAAAACCCATAAAATTACAATTCCTAGTACTTAAATAAAACACACCAAAATATTTAAAACAAACATTTCCAACTTAAGATCCACACAATATACATCGCAATGTACACACACATACACTCAGTACATAGACCTAGCGGGTGTGTTCACGCATGCGAGGAAGCTGCGTGAGATTTGCCCGCGCGCAGCTGCGGCGGCCAGGTGTGCGCAGCCTGCCCCCTCGCCCCTACCCCTTAGTACACTCCTGTACAGTATGCTGTGATTTACTGGTATCGAGTTTTGATTTTATTTTTGTTGTTTGTGTGGTGTTAGAGATTTTTTTGTAGATTTATTAGTATTTAAACATTTCTAGGATGGTTAATTAAGAATTTTAATATATATAATTTTCATGATTTATTTTCCTTGCGTATCTAGTTATTATATAAGTACTCTGATTTCAGTCATATCTAAAAAAAAATAGTATGATATTTTAATTTCAGTTAGTATATGTATTTCCAGCATGTAAATGACATAAATAGACTTTTAAATTAAATACTTTTAATACGTTAAAAATTCCATTATAATTGTCCTAACTGCGCAAAATAAAATATCTCACTTTCGTGCCCAACTGTACTGCGCTACCCCATCAAAATCTGTGAATGCTTGCACAAACCCGCTTCCATGACATAAACAGTCAATGAAGTAGCGTATTTATTTACTGAATTTTCGTTGGCGAGAAACGTGGTACTTCATGGATGGGGCCGGCTCCCCGCTAGTAATTATCCTACATGTTTTTATATCAGATTTTTAGTGGATTATTATTTACGGTCTCGGTGCTGTACTGTGATGGAATGGTTAGTGAGTGTACACACGATGTGGTTTGTTCGATTATATGAAAATATTTGGTTTGAGTTTTTGTATTTAGTTAATTTAATAAGTTATTTAGAGCAGTTTATCTATTTTCTTCATCGACACTCTAACTATACTCGTATAATAAAGAAAATTATTGGAATTTGTTCTTAATGAAGATGCATTAAAATTAATGGAATATTTTATTGTTTACTTTAAATTAATTTTGAAATGGTTAAATCTTAAGAATCTTCTGGGCTTATTCACTTTTTTTTCACTACTAATTGCGTTAATTTATAATCCTACTAATATTATAAAGTCAAATGTTTGTGAGTGTGGATGTTTGTTCCTCTTTCAGGCAAAAACTACTGAATGGATTTTAATGAAATTTGGTAAAGATGTTCCTCATACTTAGGAATAACACACTGGATCTCATCACCTCATACTTAGAAATACTTTTTATACCAAAATTCCCACGGGATAGGGTTCCACGCGGATAAAACCGTGGGGCACATACAGTAAAAACTAAATCCTAAAAAAACACAAAATTAACCGAAATATTCATAGCGAAATTACATTTAATGTAACGCACTAGTACCGCAAAATATAGTGCTATTACAAAATGAAAATAACCCATCAAAACCGCTTAAACGCCAAATTGTGATAGTAAAATGACGAATGTAACCACACATTACATTCACATTATTTTAGTAATTATTGGAAAAGTGGCGTTTCTCTAATTCTCCCATCGATTAGGAGCGTGCGAGTGGACAGTACGACGCATGCGTTTCGATTTGTAGCCTCTTTACACGACACGATATTTTAATTTAAAAGATATATTAAGAAAGACCAAAATAAATGAAAAGGTCTTAACAAATTATTATTCGAAAGTATCTTTTTAACTTTATAGCTATACAAATATAATCCTTAATCTGTTGGCAATGCAAAATACGAGTAATAGCGTCTACAATGGCTGGGCCAATATCTGGTGATGTATTTAGAACTTAGACTACTTTTTATCCTAATCGGTTCATAAGTGCTAGGAGTGCATCCCTAATTATTTCATTCCCAAATTAATTGACAATCATTTCATTTCAAAATTCCATGTCACAAAAAGATCCCGGGTTCAATTCCTTACTCAATCAAAGTTTGCTATTTTCCAAACATATCTTTTCTTCAGTCATATATTCTACCTTACTGCACTATTATCAAGGAGAGAAGGGCTTTTGTTCTGCGATTCCATCAGGCCAATACTATAACCACAAAAACTAGAACATCGTATACTATAAAAGCACCTAAAGGTGACCGTAAACCACGCGGGTACAGAGGTTGTAGTCGCATGCGCACGGCGATTTGTCGGATTTCACGGTGTGAGTCAGGTCACGCCCGCGACTCACGCCGCTAATGTCACGGGGCTTTCTATCACTCACGGAATGAAAGTCACTTTACACGATCGACCAACAGTTTTCCTCAAAGATTGATGATTTGCTTTACGCGTCTGATTTGCTTTTATTCTCAAATTGATTGCTTTTTTGGTTAGGGAAAGTTGTTTGAGAAACTAACTTCAAAATTATTAGATTAGGTACTTAGATGGCGTCACAGGATTGCTCTATTATTTTGATGTAAAGATAAAACATGACTTACCTATAGTGAATTCAACGGTGAAGGTAATGGTTTCTAAATCGGAAGGGTAGTTCCTGAGATGAGCGCGTTCAAACTAAGAACCTCTTTCTCTCCATCTTCTCTTTATGAATTAGTATAGATACTAATTTCAAGTTTGTAAATTATTACATATGGAAGTACATATCTTAACTTAGAACATTGTGTAATTTTCCTCGCCTGCAACGCCATTAACAATACCTAGTACAACATATACCTTATTAACTTACATATATATGTTATACATCCTCGTCGAAAACACCTTTAAACCCTAGTTAGGGTACCACAAACCTTATTAAAGTATATACTCTGTGTCATAATGAATTAAACCACATAGTGATCACAGTTCAATTTGCGAACATACTTACCCATGAGAGCGGTGTGTAACGCGTTATATTTCCACAGATGAGCGAGCGAGCGCGCCCGTGACTTCCGTTTCCGGCGACGCGCCTGCGCAGCATCCGCGCTGAGCATCGGACCGGCGCAAGGCCTGCCCATACCATACGCAGCTTATATTAGGTATGTTGTATATTATTGGAATTATAAATATACTCAGATCGAGTGGTCTCCAAATATACATAGCATTCTGGTTTTTGTTCTTCAAGCCCCTCAAATCTTACCGAAGAAGGTTGGCTATCATTTAGGCTAACTCTACTTTAATGTCGCTGCTCGTAAAAGCGATTTGGAGCTCTTAATATAACATATTGGCCAAAGTGTCAAAGTTAGGATATGGTCCTTCTGTCTTCTTGAAATACATCGGCCCAAATGGCTGGAATCATATAACACATACACAGTACACACATAGCCTGGAATAACACTTAGGTTTTTTGATCCTGGAATTTCCACAGCATCGGGATTTACGCGGTTAAAACCGAAATACAGCTAGTGCATCATCATCATCATCAGCCTGTAATCATCCACTGCTGGATATAAGCCTTCCTCAGCTAGTGCATAATAAAATGAAACTTGCATGAAACGTTACCTCGAAAACATTCTTTAAATAAAAACAAATTAATCGCCGTCTTGCATACTTCGCAATTGCAGTCAACATGCAATAGTTTGACGTCAAAGATGCAAGTGCGTCACCGTAACGCGACATGCGGTGTCGGAAACGCGCCCATTACCCCGTCCGAGCGAGGTGACGCGTCCGGTAGTCTGATAGAAACAATATACGTATAGGTAGGTATGTGTGATTAATGCGGTTTATTAATCTTTATCGTCATCGGTTTCAGTCTATGGGTGGGTTAATTATAGGTGTTTTGGTTAATGAGATTTTTTACATTACTGCATACCTATTATTTACTGTTTATCCCAAATCCTGTAGCAATTGACACAGGTATTTACGGTTTAACTAACGATATTTCTGCAATTAAATTGGTTCCCAAAATCCATCCTCGATAAACGGGCAATCTAATTATACTTATTAATAAATACTAAAAGATTTTTATATCCATTCTTCTGACTTACATTAGGCTTGTCTAATCAATAATCATACTTATGTGGTTAGGCCTAATCTTCTTGCACTCATATTATCAATGAAAGAGAGGCTAGTATGGATAGTATTTTACTTTAAATAACGTATTTAATTCCAAGCCTCATTACGGTTTACGTACGACAATGTATCATAGACTCGATAGTGATAATACCTGTTCTAATATCATCAACAAGAAGTTAGTATTTTACACTTCTACGAGTATATCCAACAAAGTTTATTTTACTCTAAGTAATCACAATCACGGTCTATGTATCATAGTCCCGGGTCAGTCACAAAGACGACTAATTGGAGTGAAGCCTACTGCTTCAAAGTGATACCAAGAAAATTCTGCGTGGATCAGATCAATGAAATACTATAGAGGCTAGTTTTTGACATGAAATATAGTACTTATTTAACTCTATCACGGTCCAGGTACTTGTCAGTATACATAGACTAGAGTGAGTCTCACGACCCTTAAGAGTGAGAGTCCTGGGCAATAAAGTGTAGTTCAAGTATAGAAATATAGAGGTACCTATTCTCCCTGTCCTAATATCATCAATGGAACTAGTATTTTATACCCCTACGTTCATCAAAGCTGAGGCTAGTAATTAGTCGTAGCAAAGTTTAGGCCAGTGTAACGAACCTGGGCAAGCAACCTGAAATAAAGTATTTCTATCTAATATACATATAAAATTCTCGTGTCACAGTTTTCGTTGCGATACTCCTCCGAAACGGCTTGACCGATTCTCATGAAATTTTGTGAGCATATTCAGTAGGTCTGAGAATCGGCCAACATCTATTTTTCATCCCGAAATTACCACGGGAACGGGAACTACGCGTGTAAAACCGCGGGGCGCAGCTAGTTTAAATCTATACTCTCCAAGCCGATTTCGGCTACGGTGACCTAGCTTCATTAAAATACGAGTATTTCTAACTTCTATCACGGTCTAAGTACTAAGCAGTATCATAGTCCAGGGTCAGTCACACGTGCCGTAAGAGGATCTATGAGCGGTCGGTGTGCGCGGTGGCTCGGGCCGCATCCTGCGCGAGATGAGACGCGCCTTCCTGCGCGCGCGCGGTTGCATGCGCTACTGAGCGCGACCAGGGGGCAAGCGGGATAAATGGACATTAGATATGGAATAGTTTGGTGTTGGATTTTGTGGGAATAATCTGGACATTGTGTATAAATAAGCAGAAACTTTTTAGTTTTTGATGGTCGCTTAGTCTCTTGAAATAATCCATAGTATTTATTTTCACTTTTATTTTAAATTAAAAAAAACGTTGTGAAAACAACGTACAAATCATAAATGAAAAATAAATAAAGGTATTTTTTTACTTTTATTCTTCATTACTTTTCTACTAATTATAGTTACAGCTTACAATATTATATAAAATACATATTATGCAAATATTTTGCAGTCATATTTTATTAATTTATAGCATTATGCCATATTGATTTATGGCTAGTTTATGAAAAGCCAATTTACCCCTCTATCCCCTATAACTATACGGGATAACATTACAGCAGCCGGACATCAGTCGCCCACAACGCGAGCGCCATCTCACTATTAAATTATATGATTTAACCTATAAAAGTAGTTTAGGAATTTTATTACGGTAACCACACACCACACGACTTATGTTTACTACTTACTATTTCACTTATTTTTTGTTTACTCTGTATTTCTATAATAAAATGTTTTAACCGTAGACGAAAATTGGTTTTATGTCTAAATAAGTGATTGCTTTTGGTCACAGTATACATATGTCAAATATTTTATATCAATATCATCACCAGATGTTAGAAAAAATACAAATTCTGCTAACCCCTAATAATGAGTAAATAAAGACAAAAATATAAAATAGTATTTAAAACATGATTAATGTCTTGTAAGGAATCGATACATCCAATATAAGAATCCCGTTGATGTCTTTTGTACTACCTGATATCCTAACCGGGACTTAAACGAATCAATGTTAAAACGTCTTAATAATAACTTTAAACATTTAAAATTTTAGACAAAGACATTAAAAAAACGTGTGTCTTTATTTTATTTAACACTTAATTTATTTTCATCGAGATATCAGAAACTACATTCATAATCATTCATACACGCAAACCGAGATAAACATTGGTATATTAAACATATAATTATTAATATACTTACTTATATTTTATAGTTAAGTTTGAATTTGTCTCTATTTTCATAATTTTAATTAAATATGTCATTCGTTTTTACTTTTATATTACTGTGCCCTTGCAGGATTCATATTTTTAATACCACCCTGGTATTTATAAGATCTGCTTATACCCAAAAACATGTATGCAATAAATGAATAAATTATATATATTAAAAAACTAGCTGTGCCCCACGGTTTCACTTGCGTAGTTCCCGTTAGGAATAAAATGTCTTTAAAAATCCCATGTCTTTTTCCTGGTTCTAAGCTACCTCCCCACCAAATTTCAGCAAAAACAATTCAGCCGTTCTTGAGTTATAAATAGTGTAACTAACACGGCTTTTTTGTACATATAGATACCGATTATCAAACCTTAAAAAGCTAATAATAGATTATAAATATAATAGATTTTATTAAAAGGAAATTAAATTTATGCACCATCTTCACAGTTCACAAAGGTTGGTCAAAACGGATCAATACAAATGACTATTTTGGACGAGTCTCTATTATATAATACTATTGATACTTTAAATTTTATTGTAAATACTAATTTTATTCAGCACGAGCCTTCAACGAGAATAGAACCCAACACAGTATTGATAAAAGGTTCAAAAATTTACACATTAATGTAATAAATCCGATAGAAATGCAAAATGTTCGATTCATGTAACAAGTTGATGATATTCATTTATTATGTGGGTTATTGAACTGTATACAGTTGTGTTTGATAACTTGTATTGTGTTGTTTGTGATAGGATTTTGTCAATTGATAGGGAGTTAAGGGATGATGAGTGATTTGCATGTTGTAAATAGATTGGCGCAAGGGAATGGTTTGAAGAATATTTTCTACAGTATTTTTAGATAATAGTATCAGATATAATGGTATAAAATATATTTTATGAACGTCTATACTATCATCTTGATGCCCTATTTTAATTAGGGCTTATTTTTCCATCGCTAGATAACTTTTATTTTAGGAATAAAAAAAAATTATGAAGTCAGTTTTTGTATGAAATAACTGTCAAAATAAATTATTTCTCGGATAAAGTTACCTGGCGATGGGAAAATCAGCCCTTAATAATTAAATGAATATACTTTTAATAGAAGTACTAAATACGTCCATAGATATAGTTTTCTATTCTCTTCCTTGGTTTCAACTTTGTTTTACCGTAATTTCCGGGTAAAAATGTCTACGTTCTATTAGCCTATGTACTTTCTTGTATACGCAAACCAAATTTCAATCAAATCCGTTCAATAATTCACACAAAAAGAATACATACCCAAAGTCTCGAATACATAACATAACAAGGGATTTACCATCAACTAATCATTATACAAATATTTACAAACAGTTACAAAGGTCGACAACCTTATTAGCGAAACATCCACCTGTACATAAAACATTATTCTTTTCATAAACGTCATTGTACCATATTGTGTTGCCGTAAACCGAATGATATTCAGATTGTGCCACACCGCGTGTTCTATTGTTCCATTCTATTATATTATTAGTCTTTAGTTATCGACATTGATGTACGCAAACCCCAAGATGTACAATCTAACACTCGAATCTGGTGTATTCCTGTTGTCCCCACCAAATCTTTCCCCACCAGAGAGGACAGCGGAAGGCAACAGGAACACCAAAATATTTATTTTTGATACCCGTTGTCCTCACGAAGCTTCATGGTGAAGGGATATTGGGAATAAAAATTTTCTCATTCCCGTTGGTCACTGCAATTAAAGAGAAAACAAACTTCAAGGCGAGAGTTAGAGAAGTAATTCGGATTATTCCGATTAGCAAAAGATACCGCAAAACTCATAAATTGATTATTTAAATTATTGTTATTCTATAGACATACTTTATAGCAAATTCAAGTTAACGCAAAATTAAAAATATCCAACTTAAAACTACTTAAAAAGCGTGTTTGAAATGAGCGCACTATGCACTCATTTTACGGGGACGTTTTTGACACACTGAATGTATATCTCGAGTTTTTGTACATCAATGTCTATCGAGGAGTTGATTCTCAAATACTTAACGATTATTCTTGTTATACTTCTTTGATTATAAACAGTTTTTATAAGTCATTGTTATTTAATTATGTTGTTTATTGGTTCTTTAGGTCAGTCAGTTAGTGGGTGTGTTTGTTTGATATAATTGTCTTGTATTGTAGTAGCGGTTGTAAACTGTTTGGTTGTTTCGATTGTATGCTTTATTGCTTTTGATTTAAAGATTAATTTAGCGTTTTGGATCTACAAGCACTTCTTCTACATATGATTTTCGGAGGTATGTAAGATATATGCAATGTGCCGTTTTAATTTTTATCTTTAATTTAAGAATACTATTCGATTTTCGTTTAACAATCGCCTACAGAAAGAGCATTTAATAATGAACGTTAAATTAGTACAAAATTAAGAGCTGGATCCTTTTAAATCAATACTTATATAAATGTAACAAATTTCATTATAGTTCATCGAAAAATCGCTCAAATCCTTATATTATTCGTAAAGGTAATTGTATACAACATTACCTTGATTCATTTCATAGACATACCGAAAGAAATTTCAATATAACGTTCTATAATATTTATGATACGACATTAAATTCAAAATACAAGTACTCAAACATCGTAATAGTCGAAAAACACGTGCAGTTTCGCAAACACACCTATAATGAATAAATTCTTTGACACACCGAATTATTTCTGCCCTGAATAATTTTATACGCATTTTAAAATGTCTTTTGAAAACGAACGTGGGATTTATTGCCTCGGAACCCGTTCGAAGGGTGGTCCCTTAAAGGGCCAGAAGGGGTCCCTTAAAAATGATTTTCTTATTTTTTTTTCTTCTTGAAACCCCAGCTGCTATAATACGACATGTTATAAATAAAATCGCGATTTTGACCCGTCACGCGGATAAGGGATGTTCACTAGATTGGCATTTTGAAATCTGAACTTGCCAAAGTTATTTTGGTATTTTATAACCTTTATTACAAGTGTATAAGATTGATTTTGCTTTGACTTAGTTTTTGTTGGGTTGGTGCGTAATTTTGTGATGGTGAGAGCAATTCGACATAGGTCGTCCTGACTGTTTTGCTCCAATTATTATTACACGTAACCGGAACCGTTATTATTTATAAAATATTTAATATTGAATTTGTATTATTTTATCCAATCTTGAGAGAGAGATTAAATTTTCGAGATTTTCTAACTGTGGCAACTTGATTGGTTTATGTTTATACTATCTGTATATTTTTATAACATTGTTTGTATACTGTTTGTGCCTAAATAAAAATAAATAAATAAAATAAATTTTTTAAAGGATTTTAATACAATTTGTATTAAAATATAGAGTAATTCAAGTGGAAGTTTTATGTGTCACATAAAATTTAATGCGGATAAAACAGCGGGATCCAAACAGTAATTAATATGATATAGAACAATCTAGATGACTAGCGTAGGTGAAGAGCATCTTCAGAGTATAATTTTGTTTTTAAGGATTCTATTTTTGTTTATATAAATTAGAGTTTTTCTAAATTTAACTATCTATTTATTCTAACCACTAAAACCGTTTTTAAATTTGTTCATTACAAATAGCTACGAGTATAAGCATATAACAAGTTTTTCGGTATTACATAAGATAACAATTACAAATCATCATTATAACACCTCAACAGTCCCATCAAAAAATATTCTTAACCATAAACAACAAGACCAAATGTCGAATTGTTTTAATATTAATATAAAAACCGCAAGAACCATTTAGTTAGCTTCTTCCTGTGCACCGTGAGAACAAACCCGCTACCCCACCCTTCGCAGCCCCTAGTTAATGTTGAAATTAAGGTGACTACCGATTATATAACACGCACAAAAACAACTAAAGGGAAATAAGTATTAATTGATAATTAACATGGTTTAGAAGATGATAGTTTGATGTTATTAGAGTTTGGTTTGATTGTGTGTTTATTATGTTTTTTTTTTATATTTATGTCTAATATGTCTATCTATATGTAAAGAATTGCAAATATGTCGATTTTTATTCATTTTAGTTAAATATTAAAGTTTTATACTTGTGGAGTTCTAAGCAGAAGTTGTAGACTGAAAAGTCAATTCAAAATCCTAAAGTCAATGAAAATTTTAACAAAACATTTCTTTTTCTCCCGGATCCCTCCATTCTACCATATTTTTCAAGGTAAAAATCTAATAAATAAGAAAATTTGATGTTTTATATGTAATAGCAGCGCCCCGCGGTTTCACCCGCGTAGTCCCCGTTCCCGTGGGAATTTCGGGATAAAATGTATCTTATGTTCTTTCCCGGATCATAAGCTACCCCTGTACCAAATTTCAAGTCAATCGGTTCAGTAGTTTAGCCGTGAAAAGGTAACAGACAGACAGACAAATAGACGTACAGGATTGAAAAAATTAAAACAGACTATCAAATTACTTTCATCCTAATAATACTATTTACTTAATAAAATTTCAATGTTTATACATCCGACAACAAACGTTAAATAAATTAAATTAATTTAAAGATTAACAGATAGAGACATTCATATTTTTATTGAATAATAATATTTATAGCTTCACATTGACATCAAAGGTCACATTAACCGCTTTAGAATATGATTATAACTGAATTTACTTTTGCTAATTATTTATTAAATTCAATGTCGTTTATAATTTATATAATTTACTGAGATAACGTCTTGTGTAATATACAAATTAAATGAATCCTAACTAGTAATATTATAAATACGAAAGTAACTCTGTCTGTCTGTTACCTTTTCACGGCTACTACTGAACCGATTGACTTAAAATTTGGTACAGGTGTAGCTTATGGTCCGGGAAATGACATAAGTTATGTTTTATCCCGAAATTCCTACGGGATCGGGAACTAAGCGGGTGTAATCGCGGGGCACAGCTAGTTGTTAAATAACTGCTTGGTTATTTTTTTGTTTATGTTCAATTAAAATATTTGTGTTAGTGATGTACCTCTCCGAAATACTTTACATTGATTTTAAACAATTAACATTCCTGCCTGTAACTGTAAGTGTCGCTTTAACTAATTATAACAAAGTAGGTAATATGTTCCTAAAACCAAAGACTAATTTTACTTTAAAATTTAAGGACTATTAATACAAAGTTTCTAAATCTTTTTTTTTCAGTTTTAAAAATAACAAGGAGGTACAGGCCGAGACTTTTTTTTATAAAATAATTGAAATTACTTCTACTCAAAATCAATGTTTATATCGGGCATCGAATCTTAGACCTCACGCACACCTCTACACATTAGTCACGATAATCATTTCGCCCAAGAAAGCATCAATTATTTTTTAAATATTAATTAAATACATGTGATTTCCTCGACTTTTTTCTCGCACTTACGTCGAAATAAAAAATGTAATCAAGTGTAAAATAAAATTGAAATTACATTTTGTTTCATAACTGACGTAAGAATTACGTCGTAGAACGTAATACGGTATCGTAATGAAAAGTAAAAAATAACTTCGCAAATTCAGTTACATAATACCTATTTTAACTCATTTTCAAATTAAAATACTTATTTCTGACCACAACGAGCTTTAGAAATAAAGTTTAGGATTGTTGAATGTAATTTGTCGCAATGTTTGACATAATTCTATGCAATTCCAGAGGTTTTTATTCATTGCATAACTAACAGGCGTCACTAAGTTACTTGTTGACAGGCTCTTCTCCGCAATTAGACGACTCAGTTGCGTCCATTTTGCGTGAGGTGGGCGTCTAGTACCAGTTCAATTCTTCCAAGAAGCCGATCAGTCCCCTCAGGTTTCTGGTGACTTCCTGGAGTGTGTCACAATGTCAAAATTTCTGAGGATATTAATGTTTAGAATATCGTATTTTTAGTGCAGTCCCGGTGTCCAATCGCCGTTAATTAAAATTAATAATAAAAGTTCATGTTATTTTTTTAATAAAAATACATATTTATAGTCTTCATAAGGTTTGTCGTCGTAACTGACACCATTTCCTATCCAAAGAGAATATTAAACCAATGAATATTCCACGCTATTATTAAAAGACAAGTGACAAAGTCACTATTCTTAACGGATTTCTATGCGAACCCTACTTTACGGACCCTATTCTGAAAGTCCGGTTATCCAAAATTATTGTAATTTAATAACCCCGTCTGACCGAACGGGTTCCTCCACTATTTAGAATTATTCGTTCGCAAAAATAACACAATTGATCACTTGTCCATTGCTCGCTTTGTTACACAAATGCAAAATGATAAAATACTGTTCTTTAAGAAAATGTTTTAGGTCGTAAATTGATGGTTAGAAAGGTTCATAGATTATAATCGGTCCCGTGTTTGAGATACGAGATAAGGGACTGTCTACACCTTGTTTAACTTGTTAAACGTTTGTTCAGGTTGTAGATCCACTGATAAGTTCACACCCTAACTTGTACCATGATTGTGTCCTAAACGTTTCTTATTTAATAAGAAATCTATGTAAAGGGTGACCATTATGAGTTTTCTTGCGTAAAACTATATGTTAAGATTAATTGTATATTTTTGATTCGTAAAACATTCGATCAGGACTATTTTATTTATGGAATAAGTTTTTATTTACATTCTTTACTGATAGTTACTATTAAACTTTGTTAAGAATCTACTTTAATGGTTTCAGTACACTTTTAACATTGTATCCACACACTTAATACTTATTTACAACTACTACAACTTCCCTCATAAAAACTATTTAAAAAACAAATGTCATCTCAGAACCCAATCAGACATATGTGTAACACTATAATTAGTCGAATCTATAACTGTTTTATAATTACACACTTACCTCAACGGAGTCATTCACTAGCGTACAATGGCGGCCATATGATAACGTATAAAGGAATGACCTTGGCCACTCATAATGATAAAAAAAGGTTCATTTACACTGCAACTGTTATGAAGAACCATTGTGAGGATCTCGCCCACAGCCCCGCGCAGGTGTTGTATTGTTATATGCAAATTACAACTTTCGCTCTCGTTCTATACAGTTTTTAGGGCTATTTATTCGGGTTTTCTGATAAATTGGATCAGTAGGACAGGGAAATGAATTCGTGGTTTGTTTAGTTGCTGTTGTATTTGATGTGATTGAGTATTCGTCTTGTTTAACGCGTTTTAAACGATGAAACATTAAAAATAATGAGGCTTACGATATCTTTCTGTATGGCCTATGTTTAATATTAATTGTACTCCACCTCTTAAACAACAATCAAATAAACAAAAAACTTAAACTATTCACGACAAAATATCTAATATTCATTATCATTTTAACACAAAACGCTAAAGCATTTTCATGTTCATGAATTAGGTACAAGTCCATAATTGTTCCAAACACACTTCGCAAGTTAGAACATAACTTAATAAATTGTAACAAACCATTATCAGACGTATAAATTTTCAATCTCAAAGCTAAGCGTTGGACAACAAACCGTAAAACATTTGAACGTTGTATTAACAAAAACATGGAACCAGTTCAGACCCTAGAATGGACATGTAGATAAATCGAGGTACGAATAAAACGGGACAGACAGACGGACATGACAAACTGCTTGTTAATCGTCTTTGTTACTATTTAATGTCTTGTACTGTATCGAGTTAAAAGGATTCGCTGATTGCACAATTCGGACATGTGAATTTTGGGGTTGAATTCAATAGATAAGGTTGAAACGAATAGGTGAAATCGCAGTTTATCAGGTGCAACGTATTCTTGTCAAATAAAAGGTTCGTGTTACATTAATTGGAAGACCGTTATCCGTAACCTTTTCATAGAAAGTTAACAATCTTATTATTATTAGCGGCATTTTCTGTTGTCGACAGCTGTGCTAATATTTATTTCAGAGTCGTAGGAAAATAGTGTGACATTCTGCTAAGCTCATTGGTATGAAATATAATTCTAATTTCGAATAAATAGTATTTAAATTATTAACTTTGTTTATCTTGCAATGCTCGGCTCTAACGACATATTTTCATATTTGAGTTTATCCATTAAAACTCCTAAAAATTACAAAAACTGACATGTAAGTATATTAAAGTTTTTATTATCCAATCATTGCTAGTCAATTGCTAGTACGTCACTTGAAGTAACATCAAGTATACGAATAACTACAGTATGCTAGTTACAATCAACGCAACAACTTTGAATTTTTTAAAAAAGTATCATAAAAAGATGTTTAGAACAATTAAAATCTAAATTATACTTAAGATTTTGATTAATTTTATCCCTAAGAGGATAAAATAGGGGATGAAAGTTTGTATGACGGAAGTTATTATACCACGCGGACGAAGTCACGGGCAAAAGCTAGTACTGTATAAATCTAACGTATACACTATAAGTAAGTTTATATAAGGCTACATGGTATAAAACAAAGTCGCTTTCTCTGTCCCTATGTCCTTATGTCCCTATGTATGCTTAAATCTTTAAAACTACGCAACGGATTTTGATGCGGTTTATTTTGATAGATAGAGTGATTCAGTGGGGAGGTTTTTAACATAATTTTATCCCCATATTCCTATGGGAACGGGAACTACGCGGGTTAAACCGCGGGGTGCCGCTAGTATACTTATATAAACTTGTTCATATTATATAAAGATCGTATATGTAAGTAGTTTTAGCGTAGTTCAGCGTGTGTAATGTACGCAGTGTCCTCTAAATGACGTAGGTTAGTTCAGGTGTGTGCCACATTAGTGTTTGTTTGTACTAAACTGTGTGAAACCTGCCAGTTACATAGGTTTACTTGTAGGTATAGAAAATACTAGTTATTAAAGTAGAGTTGCAAAGTACTGAAACGTTTTTCGTGCAGTTATTAGCAAGGAAAAAAATTAGGAATGGGTTATGGTATAGGCGAAAATGTCATGCATGTGCAAATATATGTTGTTTTATTTTTAAAGTTACACAAATAAATATGTAATAACACAGTACAAGAATGTTCAAATAATATGTCGAGATCTTTAAGAATTAATTACATTTTATTTAAAAAAATTATTGTAAAACACATATTATTTTAATTAGACAAATATAAAACTTGAATAAGTAAATAAACAAAATCTTATCTAAATTCGTTACCGTCACTAATTTACTAGAGAAATTGAATATATTTGTTTAAAATTCATTAGTTACGTGCACCGTCATTGTTCTACGTAAACTAGAATCCACATTTCACGACCATCAATTAATATTAATAGACACTTGACTCGAAATGCCGAAACAAAAAACCGCGGCCAGATTCAACGCAGTTCTCTTTTTATAAAAAGTTTTTTATCTCTATGATTAAAAGATATTTTGGAAACGTTTTCCTAGAAATTAAATACGTAATTAAATGGTCCTAGTTTGCTAATATGGCAATGATAAATCAGCTTTATTTGCGATTTATATCTGTGTCGTGTACAATTCCTAGGTCGAGCATGTTTAGTGTTTTCTAAAACTAGGCGAGTTTGGTAAAATCATCACGCATTGGGCTAGTGTGTGATTACGCCTATTTCTTCTCACTGTATTACTGATGTCATCAGTAAGAGAGATGCTTTTACACTGCAGATTAATCATACTGATCATTATTTTCTATATAATTGGCCCTTTTTTGTAAATTATCTTATTTATAATCTACTAGCAGCAGCCCGCGGTTTCACCCGCGTAGTTCCCGTTCCCGTGGGAATTTCGGGATAAAAAGTATCCTATGTTCTTTCCCGGACCATAAGCTACCCCTGTACCAAATTTCAAGGAAATCGGTTCAGCAGTTTAGCCGTGAAAAGGTAACAGACAGACTGAGTTACTTTCGCTTTTATAATATTAGTTAGGATAATATTACATCCAAACTAAACTACCAGACAAACATAGCCTAGCTAGGCCGCATTTAAGTTTGTGACCTCAACATGCCGCGGTCGAATCCTCGAAATAAATTAAAAAATGCTCACTCATCATCAATCAAACGGGCTCGATTCCATCAATATAATTTACTTTTTGTAGTTTTTACCAGAAAGCGCCCTCAATGACTCGCAAGTTGAGTGCGGCCCTGCCAGGTACGGACTCTACATACCTACTAATCAATCCGTTAGTAATAAATTGGTTTGTACCTACTCATATTGACGTACCTTAGTACAAGCGTAGTATACATTTATTATTACAAACCATTCCTGTAATTGATTGCGGAATGATTTGTTGTTTTTTTTATATTTTAATACAAATTTAACGTTTCTATTTCTAAAAGTTTATGGATTTGTAATAATGTTAAAGTAAAATATTTATTTAAATAAAAACAATCTTAATTTTATTATAAGTTACGGAAATACGTTGGATTAACTTTGGAATGCATGTTTTATCTAGAAAGAAAACCCTCACACTTATAAAGTCGTTAAAAGTCGAAAAACACAAAATATCTACCCGTATTATCATTGTTTAATACGAATGTTTTGATCTAAACATTACTGCTTCTTAAATGAAAACAAGAAAGTGTCCCTTCACATTAGAAATTGATATCAAAAGTTAATTAAGTACTTCGTTAACTCTGTAACACATATCCAAAGTAGGTATAAATAACAATTTCATGGTGATTCTTTCCGCAAACACATTCTCTATAAAGTTTTTTTCATTATAAAGTAGTCAAGTGTAAGTTAAATCATACATAGGTGGGTTCCGTACTTTACAAAACTATGAAGGAATTATGTGAAAAAATCTTAAGGATTTTCCTTTTTTTAATTGTGCTAATCTAGCTTTCCGCATTCTGACTTTCGGTATTGCGGATTGCGATATTATTTTGGTTAAACTGTTACTTTTTTGAGTTCATAATCAAATCCAAATTAATCATTATTCTGCATGCATCTTCATAAACATCATTATTATTAAACAAGTAAAAAATGACAAATATAATTCTCATTTTCCATTGAAGTTTAAAACTAAACAAAAACACCAAATCAAAGCTGGATTCCGTCTTCCATGTCAACGTAAGAAACCCTAAAACTATCTAATTCTACGGCAATTAATGTTGTATATAGATACCGTAGCAGTGACATGTTGAAAGTGGTGAACAGTTAGGTTAGGGCCAGCCGGGGGCCAGCAGAGGCCGGCCGTGGCGACGCGACGGCGCAGTAATCGGTTTTCTCCAATAAACGACGATTAGACGCGCTGGCGTCAGCACGCCCCGGACTCTGCGTAGTACTGTCGTATACAGCAGTGCTAGAGCCATACTTGATTTTGGCAGAAATTGGTAGAATCCACTTACAAAATATTTGTTTTGGTAGAAAACATATAATAAAAACGGGAAACATTTTAGCAAACCAATGAAGCTATTACATGGTGGCCCAAATAGAACGGTCAGTGGGAGGAAGTCTGAAACTATAAGAGATACAAAGATCTGTTCTTAGGAACCATACTAGTCTTTGTTGATGATGGACTGAAAAATAAAAATTATATTTAAAGCACATTTTAGCAAAATAATGAAAAGCGGCTTAGTTGAGCATGGAATGAAAAACAATCAAATAAATAATGTTATCAAAGACCATTTCCCACCGGAATAAAAAAAATATGCCACATTATAAAAGCTAGTTTTTTATTAAATATCATTGAGTAAAAGTATAGAAGAAACAATAGGAAAGCGTCGGTAGTTGATCTTATCTTTAGAAGCGATCTCTGCTAGACAATGTTCATTAATAAACTCTGATTATGTAACAACATATGTTTGCTTTAATAGTAAAATACAACTTAATAAGAAGTAAAATACATCTATAAGATACTAGCTGTGCCCCGCGGTTTCGCGTAGTTCCCGATCCCGTGGGAATTTCGGGATAAAACATAGCCTATGTCCTTTCACGGACCATAAGCTACCCCTGTACAAATTTCAAGTCAATCGGTTCTGTAGTTTAGCCGTGAAAAGGTAACAGACAGACAGACAAAGTTACTTTCACATTTATAATATTAGTTAGAATTAATAAGCTGAAAGAAGTGAAGCTACAATAGACTCCAGTAAGATTTTTTTGTAAAAGACTTTTATACCCGCCTGTACTAGAATCGTGACCAGACAGTGATTTCAATTATTATCTAGAAGTAGTTTCTTGAACTGAAATACAATTTTAATCATTCCCTATCCTATCTTAATACTGATAACATAAAAAATGTTTTATAATTAGGTTTTAGTTTATATATGCTAATATTAGAAATATTGGGGGGAAGTATGGATGTTGTAGCTTGCTAGCTGTTGCGCAAAATGATATGAGAAAAAAAAATGTAATAAATACGCATTGAACAATATTGTTCGTGTTTACAGAAAAAAGCAAGACATTGAAATTATTAAAAAAAAGTTGTGCACATAAAATAATATTCACGAGAAAATTGCAACCGTACGAAGCCAGTGCGGATCGCCAGTGAAGAAACAAAGAGGAATGATTTATTTTATATACTTACGTTACATATTGAATTAAAACTAATATTTAATATGTAATATATTAAATTTACTATATTTACAGTTATTTAATGGGTACAATATATTTTTGAATAGAACATACGATGCTGTCATAGTATTTGTTTAAGTTTTTCTTTTTATTATCAAACAAAATTACTAATAATTTACGTGGTTAAACTGTCTCTTTATAATATTTTTCATTTCATTCTGATAATTATTAAAATATCCTTCGTTCATTTGTCTTAGTGCAGTGTGGTTGATATTTTTAACAATAGTGTGACATATTGTAGTTTTGTGACGTAGCTTAGCAGTAATTTTGATATTTTTACATTACATACCTAAATATAAGTATTTATAATTTAGATCGAACTTATTATGTCACCTTTAGCAGTTAGTTTAGAGCCAGCGAAAGATAGAAATGATGGAAAAGAGTCAAATGATTATTCTAAGTTATATTCCTAATAACATTACTCATATCCTAAATGCTACGAAGATTTGTAAAAACTATTTATAGCAAATAAAATTGATTCACTATATTAAGTAATAGAAAAGAAAAAATAAACTCTATACACGATTTAACTATGACATAATTCAACGTTACCTTTAATTAATATAAACATTATTTGTTTACTTAATTCTTAAAATAAAACGTTGATTCCTACTTTACACCTCATCTTGAAGTAAAAAACACAACATTCCATCTGTCTTCTGTAAGCCATCCAAAACGATAAATAAACACTAGACGAACTCTCGTGTGGAAACGTCCGTGTGCCGCTAATATCGAAATCACTCGATATTTAGACGTGATATTACGATATTTTTAGTAAAACGATCAAATTTGTTTAGATAGAAATTATGTTTGATATAATTTATTGTTATTGTTTTAAGCCAAAAATATTGCTTTAAGTGAAGTCTATTATGACAAAATGCTCATTTATTGCCAAAATCAAAAACTAATTAAACAGGCTTTCATTTTGTTTCTAACTTCCACATATATTCGCCTTAACATTTTATCATCTTGATACAAACCCTCTGCCAGAATCTTCGATTCGTTGGGGACTTCTAACATGAATCTAAAAGACACACATTAGAAAATATCGTAAGCCACAAGAATAGGTTACCTATCGCAAGGAGTTGTACGATAGCGAAGGCGGCCCGAGGTGACGGCGCGACTCAAAGCTTCGACAGCCGTCCAGTGCGGCTCATAATTAAGAACGGTGACTGTTGAAAAATGGCTGCCGCCCCCGGCCGGCCGTGAATAATCGTCGTAATTACGATTCGGAATAATTTCAAGCCAGTCATAGCGATGGTATCGGTAGGTGTCGACGAGCGCTTGTTACGCGCACGCACCACCTGACAATACTAGTTTCAGGACATGGACTTTGCAATATCTTTTGCTCGAGACGACGAAAAACTTCTTATAAACTTATTATTCGCAAATAAATTGGATTGAGAAAGAATTCGACGCTTCGTACCACCAGACAAGATTAAAAAGCGCAGAAGAGTTGTTTCGCATTGCCAAAGATAGGACTAAGTTTTGCAGACTTTTAGCTGACTGTCACTCGTTGGAGAGGCACTTGAAGAAGAAGAAGAATCTTAGTTTAGTTCTTCTACTTTTCTGTGCCTCTCCGACAAGTGGCAGTTAATTTGCCATAACATGTTCTAGTCTTAAGCGAGACGTATTCAGTATACCCTTGTCTACTCCGTGGGTTGCGTAACCAAGACTTTTTTCTTCTGCAGACTCGTCTTTTGCCAGCTATATTTAAACGTTTCAATTGTATTTCTTCTAGGCCATGTCAGTTATATAAATAAAAGCAACGAACAATTTACGACTAATCCTTTAATAACGTCATAAAATATTCTTGATCTTCTTAAATTCTTTTTCATTTTTAAAGTAAAAGCTAAATCATAGAAGTTAAATACATTTTCAAACAACGTCATTAAGATTTTTACAGACTCTTCATTAAAATCCAAGGTCAAACAGATTGAATAAATTACTCGTTCAAGTACTACTAACACGTAATTGAGTTTTAATAAAGGTTTCTTGCTGTACTTGTGATAATATGTTTTTATATAAAAATAATTAAATGTCATAGTTCATTATAATGTTTGTAAACAACTTAAAATTGGACTTCAATCTGCGACTTGATTCGCAAGGAATTGGCTCTACACACAGCCACCCAGTACAGCCTAATCCATAAGAAACGTTTTTAAAATTTTGAAGTCAGGTGGCGCAGAGGTTAAGGCCGTTGACTTCCGAACGGAAGGTGCCTGGTTCGAACCCCATCAGTCCCGCCACGTATCAATGTGTTTTCAATTTTCGAATTCATAGGTACGTTAATTTCGATGCTCTTACGGTGAGAAGTCGACCAACCCGCACTTGGCCAGCGTGGTTGACTAAAGCTTAATCACAATCCAGGGTAGGCTCGTGCCCCTCGGTGGCGACATTATATGAGCTGATGATGATGATGAGAGGTAATCTCCTTAATCACTCTCATAACAGCTCTTCTTGTTCATATACTATCGACTCATACTTCATATCAATCCATGTTGCTCCATTTTAAATTCAATGAAAGTAAAAAAAAAAACAAACATATGAAAATAAGCAGAAGACAATGGTCTTCTGCTTTTTTCATACTGGCATTGGCCAGTACCAGACCTCTTACGATAAAGCACCTCCTATTAAATCTCTGAGCCATCACTAGATGTACCACATATCTTCTTCTTTGCGTGTCGACTTATATATTTGAGGACCAGAACTCAACCACCGATATAGCACTATCAGTGGCCTTGTACCACATATGCATACATTTGATTTGATCTTAAGAAACCGAATCTTCATAGTTTATCGCAAGTTCAAACTATAAAATAAACATAAATTACATTTTTAAGGCTCGATATTTACGAAATGTATCAAGATAATCTGTTATTTAGCATCTGTAATTAAAACAATCGGGCGAGTGACGCGAAGGCGTGTCCGTTGCGCCACGACGTGGGTACATTTAATTAGTTCTAAAGGTGGCCATTGACGAGTCAGTTTAACTGAACTGTCCAGAAATACAACTGTGGCGTAATACCAAAGTTTTAGGCCAACTAGATTTCCCCACTGGAATTTGGAATCGCTCAGGCGATTGACGACCATTTTTGGATGGACGCCAGTTCATCTGATCAGTTAAGCTGACTCGTCAATAGCCACCTTAATGTACTTTTTGCGGTTACATCACCAGTCTACGGCCTTGCTGGCGCCATTTCTAATCTAACATGCTGTTTACTTTTAATTTTAAATCGATTAATACTTTTTTGATATCGATACTATCGAGATATTGTATCAAATTGAAATTAATATACTTACTTCTAATATACTCGTACTAGCAAATTAAAATCATAGTTTTATTAATAACTTTTGTATGTTAGAAGAGGATTTTTATTTGCTAATTAGCGAAAAATAACGCGTACCTAGTTTAATTTATCGCATAAGACACAGAGATGTAACATAACAAAATAACATCTAAAGTGATATCATGAATAACATGCTAATTAAATAGGAAAGCGAGATTGTATGTTTGTTACGCTTTCACGCCTCAACTAAACAAATGTTTTTCTTAATCTTTCACCAATGAAAAGTTATATTTATCAGCGAGTATATTTCCCAGCCATGGGTTTGCCAGACTATACTTTAGGAAACATCTTCATAGAACAACGTTAGTAATTAGTATAGTTAAATCTAAGTTCCTGATAGATAGAAAATACTTTATTGCTCATAATACACACACAAGGATACAGAAACTAAGAAAAGATAAAAACAAAAGGTACATGGGCAAAGGCGGCCTTATCGCTAGAAGCTATCTCTTCCAGACAACCTTTGACAATGGGTATGAATAGAAGAATAGCGGGAGTGTGCCTAAGAATAAACTACATATATATTAATAATACACAGATAATATCTATCTATCTAAGTTCCTGTATCTAATCCAAGTAAATCTTTCTAATTTAGTATTCGTGGAAAAGTCAGTTCATTGGATATTTGTAGGTACTAATGGTGACAGGTTGATGGATTACAAAGCTAATTGCTGGCAACCCCGTCAACAACCAAAACACATTACATACTATTTTTCATTATTTATTCTGGCAACTTACAGTTCTTATAAATGGAACTATTAGTTTTTTTTACGTTGAATGTAGTGTGTTTCTGGATGAGTCTCTATAATGTTTATATTTTGTATAATAAACATGATTTGGCTATAAGTGTAAAGTATCGGCCATTTAAGATTCTACTCCATTCCATAGGCCTCATTTTACTTACTGATAATATTAAGTCAGTGAATAGGAATAGGCGTAATTGCGTAGTATTAGGCGTAGGCCGTAGGCGTAATCTACACTTGCCCAATGTACATATTTTGACTATCTCTATTCCGAGCAATTTTTAAAAATAACTCACATACGTCACAACCCAGGACTACGGGAAATCAGGCTTTGCATGAAGATATTTGACATGCCACTACTACAAACATTGATTCAATAATTATTTGTCAAATAATTACACAGGTAAGAGTTCCAGACCTTTGGAAGGCTAGTATGGTGCCAAAGCCCTTTGACATTTTAATTAGTTATTAATAACTCTTCGTCATTCACAAGAGCTTCTTTAAGGCTTAAACAGACTAAACAATTTTGGATTTGAATTAATATATCACATCTAGTTGTTCTATATGTTTTTGTGTCCAAAACTCAGGTAGCGAAGGTCGGTGCGCGTTATTAAGATTGTAATTTAAAACGGACTCTTGTTTTAATTGAGTTATGGTACTGTTACGGATATTAACATACTTAATATTTATTGTTGAAATATTTGAATGTTATGCGTTTTATACTTGCATCTTATTCTTGAAAATATGTTTGTTTTAATTTAATAATACATAAAGTTTTTATAATACGGTGGATATACACGTTGATATTGTCAAACTCACTTACCTGAGTGGTCAAGCTATGTTCGGGTGTAAATGGGGTGTAAGAAAGGAAAACGACTTTTCACAGATTTTAAACCTAATTAAATAGAAACAATCTCGCATAGAAATCTTTATAACCATTTTTAAGAACGTAATTACGTAATCTTAGTCTTTGCCATACATTTTCATTAGTGCATATTGGTAAAGGTCTCCCCTAACTCCCTCCATCTGCCGCTATTCTGAGCTAGGTCTCTCATTAGTAAATTATTAAGTAAAAATAAAAACCTCAGTTTGAAAAAGACACCTCATTCTTACTTAAGTGAGTTAAGTGTGTGTCGTATACGCAGATTACATGTCACATGAAACAATCAGTTCTCACGGGTAAATGAACGTGAATTTTGGACGTAAACAGTACTTACGTGTAATAATTTAATGTCACTCTTTCATTGTAGACGACACGCCAGATTATTCTGCTTTTTACTGCTTTTTCCCACAATGAACTTGTAATTTTGAAATATGGAAAACAGTGTAATTGTAGTATAAGATTGAAAGTTGGTATTTTGTGGTTGTGAAAGTATAGTATTAGTATAGATATGCGCATATAAGTAGTTTATACACCCTTATTTTGAAATTGAGATACCTTATCTCACAGCAAATGTAAACGACGGGTGACAATATAATAGTGAAGTTAGTTTTTTTCTTTTGCTTTTATTTAAAAAGTTATGATAAGTCAAAGATTTTCAAAATCCCGCCGAATTTTATTGTTATTCTACACCGAACGCTGCGATACACAGCTGAGCGCGGTCATCGACCCGAGCCGTCACAGAATACTTAATAGCTAGTGTGCCGTCTGGTAATACGACATTTATTTAGTATTTTTTAAAGATAAGTAATAGACTATCATTTTTGATATTTTTATTGGATATATGGATTCAGTTACTGCTACAGATATTCTGATTTTAATAAGTCCCATATTTTCAAAATAGGGGTGTATAAAAGGGGTGCGCCAAAGTTCACCTAAAATTTCAACTCCGATAATTGGAAATCCGAAAATTTTCTTCCTAACATTTTTTATCCTAACAATCGCAACTCCTAAAATCTTTGTCACTAATGTTTTAATTCCGAAACATTTGTTTTCCTATATTTTCTCAACATAACCATCGTTCATACTATTATTCAAAGTCATATCTTTTTTGTTTAGATTTATTTTTATTTATTATAATCAATATTATATACATAAATTTTTCGTAACTTTGTTTTTACATAACATGTAGGTATAACATATAACGCACGAGCCGAGCGAGCAAAACCAGAGTCCTGCTCCAATCATTCAGTCAAGTTCCAGTAACGAATCGGTCCTATTCCTAATTATTGGTTTAGGTTATGTTAGAACTGTGACCCCAACGCACGAGCCGAGCGAGCGTAGCGAGCGTGCCGCGGCAGCGGCCGGCGAAGTGCCAGAACCGAATTGGTCCTTTAGTTATGGTTATGGTAAACTCCCAGGCCATAAGCATAACCGTAAACGAGTCGTATAATAATCATTAAAACTATAAATATCATCTTCTACCCACATATATTTTTTATTACACTTGGTAAATGTTTCTTTCTGAGCATGAGTGAAAATATTATGGTAAGTATGTTTAAGGATAAAAGCGTTATGATAAAAAACAGTAGGAGTTTAAATATATTTACATTAAAGATGTTATGAATTAAAATTTTCGGAAAAATGAGTGTTATGAGCATCGTCGGTAGCACTACAAATAGTATGAATTAAAACTTTAGGATGAAAATTTTTAGGAAGAATGATCATTCGGACTACAAATAGTTAGGAAATACATTTTCGGGTAAAGAACTTTAGGTGAGCCAATATGGACCCGTATAAAAGCTTCGGGTCGGGGGTAAAGTGGTATGTTCACCTGCCAATCATAAAGTTCTAAGTTTAATTCTTTACAACATATTTTTTTCACACAAACACATATTTTCAAATGAGACAAAAAGGAAAGTATATCCTGCCAAACAAAAAAATATTAAAAATCGGTTCACAAATGATAGAGTTCTGGGGGTAACAAACAAAACAAGTACCAAATTAAGCCACCTCCATTTTTAAAGTCAGTTAAAAACAACTATAAAACATTTATAAAACAAATTATTAACTCTTCACCTTAACAAACTCCAATATTCGTAATAAAGCAATTAAAATATGCAACCAGCGGTCGATGTCTGTATCGGGACCTCACTTCCGAGTCCCATCAACTCCCGACAGAAACAAAAAGGCATTCGCCGTTCCCTTCCGACTGCATTGACACCCGCTGAAAAATTACACGAAACCACTGAAACCGACCAGTTAATATATTGCCGAATTGCATTCACATTTTAGGGGAGATTTATTGTTTCAAACTTTATTTGCGCTATGTCTAGACTAGTGATATGTGTAGATTTATTAGATCCATGAACAACGCTGGTATTAATAAACAAAGCTTTATGAAAATATAGTAAATCTAAGTTACTATTAAGTCTACAATGATGGCAAGAAAAATCACCTCTATGGGAAAGATATAAAACATAGATTAATTATGTTTTTAAAATTATTAGAGAGAGAACTTCGAAAAAGGACAGAATCAATTTCATGTAGGGTAAAAGTTAACAATTCCCATTTTTGTTTTTGTTTTGAACTCATGATTCATTTTCTTCATCATAATTATAATAATAAAGATAAATTCCTGTGTTTCGTCTTCGCTGACTGCACTTGTAATAATCAAAACACCTTTAAATGTCAGAAGTAATTAATGATGACAATCAAAAAGGAACTGCAATCTTTTAAAGAGACATAATATTTTGCCGTCAAACGGATAACCCTCCAAACGCATTAGCGTCATTAGATCAAAATACTTATATTATACCACAAGCACCGCAAATGCACCAATATTTTACATAATTAGACGTCCTTCTTGGAACCAAATCGAATAAAAAAAAACGACATTGAAAACTTCAACAAATCAACATGTTACGAAGAATGCGGCTACTTTCTATTGTTTCAACTTTCAGCACCCCCGATGCTGGCGACAATGTTTTTAGGCAGATGTTTTGACACAATTTTTTTGATGATTGTTTACTTTGTAGGCAGACGTCGTAAATCTTTTGGAACAAGCATGTTTACGAGTTTACGCAAAACAAAGGTCAGTCCGAAGACAATAGTCGAACGATACCTGTAATGAGCAGGCAGATCGGTCGGCGCTGTCACTGACATTGAGTGCTAGATGTACAGACGTACCTACGTGTATATATGTATATATTGTGAGTACATTGTATGTAACACATGTGTAAATACTAAGGACTAATGCCCACGTTAAAACATTTAACAGTCAGCTATAACAACGCTTGGTATTTTTAATGTCTCCCAATTACAGTCTTCACTCGCTTAACGATTTCGCTGAGCATTAACTATTCCAATTTTATGTTTTGTGTTGGACGAAACGCTAAATTCTTGGAGCTTATTTTTGTTGTTACAAATTATGATCTTTATATAAAAATAAAGAAGATAGAGCAGAGACTGAATTGTTTTGTGGTCATGAGGTTGTTAACATGCACAATATGTAATAAATAGGTATATAAAGTTAACTCGGTTTGTATATTTTATTCTCATCAGTGGCTAATTAAGGACCGACTGAAATAAATCTCAGTCAGATTGATCGTATTAAAGCAACAAGCGCCAGTGGATTTTATGAAAGAGAATTGTAAGGTTGCAATTAAACAGTGATGTCTATTACGCAAACTCAGTCAAGGCGCCAACTGAATTTCCAAACACAAAGGTAAACAATAATTGGCATTAGTTTGTCATAGCTGGTAATTATTAGTTGTTAACTGCTACTGTTTGTTGCCCAACAAGTACCGCAGTAGGCATTTCTTGAATTGGAGACAACTTACGTATTCGCGTCAAGATTTTGCACTTTTGTCTTGCACTCGGCGACTTACGAATTTTATTATCTATGGCTTAAAATGATATATGACCGCTCTTAACTGGAGAATCATAAAATATTTTCTGTTTGTGAAATATTTCTGAAGCAATAAAGCAATAATTCACTACGGGACTACGGGGAAGATGGCCAGCTTTATTTGCCGTCATAAACGTTCTGTTTATGGTGTATTTTTTGCTGGTCCTGAGCCGGGCCGAGCGGAGACCGATGCGCGACGGTACATAAACTTTTGCTTCATCATTACTGTGATTGAACGTGTCTCGGGTCCGTCAACCGTCCTCACTCAGGTAATGGTCATCCCAGTTATTATAAATGAAAGGTAACTTTTTTACTTTAAAAACAAAACTAAGTAAGTGCGCACATTAAATGTGCCTTTGTACAAAGCGATTTGATTGGTAAAACTATTGATCATAGAGACCATTCGTCCTCGTCATTTAAATGTGTGTGAGTCGGGGGCGTCGGACTAACACGTTTCACACCCGCTCATGTGAAACTTAGGAAGTGTCGACGGGGGGCTCCATTAGTCAGCGTGATTAGTTCTCTTAATGTTTCAATGAGATGAATAATCGCCGGCAACAGTGACAAATGCGTTGGTTGTTGCGCGCGCGCACCTGACTCCCCCCACAAACGCGCCGCGCCATCACTCACCCATCACCGCTATATGAAGAGATTTATATTTATTAATGATAGTGTCACCACCATTTTGAAATTCAAAGGACTGAAACGATAGAATCGCTTTTATAAACGTAAAAAATATATCTAATTCATCAATCCAACTCTTTGAATGAGTTCGCATCGCGTTTTTAACCTAATTATTCATAAATTCCGTTCGTATTAAGTGGTCACCCTGATTGTTGATAAATGACTCGGCTTACGTTCCAAGTCAAAGGCTAAACTCGACAGCGGTCTAGAGTCGGTATATTTTTTCAAATCAACGTTCCTTCAAGTCTATTTTTTCGTTGTGGACGGTGCAATCGATATGTGTCACTTCACTATGATTTAACATTGATTGCCTCCTTTGAGTCGACCGCGCGGTAAAATTTACAACCAGTGCAAGCAATAGCTACTGTCCGCAATGCACTAAGATTATTTGTATGCACCGTCTTGAGATTGGTACAATTCCGAGAAGACGGAACATTAAATTCTTGGCGAGGATATTACGGCAGGATTAGGTCTAGATCCGTAATATACGTCAGATTGAATGCAAGAATGTTCAGTCAAAGTGCTGGTGCAACTTAAACGTTTCGCTTTGTTGGACACATCACTTATAATATACGGGGTTTTAGATTATGTAGCATTATGTATATAAAGTTTTAGTAGTGGATATGTTTTGAAGTTGATTTATATGTACTAGTTATGATAGGTACAAGAATGCATCACAATATTTCGTATTTAATTGACGATCTCTTTTAAAAAAATATTTAGTAATTAGCTTTTATTTAATTAATGAAAATGGAAGTGTTTCCTATCGCTTTTCTTTTTTTTCACTCTGCACATCCATATTTATAAAACTCGTAGAGTTCGCGTAAATAAAAAAAAGCTCTCTCTCACTCACCTAACTATTTATAACACACTTTATTTATCATTATATTGTGTGAACAGATTTATTTTACAAAGTAATGGCAATGAGATGAGTCCGCGCTGACCCGAGTTATAAATCATAACATTCAAAGTTTGTGATTAATCAAACATATAGGTACATACTGTAAAGAAAGGTGCCGACCGACGTAATAGTTAACTCACGATATCTACTAGATAATGTACTGTTAATTTGATAATATATATATATACTTATAACAAACCAATATATGCGGTTAAGATATATAGATGATAAAGGAGGGGGAAACGGCAATGTGACTAAATTTAACTGCTATAAGTGCTGATGCTTAAGAGTATCTTACACTATCAAAATAACATGTAGGTGTAATAATAATTTAGGTATTTCGATAAAGTAATAAAGCAAAAGAGCGTCGATAGCGTAGTGGTAGCTTTGACTTCCATTTGAAAGACGTTGATTCGACCCTCGCCACGCACCAATGTGTTTTCGAAATCGACAGGAAAGTATTATGAGGAAAACAGATTCTGACTAAGGCATGTCTGCTACTTCAGGGTAGGCTCGAGGGGAGATGGGGACGTACCCACCTATGTGATCTGATCTATCACTCTATCGAAAATTGCTAAAAGATAAACTTTCAAACAGAAATAAGCAACTTTGCTTTAAACTGTGTAACGAAGATAAAAATAATTCCATTAAACATTTTATTTGGGTCAACCAACAGCGAGAGACCTCAACGAAAATCATGCAGCTTTAGTTAGTTCCACATGAACTACGCTCTATTTTCTATACCACAACCTTAATTACTTTCTAATTTATTGAATATAATTTCACGAGGCTCGAACGGTCTGCGGTGGGCACAGATTAACAAATAGTCAGTTTGTAGAGCCACACAACGCGATGATGTGGCGATTTGTTCACTCGATCTCTTTTATAACTCTTGTACTTGTTTCTTTTTGTAACAATAAAAATATTTTTATGATACATTCCGACGCGATACAATCGATTGCAATCAGGCTAATTCGAATCCTATCTGGTTTGAGCGTGTGTGCTTTTTTATCTTGTTTAATACGTGTCATATTTGTCACTCAGATATTGATGCAAATCATGTAGACATCATTTGTTATAGGGAAAAAAAACATTGTTTTGGTACCAATGGATTTTACTTTTATACATTACACTTAGGTATATTGTTAGCTGAAATAACCGAAACAGCTTACGATAGCCCTGAATTAAAGTTCTGGTTCTATTGCGACGCCTCCTAATTAGAAATTTTAAGTAGCAAAACGTCAAAAAAAGCGAAAAGTCTAGTGAGCAATATGCCTAGTTAGCTAATCAGCCATGTAGCAAAACGTATGATCACTCATATCATCTTATTATCGTAACTATACCCTTATTAGGTTTTTTACCTGTATTTAAATATAAAGTGAGTTTTTGTATGGCTAACATTGGATACTTTTTGTACTGATTTTTTTACGGGATGAGCCTCAAGAAGCAGCCAAATTGTATTTCTAAATATTTGTGTTTATCTCAAACAAATACTCTAACACGCGCGTTAATAGTTTAGTTCAAACTTACCAATTTGTACGTAAACATAATGTTTGAAGCATCAAAATCCACATTTTTATTATGAATTAACATGTTTATATAGATACTCATTTGGTCAGTGGTCTTCTCCAGATAATTTTTTGTTTGGACTTCAGTAACATTGTATTTTCAACTCTAAGCTAAAGGCAACAAAGTTTCTTATTGTATTTTAGTGTGAATACAAAACTTAGGTTCAGGCATACTGGACGTCAAAGTTATGACGTGTTAGATTGATTATCAGATAGATGTTAAAATACGTTTTACGACTTTTTATGGCGAGTTTTTGGTATAACCACATTTACTGGTTCGTTTGTGGTCGTATCGACGCGGTTATCAACTTTTGTATGTTTAAAGTTATCTATATAATAAATAACTTTATTATGCGATATTTTTTTATGATTTATTGTTGATTATAATAAATTTCTTATTTCTAACTACTATAAAACTTTTGAATGAATATAAAAGTCTGGTTTCAAAATTCTTTAAATATCTTCCAAATTATGTCTGCTGGCTTAAAGTTATACATAGCCTGACTGTAATGATAGAGACTATTATCTGCCAGATACTATTATTTAACAGCCACGCACAAGGGACCTGAGTGTGGAGAGATCTAGTAGCGGAAAACTGTCTGCTTACAAACCCATGTAGGTACCACCCCTAAAACTTTGCGCTCAGATTGCATAATTCAATTCTTTGCGGAAGTTCCGCAGTAACGGAGACGGAAGCGAAGTTCCGTTACAACCCTAGTTCTTATATGAGTAATCGCGAAACTTTAAAGAAGAATAAGTACCATCACAGGCCCAGTGTAACCTTACAGACCCAGCATCAGTAGCAATGAAATAGACATTTAATTAAATATAAACATGTCGCTGTGGCCACTGCACCCACTGCCAGCATGTCGTCTGATATATGTACCTGTTGTATATCCGGTACAATTACGTGGGTTCAACGCACCGCGTGACGCCTGGTCACTGTGACCAGCAGCCTGTGACGCCCAAACATTTTATTGAACGGGTTAAAGGACAGCTATTGAAATTTGTCAATAATTAAACTAAAATTGGTAGTAAACAAATATAGCGGCTACCCTAAGACCAAGCAAGCGTTCAAGATCTTCGACGCCTTGAAGCCTCGGTAGCTCAATTGGAAGACCGGTGCTACGTTCATGGTTCCGGGTCCAAGGCCTGGTTGAAGGGATTTTTTTTTAATGCATTTTTCAAAATCGTAGTAAACAAATATGTTAAGGGTCTGCTAAGGAAAGTTGGCTTGAAAGATCTCTGTGTAGAGCAAAGAAGTCTCTCCCACAGATTGTATAAAGAAGGACAGAAGAAAACTGGAAGTATTTTCGTGCAATTGACAGAAAGAAGAATTTTATCTAGAAATGTCATTAGAAAATTGATAAGCATGTGAAGCTGAGTCGAGTCAACAGGTAACCTATAATAATATTTAAAACGTTAAGTACTCATATCGGAATTTCGCTTCTCTATGAATACTCTTAATAAAATAATTCCTGATCAAAATATGTGTTTGATATGACAAACACGGAAAATAAATAATAAACTATAAAATATGTAAACTATTTCATGGTAGAGAGCCCAAACTGACGGTATGTGAGCACAGCGGACAAGTGTCTATCGGAAACGGAAGCTGCTCCCACGCCATGCGCACGCGCATCAACACGCTGTAATCTGCGCATGACGTCACTTCCGGCCGGTCCTTGCTGCCAACCAGGTTACTGTTATCTCTGATTACTGTGACTGATTGCTTTTCCGATGGTAAGGTACTATTAAAAACTGTATGTTTAAACTTATGAAATATACCATTTTTATTTACTCAGTCCTTTCATAATCCATGGACGTATGAAGTTTGTATCCATCGTATAGAAATATTTTAAATTATAAACAGGAGACAAAAATACTTTTGGTATACTGCAAATTCAATAACTACCGAACCGATTTTTTTCTTTTCCCAGTAGAATGCTATATTTTCGTATACAACGTAATTTGGAGTTTGTTCTACCTTGATTTCGACGGAAACATGGGCAAAACGATGTCACATGTGATAAATTGTATGCAATAAATTGCACGTGTCACATATCATCCTTGACACATCACTCCTACATCTGTCTGCTCTATTTCTGGAGCAACAATCAAAATGCTATTGTTTATATAATTAGCGGCTGTCATGTCCGTAAGTATAATAATTAACTGGTTCGTTTGTTTCGTACAACACCAACGCGCGCATCCATCAAGAAACTCACACAAACTCGTTTCCTTTTCAACTAATTCGAATATTGAATGGAGTCTATAATTTTGCGCTAAGGTATTATCTCTCGTTATCTTTGAACCGATACGTTATGCCAAATCGGCTCTCACGTAACTCAAAAGCGGCGAATTATCATAATGAGCAATACCCAATTGCACGAAGCTCACGTCAAATCGGTTTAACTCATGTAAATTTATGGTTTTAGTAACAACTTTTTTTGGGGTTTTAAAGTCAAATTACTCGGGTTTTATTTAAGCGATGAACCGCCGCCTATTAGCGGCCAAATGGCGCGCCGTGGATCGGGAACGAAATCAAATTACAGTAACGATGCACGCATAGCTACCGATACTAAAATAACGGGTTGCATCTAATTTATAAGAAGTAAATTGTAGGATGCCACGCGCGTGCGCGTATTAGGGCACCTTATTACACCACTGGAATTATGTTTGGTTAAGTTCAGTCCCGATTATATGAATTATTGTTAGTCTAAAGGAAGTAGGTATTTTCTTTTCTTGTTGTAATGATATAGGTATCGTGACCCTAATTCGGGGGTAGACAATGTTAATTGTATATTATTTTTAAAATATTATATAAAGGGGTTGGTTTTTAAAAGTATTTTTTCATTATTTTGCTAGAAAGTTGAATTAAAATACTGTGCATAAAAATGCAGGTTACAAAAAAATACAACCCATTTAGTTTCTCGTAAGTCTGGATCAGTAGAGAATACCTTCTGAACTGATCGCCAAATTAGTTTTAGGAATTGGAATGATTGGTAAGTAGTATAAATCCTAAGTAACAAAGATATTGACTTTGTTAAACTCGTACCATCCGAAATTCATCAATGATCTTTTGGAGTTTACAATTTTCTATGAAGAAAGTGGAAGTCTATGTAGAAACGTAGGTAAATAAAAGATTCATCATCAGCCTATAGATATGCACAGCACTTATGTACCCTAAAATAAAAACTACGCTAGAGCGACATCATGTTTGGGCAAGTTTATCTAAATCCCGCGAGGTTATGATTGTCTATCAAAGTAAAAACTATTTAGACATCCGCCCTAAAATTAAAAACCCCACTAGAGCGACAGTATGTCTGGGCAGTACATCGATACATCGACGTGTCAGGGGACCAGGTAGACCATGAATGGCCGCGGCGCCCCGCTGGCCGTGAGTTATGCGAGCCCCGTCGCGCGCGCAGCCTCCACACCTCGCCCGCGTGTGGTCCACGCTTTACGACCAGACCCTGGATACTGCAACGGAGGTGGTTATGCAGTATGAGGCTATTTGGTTGTGAAAAGTTTAAGAAATTGTTGCCTAGAATGTGTAAATGTGCCTTATTGGTTAATTTGCATATTTTAGTAAAAAGTAGAATATTAACAATTATGCACACATTGATCCAATGAGAGTGTCTAGCTTTAAAACTGTGGCCATAACCACCATTTGTGGCTAAACTGTCACTTTCATTAGTATTCTAAAACTTCTGATTGACACATAAACAATAAATATTATCTGTATATGTCTTGGCAAAAACTGTCAGCTTCCAAAATTGTAATAAGTATTATGAAACAAGCATACTTCACAATATTCAAGACAAGAGTCAAAGGTAATATACAGTAAACGAAATAACTGAACACCGGATACATCATATATGTTACTTTTGCTTCGAGAAGTGCAGTGTTACACAAGACTTTATAATGCAAAATTGATATAGATACCCAAGACTGTTAGTAAAAAATATCATATATCATTGACCAAAAATACGTAGTTTATTTACAAATAGTTCCCTATGACATAACCCTCTCCAGCTGACACCTAAATCTTCCGGCGTTACTAGTAGATATCCTTACCGTAAGATATTATAATATTAGTCACATTAGTGTGTATATTTTACTTGAGAATTATTTTATTTGTTAGACTTACGACATGCTCGGTTTCCTGCGACTCTCAATACTAAACACTGCGATTTTTATTAGACAGGAAGGAAATTCAAACATTTAATGTATTCAAGGTGAATCATTGAAGATTATTTATTAAAATTCGGTTTAAGTTTCGGTCCGGTTTGGAGATATGGTTGCTACCGATGATATTATGCATAGACGTATCATGAACCATTGTGACTCCCAATTTGGGAGTCATTTTCAAAATTTTGCCTAAATATTAAATTACCTAGATTACTTATGAGGTATTATAGATAAAATAGGGGTATATTAATTATGGATGCATTGATCCAGATGGTAACCGTTACTGAAATTGGCATGGAATTGGCATGGAAATCATTGTCAGCATCATCTTCTCAAAGTAGAAAAAAGGCCATTATTATTATACACAGCGTAACATCGCAGCTCTGGTCAGTGTGTAACTAAGCAGAATGCTGGTAATTACCTCCATTTTATATTGCCAGTTGAAAGTTGGAACGTATCTGTAATATTTTATATCATTGGCAGCGACCGTCCCGGTACCGATATAACTTATACATCGTTTGAGTTCAAAACTCATTTAGTTACTTCTGTTGGTTATTATGGATAGTGGTTAATATTACCGACACTGGATTACAGTTTTAAATCACGGCTCTCTATATTACTTTTAAATGTGTTTAGACTTTAAAGTAGCTTCCGAAGTCAATATTTTAGATATCGATTCATTAAAATAACTTTTAATAGAGCTCGAGGTTTACTAACACTGATCCGAGGTTTTATTCATGTAATTGCAGTGTTTATAAGATCCTGGTAATAAGGAATATCTCTGCCAAATTTAACCTAAATCCATCCAATTTTTATTTTTATGTGAAAAAGTATTCATTCATCCTTACAAACTTATACGAGTACAATTTAAACATCGTTATTCATTGACACTTAAATTTCATATTACGTCACAAAATTCTAAATTCAAAATCACTTAAAACGACCATCAAAACCGCAAGTCCCCAAAAAAGTTCTTATTTTAAACAAATATAAAAAATGTGCTTGATTATAATTTAAAAAAAGAATTTCTGGTTGTACAAGTTAACAGGCTTGTACATTCGCGTGGTAAATACTTTGGTTTTAATACGGAGTGGTGCGTACGTTAAGTCGGTGTTATTTATCGCCGTCCCACTGCCCGCACAAGATTTATAATGGACAGTGGAAATCGCGACAATGCCACGGTTTTATATCGCCTACTGTTTAATACGAACCTGGGGTCTGGTCCGAGATTTGCAACTCTTTAATATGTGTGGGAGTTTAGGTATCTTCATTTGTTTTCGTGTGAAAATAGACAATTTTGATTTGTTTATAGGCGAGTTTTTTACGCACGTTTCTGTTGAAAAATCAGGGTATATTTTTTTTGTTAAGGTCTAAATTTATGCATTTATTTCTCGTATTTCTAGAATATGCTTTTAGTGTGATTTTTTATATGATAATAGTTGTGAAATCTAATGGTTATAGTACGTAACTGGTCGCTATGATTAGACTTTACACTAAATACATAGGTATAACAAAACATCTCGCATCATAATAATAATTCCAAATTTAAATTTAATTTTCAGAATAAAACCAGAGACTATTCATTTTGAAATGGCCTTTAAATTGTAATCTAAGGACAAGCATGACCCAAACAGGGTTACCATATTATGAAATAATCTTTAATGTTTGTTATCAAATATAGATTTCAATGTTATGATTTTAATTAAAAGTACTCGTGTCATTTTCGTTTCCGATAATATCGATCAAATTTCTGGGTAAGTATATAAATAGCTCAATACACACTTTATAATCGTAGCTATTAACCAGTGTTTTTTCTAAAAAAGTTCCACCAAAATTGGTTCAGTCGTGTCTGATATCAGTTAAAAATCAAAATACACAGACAAACAAAAACAACTTTGGTTTGTATTCGTGGTATATACTACATAAGTATAGCATTTTGAAATACAGTGTTATTAAACAGAAGTCGCTTAAACTTTTTATCAATTTGGTAAATAGAATTAGTTTATTTTTCAGTCTCTATTTTTACTACACCCTAATTCATATACCCCATTCGAATAATCTCTTTATACCTCTATCGCCCTTGATCTTGATATAATCTAAGTCATAAACTACGCACAAGTTGACAAGTTTCAGTTATTGAATGAATGAAAATTTAACTAAATTTGGTAACACTAATGACCTAGCAACTCTGAATCCTTATTTGCCAACCCTGACCTAGGTTATCTTATGAATATATCCAGCCAGTTTGCGGGGGCGTCGATTGTAAAGATTTATCGAACAGCTACCGTAGACTAGGTATTTAAATATCGAACCAGTATACTGGCCACTTTAAGTGAAATTTATTTGGCATTTAAAAATAATTTCTTGTTACTGGCAACTATTATTGAGATGACACTGTTTTTGTTTTTTTTATGTAATGTTCATAATTTGAATTTATGACATTGTTTTCAAGGAAAGTTATACGAGTACTCGTAGTATTTGAAGTGAAACTTAAAATATAAAATATGTGGGCAGAGTAGGTGGGTACAGTTATTTTTATGACTATTATAAATATTGACTCTTAAATTTAAAAAAATAACGTCTGTGTAACCTCGTATGTTACGGTATGTTCGTAGGTGCTAAATTAATTTAAAAAAGCAAATTCAGCCACGTCATAACTGATTGCTGATAATGATAGATTAATCTAATAATTTGATTTTTTGTAGGATTTTTTATCAAATAAATACCATCAGTTAGTAGTTAACACATACCGCTACAATAGATTGGCTGTATAGATATCAATGAAAACTATCAATTTGGACCTCATTACAGTAATCATACATAACGGGCACCCAGTTCATTCTAATTATGAAATAATTTATTTTTAATATGAATATTACGTCTGATTAAAAATCGAACTTCCGTCAAAGAGAATTAAATTGGAAACGGTTCGATCGATTTTTCTAGAAACTATTACGGTCTTCTTTGCGTTACAATTTTAGTCTGGTTTAACAAAACCTGCTAAGCATTTGACACCTTGTCAGTCAAATCTGTCACTTTGACAGTATTGAAAATTGATTTAAAACCTGGTTTAGTGCTAAACCAGACTAAAAATGCAAAGCGAATAAGGCAGTTAAGGTCTTACTTTAAAAAAAAAGAAAGATACTACCTTCTTTAGAAGTACGAAAAATTCATTCACAATATGTAGTTCTTTTGCCATTACTTTCCTGCAAGGCTTCACGCTTAACGTGAAGCCTTGTCCGTCCATGTTGCTCTTAAAACACGTATCCCATATAACAAACAGTTCATCATCATTGCGTATGGCATTCTGCGAGGATCAGATTTCTATGTTCAGACCAGACCCTGTCCCATGTGGTAAATGAATGCCCGCTTCGGTGTTTCCCCGGCGGAATATCGGAGGATTCGGAGGTCCATAGGATCACACCTGCCTCTATAAGCCGACTAAATAACCTAAACATGATAACAGTTAATTTACAGTTTCATAAGTAGATTAACTTATTACAAACTAGTTTCATTGTTATGGTTTTCATGAGAACTTTAATAAAGTCCTTCCGTACATACAATACTTATAAGTAAAGGACCTAGCCCACGCCTCGGAAGCCTGTCTGGTAAGTTTTGTGTATGCTAAATAAACAACCATACTTATTGCGTGAAATGTTATTTGAAACATATCAGTTTAATAAAGTGTTTATTATATATTCTACTAATATTGTAAGTTACTTGTTAATAATTTCTAGGATTATACCAATTACTATGTAACATTATAATTTGTTAAGTAAATAATTGGGCAATTATTGCGATATTGTATTGCAAGATTAGTATTATTAGAATGATATTATAGTATATTAGCTATGCCTCGCGGTTTACTTGTGGAATTCTCGTTTTATTCGTTCATTTCATCAGAATTAGAGTATTTCATACAAAATACGCGTCGAAGACATAGGAAAATTTGGAAAAGGACACTCGCTTATCATATAAATATACAGTAAGGAAAATATATGTCACGACCACAGTTGCCTGCGTGTTGGTAATCCCGAAAAAAAGCAAACATTGGCCCAGGAATTGAAGATTCAGCTAATAATATATTTATTTTATTAATCTATACATAACTAGCAAACCCGGCGAACTCCGTTTCGCCACCAGATGGCTTTTCCCGCTTTTCTGTTGAAATTTTTCCTGAATTTTCTTTGCTATAAACCTCACGGAGCCCGAGACCTTTCCAACGAATGAAAAACCGTGGAAATCGGTTCGTGCGTTCTGGAGTTATAGCGTCAGGAAGGAAAACCCGACTTATTTTTATATAGTAGATTATGTTATTACTGATATCAGAATGTAAGTATAAAATAAATACAACACTCAATTAAAACCACCATTCCCGACAATAAACAAAACTGATACAGTAACATGTTAAGACATTATGCTACTGTAAGCGGACCACTGTGTACATGCGCGGGCGCAGATCCAATCTGGACTGTTACAAATCGAGCCAGCACGGGTACCCCCGATTGAGTTATTATATCTTCCTGTTAGGCTTCTTGTTTTTGTAGCTCCTGTATGTTATTTAATTAATTATACACTATAAATAATAAATACTTTATGTGTAATGCGATACGGTCGGCAGGTTACCGATGTCGTTGTCAGATAGGCGCGTGCGCACAGTGGATCGAGTTTACGGTTATTATTTACATTGTGACTTTTTATTGTTTTCGAAGATATTAATGTTTTGTATGTTACTGTTATGGATAATCTGATGCGTTTTATAAATGATTTTTGGTGCGCGGGCGCTGCTACCGAATTGACATTGTTTTTTTATGTTGGTCAGAGTTTAATCGAAGGTTAAGATCTGCGGTGTTTGGAATTGTTTCACTAATATATTTGATGCAGATTTAAATCAACAAAATTTAGTAACTGTTATTTTTTTTAAATGGTCAAGACTTTATTTCCATCATTTTCACAGTTCTTTACCTGTGCAGAGTGTGCAGTCTCCATCCAACTAACAATACTCCAATTAAATTGTTTCACTGTTGTTGGGTTCTCTGCAGGTTTGATGTGACGTGGTAGAAGAAGACTAACGACAGGGAAATAACAACAAAACATTTTACTAACCAATTAATCTGAGCCGATTTACAATCTCAAAGTAAAATACATCTAATATATAAAATTCTCGTGTCACAGTTTTCGTTGCCATACTCCTCCGAAACGGCTTGACCGATTCTCATGAAATTTTGTGAGCATATTCAGTAGGTCTGAGAATCGGCCAACATCTATTTTTCATCCCGAAATTCCTACGGGAACGGGAGCGGGAACTACGCGTGTGAATCCGCGGGGCGCAGCTAGTTATTTATAAAATATTACAGTTATATCGCAGAAAAACTTTTGTTATTACCTATTTAGTTACATAAAATTTGTATGTGCATTTATTTTAATAATGTCAATACTTTATGAACTATAGTTGTCACTTTAACCGTTTCGGGACGACTATAATACGAACATAACACGCTGGCTATGCACATTATGATAAATTCCAATAAATATAAAGAATTTATCGAGAATCGACGAGACTCGGAGACGCGCTTGTTACCAGACGTGACGATGCAATCCGAGGGCTCATTATAATGTGGTCTTTAGAAAGCAAACCGTCGGCACACGTGACATTGAAATATTCAATTTTATACGCTAATAAATTCATGAAGATTACTCTAAACAATAACTTAAAAACAATTAGTTTTATAGCTTAAAATCATGAATGAAATCCTCATCGTTGTACTTATATTATCAATGGGAGAAGTCTTTGTCCTGGAGTGGAATGTTACAGGCGTTTAGACCTATGTACAAAAAAGCAACTTAAATTTTTAAAAACACCTCTGGGATCAATCAACTGGTAGCCATAAAATAATATATTCATAATCACAGAGTGATAAGTAAAACTAAAAGAACAGAATCGAGAACCCCCTTCAATTTAAAGTCGGTTAAAAACCTTTAAATCATTTAAAAAATACGTACGCGTACAAGTAAATTAATATACAACTTGCTTTTTTGACATTAGTTGGTGTAAAACAAGAAATTTAACTAAACGATTGCCTCTGTCGTCCAGAGATCGTGATTCAGCCTGCCCTGTGCCCTGAAGGGGACGGGAAATTAAAAGGTGCGTCAACGTAAATGACACGCAAGTATTTCATGCGCGGGTAGAGATCACGATATACCACTGTTCGCCGCTAATGTTTACCCTAAGCGTAACCTTAAGGCGACACGTCCTTCCAAATTGACGAACACACGCAAATCTTGTCCCTTACCAAGTGTTCATGAATGTTGTGATTTATTTTACATCGTTTTATAGTGAACCTCGATTATATCTATAATATTATATAAATAAGCAGTTTTGCGCAACTAGATCTCTCTAATTTGGGTCGTTTTATCGTGCTGCGATATCTTTTTGGTGAGACTTGAGGGTTTAAGCTACCCGTATCGACGATTAACAAGATTAACGTGCTTCTTAGATTTTATACTATCAGTTTGATTAATTTTATTCCAGTATAAACACCTTTTATTTCTCTATCCATAAATTACCTTATCTAATATAGACCTTTTATATTAAAGAGTTACACGTATTAAGTGACTTATTGTTTTCTCTTTCAATAGTAAGGGCAACGGGCGTGCGACATGGCTGCATACTGCAACGCGGTGTCGGTGCCGCTGTAAAGACCAAATAATATACCGATTAAACATTGTCATTATACGTCATTACAAGTACTAAATACCGACACGAGGAAGACACACGACCGAAAATTATTTTAAGAAATCGACGTTTAACTCTCACAGTTATCTGTGAAATGTGAAAGCGGCATTCCTTCGAGTCTTGCTCGCATATTTAAATGTTCCTTGTGAATTGTGTATCAAAAATGCAGTGAGTAAAGCTTTTGTCTTCTTTGGAGACAAGTTTTGTCCCACGGTTTACTGCCGTTAATGTTTTTTGTATTGGAAAATTGGGATGAAATATAATGCCGTTCTAGAATAATGCCAAGAGATACAGGGCTACACTTTTTACACCACCTTTTACTATCTAAGGGCCTTTACTGTAGCCTAAGGGACTAATTTGTGATGGATAATTTTAAAGAAAATTCTAAACAATGAACTAGGTATGTATATTATGACGAATTATGACGAGATACATATCAAAATAAATAAAAATCCCGTAGAAATCATTATTATAACTACTAAATACGGGACTTAACGTGAATAATCATTTTTAACGAAAAATATACATCTCAAATAAATCCTATAGAAATTGTAATCTATAAACACGACATATTTTTTAATGAAAACTAAAACCAATCACAATCCCGTTGCTACCTATATATTAGATACGTCAAATTAGGATGCTCCGGGCCGTAAATCAAGAGACCAAATCGACCCAACACATGTCGATACCAATCAGCCGATTACGGACTAATCTATTCACGTGGTAAGTTACCAAACATGGACCTTTGGTGGTTCTCCTTTGATGTTCCGTAATTACTTGTAATAGTTTTCAGTATGTAGCTTGTGTTTATGTTATACTAGCAGCGCCCCACGGTTTTACTGGCGTAGTTCCCATTCCCGTGGATAAAGGGATAAAATATAGCCTATGTCACACGCTGATAATATAGCTTTGTGAAAGAATTTTTGAAATCGGTTCAGTAGTTTCGGAGCCTATTCGTTACAAACAAACAAATATTTCCTCTTTATAATATTAGTAGTTATATGTTTAGACTAGATGTGTTTGGTGGCTTACTTGCATTTTTTCCAGTGGGAATTTCGGGATAAAGTATAAAGACTCCTTATAAAATGAGTTAATTGGCTCGAAAGTCATATAAAAAATGGTCAAAATGGCCTTATAGGAAGCTATCCTATAAGGTTAGTTATTTGGCTAAAAAGCCGTATGAAATCGGTCCAGTCATTTCGAAAACTAGCCAGAAGAAGGAACGATTAACACAATGACATAGTACAAAATTTGATTTTCGTTAGGAATAACTAACAAAACCTAGATTTATATTGAGTTACAGCTTAATTTCCTGATTTACGAGTTCACACATTGAAATAAAGCTAGCTTACTTAGTATAAATTATTACTTACCACGAATGTTGGAACTATTCCACTTTGCCCCACCGAAGCGCCCCACTGGTGGGACAAAGTGGAATTACTTAAATTTTGCAGTGTAATCTGCCCCACTAATTCGCTTTAAAAAATAATTAATTCGGTTAAATAAATTTATTAATATTACGTATACTTTTAATATTCTATATCATAACAGACTCTTGTCATTACTTTCCATCCTTCCATATGTTAACCAAAAATTACAAGACAGGATATTTATAAAAACATCAATGTTTCAAGATTCGTTTCGCTCAACGCCATTTATTGTCTCAACAAGCAAAACTTGCCCTTTTTTATAAGTTTAATAACAACAAGCTGAGAAATGAAGTAAAAACAAAATGTTTCGTCACGGTTGTCTTCACCGCAATCTGTCTATTTATATGAAGGATAATAGTAAATTACAGTTTTATGTGTGTGAGAAATTGAAAGACTGATGCGTAAAATCTAAATTTGAGACATACAGAGTAACATCAGACTCTGATGAGACTATGTATAAGGACTATCCATACACGCACCCGGTTCTAGACAAACTTTTATAGATCAAACAAATATTTAGTTACTCATACGGGAATCGAAGCTGCAGTCTTATTTACTACTATGTATTTACCAATATTTCCTTAATGAAAGACAAAGTATTTACCACCACGCTCTAAAACTCTCTCAATTCTACTAAGTTTAGATATAATTAAGCAAAATTAAAAATCATTTTCGATGGTTAACCGCTCTACCATAAGAAGTGCTTGCTTCACACATGTTGTTTCTCCCCCAATAAAGGGGAGAGCAAATTAAAAGGGCGTAGAATGTAGCACTTTAATAACTTTAAATTACTTCTTCAGATAAGTACGAAATTATTCAATAATTGTGTAGCAAAATATGTACAATGTAAGTTATTTATTCTTAAAGTTCTAGTTTTTTAAATCAGTTAAGTATTTATAAATAATTTTACTCTTAATAGACACCGTAATACTAAATACCAGTTAATTTTCATTTTTGTTTGACGAATATTAAAGACAGCTATTACAAGATTAAAACCTTGAAACACAACCACTTAACAAAATATCCTTTTCAATATAAATAAGAGAGTATTATAAGATGTTAATTACATGCTGCAGGTTTCCTCGCGTGCCCCCTCGGAGTATCAGCGACATATGGACGTGACCGCTGTCAGGTGGGCTCAGAGGCACCTGTCAATATTATATAGTGATGTACAGACAGGACGTGTTATAACATATTGCTTGTAAAAATAAATAGTAACGTATTTAGCAGTAAAAAGTTTTTAAGACGATCCCCGTGATTAGTTCTTAAGTCCGATTCCTGATTAGCCGAATATTAACGTGTGTATGAATTAGTGTGAGCCGTGCTTCGGAGGGCACGTAAAGCCGTCGGTCCCGGCTGTCGTACTAACATCATCGACAGTTGTTACGGGTAGTTAGAGCCCTCAAAAGTCTAACATTTGGTTTAACCAAAAAATGTCGTATAGCCCTCTGGGATGTGAAGGTCTGATGGCAGTCGCTTCACGTAAATACTGACATTCCGCCAAATATGGTTACTGAAACCGGTCCCAAATAGACATAATCATTCAAATCATTCACTACATCATCTCATTATAGTAACTGACCCCTAACTAAGTTCGAAACTTGTATCTAGGGTATCAGAAACTACACACACACTCATTCACACACACAACCAGACCGAGACAAACATTTGTGGTTCACACAAATATTCACCCCGCACGGGAATCGTACCCGCAACCTTACGGATGGTAGTCCGGCATGGAGACCACTCTGCCATCGAGGTCGTCACATGGGATAAAGGTTCGGAAAAGAGAGAGAGAGTATGAATTAGTGTGAGCGCATATGTGATATCCTAGAAATATTGTATGATCTGTGACTAGATATCACTAATAAGCCTTTAGGGTTATTAGTTAGGGGTCACAAAGAGATTGATTATGTTAAAAAAATAATATTAATTAATAACGTAACATAAACATTCACTACATCATCTCTTTATAGTAACTGACCCTAACTAATATTACCTAATAAAGAACGAATGAATGTTAATCTCGGAAATTTATTCAACTTTTCTTTAGAAAGAAAGCATAAAAATAATAACAAAACTTCAAGGCAACTCATCTATTCCAATTTTACAAAATGACTAATCAATACAGAAAATCATCAAAAAACTTTAATACTAAAATTGATCAGTATTCCAAGTATTATTTCTATCAACAGTTTCCAACTACAGCTACAAATGTCCAAGAGACACATACTTACAGACACACAATCACTACAGTTCCAATTGTACGTCCACAAACGAATTCATTTTCACAAAACTCATCTTGCAGGCGCCTTGTGATGACGTGACGTGGACATCGGGAATAATAGTAATCTTTGGAAGCGACATATAAATAAATTAGTACTTATTTTTATACAACTAAGGTGAAAAAAAAAGAAATGAAAGAATTCATGGTAAAGTTCTGGGAAAATCGTAATCGAACTAGAAAGCTTCGATTCGGCAGGTAAATGTATTGTCACGGCGATTATTGTCGCTAGGGCGGCTAAAATGAATACTTATTTTAATAGAAATAATAAATATTTAATGTCATTTTAAGTTCAGTTTCTGTAAAATCTTTCTACGATAACTAAATATTAAAATGTTCATCGGCTTGATGGGAACAAATATGCTGATATACGAGTGTCCAGAGCTTATCCCAAATCAGGGCTTATTGAAAGCAAATTAAAACTTACCAAAACACCTTAAATATAGAATCAGTCCTTTTTATGGGTAACGATGGACAATCATACAGACATCATAATCATTCGAACAAACTTTTACAAGTTCCCGATTATGTAAGGAAACCCAAAACTATTGCACCTAAGGCTGTGTGGTTTCCGTTTGGTTACCGACATTGTCACTTAATTTAAACAAAATGTTTTAAACTTTTATGTGAATATGTACTTATTAAGCATCTGGACAATCGAACTTTGGATAATAACATAGAAAATGATTTTACTCATTTAAAAAGAATTATTATGGATTGTTAATGTCTGATGGCAGTCTCTTCACGTAAAATACTTACTGACATTCCGCCAAATCTGGTTAAACTGAAAACCGACCCCAAATAGAAATGGGATAAAGGTTCGGAAAAGAGAGATAAAAAGAATACTTATAGGACCCAAATTAGATAGATCTGATAAACTGTACACTTGCAAGTACCCATTAAATACATAGCTTAGAAATTCTATGACAATCAATAAATCATTCTTCTACTACAAAACAAACGGCTTAGCATCACAAACAACACTTCTAATATAAAGCTAACGGCTTAGATTAACTAACAACACTTCTAATAAAAACTAAAAACAAATAGTCCGATCTAGTATTGCAGAGATCGGGGGCAGGCACTACGGCGACGCGTGCCCGGAAGCGTCACGGCCGCGTGAAGACCGGAAATGGGCAGGATGACCGGATCCTATCTCCGCCCGGCTCCTGCCTACCTGTCGCCATGTTGTGACGTCACCGCACACGACATGCTCCGCTTGACAGTATCTGATACCCGGACAGATTTAGTGATTGTTGTACTATACCCTAATGTTGAGTTGGAGTTGTGATGATTTTTTGGATGTGGGTTTGGAAATTGGTTTTCGGCTATATCTTTAAATTTTTCTAGGTATAAAGTAGTGTTATTTTTCTGCTTTACAAAAGATTTTTTTAAAAACAATATTTCGTTATTTTTGTATACTTACTTAATTTAATTTTAATTATTTAAATAACCAAAGAAAATTGTTAATTGTTATATAGGTCAACCATTAACAACAAGACCATTTTTGCTATATCAAAATAAAAACTACTACGAAAACAAAATTATCTAGCTTCACAACTACGATAGAATACAAAATAATATAATATAGGTTGCCTATCTTCTTCACCGTACAGAAATACCTGAGTTTGTTGAGTATCACCAGTTATCATTGCCAGAGTATATAATTGTTGGCAATTTCGCGTTTCCATTCAACTTGTGAATGGGAACCATTAGGCAGTGCACTCGACGCGCCCTCCTCGGCTAATAAGTGCATTTTGCATTACAGGACTCCTTAGTGCCACATTTAAAACCTTCTTTCTACTTAAAAAATGGCGAGTTCCGTCGTACATTGTTAGTTAACAGAGCTATTATATAATTCAGTTAATTAATTAAACGGTAGAATTTTACTTCGCGTGCGTTCGTCTGAGTGAATCGCTGTGGCGTTGATGCAATTTTGTTGTGCATTGTGTGAGAGTCTTAGTCTGAAAAGTAGTGTACCTAAGTACCTGCAAAGTACATAAGTACATATTATTACTTACACACTAATGTTATACGGATGGCTGAACATTGAGTATCTTCTTCTAAACCTTTGTCCCATATCCAAATGGAGTCGTCAAAAGTAGCAGGATATAACCTAATTTCCATCAGGCTATGTTGAATGCAAAGAGCTGGTATACTTATAGATATGTATAAGTAACTAGCACGTTGTATGTGCATTGTGCATTCATACAGCACTTTGTGGTTTACCTTAATTCAATACAATACTGTGTAAAGTAAATGTTCTGTTCAACGATCATTTCAAGTGGTATCTGGAGCGGTACCTTTGGCAGTGAGACCTTCGGGTCCCACCCTCTTTGCGGCTTCAGGCTTTTCTCATTCGTTTACCAGCTGGCGTTTAAACATAGTCATACGAGTTAATACTTGAAACATAGCAAATTATCGTAATAACGTTCTTTATGTACGCATATGATCATTTTTTTAAGTTGTTATAGTAGGTCTAATGATGTATATAAGGTATAATTATTATATAACTGTATAGGTAAATGTTACCTACATATAAACTAGGGTTGTCACCTTTGTGCAGAATTATAAGCCAAAGTTCAAGTTTTTACGTTTCTTTCGATAAAACACTTAAAAATTATTCTAGTTATATCAAAACTACTAGGTACCTACTAAAGAGACAAACATTGTTCCTATATTCAAATTTATGAAACTTTTATGAAACCCTTTTTTACCAAAACGTTTCATATAATCAGCATACTTAGATCAATGTTATTATTTCAAACTTAACAACTTATTTTAAGCTTCTCACGGACAAGTCGGTCAGATCTTTATGAATGAGTACGGAACAACATTTTGCAACATTCAAAAACCCAGAAGCTCACCAAGAGAGCGTGATTCTCTTGAAACGACGTCTACTCGTACATTACTTTGTAAGTCAATTCGAAACTGAGCGCTGCCGGTTTTTGTAGCGTTTTATTATCATACCATGAATATAATTCTGACGGAAGGTAAGTCACGATCGAAGAACCCGAGCAACCACCTGTGGTTCAAAATTAAATATGTCGTAATTTTTACATTCCCAAAATACATAATTTGCGTCCATTAAGATATATGATCGTGCACCGAAACTGCGGTTGCTTTTCATTCGCAAAATGTATTACTTAAGCGTTGAGGCGGGTGTAATTGTTTTCAAGAGTTTTGTTTTGATATAAAAGTTAATGAGGATTTATTATGAGAAATAATACTTAAATCCGTTTATTGCAATTGAGTTTAACTAAATACCTATATAACAATAAAAATATGTAAATATCTCCGGTCATATAAGGCCTTACATATATTTAAGAATTTGATTTCCAGAAAAACCATTAATTTATGTTTCAGTTATCTCAACCTTAAGTATTCAAGTTTGCCAGAATATCAACAAACAATAAGAAAATAATTATTTTTCTCTCACAAAACAAAAATAAAAATTACGTAATGATATGATCGGTAAACAAAAGTAAATGTGATAAAATGGTTACTTACTATGAATTGAAGAATAACAAAAATAGGGTGCTGCAAAACAAGTAAACAACAACATAGGTATTACAATGTCTCTTACAATTTATTTATAGAAGTAACAAAGGGATTCAAATTTTGGTCTAGAAACAAGAATTTCTATACTTTCTAATATGATTTAAATTAAGTATAACAAATACGTTGATGTTAAAGGGAACATTTAGTTTAAAAGGTCATGCATGAATTTAATATTTTATCTAATACTAGCTGTACCCCGCGGTTTCTCTCGCGTAGTTCCCGTTCCCGTTCCCGTGGGAATTTCAGAAATTTGGTATTCTGCTAAAATTGATTCATATGTCTATGGTGTCTCAGTGGTCTTTGTTGCATATAAACAATTTGACAAATAAACGTCAGAATACAGTTTCCATGACAACCATCTAAGTTTTATGGAGCTTTCTCTCGCGTAGTTCCCGTTCCCGTTCCCGTGGGAATTTCGGGATAAAAAGTATCCTATGTCCTTTTCCTGGTTCATAACTACCTCTCCACCAATTTTCAGCCAAATCGGTCCAGCCGTTCTTGAGTTATAAGTGGCGTAACTAACACGACTTTCTTTTATATATATAAGATTGAATCATGAATATTCATGAAAAACATGTCGAAAAATATATAAAACAGTGACACTTCTCCTCTGCTTTTTGTCTATGTACGGTAAGCGTCAGATAAAAGGTAAAAGTACATCTAACGCTGACATAGTTTGAAGGAAACATAGTTCTCAAATAAGCAATAACTAAAACATATAAAGTATACATAAAAAAAGCAAATTCAAAATTTCCCGTTCGTTATTTTTTTTAATTTGGTGACGATCCATGGCGTTCCATTTGTGCGCGACAGGAGCGCGATCAATGAAATTTTTAAATACACTTTTTAAACTTGCGCTATCGGAATTCATTGTTTGCGTAAATAACAATATTTTTTAAATATCTTCGCTAATTTATAAAAAGGAAATTATAAAATAATAAAAGAAACAAAAATAACGTGATTAAAACTAAACTTATAATAAAGTGACGACATCAGAGATATCGACCGCCTCCTCCGGCTGCCGGTCCACATCAGGCTTCCTCAACTTGGTCTCCAGTTTCATAATCTCACTGTTAACTAAGATTATCACGTAATACTGCATGACTGAAATAGAATAAGATAATAAGATTTTACATAATTATAAGATTTTTTTAAAGCACAGGGCCTCAAGTCTGCTAACAATTCTTCACTACATAGTATAAAACAAAGTCGCTTTCTCTGTCCCTATCCCCTATCCTTATCCCCAAATTCCTACGGGAACGGGAACAACGCGGGTGAAACCGAGGGCGTCGCTAGTTATTATTAAGATCCGTAAATAACTGTTTGTTTCCAGAATGCAGAATACCGAATATCTGACGCTTTCGTAATGAGGTCTCTTCCTATATCAACACATTGTAAGATCAAATAATGTCAAACAGCAGACTTGACACCCAGTTCAACTCGGTCCTTAGCAGACGTGAACATTTTGATTAGAGTTCCTAAGTTTGTCAGACTATAAAAAGTTTAATATAAATATGTAAGTATTTAAAGAAGGTATTTTTATTTGATTTCAGGATCAATCAATCTACAGCATGGAAATTGAAGATGTGAAAACTGAGGTCGTTTGAGCGTTGGAATAGTCAACTTGGCTGAAGATTCAAAAACAAAGATTTGACCACCTAGTTCATTTTAATAAAATTATTAGGTAAATAAAAACTGTTTTTATTTTTCTCCATTAAATAATTTAGTTTCCTTACCGATTGCAAACATCGCAATACCGACATCGTAATACATTTTTCTCGATAAAAGAATGAACGTAGGAACCAAAGCAGCCAAAGCCGTTGCCACTGAATAGTAATTGTAGAGCCGGAACATCGATATGTCTTTCTGAAAATTAGATAAAATTACTATAAACTAATATTATAAAGAGGAAAATTTCTTTGTTTGTTTGTAACGAATAGGCTCCGAAATTATTGAATCAATATCAAAAATTCTTTCAACATGAGAAAGCTACATTCACTCTGAATAACATAGGCTACATTTTATCCCTGTATTCCCACGGGAATGGGAACTACGAGTGAAACCGCGGGGCTCTGCTAGTATCTAATAAAAATCGTAACTGTGTGTAGGTATATCGTGAATCATTGTTGGAGTCGATTTATGCACAGAATAAGTTAGACAAAGTTCGAAATTAATCAACATATCATATTTATTTACTTAATATGTAAAACAATAAGTAATTACGTCATCTTCAAAACATTGCACAATGGGGTGAAAGCTTATGTTAGGTAAAGAGAGGAAATGCGGATAATCTACCTTTGTTATTCCTAGTTTGTCTAATACTAATAAGACGGTTTATATACCTATTTAACTAAGTATGTACATATGCATAGGTACCTGCTTCTTTTATTGAAAAATGTCACCAATTCAGTCCTTCATCTTTTTAAGTTTATGATGGTGTTTCGAAAATGATGAGACAATGACTTAAAGTCTAGCTAGATAAATATCTATAGACATTTAGATAGATACCTGACATCCAGCAATAAGTAGCAATACATTCAAAATGACGCTCATTCCGAATATACTGAAAAGCACAGTCGACGTGACCACCTCGAGTGAGGAGTCATTCATGAAAGTTATCTTCTTGAGCTCTGTCGTGATGACCAGGCAAGTCACAGCCCCAAGGGAAAATATCTGAAAATATTCCTTCACATTATAGGTTTATGCTTAACATATAAAACTAGCAGTTTCACCCTATCTATGTTCCTATTTAAGGTATGCGAAGACATTATACCCAATTTTCCAAGAAAGACGATATACTTACATGTACTTACCTATAATAGAAAGATTTATGTGCCTTATACTTATTCAACTTGGACGGATTCAGAAAAACCTTAGACTAAGTACTCGTACATAATGGAAAATTTAATTATCATGGAGTAACAACTGTTTATGTCACTAATGGTTAATTACTATTGCAGGGCACTTACTGTACCTAAGTACTATGCTAGTTAACTAGGAACGAACGAACAAAGGTTACAGTTAAGTAAATAAAATAAACTTACAATATTAAGTATCCCAAACAAAATAATCCCATGTCTCAAAGGGCAGCAAAAACAGCATCTTTTCAATTCATACATTTTCACAAACTTTAGATCGACAAATATATGTAAAACAAAGTTTTATTTATTCAATTACTTAAGCTTGAAATTATGAATATTAATGTGCACGAGTAACTTAACAAAATGCAAATAAACGTCTTACATTTGATGTACCTACTCATTATCATATTCTGAACTAAATAAACAAATATCGTTCGTCATATTGATACAACAATGTCAATGTAAATTAGTTCAATGACTTATAAAAATAAGCTATCTTTTTATAAATATTATGTACCTACCTAACTATAAAACTTTTAATATAGGTAAGTCATTAATTTATACTTTGTATTGTATGGTGACGCAAAAGCTTGACTCTCCATGCTGATCTGCCGCAGAAAGGGTAGCGGGTTCAATTCCCGTGCCAAGTTCTGATATCTTAAATAAACCTAATATAAATACTTATAAGAAAGTACTAACTTAATAGAATATTTTGTATTTGTGTATGTAAGTTTGTATACCTACCTAAATAGAGAAATATAAGAACTATGTAAGATCTACGCATTATTATTTAGATACTACAACACTCAATTGGGTAGATACTTAGTACATCTAGGGTCGGACCACCAGTTCTCTGTGAGTCGCAAACCAATCTTAATTATGATAATGATGTCACAATTAAATGATTATTAAATAATTGAACCACCAACGAAGACCACCGCGCAGTCGATTATTCTGTTAATGTTTGTTTTTCAATTACAATCTGGTTCCTGCTAAACAAAATTAGCTTAGCAATCACCAATTTTATAGGCCATACGTTAATTTTTGCATTGAATGCATGATTAATGCATTTTGGTCAATTGGGCTTCCTTGCTATAAGTAGATATTTAATTGACGGATTTTGATAGTAAATTGATAGTAAAGACGACGAGATATTCGATATGAATGTTGTACAAATGTGATTTTTGTACGAAGTATTATTTGATAAGGACTTTGTATTATTTTAAACAATAATCACTGCGACTGGTGTTTTATGTGTGCGAGACGGTGTGAAGTGATGATTTAGCATAGAGGTTAAACCTCTATGTGATTTAGACGATTTAGTTATGAAATTTGCCCTCACCCAGCGTTACATTACTCGCATTCTATTATTATTTATAATTACTTACTTATTATAAAAATATAGATGGTCTTTACTTTTTACTATGAGCCTATTATTAAAAATCCTAATAAAAGGCCTTCGTCGTCGTTTTATTATCTGTGCAAATGAATGAACATAAAGCTTGAAATACTCAGCAGAGCTTTATAATCTGTTAATTTTTTTGCTCTTTTTTGAAGTCATTCGTTCATTCTTGTCCGATACGGCTCTTTTTGCGATAATAATTTGGTGGTTTATTTATTGTTAATAGTGTAAATTCTTATAAAAATACGTGAAATTTATCAAACTAATAATATAATTCAAAAGGTAACGTAAGATTTAGCTTCGTTACTACATTTTCTTACTTAGTACTGTCAAAAGGGTTTTGAGGTTAGATAATCATATCGTGCATTAGATAATTGCTTATTTTTGATGTTTTTCCACGTTTTTAAGTGGAATTAGCTAGTTTTAATTCACTGTTGCATCTCAGGGTACTATTATAAAATATCCTGTATAGGAAAAACTTGAAAAAATTAATATGTATTTCTGATTCAATCTGAAGAATAATAATGTAAATACTGTGTGGATGTTCTCGTACATTTATCTTTAATTTCAACACCTATACAGAAAAGAAGGCTATTTGCACCTAGCTGTAACTAAAATTCCATTTTTGAACATATGAAAGACCATCTAAAATTTTTATTGAATAACCATGACTAGGTTAACTATTGGTGATGAATGAAGAGTCTTGTGTACCAAAATTAAAGACTTATGGGAAACTGTACATGTTTCAGAGATGGCAGCGCAGCTTTTCAACCGTATTGGCCAGCTCGGCTTAGGAGTCGCTGTAGTTGGTGGTGTAGTCAACTCAGCACTTTACAATGGTAAATTAAATACAATTATGAGTATTTTGTTAGTTATGTTACTGGTGCATTTGTTTGTCAATAATTATTGCTATATTTAGTTATAAACTGGCTGTGCCCCATATAATTATTGGGATAAGAAGTCCTATTAGCTATTACATCTTGCAAGTATACCACAGCACATTCTTACTGCTGAATCTAATTACAACTTGGTAATTATCTAGTTCAGTCCAGCCATATTAGAATGGAATGTAAATACAAAAATCACTCCACTTTGTTATTTATCTTACTAATAATATGTAATACTAATTACAGTTGACGGAGGTCACCGAGCTGTCATCTTCGACAGGTTTGCGGGAGTCAAGAACTTGGTAGTCGGTGAAGGAACTCACTTCTTCATTCCATGGATACAGAGACCCATTATTTTCGACATTAGATCTCGTCCCAGAAACGTTCCAACCATTACTGGAAGTAAAGGTATGAATTGAAGTACTATTTTCAGTTTTATGTGAATTTATCAATAAACATTAGCTATAAATATAATATCTAGTTCTAGTGGTAAGTCCTTAACAAGCCTAAGAGATTGTCTATTTGATTTTAACTATGCAAATACATACTTGCTTATGAAATATTGTGAAAAGCATTGTATGTATGCAGATTTCTTTTCTCACTTATTATTTTTAATGAAATTTTTGCAAATAAAAAAATATATTCAAAAATTAACTTAAAGCTAGCATACATAAAGCCTTAAATAATAAGTTTTAGATCTTATAATATCTTCTTTGTATGATAACAATATGAAAATCCAATAAGTCATGGTAGTTTATAGTATACTATGATGGGCTAACTATAACTAACATGTCTCGATTAAAAGAAATGTTCCTAAATAATGGGACATCCTACTAATATTACAAATGTGATAGTTTGTATATTTGTGAGTTTGGATGTTTGTTATCTTTAATGCAAATACTATCAATTTAGGTTGAATTTGGTACAGATGTTTCTTATAACTAGGAATAACATATAGGATACTTTTTATCCCGAAATTCCCATGGGATTGGGATTCACGCCGGTAAAACCGTGGGGCGCAGCTAGTACCTTAATAAAATCACATTTAAAACTTGTTGAAAAACTGAATAATTCATCTATAAGTAATTTATTTATCTTAATATTACTAAGGGCTGATTTTTCCATCGCCAGATAATTTAATTCGACGAATAACTTTGAAATTTTGACAGTTATTTCATACAAAATCTGCCAAACGTCATTTTTATTCGTCGAATAAAAGTTATCTGGCGATGGAAAAATCGGCCCTAAATGAAACTTCTCTTATTTTCAGATCTTCAAAATGTGAACATCACACTCCGTATCCTGTTCAGACCGATCCCCGACCAGCTGCCAAAGATCTACACCATCCTCGGAGTAGATTACGACGAGAGGGTGCTTCCATCTATCACATCTGAAGTCCTCAAGGCAGTGGTCGCCCAGTTTGATGCTGGAGAACTTATCACCCAGAGAGAGGTACATACTATTACTTAATAATGAAATATATTCATAATGTAATAATCTTGTAATGGATGGTATATAATGTCACAAAATCGAAGTATGTACTTCAAATATGGGCAAAATGCATTGCCTATGCCTCCAGCTTGTGAAGGTCTTATAGAGATAGAGATGGGCTTTTGCTAAAACATTTTACTGTTATAATTCTTGCATTGTTTCATGTCACGGATGTAAACTTATATGTTCCTTACCTATTTCAGATTGTATCACAAAAAGTTAACGAGAGTTTGACTGAAAGAGCGCAACAATTCGGATTGATACTCGATGACATCTCTATCACCCACTTGACCTTTGGTAAGGAGTTCACACAGGCTGTTGAATTGAAACAAGTTGCACAACAAGAAGCAGAAAAGGCTAGATTCCTCGTAGAAAAGGCTGAACAGCAGAAGAAGGCCGCTGTTATTGCCGCTGAGGGTGACGCACAAGCCGCTGTTCTCCTAGCCAAGTCATTCGGCAGCGCCGGTGAAGGTCTCGTCGAACTGAGACGTATTGAAGCCGCGGAAGACATCGCCTACCAACTATCGAAGTCCCGTAACGTTACTTACCTACCCGCAGGTCAAAATGTTCTCTTAAATCTCCCTACTCAGGGCTAAAGGACTAATCTGAATGCTGCTGGCATATGTACAGTGAAATCGGGGTCGGTTCTGTACTAACGCATTTGTACACAAAATATGTTTAAGTATGTTGCATTTTGAAGAGACTATGGTATGGTTCCGCCAATAGAATGTAGTCGTGTTTTAGCTTTATGAGAAATTGTAATTAAACATTAAAATATAATTTGTTGAATTATTTGTTTTATTCAGTAGCTGTGTTTTGCGGTTTCACACACGTTATACCTAGGGCTACACAAAACCGCGATGCGACGCGATACGATGCCGAAACATACAAGGTTAAGTGAGAGTTTGTAGATATTTGCGATGCGATGCGAATCCGCGGTTATGTGTGGGAACCCTTAAGCCTCTTGAATTACATATCTATTGATGTTGCACCTGCAATCTGCATGTAGAAGGGAGTTCTATTCATTGAAATAAAACTACTTTAACGGTTTTTCGTCGTGGTTATATTATGTTTTACATTTTCTGGTCACAGAGATGCAAGAAATCTATACAAAGTAATTTAAAAGAATTTAACATTTTGAAAACAAAATTTTTAATATTGTGTCACAATCTTTTCTGTGCCGGCGGCCAAAATTGGAAGCTCTTATTGTCATTTTTGAAGCCATGTATTCTCTAGGGGACAAATGGAGGAACATGTTGCTCCATTTGTCCTACGTAGAACATGCTCCCAAACATCGGGGAACATTGTGTTGACCACACTAGTCAGTGTTTATAGAAATGTCGCCCGATGAGGTTGTGGCTATTAGTGCTGCATACATAGTAATTATATCGAGTGTGTTGAAACGTAAGAGAAAGAGAAGGTGGTGGATGCGGAATTTCTTACTACAACGACAAATAAAGAGTTCATAAACGCGACTACTTGGTGACAAATGGCGCGACATTGACGCGGGACACATGTGCTCGCTCTCGAGGCGGGGCGGGAGCAAGCAACATGCCCCGCGTCATGTACAGTGTTGCGAGACAATATGCAACGTTGCAGCCTCCGTAAATTATGTGTGAGGGACAAAATGTTCCCTAGTGTACCCAGTTTCAATGTCATTTGGATACATTTTCAATAAACTGACAACCAAAAGATGCGATTACAGCGACGCCGTCACCGGCACAGAAAAGATTGTAACGCAATATATACATTGTGAATTTACCACTGATTCGTAAATACAACAGCTGAGAAGAATCAGCAAGAAACTCGGTCTGGAATTATTTTTATAAACATTTATTAATTATCAAATGAGTATCAAATACAATGCACTTGTAATCGAGATACAGATTTAGATATTGTCAATAGTCGATGTCGATATATAACGAGTATGCGGTATAAAGACGGTTTCATCCTCAGTCACCAGCACATTTGTACTCTTAAAAGTTGCAGGTGCCTATAGGCGTGGTCCATTCATTTGCTCCTTACAATATACAAATTATTATTTATTTAAGAAAGGTACATTTACAGTAATGCATATAATATACAGATATGAAGTATTTTAAAGGTGGTTTTGTTCTGATATGACTACCAAACTACAAATTGCAACAATGGGTCATTAGTTATCAGTAAAAGTGGTTTATTCCAGGCAATTTTAGGCTTAATAGGATTTAACATATCCTCTATCTGAATTGTGAATTGCTACGATAATGATAACAGTAGCTGCACATCATTCAAAATCACTTATTGAGTATGCTCAAAGACACACTTAGAAACTAATAATAAATAAAGAAATAACACAATTAAAATAAAATATTGAAACAACAAACTTTATGGCATGGAAGTGCCTTCTTTTCATAAACATTTTGAAATAATATTTTTTTTTTTGTATAAGTATTTTGTACTATATCTATATTTGATAGGTTTCATTGTGCGCCACTGACTTGCAAAAAATCAATATTGCGGACTAGTAGTGCCAGCCTCCATACAAAAATCTTCAAAGCCCTAAGGCTTCTCCTTTGGAATGGTTATTTTTAATACATATTTTCAGGCCACTTGGCCCAAAAAGTCTATACTTAATCTAAACTTGTTCATGAGTCTTCACTCTTTCCATCGGTGGATGCTTGTTCTTCTTTGTCCAAGAGAAACCGACTGCATTCACCATTATTGTCAGCAACATTTTTCTCATCCACATCAGCCATACAACTTTGAGGTAGTTTATTGAAAAACAAGTTCTCCCTAATACACACTTGCTTCACATACGCCATTTCATCAGAATTTAATCCTGCTGGAAGAACCAACTTGCATAAATCAGGATTTTCTTTAAAGTTCTTTATTAAAGATTCTACTTGTTCCTTAAACTCATCTGTGATGAAACTCGGTTTGTATCGCAACATTTTTTCGCCAACTAATTTCAACTGATTACATGATTCTCTACTCTTTTCAAGTAACTCCATTTCAGCCAACATTTCATTGTTGCCGGGACAAAGTTTCATTGCGTGTAGTAGTCTCCTTTCTGCCTCATCAAACTGTCCAATCATTCTAAGGGCTTTGGCATTATGGAACATTGCTTTAGCATTATTCCAAAGACTTTTCAATCTATTTAATTCATTACACGCAATGCAAGCTTTTAAAGGTAGTTTGATCTTATTGGAACATACAGCTACATTTAAATACAATTTTTTCAGTAATTTCTCTTGAACCTCTTCCTCTTTTTCATCAGCGAGACGGCATTTATGAAGCATTGAAATTGCTTTTCTAAACATTTGTAATGCCAGCGGTACATTTCCTGATTTATCTAGAGTTAAACCGGAGCTGTACAGCAGTTTGACTTCTTTGTGAACTCTTGTGAACATGTTTGGTTCAGAGTAGTCTATATTTCTGTAAAAATAGCAGAATTAAATACATTTAATCTATCATGAACAGTGAATAAATTAACATATACAATAAAGCAGTCAAAAACTTTCTTCATTAAGAACTAAGTACAACAATTATGCAAATAACATATAAATAGCCATAATATATACCTTATTGATTCAGTCAAAACACTCTTCATCAGTTTAATGTAAAATACCGATTCTGCCTCAGGTTTTATTCTGTCTAGCACACCCATTTTTCCATACATTACTTTATATGAGAATAGAAAGACGGACAATTCACCGACTAACATAGATTTGATGGCTATCAACATTCCCGGTAATAGGCCATTTGCTTTCAAATCTACTACCTGAAAAAAGTAATTTATTAAGCTTAACTTACTTAATTTGAAAGATCCCATGGCAGACTGGGACTAATAAGCAAAAAGGATTTTTTAAGATTATGTAGCATTTATTACATACATCTATGATGTTATGTTATATATGATCCTTTGTCTCTACCTCCAAATATTTTTTTTTGAAGAGAAGAATGTACTTACACTTCTGTAAAGATATCTCACATGGGAATGTTACATAGAATAAGTTTTATTATTAGTATTATAAGCGAAGATATTGTTGAAGTGTCTAACTAAATAAATAAATAAATAGGCTAACAAATAAATAAAAATTGGTGGAATAAATAACTAACTTATGAAAGGAGTTACCAATGGTTTTTTCAAGCTTACAGCATCAAATGGTTGTGTACCATTTTCCCAGTATCCAGAAAATGTGACTGACACAGTACAATTCTCATTGAGAGGTCCTCCGCCTCCTGCCTCTAATATTTTCTTTTTCACAAATCCATTTTCATCAACTGCAGTCATCTGTTCAGCCAGAGAGCTGAAGTCTTTGACAGGCTCACCAATAAAGTCTAAAGTTTTGATATTCTCTTTATAAGAATCCACTGTGTGATCAGTGTCGTCATATATTTCGTTTATTTGCAACACTGATCCCGTAGTCTGAACTTCTCTGGAACATTTTCAAGTTATTCATTTAAAATTAATATTAAGTACTCAAGAGGTATAAAACTAAAACATTTTTCAACACTTACCTTAAATCTAAATCCTTATCCAGAGTAAAATTAGGCAATTGCATATCCATTTTTATCTTGATTATTATGGAAAAATTAAAAATAAGCACTTTAAAACTTTATTCGATGTAGGTAGTTTCAAAATTCATCAAACTTTCCCTACACAGAAAATGGCAAACATGTTTTTTTTTATTTAAATGGGCTAGTGTATGATGCGAAGAAATAATAATTTAAATATTTGTTTTGTAGTTCATAAAGTAAAATACGATGAGAGAGAGACAGAGAGACTTTATGGTTGGTTATAATAAAATAGTTGGAGAAGAGAAAATTGAGAAGAGAGAGATTTGCTTGCAATGCAAAACAAAACCATAATTCTGTTCTGCTCAACTCAATCAATCAAATCCACTCAGAATTCAGAAATTGTCCATCACTGTCAGTCAGACATTTCAAACCATTGTTTCAAACCATTGACATATAACATGGACGGGGCATACCTACGAAAAAAACGTGTATACCTATACTTTACTGAGAGTATAAAATGGCGGCTAATAGTGCAGTCCCTATCGATATGTCTGAAAAATAACATCGATAATAGATCGTAAGTATGTTTTCTTACTTTGATTAATTTTAAGTTTTATAAATAGGTCTTACTGTAAACGAACATATAGATAGTTTGTAAAATATAGCTTGATCATTGTGACATACAGGGTGGCCCAAATAGAACGCTCAGTAAGGGGAAGTATAAAACTATAAGAGATACAAAGATTTGTTTTTAGGAACCATGTCATCGATTTTAGTAAAAAAAAAAGTGCATTCATAGATTTAGAAAAAAAAACTATTACTCTCTTTGAGAATCAAACCCGGAAATTTTGAAAAATTTAATGTTCATTATTTTAAACTAGAAATGGATTGTGTACATCTTTAGCAGTAAGTAAATGTTACTAAGAAACATAATATCTAAATTCTTTAAAATGCATTGTTTTTAAATGAAATAGTTTGGTACAAAACTCGCCAAGACATCATTGTAGTTCCTTCCCAGTAAATATCCCATTTCAACACAAATTCACCATTTCAAGATACAAAATACAATAGTTTGTATATACGGCCGTTCGTTCTAGTTACAAATAATAAAAAATATTTTTTTTCAAAACATCCGGGTTCGATTCCTTTAGTGAGTAATTAGTGAGTATTTTTCTAAATCTTTGAATGCAATTTTTATTTTAACTAAAATCGATGACATGGTTCCTAAGAACAAATCTTTGTATCTCTTATAGTTTTAGACTTCCCCCCACTGACCGTTTTATTTGGGCCACCCTATATATCAAACTTTTATTCTTTATACTTTAGTTGCCGGGATATAAAAATGTCGATAGAAATTATCGACGTTTCGTACTATAATCGATACTGATGTAACATTTAATTGGGTTTTATTTAATTACAAACGTTAGGCATTCAATTAAACGAATATTTCAATATGAATACAAATATTCTCAAGAGCAAACCTCAAATCCATGGTTTCTTATGGTATACTACATGAGAATCTGAGAAATTGGACTTTATATACTTACTCACTATTATTTAAGATCAAATATGCACAAAATGTAAATAAAGTTTATGAAATAAAAATAAACACCAAAATTAAAACGTACTTGAATAAATTTTCAAATAACGTTTTATTTAAAATATCGATAGTTTATAGTCTGTGGTCACGATGTTTCATTGCCCATCACTAAGTAAGTCGATAAATCCTTTTGTTATAGCTAGAAAATAATATGGCGAACGGCCACGAGTAGGTATTTCAATGAGACTAAGAATGACAGATGGCTATTATAGTAACTGTCAGAAATACTGTTGTCCTTTTTCCCTTACGCAAAATTATGAAAGTTAAAAAGAGACGGCCATATTTTTATAACTTTGGCGTCGATAAGCCTCATACTTCTATAACTATTTTTTCTATAGTCAAACATGCGATGTCCATGTTATATGTCAATGTTTCAAACAGAGCGAGCAGTCACCAGTCACTGTCAGGACAGACATATGACAACCGCACCGACGCAATCAATATTCCACGAAGAAGGTAGTGAGCTCGTCCTTGGTTCCCATTGCAGGACATAGGCCTGTCTCTCACATGAGGAGGAATAAGAATTAGGTGTAGGCGATTTCAAACCCGTCCCATATTATGCAGTGGTCCCATCGCGGGCAAGTGAGCGATGAAATATCGGTGATTTTCTAGCCCAATAAAAGGACAGTGAATATATACACTTACTCGCCCCGCGCCCGTCGCGACGGTAGGACCACTGCTTTAGAATATAGCAAACACATGTTTGCAAGCTCTACCTAACGCCTATGTTAGGAATTGAAACTAGGACCTCGGTAAGTTTCAAAAAATAAAAACTACAAATGTACTTACATAAATATTTTTATTTAATTAATAGTACTTACATAATATATCAGTAAAACAAATATTTTATAGGTAACGACAATATGTATCTAATTTAAAATTCATTATAAATATCAAAATACTTAATATAATTAGTTTAATTATACATTTAATTATTAGTAGGGATATTTATAACATTATTTTCTAACGTCTTGATTTTTGATTCAGTGACTGTCTAAGTACAGCAATGTAGGATGAAATTAGATCGTCCATTTTGTATCCTAGCGAAGTTTCACATAGGATCTTTGTCCCGCGTAGGAAGTTCCCCATTGTCATGTGGAAGAATGTGTTACCCGAAGACCAGTTGGACAGTTGTGAGAATGGATGGGTAACCAATACATCCTGTAAAAAAGATTAGCCGAGTTGACAACTGGGGGTAATAGCATTATGTTAAAATATTTAAATCAAAATTTGATTCCGTTCTATTTTAGATAAACGCGACCAACACAGACGGAGCACAGAACTCCAGTCTCGGGTCCGCGAACCCATGCGCATGGTAAGATCACTGCTGTGATATTCAATGAAGTAACAGGAAAAATCAATTCAGAACGAAACAACAGTATTCATGCTTTGTGAAATAAAGTGCTGTCGCATGTATCGATCGCACTCTTTTAATGAAACCATCCGTGAAATAAATTTCCTCGACACAATTTCATCAAATCAAATAAGAAGTATAAATACACTTACTCGACTTTGCGGATGAATCACGCTAACACCATTTCGGTTAATACCAATAACAACCATTTCTGGGTACGAAGGGTCTGATGTTTGTTTCACTTCAAAGAATGCAGTACCAAAGGTTGGTAACTGATAGATCCTCTTTAAAAACTGTTCTTTAGCTTCGTTCTCAGTCATCAGACCATGTTTCATGTATGCAGTTGTTATTTGAGACTTCCATTGTGAGTTGGATTGTATTTTAAGCATATCTGAAGGCACGAGTTCTGGAAGTATCTGCGTTATTTGAGGGAGAAGCGACTCATCTCTACCAAATCTCGACCTATATACTAAAGCAGCCAATTCAACAAGATCCGATTTCGATGTTTTGTGGTACCCCCTCAGATATTTCGGTAACTCTTGAGGAAAATAAAATATTTGATCTGCATTTTTATCTCTTCCAGGCACTGTGTTAATCCATAGTTTTTTCATGAAGAATATTTGGTAGTTCATTTGCATTTGTGTACCACCTAAAATATAAAAAAAATATATTTATAAACAGAAATTAAGTAAGTACTTATTAAATTAGTTGAAACTAATGTATTCATACCTCCTCGAACGGGACGCGTCTGCTTCATCCACTCAACAAGTTCATGAACGAAATCAAAGAAGTAATAATTTTCGGGAACCGAGAACACTTTATCGGCTATTTTTACGAACAAACTGAATCCGTCACTATTTTTCAGATTCAATCTTCCCGTGATCTGTTCACAAAGATCCTTAGCTCTGGTCGCAGAATCTACTTCAAACGCCTCATCAGTATCGTCGGGGAAGTACACTTTGTGATATATTTGCATACTTCTGTGCTGTATAGCTTCTACTTCTACTACATAAGGTGCATACAATCTTGGTCCATTCTTTTGTGTTCTAAACACACGTTTGAGACAATCTTTAGCTATAGGATGAGGTCTAGTCTTTAAAAATTCTACGAGTTCCTTGATAAGAGTTTGACCACAAGCAAATACTCCAGTTGCAAGCCATAACAACTCCCAGCCACGTTCCTCACTCAATTGGATCCTATTATTCGTCAATTGTTTCAAGATTTGACAATAAACTTCGTCACGTAAAGATGGTTCGGTGAGCGCAGGTCTAAATATTTCATCTGTATATTCTGTTGTGTTTCTGGCTTTTGGTGCGGGCATATCACCCATATATTTTAGAATGCCATAGAAAGTTGCCACGGCACACTTAGCAAGCTTTTCGTTTTCAAGTAATTTCATCAGTAAAGGTTTACGAATTGGATCTCTAGTGTGCGCCCATAGATCGCCAGTTGTTGCTCTTTTGGCTGTTGTTAGAGTAGAGTGTTTAGATATAGTCGCGTTTATATCAATGTTTTCTCTAAAATGTTCTTTAGCATACTTCTCCAGTGTATGCATTCGTTTTCTTTGCAAAGTGTTAAACTTCGATAACGGTTTTTTGTCATTATTTATATTGCTCTTTTTGAAAGTTTCCAGAATTGTAGTTGAAGGTATCGACATTGTTGGTATAATGTAAACTTGTTCTGTAGGGAAAAGGCCTTCCTGGCCGTTGCAAACTCCATGTCCCCATGTAGAGTTCATTAAAGTTTCTCCTGTACAATCGTGAAGTAGCGTTATCAAGTCACCTTTCCTGTACTCCAAAAATGATGACGCGTCACTGTAGCCTTGAGAATCAGTCTGCGCAATAACGTACAAAGATCTACGTTTTAGACCATCTATTAAGAAAATAATAAGCGAACTCATTTCACTAGCATCAACGCTTTGGAACTCAAACTCCTCCTGTTGTATCGTTCTTATTGTTATTCTGCCAATGTTCTCATAATCACGATCCTCATTATACGCTACATAAGTAACTTCAGCGTAAGATATTTCTAAAAGTATGTGTTCTAATTGATCAACTATATAAATTCCCGTCCAATTGATCGCTAAGATAACCAAATCTTTGTTAATTGTATCGCCTTTCAATTTGATAGCCTCAAAGAATCTGGAGAAAAGCATTGGCCATTTTAATTTAGCAAATATCACAATATCCTCTTTGCACCGCAATGGATCAACCTTAGATTGGATGCTCTGAGATGATTCAAACGCTTTAGTGACTAAATGTTCCCATTTAGTTAATGCTGCGTCATTGGACTGAATAAATTGATTAGGAATGTAATTTACTATAACTTTTCTGAGTATATTAGGATCGATTTTAGGACCGTATTCTATGTAATGTTGTTGCGCGGCAATCATAGCTAAATCTTTTTCAGAATTACACCTATACTCTCCAAATTTAACTCCTTTAGCAACTTGACAGTAAATAAGATGTGTTCCAACCGGATCCTCCATTGGATTATGCCATGGAGTGAATATTTCTTTTCTGTAAAACAGTCTCCAAGGGGCGTTCTTTTCCGGTGTCCCCTGTTCTTTAGCAAACTGTTCACATTGCGATATTGCGTCCATAATGTGTTCACCTCCATTTCCTAGCGAAAGTACTTTATCATATAAAGTGATATACAAAGAAAAGCCAAAAGTATCCACAAGACCTATGTTATCAGCTATTTGCTGACATATTTCATCAGCAGTTGAAGCGGAGTCAGATTGTACTGTCTTCATAGCTTCATCCATCAATGTTACAGTCAAAAGTATTGGTTTCTTTGTTTTGGTTGCCTGCAGTTCTAGCCAGCTAGGAGGTTGAGTTCTTGGACCATTTTTAAAGGTTCTGACTAGTCTGCCTTCGCAGTAAGGGGCATAGCCAGGAGGGCCTGACCGAATGAACGCACGTAAATATTTGACGAATCTTTCCGAAGGTGAGAAGCATCCGACACAAAGAGACAGCAGGATCCAACCACGAGCGTGAGACGCTTTTGAGGGGTTGTTGGTAAGTTGTTTGCAGAGTTGACAGAAAATTTCGTCACTAAAAGGAAAATGGGGCATTATTAAATCACAATAATAAAGTATAAAGCCAAGAAACGTTTTTTAATGAATCTTACCAAAGTTCCTTTCTAATGATTCCATGGCCGATAATAAAGTGCAACTTCTCCAAATTAGTGCTCCTTCGTGAGTTTAACCACACATTGTACATATCGTTTGTGGTATCATCATTCATAAGGTTCTTCATGATTTCATCGTTCAGTTTAGTTTGACGTTTCAATGTTTTAGAATTAGATATAATTTTATTACGACTTTCGTCTTTAGCTAATAGATCCTGTGGAATTAAAATAAGTACTTATTTAATTATTCAGTTCAAGTATACTTACGTATACGGTAACAAGTGATTAAAGATTGATGTTTACCACAAACTCTTTGTTCTTCTGGAAAGCTTTTCCGACTGTATCTGTCAATTTGGTCATAACAGGTATATTGTCAATTTTATCATCAACATACTTTGGTTCTGGTAAGTCTCCCATGAACCTCAAAATTGTAGTCCAGAGTGCTAAAGCCGCGACGTTATCAACAGGTGATGGAAGTTCAAGCAGCGAGTGTTTAAGTGGCTTTCTTGAATATTGATGGCTAACGTTGCCAGAGAAATATGTAGCAGCAAACTTCCTGAAATTGTATTCGTCAAACAACTCTTCGTCTTCATCCTTTGGTATCGGTAGAACTGAATTGATATCTGGTTTCTGTGTATTAGACTGAAAATAATAAACATCCGTATTATCCACAATAGGTTAAACAATATGTACTTAAAATATTTAGTACTTATAGTATAACTTACCACTCCGAAACCAGTTCCTCTAATAGTTCCTGCAGGCGTCCCACTATCCTTTAAGAATCCAAACACATCATCCACATATCTATCATCAATAGCGTTAGTATTCTGAACATTATTTTCAACCGGTACGTCTTTAGATATCCATATAGATCTCATCATCTCGTCATATTTCTTCTCGCGTTCATCTTCAGCTCCTTTCACGTCACCAGTTCTCTCAATATTTGCTTTCTCTCTATTCAATACTGCCAAATTAGCTTTAATAATATTACGCTTCTCTTCAACCAGTTTCCTTATCAAGTACCCACGGCAATTAGCTTGAAGGTTTTTGAAGAATAATCTCAAGTTTACGAATGTTTTTCTCAGTTCTCTGGATCTAATAGCCGCTTGTAAACGTAAGTAACCTCTTCTCATTGCTAGGTAACGTTTTCTGTAACCTCTTGCTCTGAAGTGCTTCTGTAATATGAGAGCCGCTGCACGCATCCTTAAGAATCGCCTTCGTAATATGAAACGTCTACCGTTAGCTTGAGCTCTTATGACTGCGGAAATAACAATCTTATGCCTCAACTCTTCTAGAATCGTGTCATGATGATCTTTGAGGAACACTTTAGTGTGGCCAAGTCTAAATTCCTGGTCTTCGAGTATAGTAGTGCAAATTTTCTTAGATGCCACTTTGCAATCTGTTTTTTCTGCAGGCGGAATGTCTGGCACTATAAGACGATATCGGTGAACGAATTCCCCGTATGTGTATCTGATGGGGTAACCTGCTTGTCTTATTTTGGCAGTCTCCATTAAACCAGCATACCGTAATTGACGAGCGCATAAACTGCGGTCAAATATCTGCAAATGAAAATATTGATGTAAGTACAATATTTTATTCGAAATATTGACTCTTGACTTCGAAATATTGAAGATAATGTAAACTTACTCTAGGTTTTTTCAACTCATTTGGTTTAATACATCTCACAAAGAATGGATGACATGCGTACAAAGTCTTCATCAGTGAATCCAATGACGTTTTAAATTGGTAACTCAAAGACACCGCCTTGCGACTACCACTTTGAGAAGTTACATTTTCATTTAAAAATAGATTCTTTAAGTATTGATTGTTTGATTCAAGTAACATCTCTTTAACATCTGCTGTTAACATATCTCTATTCTTATCCAAGAACCCTGCAATTGAGAAATACAAATACATAAAATCAAGTAAGTAGCCTCCTCCTTGCTCAGGCGAGTCCATAAAAACTTGCTTACCTTGAACGGAATACAGCACATCTCCAGCAAAATGTTTGACACCAAATCTATGTTCTCTGGATGATTTAGGAGCAATATAACAATGTTTCGTTCCATGTCTGTCGTTTAATTTAGAAAGAAGTGTAACATCTGTGCCTTTAGGGAACCTTGACTCCTCGTCAATCAGTGCAAGCAAGTTCATTGGTTTCAAACCAATCATATCTAAATTATCTTGATTATCTACATAGTTAATATTAGTCCACGTTATGCCTTCCTTCTCATATTGCTCTTGTTCAATCTTAAAAATATGTTTTACAAAAAACTGTTGCAAGTTTTCGTTTGCGTAATTGATACACAACTGTTCGAAACTATTTGTGTCGAAGTTTTCGAATCCGAAAATGTCAAGAATTCCTACAGAGCCACTGGAAAGCTGTTGATCTTTGAAAAGGGTTTTGTTTATCATTTCGACTATGTATTCGAATATATGGCCGTATATGGCTTTTACGAGGGCATCGCGACCTTCTAGAGCAGAAGCTACTGTTAACATAGACACTACTTTTTCTCCGTGAGCAACAAACGTTTTTCTAGTCAATGCTTCACATAACTTTGATTTGCTGACCCCTAGCAATGAAGCAATTCGATTTGCGTTAATGCCATCAGCAACTTCGGAAGACTCAATATTATTAACATTGTATGATTTAAATTTTAAATTCCCGATATGCAGTATTGCAGCCAGGAGATTAAATATTCCCCATACATCGTTATCAGGGAAATTTAGAACTTTAAAAGCGGATCTAATGTCTGAAAATTCATGACCATCATTTCGACCGTCACATGTCAGCATTTTTCCCGAATTCAAATAATAATAATCTTCCGGACGACCTAGTTCAAGCTTTTTCTTCTCATCTGCTGACAATCCTGAGACTAATGAATAAAATATGTGATAATTTCTTTCTCCCTTATTTTGGAAAACTATACGGGATTTTTCTAGAAGATACTGCTCAATATTTCCTCCCTCAATGATACCCTTTTTGCTAAAATAAATGTTAACGTATTTTCCGAATCTCGAAGAATTGTCGTTTCGGACAGTCTTTGCGTTTCCGAATGCTTCTAAAATCGGGTTTGTCTCCTGGATTTGTTGCTCAATCCATGAATGTTTCCCGCTGGCAGCTGCCAGATATTGGAGTAACAATTTGGTACTTTCTGTTTTACCAGCTCCACTTTCCCCACTATGAAGCCGAAAAACAAAATATTAGACACCTACTTAACTTACCCATCTTGTAGACTCACTTCTTTGAATTTTGTTAGAACTTTACCTACCTTATGACTATACACTGGTTGGTAGAATTATCCAATAAAGCCCTGTAGGAACTGTCTCCTATAGCAAAGATGTGAGGAGGTATATCACCCATACTCTTCTCTTGGTAGAAATTAATTTGGTCCATCGTGTATATCGGCAGGATTTCATAGGGATTTATGGCGATTAACATTGTTCCGGTGTAGGTCTGAAAATTGTGAGTTTAAACAATGAAATGCCTCTGTATGCATGTACCTAAGTGGGTACTCGTAAAGTGGTTTAATGTAAGAGACCTATGGGCCTTAGATAAAGTACACTAATGTTGCGAAAAAAATGACTAAAGAAACTAAGTAGGCAATGTAACAGGACTTACATAAATCAACTGCTGATTATATCTCAAATGCAGGTTCCTCATGATGGTATACTCCTGCAGTTCTCCCAGAGTAATCATATCTTCTACATCAGTTCGAGATGTAGCGTGCAATGGCTTTAAGACATTGTTTATGGTGGTCACAAACTTCTTTCCATCATCATCTTGAACCTCCAACTTGTCTCCAGAACTATTTAAAATCTTCACTGCAATTGGTATGTCGAATTCTGATGTTCCAAGTGGCTTTAGCCAGACAAGGTCCTAGGGAAAGGTGGGAAGAAAATAATCAGTAAATACATAAATAATGACTCAGTACGAAATCTGACCATCTAAATAGATTATACTAACATCAATATTTCTCATAGATAAGACATGAAAACTACATAATTACTGTAAGAAAGTATTCTACGAATATGAACTCTTTATAGGTAGAAATAGGGTTCAGTATAGACAAGAAAGAAAGATAGGTAGACCTCTTATTAAATTATTATAGGGGGGTCCTAGTACTTACATTATTTTTAAATTTAACAAGGTGGCTAATGGGAAAACCCACTATGTGTAACAAACAACTTTATGTTAAATGTACTTATCATTTAAGCAAAAGGATAAATAATTGGTGAATTACTAGATACATAAACTTACATTGAAAATAAAATATACTTAAGTCTAAATTATGTAAAAGTAAGTATATTTAAATACCTACTTTTGTATCTTATGATGTCAGACATTTACTAAAGAGATATCTTTCTTTTAGGTATTTAAACAATATATTTAATATAAGTACTAAATAAATAAAAATAACTTTCACTTACAGATAAACGCACTCTGTCCGCCATTTTCAGCCACTTTGAGATTCTCTCCAAAAATATTTAGATTTTCACTTCATCCATAAATATCGCGGTACGTTCACACCAATACTGACCAATATTATCTTTCAATAAACCAGATTACCTTATCTGATAGTGTGACTATTATCAAAATATGTAATGATAATGTGATATGTAAGATTGTAAAATATGTATATGACTATAATTAAATATGAGTATATGTAGAGGTATGTAAATACTAAATATAAGTATTCTAGTAATATAAGTAATCTGTTATTCTGATAAATTGTTGTATTACATTCTTAGCAATTTTAATACATTGAATATTTGGTGAAGACTTGTATTCAAATCCTAGTTAGAGTGAAAATTTTAATGTAAATTTTTAAACTTAGTTCCTATCTTAATTCATATTTTTTACAAGTCAAAACAAATACAGAAGGACATACAAAACAAGCAATTTATTTAGTAAATACAATTTATTTAAAAATAATTCAGCATTATAAACAACTTAAACCTAATTTAAATTACTTCTTCTTTTCAGATTTTGCTTTTTCATCTGATTTCTTTTCTTCTTTCTCCTCTTTTTCTTTCTTGTCTTTCTTTTCCTTATCTTCTTTCTTTCCTTCTTCTGCATCTTTGTTGGTAATCTTATTGTTAATGAGATTATGTAGAGCAATAATAGACCTCACCAGCGCAGCCAGGTAAACAACCAGCGATTGATCATTAGTCTTAATGTAAAGATTGTCAACAAAGCTATCATTAGCTATATCTGGCAACAGATTGAAGATATCCTGAAGCTGGTAAATGATTTGGTGGTTTACTGGCAATGAACCTTGACCAACTTGAGTTAGATAGTCCCTTATCTCAGTCAGTTGGGAGTGGAGACCTCGTAAGCCAAGCAGCTGGTTGGTAATGCGTTGAGAGAGACTTCCGACAGTGGTATCTTTGATATCTCGCAGTAAATGTTCAACGCCGACTTCTTCAGCTTCCTCTGCTCCGATTTCACTTGGGACATGCTCAAAAGTTCTTGTGGTGGGTGTACCATCATCGTGTACTTCTTCAACAGCTTGGTAAGCCTCAGTAGGAAGACCTAAGTCCTTAGGTTTAGCATCAATGATGACTAGGACAGAGTTGGGACAGTAACGCCTGATAAGTTCATTGATGGCAACATCGTTTTGGTGTAACTTGGGTCCAGTGTGGTACCAGCCAACTACTTTCTCTCTAGCATTAACTTTCTTGAACATTCCGTACATGTTCTCCAAGTAGTCATGGTCGAGGAACCAAACTGACTTGTCTTTGTCATCTTCATCAAACGGTACTGGAAAAGATAAATTACATTTTTTTTATCAATCTTATCAACAATATAACATTCACTTTATCATCGAAGATAAACTAAATTAGACAATACCTAGAATAAAGGATTATGTCTATTAATTTACTTTCAAAATGTATCAGATAAACAGCTTTAGGTTTTTTATATTTAATTACATTCTAGGAAAATATAACATACAATGTTTATGAAGCACAACAAACACATAGGACAATGAAGACATTCTGGGTGCAGTTTATCAATAAATATTCATCATGAAGGGCCATAATATAAAAGCCTTATTAACCGGTAGTCAAGATATATTGACTTTTAGGGATATTATGTATGATATTTTGGTGATGAACCTATAAATTATGTACAAAAACAAATTTGCTAAGTCATCTAGTACTAACCTGCAAAACTGTTTGATACATCGAGCACTCCTTTAGCTTTCCAGCAACCCAGAAGAACGCCAACAACACGCTTTTGGTTCCCAATTTTGCCCATTCGGTTGAAATGGTCTACGACGCTAAGTAACACCAATGGATGAACTACCACTTTAGTGGTCACTACATCTTGTCCCGGCATCCTGTACTTAAATTTTAGTAACTTCAAGAATTAAAATTAAGATTCGAATGAATAAATAGGACCTATTTCAATAGATTTCACGAAATTATATTATTTCGGATCGGACTGATTCAAAAGTTAAAAATTTGACAGTCATTCAATTGACAATTCATTTAATTTAAAAAAAAATGCCATGTTGTTTATGAAAGGTACATGGAGCTTAGAATAGAACGGAGCGCAATCTTTGTGTAAAATTAAGATGGCGCTACTGTCGGATAAATCGTGTAAATTGGATAAAACTACCACAGAATTAAAGAAAAATACCGTTTTATAAAGATATGATATACTCAGCTATCAACAACAAATACCTACTATAGGTTTTTTGTTGTATTTATATTTCGTCATACATAATCTTATTTTATTAAGATTTAGGTATTTTTTAATACAAATGACTACTCCTTGGTCGTTGTTGAGAATAGACAAGAAATGTCATTACTGTCTTTTGTCTCCTTAATTGCCATTGTCATCAAGTCATTTATTTGTCAAATTTAACAAATCAATCAAATTCAAATCAAAATTTCTCAAAATTTCAAAAGAAAAATTTCATCAACAAATATTAATATTGATCCATTTTAAAAATGAAATAACCAAAATCTACTTTATATCATCACAGTTATCAAGCCCAAAAACCAAATAGGTATCTAACATTAATTAAAAATGTCTGCAAAAACACTAACCTTCGTCACGGGAAATGCCAAGAAGTTGGAAGAATTAAGAGCTATTCTTGGCAATACCTTTCCATTAGAGATAATCAGCCACAACTTAGATTTACCAGAACTGCAAGGTGAAATGGAGGAAGTTTCTGTGAAGAAGTGTCAAGAGGCTGCAAGGCGTTTGAAGAGACCAGTACTGGTTGAAGACACTTCATTATGTTTTAATGCGTTGAATGGTCTTCCAGGGCCTTATATAAAATGGTTTTTAGAAAAAATTGGAGCCGAAGGCTTGCACAAACTATTAACTGGATGGGAGGACAAGTCAGCGGTAGCTGTGTGCACTTTTGCTTATTGTGAAGGTAACTGTGATGATCTGGATGTAGTCATATTTCAAGGTAAAACAAATGGTACTATAGTTCCTCCTAGAGGTAAGACGGACTTTGGATGGGATTGTATCTTCCAACCAGAAGGCGAAAAGTTTACTTACGCTGAACTACCGAAAGAAAAAAAGAATGAAATCTCTCATAGATATAAAGCTTTAGAAAAATTCAAAAAACATTTCAATGTTCTCTAAATACTGTTTGTGATTGATTTATTCAATAAATCGTTGAATTTAAAACTATTCAATTTCCTTTTATCTCAATAAAACAATACACCTTTTTAAGTTAACATATTTTTATTTCATTGTGTCTACAAATTAAAGCTTATCTATACTAATATTATAAAGAGGAAAGATTTGTTTGTTTGTTTGTTTGTATGTAATGAATAGGCTCCGAAACTACTGGACCGATTTCAATAATTCTTTCACCATTAGAAAGCTACATTCACCCTGAATAACATAGGCTATATTTTATCCCCGTATTCCCACGGGAACGGGAACCACGCGGGTAAAACCGCGGGGCACAGCTAGTCATTAATAAAACTAATTAAAACATTGCTTCCACTTATTTTAAAATTAACATTAGAATGAACATCATACAAGCATGATTTAAAGAAAATTTGTTACCCAATGAAGTATGTACACCAGGGGCTATATAAGGCTCTAAATTAGTACTATTATAATTCTTGTAATACCAATCTTTACCATCCACCTGTCTCGTCCTTGTATTACCTAAACTCAAACTATCAGAAAACCTTGTCTTTGCTTCTCTATTGATAACAGGGGAAAATGTATCTCTATGCTCATGCTCCATTAATGGCATATTCACCTTTGTGATAGTTGCTGGTCTCTTAGTAAAGTTTTTGGGAATAAGGTCAGCATTGTTAGGGATAAGAACAGCTGATAATGCAGTTGGTTGACTTTCAGGAATACTCATCATTGGAGGCTTTGTTACTATTGTAGATGAGTAAGACATAGTACTAGACTCCATCCAAGTTTGAAGAGACATATCATTACTTGTATCTGTTGTGATCAATACTTCTTTCTCAGTGACCTGACTTATAGTTACATTGGACTCCATCAAGTTGTATTTACTCATATTATTTGGGTCACTGTTCTGTTCTTCTATATTCTTAGTTCTATTGTAAGCCACGTGAGTGCTGTTGTCATCATCTACAAATGCTTCCAATTCATGAATTTCACTTTTTATCTTTTTGTGTGTTATGTTACTTTCAACTTTGTGGACAGTTGGCATTGTTGAGTACTCCACAATGCTTTGTTCTGTGCTTGCTTTGCTGCTGTACTTGACACTGGATTCACTACTAGCTACTGTGTGTGATATTTCCATGGTAGGATCTGGTATAGGCATAAATCCACTGGATGTTGTAGGAAGCATTGGCGAAAACCCACCTGTTTCAAACTTCGGCGCGTCAGTTACTTGATATATTTTACTCCCTTCAGCATTCTTGTTTACAGGCCAATCCATCTTTCGTCCTGTATTCAATAACTTACCAACATCGATTGGTGGAATAGGCATACCGAAAAATGTAAAACCACCACTGGGTTTTGTTGGTGATGCTGCAGGAGGTTTTTTATTACTAGTCATGTTTTTAATTCCAGCGTAAAGTACTGGAATGCCACTATTATACTCTTGAGATCTATTGACTAAACCAACTTCGTTTTTGATTCCTTCAATTAATGTTTCGTTTAGTGGATAATCCACGTAATCATCATAGAAATATTCAGATTCTTCTGGAGATGGTCTGCCATTTATTTTATTAGTATGGTAGGTGTTCTTTATATGCGTTGCGTAGTCCTTAATTTTATCTAATGAAGTAAATACTTGAGAATTTGCTAAATTAGGCAGTAGAGCTTCGTTTTCATGCATAATACATGATTTGACGTCATCTATTATTGGTATGTTTGGACAGTCTTTTCTTGAAAACGGCATTCGTTTTACGTAAGTTCCATCAGCGCATTTAGGTCCAACGGATGATGATTCTGATAACCACGATTTGAGCCATATTATTGCACAATTGCATGTCAATGGATTCCCTGCAATATTAAAATACTTAGATTAGAAAAACAATTATTCAAAGAATAAGTTTTGCAAATGTTGATATACTTACCATCGATGTCCAAAATAGCGATATTGTTCCTTAACTTCGTGAATGTCGATTCTGATATAGAAGTTAGCTTATTCTGTCTCAACGAAAGTACTTTTAATCTTGGCATAAAATCAAACGGTTGTCCACTTATGTAACAAATCAAATTGTTATCAAGATTTAATTCTACCAGCCATTCCATGTATTGAAACGATGCTCTGGTTATCTGTGTCAGTCTATTAAAACTGAGATCAAGTACTTCTAGAGAAGTAAGCTGCCTTAATCCAGAGTTATCTATATTAGTTATTTGGTTGTTGCTTAAATTTAGGTATTGTACTAGTGGAATGTTGTCGAAAGCTCGTGGAGATATATACTGTAAACGATTACCCTGTAGTTCAATTATTCTCAATTTGGGTAGGTTGGAGAAAGAGTGATCAGGTAAATCTATGACGTGATTACGATCCATATAAACCGCAGTAAGTTTTGGAAGATTCGTAATTGCTTTTGGATGAATTACTTCTATTTGGTTATTGTTCAAATCAATAGTTTCTAGGTTTCGTAAATCTCTAAAGCTTCCTGTACGGAGTTCTGTTACTCTATTGTGAGGCATCTTTATATGCGTCAAAGTTTGCAAACTATTTATTGAGTTTCCATCGAAGTGTTTTATATGATTGTAACTGGCATCTAATATTTTCAATTTAGATAACATATTAAGAGATGCAGGGAGCTCGTTTAAGTTATTCGAAGAAATGTTAAAAGTTTCCACATCCAATGCTCTGTTAAACGAACTAGGACTTATACTTTTTAATCTGTTCTTACTGAAATCTAATGCATGCAATGCAGCGTTTTCTTGAATCACTATAAAATCAAAGTTTTCAATCGTATTTCCATGTAAGTTTACTTGCTTTAGATGTTGTAGTTTTAGAAAACTTTTCGGGTGAACAGTCATTATTTGGTTATCGCTTAAGTCTAAGATTTCCAATCTCTCCAAGTCGCTAAATGTCGTTGTGTCTATTTGTCGTAATCCGTTCCGACTCATATACAATCTACGTAAGTTGTGTAAAGTTTTTAGGCTTCCATGAGGAATTTTTTGAATGCCATTACTTGATATGTCCATTGTCCTAAGAGATGGAAGATCTAAATCAGGAGACGGTGGTGCAGGAAGACTAGTTATTTGGTTTCTTTGTAAATATAACTTTTCTAGGCCTCTTGGCAATCCAGGTACAAACTCTATCAGCCTATTAGCACTTGTATCTATTTCATAAAGATTAGCCAAATTTCTAAAAGTTGCCGGATGAATTGAAACTAGAGAGTTCCCCGATATATTTACGTACTCCAGTAAAGGAGATTCCATAAATGTTATTGGATCCATTACATTTAACTGATTATAACTCAGATTAATTCTCCTTAGAGCCGGCAGGTTGTATAGCAATTTCGGTTGTAGTCGTTTGAAGTAATTATATGACAAATCCAAACCTTTAAGAGCCGGAAGATTCCAAAATGGACCTTCATTAATATCCGTTAATGAATTATTACTCAAATGTAACTCTCTTAGGGCAGGCATTGCCATGAATGCGTCAGCTTGTATAAATTTTATACTGTTTTTGTTAAGGTGAAGTCTTTCAAGACTTGGGTGACCTCTAAGTGCGCCTCTTGGTATTTCCTGAAGTAAGTTATCGCTTAGATCTAAGAATTTTAATCGCGGTAAAGCATCAAGCAGGGCTCTGAACTCCGAAATATGCATTATTTGGTTTCCGATCAAATTCAGTTCCTCAACACCGCTACTGGATTGTTGTAGGAAAGACTCAGGATGTATCTGACTTATTTTATTGTAATTTAAATCAACTACTCGTAACTTTGGGACTCTATGAAATGCACCGTGGTGTAAAATATGTATGTTGTTATTGGATAACAAAATGTTCTCTAGCATTGGTTGATCAACAAATGCGCCTTCGTTTATTTTATCTATTAGATTGTAACTCAAGTTTAAAGTTGAAAGCATTGGCAAATCTCTTGTTGCTCTTCCAACCATACCGGCATCTGATATCATATTGTTGCTCAATGATAGTTCTTGCAATGCAGGCATCAGCGATAAAGCTCGCATATGAATCAGATTTATACCGCAGTTTGTTACCTCGAATTTTCGTAACTTTGGAAGGTTGTACAGAGAGTTTTCTTTAATTGTCCTCAGGTTTGGACTTCCCTGGATAAAAAGGCGCTCCAAATTGGGTAAATTTTCAAATGTTCTTTCGTTTATTGCGTTCAAACTTCCCGATTGTATATTAATGTATCGTAATTTTTCCATATTTTTGAATATGGGTATTCTTTTTAGATTTTGAGATTGTACTGTTATTGCTTGAAGATTATGTATTTTCAGCAAACTTTCCGAAGGGATATTTCTTAGTTCGTCTTCTACTATGAATATTTCTACTAAATTGTTCTCTTGCATCTCCAGCCATGCTGCTGACAAGCGTTCTAAACCATTATGGCGAAGCATTAGTCGGAGAATCTTTACATTTTGAAATATCTTTCCCGGCAATGATGGTAGATAGTTATTTTCTATTATCAACTCATCTATCGGTTTCTTGATATATTCGCCTATTCTTTGTATTCCTTTGGTCACTTGTGGTAAATCGCTGTGGGTACACCTGGAACATCATAATACAAATATTATATCACACGAATTCAATTTTAATCAATGTTTTCATAATATCTTACCATATTTGAATATCTTCGTTCCTATTTGTACATATGCAAGGCAGTATATTTTCTGGATTAGGGCATACTGTTGATTGGCTGTAGGCCTCAGCAAAAACAGCAATAATGAGCCATATGACTATCCCTTTTTTCTTGGAATCCATTCCTCTGTATCATCTGATTGGATCATTGTAGCATAGTATATTCCAGTACAAATACTTTTTCTATTATAATCTGAAAAGACGCATGTACAGTAACATTAATGACTTTATTATTATTAATAAGTATACCAACGATTCAATAGATCGGAACTTTTGTATCCAAAACTTAATCCGGTAACGTCAAGGACTTGTATTAATGAAAACAATAAAATCGGATAACAATAAGCCGACACAACGGTCCGGTGGTTTAAGATTCACTTTCACTACCCCATTGTTGCTACCGGCGATTCATAGCGCACGTAAACTGAATTACACAATATAATTTGGATTTTTAAGGTGCTATTGATGTAGGTCACACTTAGGATACGGTAGAGTGAGTTTTATAACGATGCGCTTTGTGGGATCAGTGTTGCGTAAGGAATCTTGGCAAGAATGAAGTAATTAGGCAACAAACAATATCAAGGTCTTATTATGTCCGCCTCTAGTAAGCTTTTGTACAATAATTTGATAGCAACCATCAATTTTCGATTCAGGAAGGAAGGGAAGTGTACCTTTTGCTACCGGTAGAGTTAATTAAAGTTTCCTCCTACGCCTACCTCTAAGCTACCTACTGCTAGGCTTAGTACTTGTCATGTATCTATAGTTCAATGCTAATGCTATTCGATTATGGTGAAAGCACAAAGCACGAGTAAGGAAATGAAATTTGATTATGAAATTACTCTCATCGTGTTTCCCGCATCAGCGCATATGTCTAAACTCATCAGTAATGTAATGTAGGTAAAGTACGAATACTTGTAACCAACGATGCAGTCAGCGGCACGGGTAATAGTTGTAGTACAGTTATCGCATTTATCTCTAACTGTCGTCTGTCATCTCAAACCGTAAGAGAAAAGTATGGAAATTGTAGGTTGCGCCTAAAGACCGATACATCGTTTTGTAGTCCATTCAAAATGCACTAGAATTGCCAACGGTAACTGCCAACAATAATGCGATTACACGCTCGTATTGTAAATATAGATTTGATTTGATTAACTCTAATATTTATTGGTTTACTCCTCGTCGTACCACCAACTGTCGGGAACCATCATTCCTGACAGAATCTTCCTTCTGATACACATATAATAGAAAGATGCCATACATCTATAAAGACTTGATACTTATAGGCATAGGACCCATACTCACGCCACTCTATCTTGATCTAGATGTACAGGTAATAAACCTAATTTTGTACTTACTTATCAGATACTACGCCACCCATTTGCCCCAATATTTACGGGAAACGTACGGGAAATGAACTCTTTGTTTGGGAGTCCGGCATAGTTTGTGTAGTTCCTCTTTGCCATTTGGATTGTCAAATATCCCTTAGGTACTAACTTGTCCTGACTGACCGATTCATCAATGACGAATTCATACTACCAAGTCTGCCGTGAAAATTGTCATGCGGTTTCCTAAAGTACCTACACGCTAGCGTTAAGACAAAAAATTCAACCCTCGTAGTGCCAAAAGAGGGAATATATATTTTTGAAGATCGAGCTATCAATTTCAAATTGTGTTATTGGTCTCTTTAAGATATGGATAGATGGAGAGCTGCTATACATTTCTGCAAAGGTGGTGGACTGGTGGTTAATGAAAACTTAAGTAAGTAGGTACATAGCGGTTTAAACTTACCTAATACGTACCTAACAAGTACAACACTCCTAAATAAGTTCTTATGAAGAGCCTACATTTCGGTGGTAGAAAATAGTTCTCGGAATAAAAATAAGTACTTACTTAATAACTTCAATAATAAAAACGCTAAAAATAGGACGCTCTATTTATTACTTGCAAGTACTAGAACAGTAATTAGTGGCTCAAAAATGATATTAACTAAACTTTTAAAGTAGTAAGTACATACATTTTTACGTGGAATTACGTAAACAATTTAATATTATCAAATAAATGTTACAATTTTAATATAAACATTATGATAATGTAATACTTCAATAATGTAAATTATTTCTAAACTTTAAATTAAACCGAGCGCGCATTTTGTAATTCACATTTGGAATAACTTTCTATTCTTTAGTACTTACTTAATTGTTTACAAATTGAAAATAACGAACTTTTCTAATAGTTAATTACACATAGAAAAATATCAAAGTATTTCTTTTATCATACTTTTTAAACTGTACGTACAAATGTTGTACCTATCGTCTAAAATTCTAAATCTAAAGAAAGTCACAAAGCTCACCTTAGCACGCTTTATCCTTTGACAAATATCTGAGCAATGATGCAAGTAACTGTCAATTTGTAATCAACTGTTTATGTTTTTGTTTCCAATACACCAGCGAGGCATATGGTAGCTGAACACGGACTGGGATGTGGAGTCTATTTCGCATGTAAACAGACTTTCGGTTCACAGTTCGATGCGCACCAAGTAACTTATCTTTCACCATTGTGGTTGTGGCTCGTGCCGGCACCAACTGTTAAACACCTCGCAGATGTGATGGTTTAGACAAAATTTTGTTTTGTACCATATTGGATACGTAATAAAACTTTATTGCTTAGTTAAATAAAGCTGTTTTTCCGGGACATTCTCGTTTTTTCTCTCGTGGACAGTTCGGGATAAAGGTTCGTAAGTGTTTGTGATAATTGACGGAAATAGCGTCAATTATTCCTGTTTCTTAGTTTGAACTTAGCTGTGACCTGGTGAAGCGACGATATTCACAAAGCGTCGGGCCGTGATTGGCAGAATCACTGCTAGATTGTCACTGAGCCAGATCTTCTAGCCTAGAAGAATTACCTAAAATATTTCCAGAGACCCATGTCGAACAGCTGACTGACATAGGTACTTATGATGGTGATGATTAAGATAGCAACTGCTTGGTTACCGAAACTACCTTCTAGAAAAGACTATAAGAAGACCTATCTATATAGTTTCGTATTCGTTACTCTTTGACCACAAATTGCAAAATAAAGAATGCTAAGGCGCGTTATCTCGATTTAATCGTGCGATGTGGTAACAAGGAAGGGTGGTTGCTTGGACAATAAAATTGACGTTTGTCGTTTTAATTGCTCAATTTTAATGCAACAGTGTTAAGTAGTTAGTAAGTATTTACTTTTCGAACTAAGTAAAAAGTAAATCCACTATTGTTTATAAATTCCACTACTTATTTACTTATCAAGCAACCCCAACGCAACTCGATATACGTATTAGGGACTATACACATTTATTCAGCTCCATTTAGAGTTTGTTCATAAAAAACGATTTTGTATGGAGACGCGTACGCATCCATTCACCTGAAGCGTCTCCATACAAAATCGTTAATTTGTACGGACAAACGCTGAATGGAGCTGAATAAATGTGTCTAGATCTAGACCCTTAAGGATCAAAATTAACGCTTATTCCTCTCGGCTCTTCCTAAACTCTTCGACGCAGTCACTCCCGCCTCCCGCGTGAGTGAAGAACCCGTCTGCAAGCTGACATTCCTGCTCTAGGCTAACAACACATTCTGTCGTAGCAAACTAAACCTTTGAAACTAAATTTAAAGCGGTCCATTATTTTGGGGGCTGCTATTCTATCAGACACGCAGACACTTACATCACTACATAAGTACCTAGGTAGGTATAAAACAAACTCGTTATAAATACGAGTATAAAAAGCTCTACTTTTATGTCATGTAGGTAGGTGTTTAGCGGTTAGGTTACAGTAAATAGTTAGGTTAGGTTACATAATTTAGCATAGGTATGTAAACAATAAACATAAATAAAACATCTTAAATTCAAAACTTAGCATAGCAGTTCACATTTCGTATCGTATGATGTCATTGTGTTCAAACAAGTACATAACACCGCAGAATACATAATAAATACCTATCCATTAAGGAGGCGCGGCTTTAGAGATCGGTAAGAAAAAAAAAATTTAACACCTTTGTCTAGACGTTTGACCTACGTGAGTTCGCTCATTTTATCTGAAAAATATAAATAGAAAAAATAGGAGAAAACATAACTTCGAGCAAAGCTCTGTCATTTGTAGCAACTACTTAGGTCCATTACCTGTATCACGTCACGGCGAGTATAAAAAACTCCACATACACACACACACACACACTGTAGATCAAATATACTTAGGTACTTCCCTCGCACGGGAATCGAATCCACTACACCCTTTGCATGCAGCCAATGTAAATGTAAGTATTAAAATAATATGGTCTAGACCCGTAGTCTAAACTAAACAGCTCAAAACTCTACAGATTTATGTGAATTGAACATGTGTAGTGTTCTGTACGAATAATGTGTTTCGAAACGAAGTTTTCCATTGTAAAACTGAACCCTAATCACGCGAGTGTGTTATTGGACGACGAAGGAGGTGTTGTTTGCCAAATGGCCGGTAATAATAATAGCAATTATCTTGACCTGTTCAAATCGAATCCTGTTAGCCTTGAGACAGAGATGATAAAAACTAATTTGATAGTGGGTATACTTACTTACATACTTTATACGATAAATCAAAACTAAGATATAGGTAGGTACTGAGGCAGGGTATCTTGAAATCGTTTTTTTTTCTACGCCATCATTTTTTGTGATGTTTCTCAGTTTTTTGGTATAGAGGAGCAGATATGGAAGAAGGATGTGTGTCTATTATTATCTATGATATTACCTACATATTATTATACTGTATTTCATGAAAGTATAGGTACTGTGAAAATGTTTACTACTTAGGTAGATATAATACCTACCACAGTCTTAATACTGTCTATTGTAACTAACCTACCTACTCTAGAAATTGAACACCGTGGTTGAAATTCATTGGAAGCACGTTCACGTACACCTTGGTATTTTATACCATATCCATGTTATAAGTAAGTAAGTGCTTATAGTACTGAACTTACGTTAGGTTAGGTCTAAGCTAAGTAGGTGTCCTGTGTGTGGGGTGTGTGTGATCTTACCACATAGTACTTATATGTATGTACAATAAAGTCAATTCCACTGTCGCGGTTTTTTTAGTAGATAGAGTGATTTCAAGAGGAAGATTTTTAGCATAATTTTGTCGCCGCATTTTCATGGGAGCGGGAGCTACGCGAGTGAAACCGCGAGGCGCTGCTCTTCATAATAGAAACTAAGAACGTACTACTGTACTCCGTCCCGTACGCAGGATTATTTGTTTTTAATCAGTACTTACTTAGTTTTCGTAGTCCAGTTAGAGAAACCTATTGTAGCATCGATTATTCCTCCAGTAGCACTCGAAATTTTTCTATATTTTCACTGTACTTAGGTTGGGATCTGATAGGGTATGCATATTGAATATATTATTAGTAACAAGTAAATCGTTATTATTCATAGGTAACATCTTAAGTAGAGAGACGTAATAGGGACGTTACGTATGCATAAATAACTAAGATAATAAGTAGAATTCCTTACAGGTAAATAAACTATTCAAAACAAACAGATTGAAAAACAATACGCAGTGGAAAATGTAAGTAGCTTGTTTGTAACAACTTAGTGCGCAGATTTAAGTTTCTACGTTTCTTAATTCTTACGTAAAAAAAATGCACGTGTGTGTGTACAGAATATCCACTGAAGATTTAATAATTGTAGGGTGTCTCGCCACTTGAGAATCGGCCTATAAAGATCTCATTGCAAGTGTAAAGCCACTCTCTCACTTATCAGTAAGTATCACATTATTCGTATATGGTATTTGGAAAAGAGAAAATCTGCATCGTTTGACCCGGGGCTCTCGGGCTTGGCAGGTAGAATCACACACCACTAGATTGCTGACGTATGAACCACTGAAGTCGCCTCTATCAGATTGTTTATTTTTATAAATTAAGTCAATTATTTATCATATTAGGTACTTAGACTTTGATATGATTTACGTAGGTATCAATGGCAAAAAAAAACTTAAAATACCTTATGCAGTTTATGAGGTACTTACTAGCAATTTGAATCCGAACCCAGAGGGTTTTTATTAATTTATAAGTAAGTAAGTACTTATTATATTTTCGAGACAATAATTGCAAGTCCCTACACATAGCATTACGAATTTCAAAGCGCGTCAGACTCCGTCGCGCCATTAAAAATATAACACGTTTCTATAAAGTTTAAAAATTGGTCAAGTGCGAGTCGATCTCGCGGACATGTGGTTCTGAACGATTATTTCATAGGAAAACCATAGGCGTAGAAACAATGTGTAGAACTTTTTGAATATTTACAAGTGTTCTTTTCGTATAGTTATAAATATCTCTAATCGATTTGCGTGCATTTTCTATAATTTGTAAAGGTCAAACCTTAATAAAATTCAATAAAGATTGCCTATACTTAACTTGGAATGAACCTTTACGAAATGTTCCAAGGTATGCGTAAAAGTAAAATGGTTCCATTTCTTCATTAAACCTACGGAACTCCAGAAAAATCTAAGACACGTGACACACACACAATTTAAAATTACCTAACAAAAAACAAAACTATGATCGCTAAATTCTTGTAGTCGCATTATTATGACCTTGTTTTGAACGTTCTAATACTTTATCGTGTGTATAACCAGTTTCGTACGAGACCCTAAGGAGTCCAGTTACCGGTAACTGTTCGCCACAGTCAGTGATAAATCGTGTTCACTATGATGTTGACGAATTTATATAGGACTTCGTTAAAGTTAAACATAAATAATATTAGAACTTATGCAGTGGATGTTATAAAGAAACCTCCCAAAATTTTAATTACTGGTAAGTTTATTAAACGTAGAGTTATAGAGGAAAATGTGCCGGTTTTTCTTAAAAATTTCTTTCGTAAAGTTATCGAATTTCTAAATTGATTACTTATCTAGTAATACGTTAGGAAGTATTTCTATAAGTATTTAAAAATATTGAGTCTTGTTTTAGTTATTTTTTAGTATAAGTAATACTTATATGCTGTGGGAGTCTCTGTAACTTATTTTTTTCATAAATTAGTAATGAATTAATTTATTACTTTACTACCTATTTTATTTTAATTGTATGTACCTATACTTAACGATATATTATTTTGATGAATTCTATTAATCATTTTCTCAATTTAACAAAATAGGTGTCGTATAAATACATTTCAGAGGCGTGTTACTTGAAACTCTTATCATACACATAGTAAGTCAACCGTGCGAAAACGTGCACATTATGCATAATGTATATGGGTAAAACTTATAAATATACCTTTGTACGTACCTATACGTTCAACCTATACCTTTTCTTAAGAATTATGGGTAACCGAAACATAGAAATAACAGTTATAAATACTTGGTTTTGGCATACTTTAAGAATTACTTATCATTATCATAAATGAACAATGTTTGTAACCACGTTATTAATTTTCGATGTAAGCTGTAATTGAATACCACTCTTATTAATAAACTAGGAGTAACAAAGGTCCAACCTCTCTTTTATACATATTACTTAGGTACTACGTACTAGGTGTAAGTACCTAATGTTATGTAAGTATTTCTGAATTCTTAATTTACAGGAGGACTTGGCCAGCTTGGAGTAGAATGCGCAAAATATCTCCGCAACAAATACGGACGTGACAACGTCATTCTATCTGATATCATAAAGCCTTCCGAAGAGATAGTTAACAATGGACCTTACATATTCGTAGACATTTTAGACTTTAAAGGTCTTCAGAAAACTGTGGTGGACCATAGAGTTGATTGGTTGATACATTTTTCGGCGCTACTTAGCGCAATAGGAGAGCAAAATGTACCTTTAGCAGTGAGAGTGAATATTGAAGGTATGCACAATGTGATAGAGTTAGCGAAACAGTATAAGTTGAGGGTGTTCGTTCCTAGTACAATTGGTGCATTTGGACCGGATTCCCCAAGAAATCCGACTCCTAATATAACGATACAAAGGCCGAGGACTATTTATGGAGTATCGAAAGTACACGCAGAATTGCTGGGAGAGTATTATCATTATAGGTTTGGCTTGGATTTCCGTTGTTTGAGGTTCCCTGGAGTGATTTCAAGTGATCCGCCAGGTGGAGGCACTACTGGTGAGTCAAAATTAGTTTTTGTTTTAAGATAAATAAATCAGTTAGGTAAATTAAGCATTAGATAACGTAACCACCGCACCGACGACCGCCATCGAGGCCCTGTATGGCTAGGGAGCCAATAAACGGCAGACTACACATATGTAGTTCTGAAAGCCTAAAATTTTCTCAGATAAAATCAGCAACACCTAGGCATTCATGATTTAGGGGCTGGTTAAGGTCGGTCGCGATGCGTTCACTCTCGTAAATTTCCCCAACCGAAAATTACCCCAATCGGAAACTTCCCCAACGGGAAAACTTCTCAGTCGGAAATTCCCAAATCGGAATATACCCCAACCGGAAACTTCACTAACGGGAAATCTTCCCAATCGGAAATTCCCAAATCGGAATATTCCTCAACAAGAATCCCCATCCGGAAAATTTCTTACACGGAAAATTCCCATATCGAAAAATTACCTAACAATCCCCCCAATCGGAAAATATCTCACCCAATCAATAGACACGGTCGGAAAATTCCCCAATCGGAAAGTTCACCAATCGGACAATTCCTCACCGGGAAACATTTTACTGGCAAATTTCTCGCCCGGAAAATTCCCCGATTAGAAAATTTCTCAACCGGAATCTTTTCACGACCAAAAAATTCCCCATTTTCAAAATTTCTCACCCGGAAAATGCCCCAACCGAATTATTTTCCAACCGGAATATTCCCCAAACGAGTAATATCGCACCCGGAAAATTTGCCTACCGGGAAATTCACCTAAAGGAAAATTACTCATCCGGGAAATCCCCGATCAGAAAATTCCCCAACCGGAAAATTCTCCGATAGAAAGATTCGCTATCCGGAATCATCTCAACCGGAAAATTTGATAGTAGGAAAATTACTCACCCGGAAAATTCCCCAAACGGAAAATCTCATCCAGAAAATTCTCCAAACGGAAAATATCTCACCCAGAAAATTTCCGGTCGGAAAAAACACTAATTGGAAAGTTCAACAAACGGAAATGCCCTCACCGGAAAATTCACCTTCCGGAAAATTCCCCGATTGGAAACTCCAAACGGAAAATATCTCAACCGGAAAATTGTGATCGGGTAATTCCCCAATCGGAAAATCCCACAACCGGAAAATTTCTCACCCGGAAAATTCCCTAACCGGTAAATTTCCGGTCGGAAAAATCAGCTCTCGGAAAATTCCTCGCCGGAAAATTTATCTCCCGGTAATTTCCCGATTAGAAATTCCCTAACCGGAAAATTTCCGGTCGGAAAAATCAACTCTCGGAAAATTTCTCTCCCGGTAATTTCCCGATTAGAAATTCCACAATCGGAAAATTCCCGGTCGGAAAATTCAACGCTCGGAAAATTCCTCGCCGGGAAAGGAAAATTTCTCACCCCGAAAATTCACTCTTTAGAAAATTTCTCACCCGGAAACTTCCCCAAACTGAAAATATCTCAACCGGAAACTTCCCCAAACTGAAAATATCTCAACCGGAAAATTCTGATCGGAAAATTCAACACTCGGAAAATGTCTCGCCGGGAAATTCATCTTCAGGAAAATTCATCTTCCGGAAAATTTCACAACCGGAAAATTCACTCTTTAGAAAATTTCTCACCCGGAAACTTCCCCAAACTGAAAATATCTCAACCGGAAAATTCTGATCGGAAAATTCAACACTCGGAAAATGTCTCGCTGGGAAATTCATCTTCAGGAAATTTTATCTCCCGGTAATTTCCCGATTAGAAATTCCCTAACCGGGAAATTTCCGGTCGGAAAAATCAACTCTCGGAAAACTTCTCTCCCGGTAATTTCCCGATTAGAAATTCCCCAACCGGAAAATTTCCGGTCGGAAAAATCAACTCTCGGAAAATTCCTAGCCGGAAAATTCATCTTCGGGAAATTTTCGCACCCGGAAATGAAAAATTTCCCAACCGGAAAATTCCTAGCCGGGAAATTCCACATCCGAAAAATTTCACACCAGGAGAATTCCCTAACCGATTAATTTCTCACTCGGAAATTACCCGATTAGAAATTTCCGGTCGGAAAATTCCACAATCGGAAAATTCCCTAACCGGAAAATTTCTAAAACGGAAAATTCCCGGTCGGAAAATTCAACCCTCGGAAAATTCCTCGCCGGGAAATTTCTCAACAAGAAAATTCCCGGTCGTAAAATTCCCCTTACCGGAAAATTCCTTGCCGGGAAATTCCACAACCGGAAAATTTCTCACCCGGAAAATTCCCTTACCGGAAAATTTCTCAACCGGAATTTTCCCGATTAGGAATTCCCTGACCGGAAAATTTCCGATCGGAAAAATCAGTTCTCGGAAAATTCCACGCCGGAATATTCATCTTCCGTAAAATTTCTCAACCGGAAAATTCACCATTTAGAAAATTTCTCACCCGGAAACTTCCCCAAACTGAAAATATATCTTAACCGGAAAATTCTGATCGGGAAATTTCCCAATTTCCAACAAAAAATTTCCAACCGGGCATTTCCCCAAACGGAAAATATCGCGCCCTGAAATTCACGAACGGAAAATTCCCCAATCGGAAAATTCCCTAACCGGAAAATTTTTCTACCAGAAAATTCCCGGTCGGAAAATTCAACACTCGGAAAATTCCTCGCCGGGAAATTCCGTAACCGGAAAATTTCTTAACCGGAAAATTCAACACTCGGAAAATGTCTCGCCGGGAAATTCATCTTCAGGAAAATTTATCTCCCGGTAATTTCCCGATTAGAAATTTCCCAACCGGAAATTTTCCGGTCAGAAAATTCAACAATCTGAAAATTCTTCGCCGGAAAATTAATCTTCCGTAAAATTTCCCGATTATAAACTCCCCAACCGGAATATTTCACAACCAAAAATTCCCCATTTAGAAAATTTCTCACCCGGAAAATTCCCCAAACTGAAAATATCTCACCCGGAAACTATCCCAATCGGAAACTTCCCCAATCGGAAAAAATCCGTAACCTAAAAATTCCCCAAACTACACGAGGGCGATACTGTCACAACAAAACACACATGAATAATATAATAATAAATAATTAAGGAAGAAAATAATTACTTACCTTAATTTTAAAAATCTATTTCCCTTTCCAGATTACGCGATAGCAATGTTCCACGATGTCCTTCGTAAGGGACATTACCAGTGCTACCTGAAGCCAGACACCCGATTACCAATGATGCATGTTCGCGACGCTCTAAGGGCTCTCTCAGAATACCTAGAAGTGCCCAACGAAAGGTTGAACAGAAGAGTGTACAACGTCACATCCATGAGCTTTACTCCAGAAGAATTAGCTAACGCAATGGCTAAACATATACCTGAATTCAATATTACTTATAAGCCGGATACTAGGCAAGATATTGGTGAGTCGTTGTATTATTCTTTGTCGGAGAAAGATTTAAAGTTTTTCATAATCACAGTGCATTCCACTGATCATGGAGTCAGTTAATGACATCTTCTCTGTTTTCTGGTGCATTCTATGTTTTGTAATTCCTGAAACGGAAATTTCCCTGTGATTATGAATTTAGTTGGAAAACTTACCTTTGTAATTTTTAAGAAAGAATTTGTAAGGTGATTAACTGCGCTCCCAAAATTTTTACCATATAGGCCGGTAATACATGTGCGGCTTTTCTGGGTTGTCTCTGGAATCCCTCATTTCCCTACTTTATTTTATTGTCTTAAAAAGGTATTAATTAATATTAATATGCCATTTACTTACATTTCAGCTGATTCGTGGCCACAAGTGTTCGATGACAGCGACGCTAAAAGAGATTGGAACTGGAAACCCGAAGTAGATTTAGATAATCTCGTCAGTCTTATGATGACAGAAGTCAAAGAGAAGATTGCCATCATGAACGGTGGTAAATAGATTAAAAATTGTTTAGCATAAATTGCAATTTTAATATGTTACGTTTAAGAAATACCTGTTAAGTAATTAATAAGTAAATCCAAATTTAAAGGTGCTCCTTCACCGGGAGCATTCGCGTGTAATGTAACGTTACAGATTTGAGCATTACATCAGTGAAGGAGGAGAACCGAGCATTACAATGCGCACCTGGTAATTTATTAATTGTAATTTGTAATTATTACACGAGAATGCTCGTTAGTCAGGGAGGTATTATTGCAATGTAATGCTCTGAGACGAATCTGTAACGTTACATTGCACGCGAATGCTCACGGTGAAGGAGCACCTTAATGTATCCGTCCAGTGAGTATGAATCATAAAATAGTTTCAATATTTGGATGTGTTTACACATTTTAAATGCTGACTTTACTTTTGATGTTTTGTAGTAAAGAGTCAAGTTACATACAAGGTAATTTCAGTAATATTTTATTACGAAAAATTAAATCCTGGTAAGTATCAGGGCCTATTTCACCATCTTCAAGTAACGTTCCGAGTAGCTACTTACTACTACATGTTTTGTTTTTGTCACTTGATGTAAACTAAGAAAGAGACAACACTCACTTTAATTGGTGAGTAATTTTACTTGAAGGTCGTGAAATAGGCCCTTAGACAAGTAACCTAATTGTATTATTTTACTTCATATTTTTGTATCATAAAAAATATTAAAATAAATTAAAACAAACAAATATTTTTCGATCAATTCCTTTATTCAAGCATTCGTAAAACAAAATAACTTTATCTTATCTATACATATTCGTTAAAAGCGACGTTATTTTATACACTAATCATTATTATTATACAGTTATTTTTAGTTCTAAAGCACGGTCGTAATTCACAGTAAAGTTCGTACGTTGACCTGTAGCTATCTATCTCTGTCGCACCTGCGTAAATTATAATGCGTCCCGCTCGAACATTGCATCCGCGCGAGCGGGACAGAGATAGATAGATATAGGTGCGACAGAGATAGATAGCAATAGGTCAACGTACGAACTTTCCTGTAAATTACGACCGAGCTATACCGCAAGTAGACAATTTTTAAGTGTTAAAACAAAACAAAGTAAAAGATTTATTTGAAACATCATTATGAATATTATAAAAAATCAAATCGACCTCCTATCAAAGGAAAACTATGTTTCTTTATAATGAATATCAATAAGAGTTTTTATACAATTTTGAATAAAGACTTTTGTTGGTGTAATCCAATATTCTAAGGTAATTTAATACGCACTGGTATCACCAAACAAAAACGAGCTGCTAGAGATTGGAGGTTTTTTTGCGTGTATGATTTTTTTTTTGAGATATCATACATGGAAACGTTTAACAGTGTGCCTCGGTTTTACATATTTATACAAAGGCGATCACTAGTATGTTTGAATAAAAAATATACTTAAATTGGTAGAGTACTAGAATTAATTTAAACAACTTATACCATCTCTATTAGACACATTTTTGTTTGGCAATAGACAAAAAATCTTCTTTTTTTAATTCTTATTAGGCCAATGTTTTTTATTCATCGAATTCATGGTTTAAATCCCTGTCCTTTATGAAAAGGAATATTGTTAGCATCATATATCATCAAGATAGAATCTTCCAGTACAGACAGGTTTTTTTTGTCACATGTACATTAAAGGCCGGCGCATACATATATGGCGAAGGTCAGCGCAGAGAAAATCAATTAACACAACCACTACTATCGACGCTATTACAGACGAAAGGTAGCGCGCAGGTGTTAATTGATTTTGAATTTTATTTCAACTCGTAGAATGTCGATAATAGTTCGACAGTGAAAAATACTCGGCGCTGCGCTTCGCCATATGCGTGTGTCCTTAGTCGATTCCAGTCAAATATAATTTCCCATAAAAATATAATTAGCCCTACATTAGATCACTTAACAAACCCTGCTAAATAATCTAAGATAGGCCTACTTTTCTGGGATATATCAAATATTATTATAACCGTCAGTAATTTATTTGTACAAAAAAAAACTATATTTCAACGAGTTAATCAACTCCTGCTTTCGTTGCAAACTATAAAGCGGATAGAATGTCAGTTTCAGACAGACATTCTACACCAGTTATCTGAACAATCCCAAATATTAAGGAAATAATTCGTAACTAACATTATTAAGTATTAAAATACACGCTAAAACGTTAATAATATTCATTCATCACATGCTAATATGGACTATAATGTGATGTAGCAAGATACATATTACAGTGAAACTTAAAAATGACTTTCAATTCACTCTACACACGACTCAGTCTTCATTTCATTACGCAATTCATTTTTAAAGCCAAGTTCGCATAAAAATATTTGTGTATTGTCTGGTGGACGATGACAGCACTTAAAGCTGATATTTTATTATACAGTAAAATAGTAGTAGCATACTATTATTGAAGATAATTAAATACTACTAATTATTAATTGAGGTATAAATAACCTTCTCATATTCTGATTACCTTAAAATATTGAATTAGGAACATTTATCGGTGATAATGAAGTCTTATAAACTGTCAGGCTGTCAAATCAATGACAGACTAGTTAAGTATTTGATTTTTTTTATGTGAACTGGCTAAAATAATGTTATTTGTAGGTAATATACGGTTTTGCATTTAAATCCTCATATCAATTACAATTTTCACGAAGGTAAGTATTACTCTTTAATTATGTTAACGAAATAGATATTATATATTTGATATTATTATATTTTGACGTCACTGTTATGGCAGCTACTTCAATTGACAGATGTCAAGTATCTGTCAGAAACTTATTTTATATAGTATTTTGACAGATGTCAGGTATCTGTCAGTGTTGTAAAACTTATTGTACATGATATTTTTTATATTTATGAACATAATTTACATGCAAAACTTATATTTCCTACAATATAGATTATGCAGTTGGGCAATGATATTAGGACAACAATAATTACACTATAAATATTTATATTATAACGCAGTATACCTATAATTACTATACATCCTAGATTCTAGACATGGACGTTATAACATGAGTTTTAAATTTCAATTTTGGAACCTGGTTTAAAAATATGAGATTAAACTTTTAGAACAATATTTTATGTTTTCAAATGCAATTTTGACATTGACATCTATATGTCAATATTGATATATTAAGTTAAAAAAAATGGCGTTCTAATGACAATTAAAACTCCAACATATTATTTTGTATGATTTTTCTTACAATAAATTAAAGCAATTACTTTATTATTGCAAAACTTTCACACAGTCCCTTCTGATACCCTTAAGTTTATTTAAAATTTTGTGATCATAATGTGTACAAAAATAGACCTTAACATATATAAAATTAAAATCACAATAGCATATCCGCGAACATACACAATCAATACAAAATATGTTATAACTAAATAAAATATTGTTATTGCACTAAAATTAAATATCATCACATAATGTACGATACATAAGAGTGAATGAGAAAGCGACAAATAGCAAAACACGTGATTAAAATAATTGTTAGTAATAACACAATTTTATATATTGAATTGAAATATATAAGAAATGATTATTAGATATTGAAAAATAACTCGCATCAGGCAACACATTTTAACATTTTTCTGAATTTGTACATAATGTACAATAGGGATGTCGACTGGGTAAACAAAATGAAATTCTAATTAGTCCGTCAGATACATTTCGAAAAAATATTAGACACGTATTTTTTTCAAATTAATAAAACTGACTTATTTATAACGCATTAAAGTTCAGGAGTGGGGGCTTGTGACGACAATTCTTGGTAAAAAATGTACGTAGCTGTGATGTCACACGAGTTTTCTATGCACTATATCGTCTCAATTATTTATTTGTATCAAAAAAGAGAAAATATGTGTCCAATATTTTTGCGAAATTTATCTGACGGACTAATTAGATTAATTAGTCGACATACCTATTTACCCATAACAATATGTTATCTTAAGTATGCAATATAACTGACATACATATAAAAATATATAATATGTACAATTGTACATATGTATAACACGATGATTCTAAAACATACCTTATGGTATATGCAATAGAAACTAGATTCCAAAGTCTTGATAAAGGCACTACCGCCTTTCTATAAGAATGGCAAGGCTGATTTAAAGGAAAATCATCTTTGGACTCTAATATGTAAGGTCCAAATTGGTATTAACTAATGGCAAATTATTATTAGGGCCAGTATCACAAATATATTGAAGACCGAATTTAGTTTTTGTTTTAATTGTGACAAGAGAAAAAATATTTAATAAAAAGTATTGTAGTGTATGTATCTAAGTTCTTTTTTTAAATTAAAAGTAAGTATGGGTTTGTAAGATCTCTCTTTAAGGCAAAAGCTTCCAAAGAGGAACAGAATCTCAATAATTAAAAAAATATATCCTTAGAACAAAAAAGGTTGAAAAAATACATATTTCAGTTCGATACTGTAAAAAAGTATGCTACTCGGTCTATGAAAATACTAGTGTAATTCGAAACCAATATCTAGCGTTCACTATCTCTAGGAAAATCTTTATTATAAATATTATTACTGAACAGTAATATCTAGCAAAATACACATGGTAATAGAAATGCAACATTTACATTGGAATACAAACACAAACTTCAATTTACAATATTAATTAGCCGAGAAAAAGAAATATAAGTTAAGGACCCCCTTGAATGAGGGTTTTTAATGCTATATTATTTAAATGAGGTATCGGCTTGTAAGAGCCCACCACTGCACTGTAGAGAATGCTTGAGAATGCCTTCCTATCTCATTGTTGGTAAGCTTACAAGAAGTAGGTACAATGAGGAAGAGAGGTCAAAGTTCGCGTTTAATACGCGTTGGTGATCTCAAATTCTAGCATGAATCTAATGTTTAGAAAACATAAATAGCCTTATTTGCGTTGCATTTTTAGTCTGGTTTAGCACTAAACCAGGTTTTACAATCAATTTTGAATACTGTCAAAGTGACAGATTTGACTGACAAGGTGTCAAATGCTTATCAGGTTTTGTTAAACCAGACTAAAAATGCAACGCAAATAAGGCAGGTATTGTTCTAATTTTGTAATGCAGAGGACCTATAATAGCTACAAAGGTGCACGTGGCTAAGCCGAGGTCGGTAATAAGAGCCTTTTCTCTGTTTAGTGTATTTATATTTATCTGATAAGTTCTCAAAGTAGTTGTGTATGGCTAATCTGTATTGTAAATCGAAGAAATACACAAAGGAAAAGTAAGTAAGTATACATAATAGGACAGAAATGTTTTCTAAAGTTACTAAGAATCGGTACACTTCGAAACTACAGAGATGGATGGAATCAAGAATTTCGCTATACCAAATTCAGTCGTATGCAGTGGAAAATAAAGTTGAAAATCAATTGTCAAAAACAAATAGTTCCAGAAAGTTCCGTAAAGATTATTATTAAATAGAAAGGGCGATAAATAACAATTTGGCAAGAGTTCTTTGAATAATGTAAAGGTGGGATTAGAAGGTAAGCTACAAAAAAGCTTAAGCAAATCTGTGAAAGATGTTAGAGAATAAATGAAAAAAGATTGTATCACAAGGGACCAAAATAATGTATTATTTAAAATAGTGATTTTTGAATCCACTTCGAAGTGAAGGATTCTAGAGTAGAACTGTAGTCTGGTAATAAGTGAAACATAGGCCTTAGATTAATCTCTAGACTGAAGTTGTTATGAAATTGTTATTTTTGTACGTTTAAATGCTAACGTCCACAGAAATCTTGAAATTAACTTAATCTTTATTACAATACTATACAAAATGCCATTTGTTATTCATTCAATAGTTTACTAGACTAGCGTTTTTGAACTCAAATTAGGCAACTATAAGCATTATTAAGTACTTAACAACAAATTTCGAAATGTCTATCTATTATGTTGGTATTATTAGTTCAATATAGGTACAGGTTACACCGACTGTACCGTCATCACATGGTTTCTTATAATCAATCATTATTCATTACCTAAGGTTTTACTAATAACCACAGTATAAGTTAGTTAGTTAACAATACACTGTTTTCTTCATTTATTCAAGTGTATTAAAAACAATTTAAATATAAATCCAGGCCGTTATACAATTGTTATTAGTAAGACATGTAATCAATTACCTAATGGTAGTGTCCCGCGTCATAAATTCATAAAAATATTGACTTTTCCATACCTATATAATATAATTGACTTTGTTACGATTTAGTCCGCTTTAATGTGGTTCTGTTGTTCTCTGTTTAGATTAATTTCTTTGAGACGTTGCCGAAGCTGGGCCTTCTTCAGATTTGTCATTATTTGTGTTGATTGATAAAGCCATGATCCCTGGAATTTTTAAAATGAGTACATTAGATGGATTGGTTTGGATTTTTTAGTTCTTTTCTAAGAAGTTTCAGGACACAGTGAAGTCCATGTACATATTCCTATAGGATACAATACAATTTATCACCTAAGAAAGTTTCTTTAATATTAATTCAACTACAAACTTAGCCGCGAAAAGTATTAAAGATAAAAGTCAAGACAAATATTCTGTAATAACGTTATACCAATTTTCTCATCATTTTATTTCTTACTTGCATTAAACTAGTATCTACTTTATGTATTTATTTACTTAATTATTTCTGTGCGTACGTTTACAAGCATATTTTAATTCATAATGTTTCCTTGTAGATCATCAAAAACCTTGGACTTTGACGTGTGAACTTTGCTTGTATTGTACGATCAGCATTGTAAGTAGTTTTGCAAACATAAATAAATGCTTTTATGACTTTCTATACACAAAATATTTTTATCTAGCTGGATCTGGGTTAATCCAGAATTTCGGGACAGTCTCCTATCACATAATGATATTAGTCATCAAAAATATTATAAACAGGAAAGATTTGCGATCGGAATTCATCGTTGCATAATTTACAGGTCTTAATCGCGTAAAACATAATTATTATTTACCTCGACGTTTCGACCGGGTTACACCGATGTTTGCCCGATGGAGACGACGCCCGCCACTCCAGTCTTCTCGTGACCACGATCGGTGTAACCCGGTCGAAACGTCGAGGTAAATAATAATTATGTTTTACGCGATTAAGACCTGTAAATTATGCAACGAGGAAAGATTTGTTTGTTTGTTAAGAATAGGCTCCGTAACTACTCAACCGATTTCAAAACTTCCTCCACTAATGGAAAGCTACACTATCAGCGAGTGAAATAGGCTATAGTTTGACTCCGTATTCCCACGGGAATGGGAACTACGCAAGTGAAACCGCAGGGTGCTGCTAGTCTAGTTTGTCATAAATATGTATCAGGTTTAATCCAAATCCGTTCAGCCGAGCGAGGAGAAACAGAAACAAATACTTACACAGACTCACACGCACACAAATTTTCGTAAACGTAACACATTAAAATATGTATGTTTGTGTGTAGGTATAATGTTGTAAGAAAAGATTGGTTGAAAATCAAGTTATAGCGATCAATATAGTACTTACTTGAATAATATATTTCGCTTAAGCAAGCCATAAAAAGGTTTGAAATATATGAATGTGAAAACAAAAAAAAAACCCTACGATATATTGTCGATGTTGATGATAAAGAACTCGTTTTTTAATGTATACAATATATTAAAAGAATAAAAATGAACACAAAGGAGGAAAAGTAAATTATAATAAGAATCCTCATGACCTTGAATAAAAATAATGATCACGAAAACATTTAAAACCTATATTTTCTAAATTCGATCTTAAGGTGGCTATTGAAGAGTTAGTTGAACTGATCAGTCCAGACATAAAACTGTGGCGTCACTCCAAAAGTTTGAGGCAAACTAGATTTCCCCACTGGAATCTGGAATCGCTCCGGTGTTTGACTACCATTTTTGGATGGACGTCAGTTAAACTGACCAGTTCGACTGACTCGTCAATAGCCTTCATGATCTTTCGAGACTAATTTATTATTTTTGGTAGAGTTGATACTTTTCGAGATTATGGTGATCGAGTTGACATTTGAAAAACCGATTTAGAGCTGGTAAAGTTTATATAGTATGTACTTACATGGATCTAACAAACTGTAGATAGAGATAGAGTATGTATACACCCCTATTTTGAAAATATGGGACTTATTAAAATCAGAATATCTGTAGCAGTAACTGAATCCATATATCCAATAAAAATATCAAAAATGATAGTCGATTACTTATCTTTAAAAAATACTAAATAAATGTCGTATTACCAGACGGCACACTAGCTATCAAGTATTCTGTGACGGCTCGGGTCGATGACCGCGCTCAGCTGTGTATCGCAGCGTTCGGTGTAGAATAACAATAAATTTCGGCGGGATTTTGAAAATCTTTGACTTATCATAACTATTTAAATAAAAGCAAAAGAAAAAAACTAACTTCACTATTATATTGTCACCCGTCGTTTACATTAGCTGTGAGATAAGGTATCGCAATTTCAAAATAAGGGTGTATAGGTATACTAGCTGTGCCCCGCGGTTTTACCCGCGTAGTTCTCGATCCCGTGGGAATGTGAGGATAAAAAAATAAATGCTAAAACCCTTCCTCTTGAATTACTCTATCTATTACTGAAAACCGCAGCAAGATCCGTTGCGTAGTTTTAAAGATTTAAGCATACATAGGGACAGAAAGCGACTTTATTTTATACTATGTAGTGACGATTGGTCATTCGTCAACAAATATACATATACATATATTGAGATACGATTAAACTAGAAAATATCCAGATTTACTACTTCGTCTGCTAAATCAATTAGGAAGTCATCACATCCGAAGTACAGGAAATACGAAATGATAATTTAAATGTATAATACTGACATTGAACTGATTAACTGTCGCAGAATTAATAAGTAACCAATAACTGGTGTTTAGTTTTTATTTCACCTTGAACGTTTCTGAACGTGACCTCATATAAATAATTCTGCTTATTAATATACTTATGTATTACACTTATATCAAAACATCACCTGTCTATGTTTATCTAATAGTTTTGTTTAACAAAATAAGTTTATTATTAAGCGGCTCTACGATTTGGGAATAATTGGAATGCACAAACTATATACCTGGAGTTTTTATAGAGATCATTGTTCAAGATATCTGGTCAAATAAGGGTCGAATCACAGATTACTAAATAGTTACTACAGTCAAAAACACTTCGGTGACAATAAATCGATGAAAATAAATCCGTAATACCTGTCTGTCTTTGTATTATCATTAATTAGATTATTTTGATGTATATCACACGGCCGAGTCAATAACATCACTGACATACTAACATTAATTAGATAAATCGATTTCATTTTTAATTGAATGATATTTCAGTTGGTAAAAGTCTATTTTCGAAGTCTATATTAAAAGCCAATTGCTACAGGCTACAGTACAGGTATGACAGAACATCGCCTGAGAACGGCTCAACCTTATGCTTCATTAAACTTTCGTTGTTTAAGATGATAAATTATTGGAATAAGCACGAGAAGTGGTTCACAATTAAGTAGTTCCTGAGGCGCGTTTAACCCACAAATGCTTCATCTTTCAATCATAATAACTAAATCAGTATTTAGTAAGTAATAAATATCATAAAATCCGAAAAACAATAGTACTTATTCGTGAAACGGTTATTCCGATAATAAGATTATTCAACCAAGTTAACGAGATTTTGCATCACTCGCCTAACAACAAGGCAACAAGCGTCACTTTTATCACAAACTAGGCAATAATCTGTGCTTTTATCACACCTGCATAACAAATGGTGACCATAACTTTGCATTACAAATCTTAGACAAGACTAAATTACGGTAATATGTTTTCTTATGAGAGTAGGAAATTTTACCGTGTTTTGGGGACGAGTACGACTTATAAATATTTAATAGACTGGCTGTATATTTCACAAAGGACACGTTAAGCCGTCGCGTTGTCGGTCCCGGTTGTCATATTAACATTATTCAGTAGTCGTTACGGGAAGATATAGGTACCAAGCCTTCCAGTCTAATGTTTAATTAAAAATTACCGAATTTACAAAAGGGAAGAGAAATTACGGGAGAAATTACAAAAGGGTCTAATTGCATAGTTTTCGGTAGGATTCGGTAGTCAGCGTTAGATAAAGGGTACCCCATGGTAATGCGCACTTTGGTATTGCCAACCAAGAAATGAAGGGAGAGTTTATCTGACAATACAATGACCGTACAATAAAAGACATTTATAAGACAGAGTTTATTACAGTGACGGATTAAGACTTCATGATGCCCTAAGCAATCCAAGCCTTCGTGCCCCCAGGGCTGAAGCTAGAGTGGAACTCGCTATGTTCAACAAGGTAGGGCATTTGTCATTTCAAGCATAGCTACGGCCCTGGGGGCCCCCTATCTTTGTGTTCTGGTGCCCCTTTTCTGGTGCCTCCCCAAAGGTGGTGCCCAAGGCAATTGCTTAATTTGATTAAGGGTTAATCCGGGACTGAGTTTATAGTGCTCCCACGTACCTTAAAAATAGTTCAAATAAATTAAATATTACAAATTCAACTTACCACCATAATCATGCAGTTAAGAAGTATTGGAATGGAGAACACCACAGATATAAATAGGCCTTTACTATCGAAGTACTGTTGTCTTGAGAACAACGCCCAGTTCCTCGCAGCCACTTCGTTTATGCTTTCCGAAAAGTATACTAGTAATACTGAGAAGGGAAAAGTAACACCTTTTTAACCAACAGAACCCAATGCCGAGAAAAAAAACAAGTTAGAGAACAGTGTATAATATAAATATTGTATGAAATAGGTATGTGCAGTAGATTTTAAATAGGAGGCAAGTGCTTTTTTCTAAAGGCAAAAAGAGGGGTGTTATAAATTTGACGTGTCTGTGTGTGTGTGTGTGTGTATCTGTCTGTCTGTGGCATCATAGCTTCCGAACGGATGAACCGATTTCAATTTAGTTTTTTTTGTATTAAAGGGGACTTACGTGTTCTTAGACATGTTTGATGAAAATCGGTTAACCTGTTTAAAAGTTATGGGGGTTTGAAATTTTCACAGTAGGTCAACGAAAATGTCAAGCATTTTTGCACTTTGCCATTATTATCTAACAGATATAAAATTGCGAAATCTTGTTTTTAGTTATTGCCAATCTTCTACCTATTTTAATATCTTCCAAAAAGGTTACATTGAAAGGAGATGATTGCTGTATCAATATACATCTTAACACCAAACAGCAAAGTTCAAATTCAAAATTAAAAAATATATGTTGTTTTGATTCAACTTTTTACATCTTGTAATACTAATTCTACCCAGAAGTTTTACCCACATAATTCATAATCCAATGCATATTTCGGGATCAAAAGTATCCTGGTTTAAAGGAACATTTGCACCAATCATAATTGGTCAAGTAGTTTGTGTAATAAAAAGAAACTAACATACACACATTGCTATACTGGGATAGGATGTAACTTTATAGTTATTCAATATGCTTGACATTACATAAACACTAGGCTTTTTTACATTCTGGTGATTTAAAAGTATTTGGGTAGTACTTAAAGAATATTTTAACTTATGTGTGCAAAATGGTCTAAAAATTAATAAGTTGTACTTACGTAATATAATGAAAAGAACTACTTGAAAGTTTCCATAGTTCCTAGTTGAAAAACATGTGAATGTAACGATAATATGGAAAGATATTAATGCTATAAGCCATGGGTCACGCCATTCAATCTGAAAACAAATGAAGCCTGTTTTACTAGTTGTAACATATGGTTTTACAAAAGTTAGTGTTAGAACAAATGAAGTCTAAAGAATTATTTCAATCTATAGAACTATCCTTAGCTAATACTGTCCTGTCCTTAGGCAAAGGCCTTGTAATTTTACTACATATATGTTTAGTTCTGAGTGGAGAGATGTGGCCCAAGATCGAGAGTCATGGAAGGAGGAGGCCTTTGCCCAATTGTGGGACAGCAATGGCCAATATAATAATATCTATAGAGTATTTAGAAAAAGAGACCCTAATCTCACCCTACAATTGTCCTATAATAAAAAGCCCCAATTCTAGTTACCATGACTACAATACCTTTAAAACATATGTAATTGCTGTATATTGAACCAGCTGTTAATATATAGTTATGGTAATTAGGTATTTAATATTCAACAATATTGGTGTATTTCACTGGAGTTACATTAAAGTAAGTATTTTTATATAAATTACCAAACATACATTAAAAATATTATACACAAGCATTCTAATTATGTATACACCCTTATTTTGAAATTGCGATACCTTATCTCACAGCTAATGTAAACGATGGGTGACAATATAATAGTGAAGTTAGTTTTTTTCTTTTGCTTTTATTTAAAAAGTTATGATAAGTCAAAGATTTTCAAAATCCCGCCGAATTTTATTGTTATTCTACACCGAACGCTGCGATACACAGCTGAGCACGGTTATCGACCCGAGCCGTCACAGAATACTTGATAGCTAGTGTGCCGTCTGGTAATACGACATTTATTTTGTATTTTTTAAAGATAAGTAATCGACTATCATTTTTGATATTTTTATTGGATATATGGATTCAGTTACTGCTACAGATATTCTGATTTTAATAAGTCCCATATTTTCAAAATAGGGGTGTATTATTCATGTTTAAAAACTTTTTTGTTTTAACTCTTCTTCTTTTGTGTCAATGGCCATAAAAAAGGATAAACCTGAAATTAAATGTTCTCGGACCAAAATCCAGCTATGCCTATACCAGCACTAGATGCTTACATCAGTCTTCTCGTGTTATAATGAAACTAATGTTTTATTATATGCCATTTACTTGATGCTGGATGTATTATAGCATTTTTATAAATCTCTACAATATAATGTGTAAATTAAATATATTAAACATTGATAAATGCAAGTTACCACCCATTTAAAAGATTACAGAGTTAAATGTTGCAATAACAACAGAATTATTGTCATAATAATGTGCTGCTGATAAATTAAAGATGCAGCAAATGTAACAACATTTTTTATTAAGATTATGAACAATTTCTTACCTAAATAGGTACTTATATCGATGATAAAATGTTGTTTGGTAACATTGTGATTAAAATCCGCGTCACGGTCATCAACTGCATTACATACAACCGTACTTACTAACGAAACATACATAGGGTATGTGTATTTACATGATTGTTATTTTTGGCGTAATTTTCATGCAAATGAACTCAATTCTATGTTTAATTAAAACAATTCTATGTATTGAACTTTACACTCAATTACAAATCATAAATAAACAGTGAATTCATCGTACTTACACGTATAAAATAGCTTTCTGTGAATCTAAATTATTAATGTTATTACAATAAATATTACAAATTTACTTACGCTACGAAGATATGATATGAAATCGGAAATTTGATTCACTTCTACAAATTCGTCCATAGCGCTCCGGATATAATTAAATCAATACTTTTGCTATCTGCCGTGTTGGGCAAAACAATTTTTTAGAAGTTTACGAGTTACGAGACAGACAGACAAGAATCCAGTCAAGTTTTTTGTCTGAATTTTGACCGCAATTGACACTTGCCTTGCCTGACAGTGACTGCCTAGCAAAAAATGATATAGCTGAAGCTTGATGGCATTGACATTGGCGAAAATTGCACGGGAAGACCGGTTTGACTGTCAATGTCAATTTTTTTTTTTTATTACGATTTTTCTGTGTGTGTGTGTTGTCTGTTGTGGGCTTGTAGGTGACGTTCAATCAATGGATTTTTAGATCAATTTTTTTATTATTATTTTAATTATTGTGTACACATATAACTTAGAATTACAGTGCTGAGATAAATAATACGGGTTACTGGTTCGCTTCATACTGAGATATGAATATAAATTAAGATTTACTTGTTGAACGCTTTATGAGCCGGTGGCGAAATGTTATCAATAGGAATAACAAAAAGAATATTCGTTTTTGTTACTTGCTTATTACTTTTAGTTAAAGATGATCAAGTACTTTGTGGTTACATCAAGACGCCTTCAGAGCAGTTCAATTTGGATGTCGCTAGTTGTTCTTTATTTCATAAACTATGTTCCCACTTAACCGACGATCTTGCTTTATTATCGTGTTCTCTAAATGCGTCGTACAATAAGACGTTACTTCCTCCCAGTTGCCATCAGAAAGTTTGGGATTATCAGAACACTTTGCTAGATAATGAATACTTATACTCCAAACTCAAGGATATATGTCAAGATGAGGTGGAAATCAGTAATTGTTTTAAGTCAACAGAGACTGGAATAGACTGTATTTTGAAGAAAAAACCAAGTGTCGTCGCAAAGAACTGTTTGAGGATGATAAACAAAATTGAATCTCTTATATTTAATGACTGGCAGATAACTAAAAACTTTTTGAAGAATTGTAATGATGATATTCAAGCGCTCTCATGTGGACGGGTGCCTTTAGATCCAAAGAGTTTATCTCAAACACAGACACTTAAATGTTTGTTGGAGAATGAACAAGGTTTACACTCTGAATGTGTGTCAGAAGTAACTGCTCTACAAGATATGAAATATGGCACTCTACAATTAGATAAAATTGTATTTGCTGCTTGTAATTTAGAACAAAAGAATTTTTGTCCCGACGAAGTTACTGGTTCATGGCTCATGTACAAATGCCTTTTGAGACACAAATATGAAAATGGTATGTGATATTTACTTTCTTTATTATCATAATAATAAATATGTATAAGCATTGTATGTCAATTTGCACAACAAATACACAGTTCCCTAGACCACATATCTTTTTATAATAATAAAAAATCCCAAATGGACAAAAATGGGAAAACCATTAGGTACCTATTTGAAAATAATAAATTATGTTTTGTTATCTTTCTAGGTATGAGAAAGAAGTGCCAAGATCAGTTATTTTACGACCAAAGGAATATTGTGATGAACTACAAGATGAGCAAAGGTTTAGTCAAATCTTGTAAAGAAGACATTAGGAAATATCATTGTAGAAAAGGTGTTGTGGAAGACAAGGATGTGAGACTCGCACAAATATTATTTTGTTTAGAAAATGTATCAAGGAATGATAGCACAAAATTATCCCCCGAATGTACTGCAGAGATGACAGATCACAGGAAAATGTTGATGGAAGATTACAGGCTCTCACCAGAGTTGATGCAGAAATGTGCCAATGATATCACCACTCTGTGTAGAGGCATTGAAGCTGGAGGCAAAACTATACACTGCCTTATGGACCACGCTAGACCAAGGAGACGAAAAGACAAAAGAATTAGCATTCCATGTCAGAAATCACTAGAAACATTGGTCCAAGAAGCAGACCCTGGTGAAGATTGGAGAGTTGATCCAATATTACGAAAAGCTTGCAAACCAGTTGTTGACAAAGCTTGTCAGGAAGTTATTGGTGGAAATGGCAGGGTAATGTCATGTTTAATGGAAAAACTTGGCACAGTTGTCATGACGGCAGATTGTGAAACAGCTTTATTGCAAATACAATACTTTATATCAAGAAATTTCAAGCTTGATCCACAATTGTATAAGGCATGTAAATATGATGCGGTCACTCTGTGCAAAGCTAAGCTTCAATGGCCTGATTCTACTGATACACAGTCAGAAAAAGAATTGTTAATATTACCATGTCTATATAATTTTGCTTATAGCTCTGAACAAAAAGGTAAACTTAAACCAAACTGTGAACAACAAGTGAGAAGAGTAATGAGACAAAGAGCAATCAGTGTAGACTTGTTACCTGAAATTGAGGATATCTGTATTGATGATTTGGCCATATTATGTATAGACAATGCAGGAAAAGGTGAAGAGATATCATGTTTACAAGATAGAATAAAAGAACTGTCTCCGAAATGCAAAGATGTAGTTGCTAACTTTACTGAGACTCAAAGTGGTCATATAGAATTGAATGCAGTTGTCAACATTAATTGTAGGGTTCCTATCGAGAGGCTATGTTCATCTGAACTTAAAAGTAAGAAGGATGAAGACGATGTGATGGAATGTCTGATATCTCATAAGAATGATCCGGAAATAAAGGCTAATGTTAAATGTAGGGCAGCTATTGAACATGAACAGTTGATCTCACTAAAGAACTATAGATTCACACGTAAATTTAAGAATGCATGCAAGTCGTACGTAGTAAGATATTGTCCCAAAGCTCAAACTAAAAGTCAGGTTGTTACATGCTTGAGTGAGATTGTAAGAAATGACACTATTACGAGAAGGAAGCATACGATTTTTAAGGATTGCAGACAGCAGTTAAGAAGTCAGTTGTTTCAACAGAAGGAGAATATAGATTTAGACCCCGAGTTAAAAGAGGCGTGCAAGACTGATTTGCAAACATATTGTTCTAAAGTGTCTCATGGAGAAGCAGCTGCTTTGGAATGCCTTCAGACTGCCAGTGGGAAGCTATCAGAGGCCTGCAGGAAGGCAATATTCATCGTAAGGAAACAGGAGTTCACAGATAATGCAGTTGACTATCACTTGATTACAAGTTGTAATGATATGATTGATATGTATTGCCACAATACTGAAATATCTAAGATTCTTGACTGTTTGAAGGTAATTACAATATTTTTAACTGTAATATTTGTAGAATGTTATTTATCAGTATTTTATACATTTCTAATGCTAAGCAGTTACCTATAGTAAAAGTATGTTAAGTATAAGTGTCGAAGATACCACTACAGGCGAAAACGTAACTCAGCCAGTAAAATATTATTTTGAAAATTATATTACCAATTTTGAACATTATATTACTCAAGGCCTCTTTCACGACCTTCAAGTAAAGTTACTCACCAAGTCAAAGTAGTTTTGTGGTGAAATAGGCCCTTAATATTGTTATAATTATTTTTTCAATTTCAGGCTCATCGCAAAGAACCAGATTTCAATGAAGATTGTAAATTAGTAATAGTGAACAGAATGATCGAACAAAATACTGACTATAGGTTTAACAATAATCTTCAAAACTCATGCAAAATGGATATTAAGACGTTTTGCTCTGATGTTATTGGTAAGTAGCATGTTCGTTTTTCCTACAAGCAATTAAGTAAATGGAAATGTTTAAGATGTTTGTACAACTGTTTCCGAATCGGTGGTGGTAGAATCAATTTTGACGTTCGTAAGTACGTAGTAAAGTAAAACCTCATTGAGGTCTTAACTGAATACATGATTTTTGACTGACTGTTGAGTTGAGTACATACCTAGATAGATATGGCTGAGTTGATTTTTTAAAACGCACTAATCTCGGAAAGTACTAACGCAATTTGAAAATACAAGCTTACGACTACATTTATGAAATTATTTGTAAAAACTAAGCGATTTACCCACTAGGTAGGTATAACCACACTGGGTAACCACAGGTCAAGTGCAAGCCTAGCCTATTCTGGATAAAAAAAAATATAAGTTCCATCATCGCTCCCTTCATTACACGAAAAAGCACGTCAATACCTAGTGGAAATACGAGATGTAAAGATAGACTGATAAAAAAATATGTTATAAAAAAGTTTTAGGCGTGTTTAATGATAACGATATACCTACTTAATAATATTATTTTCGCTTGATACTCATCAAATACCTACCCAAATTACGTAGATATTTTAATATAACAATTTAACACGCGATTCACGTAGGTACTTATCATAATTCGTAGATGCCTACTTAATATATTTTATTATTAGCCATAGCTGTCCCACAGTTGGGCAAAGGCCTCTCCCTCTTCTTTCCATGACTCTCGATCTTGCGCCACTTCTCTCCAGTTGACGAGATAGTTGTCGAGTTCGTCCCGCCATCTCCGCCTCGGTCTGCCGCGTCGCCTTCTAGCTGGATCTGGCTGCCACTCGGTGGCTATCTTGGCCCACAGCTCTCCTGGCATGCGACAGACGTGGCCAGCCCAGTCCCACTTTAGCTTGGCACTTTTGTGAGCTACGTCGATTATTTGTGTTCTGGAGCGCAGTTCGGTGTTTCGGATCCTGTCCGTACGTTTGACACCCAAGATGCTGCGCTCCATGGCACGTTGGCAAACTTGGAGTTTTGACCTCTGAATGTTGGTCAGTGACCAGGTCTGCGCACCATACGTCAGTACGGGGAGGATGCATGCGTCCATAAGCTTTCGTTTTAGCATCAAAGGAAGCTTACTTTTCATAATATCTCCCATGGACCAAAAAGTCTTCCAGGCATTGTCAGTTCGCCTAGCGATTTCTTTACTTTGCCTATCGTTAAAGGAGACTATTTGGCCCAGGTAGATATACTCATTGACGTATGCTAGGTGTTCTCCATCCACCGTTACTCTGGTCTCAACGCGATTGGTCATGATTTTGGTTTTTTCCCTGTTCATTTTAAGTCCAATCTCCAAGCTTGCCGAGCTAAGATCTTGAAGCATCGTTTGTAGCTCTGATGGCGATGATGAGAAAAGAACGATGTCATCGGCGAAGCGTAGGTTTGTTAACCTTCTCTCGCCGATTTCAACCCCCAGGTCTTGCCATTTAGTCGTTAGTTTCCTAAAAACTTCCTCCAGGGTGCTGGTAAAGAGTTTAGGCGAAAGCGGGTCTCCCTGCTTAACTCCTCTCTCTACTTTGAAGGTCGGCCCACTGGATTGCAGTCTTATTGATGCTGTGCTATTGTTGTATATATGTTGTATGAGGCTTATGTAGGTTTGATCGATGTTTTGGTGTTGAAGAGCTTCAAATATGGCGGCGTGGGAGAGGCTGTCGAATGCTTTTGAGTAATCCACAAAGGCAAGGTACAGTGGTAGGTTGAATTCTTTTTTTGGTTGAATTGGTTACTTAATATAATTCGATACAATAGGTACATGTATGACTAATGTTTACGCTATAGGTAGATAGATAGATAATATGTAGGTAGGTACTTAGTTAAGTGTAAATATATAATTGCTTAGATGCAATTTGAAATTTTTGTTAGCGAATATTGAGTTTTGTTTTGTTCTCTTTCTTATTATTTATCGTAAGTGCGAGGTAGAAGAAGATATGATTTTAGTTCAACTCGCTTGTCTTCTATGTGGTGTAATCGGTTCCTTCAAAAGAGGTCATTAAACTTTTTTAATTCGGTGTATTTTTCATTTCAGCCAATGAACCACAAGACGTCGAACTGCAAGGCAAAGTGCTTCACTGCCTGAAAGGAAAGTTCAGGGAGTCTAAACTAAGTGCGCCTTGTGAGAACGAACTAGCGAACGTGTTGAAGGAGCAGGCGTTGAACTATCGCCTGGACCCGCTGCTCGGAAGGCTGTGTAAAGCAGAGATACAAACGATCTGCGCTTTACATACTGATATCACTAAAGGCGAAGGGCAGGTAGGTACTTGAATGATCACTTGCTTGCATCCATTTGCAAGCCAAATATCATACGTGCTCGAGACATAGACACGCCATTTTTTGTGAAAATAAAAATATTTAAAAAAATCCTTGTCTTCAAAAAAAAGGTTCTCATTTTGCATACACTATTAAACATATAATAATCAGCATGTTTCAAAACAAGCCAACATACATACAGAAAATACAGTCTTTAAAAGAATATTTCTTTATAGATAACTAGCGGCCCGCCCCGGCTTCGCACGGGTCCAATTTTCCCGTTGATTTTCCAGATTTTTTTTACCTAAGAACCTTCTACATAGTTAGAAAACTACAAAAGAAAAAGATAATCTAATCGGTCTAGCCGTTCTCAAGTTATAGCGCCAGGAAGGAAAACCCGACTTATTTTTATATAGTAGATTATTATTATTATATTTCTTTCTTTTGTTGAAGGTTGAAGAGTGTCTCAAAAACGCGCTCCTCAGCCATAAGATAGTTTCGGCGGAGTGTGCTCGTGAAGTGGCACAGATTATAGAGGAAGCGGAGGTTGATATCGAAGCCGACCCCTTGTTGGAACGAGCCTGCGCTCTGGACCTGCTGAAGTACTGCAAAGATTTGGAACATGGCGCGGGTAGACGTAAGTATTTGATTTGAACCATATTTATGTGAAGGTTAGGTTCAAATTAGATTGTAAATTCAAATCTTCCTGGATATATGTATAAGCAGAAAACTGAATATTTTTAGTGGTTTACCAAAATACAGATGTATCATTAGTATATTTTATATGTTTAAATATATTTTGTTTTCCAGGTCTTAAATGTCTGAAAATAATTCTCAACGATAGCAATAGGAAGTTAGAAGGTGATTGTGAAAAAGCTCTCTCAAGCAGATTAGAAATGTATAAATATGTTGCTTCTGTAAGTATAAGTCTACATTAATATGTATTTTGTTAGTTATTTAACTGGTAATTACTATGCTGTGATTGGGAGAATAATAAAAACAAATATGGAGAAAACGAATTTTAAAATATTGCTCAGGCATAAGATGAAGGGTTTCATTTTTATGTGGTGTAAGTTGTGCAATAATAGTTATAACATTAATATTTTCGTTTTTCAGATGAGTGTCATGGAAAATCTAGGTGATGTCTACAATGAGCTGTCGACATCGCCATCAAAAAAATACTTTTTAGTAGTGACTATCTCAGTAGTAGGGTTAATTTTTATATTCGGACTTTACTGTGGTCGTGTGACCAAAAAAGCTATGTATGTTAAAAGAAAATAGGTAACTAATTATACAATAAGTATTTAAATTAATAAAGAAATCAAATTGTATTATATTTTTTATTTGTCTTAAAGATAATTATGGCTCCTCAAAGTCCATTATATTTAAATCGTCAGTCAATTCATTTTTTATTACTTTTTGTTTTATTTCACTCTTGACTTCAACTTTGATGTCTCCTTTGATTATTTTCTGACTTTCTTCAAAGAATTGGTTCGGATGGTTGATTCCTATGCTGAGACTTGCATTGTGAATGGCATCAAAATACCTGCTGCATGCTATCTGGAAATGTCCCTTTTTCACCATGTCTATAACATCATGGACAGCTGAAATAAAAAAAACTCATATTAAATAACCCCTAAGGAAAAGATTAGGGAGAAAATTATATTTTAATTTGCCTATTACTAGTATATTATAAACATGTTTTGTGCCTATTTACCTTGAGCATCAAAGCCGTAGCCTTGCAATTTATTTTTCAAATTACTTGCATCACAATGTCTGTACGGACATCCATGACAGTCACCAGGTCCCACATTCTCATTGATAATCTTCAAACAACTGAATGGGGAGTAATTCCTCTTACTTCCTTCCTTACCATAATTATATCTGACATTGTAAGCGTAACTTTTTTCAAATTTATCAAGTTCCATAATTTTTGTGAACTCATCTCTCCAGAATCTTAAAGAATCTTCTAATGTTACACCAATGCCTTTGAGGAATAGTCCGTATTGCAGCCTGCCACCGTGTTTGAGGTGATGTGCTGCTCTCAATTGCTCATGTAACTGTCTCATGCACAACGGGAATGATTTAATAGACAATGAGTCTAAACTTTCAATTGGCACTGCAGCTTTAGTGTTGCTATAGTCATTACCTGCGTAAGACTGGTGAAGTCCTTTTAATAAGTTCACTATTCTCTCATCCTGTTCTATTTCTCCCAAGTGATGGCACGCTACAGCCAAACTCTGCTTCAAATGCGTCCTATATTGAGATGTCAACACAGACACAAAGTCCTTATGTGGAACATAAGCATAACCATCTTTTAAAAACACTTTCCTTGATCTAACTAAATCAAGAACTTCATAAAACTTAACTTTGTAAAATTTCATGTTGTCTATGTTTTGATGTGCCGTAGATTCTCTGAGATTCTGTATGATTACTTCTTTTTCATCATCAGATATGTTGGTGTAGCATAAATTGTTTAGTTTAAAAAAGGTTTCTACAGCCTCACCTCTCATTATGATGAACCTCATTTTGAAAAGTTCAAGTTCTCTAGCTACGAACCATCTTCGTAGTTCTTCTGTTCGACAGTAAGCTAATCTAAGTATAAAATGAGCAATGTGATCTTTCTTTCTACCTTCTAGTTCAGCCTCACTTGTTCCACACGAAGTCTTCTCACATAGCTTAGCGTAATACTTCAATCCTTGACTTCTCAGTTCGCTTAAAACGTATTCAGTCCATTCTTCGGAATATAAACGTAAACCTTTTAATGTGGTAGCAGTAGCTAAAGTTCTTAATAACATAACCCTTTCAAGGGCTAAACTTTCAAATTCTGGTAAATTTATGTCACCAATCGGTGGAACTTTATACATTTGAAGATCATGAGGATAGGTTTCAATAAGACTACCTGTTTTTATGGATTTTGTTGATTTACGTTTTATATTCAAATCCATTTTCACACTGCATACATACAACGATTTATGCCGATTTCATGTATTATATAGATATATGTAATACTAATGTACTTTGAAGATAATGTTGATGAATATCGAATCTAAAATTAATAGTAAAAAAGTGAGAATGTAAACGAAAGAATAAAATACAAGTTTTCTAAACTTCCCTCAGAGGAAAATTTTTGGGCTTGGGTGGGAGTCCAGTTTTGGCGCCAATTTAGACAGACAGATAGAGGGACACTGACGTTTAACTGTTGACTGACAGACAGTTCGCAGAGTAGAGCTATAAATTTATATAGTGTAGACCTCCATGGAAGGACTATCCATAATAATGAAAATATACAGGGTGTGCCCTTTAACAGGAGCTATGTGCTCCTTCCTAAGTGCTTTAATTCAGAGATAATAGTAGTTTACAGTTGAGATTTAAAGATTTTTTTGTACGTGAAAACTACCAATTTACACGAAACCACGAATTTTAATACATATTTTTGATGTATACGGTGTACCGTGTTAATGTATAAACTTTTTAATAGTACTTTTTCCAAGTAAAAGTCGCTGTTTACCATACCACCTCGGTTCTTTCTCGGCAGGTAATCGAACATGCAGAACTTCGATCACGTACGTTTGGCTTTGGTTTTCAAAACAAAATTTATTTTATTACTTAAAAAAATAACAATGTTATTTATTAAAGTGAAGAGAAGGTCCTACAATAAGAATTTTAATAAAATTGACCAATTTGCGAAGATTTTGCGTTAATTGAAACGGAATTTGGTTACACGCAGGCAGCACGCGGTTTTCCAAATTCCATCCCTGCTGCAGTCAGTCAGTCAGTCAGTCAGTGCCACCCATTGACATATAACATGGACATCGCATGTTTGACTATAGAAAAAATAGTTATAGAAGTATGAGGCTTATCGACGCCAAAGTTATAAAAATATAGCCGTCTCTTTTTAACGTTCATAATTTTGCGTAAGGGAAAAAGGACAACAGTATTTCTGACAGTTACTATAATAGCCATCTGTCATTCTTAGTCTCATTGAAATACCTACTCGTGGCCATATTCGCCATATTATTTTCTAGCTATAACAAAAGGATTTACAACTTACTTAGTGATGGGCAATGAAACATCGTGACCACAGACTATAAACTATCGATATTTTAAATAAAACGTTATTTAAACACTTATTCAAGTACGTTTTAATTTTGGTGTTTATTTTTATTTCATAAACTTTATTTACATTTTGTGCATATATGATCTTAAATAATAGTGAGTAAGTATATAAAGTCCAATTTTCAGATTCTCATGTAGTATACCATAAGAAACCATGGATTTGAGGTTTGCTCTTGAGAATATCTGTATTCATATTGAAATATTCGTTTAATTGAATGCCTAACGTTTGTAATTAAATAAAACCCAATTAAATGTTACATCAGTATCGATTATAGTACGAAACGTCGATAATTTCTATCGTCATTTTTATATCCCGGCAACTAGAGTATAATGAATAAAAGTTTGATATATAGGGTGGCCCAAATAAAACAGTCAGTGGGGGGAAGTATAAAACTATAAGAGATACAAAGATTTGTTCTTAGGAACCATGTCATCCATTTTAGTTAAAATGAAAATTGCATTCAAAGATTTAGAAAAATACTATAACTCACTAAAGGAATCGAACCCGGAAGTTTTGAAAAAAATATTTTTAATTATTTGTAACTAGAACGAACGGCCGTATATACAAACTATTGCATTTTGTATCTTGAAATGGTGAATTTGTGTTGAAATGGGATATTAACTGGGAAGGAACTTTAATGATGTCTTGGCGAGTTTTGTACCAAACTATTTCATTTAAAAACAATGCATTTTAATGAATTTAGATATGATGTTTCTTAGTAACATTTACTTACTGCTAAAGATGTACACAATCCATTTCTAGTTTAAAATAATGAACATTAAATTTTTAAAAATTTCCGGGTTCGATTCTCAAAGAGAGTAATAGTTTTTTTTTCTAAATCTATGAATGCACTTTTTTTTTACTAAAATCGAGGACATGGATCCTAAAAACAAATCTTTGTATATCTTATAGTTTTATACTTCCCCTTACTGAGCGTTCTATTTGGGCCACTCTGTATGTCACAATGATCAAGCTATATTTTACAAACTATCTATAATGTTCTTTTACAGTAAGACCTATTTATAAAACTTAAAATTAATCAAAGTAAGAAAACATACTTACAATCTATTATCGATGTTATTTTTCAGACATATCGATAGGGACTGCACTATTAGCCGCCATTTTTCGCTCTCAGTGAAGTATAGGTATACACGTTTTTTTCGTAGGTATGCCCCGTCCATGTTATATGTCAATGGTGCCACCCTGCCTTGTGTCATGTCAAATCTATCTGTCAAGTCGTGTAAACTCAATCGTGAAGAAAATTAAATTAAATAAATCTTTTGAATTTGATCAATTATTCAGTTTCTTGTGATTTATATTGTTGTACAAAATATGAGTGACAATTTACAGAGTTAACGTTTGTATCTATTACAAATGCTAGGTATAATTTTATGAAACGATATGGTTTCTAATACAATGCAGTCGTCATTGGACGATTTAGTTCAATATACACAGCTTTTTAAGCCTGTCCCTACTGTTTTACAAGGGACTGTATTGCCTTTTTTGATAATTTACCCCATAGTATTCTATTCGTGGATATTTGTGTATGGATTCGAGGAGAACTTCGAGGCCGGTTTTGTGACGGTGGCCGCAATCGCTGTGGTTCAAATTCTCATATCTCTGTGTTGTTATTGGAGTGTTCACATACTGTGTTTCCTCTCCTGTTCATCGGTAAGTTTGTTTCATTCAAAGTGTCTCATTTCTTTGATAATTTTGTGTAAAATACTGATACTAAAAAGTGTATATTTCGTTCTAACATGTCATCAATGTTTTCATTTGTTTCAGGTCAAAGATCCCATACAAGCTGAAGTAGTGAAGGTTGTACCAACATCCAACAATGGATTTTCAGAAATTGTTAAATTACACCACACCAAGGTAACTTCTAATTAATAAACAATGTTTTGAAAATACATTTTAAAATTGTCTACTACATACCCATATTAATTTTGAAGTAAATATGTAGTACTTAACTATAAAAACAAATACATACATACATTTTACTTTTAGAACAGTAGAAGCTTTGATCTCTAAAAATATATCTCCTAAATTTTCCTTATCATTGTGTTCAATGTTTTAATTTAAAACTTATGTTCACACAACCATTGATTCTCTTGATAAAATGTATGCACAAAAGTATGTACAATACCAAATTATGTTTTCTTTTCAGTCAACAAAAAAAGGCAATATCAAACCCGATGTGTGGTTTATATTTCAAAAAAGTAAATACATATATGATTGGGAAAAGAAAACATTCCATACAATTGAGTTTCCCATCAACAAGACTTATGAAGAATATATGGACTCTAAAGGATACTTAGACGATGAAGTGATTGACGTAGCGGAAAAGGAATATGGAAAAAATGAAATGATTATGGTAATTAATTGTTTTAGTTTGTAATTAAATAAATACATATAGATCTTATTCAAACATAATTTTAATTTGAAATGCAATAAATTTAATTTAAAATGATGTTGAAATATAATTTTATTAGTTAAAAGTTGCGTAAAAATGTAACTTCGGAAAACTTCGAAACTTAAAAAAAAATCGAGTGACTTTTAAAGTTTGTTTTGGAATATGTGTTTGTATACTATACATACATAACATAACTACATATAATTAAGAGAAATTTAATTATTTAAATATTTTTTTCACAGGTGGTCCCAGAATTCAGAGAACTGTTCAAAGAAAGAGCTACAGCACCATTTTTTGTGTTCCAAGTATTCTGCGTAGGTTTGTGGTGTATGGACAAATACTGGTACTATTCAATTTTCACACTCATTATGCTTGTAATGTTCGAATGTACATTGGTCCAACAACAACTAAGGAATATGGCCGAAATAAGGAAAATGGGAAACAAACCTTACAACATTAATGTGTATAGAAATAGGAGGTGGAGACAGATAATGAGCGACCAGTTGTTGCCCGGCGATATCGTATCACTAACACGATCGACTAATGAAAATCTAGTACCATGTGATCTGGTTCTGTTGAGAGGCTCCTGTATCGTCGACGAATCTATGCTCACAGGCGAGAGTGTCCCACAAATGAAGGAATCAATAGAAAACGAAAACGCACAACATCGTCTTGAGCCTGAAGGTGACGGAAAACTACACATGTTGTTTGGAGGCACCAAAATAGTACAACACTCGTCACCGAGTAGAACAACCTCGTCTGGTCTCAAAGCTCCCGACAACGGTTGTATCGCGTACGTTATTAGAAACGGTTTCAATACGTCACAAGGAAAATTGTTAAGGACAATCTTGTTCGGCGTTAAAAGGGTAACAGCAAACAACTTGGAAACATTTGGTTTCATACTTTTCTTGTTGATATTCGCGATTGCGGCCGCTGCGTACGTTTGGATCAAGGGATGCGAAGACCCTGAAAGAAATAGATATAAATTATTCTTAGAATGTACGTTAATATTGACGTCGGTAGTTCCTCCCGAACTGCCTATAGAATTGTCGCTAGCTGTGAATACGTCGTTGCTATCTCTGTCCAGATTAGCAGTGTTTTGTACTGAACCGTTCAGAATACCTTTTGCGGGTAAGGTTGAAATATGTTGTTTCGATAAGACTGGTACACTCACTAGTGATAATTTAGTTGTTGAAGGTGTAGCGGGGATAGGGGAACATAAAGATGCTACTGTTATACCGTTGGTTCAAGCTCCAATGGAGACCATACAGGTGTTAGCATCGTGCCATTCTTTAGTACAACTCGACGATGGTGTTGTGGGCGATCCTTTAGAAAAAGCAACACTCAAAGCCGCCGAATGGAACCTGACTAAAGGCGACGCTGTAGTACCAAAGAAGGGAAAATCGCCAGGATTGAAAATTGTTCATAGGAATCATTTCTCAAGCGCTTTGAAGAGGATGTCAGTAATCGCCGGTTATCACGTGAACGAACGTGGGTTTATCGAGAACCATTACATAAGTAGCGTAAAAGGTGCTCCGGAGACGATTAAAACGATGCTGAAAGATGTTCCTAGTCATTACGATCACGTATATTTAACTCTATCGAGAAGGGGAGCGAGGGTTTTGGCTTTGGGATACAGAAATCTAGGTAAATTGTCATCACAAGAAATAAGGGACTTATCACGGGAAGATATCGAATCTGACTTGACTTTTGCCGGTTTTGTGATCATATCGTGTCCACTGAAAAGCGATTCAAAGAAAGCGATAGCGGAGATCGTTCACGCTTCACATTCCGTCGTAATGATAACTGGTGATAATCCTCTGACCGCGTGTCACGTGGCTAAAGAATTGAAGTTTACACAGAAGCCTGAAGTGTTGATACTGACGCAGAATGACAGTAAATGGAGTTGGAAATCTATCGATGACGAAGTCGACCTTCCTGTTAAGCCTTTCAAGACCTCGAAACAGTTGACGTCCAAATTCGATTTGTGTATCACCGGCGAGGGCCTTACGTATCTGAACGAGAACCATTACAATTTCCTGTTGGAGTTGATGCCTCATATTAAAGTGTTCGCAAGATTTGCACCGAAACAGAAAGAGTTCGTCATAGTGACGCTGAAAGCGCTTGGTTATGTTACTTTGATGTGCGGCGACGGAACCAACGATGTGGGCGCTTTGAAACATGCAGACGTAAGTATACAAGTTTATATAATTATTTAATTTTATGTATCAGATCTTTGATGGTTGTCTGTTTGGTTTTACGTGGATATTTGGTGGGATTTGGCACGTTATAATCTTAAACTTTACTATCGTTTTTGGCCAAATCCAAGACCATTAAACATAAGAAGAAAAACAGTTTCAATAAGTAAAACACCGACAAATACCGCAGATAAACTATAGTCGTAATACCTAATTGTCATGTATACCACATAGGTAGGAGTAGCAATCCTGGCCAACGCACCGGAGCGCTTGCGAGAGCGTCCCGTGGAAAAAGAGAAACCAGTGGAACCTGAATCCCGCCGCCTGTTACCGCGGGACCTCCGCGACGGGCGCCTGCCCGCCCGGCCCGACGCCCGCGACGCGCGCGCGGCCGCCCGCGAGGAGGCCACTGCCAGACTGCGGCGCGCCATGAAGGAATTGGAGGAGGAAGATCAGCCACAACTAGTGAGGTTGGGAGACGCCTCCGTCGCAGCGCCCTTCACTAGTCGACTCTCCAGTATACTGTGCAGTGAGTAAAGTATTGTTATATTACATAAGGGAAGTATGTTTGTGGTCCATTCTGCTGTCGAGTTAATATCGAGTTTTGTATTTATTTAAGAAAGGTACATTTACAGTAATGTATATAATATACAGATATATTTGTATGTTTTTTTTGTAGTCTGTTTATTACACTTTGTACAACTGGTCCCTGCGGAGGGTATAAAAACCTGGAGTTAATCCTATAGTACATACGTTTTTATCTCAGCTGGAATTTGGGCCCAGGACGGCGACGACCCCTACTTTTCAAATTCAAAAGTGGAAATTATTAGCGAGTAGAGCATCAGCTACCGATACCATACCCCAACATTTAAACATCTTGAATGCTAGATTGGATATAAACCCTTGTAAAATCTTATAATCCTACATTTTTCCTTTCCAGTTTGCCACATCATCAAGCAAGGACGTTGCACGCTAGTGACCACGCTACAAATGTTCAAGATTCTCGCCCTGAACGCTCTCATTCTCGCTTACAGTCAATCCGTTCTTTACCTCGATGGCATCAAGTTTAGCGACACACAGGCGACGTTACAGAGTTTGTTGTTGGCTGCTTGCTTCTTATTTATATCCAGATCTAAGGTAAGATTAAAATTGGAACATAATTTGTGGTTAGAAGTAGGATGATTCATCTATATTTTGGGCCGCTAATTTTCTTGATGAGGCGAATGAAGAGAGTGAAGACAGTCCTTTAGTATTTTATAATCCATCCATACAAGTTTTTGTTACACCATGTAAAAAGAAAAAATAATAACTTATTTATATAAGTTCAAGTAATAAAGAAATAAACAATAACTTATGAGCCATTACATAATACATCTTACTACTTGTATCAGTGTAGCCCAGCGGTTCTCAATCTTTTTTGGTAACGGAACCCTTTTGGAAAGCGATATATTTGATGGAACCCTATTTGAAGTACACATAAAATTAAAGGAATGTTAGTTCATTTGGGAAAATTTCGAATTTTTTGTTATAATGTTGTTTTATTTTTATGATTTTATTGGAATATTTATGAATGAAATTTTGTTATAATAAGCTTGTTTAATGGAAAAAATTAAGAAAAAGTTTTTGATATTTTACTTTTTAAGTGAATTTTACAAAATTAACGAATTTACATAATTGCGGTGTCTGTTTACGCTTTAATTCATGCTTCCAATGATGCCATGTATGGTCCCATGGGGTAAATTATACCACTCCTCAAAGTCAATTTCAGTTCGGAAACATTACTGGAAAACGTTTCTTCCAATAAGGTCAATGTTATCAATGTTATCAGACGGGTTTTTACGTGCGGAGGCGAGGACAAGGCAGAAATCGGGCAATCAGCGCCATAGATGACCGTTTCATAATACAAACACTGAAAAATCGTCAAATTGCTGTTTAGACCCGAAATCGTCTGGAAAAAGTGCGCAGTGTGAGTGAACGAACAGTGAGAAAATGAATTTGGTTTTAGGTCGGACATACCCGCCAATGCCCCTAAACTTGAAGTGAGCCACTGAGTAGCTCGATTAGAATTTGCTCGTTTACTTCAAGGAGCATCGTCGTCGGAAGCAAATGCTTGATAAATTTACGTTTTGCGGTTTGCGACCTTTTTGCCCCAACAGCACATGAACTGCAAGCAAACTGAACACTGCAAGTCTTCAGGTTGGACTTCAAATGAATCGGTCAAAGACACAAGTCATGTCTAATGGCACGAAACGTAGGGTAGTAGTAGATGGGCAGGAAATACAGTATGTCGATGAATACATCTAATTGGGCCAGTAAGTGAGCTTCGAAAACAGACAAGACTAAGAAATCGATCGCCGCATCGATAACGCCTGCCGGGCTAGCATGACTTCAAAAACGCGATAGATATAACGATAAAACACTATCCAACTGTCAAAATACGATGGAAATAGCCGCCATATTTAATTTTTATCATTTATCATTTATCGATACGCACGGTCATGCTAGGCCGGCTGGAAGAGCTACTGGTCCATGAAAGAGCATATGAAAGGTTTACCGATAACCTTAAAACTGACTAATCGACATGTGCATCCTGCCCGTCCTCATCTACGGTGCACAAACGTGGTCTCTGGCCGAGGCCCAGAAGTCCAGGCTCAAGATATGTCAAAGGGCAATGGAACGCAGCATACTCGGATTCAAACGAATCGATAGCGCGTAACACCATGCTGCGTTCTCTTACCGGTATCACCGATGTCGGTAACAAAACTGCGAGGCTAAAGTGGGAATGGGCGGTTCATGTAAGTCGGATGGTACCTGAGAGGTGGGCCCATCGCGGTGGGCAAACTTCTCCGAAACTGCCGCTTTTAGTGGAGGTTCTGGTATGGACCGTATGGAGCACACATGGAGTTAGTCGTGATCTTAAATCTCAGATCCCTGACCGCACAGCGATACATAACCGACATCTTGTAACCCCATGAAATGCCTTTTGCCCCATTTATAGGCGACGAATTATCCATGATAATTGATAACGCACGTATTCAGCTAAAGTGGTACGTAAGTACCAAAAAGGGGAAATAACGCAAATCGACTGGCCAGTGAGATCACCAGACATGAGTCCACACTTTTGACCTTAAAAAATCTTTAGTTTTGTAAAATTACATACTTAAAATATCAATCTTAGTTTTTTTCTATGAACAAGTATATTACTAAAAAATCCATTCATAAAATATTTAATCATAAAAATAAAACAACATTATAACAAAAAATCCGAAACTTTCACAAATGAACTAAGGTTCCTCTAATTTTGCCGGTGTGTGTAGTTTATTTAATTTGTTATACGTATAACATTATAACAAAAAATCCGAAACTTTCACAAATGAACTAAGGTTCCTCTAATTTTGCCGGTGTGTGTAGTTTATTTAATTTGTTATACGTATTGTAACTACACACATCAAAAGTGTCTAGGGATCAACATATATTTTTGCAATAACTTTTCTCCTGATTGATATTAATTTAAATTTTCTTTAAGGATTCATCAAATAAAGTGTTTTCGTTTGTCACAGTAACGATAAACCAAGTCACCTTTGCATTAATAAAGAAATTTGCCATTTTCCTAATAAAGGGATTTTTGACATTTGAACCACTAACATTAAAGTTCGAAAAAAAGACTGAAATAACAGTTTTCTTTAAAATTTTATTGGGTAACTTAAACAATTAATAATCCGTGTTTCTACCGCGAACACTAACAACACAAGAACATCGGTTTGGCATACTCAAAATGAGTTCATCCAAATCACGCTGTGGAATGGCCGCCCATGTTCGTTGCAACAACAAAAAAAGGTCTTCTTGCGACTGGATACCCTCCATATTCGGCAGAGCTCTTCTCTGTAGCATATCCCATGCATGCTCAATCGGGTTCAAGTCTGGCGACTGAGCAGGCCAGGGCAGGACATTGATGTTAGCTGCGGCGAGAGTCTGTCTTACAACTCTTGCGGTGTGCGGTCGTGCATTATCATGCATTAACTGAAATAAGGGACCGATTTGCACTTGTAGAGGAACGATGACGTCTGATACAATCGTCTCAGCATAAATTTGAGCGTTGAGGTTGCCTCTGATCCAAATCAACTCAGTTCTTCCGCCGATCCAAATACCCGCCCATACCATGATGGTTCCACCACTATAAGGATGGACTTCCTGGCAGGATTTTAATCGCTGTTGGCGTCCAGGGGTTCTCCAGTGTCGTATACGTCTTGTATCCGGTCTCATACCAAAACGAGACTCATCAGAAAAGCACACGAAACGCCATTGTTCTTCTGCCCAATTTCTGTGTTCAAGAGCCCATTGATATCGAATCCTACGATTGTGCATTGCTATAGGTGGTACCCGTAGCGGTCTTCGGGAATGAAGGTTCACTTCATGCAAGCGGTTTCTGACTGTTTGGTCGCTAATTAAGTTCCCTGAAGAGTGATGAAGCCGCACGGCTAACATCATGGCGGTTATTGTTGGAGCTCTTCGAGTTAAGATTTGAATGTATCGGTCTTGTCTCCGTGTGGTGCAGCGATACCGTCCTCCATGGCGCTCAGCCACGGTACCAGTGCTTCGGTAACGTGTCCAAAGTCGACTGATAACACTCTGACTTGTATTCAGAGCTAAAGCCACAGTACGTTGCCGGGAACCAGCTTCTATCATTCCCACGGCTCTGAGCATTTCTTCCCTGCTTAAATGACGTCGCCGCTCCATAATAACGTTGGTTTTAATCAGTAGTAGGGAAACAGTAGCACTAATAATGTCTTCAATGCGTTGTATGTTTTTATAGGGAAAATATTGACAGCTGATTTTCATCTTTTACTCGAATTTGATTCACAGTTCCTGATTCAAATTATGAAATGCACCAAAAAGGATCCATATAAATTTATAAAATCATAAATTTATTACAAAGCCACATCTCAATCTCAAGAAATCCGCATAAAAATGCTTGATCCCTAGACACTTTTGATGTGTGTACTACGTATAGTTCTTAGTTACGTATAATCGAAATGATGAAATATCATACGCTAGGAACTAAAACGCTGTTACCCACGCCTTGTCAGTACGGTCGACCAGAAAGAGGTGTTTTGCTTTTTTTTTCTAATTTCTTGCGGAACCCCTACAGGAGTGTCGCGGAACCCTAGGGTTCCGCGGAACACACTTTGAGAAACGCTGGTGTAGCCTAATGCTTTCCACTGGTGAAAAAATCAGCAATAGTTTTTAGGATTATTCATTCCAAACAATACTATTTTTTTCTTATTTTCTACAATATTAGCGTAGGTTCGTGATACAAAAAGGTATCTCTGTAATAATTTGATAATGAATTAGTATTTTCACTGTATTTCTTCGGTTGCAGCCTCTAAAACAACTATCCCAGCGGCGCCCCCTACCGAACATATTCAACTTGTACACGATAATGACGGTGCTCACACAGTTCATGGTACATTTCCTCTGTCTTATATACTTGGTACAGGAAGCTACTGCGCGGTCACCGGGCAGGTACATGTTTTTTTATTTTAATTATTTTTTTATCATAAAATCATAATGTATGGGCCGTAACTGTAAAATGGCGTAAAAAACTTTAAATCGTTATCTAGATTATTATATTATTATATAAATAACTTAGAATAAATTTGATATTCTAAGTTATTTATATAATAATTACTAGTTATACTCTGCGGTCACACGCGCCTTAACTATTAAGGTATAAGTTTGTAGCCGACTGCAGACAGACCACACGTCGCCGCGCCACTACTGGTTTGTATGTATTTCTATGAAATTACATTCGTAGTGGGCGACATGTAGAATTCGCGTCGCCGAGCAACAGACGGCGAAATGTCATGATCACGTTAGGCGGTGACGTGTGGTCTGCTGCTGCTGTCTGCAGTCGGCTACCAGCTTATACCTTAACTGATCCGCTGGGTCCACGATAAAAAGACTATCGAATACTTAATTAATTTTCCAACTGGAACTAATAGTTCCTTAGCCCGTTCAATAAAACGAACAAACTCTTTAGCTTCATAATATTAGTACAGTACAGATGTAAGCCTACCCAGTGAATGTAAAAAGTATAATATTTGTTTCTATCAAAATACTAATTAAGTTTTATTGTACAGGGACTCTAAACCGAAACTGGATATGGATTTAGCTGAAGACGAGGAAAGAGAGTTCGCGCCCGACTTACTCAATAGTACCGTTTATATCATCTCAATGGCTCTACAGATATCTACATTTGCTATCAATTATAGGGTAAGAAGATTCAAAACTATATTAGACCTTTAGCAAACAAATATGATATACTTTCAACTGGGGTGCATCTCAATGTTTGCCGTGTGCCAAATAACTGCAAAACATGCTACAAGGTTTTGCAATTCTCCTGTAATAGGGATGTCGACTAAAAAAATCTAATTAGTCCGTCAGATAGATTTCGCTAAAATATTGGACATATATTTTCTCTTTTTTGATACTAAAAAATAACTAAGACGATATAGTGCATAGAAAACTTCGGTGACGTCACAGCTACGTACATTTTTTACCAAGAATTATCGTCACAAGCCCCCACTCCTGAACTTAATGCGTTATAACTAAATCAGTTTTATTAATTTGATAAAACAAAAAAATACGTGTCTATTATTTTTTCGAAATCTATTTGACGGACTAATTAGAATTTCATTTTTTTTACCCAGTCGACATCCCTATTGTTCTACGATACTTTTACCTTGCGGTCTTCAAGACGGGTATGGTACACGACTAGACGCAGGTCTACGACAGCCTGTGTAGGGGAAGTTAGTGCCCTCCAAATTTGAGGGTATATCTTTTGAGGGTTCTCTAACTACAGGTTTAATTTGAAGAATCTAAAAGAAAAGCGTTTAGTTTGGACCGTCAAACTAGACCAAAAATATATCGCACAAGCGAACGATGTCTAATGGCGAAAAACAGTGTAATCATAAGTACAATAGAAGAATCCTAAAATAACGCATTATTATACAGGGTGAGCCGTTCATGGAAGGCCTGCGCGACAACAAGCCGCTGCTGTACAGCATCTTCGTGTCGGGCGGCGCCGTGCTGGCGCTGGCCACCGGCGTGCTGCCCGACCTCTCCAGTCTCTTCGAGATCGTCTACTTCCCTCCTGATGTGAGCATTTGTTTTATTTAGTACCCTTTCATTTACTATGTGTTTTTCTTTCTGTTAGTTGAATTGTTCAATCAATAAGTCGAGCATTATTTTCTTCTGAAATGTTTGAATTGAATCTGTGTGAGATTTAAGTGCTACTAAATACTGCTCTACTTATATTATTTATATATTATTTATTTACTTATATATACCAACAAAACGAACTATTGACGAAAAACTTATATATGAACTATACTTACATACATACATTATTCTGCTAAAACACCTCAGATCTATTTTCTGTTCGTTTTCTGTCAGTTCAAGATCAATAGTGATGATTTCAATTCATCAAGAAAATTTTAACATGACAAATAGAAAGAAGTCTTAATATTATTATAATAAAGTTCACATTTCAATGATAGGCCAATTAGGTCATAGATATAAAATTAAAACTACATACCACCTCTACTTACCTACTATCATTTTTACTTATATTCAATTTTGTTCCACAGTACCGGGTGATTCTGGTCCAAGTGCTAATAGCGGACATGGTGTGCGCATACCTCGTCGATCGCATCTGTTTGTTCCTATTCGGGGAGGGACGGTCGAGCAGGATCTAGTAAATACCAAACAACTAGCTTAAATCAATATTCCATACATTTTACTTACAATTTAAATGTAAATAAATGTAACTTTTTTAAATTATCATGTCACAGTTTAAACTTCTTTTTTGTCATTGTTTATTAAAGATATGATGAATTAGTATCGCTTGCTGTTTCATTCGCATTGAATATTATTAAGTTTATAACTTTCCTTTTAAGCCATTCTTTGTATTGGTGAATACTGCATTTAAATTCGGTACAGAGTTCAAAAATTCAAAAATGTAGAGGATCAGACGATGAGAAGTGACTTTTTTATTAAATCAATTTAGTGGCTTGAGTCCAAATTTATATTTATAAGAAATAGTACTTATAACGTCACACTATCATGTACAACAATCTATAATGAAGTTACCATTTATTATACCAGCTATATATTACGAAAGCATGGTGGTTTACTACATAATCCTATAAATAAATATCCCTAAATATCTAAGATATAAAATGACGAAAAAAAAGTTTTCACTACAACATTTAGAAAGTAATTAACACATACAAATTCAAAAATATTTTTTTGATTACTTATTTATTTTGACATGAATTTTAATACCTTATTTTTATTGTTTTTTTGTTGGATATTTCTATTGAATTTTAATTCGGAGTTGTAAAATATTTTGTCGAAATTGTTTTTTCTTATATTTAAATAAATATTGTATTATTTATATACAGGAACGGTATTGTCGTGACATTGAAACAAGTATTTGTATTATTGTATGTTGGTGCAGCGTGAGCCAATGTGACCGCTCAAATAGATATGCATTTAAGTACGATAAATGTGTTAATGGTTCATAAATATAATTGTGTAGTAAATTTACTATGTGTACTTATTTTATTCCTTACTCTTGATACCTTAATAAATTATGCTGATATTGTTTTTACGAAAATGTTTGAATATTTTGTAGATCTTGTTGTACATAAATTGGGGTTTTAATCTATAGTCTATTTGTTGTAAGGAAAACGTCAAAAAGGTATTTGAAAGATTTATTATAAAATCCACATACATACTGAAAATTCACTTGCACATCGTCGCTAGCGAAATTATAAATTTCGATTAACACATAACGTCCGAGCGCTATCACTTAATGCTTCCACCCGTTGCCGTGGTAACCGAGGCCGGCGGCTCCGAGACCGTGATGGCCCAAATGACCGTGGAGGCCATGGAGACCATTAAGTCCGTGGAGTCCGAGGCCGTGTCCGCCCCAACCGTGGAGCCCGTCGAGCCCGTGGTGTCCGTGCCAGCCGTGGTGCACGACGTGTCCTCCTAAACCATGATTAAGGAGGCCGTGACCAAGAAGACCGTTGTGGCCGTCGAGACCGTGGCCGATGAGACCATGATGGCCGATGTGACCGTGGCCGTCGAGGCCGTGTAAGCCGTGGTGGCCGTGGCCGTCGAGGCCGTAGTGGCCGAGGCCGAGTCCAGCGGCTGGCAATGCCGCGATGGGTGCGTGAGCAACTGCTACTGGGGCGACATGTTTAGCGGGAACATGATGTGGGTGAGCGGCAGGGCCCACTCGTTTGACGATGGCATTAAAACCTGTGACGGGGTCTGCGGTGTAGTCCACCACTCGCAGGGTGCCGTCGGGCTCCGAAAGCGAGTAGGAGCCCTTGACGACGCCCCCGTCACGGGTCTCGGACTGCGCCTTGTTGTCGCCGGTCACGGGGTCGCTCACTGCATAGTTGAATCCGTATTTTGGTACGGTCTGTGGATATATTTTTTCATTATTAGTTATTGACCTAGTAGACAGGCATTAGATGCAGAGCGTATGTGATTGAAGTCGATGAGGAAACCCACGTTTAGCAGAAGACGTCAAATTGTGGTTTTAAGACTATGACTATATCACAGTACAAATATTTTTAGTTGGTGTAAAATGTAGTATCTACACTATACTCACATAACTGCCTGCTTCTGCGTATCCTAAGTCTGATGGTGCAGCAACTGCTGCTCCGAGGAAGCAAGCGATCTGTGAAGAAAGAAGAAAAAATATAAACTTTAATAACTTGATTAAACACATAAAACTTATAAAAGTTACAAAAGTTTTAAAACAAAGTAAATTCTTACCGCGACAAAAGCGTACATATTGTTAGGTAATGTGTGAGTTCCAAACGGCTGAAACAACACGAATGTATAAAGAAGCGCTCCGCTTTTCGCATTTATACTAAAGGCGGTTGCGAATTCCCAACTATCCTTCAGATTTTCACGCTCATTAACCATTCACAATTACACATTGAACATTTTCATAACGTGTCCTGAAACAGTCCGCAAGTATAATTAGTAAATAGGCGAGTTTTCTTCGTCAAAATGCTGCTAACTCTGTTTGTTTCATCAGAATGTTTTAATATTTATGTGCTAATGAATTTATGAATATCGAATTGATTCACAACGTCATCAAATTAACTGTATGTTTGTATATTTAATTGGTGGGTAATTGTAACTTAATTTCGCTGTAGTACTTGCTATAACTTTCAATACTTATGTATAGTTTCTGTATAGGTTTGGTTTCGATAAGTTCAATCTTACTTAGTACTCTTAGCAGTAGATAAAGTACATCATTCTATACAAGTACTTAATTTCGCCTAATCAGCTTCACAAAAGTTAATTACCATATCCAAACAAATTAAAACCACTAAAGTTCAAACTAACTGCGCTAATAATGATTGTTAAATAAATTAATTGACTTATTACCACATGCCAATTAATTTCATGAATTTGATTATACTTCACATTTGCATCGGCAATGTTTATATTATCATACTGCATATTTATATATTACCTAGTGTACTACTTGCTCAATACGCACTAGTTTGATTAGTTAAATAACTTGTTTACGCAATCATTAACCCTATTCAGAAATAATAACCCTCTTCATAAATAAAATAAACAAATTGTACGTCAATAAAAAATGAAAACGTAATTTATCTAATTCAAGTTGCAACTAATTCAGCCTCAGTCGACCGCCTCATTACCCCTTTTCAGTGGAACACTCTTTCCACTCAGACTTACACAAATTCACATTTGCAATCAGAGCCCGGAGAAAAGTTCCTCCTCGCGCCCCCCTCGCCCCCGGACACCCCTACCCCCACGCCGCCTTTAATTAACAGAAAGTGGTTCATTAGAGCTTATTCATTAAAGCAAGGAGTAATTAGCGAACTCTAATGAATGCTGTAATAATGTAAGAGCGGCCGCGTCGGACTGTGGCCCGACTTCTAGATTAATCTAGAAATTGAGAATAATTTAGTAATGGCGTTAATTTATTACCGAGCTGATTGCGGGAATTAACTGGATACAAGCGTAGCTACGGGTGTATGTTGGTAACGAGTAATGCCCTCATTGTATGCGAACAAAGTTGCTAACGAACTTACGTGCCTAACTAGGCGCCTACTTACAGAAGTTTCTACACGCAACTCGACTCTGATTTTTAAATTATTCTAAGAAACGGGGTGACGTTCATTAGACAAATTACGTTTGAATTGATATCGTTTTACCACTCTCTTACATGTTCTGATATTGCGGTGATAATGAACTTTGTCTCAAAAGATGATTTAAAGTACTTACCTATATAGAAATTTTATACTAAGACTAAGTACCTAATAGCTAATAGTATTCTCGTTCAGCAATGTAAATCTCTTAGATTAAAACATACTGTACAACTTTATATAAAATTGACAGTCTCTTGTTACTTGAAAAAAAAAGCTAATAGGTACATAGCTAAAGCTCAAATACATACGAGTACATACTAACATATTCTACAAGCAAAATCTGTGGAAGATATTAGAACATACTATTAAAAGTACCTGGTTCTCGTAAGTATTAAAGTTAGATAACCATACTTTACACAGTATAAGATACAAAAATAAATATTAATATTAGATAAACATTGAATATTTATTCGCATACATGTACGTTTTCTTCACAGAAACAATTTACATAAAGAAAACATTACGGTACAAGGGCTTGACTTCATTACCATTAGGTACCGAGTAGTATGTTACTACCGAGCAAGGTATATTCTTCGGTTCGGGACGTACAAGTTTCGTATGTACTCGGTGGACAGTGGACACAATAATGATGTATGCTAACATCGCTAAGTGTATCATAATAAGCTGTACCTGAAGGATATTGTACAGGTAGGGACAGAAGTCTTTGATATAGAAAAACTTTAAAAATAATGTTATTCGATTAAGTATTATACTTACTCACTAATTATTTTTTGAATATATCTAGAAGTTGTATGAAAAAAAGTCATCTGATGGTGAGTAACGTTGCTCATGGATTCCTGCCAATCAAAAGTCACAATTGCTTTCCACATTTATCCTATTGACGTGAATCCACTTCAGACACAAGCAGTATTAGCTCAGTTGAAGGGGTTGACAAGACTACGAATATTGTGCAATCCTAACTTCTATATTTTCTGCAAAATTCCTGATTCGTTTAGTCTTTTATCTGTAAGTATTTTCTTTGAATTTAAGTACATATTTTTACACCTAAACCTTCCTTTTGTTTAGGCTTTATTAACATATTTAGCTAAATAAATCATAATATTTAAAACACTTTTTGCGTCCATTGTACATTGTAGTGGACATGAGTGACCCTTTTTATATTTTCTAACAACTGCTCGGGGACGAAAACAGAACATCTCATTTAAAATTTTACTGAAATATCTTTACATATATACTAGAAAGGAGAATAATACAGGGTGGCGCAATAGAACGTGCATTTTTAAAATAATTATTAAAAAATAAATACAAAAGGTATAGTTAAAATAAAACTAAGCAATTATTAAGTGATAACTGAAGTTTATTTTTTAAAAATAACATCATCTAAATGATGACCCTCTCTACGTTGGCACTCCTCTAACCGCAAACGGAAATTACCGAAAACTTTCTTAAGTAGTGCTGGTGTGATTGCTGCCATTTCACCACGAATATTCTCCTTGAGCTGACTGATGTTTCTCGGATTATTGGTGTAGACTTTGTGTTTGAGGTATCCCCACAAAAAAAAGTCAGGAGGCGTCAAGTCTGGACTGCGCGGAGGCCATGGGATATCACCTCTTTTCGAAATCAGTTTGCCAGGGAACATCTGCTTCACAACCGCCATGGAGTCATTTGATGTGTGACTGGTAGCTCCGTCTTGTTGGAACCAAGTCCTAGAGTTCTTTATTCTTGAATTTTCAAGTTCTGGGGCCAAAAAACCTTCCAACATCGCAACATAGCGTTCGGTATTAACAGTGATGTTTTGCCCCCGTGCGTTTTCAAAAAAATAAGGACCAATTATTCCTTTGGCAGATATCTTTGGCAGATATTGCGGCCCAAACTGTCACTTTAGGGCTATGTAGCGGTTTTTGATGTTTGAGTCTGGGATTTTCACTATTCCAATAACGACAATTTTGGCGGTTTACGAACCCATTCATATGAAAATGTGCCTCATCAGAGAAAAGGATGTTTTCAAAATTTGAAAACCGATTGAGCATTTCATTAGCAAATGTGAGCCGTGCTATGAAGTCAGAGTCTTTCAATTCTTGATTTAATTGCAGCTTGTATGGATGCAATTTAAGATCCAAGTTTAAAATTCGTTGCAAACTTCGTCGCGATATGTTTAGGACAGACGATCTCTTGCGAGTAGACATTTGTGGATCTTCTCGTACCGACTGCTTAACACTCTCAATATTGTCTTCGGTCCTAGATGTGCGTGGACGACCTTTCGCGTGTGGTTTAAACGTCGATCCAGTCTCTTCAAAACGCTTTATCCAGATTTTAATTAAATTAGCACTCGGAGCCTCCCTAATTTGCCGTACACCATACTCAGAACAAAATAGTCGCCTGACAACTACGTACGAACGAGAGTTTTCGTAAAATGCGCGCACGCAAAATGCGCGACGCTTCCCGTCGAAGTGACTCATAGTGACTAAAACTTTATGAACCGCGCTACCCAACGATATCGGTCTCCCCCCGCCCACGCCCCTTCTACCACGCAAAAAAAGATGATGCAATATGCACGTTCTATTGCGCCACCCTGTATTATTCATGTTACTTGATCCCAAATATTATTATGATGACATTTTTATTTCTACTTATTATAAACATACTATCTCAGGATTCTCAGGTCCTTGCTTTTTATTTTTTCGGGTAGCAGAATAATGGTATTACCTATCTACATATTCTTCTTGAATAAATGGGCTAATAAAAAAAAAAACTTCAAATCGGACTAGAATACTTAGTTCCTGTCCTAACCAGGACCATTAGTAAATAAAGATTTGAGTTCACCTTATTTGGTTCAATTACCACAGTATATTCGGATCATCTACGACAATCTACGTGTTAGTAATCCAGCTACTTAGACAGAACCTAGCGAATTCTTTCCCGTCCATTATTTGCAGTATGTTGTGGAGCTTTTATCCCACGTTGAGGTAGTAACGGCCACCTGTTTACTGTACTCACGTTTAGGAATCGAGTGGTTTCGGCCATTACTGATGTGAATATTGCATCGTCGCCTGCAGCCCCTATTGATTAGTCTCCCGGCCACTGCAGCCATCATTCATTCAGTCCGTCAGTCACCGTGCTACCGTTTTCGCTATTTTTTCGTCAGCATTCGCCATTAGTTGGCAAAGGCCGCGGTACATATTTGATGGTCTGTCAGGAAGTAAGGCATGCCTCCGTAATTGGTACACCAGCAGTCGGATTAAAATATGACAAAACATCTGAGTTTCGAAGTTTTGGATGGTTTTATTTGATATTGAATTTTATTGTTTTACTAGCTGTGCCCAGCGGTTTCACCCACGTAGTTTACGATCCCGTGGGAATTTCGGAATAAAACATCCTATGTCCTTCCCCGGACCATAAGCTACCCCTGTACCGAATTTCCAGTCAATCGGTTCAGTAGTTTAGCCGTGAAAAGGTAACAAACAGACAGACAGACAGAGTTACTTTCTTTATAATATTAAGTAAGGATAAGGATGGAATAAATCGTCAAGTTTTAAAAATAAGAGATCTCGTACGAGGATGACTGATAAAGTACAAAATCATAATTTTTATTCGAGCATTCTTTATTAAATTCGTATAAGTAAGTACGTAGAGTTAGATATACTTACATAAGTTAAGTAGTTAGCTTATAAAATTACTTACACTAAACAAATCAATAAGCACTTATAACATAATAAATAATGGCAAACATGAAACTTTTTATTTTACCAACTTTTTACACACATACTTGTATTGTTGAAGACTTACCGATACAACGAGATAATCCAATTGCCGGACCAAACTCGTGCCTAACAGGCGTGAGTTGCTTTCGTCTATATTTTACCGAGGCCTTGAGGTTCTCGATGGCTTTAAATGTAAACTTTGTTATTAATTTATTAAGATTATAATCATGTCATTGTAGATGTGATATATTTATTAAATAAAATAAAATATAGGTCACGTCGAATTGAGAATCTGCCTCAGTTTTTTTTGTTGGATAAAAATTAGTACTTACACGATTTTCGAATTTTCGTGATTGGTATCGCAATGTCAACATTCGTTAGATCGAGCTTCATTAGATGGCGGTACACTTATGGTTATGTAAATTTTATTTGAGGTAGAAATGGACTGTCGAGTAAAAAAGTGAAATACCTTAGTGTTATTAAGGTTTATTTTTAAATCGAAAAGTACGTTGATCAACACCACAGGATCAAAAACTTATCAGTTCAACAGTATATTAGACGAACATATAGGTACATAAAGAAAATAAATAGCCCGATCATAGGTACGACAATAATATCCAATATGAAACATAAATTTTTTGAAGTCGCTTCATAAAATAAAGTTCAAATATTCTTGATCACGTAGTAAGATCCAAACTACAGATATGATGCAGAGATTTGGATCCGTATTACAGATAGACGATCAGCCCGATGGGTTTTATCCGAAACCGTCGATTGGAAGCGTCGATGAAGTGAATACGACTTCATATCGAGATATGGCGTAATACGGTGACATAAAATGATTTAGCAGCACACGGATTTGTTCATATATGAATAAGTAGAACATATGAAATTCAGTTAATGTGTTGTTGTTTGCTTATAGCAGTGGCTCTTAATCTTTTTTGGTAACGGACCCCTTTTGGAAAGCGATATACTTGATGGAACCCTATTTAAAGTACACACCGGAAAAATTAGACGAACGTTAGTTCATTTGCGATTTTTTTTGTTGTAATTATGTTTTATTTCTATGATTGAGTATTTGAATATTCTATGTATGAATTTTTTTAATAATAGACTTGTTTAATGGAAAAAAATAAGATTGATATTTTATGGCGTGTCGTCGTCGGAAGCAAACGCCTGACAAATTGACACAAAACAGCACATGAACTGCAAGGAATGCTCCAAAATCTGAACACTGCAAGTCTTGAGGTTGGCCTTCGAATGAATCGGTCAAAGACGCAAAGTCGGTCAAATAAGAAAGTCGGTCAGACGGGAAAAATGGTCAGATAGGAAAGTTGGTCAGTTGGGGAAGTTGGTCAGACGGGGAAGTTAGTCAGACGAGGAAGTTGGTCAGACGGGTCAGTCGGGTCAGTCAACTCAGTCAACTCAGTCAACTCAGTCAACTCAGTCAGCTCTTAGCTATCGAAGTGACCGCACGCTTGTTCGCTTTTTTAAAAATATCACAGTTTCTCAAACTTTTTTCCGAGATGTTTGCGTGTGCTAGCTGCGACCAGGAGCATACGGGTGGCCCAATCTGCAGTATATGTAAAAAACAATATGATTTTAACTGTTCTGGCATCACTGAAGGTGGATATAGAAAATTGGGGGAGCGGAAGAACACTTGGCGTTGCCCGAAGTGTCCCAAAATCAAGACACTACAGCCGGCCTCGGCATCGGCATCTCCATCAACGTCTCCTCAGCCCACACAACTCGATAAGATGCAGGAGCAGCTAAACAAGATTGTCTTCAAGCTGACTCCACTTGGTTCGCTCTTGGAGGACGTAAAATGTATTAAAGAGGAGTTAAGCAGTCTCAAGGATTCCATCGAAATGGCACATCAGGTTCTAGGTGACTTTGCGAAGACGGTTAAGGGATTGGAAACCAGAGTATCTAAAGTTGAGAAGATTGCAAACGAAGTTCCTTCCCTTCGTGAAGAAATTGCCAAACTAAATTCAGAACTCGATGCCCGTGATCAATTTGCCAGGGCAAATAATCTGGAGATAAGAGGCATACCTCAAAAGAAAAATGAGAATCTTTACGATATAGCGGATAGAATTGGAACGGTGCTGAACCTCTCGATCAAGAAGGAAGAAATAAATTACATTGCTCGTATACCTACCAGAATACCTAAAGGGGAGAAACCAATTATCATCGCTTTTAATAACCGCTATAGAAAGGAAGAATTAATAGCCTTGGCACGTAAGAAGAAGCAGACCAAATTATCTGACATTGGATTCAATGACGTCACTGGTAACTTCTATCTGAACGACCACCTAACACTACGGAACAGAGGTATTCTTAGTAAGGCAAAGGCATTGGCCAAAGAAAAAAATTTCCAGTATATATGGGTGAAGCATTGCAAAATAATGGCTCGGAAATCGGATACATCGCCAGTAATTTTTATCAGAGACGAAAACGACCTAAAGAAGTTAACGTAACCGAAAAACATCTACTTACTGTTATATTCCATCATTTGCTTAAACAAAGTTTGAGAATCACATTCATTTTTAAAGTCTTTTGTTCTCACTTTCTCAGCTTAAACTGGCTCAAGATGTTCAATCAATTTACGTTGGTAAGTTTGCATACGCTCTGGCAATTTTCACACGCATTTCTAATAAGTTACAAGAACCTAACGCTCATATTTGCATGCATTTTTTTAATTTTGCAATCAATATCGCTCGCAGTAGGACTTACGAACTACAAACAATCTTGGTACGTAACTCTCCACCCACTCACGCTTATATCGCACGCATTTGTTCCTGACACCAACTACATTAGGCCTATATTAGCTTGCGCATTATTGTGTTTACAATTAAAATCGCCCGTACTCGCCGCACACTTATTATATCGCGTAGTTCGTATGATATTTGATGTTTTGTGTCATTTGCCCAACGTTTTCGATACGAACCTACCTTCTCCAATAAAAAATATTGACAATAGTACACTTAACCTGATTTATTTGCAATATTATATAGGTATCTACTATATTTTTATCGGATATTGTTCACATTTGTTTATTAATGCAGTTTTTAGTCGTGAAGTATACATTTGTACTTATAACCTGATTTTTATGCAATATTATAAAGGTACCTACCATATTTTTTGTATCGGATATTGTTCACATTTGTTTATTAATGCAGTTTTTAGTCGTGAAGTATACATTTGTACTTATAACCTGATTTTTATGCAATATTATAAAGGTACCTACCATATTTTTTGTATCGGATATTGTTCACATTTGTTTATTAATGCAGTTTTTAGTCGTGAAATGTATATTTGTACTTATAACATAATTTATTTGCATTGTTATATAGGTACCTATCATATTTTTATCGGATATTGTTTACATGCAGTTTTTATTCGTAAAATGTATAATTGTACATATAACCTGATATATGTACTTTATTATATAGGTACCTACCATATTTTTATCGGATATTGTTTACATGCAGTTTCTATTCGTAAAATGTATTATTGTTCATATAACCTGATATATGTACTTTATTATATAGGTACCTACCATATTTTTATCGGATATTGTTTACATGCAGTTTCTATTCGTAAAATGTATTATTGTTCATATAACCTGATATATTTACTTTATTATATAGGTACCTACCATATTTTTATCGGATATTGTTTACATGCAGTTTCTATTCGTAAAATGTATTATTGTTCATATAACCTGATATATTTACTTTATTATATAGGTACCTACCATATTTTTTCTTTTTTTTTCGGATATTGTTTACATTTAATATTTTTATTTTTTATTATTGTAGTCTTTATTCGTAAAATGCACAAAAGTATATTTAACCTGATTTATTTACACTATTATATAGGTACCGACCTACAATATTTTTACCAGATATTGTTTACATTTTTTTATTAATGCAACTTTTATTCGTAAAAACAATCTATAATGACGAACTCAAATATTAAAATGTACTACCAAAATACTCGAGGGCTGCGTACAAAGACGAACAAGTTTAAAAGAAATATACTTTTAAGCGAATTTGATGTGGTTTTGATCACCGAATCATGGTTGAATGATGGTGTAGGCGACTCTGAACTCTTCGACGATAGGTATATTGTATTTAGGCGTGACAGGCAATATTCTGTCACACAACAGGTGAACGGTGGTGGGGTACTGATAGCAGTGCATCGCAATTTAGCTTCAACATTCCGCCCTGAATGGTCATCCTCAGCAGAGGACATCTGGGTAACTGTTACATATAAAAATAAACACTATAATGTTATTAAACTACATTTCTGCTGTCTCTATTTGTGTGACGAAAATCTAGGCTATAACTTTAACTCACAACTATCTAACTTTACTGATAAGCTATCCTTAGTAGTAGACTCATGCCCCAATGATGTGTTCATTATTTTTGGCGACTTTAATATGAAGAATATAAGCTGGGGTCTGGATCTTGACAACATAACGCAACCTACAGGTATTCAAGGTGATGCACAAGTCTATTTTTTTGATGTAATAACTGAATGTAATCTTAACCAATTTAATAATTGTATGAATGTGAACAACAGAGTCCTCGATTGGGCATTGTGCAATGCTCAATTAAATGTGTGTGTATGTGATGATCCCTTAGTGCCGGAAGATATGCACCATAAAGCTATATATGTATCGCTCCCCTTAGCCGAATTTAAACCACTTACGCCTCGGTCTAGAACAATATACACTTATCGTTCGGGCAATTTTGATGCTATTAACTCATCACTTCATGATGTAGACTGGAGTTGCCTGCTTTATGGTACTACTCTTGATGCGGCTGTCGAGAATTTCTATAATACCTTATATACTTTAATTGACAAATTTGTACCACAAAGACTCTATACCCCTAATTCATTTCCACCCTGGTATACAAAACCATTAAAAAAAGTCATTAAGGAAAAATACAAATTCCTGCAAAAGTTTCATGTATATGGCAATAATAGTGATTATGAAACTTTTTCGTTGTTACGCTTTAGAGCAAAAAATATTGAACAGGAATGTTACACAAATTACCTTAGAACTATCGAGAGCGCTTTAGTAGAAGACCCCAAACTATTCTGGAGATATGTAAAGTCAAATAAACGTACCAGTAGTTCTCTTCCCTCTACCCTTACTTTTGAAGGCGTGTCAACTGACTCTGGAGAAGCTGCCTGTAATCTTTTCGCTGATTATTTCCAATCCAACTTTCTTTCTTCAGCTGCGTCTGCACCTCTAAGAGTCGATTATATCACAGAGGTAAATATGTGTAGCAACTCATTAAGTAATATTGAAATTGACACCAAATCAGTTCTTAAGTTGCTGGAATCAGTCGACCTTACAAAAGGAGCAGGACCAGATCGTATACCGCCACTTTTTATTGCTAAATGCAGCGATAAACTGGCACTCCCATTATCCAAACTCTTCTCTAGGTCGATACAAGAGGGTGTTGTGCCTGCTATTTGGAAATCGGCTTTTATAACACCGGTTCACAAAAATGGTGACAAGAGCAATATAAAAAATTACCGGCCGATTTCGAAATTGTGTATTTTTGCGAAGATTTTCGAACGTATTGTGTACACGCAGGTCTACAACTTCTTAAAAACCTCTTTTATACCTGAGCAACAAGGATTCCTTAAGAACAGGTCAACTACCTCAAATATTTTATTATTTAACGAGTATACTTCGCGTAACATGGATTCGGGAGGTCAAGTTGATGCTGTTTTTACTGACTTCAGCAAGTGCTTCGATAGGATAGATCACATAATCCTGTTGCAGAAACTCTACAATGCCGGAATTCATGGAAATCTGTTCAGGTGGTTTTCCTCCTATATTGACAACAGGACCCAAAAAGTAGTAGCTTGTGGCTATGGTTCTGCGTGGATCAGAGTCCCATCGGGAGTTCCCCAAGGAAGTTTGTTGGGTCCGTTAATGTTCAATATTTTTGTTAATGACATTGGTATGTGCATTAATACATCCAAATTCTTATTATATGCTGATGATATGAAGATATTTAATAAAATCAACTCTATAAATGACTGTCACGATATGCAGCAGGATTTACTGGCTCTTGAAAAATATTGCTCCCGCAACAAACTAGACCTAAACGTATCTAAATGTTATGCAATGACATTTACCCATAAACACAATATTACTACTTACAGCTACCAACTTAATGGTAGTCAACTTAAAAACGTAAGTGATATTCGTGATCTAGGCGTAACCCATGATACTAAATTAGCCTACGACATACATATAGATAATATAGTGAAGAAAGCAAATAGGTCGTTAGGTTTCATTAAGAGGTTCTGTGCTCAATTGGAAAGTATAAAGGCCATGAAAATCTTATATTGTTCTTATGTACGCAGTACCCTCGAGTACTGTTCACAGGTCTGGAACCCCCGTTATAACATTTATATAGATAGGATTGAAATGATCCAAAGGAAATTTATGCGGTACCTACAGTACAAGTCAAAATCTTATGATAGCACGTATGAAAAGAGGTGTAGTAGACATCACATATTACCACTTAAACTAAGGCGTGAAATAAGTGACATGACATTTTATACCAAGATTGCTCAATCACAAGTTGATTCACCAGAACTCCTATCCTCTATTGAACTAAGAGTACCTACCAGATCGGTTGTTAGAGCTAGTCGTATGCAAGCTTGCCAAAACGTCCCTAGGGGTAACACTAACTACAGATGTAACTCATTTTTCATAAGAACAAGCAAGTCTATTAATAATATTGATAGTTCTTTAGAGTTTGACCTCTTTGTTACCCCACCTCACATTCTAAAAAATAAAATATCCAGTCAGTGGTTCAAAAGACACACACAATCTCAATCTTTGTGAATTGGTTAATTGTTTCTTCTTTTCTTTTTTTTTGTTTAAACTTAAATTAATACTATTATTCTAATTTATGTAAGATGCAAACAAGCAATTCTGTTAACCATATGCGAATACATATTAATGGTTTTTGTAGTCATTTCTGTTTAAAATTGTAACTTTTTTTAAGACATTGTTAAACTGTTTGTATTCCGAATAAAAAAAATAAAAAAAATAAAAAAAATAACTCAGTCAACTCAGTCAACTCAGTCAACTCAGTCAACTCAGTCAACTCAGTCAACTCAGTCAACTCAGTCAACTCAGTCAACTCAGTCAACTCAGTCAACTCAGTCAACTCAGTCAACTCAGTCAACTCAGTCAACTCAGTCAACTCAGTCAACTCAGTCAACTCAGTCAACTCAGTCAACTCAGTCAACTCAGTCAACTCAGTCAACTCAGTCAACTCAGTCAACTCAGTCAACTCAGTCAACTCAGTCAACTCAGTCAACTCAGTCAACTCAGTCAACTCAGTCAACTCAGTCAACTCAGTCAACTCAGTCAACTCAGTCAACTCAGTCAACTCAGTCAACTCAGTCAACTCAGTCAACTCAGTCAACTCAGTCAACTCAGTCAACTCAGTCAACTCAGTCAACTCAGTCAACTCAGTCAACTCAGTCAACTCAGTCAACTCAGTCAACTCAGTCAACTCAGTCAACTCAGTCAACTCAGTCAACTCAGTCAACTCAGTCAACTCAGTCAACTCAGTCAACTCAGTCAACTCAGTCAACTCAGTCAACTCAGTCAACTCAGTCAACTCAGTCAACTCAGTCAACTCAGTCAACTCAGTCAACTCAGTCAACTCAGTCAACTCAGTCAACTCAGTCAACTCAGTCAACTCAGTCAACTCAGTCAACTCAGTCAACTCAGTCAACTCAGTCAACTCAGTCAACTCAGTCAACTCAGTCAACTCAGTCAACTCAGTCAACTCAGTCAACTCAGTCAACTCAGTCAACTCAGTCAACTCAGTCAACTCAGTCAACTCAGTCAACTCAGTCAACTCAGTCAACTCAGTCAACTCAGTCAACTCAGTCAAATCAGTCAACTCAGTCAACTCAGTCAACTCAGTCAACTCAGTCAACTCAGTCAACTCAGTCAACTCAGTCAACTCAGTCAACTCAGTCAACTCAGTCAACTCAGTCAACTCAGTCAACTCAGTCAACTCAGTCAACTCAGTCAACTCAGTCAACTCAGTCAACTCAGTCAACTCAGTCAACTCAGTCAACTCAGTCAACTCAGTCAACTCAGTCAACTCAGTCAACTCAGTCAACTCAGTCAACTCAGTCAACTCAGTCAACTCAGTCAACTCAGTCAACTCAGTCAACTCAGTCAACTCAGTCAACTCAGTCAACTCAGTCAACTCAGTCAACTCAGTCAACTCAGTCAACTCAGTCAACTCAGTCAACTCAGTCAACTCAGTCAACTCAGTCAACTCAGTCAACTCAGTCAACTCGGGTCCAGTCGAGTCAGTCGGGTCAGTCGGGTCAGTCGGGTCAGTCGGGTCAGTCGGGTCAGTCGGGTCAGTCGGGTCAGTCGGGTCAGTCGGGTCAGTCGGGTCAGTCGGGTCAGTCGGGTCAGTCGGGTCAGTCGGGTCAGTCGGGTCAGTCGGGTCAGTCGGGTCAGTCGGGTCAGTCGGGTCAGTCGGGTCAGTCGGGTCAGTCGGGTCAGTCGGGTCAGTCGGGTCAGTCGGGTCAGTCGGGTCAGTCGGGTCAGTCGGGTCAGTCGGGTCAGTCGGGTCAGTCGGGTCAGTCGGGTCAGTCGGGTCAGTCGGGTCAGTCGGGTCAGTCGGGTCAGTCGGGTCAGTCGGGTCAGTCGGGTCAGTCGGGTCAGTCGGGTCAGTCGGGTCAGTCGGGTCAGACGGGTCAGTCGGGTCAGTCGGTTCAGTCGGGTCAGTCGGGTCAGTCGGGTCAGTCGGGTCAGTCGGGTCAGTCGGGTCAGTCGGGTCAGTCGGGTCAGTCGGGTCAGTCGGGTCAGTCGAGTCAGTCGGGTCAGTCGGGTCAGTCGGGTCAGTCGGGTCAGTCGGGTCAGTCGGGTCAGTCGGGTCAGACGGGTCAGTCGGGTCAGTCGGGTCAGTCGGTTCAGTCGGGTCAGTCGGGTCAGTGGGGTCAGTCGGGTCAGTCGGGTCAGTCGGGTCAGTCGGGTCAGTCGGGTCAGTCGGGTCAGTCGGGTCAGTCGGGTCACTCGGGTCACTCGGGTCAGTCGGGTCAATCGGCTCAGTCGGCTCAGTCAGCTCAGTCGGGTCAGTTGAGTCAGTCAGGACAGTCAGTCTAAGGTGCCAGAGGTCGGACTAAGGTCAGAGCCAAAGTTCAGTCTAAGGTCAGAGCCAGAGGTCAGACTAAGGTCAGAGCCAGAGGTCAGACTAAGGTCAGAGCCAGAGGTCAGTCTAAGGACAGAGCCAGAGGTCAGACTAAGGTCAGAGCCAGAGGTCAGTCTAAGGTCAGACTAAGGTTAGAGCCAGAGGTCAGACTAAGGTCAGAGCCAGAGTTCAGTCTAAGGTCAGAGCCAGAGGTCAGCCTCAGGTCAGAGCCAGAGGTCAGATTAACGTCAGAGCCAGAGGTCAGACTAAGGTCAGAGCCAGAGGTCAGTTAAGGTCAGAACCAAATATCAAAACCAAAGGTCAGACTAAGGTCTGATTAAAATTGATCCCTGACCGCACAGCGATACAAAGCCGATGTCTTGGAACTAGGGTTCAGAACCGGGAAATCCCGGAACCGAAAATCCCGGGATTTCCCGGTTCTTTAATAGTAGTCAAAGAACCGGTTCTCAATGAATGAGGATTTTCGGTATTTTCGGGAAATAACGAATCATGTTAACTATATAATCATTTGTTTGATTTTAATCTTCTATTAACAGCATTTATTCTTTTTATACAAAATATTCAAGCTAAAACCATATTCTCATTAAAATGTTGTATCTGTAGGTACGTGGTAGATCATTATTCCGTCATAAGGCAAAATGTGGTACTTAAAAGCTTACGAACACCTTATCACAATTGCAACTACTAGCGTAGAGCCAGAAAAAAAAGATCTTTTTGAAGACACATTACCAAGAGAACAAGAAAGTTTAATTATAAGGTCTTATGTGTACAACTTTATCAAAAGTGAATTTATAACTGTATTTTAATCATCAACAGCCTGTTTACGTCCACTACTGGACTTAGGCCTCTCCCAACTCGCGCCAATGTGCCCGTCGGCGGCACGTTGCAATTCGCATCCACTCTCTCCCAGCTACCCTGCGCAGATCATCGCTCCATCTAGCCACAGGACGTCCACCACTACTTTTGCCGAGTCGCGGTGTCCACTCGAGAACTCTTCTGCTCCAACAACCATCGGTTCTCCTACAGATGTGGTCAGCCCACTGCCACTTCAGAGAGCTAATTCCTTGAGCTATGTCGGTGACTTTAGTTCTCTGTCCTATCACTTCATTGCGAATGCGATATTTCAGAGAAACTCCGAGCATAACCCTCTTCAGAACTCTTTGAGTGAATTTAAATTGGTGGTCCAGCCACGTGACTGTCCACGTCTCGGCACCGTAGGTCATCATTGGTAGGACGTACTGATTGAAAACTATTGTTTTAAGGCACTGTGAAATATGCGATGAGAAAACAAATTCGAAACCCGGCCTGTTCGAGGGGCTGAAATTCGTCGAGTCTTCTTGATAGACGAATTGAGACAACCTTCGAGAACAGCTTGTAAACATGGCTCAAAAGTGAGATGGGTCTATAGTTCTTCAGCAGGGTTTTATCCCTTTTTTTTAAGTAGAGCACCATCACGCTTCTGTTCCATGCTTTTGGAGTTCTCCCGGAGAGATGACATCGTAAAACAGCTTTTGCAGTTTCCGCAGCACTGACCTGCCTCCTGCTTTAAGAGGCTCAGTCGTGATGCTATTTTAATGCGTTAAAGCAATCAATGCTTATCTTGTCATGCCAGAATGCGCAATATGTGTTATTTAATATAAATAATATTTTTAGACTACATTTACCTCCAAAACTAAAGAGAAGAAAAAAATCCCGAAAGTACCGAAAATCCCGGGAAATCCCGGTTCTGATTAGTACTGGTACCGAAAATCCCGGTTCTGATATTTATACCGGTTCTCGATACCCTACTTGGAACCCTATGAAATGCCTTTTGCCCCATTTTTAGGAGACGGTTTTGTTTTATGCATGATAACGGATTTAGCTCACATTCGCTGGGGTAATTTCCAATTCGTTTAAGTACTTACATACCACTGTACGCAAGTACTTAAATGAAGTGGAAATTACCCAAATCGACTGACCAGCGAGATCACCAGACATGAGGCCTCACTTCTGACCTTAAAGAAATCTTAGATAGATAGTATAGTTTTTTAAAATTAATATATGAAGTACTTCTTACTTTTTCAATCTTATTTTTTTTCCATTAAACAAGTGTATTATTAAAAATTTTCATTTATAAAATATTTAAATATTCATAGAAATAAAACAACATTATAACAAAAAATCTGAAATTGCCACAAATGAACTACGGGTTACTAGGTTGTTTAAAAGTAATAGGTACGATATTTGCTACTATTTTTATGGTAGTTTAGTAACTACTTATTGATGTGCATTATTTAGTCTCATCTCAGGATACTAATGTTTTAATGGATATTATGATATAAGTAAGTAAATCATTATAACAGTGTGGTAACAATAAACCGAGAATAGATTTAACTGAATGTTAATCCCATGGGTAGGTACGTCATGCTGTCAAAAAAGGCTAGAAGACTTGTTTACATAATCGTTTAATTTGCAATGTAAAATGAAGACGGTACGACGCGTTTTCTTCCTTTTTACTTCGCAAAGTGTACGGTTTTACAATTCGATGCATATTATAATTTCTTGGACGTGGAATAAAATATAAGTACTTACCTACTATAAGATGTTTCTTTGAACGCCTTGGAGAGGTCTGGTGGTAGGTCTCTGGCTTTATTCTGAGGTTCCGGGCTCATTTTCTGGTTTGAACAAAGCATGGTTTGCTATTTTCAAATATGGCACGGATTAGAGACCACCAATATACATTGGACAAGCATGAGATTTTGCCTATTATTCCTTATTATAAATACTAATAACATTGGAAGGAGAGGGCTAACTTTTACTGCAACTTTTTCTCTACGAGTAATAAAATTACGAATACTTATTAGCACATCGTAGTTCAAGAATTTGTATGTGCGTAGTTTCTGTTTTCCTAAAATAAACTAATTTGTAAGTGGAAATATCCCATCAATAAACCTCTTCAGATACTACTGATTTAGTGTCAGTATTAGATTATTAAACTTCTGATTTAAATTATTTTAAAATCTGAGTTATAAAAAGTTAAAAAGCCAACTTATTACCTTAACATTCAAGGAACCTAACTATTTATTAGTAATATTTTCTTAATTTATAAGTACAACACTTATTCTTTTAAATTAAGAATTTACTGAACATTATTTTGTATCCTACACCTATTTATCTATGCAAATCCGTTTTAAACATTTTTTTTTATTTTTCGTTCGGAAACAATACCCAAGTCAGGGTCAGCAATAAATTATAATAAAATTAATTTTGATTCGCTTTTTGTGTCGGAATATTTATGTTCTCTGTACACAATGGCTTATGTTTCTATTCAAATAAGGTTCCGTATCTGCCTAATTATAATAATATTTTAGGTTTTGTGAATAATATCTTTATTTTTAGGGTTCCGTACCTCAAAAGGAAAAAACGGAACCCTTATAGGATCACTTTGTTGTCCGTCTGTCCGTCCGTCCGTCCGTCCGTCCGTCCGTCCGTCTGTCAAGACCCTTTTTCTCAGGAACGCGTGGAGGTATGAAGCTGAAATTTATATCAATTACTCAGGTCTACTGTCCCTTGAAGCTGTGAAAAAATCAAACTTCTAAGCCAACGCAATCAAAAGATACAGCCGTTTATGCCGCAAATTTTCGACACTTGCAAGGGAATCAAAACCTACAGGGTGCTTCCCGTGAACTCAGAATCTTGAAATTTGGTACGAAGCAACGTCTTATAGCATAGATAAAGGAAAAATTACGAAAACCATAAATTTTTAGTTACATCACATAATATATTTTTTTTTAATAATTTTAACCTTACTACCCATTTCCTCATAAACGCGTAGAGGTATTAAATTGAAATTCATACCAAATACTCAGGTCTATAATACCTTTAAGCTGTAACAAAATCAAACTTCTATGTCAACGCAATCAAAAGAAACAGCAATTTAAGCTGCATATTTTGAAACTCGCAAGTACTCGCAAGGGAATCAAAACCTAAAGGGTACTTCCAGTCGACCTAGAATCTTGAAATTTGGCATGAAGCAACGTTTTATAGCACACATAAAGGAAAAATTCCGAAAACCTTAAATTTTTAGTTACATTACAAAATATATATTTTTTAATAAATATAAACTTATTACTTTTTTCCTCATGAACGCGTAGAGCTATCAAGTTGAAATTCATATCAAATACTTAAATTACTTACTTAATTGTCGTAATGAACGAACTTTGTAAACCTTGCAGGTTTGTACGGAACCCTCGGTGCGCGAGTCCGACTCGCACTTGGCCGGTTTTTGTTTTTATTTTCGCTTTAATTTTAATGTTTAATCGTTTATCTTTATTAAAAGTGAATCAGTTTTGATAATCCTATCCATCTTTCAGAAACAGATTTTATACCTCATGATGACTAACTATGTAGTACCTACTTATTTATTTTGGTGTATTATCACATCTCGAATTAATTAAAAATGTAGTTTATTTGCAAATAAACCGGAAATCGAGTCGATAAAGGACATAATCAGGTTTCAATTATGCTTTTCAGAAACTTTAAATCTATAAGCACATTTGTTTAATATAATGTGTTATAAAAAAATATATTACTCTCTATCTATCATCACATAGTCACACCAATTGACTGGCATTTTACTCTGATCATGTGTTTTTTTTAATCATTCATTACATCATATCATCTCATTATACTCGTAGTAACTGACCCCTAAGTTCGTAACTTGTATCTAGGGTATCAGAAACTACGCACACGCTCATTCACACACACCCAGCTCGAGACAAAAATTTGTGGTTCACACAAATATTACGGGAATCGAACCCACAACCTTAGGGATGGCAGTCCGGCATGGTGACCACTCTGCCACCGAGGTCGTCAGATTGTCGTTTTCAGAATGGCATACGTACGTTTAAAATGTTTTAGTATATTTTGGTGTTTTCATCCTGTTATTTAAGTAATAAAATAGGTTTATAAAATTCTGATAAAAGGGTAAAAATCAAACAAAAAAATAATTTACAAAATTTTATTTTCGTCTCCTTCCACCGACTTCCTTAAACTAGTTTTATGTATGTTTCTTTCTTTGTGTACTGGTAACACCGACACTGTCCTACAAAACTGGCAAGACTTGAGGTCAGACTCGTATGAGGGTGTTTTAAATAAAAGGACCAAGCCTCAACATCAAGCCTTACAGTTTTAATTAAACAATTAGATGGCAAGATATACTAAACGCTAACATTGGGTAGATGAATTCAATTCGTACTTACATATTAAATAAAGGCGAAATACCACTTAATCGCTGAATGACTAACGACAAAATCTTAATCTATATATAACCTATATCAATCTGAAATTGAGGAAAGAATTTTCTATTTTATGTATGCATTTTACAGATATCTATCACCAGTATGACATGGTCAATTGGTAAATTATGACAGGCGTATTTATATGAATGAATGATTTTTTAATACATCAATTGGTATCTACTAATAATATTGTTTTTGAGTGTACGTAGAAGACACCCAATAAAAATGTTAGCGTTAAGTTAACTTACATTAACTGTATTTTAAATTGATTAATAACATTTACAAAGTGATTCGAACAACTTTAACTGACGGTGAAATATATCAATATATACATAGACCGTTGGTTTAAATGTAAATTTAAAAGTTGGCATCAAAATTATTGCTACAGTTTTGCGCCCAAATCAAGGTAATTTAGGTACAACATGTGTCTACTTACAATATAACATTACACTAATATTTACATTTTGTTTAAAGAATAAAAATAACGAGCTTAAAGTTAAATAACTCGTTGTAAAATAACGATTATTTTTTTCGAGAAATACTATTTACACGTAGCAAGTTTGCAAATCACAGAGGCGCGTGCGCAATCGTCAGCTAAGAAATTAAGCTGATTTATATTAATTATTATACTATAATAACACAATAATAACATGTTGGCAAGACTTGACAATGTATCCATTTTGATTTATATTTATATCATAAATATGTCATATCATTTTTATATATCAATTCAATTTATAAAAAAAAATCTGAGTAAAAGTGTAGATACATTATGTGATTCGCACTTTATATGAATTGCACACTAAGTAAAAACCTTTAAAACACTTAGCACAGATTCCACGAGTTTGTTCGATTGCTATCTATTAAATATTGAGTAGGCATTGTAAGAAATATTCAGAGTTCATTAACATTGACTTATATTATTTTTTGGAATAATAAAAGCGAAAATTGTTACATTAAGTCACATTTCAATATCATACAAAGATATGCAATAAGAGTATATTCTGTTATTAATATCACTTTCGAATATAAACAACACACTTGTGTTTAACACATATCTTTTGTTCAATACTTAAGTACCAGTAATTGGAAATTTACATAGCGAGTTAAGTTTACATAAATTGCCATTTTCACAACCGAAATTAAATACAATATAATAGGTACTAAAGTAGGTATAACTTGACAGTTCATTGTGAAGAATTAGTACCGTCCATGTGAGTGCGCGACGATAGTAATAGTTCTGGTATCGAATGGTCTGTGGCACAACACTGTCAGTCTGTATCGTCGTCGCGCGGCGAGGGCAGCCGGTGCTTCAGCGCCGAGACGGAGAGGTCGAGGGCCGGCTCCGAGGGCCCGGCCTGGTCGGCGGGCCCCGGGGGCAGGTACGGCCCGCCCCGCACCATCGCCGGCCCACCGTACGTCGCCAGCGCCGGCGGGCTCCAGCACGCAGCGCTCGCCGCCTCTACCTTCATGCCCGCACCGCTCAGATATGAGCACGCCATCATCTGCAAACAACACAAATATTATATAAATTTGATGAGCACAATTACGTAGATTGAGCGTGTAATTTGTGAGAGTAAAAACAGAGCTTACATAAATAATGAAATATGTATTATGAGATGAGAGGCCTAAAGAATTCGCGGCGATGTGAGGAGGGGGGTACTCTAATCACGCTAATGGCCAATGCGCAGCATCCCCCGCGACGCCTCGCGCGGCTCAAGGAGGCTTTCACGCTAATGTACGCTGGGCGCAGGAGCAGTTCGCGGCTAAATTATATCACACGTCACAACACTATTTTATTGTTTCTACCTTTGATGTTTATATTTTATTGTTTGGTTTATTGATATTGGTTTACTCTTGTTAATTAAGAAGAGATACTTAGTTGTAAAATTACTAAAGAATAATATATACTATATTCATAGAACATTAAGTCAAAACTTTGGTCTGGAAATTATACCAGAATTGCATGAGTACAATGTGAATACAAGTGCATTCTTTTCCATTCACGGGACTATTAAGGAGTCCCGGTCTTTTGGAAGGCTAGTATGGGGCCAAAGCCAACACACAGGTGCATTTATTATTAAGTTTATATAATAAAGTTGAGATGAATCTCATAAGTTGTTTCCCACGCCAGCCTCCGATGTTACAGGCAAGTAATTGTAAGTACTGTAACATTTAGTGGCTATATATCACGGATCACGGGCGAGCGCAAGCCGTGCCGCTGCCTCCATTTTTCACACATCGATGTAAAATTGATTACCTACACAATATACGAGTGGCAAGTTTCCGTTCACTCCATAAGGGCCGGTCAATAGTTTATCCAATCAGTCTGTGCACTAACCTATAACGCTCACGTAATAGAAATGTCCATAGAAACAATTGCATTGAATCAAGGAATAATTTATACGTTCCCGCACGAATTATATAGGCTTGTTATAATAGTTTCATAGTTAATGCCGCGAACAAAAGCCTCAACACAATTGGCATAGTTCGTTACAACAGCTGTTCGCGTATACGGAGTGTTCCAACAATGATATTCTAACTTTAATATTTATTGCACTTGATCAACCCGGGCGCAAGTTATTGTGTCGGCTCGCAGACAACCTACGAGATTGTTCAACGTTAAACTTGAATTAAAAAGACGAAATTTCATGCATAAATTTAATTTATTCGAAAGCTACAATCTGCGTTAAGTCTTTAAACAAGCAGAACTTAATTAACTTGACGCCATTGTAGCCCAGAATGTAAAGTGCATAATTAAACCCTTTACGTAAACTGTTCGGTTAATATGTTTAAGCGTCGCTATTGCTTTAGGAGACCTAAACTCTCCTATGAGAATAAACAAGGCCGGCGGCGGCGGCGTGGCTCGCTGGACGAGGCTCGCCGCACAAATGAATTAGTGGTCTGTTGTGACCCCCGGAATACTACACACTGAGGCGGGCGAGTGTTGCGATTAAAATATAATTAGGCGGTCGGCAATCGTTTCGCCATCGAGCCAGGTGGTGCGGCTCAGGCTAGGTAAATTAAATAGCCGTATAGGGTTTCCAATTACGTGGGCCCGCTGCCCGCGGAAACGCGCTTATTGCCTAATAATAGACAGGGAGGAACGCCGCGAGGATATCCTACTTCTAATTAATTGATTCACATCTAACCCTCGTTTCGATTAAAAATCGTATCGGGTATTGTTTACTCGTAATATATACAATGTAGGATATGAGATACGTGTAGCGATCATGACACGATATTAATTTATTTCTAAGACAATGCAAAGCAATAAATCACTTTGTACCTGTATCTACTTTCGTGTATTAATGAATTCAAACGGGTCGCGATAATTGCGTACCTAATTACGGGCCGACGGAGTCTAATTTATCACTGTCGGATTATGAATTAGGAATGGCGTTAATTAAACATGCATATCTAATATCAGCGGTGGTCATGAATGCCGCAAATCACCATTTCCACTTATTGTTTGTTCCTCGCGGAGCGTGCGGTGTTTGAAACAATTAGGTTCTAAACTATTATACCCACTGCGGAAAATGCCCCTTGTATCTGTTAAGGAAATGTCGATTCTCTGTATGTATGCATAGAGTGCAGTTTTCGATTTTGTCTTGTAAAATGTGTCATGTATTTGAATTGGGTTATATTTCCAAGGACAGAACCGAACTATTAGGTTTATTAATATTTCAATTATTATTTGTATTCTTAATTCAACATAAATGCATCGTAATTTTTTAATAATGAAGTTTCGTAGATTTAAGTCTATTTATTTACAAATCAGTGAAGCTAAAGATATAATACACTTTATATACAAAAGATCACACATTAACGATACAGATAAACAGGCATGTGATATTTTTCTTTATTTTCAAATTCACATCTCAAATATCCATATGATAGTGGGTGGTGTTGGTGGAGCGAGGCGCAATTTGGCGAGGTCACGGCCGCGGCGGGGGTCAGCTCGCGACCTGTGACCCCGCTGCACTGCCAAGTCGTAATCACCGATACACGATACTCACCGTACCATATACTTTACATAATAACCGTTTATTTCGGACACATTTAATAATGGTAAACAAAATTGGTGAATATTATTGGATTAAAAAACTAAGTTTAGTACATATTTGTGAGTGTTTAGGAACATATTTTGCTTTACAATTCAAAACACATATCTTCTCGAACAATAACTTCAAGACTATCGTATAATAGGAACATCGAATTGTTCAATATAATATTGTGAATTGAATAGAAAACGCGTATATGTTCACAATGGCCCGTTGGCATTCCATTAACTAGCAGAGCAAACACGGGACGCGTCCGGGCACTAACTCAATACAAAACGATTCCTGGCAAACGATACTCGCACATTCGCCAATCGATTGTAACAACTTAACAACACTAACGACTGTTTATATTGGCGGGCTCGATCCGTCCGAGAATCGGACCGAATCGGACCGGCCGATATCGCGAGACAATGCAAGACTCGGCCTAAATAATTTAATAGTTATAGCCGACGTCGGTTCGAGCGATTGGCAAATAGATTTCGGATGATCGAACTCCATGTTGATGTCGATCTGATTGTGTTTGGTCTTGAGTTGGTTGCTTTCAAGTGCAATCCCACACAACGACATGTTCATTACGTTTACATCAATGATCAACCGTTCTGTATCAATTATGATTGAGGTGCTCAAAGACTTTTTGTTTTCAATAACGTAACACATTCAAAAGAGCCTTATATTTCTTCTTTTCCTAAACATTGTGCCGTTTACATGTCTTTTTAGTTTTAACCACGTCAGTATTTTATTTGAAATTTTAAAGGATATCATGACAAAAGCATATTCAACTGCGGTAAAAATTAGCGCATCGAAAGATATGATAGTAATGTAAGATATAAAAGAGATAGCGCGCGGCTAAGCTGGGTGGTAATAAATTTGGGCGGGAGGGTAGTGTGGGGGGCGGGCGGGGCGCGGTGGGCGGGCGGCGGTGTCGCGTGCGCCGCGGCCGTTTGTCGCGTCGCGTGCGCGCGCGCTCATTGCTTATTCATGCGACCCCGACACGCACACCTCGACGCGTGACGAGGAAACCACCGATCTATTGTCAAGTACTAAACAGAACAAGTGTCATAACATTTTAGATGGACGAATTCTATATTCAAAAAGTTTAGTGTAATGAACAACTGAAAATATTTGATTTATCGAAGTGTCTAGTCGTCCAGTAATTCGGACAAATAAAATTCATTATATTAATCATCCATTCTAGCGGACGCCTAGCAACAGCTTTGATTTATGATTATGACGTATGATTATTTTCAAATTAATCTTTCTTTGAATTTTTTAATGTTCAAAATTATTATAAATCTGTAACCCGTTAAATTATTCTAACTACTGACTCAATCAAGCATATTTTTGGGTTCGAATGTAATCTTCAAAAGCCAGTTGGATGTCATTAAAACATTTCTCAACATTCACAGTTGTTCGTTAATGTATTTGTGAATGAAGATTAATGTTAAAGTTCACATTTAATTATCTGGGTGTTAAATAAAAATTTCACGAACGTCTTCAGTGTGCATTAACCTAAATGCGTGTTAGACAGCCGATGTCCGCACATTAATCATCATCCGCGTCTCCTGACGCCCCGTCTGTCGGCGACCTGTTGCTCAGCCTCGACAGACGTCTTTATAAATCTACAGATTGCTCCACGTTCACTTTACCACAGTTCATAATTGAATTGCACCTAATTCTATTTAGACTGTTATAATGTTCGATTGTTGACGTGATTTGTGTTAAACAATGTTTATTCTGTTAACTCGGTAATTGTGAATGACTGGAATTTATTGGTTTAAGATTAATTATGTATCGCTAGAGATTTAGTTAAATGTCTTTTAAGGTTGACTTATAATAACTAATAGAAGATCTTTTAAAAGTTTCGAGATTGTAGTCGAATACATGTAGTTACTTATATCACAATGTTATACTTATCCGCGTAAACTTTACAAGTAAACGTCAAAGGATTCAGCATAATTCCCGATAACGAGCGTTCGAGCCGTTCGCTCTTTTACTTCAAAGCTGGCGTTTCAGTTACAGTTTATTATTAATAAAATTTGGTCGAGTTGTCGGCGAGCGAGCATAACGAGCACGGACCGCGCTCGTTATCGGCTGCTCCGGCCGGTCAGCGCCGCGGAAACTCGCCCGAAACTGACGCGCGTGAAAATTTAATGAACGGCCGGACGCTAGTTAACTAAAAGGTAAAGTGCACCCTCTTGACGTGTTCGGTAAATATTAATAGTGAGTGTGCTAGCGTGCGCCATTAAAAATGCACGAGTCCGCGGACACGGCCCGTAGCGGCCGCCGCGCGCCCGCCTTCATTAGCCTCTTTACACACGCGCTTCAGACCCTGAACGCGGCAAGAGCCTCCGTCTCACAACACTACCCACTACAACTGATACCCTCTTCATTACCCACTTAGAAAAATCTCCTTTCCACTTGTATGGCCCATAAAACACGACAATACCAAAGTTTCTCCTATTTCCGTTCCGTACATGATGGTTGCGAATGCTCTTCGAGAACAAGTTTCACTATTTGAGCCATTTTAAAACTCTCACGGACGCTATTAAGGATAATACAAGCCCGTCTAGTGAAACGACGAATCAAGGAATTATGTTTGCGACTAGAATGATCTAAGTTTAAAATTGATCGTTTCAAGTTGTTGTACCATTCGAGTGTGTACTGTATAGGAAATAAAGCTATTCGAAAAATGGTGCGATGTTTTGAGAGTTTGGGGGAGCATTGAGCGGCGCTATGGGCCGGCGCGCGCGGGGGCGTCAGGGGTGTACTCAAGACGATATCTGTTACTCAGTTCAGTAATGAGGTTCGTTAATTATGTATCGCTAGGTGCGTAAGATTTTCAGTTCGCAATGGTTCAGTGTCGCGGGCTCTCGCGAACCAGGTCAAGGGTTCGCGACTCTCTCAACCCTGAGGGGTTGCCAAATTAATGAGGCACTCCTTTGTAATAAAGAAATAACAAGAATTGCGCACACGAACCCGGCCCCACTGACTTGGATGTCATTAAAGGCGTCGCGAAGTCTTGAAGCGAGTCGTTACCGCGCTCCGCCTAAACAACTGAGTTTTCATCAACATTCCAAAATGTACCCTTAAAATTACTTAGCAATCTCAGTTGAGAAACGAAACAAAGTACATTTAGGTCACACTTACTGTGTTCGCAAATTGCAAAATGTTCATAAAATATAAGAATACTATTTACTTTTATTGAATATGTAACAGTTGAATGAAGCATTTGAATCATTTTAGGAGGGTTGTAGAGTCGCGGCCGAGCGGCGGGCGTCGGGCGTCGGGCGGCTGGAACACACGGTAGTGACGGTTCATATTAGAGCAGGCGGGGTAGATTAGAGCGGGGTGCAGTGGTCCCGACGGCCTGCGGGTTTCTAAGTCCCAGCTAATTGGATGAGCCACCGGGCCAGCCCAATTAGCAGCAACGTTGTGATTCATTTTAATCGGGCGCCCTTATCAGTGCAGCGCGCCGCGGTGTGCTCGCGGCCTTATTTATACAAGTACTTCATGGTTGTTTATTTACATTTTTGATAATTTTTTCAATATTTCCGTTACATAAATAAAAACGTACAACTTGTCTATATTTATTTATTTATTATATATGATTCAAAACTGTAGATAAAAAGGTCAATTGGAGTTTTAAATTTATTTATTTTGTATTTATTTTGTATGTATTTTGGAAATAAACGTTTGATACGTAGTAAATACGTATCAAACGTTTATTTCCAAAATTTACAAAAGAAAAAAGAAAATTTAAAAAAAATGTAGAAAATTTTAATTAACCCTAAATGAAAATCTTTAAAGTTTTTATAAGATTTGTTTTAATTACTTAGTGTCTGTTGCCAACAATTATATAGTAATAAGTTGTACAAGCTATCGTTTGAGAATGTAATCAACAGTTTGTCCTAAACTAATAGATATCGGACTTGAGTCAATAACACAAGTGCGGGTATACATTACCATAGGGATCTGTTTACATTCGGTTGTTTTGCATATATTTTATACAAATATGGGAACATTTATTTGTAAAAGTAACTAAAAATATATATTGAATTTAAAAAACAAATAAAAAAATATATAATTAAAAATAATATTAGCAGAAAAACAAAATTGTAACAAAAAAAAATGAATAAGAATAAAAACTTTTCTTTAGACATATTTTGACTAAGTATTAAGATGTCCTTATTTCGATTACTTAAGTCATCTTTCTAGGAAATAAAAAAAAAATATCTCTAGAAACCGCAAATATGCAGCTAAAACCGCTAAACTCATCTAAATATTTAGAAATACCGTTACATCTTATACTATTTAAATAGTTCTAGAACAATATATTAGTAGTTTTCCACTACAAGTAATGAAAGTAGTTTGTATAAAGTTAATTAACGATAGTGTGTTTATATCTTTAGTTTATCAAAATCTGAGGCGGGCGGGAGTGGCGCCCCCGCCCGCCCAACGATAAGAATTAATCAGGGCCAACACATTCCAAGACAAATTCAATTATTTTAATGTTACAACACAATGGTGGGTTATTTAACACAGAAACATTTAGGTTAATGGATATTTGTTTAAAAATTTCATTAAAATTTGTTTTATTTAATAAAATTTCAAATTGGTAATTGGTCAAGGTTAATTATCATTTAAAAATAGGTCCAACTGCTATTAAACTTAACTTGGTAAAAAAAAAAACTGAATTTAATTTACTAAATTTATATATTAATTAATTTCCTGAGAAATAGGACCCTCTACACTTGACATAAATATTAAAACATGCACATGTTTAAAGAAAGCTAGTTGCAAACTGCATTTTACCCGCAAACCCATAGAAAATATTAAATAAAATATATCTAAAAATATACCCGGCCTATGATACTTAGTGATAACTCCTGGTGATAACAATTTTTTTCAGGCCTAAGAATTTTAATAATTAACTAATCCAGCAATTATTTTTTATCTAATTTATTATTGACAAAAATACAAATGAACTTCCAGTACATAATAGCTTTTTTATATCGAAGAGTTGGTTGTATAAACCTATACGTTCCACAAGCCATAATACCCGCACTATAATAAGTGTTACATCAACATAAATATACAAATTTCTGTTATTGTTATGCAGTTATTTTATCCGATTATTATTTATCAATCGACTACGATGCGATATGTACGCAATATTTACAAAACAAAACTGAGAGGTCGGAGTGAGTAAAAGAGACGAAGCTATCGTAATTATTTAAAGAGAAATTACCTAATTAAAAAGAAAAATAATATAGGGTACGTAAACTCCTATGATTTTTTAATAATTTGGAGCTATATATCATAGTTTTCTATGAAGTTTTTTTTGTTTCTCTGAATACTATTATTAAAACACTTTTTTCGCAAAGGACAATATAAATTCCTGAGAAAATATCGCAAAATATCACAATATATGTTCCAAAGTAGCCGCCCAGAAACCACTTCCGCAATGAGATGGCGCACTTCCTGTGATTGAGGCCGCCCGCCCCGCGAGCGCCCACGCTGTCTCATACCCGTCGTACCGCACACATTGTTACTATTGTAAACTTTAATTAGCCGTCTTAAGGACTAAATTTGTATCACACTAACATTCCTATAAATATTTTTTTCTATTAGCTCTTAATTATACGAGCAAATGTTAGGAGTATTTGAAAAACATCGAAAAGTTTACCTTTCCAAGTTTCTCATTACGAGTTTAATTTCGAAATCCGCATTAGTTTGTTGTTAACCATTGCCGAGTGGTGAATACCGGTACGTCAATGTAATTTCCAGTGCATCCCATTCCCATCTCTCTCGCTCAGCTAAGTAATGACTTAGATCCATTCCCGGATAAATAGCAAATTGAATGTGTGCCCCTCGCCGCCACCCCGTCTGCTCGCACGGGCTTCCTGCCACAACTGTGCTCACAGATCTGCTTGTGTGTGTAATATTGTCTTATATTTCCTTAATTAGCTATACATGACTCGTCCAATTACAACCTTTGTTTTTTTATTTACCTATCTTATTATAGCGGGGTAAAATTAAATGCTGCTACTGTTATAATGTCCAGTACCTCGGGGTAATGAAACAACCAACAGTTTCACGTGCAACAAATGCAGTAAAAACTATGTTTTAAAACTAATTCCCGGACGTGTGAGGTGCCGGCCGAGTCGATTACCCGTTGCTATTTACAATGTTTTTCGACGGTCGTATTTTTTAGCTCGTTTTACTGTCGGCGAATATGAAAAGTTTTGAGAAGCTCTCGTGGAGAGGCGTAAAGGCGGTTTACGACGCGTCTTCAACTTGAATGCGCCACATGTTAGCGTGTTTTGTTGAATTTTCCCGCGGTATAACCGCATTACACGTGCTATGACCTGACCATGAAAATGTTAAGCGTCTCGTTCAAACTAAAGCTGCTGAGCGGGCGGAATGGTGTTGGTTCTGAGTGTGGGTGCACGGCCCGCACTCGTTACGCCACCAGACGAGATCGTTGTTTCAGACCGCACTTTACGAGTAATGTTCCCGGTTTCTCTACCACCCAAATCTTTTTATATGCATTTCACGCTGCAGCCCCGCGGAGACCAGCTGCAAAAACTCCCGACCCAGAGACAACAAAGACACGTCCTTATAAATTCTCGATTAAATTTTGGATACGAGCTCCAATGAACACAAATTTCTAGAGTCGGTCCAATAAAGGACGCCGTGCAGCCGCGTTAGGAGGCCATAAACGAACGTATTATCCATGTAAGGCGGAATAGCCGTTGCACAATTAATTGTTTCATTTTGGGAAACAATTCCCGCTCCTCATTCAATTAAGAGCGGCGAGCGAGGGGTGTGGGAGGGGGCCGGCGGGGCGCGGGGGTGTGTGGGGCCTCCCCGCCCGCTCATGAGACGGACGTATTAATAGCGCCTGCAATATTGATATACTCGTATCGTATCCTACGTACGGCTTCGAATACGATATTGTTTGTTAGCGAATTCGATTTGTGTCGATCATAAATCTTGCGCCTTATGTTGAGTTTGGAGTTGATTGAATTCGCACCGCGTCACGCAAGAAAAGGAAAGAGTGTGCGATGTACGTACGTTTTAATTTGTAATAAAGTTTGTTATGCATAATAGATTAATGGAGTGAGGCCTGTGACGGGAGCCCAGGTGATGACGAACTGGGACTCAATTAGCAAAAACACACAGAATTAAGAGAGACAAACATGTCGCAACGCATGACGAGACGCCTTCCTCAATCCGAATTTTATATTGCGCCATTTATTATTCATTGTGTTTGTCAAGAAAATTACTGTAGACCTTTTAATATAACTTCCCGAGTCACACAAACGGAGCTACAAATTGGAGTTGTGAATAAGTTGGGCAAAAGTCGCGACTAACCTGAGCGATTAGTACGCGCGTGTTGCTTTCAATGTTTTAATTTGTTGCTTATAATAGTCCAAGTTTGGAACGTAAATAGAATAAATGTTTAATTAAAACTACTGGTAATCTGGGTAATTGTTTGGGGTATGCATGTGGAGCTTGTTGAACCGGACCGGTGTAATTTACTATCTTTAATAACAAAGGGCTGTGTCGTATCGTGGATGGTGCACCGCCGCAGCCCGCGTCTCGTCTCCAATTAGGCTAATGGACACCACCCGACCTGCATTCATACTCGAAATCCTCCAAGCTGCAGCTAATTTTCGTCTTAAACGTCACGTCGGTTGCAGACAAGCGTGAAATGGTTGCTAGTGTAAAATAAAATCTTGTTTTGCTTTTTAAAATGTTAAGGAAAATGTTTTAGAATGTAAATATTACTCTATCCTATCATTATTACATTGACTGTTAACTTTTATAACTGTTTGATTAATAATTAAGGAGCAACTAGTAAGTAAGTAATAAATTGGGCATATATAAATACGATCTCCATACTTTTATCCATAAAAAACCATTATTGACAAAAATGCTCCTTTCTGCTTAAAAAATATTATAAATTAAAAATAAAAATCGAAAATAAATCCTAAAATGATAACTTAGAAAAACTTTGTATCAAATCGGGTCCATTCATAAAACACGTTCCAAATAAACGCTTGAAAAACGCCCGTGTGCGCTTCGAGCGGGCCGACATGCATCGCGACTCATTACTTCACTAATGGAGGCCGTAATGAACCAATCTAACAGATTGCTCTCGAATCTTCAGCCAACACCGCTGATTTGAAAGCCCTGCGACGTTCCTCTTTTAAATTAAATACTCATTGGAAACTAGTAACCGCAACTTTTCTTAATGAAATGGAAATGCTTCTAGAATATTACCGAAAGCAATTAACGAGTCGCCGTAAATGGTTTTAGTTGATTTACTTTTGTAACTTAAAAACTAATAACTTATTTATTACATGTTTTAATTTATTAATTTTATACACAGATAAATTAATAAAAATATTAATTATAACGTAACTCGATTCGTGATTAACGAGGGGTGTTAACTTGCGTTCGTTCTCCGTGGCATTACTACAAAAGGTAATGGGTGGGCGGCAGCTCCTTCTAATTAAATGGTAAACTTTCATGAGCACCCCTTTCTCCCCCGTTCTTGTCCCGCTAATTAATGCGCCCACGGAGTCGCGCTCGGACCTCTCCCTACACAATATGTGAAACTAATTCATACAAATAATAAATAACACTTCTAGGAACGCAATCAAACTTTTCTTATGCAATCAAACAAGTTTCTTTTGAAACGTTTCAAAAGTTCGGTTCCGCTTTCAAGTCTCGATACGAACACGGCAATCCTTTTAGTAGACGGTAAAAAGTACGGCAGTGAAGTCAATCCGCGGGCACCTGGTCTGCCGCGCCGCACCACGCCGCGCCACGCCGCGCCGACCTAAACGTATTGTCGTGTATCGCTTCTAATCTTCTAATGTGGTCGAAACTAAACCCCCAACTACTCAACTGAAACCGTAATAGAGTGTCCAAATTACACGGTAACCCTTTCCGATGGATATTGGAGGTGCGATACCAAATTAATTGACATGCCTTTAATTGCTTCATAATGGAATACGATTGTACGACGGCTTCGATGTTTCGAAATAGCTGGCGGACGGCCAAATCATGATTAAATATTCGTAACAAAATTTTAAAATTAACCCAAATCGTTGTTAGTAATAAACGTCTGCGCTAGCGCCACAGCATCTACTGGGAGCTCGAAGAATACGACGAAATGTTCCAAGTTTCTTCAAGCAATCAAGGCTTAATACCGTAGTGAAGTTTCGAGTTGGGAAATTATAGGGCGAGGGGCGAGGTCGGGGGGAGCGGACGTCCGCCGCGTGTCATCTCGTAACATCAAAAATGCATTTAAATTCTGCGCAATAAAAAACAGCGGCGGGAAGTTTCGCAGCGGCCGGGCCCGGGGACTGAAGACGCCAGCCTCCAACCAACTTGTGCTCTATGCTCTATACAATTTCTGTCCACTTCGCACTTTGCACAATCTCCGCGACCTATTTATAAGTACTAATAAAATAATTCTTTTATGAGCTACGTTCAAGAAAAAGTAAATAAATAGGGAAATTCTCGTGAGCTCGGTGGGCTGGTTGTTAGTGCAAGCAATTGCCTCATTGTATCGAGGAGTTCTCTTCTAAGGCTCTCAATAGGATGTCGAGACCCTTATTTCTTGTTGTTTAACTTCAACGTCGTTGTAACTCTCAGTCTTGTTATAATTTAAAACTTATTAATAGAGCTGAACTTTGTTATTAAGGAGACAATTTATAACTTGTACCTTCAACGTTCACTTTTTAATTGCACAACTTTGAATATAATTAAAAATAAATTTAAAGAGTTGTAAGTAGGTAGGTACAGTAATTAAAAAGTCAGATTAAAGGACGTTGTTTGAACAGTATTCAATCATTTACAAATATTTGTTAATTATATACTTATTACCATAATAATAATAATAGGTGGTTGGATTAACTCGAATTGGATTAAGAATATGTTAATAAAATTGAAAACTAAAATTAATTTAATTAAAGTATCAATTACAAAACCAAACAATTAATTATAACAAATCGTTGAAACACGATAATTGTGACAATTTAACAGGAAATTAAAGTGGAGGCCACAAACCGCGGATGTCATTTTGCTATAGTTTGTCCAATTTATCAGCGGCGAGAGTCGTTCGGATATAATCGTAATCGAAGCGAGCACTGCGCCGAACAATATGGACCGATGTCGGCCTCTCTAATTGGCCCTTACCTGGAGCGCACTCGAGAATGATAAAGCCCCCATTAGCCGCCCTATTATTTACCTACTCGTCATTAGCGTAGACTTCATTAGGATAACGAGATAACGGAGCCGGGACTCGAAGAGGGAACCTCTTGCCGTATTTTTGGTGTTTTTGAACGAAATTCACGGAACCATGGCGAAGTATGTTATCGGACGGCAACAGAATGAATCAGTTAATTATTTCCGAGTATTCTTTGTGAGAGTCTCCAGCGCGAGTGGGCGAAGCGAAGGGCGAATTAACGAAGTGCGAATAGGCAATAGACCACCGGGGCGGTGCATTATGTTGTGTGTGTTATTAAGATCAGTATCAAGGGTAGGAAAAATTGATGTTGCATCGAACCCTCGATGCTGAACCACAAAAAACATACCGAATTTATTGTTAATTATAAAACTCGAACGTCGAATATTAACGCGGAGATGCGATGCCGCGATAGCGGGCCGTCTATTTATTTATTATTTAGATATCGGCGGGCGCGGTCACGACTCCATATTGTTTCGTTGTAATGGCATTAATGACCTCGGTTTAAAGTTGAAGTGTTAATTTGATTTAAAATTATGTTTGCGATTACAATCTTCACGTTCAACTTTCGCCCTAAAGCTTTAATTACAGCTGTGTTCCCCGATGGAGCGGTGTGATATGCGGCTCGCGTTATAATACCAATGCTAATAAAACCCGGACAGGAGGTAAACCACATCGGCTAGTGAAGTTAGCTGCATTGCAGCTTAATGTTACACTTGACACCATACAAGTTTAATGACAACCGTACATTGTTATTTGTTATCTAACTTTCAGATTTTTTAGACCAACAGACTAAAGCAACATAGGAAATAGGTATAATACATCAATATTAAACTTAAACTAATTAGGTAAGTACATGTTATGTGTCATAAAAATCTTGTACCAAATGAAAACTTGTCGAAGTGGGAGCAGTGAGTTGGGCAAGTGTTCGTGGCGAGTGAGTTACGACCGGCGAGCGTCGTAAACGTCACATTAATTAGCATGGCCGCTAATGAGGAGTTATGGCGCTCTAATGAGAGGACTTGTATGCGACGTATTTATTAACGCTACTTGCACCCGCGCCCGCGCCGCCCCGCGATTACCTTACAGATTTATTCGCACGTTATTATTTTGTATTCTTATATAAGACTGAGAGTCAGAATATACCTTCATAAGTCTTAAATGTTACATATTTATTTAAAATTAAAATTGGTTTTTTAAATCCTTTTTTATAATAATTATCTACATTGCAAAAAGGGCAAATGATTTAATCCGAAAACAAAGCGACGCCCGCTGTAACCACATCCACTTATTAAAGTTCCGAACACCGCTTGCTCTCATAGTTTGTTCAGTTGTTGTGAATAATTTTGTTTGTTCGCGGGTAATGAAGACGTACCGATGCTGATAGGTACCAACCCGTTGAGATAAGTGTGATTCGATGTTACACAAAATCGAGAGAAAGAACAAAGCGTGCATTACTGCCTCCACAGAGGAGGGTGAAAAAGACGTTAATAATATTCGTCAAAGCACTCTGGTTACATTAAATCAATTTGCCCTTTCCGCGCGGTAAGTAGCGAACGGTGTAATTGATAAGTTGAAACCCTTGTACCGAGAAGGCTACAGTTTGGCACTGCCAACACTCTCCGCCTGAGTTTCCACGTCACGTGCGGTATACCATCTTTCTTCTCACTCTCTACACAAATGTTTATTGGATATACAACTGTTAACAACATGTTATTACGTTATTATTATTCAATTATATTTTTATCTGTATTTCTCTGAATAATAAAACATGTTACGTGAAAGAACTCTCATTATTATGATCAAGCAAAAAGGTTGATCAATATATAATGCATGCAATCACCTACATGTATGTAATGGTATGAAAGGGAGGATCATAAAGGAGTGCACCGGAACAGATCGCACGACAATATCCTAATTCACTCGCGCGAATGTAATCCATTAGTGTTCGCCCCTCTCTTCGGGGCGCCGCGCCGACCTCGCCCCGCAACCCGCACCCGCGCCTCCCGACCCCTCACCCCGTCTGTCATTCATAAACCTCCATATCATTTGTATTGGCACATGTTTCATATGACTAATGGACGAGCCACGTTAAATATAAAAAAGGCTTAACATAAAAACTTATTCATCTCATGTTACTTAATTTAATACACTCAGTTATAATTAAAAATCAACAGACAAAAGTCTAGCATTAACATAATTATCAAAGAACGAGTTCTAATTAATTACATACGTAGGGTTCCTAAAGAAGGCGTTAATTAACATGAATTATATTACCGGTGTGAAAACATTTAATTCCACAAGTCCAGATATATATTAATTAACTCGGAACGATTAGTTTAGATTAATTAGAAGTGGCTGTTGTAGGTCTTGTACTCTATATGTTACTCTACCTTATTATAATAAGGTAGAGTTCTAATTAATCAATATATAGGTAGGTTCTAATTAATCAAATGGACATAATATACAAGAAGAAAATTAACTGTATCTGTCACAATTACACTCATTATGATTTTATCCCAAATATAAACCAAGATAACAAATATTACAATAACTTGCTAAAACTTAATTGATCAAATTAATCAATAAGGTTTCGTAGGCGTTAAAAACTTTTAATATATTCATTCTGTTATTAAAAATATAATTAAAGTAGAAGAGTAGAGTACAAAAACAAAGTGAAAAGGTAATGAGCGATGGGCGGTAAGTACTCGTATGTAGATACACGCTAGTCTTGGAAATAAGACCATCAAATTATTTTGTGTAAATTTTCATTCGTTTAATGTTTGCTTCTCTCGAAGCTTTAATACACTCCACAGCATAGCGTTTTCAGAAAAATTAAAGAAAGTAATCAGTGAAATTACGTCGGCTACTAAAATATGTATTCGTCATAAAAGTATGCGCCGACTTCTGTCGAGGATAAATATTCATTATGACGGATCGCCTAACGTTTTAGCGGGATTAAATGCTATTAACCTAAGAGACGCCATGCTCTCAGCTGAATCAATCAACCGTATAGTACAATCTGTACTGGGTATAGACCCGCGCCAGCCCGCTCTCCTCTCATGTAAACACACCTGCAATACTTTTATCAAGACATTTTAATACTCACTAAAAGATCACACCGTTGATACAAAGTGTAAATCGATTTTTACTCATGTTGATTTTACATTTGTTCATTTTTCTGTTTGCAAGCAAATAAATTACGTAGAGGTTTGCGATGTCCCAAAGTTGGTGTAACACAATGGTAGGGGCACTCTTCATCCGGTTGAGAGCACTCATTCGCCACTAATTAATTACTCAACTCGGTTTCAATTAAATTAACTCGAGATCGGGGCATCGACACGCAATGAATCGATGCCAGCCACGATTCGATTAAGATCGTTAATGCCGATCAATTTTACTCGTTAGCTATCAATAAAGTTATTAAATATACGATATGGAGTCGCTATACATACATTATTATTCAATGAATATTTTAATTTACAAGTTCGTTATCATATTTGTCTGTATAATATATTTTAAATAGGTACCGCAAGTTCTAATCTGTAACTGGAGTTTATTTAAAAGATACACTAATGGGTTTTATTTGTATCTCAAACACGGGACGATACTAAAACTAAATTGCCACTCGAAACTAGTTGAGCAGAGTTTAAAACTGTGCCCTTCGCTGAGAGGGGACATTTTAATTACGGTGTTTAAGTAAAAGCGGCGCTGCGTCTAGCTAGCTGCATTACACAGATTCAGCCACCAAAAGCCTTCCACTTAGCTAATGAAACATGTTCGTGTATAGTGTTTTAAGCGTCGTCGCAGCAGAGAGGCCTTTCCGCGCATTGTGAGCGAGCGGACGCGAGCGGATTCGGCGGACCCGTCTCCGCAAATCCTCATTTACTTGCATTATTTTAATGGAGGTATTGTGGGCGGTTGTCCTTTGTCGCGTGCGGATGCAGGCCGGGCACGCCGCGCCGCCCGCCTGTGGGAAATGTGCCGGTGCATGAGTGCATCGCTGCACCGCTGCCCTAAATTGTGCCCGATCTCGAATTAAACGCCACAAAGCTCTTTCAATTTTGCGGATTTGAGACATGCTCGACTTTTAGTGTAACGTTTCATGAAACTTTATTGTAACTGAAGTATAAAAATATAGGACGGTACGTATCCATTTAACTAATTAAGTGGGGCGAGTCATTTCGAGAGCACCCACGCTCTCGAAATCCGACTGAGAAATCCGACGGACCTCTAATAACTGGCTTCCCTAATAAGCTATGAGGTTGTCTTACTCGTATAAAAATGCAATCGGTGGCGGAACGAAGGCCCGCCGACGTCGTTCAAACTTTTCAAATTTTCCACCAGCCCGACAGTATTAATTTTAAATTAGAACCAGAGAGACGTAAATTGTCTACACATGTGAACGAGTGGTGTTAATTAAAGTTTTCTTAAAAGGTATCTTTTTATATCTTCGTTTAATCGGTCTGTGTACTTATTATGTAAAATACTTATATGATCACCAATCGCCACTGTATAGAGATACTTGTTTTTCTGTCTCATGAATAACACGACTAATTGAACTACGTCTATTTTATCGTATGTACTCGTAAAGTTATATTACTATTTACGGTTAAAGTCATTTTAACATTCGATAAAAAATACCAATATATTAATTCTAAATATATTATGATTTAAATGGTAAAGTGCTGGAATGCTAAACAGAGAGTGGCGAATTCGTTTCCTATGCTATGTAAATATTTCTTTTATACACAAATATTAATATACACGTAATTTCTAATACTTTACATAGAGTTGCTTTATGAAAATGATAGCTAGTAGCGCGGGGATAAAATATAGCCTATGGCACGCACTGATAAATTAGCTTTCCAACAGTCAAAGAATTTTTGAAATCGGACCAATAGTTTCGGAGCCTATTCGTTACAAACAAACAATCAAATTTTTCCTCTTTATAATATTAGTTTAGACTTAAGAAAGTTATACAATCTTTGTTACCAATAAGTTATAAGGAATGAATTTGAAAGCAGACGATATCTTACAGACGATAGTTTCCCAAAACATAATAGTTCTAGAAACTAACAGTTAAACTATAGTAATAACTGAACTGCGGACCCTGCCCAATGAATAAATTAAATACAAATTTCTTGACATAGTTTGTACGAAGCCGATTACCTTGCGGGTAATTGCTCCAGTGTTTTTATTAGAGACCCTCGACGAGTGAAAGTTGTCGGTGACAATAGTACCACCAGGTGAACAGGAAGTTTACTACAGAAATGGTTTGTGATGAAATGGTTTTTTAGAATGGACCTTTTGGGGTACTTTTTTGTCACTTTCATATTTTTATTTTGTAATAATACCAGTAATAGTACATTGACCATATTCGTATGGATATCGGTAATATGGTATAGTGTATCATGATTTCACTTTCTACATGTTTTTTAAAAACATAATCATTCACTGCATCATCTCATTATAGTAACTGACCACTAACTAAGCTCGAAGCTTGTATCTAGGGTATCAGAAACTACGCACACACTCATTCACACACACACCCAGACCGAGACAAACATTTGTGGTTCACAAATATTCACCCCGCACGGGAATCGAACCCGCAACCTTACGGATGGCAGTCCGGCATGGTGACCACTCTGCCAGCGAGGTCGTCGAAGAAGAGTACTAACAGATAAATAAATAACGAGTTAAATAAAAGTGTTAAAGGTATTGGACCACAATGTTAATATAGATACTTAGTTCATCCATAATCATGGCTTTTGTAACAGCGTCAAACTATCGAAAATTCGATATTAATAATCTATACAGGGTTATTGGTTAAGTCGACCTATTCCCGTCAAGGGCGTGTAGTTTACATCGTTTCCGACTGATTTCACCATGAAACACCCTACCCTAAACCTAACCGTTTAAGAGATATTTCAATTTATTTGTTTTTATAAAAATCACCGGATCTTCGGCTATAAGCTTGGATATTTTCAAATGCGCATGTCTTATTATTACTATTACTTGATTTTTACGTTTATAATAAAGTGCTTTGTGACCCCAATAACCAATATTGTACCTAAAATAAATAAATAAGTAGTTGTAGACGATTAAAACTTTAAAAAAATAATAACAATCGGAAAGTTTATTTTTCTTTCAAGGATATCTAGAAAAAAAGATATGGCACCTGTTTGGCAGATATGCCTAAAAATATCTACGTTTCATCGGCTATCCAACGAGCTATAACAACCTAGGGTTTTATCGAAATTTTGTACAAAACATGTAGTTTTATAGGTTACCGGGGAGGTTAAATAAAACAATAGGTCAGCATACAGAACAAGTTACTAAACTTTTAAGTACTACACACACCATTTTTGAGTCTAAATTTCATGTTCGACATGTCGGCCCCTGCATTGCACACATCTTCGCATTATTTTACGAAGACCAGTTTTCACTACACCAGTAGTTAATTTTGTTCTTATTTCATTGGCCGCATTAATGATTCTGTCTCTCAGTACTTCAATTGATGAAATTGGGTTGAGCTCACTGTACATGAGACTCTTTATTTACCCCCACGCATAAAAATCCATGGGGGTTAAGTCCGGACTTCTAGCTGGCTAGGGTATAGGCCCACTTCGTCCAATCCATTTGTTTGGTTAAAACTTCTCCTGAAATGGGCAGGGCAGCCATCATGCTGAAACCACATGTCTTAAATAAGATTGAGTGGCAAATCATCAAATAGGTCATTTAAGTCTTCTCGCAGGAAATTTTCATAGTTTTTCCCATTTAAATTGTCGGGGAGAAAGTAAGGCCCAATTGAATGATTGGAAATAATGCCCATCCACACATTCAGGCAAATCGATTGGACGAAGTGGGCCCATATCCTGGTCAGCCAGAAGTCTGGACTTAACCCTCATGGATTTTTATGCGTGGGGGTACATAAAGAGTCTCGTGTACAGTGAGCCCAACCCAATTTCATCAATTGAAGTACTGAGAGACAGAATCATTAATGCGGCCAATGAAATAAGAACAAAATTAACTACTGGTGTAGTGAAAACTGGTCTTCGTAAAATAATGCGAAGATGTGTGCAATGCAGGGGCCGACATGTCGAACATGAAATTTAGACTCAAAAATGGTGTGTGTAGTACTTAAAAGTTTAATAAGTTTAGTAACTTGTTCTGTATGCTGACCTATTGTTTTATTTAACCTCCCCGGTAGCCTATAAAACTACATGTTTTGTACAAAATTTCGATAAAACCCTAGGTTGTTATAGCTCGTTGGATAGCCGATGAAACGTAGATATTTTTAGGCATATCTGCCAAACAGGTGCCATATCTTTTTTTCTAGATATCCTTGAAAGAAAAATAAACTTTCCGATTGTTATTATTTTTTAAAAGTTTTAATCGTCTACAACTACTTATTTATTTATTTTAGGTACAATATTGGCTATTGGGGTCACAAAGCACCTTATTATAAACGTAAAAATCAAGTAATAGTAATAATAAGACATGCGCATTTGAAAATATCCAAGCTTATAGCCGAAGATCCGGTGATTTTTATAAAAACAAATAAATTGAAATATCTCTTAAACGGTTAGGTTTAGGGTAGGGTGTTTCATGGTGAAATCAGTCAGAAACGATGTAAACTACACGCCCTTGACGGGAATAGGTCGACTTAACCAATAACCCTGTATATATAAAAATGAAACCCGATTTCCTTGGTCACGGCATCACGCATGAATGGCTGGACCGATTTCACTAATTCTTTTTTTGTTGTATTTGTTATTATTAGAAGAAGGTTCTTATGTAAAAAATCTGGAAAATCAACGGGAAATTTGGACCCGTGCGAAGCCGGGGCGGGCCGCTAGTGTAGAATAATATAAAATTTTATAGTGAACTTTGTACTGATCCCATATTTAAGAATTTTTGGGGTGTAATGTATAGATGTACTCGTATAGATCCTTTTATGTTCCCCTAAAAAGTTTGTGCAAAAATTCGATAAGTGTAGTTACCCTTCGACTTCTAATAATGCCATATCTAAACCTAGTTGGCTAATAGGTAATTGATATAATTAATTTATCTATAACCATGTCAAGGAGTAATAACTAAAAGTATGCTTTATGCAAAGTTAATCGGATCTATTAATTCTATAGGTTGATTAATAATTGGTTATTGAATCGCAAAGATTTATTATAATATTTTATTATACACTTACTGGATATGTAATCGTAATTAATTGAAGTAATGCTCAAGGAAAATACGTTAATCAACAAGTAAATGATATTGGTAAGGATATCTACTATATAAAAATACTAGCAGCGCCCCGCGGCTTCACCCGCGTAGTTCCCGTTCCCGTGGGAATTTTGGGATAAAAAGTATCCTATGTGTTATTCTGATGTATAAGCAAGATTATTGTAAAGTTTCATTAAAATTCATTCAGTAGTTTTTGCGTGAAAGAGTAACAAACATCCATACATCCATACTTACAAACTTTCGCCTTTATAATATTAGTAGGAAGTCGGGTTTTCCTTCCTGACGCTATAACTCCAGAAAGCACGAACCGATTTCCACCGTTTTGCATTCGTTGGAAAGGTCTCGGGCTCCGTGACGTTTATAGCACTATAGTTTATCCCTGTATTCCCACGGGTATGGGAACTACGCGAGTGAAACCGCGGGGCGCTGCTAGTACGTAATATATAAAACAAATTGGTAAGAACTAGTTATTATCCACTGATATATACGCGTAAATCCGTTTTCAAAAATGTTCCATTTGTAAGAAGTATCTTATGTTTCAGCAACTAACAACGTTATGTTTCTATTTAAAGCAAAGCTTAAAAATAAAAGCGAAATTCTTTTTCTAGATATTCAAAATACAGCGTGGCCTGGCGGTGGCAAAAACCATATAAAATCAGTATTTCTATGAACTAGCATTTTCAGAGCTTTCATTTTTTCAGAGAAATATCTCAAGTTTTTTTGTTCACATGTTTATCGTACGTATTAGCTTAATGTAAGCTTCTATGAACTATTACTGTTTAGTTCGGTTTAATTTTGAAAATTCCTAAGGATTTCGCGGATAAAAGCTTGGAGCACAACTAGTAATATTCAAAAATAGAAGTCGAATAGACAACCTCATCCTGATTTTAGGAATTCTTTCAAAAAAATACAAAAACCACTGCATACCAATAATTACAAGCGCGAAATCAATCGTCACGTCATCAAAAGCCTTTAAATTTCGAACAAAAAATATATTACAAAGTCGTTTTGGAACATCGAGTAAACATTGTCAGAATCGGTATCGCAAAGCCATCGCGGCTAATACAAACGTTGGCTCGCGTGTTGCTTTGAGTCCGATTGAATTAGATAGACATCAGATATCGGTCATCAATCAAAACGGTTGGACACGATCGCACGCCTACCGACACTCGACAGGACAAATATTAAAATTGTTGCAACAATCAACGTATTTTCAAAAAGCACAACTGGCATAGAAATCACAATAGATATTTTGTTGTAATAGAGGTTTCAAGTTTGATTTGAGATCACTGTTTGTATTGGGCAAGCGTGTTGTTTTCGCTTATTAAGAAGAGAGCTTTTTAATTGAGCTTCTAAAAATCAAGGACATTTATTGAGAAAATTCGTTTTATCTAAAGTTAAATACAGCTGTTTTATTAATTTATTTGTAATTGTAATTAAATTTATTTAAAATTGATTCTTATTTAAAATTTGTACTGAAATACCAAAGCAAAAACAAGTCAATGACATTTCAATTAAACATTGTAATTTTGTCAGTCACAACACTTTCAATACCCAGACAAAACAAAGCGTCCTTTTTAATTAATTTGTCTATAAATATTTATAGGGACTGATAGATAATTCTCGGTGTAAATAATTTCTTTTGAAATTTACAAGTATCCCCGATATCGAGTGGAGTGCGTATTTGGCTGATGGTGTAAGTGTATAAAGGCGTACGTCAGATTGAGCGGGCAGGTGAAGAGCCGTCCAGCGCAGCGTGGCTCAGACCGCGCCGGAGGCAGCCCCTTTGTAGTAAGATTTACAGCACTTTGATGTCGGCCCCGGTAACTCATTTATAAAAACATTATTTAATTAACTTTCGACAAGTTAGAGCAATCGCGTTACAAAGCCGCCGGTGAGCGGTCAAGTCTTTGAGGGCACCGCGAGCGCACTTGATTTTTACGCCAAACATAGCCCGCCATTGCCATAAAAGCGCTGTCATTTTCAGGTGTTTTCCAATTAACATCGCGCCTTTGACCATACGCTCAAAGTAATACAACTACCGGCTCTTTGTTTACCGCCTAGTTTTATTAAAAGGGGTGACGGCTGTAATGGAGCTTTTAATTAATTTTAGGGATTATACAAACCAATTTTAAAAAATATGTTCTGAACGAACGTTAATTAAAGATTCTTGTTTTATGCACCTTGTTGTTTATAATACATAGTTTATAGTTTACTTAAGTAAAACATCCATCAAGTCTTGATGGGTTTTTGATATAAGTGTTTTATTAATAAAACATCAATAAGTAATAATTATGTATTGAAGTAAAGATACTGTAAGTGATAGTCTGGTACAATGTTGTTAAGTACAGACGGAGATGTGTTGAGCCAGACAAGAAAAGGGCAAAACGGTCAGCGTGGGCGGGTGTACGCAAATAATAGATACGAGGAATATTCTCTTAATAAATCTCACGAAAGATTTATATTTACGCAGGTATTTTTACAATAATTAATAACTTATGATCATCGTTACTTCCAAATTAATATAATAAATCTTTCATTCTTGAAAGTAATAATACTCATTTATATTTCTATCAATAAAATCATATTTTTTGGAATATTTAGCAAAATATATTTTCTTTAACACTTCGTCCAGAATCCGTCCCTAATCGGAATAAATAGGGGTCACAACTCAAATACTGATTAAAATTAAAACTATGTAAAATGAAAACTAAATAAAAATGCATTTAATCATTAACATTTTCTCAATAACTGCTAACTGTTTACAATTACATACTCGTAGACTTCAGAAACAAAATAGCTCAGTTCATTACTGTCGCCGGACAATAGTTTACGAGTTGCCAAAATAAAGTTTGATAGTGTTTAAACTTGGAGATTGGTCGGTACATTTTGTAGGAAGGAAGCAAGGTGCCCCGGGCTTGTAGCGGCCCGCGCACCCTACACATCATAATTAACTCTATCAACTGCTCTGTTGTTTTACACACATTAAAAAGTTATACTACGTTATAAGTGCTAACAAATTTTGTACTAAACTGCGTTTAATGTTCGCTTTGTTATTTATAATTTGTATGAGTTTGAGATAATACGTTTAAGTACGTTTGTTTTGACAAATAGCAAATATGCACGCTCCAGGAAGTGAACACGGGACCTCAGACAGGTGTATAATGCATACCACTAGACTACCGAAGCGTAACTAATAAATGGATTAATTCGAATGAAATATGTATCTATCGAGAAACTAATTGAGACGCGGCAAGCGACAGTGCGCATTGTTTTGCGGTAGGCCGGTGCATCTTAATAGTGTATACAGGTTAGCGCTTTCCAAACGAGTGATTCCCTCATATAAACAAAGCCGGTCTTTGTACAGTGTTCAATGAACAGCTTAATTGCGTTTCTTCGCCACTTCTCTTTGCGGTATTCACACGTCTGTTAATCGAATCAATTTAAGTGTTTTAAGTGAAACCGTATTCATAAACTCTTCAATTATGCCAGATTTTGATTGACTGAGGGACGCTTTTCGTATGAAAGTTTGCTGAAGTTAATTGCGGATTTATTGTGTTAATATTTGAGATTAAATTAAAAATATTAAGGTAGATATGACGCTTACTTCGAACTTTCGAATGTGTATAAAAAATCAGGTAAGTACCTAGGTTTAAAAAACCACAATGGTAAGGTAACAAGAATACCAAGAAAATATTTTAAATAATTTTGTGAGCTAAAAACCAATTTATTACTATAGGAAAAGGCTCCTTACTTTATTATGTATAGTGATATAACGTTAAGTACAATTAGGTATTGCCGGTTGGTAATCCAAACATCAGCAGAGAGTGGCTTGTGTCGTGAGTGCAAATGGTTTCCGGGAGGGAACCGCTTCATCCCACTGTTTCGCTTATGATTCCTGAATTTTTAACTTCACTGAAAGGACTTGCAGCCCGCACCTATTGTGGACGTGCAATACGGATTTTAGGAGTTTTACCTCTGTTCATATTTTCGGTCGATAAATGGACAGTTGTTTTCAAACCTAATGCGTTAGGTTTTGTGTTTTTTGGTTTTAATCTTTATGTCTGATAAGTAGAATGTGTTTTGAATAGCTAATCAATAAGTTTACAATACTTATTTGGTGTTTTTCGTTATTATAATAATGGAAATAATTACTAAAATTATGCTGCTGTTTCATTTAGTGTCAAAATCAATATTGACCAACTATTTACGTGCATTTTTCTATACTTTTAAACCCTAATAAAAGAACTGTGAGTAACACTTTTTTAAACGACGAATTGCACTTTTCCAACGTTGTTATGATAACACAGAATAGTAATTGTTCTGTTTCTTTCCTGTCTTGTTACATAAGAACGAGTAACGTAACGTTATCAGCTAGTTTTGTTGTAAATCACCCAGTTACTAACTATCCGGTTGAGGTAAACTACAATACAAATTATTGTTGGTACGGTTTTGTAACCTACATTGATAATGAATAGAACATGTTGCTGTAATTTGAGGATATATTTGTAATAAGAATTTGAATAAACATAGTATTTTTCTATTAAGTTTACTACCTACTTTTGACAATATTTATAACATGCAATCGTTTTTGAAAAATGCATTCAAAATTTTCGCCTCTGCCGGTACTTTAACCCTGAACCGTGCTGAACATACAATTGTGTCCAAATTCCGTTCCTGTTGCCGTACTAACATCATCAGCAATCGTTACAGATAATTATTTCCCTCAAAAGTCTATCAAAAAAATCGTAACGCGCGCTAAAGGCCAAATCAGAGAAGTGTAATCTCGGAAACTTACGAAAACATAAAAACAACAGATTTAAAAAGATTACTACCGCACACAATTAGAAATATTAACATCTTAAACATAATACATGTTTGAAGTAAATTAACAATTAAAGCTCAATAAAAATAAATTCAATTAATTTTAATTAGAATCTTAATCACGCAACGGTTGGTACCTGAAGCACGTTAGGCAGTCTATAATTAACGCAATTAATTAAGCTTAGGAAACTGGTTGATTATTCAAAACACAGTCACGACATAAGTGTTAATAACGACTAAAGGTCAACCGTGACTCCGCCCACGGCGCTGAAGCTTTTATTGAACCTTATAATAACGCTTTTAATATTAACCGATCAAACAATTATTGTTTTAATATAAATTTTATTAATTTACCCCTTAGTTTTGGTATTTAAAACGCTCATCAAATTAATAATTAAATAGTTTTATAAAATAAATAATTTATAAAATATAAATAAATAGTTTTATAAAATACGAATTAATAAATCGTTTATTTTGAATAAATACTTAGTTTAAAGATGTAAGTAACTATTTATTATTAGGCAGTTATAAATGTTTACTGTATTGTTATTTGTCAAAATTATTTGTGTAATAAAGTTTACGAAGATATGATTTGTGTATTTAATATTTTATGTATAGTTAATATTTTAATCGGTATTGTTAACCGCGTCTTTCTTATACCAGTCTTTTAAATAATAAGATCTCTTTTCCGAACCTTTATCCCATGTCTATTTTGGGGTCGGTTTTCAGTTTTAACCAGATTTGGCGGAATGTCAGTATTTTACGGAAGCGACTGCCATCAGACCTTCAAAACCCAGAGGGCTATACGACATTGTTGGTTAAACTGAATGTTAGACTTTTGAGGGCTCTAACTACCCGTAACGACTGTCGAAGATGTTAGTACGACAACCGGGACCGACGGCTTTACGTGCCCTCCGAAGCACGGAAACGCTCATGAAATTAAAAGTCATTTTTAGTAATGACCCATCACAGTCATGACGGTGCCAGACGTTGCTTAACCGCACGGATCACAAGTGATCCGCGGGTAGCACTGGGCCATGAGCGCTTCCTTTTAAATAATAAGATGAAAAATATATTATCACACGGTCTATATCGTTAGATCAGACATATATTTTCGTACTTTTCCTTATTTAATGTAAGCACTGGGTGCTATAACGAAGGATTATGGTCTGATATTGCATGAGGGAAATCCCATAGAGAACGCGGATAATCTATGTAAAAACGGATTTGGGTATCAGTTTACCCGTCCAATATTAACAAACTTCGAAACGGTTTGATTAATCTCTCTAAAAATAGATTCATAAGTAAATTATATCTTTCTGGATATTCTTACGTCATTGCCACTGGAAAGAATATGATGGTATAATATATGAATGGTTTTCATATCAAAAAACATACAACGGACTTTTTCACGCTATAAAACTGTGAAAACGTTCTACCCCAAGAGTTTTTTAAAAGGGAGGAGACTCCAGGTGGTCATGTGGTGTCTTTCCTAGTCAAATACATCACTTGCTAGACCTAAGAATTGAAGTCGGAAATACCACTTTGACCGGCAGGTGTTCTACTAACTATTCTAATTCTAAATATTCATGAGCTACTAGACAGATGGAGAGAGTTAATACTTATCTGTTTGTGTAAGAGCGGTTTCGACTATGGATCCAAATTTTGGGGTGCGATACCGCTTTAATAGTTCCAAGATAAGAGAACTGTTCTTATAAAATATAAGTTTTATTAATGTACAAACCTCCTCATAATCCCTGTGAGAGTGAGGAGCAGCGTGCGTGGTCTGTGCTCATTCTCTCGAGCGGCGCGGGCGCCCGACCTTGCCCTTGCGCACGGGCGCGCCCGTCCCAGTGGTCGCGTTCGCACTCTTCATTAACTTCTGCCAGTCCTGTTCGCACACTAGTGACCCCGCGAGCATGTAGTACCTGTCACAAATAGTATAATTATAGTTTTCTACAAGATCATTCTAAAGAGAAAGATTTGATTTTTTGTCAGAGTAAAATGAAATGGCTGGACGGAAATTAGATTTTTAGAATTGGTTTCCATGAAATAACATAACATAATAATTCACTACATCATCTCATTATAGTAACTGACCCTTAACTAAATCTGGTGCAAATGTTCGTTATAAAAATTCATAAAATAGGATTTAACATTTACGTACGTATAAAAAATCTCTCATTTACTTAGCAGTGAGACGATATGGGTTGTCAAAAAACAATCAATAATTGAACTAGTTCAATTTTGGTATTTACCTCTTCTATACTCAACGTGAACGCAGTCACAGCTAAAAGCTAGTAATACACATTAATTAAATAACATTTTATTCTTGCGTATAAAAATAATTAATATCCGACTTCGGATGTATAATTAATCCAATTAATTTAATTAACATCCGATCACAATACATATGGTGTGGCCACGCCTGAATATAATAATTAACTACGTAGTTTAATAATACGTTCAATCAAAGCTTAATAATGTATGTATTATTTTGAAAAGTATTGTACTTTTTTGGGATTATAAAAAGTATTGGATTAATGTTGAAAGTATTAACTAGTTCCGTCCCGCGCTGTTATCCGCATAGTTCCCGATCCTGTGGGAATATTGGGACCATAAGCTACCTCTGTAGCAAATTTCAAGTAAATCGGTTCAGTAGTTAAGCCGTAAAAAGGTAACAGACAGACTGACCGAGTTACTTTCGCATCACTACATACTATGTATAAAACAAAGTCGCTTCCGCTGTCTGTACGCACCGGATTTTGAAGCGATTTTTTGAATAGAAGAACAAGAGGAACGTTTTTAGCATAATTTTATCCCTGTATTTTCACGGGAGTGGAAGCTATGTGGGTGACACTGCGGGGCGCTGCTAGTTTACAATATTAGTAAGGATTCATATTTACCTATCGCCTTGCATTAGGTGTGAACCACACTTCGAGCACGCAAAACATTTTATGTGGAAGACGTGTAGGGGTTGTTGGGGGGCATTCGTTCGCATTACGAACTCGCTCGCGGGGATGGCCTGGCCGCACGCTGCGCACGCGCCGCCCGAACCGAACATTCTGGAACAAATACAAATAAATAAGTATTTAAAAGGTTAAATAACTTCCCTTATCATCATCATCAAATCTCTACACTTGTAACTGATGATAACTACATAGTGTAAATAAAACAAAGTCGCTTCCCGCTGTCTGCCCCTATGTACGAGTATGCTTAGATCTTTATAACTAAGCAACGGATTTTCATGCGGTTTTCTTTCATAGATAGTGTGATTCAAGAGGAAGGTTTTTAGTATAATTTTATTCCCGCTTACTCATAGAGTGATTGATTGTGTTATATTTTATATTCATGATAGTTCATTCTAGTTAAAGAAGTGGAAGTTTACAAAGAATCTTTAAATGTTCAGTTTAAACTGGCAGTTAAAAAGACACACTTTCCGTTACTCGGACAAAGTTTTATTAATAAGATAAAATCAAACTTTATAGTATTTTAAAGACGAATACATTTAATTCATAAAATATTTATTTAACTCTAAAACTAAGTCCCTTATGGTTTGTCCGTATCAATAAAATAAACAAACCAGTTACCACAGACAAGTTTAATACTGCCGTAAACACGCTCATAACTATAGTCCCAGACTTTATAGCCCATTTTCTTGCCAATCGAAAAAAATAAATACTTTAAACATTTGTAACGAAACGATTTTAACACTGGTATCCCATTATTTCACTTATAGATGTCAAGGTAACATAACATAATCATTCACTACATCATCTCAATATAGACTGACCCCTAACTGAGTTCGTGACTCGTATCTAGGGTATCAGAAACTACGCACACACTAATTTACACACACACCCAGACCGAGATAAACATTTGTGGTTCACACAAATATTCACCCCGCACGGGAATCGAACCCGTAGCCTTACGGATGGCAGTCCGGCATGGTAACCACTCTGCCATCGAGGTCGTCAAAAGGTTTTTTTATTAAATCTGTTTTTATACGTAGGAATGTTTAAAATAATTATTAAAATTAATAGTATCTAGCTAGACAGATCTTAGACGGAGTTAACAATTTTAACAAGCAAGCTTTAATACGTTAAAATGCCACGATTATTGCTCGTTAAGCTTTGATAAATGGTTAATAAAGCAAAGTAATGACACAGACTATAAATCTGTTTGAAAAGTAGGTATTACATGTTTGTGTAATCCGTTTATCTAGCCAAATATATATTCTGTGAACTAATTTATGTTACGACACTGGACTACATATCTTGGGAGAAATTCTCGTACACACATCATGTTTTAAATATACTGATTCACTATTATAGAGAATTTACTGATTCACATTTACTATTAAATATTTGTTTATTTATTTATTTACACGTAAAGTGTAAATTAAAAAAATGTACGTTAAAAAGGTTTTTTATTTCCGTTTTACTTATATACGTATAATATTTCGGATTCTTCAAAATGTGAATAATATAAATTAAGAGTTTAATCCCAAAGTATTTCTCGAGTCGTATTGTTTTAACGAAATATTTTTTATTAATACACTTATTAAATACCATACAAAAACAAATAATAGTTATTTATGGTACAAGCGAGGTAAGTTGGTGATTACTTCCGAGGCGCTATTAAGGCCCGAGCCGTCAGGCGAGGGTCTGAAGATAGCCGAGGATAGTAATCATCAATACACGCGTGTACCATACAACGTTTTTCAACACATTTGCGAAGAAATTATCATTTTTCGCTAATAAATAAACAGTTTTTCTATTCGCGCGCATCCAACACAACAATGGAGATCGCCAAAGACTAAAATAATATACTTATTAAAAAAAATTCGAATGAATGAATGAATGGAATCGACCATAGACTTACCAAAAGTAAGGCAACATAGTTGAAGTTTGTTTTTAAAATGTATGGAAACAATTTTTTTGGTGTCGAAACTTTCTTAAAAACAAAGCAATTTAAAAAAACAGTCTATAACTCACTAGTGAATAAAACGTGTCATTATTCAACTGTTTTTGCACAAATAAGAGCCCCTTTATGAGCAAGTGTGTTGAAAATTATTTTATAAATATCATTCAACTTGTTTACTTTCGTACAGGTATTTAATAAAAACTTCATAATAAAGAATAATATTTACGCCTTCTTATTTATTAATCTCGATCGTCAATAAAATGAATATAAATAACGTTCTGATCGTAATTATGACAGTTATTCCAATTTATATTCCAATTCTGCTTAAATGCCAATTAATCCTATTTTATTTTTATAAACCTTAGTTATATTATTTATTGTACAAACAGTTGTGGTCATTAAATATCCACATCTTAGACGTTAATGAGTCATTATTACTTTCACTATTAGCGTCACTGGCGAGCATTATTAATGCGAACCTTAAAATATTAATAAATATTAACAATCAGAACCGAAAGCAATCAAAATTTAATTGCCTGCTCTTCTTCGTGTTTGCAATAATAACTCCAAACATTCGGAACGGGTTAGAAATTTTGCAAGTCTTAAAAGATAAATTCGCTTCAATCACTCGGAGCAAATAGGATTTCGTTTCATTTACTTCGGTAAGAGAGTTTTCAATTAAGGAGAGCCCGACAAACAGTATCGACGTATGAAGGTAAAATTAATTAAACCGAGCCAAGACAAACATGTACGAATCTATTTGTGTTGGACTCGCGGGAGCGCGCACTCTCTACTACCTCATATATAAGGATTATACCGGTTACAAATAACGAAAAAATACTTCCAATATGTTTATTGTACGTCTTAGGGCTGATTTTTCCATCGCCAGATAACTTTATTCGACGAATAACTTTGAAATTTTGACAGTTATTTCATACAAAATCTGTCAAACGTCAATTTTATTCGTCGAATAAAAGTTATCTGGCGATGGAAAAATCGGCCCTTACAGAGTTAAATAAATCTTTGCTACTTGGGATTTATACAATCACATAGAATCGTCAAAATCTTTCGGCTAAAGTGATTTTTTAATAGAGTTATTTTCGCGTTTATAATTGGAAGAATGTTATTATCTATTTAAACAATAATGAGTAAGGAAAATCACTAAGTCACGCCATACTTTGGGAACTACAGAACCGTTTTGGATAATTCTATTTTTGTGTTCGTCTTTACCGAGAAAATCCACGGGAAAAAAACGTAACGTGCAAAGCAGGGTCAAGCTAATAATAATATTATTTAAGAAATATTCCCAGAAAAATCTGAGTTAATTCTCAAAACATAACATAACATAAACTAAAAATTTATTAAATTAAACGTTTACAAGTCCTTTAGTCAATTAGTTAAAATTTATAGTACCGGTCGGTGCAACGCAGACAGCTTGGTTTTCATTGTTAGTATAGATTACAGTCTATATAGTCCCGAAGAGATTGCCAAGTTAAATCAATTAGGTTCGTTAGTTAGATCTAGTTATTTATTTTACTGTTCAGTATATATCGTAGTATATATTTGTTCAACCAATATACAAAATTAAATGCAAACATAACACTTATTTACGTTTAAATGTTTAATTAAATTAATATCAATGTTTTGAGTCAAGTTTGACATATCAAGGTAATTATTGCGTAATTTAATGACAGAAATCGTAGTACCTACATCAACTTTTGAAACAAAATTTCGTAAATGTTAACGTATGTTTGAACTAATGGATGTGTCGTACAAATTAATTAAAATTTAAGAAACACGTGTCCGTAATACGTGTTACCTTTTATCTACTCGAGGTAGGGTCAGCGCAATCCGTTTAAAACAGTCTTTTCATCAATATTCTAATAATGTATGTAGTTACAAGTTTACGAAGTTTGTAATCGAAAACTTTTAGGTTTCCTTTCATACCGATATTAATTAACGAAGTGTATGTTTAACATGAGTTTAATAAAAGTGAAAGTTGTGCCGCGCCTCCATACTTACGAACTTTATTTGCGTTCATTACTTGTAAAATTGAATACGTCACTGAATCCTCATTAATTTAAGATGAAGACTGTATCTTGACATGTTATTTTATTCATTAAGGGAGCGTCTCGAGTTGCTCGGTTGTGTACGTGTTGAGTTCGGATTGTTGTACGGGGACATAATTTAAAACCTCTTGAGGAGATCGTTAGAGTAGGGCGGGCGGAGTAAGGGGAAACGAAACACTGTGCTAAAAGAAAGGTAAACTTCAAAACAACAGTACATATTAGAAATTTAATTCAAATTTAATACTTGAATATTTTTTTTTAACATAAACTTTATTATATGCACTCGTAAGTGCCCTATTAATCATAATTAGTGGGACTTGATCGGTGCCCATATTAATTTTCAATGTTTTTATTTCTATTTGCAATATGTGTTTTAACAAATGTTAGTAAGTTATTTTTTAATCTAATCATAATAATAGATCGCTACTTTATCTGCAACGCATCTAAAACATACTTCAACATACATATTAAACCTTTTTCTTAAGGACAGAAAAATAAGTAACGTAAAGAAGACATTTGCATTCCAACTTCCTAAATCTTAGTATCACTTGTAGAGGGTAAGGTTGGAGCGATAGCCGATCGGATGCGGAGAAGAATGGCCCTCAACACCGTCCCCAAACGGGAGATCTTACTTGTTGCTCGGCCCTGTTTGCGTCTTCAAGGGTCCAGGAAATCTTTGTCGAACCATTTATTAGTTCCATCTTGGTTTTTAAGTAACCTTCTTTTGTTTTATTTGTAGTGTGTATCTAATTTTTTATTTGTATAAAGTGGTTAAATACTTATCTAGTTAATTGAACCACAATATTTTATAAATGTATTGGTCTGTAAAATTATCCTGTAGGTTAATTGTTTACGAGTTTTCTAGAATAATAATTACATTATATACCTTACTTCTCAAGTACCCACTAAATATGCGAAATGTTTATCCTATCTGGGATTTGAAACTAAGACTGCACTTAACTTTTCGTTCTTTCTCAATTTCTTTACAGATTGTCTATACTCTATCTATAGTAGTTAACATCGTTGGTTTATGTATAACTGTTGGCTTAATTAACAAACGACATTTAATATCACTTGGGAGACCCAAAACTGTGTACTTAGTCCTATGCAGTAGGTTAATTGATTGCTGCGTCACAACCGCAGCGCTACTCATCATCTGTCACGCTTTGTGCACCACTGGACGTGGTCGCTTCAAGCGCTTTTGTTGCTTGACAGATAAATGTTCTCCGTAGATACGGTGATATACGCACGCAGTCCGAATACGCATATTATGTTAGGATCACGGGTTAGGATTAATCTTTTTGGCAACTGATATCGATAAATATTAGCAGAATAATATACTCGTATACTGTTAGATATTTAGAGCAACTGATGTTTTGATATATTTGTATTAAGTACTTTTTTAATGGGCTGTTAAATAAATTACTGTGACCATATTTTAGTATTTCGTTGGATCAAAAGAGTTATAATTGTATACGGCATTTGTCTTGCTATAAGTTTTACTAAATGTTTCTTATTTTTGTTTGTAATTAATACCCTCAAAAACGACTTAACAATAATGTAGATAACATTATCACTGGGTATGGATATTTTTGTACTTAATTATTAAGATCTACTAATAACTGTTTGTTTCCCAAATAAATAAAATGATTTGATCATGATTTTCCTACCAGAACGCGGCGAAAAGACCTTGAGACATCTAGTGATTAATAAAACGTGGAATAGAGTGTAAATAAGTTTAAAAAGCGTGTCATGTATGTAGATGTGATATTGAATATCATTATTATGCAGGTCCTGGTGTGGGCGTGGGATGTGGGCCGCCGTATCGAGTTAGCACGTCGTTAGCAAGAAACTCGTTAGCGGCGCGTGCCAGAGACAAGCCAAGAATTTGCTAATGACACACGCTGTTCGCGATACGGTTACTCTGTCTGCGGAGAAAATTGGGACAGCTAGAGACTTTTAAGACTTTGTAAAAAATTGAGTTTTTTATTAATATTTTGACATTTATGACCCTGTCGAATTTTGTCATTTTTATTGATAGGTACTTTGATTATTATATATTTATTTATATTTGTTAAGCTGAATAAGTTTTATGTTTGATTGAACGCGCTAATCTCAGGAATTACTGGTTCGGATGGAAAATGTTTTTGTTTCGTGTCGTAAAAATATTAGGATTGAATCAAAAGCAATTAATGGGAGTGAAACTGTGGGGCTCAGATATCGATGAAATATAAACGTGATTTTTTGTACATGATCTTTAGCTAAATTACGATTCTTTGTACTCAAAATATTTCAAATACAATAGCTGCAAATCTTAATCTTCTACAAAATTGATTCTAATGAATCCTAATCGTTTATATCATTGAACTTCGTCTTCAACTTTCACATACAAAAACACTTTTGAAAGTTGCGGTTTTTATAGTCATCATTGCCTTTGTTGTGTAGCGCCATTTTTATATTTTGACATAACGTAATGTCAGTTTGACAGATGAATTGAGCATGTAATGACTAATTTTGATTAATAACCTGTTCCGATAAAAGTTTTTACAGATATTAATAGATAGTAAAAGTTTTATTTTGAGTACTTACTCGTTGTCTTACGTATAAGTAAATTAATCGCCAATAACAGATAGGTCTTGTTTACTTTTAACAAATTCTTTTTGCTAACCTATATCTTCCCACAGTTGTCCATCACATCTCTCCTAAACATTACAACTTTTTTAATACCTTATTAAAAGATTCAAATTAGTAAGAACTTATTGCAGAAAACTGGCCATTTACACATATATTTTTTTTATAAATGTATCCCACAACCAACTAGACTGATGGTAACCCTACACTGGCGGCGGTTGTTCCGCGAGCTCCTATCTTGTGGGTTTCATTCGCGGACAGATCAAGTGGCTTGACAAATCAGATCCATTTAATGAATACCTCGTTTGTATTCAGCAATAATTAGACTCCAGTTAAAGTAACGAGTTGTGTATGAGTTAACGTTTATAGTATATAAAGGTTTATTTTTAATTAAACGGTATAAAGTGCTGTTATAATTATGGAAATTTAATTTTTTTTTTTAGTGTATTCTTAGACTGAGTAGAAACGAAAATTCTCGGGCCCTAACATTGTGTATGTGGAAAAAAAAGTTTATGTTATTTTAATTTTAATACTTGAATTTAATTTTGTCGATCTCATAACGTATTAAAGCGTAATATAATGCACGTCAAGCCATAAGTACTAACAAATATGTATACAATATTTGATTTGATATAGAGATTAGAGTTTAATGTTTACATTAGCAGTGATAAGGTACACAAACGCGCCCGTTGATGTCTTTTGTAGAGCACACAAGTGTACAATAACTAGCGTATTAATTCAATAGGTATCACATAAAGCGCTGATACAAATTGTATTTGCAGTCGTATTCGTTAACGGGCGCTGGTGAGCCAATCCCGTATTCAAATTGACATAGTAAAACAACAGAGGTTCCGGACTAAGTTCTATAAACTCGTTTCAAACTCCCCTCTACACACTCTATCGGCGATTTTTAATTAAGTCCCTAGCGAACGGCAAGCGAGCAAAGTAACACCATCAATTCATTATCCTAAACTCTGGCTCGATTGTTCCTCGCTCGCTACTTACGCAAACTTTCATTTTAATCAAGCGTTTAATTAAAAATTATCCGAGAAAAACAAAATAAGCCCGTTAGGGCGGTCTGAACTAATTAAGGCGCATGCGATGAGCCGGCCGACAACAGAGGCCCACGAGGTGAGCGTCCTTTAATTAATCCTTGTTCAGCTTCGGCGGCGGGCGCTTAGCGGAACTATTACTGTCACTACAACACTACGACACGGGAAAAAAGACAGTTCCGAGTAGTGTGGGAACCGGGACCGTCGCCCCGCGCCCCGCCCCGCGCCCGCTCGTACTACAACTAATGAATTAATCCCCCTAATTACACGACCTCTTCACACAACATTACCGAGATTTACTAACACAATTTGCTAATTACCCTCTGACGTCACCCAACGTGCTACAAAATTAATTTGACAATATTTTTTGTTCGAAATTAAAACGTTACAATATTAGAAAAAGTTACCGAGTAACAAAGCTGAACTTTTCTAATTAATGTTAATACCAATATCAATTAACTTGCGCTAAGAATTAATTATCTGAGTATTACGGACCGTCTTTTATTACTAAACTTTCACTAATCAATCTTCCAGCGGAGCCCACGTTACTAATTACAGTGTTTGTTAAATTATTATTTATTTACTTTTTTACTTAATTAGTCATTGTATGTCTACAAGAAATTGAATAAAACGTTAATTTATACACAGTGCTTTTAGTATGGAAAGATTGCAATTAATATTGCAATTATTGACCTGTCACTCAGTACTTACATTTGTAATCCAATAATAAATCAAACAACAATACACACACAAGTCAATTAACATCAAAACAAATCCACAATCATAGGAAACAGTTAATAAAATTAACTAAAACAATAATTTGTAATTGTTATATTCCCTAACAAATTTAATAAATTATCTGTGGCACATTTAGGTAACGTTATAATTTATTAGTCGTATCATTTTGTCAAAAGCCGCACTCGCACGATGAGCTAATCGACTATCACCGCTAATTGGGCCCGTCTGCCCCCCGCGGCGCCCCCTAGCCCCCCGCGCCGTGCCCCGCAGTACCAAGCGCCCACCCCCCAACTAATTAGATAAGTTTGCAACTCGACTGTACTTCTGGTGCCCCACTCCGCCGGTAAGCATCAATCTTTTTAATTAAACATTTTTGACACCGCAACGATTAGCCATCGAACCCATTTCTATGCTAATACTGTGAATAGTTTTCATTTAAATGCAAAACAAGCGGTCGAAACTATACGCCTGTACGTGCCTTATGCTCTTTGATTGGAAATATTTTTATTAATAATTTTATACGTAAGTTATGGCTTGCAATGGCGAGACTAGCAGCTTAAAAATATATAAGTAACAGGTGAAAAATGCGGGTGACAAACGTTTTCTTCTTCGTAAGTTTATCTAAGAAAATCTGTTAATTCAATGCAAACTTTTTCTTAATTCAAAAAGAGCGATGTTAGAAAAATTACAAACATGAATCACTTAGAATCAACCTAGAAATTGAACCCGAAAAAGTAGGTTAGATATTATTCCAATAGATTAAACACCAAGGTGATAACGTTTAGAAATTAAAATGTTGTCTATTTATAGAAAAAAACTGATATGGGTTAATTTACCATATAATACATTATGTATTCGATAGATAGTACAGTTACAAATTAATATTCAATTAAAACTTTATAAACATTTTAAACTTTCCACTATAATTAGCTTACTTATTAAAGTTTAGTGACCGCGACCGTTAACTTATAAGAATCCATTATTAATATCTAAACTACTATCATATATTTTTAATCAAATACTTATTAAACTATTACATAAAACATTGATGATTATTTTATTCCATTTTAATCTTTTATTTATTACTTCTAATAATCGACTTTTTAAGTGGTCACTATACGTATTATAAAACTTCATTTAGTAAGTTGTTAACATAATGAATTAGATATAATTTCCAACTAATGTGTTATAATCGTCTCATTAAGCCGCGTCTCGTTTATACGATTACATCAAAAAATGAAAACCAACCTTATTCTTTGAAGCATAAGGTTTAAAATAAAATTTCTTTATCCAAGATTCGAACCGGTTTAAAACTATTTTGGCTATTATAGTGTGAATTAAGAGGTATTAAGCTATTGAGTATATTAGTCTTAATTATAGTTTTAGGAATTATTTTTTAGTTTTAAAATATAAGTTTAAAATTCGTTGTTATTAAATAAAATTGTTTTAGCAGTGGTCATACATGCATTTACATACATATTTGAAAAGGCATTATACAATACATTTCTTTATAAATAAAATCATCCTACTAATATTATAAATGCGAAAGTTTGTATGTATGGATGTATGGATGTTTGTTCCTCTTTCACGCAAAAACTACTGAATGGATTTTAATGAAATTTGGTACAGATGTTCCTCATACCTAGGAATAACACATAGGATACTTTTTATCCCAAAATTCCCACGGGATAAGGTTTCACGCGGGTAAAACCGCGGGGCACAGCTAGTTTGATATATATTTTAAATGGAAATCCACAGGTTCAAAATCGAACCGGGAAAATCTGTATGATACAACTCATTTTAAAGAAATAGATAAATAAAGGATTTAGTCGGATTATTGATACAGAAGGAAAATAACAGAAAACCCACCTAACTACATACAAAGAAGTATAAATATTTAAAGATATATCAAAGAAAAACAGGTTCCTTTGAAGATCAAGTACCCGTAAAGAGATTAACACATATTTTATACAAAACCGAAAATAAATCGGTTAATATATAGAAAGTTAAATATAACATATGTATGTAAGTTTGTCTTAACAAGGATCAACCATTATAGATTCCTTGGTAGTAATAAATCAGGGCATACAATGGCACATTGTCTGTCGCTCACGCTGATTAAATAAATATAAATAGGTGGCGATCCGCGACGCCTGCACAGATATTTATCAGTTCGACATTTGAAAAGTGAAATGCTGATAACACCCTTATTTCTAATTCAATAAGGACTACGTTTTAGACGTCCCAAATCGGAAGGATCTAATCAAAATGACATTCGAAATTGCACCTTAAGTGATAAATTTTAAGGTGTAATTTGAAGTGCAGTTGGTGAGATTGTCGGCTTTGTGATGGATGATGGGAGAGTCTGCGGTATGCACTTCATCTTTCATAGTTATTAGTTTCCATGATGGGTTTGCGTTTTATTAAATAATTGGTTATTATAATAAATATTAATATTTATTTAAGGTAACTAATAACTTTAGTTCTAAAATGGTAATAAACAAATCCTGCCTCAAAGAAAACAATGCAATACAGTAAAAATAAAAGTAGTACTTTTTACAGAAATTAAAGCCAGATCGAAAAAGTCGCTTCACCCAGGTAAAACCGCCAGGCACACCTGTTATTAAACAATTTTTTTAATAAGCATTAACAGTATCACTTAATTGGTACTCTTTGTTTTTATAGAGTTGGATCCAATCCAGATCTTTAAGAAAATAAACACGATACTACTTAAATGAGTACTTGAGTTTTAAGTGTTTGGAAAAAACACTTTAAGATAATAAACTGAGACATTTATTGGAGCAAAAAAATTTCATTTTATTTTTAACTAGCGGTCTCGCGGTTTCACTTTTTAATGAAAAAAGAATTATTAAAATCAGTCCAGTACTTTTGAGTTTATTTGTTACATACAAAAATACAAATCTTTCCTCTTTATAATATTATTGTAAATATGGTTTTTAACTATCATAGTCGACAAATAATAGTTTCAAATAGAGAAGTATAGTAAAAATATTTGAAACGGGAAGTTATTTCGTAATATTAGACATCTTAACTGAGACATGTTAATTTATATCATTTATGCAAACATCTGGAAATAAAACTTTCATAAGATACGATGATTTCATCGATTGTATCATCGATATTGTCGTATCGATACTCTATTACATATAATCGATATTAAACTATATCACATATATTTATTTAGTATTACGTTATTTAACCCTACCTTAAAAGTTATATCCTAATCTCAATTAATATTATAACCCCACAGCGAGTTTGCTTGTATTTTTTACCACTGATATTCAGACATCATCAGAAACACCATGTACGAGTAAAATCGGCATAGCTAATTAACAGGTAACAATAACAGAGTTGAAGGTATTTTTGCATAAACATATATGTATCTTGTCCATTAATATCTCCGACATTATTTAGAGCAAAGAGGCAGTAATTGGCCAGTACCGGATGTAGTTCCCAGGTGCGCTGCGTGCGCCCTCTACCGGCGGAAATGAGAGCCAATTTCAATGTCTTCCGCGGCAATTTGATTAATTGGAATTCAATATATCAACCACATTGAAAATGTATTAATGTTTCATATATTTTAATTGACGTAGTTCCTTTATTATGGTGATTTGAATTATAGGTTAATATTAACTAAGTTATTTGTGTGATGTGATCTCAACCTTGATCTCATTATGTATTCTATTACTGTCTCATATCGCCGATCAATAAAAATATATTGAGCAACGGAATCAAGTACATTTTTTCACCGATTTTCCGAACGATTAGCAGAAACAAATGGGTAATTAAGAGTTTAACCTGGACGGAAATAAAGGTATTATTAGAAAACAATCCAGACAGCGCGTCGGGGCGGGGGGTATTGTGAAGGGGACACGGAAGGAAGGGCGTCTAATTAGGGTGTGGGGTGAGGTAATGAGCCGCGATCGCCGCGCCGATATAACGAACGCTATTTACGCGGTGGTCGCTCCAAAATAGCCCGGTTTTGTTTTAAAACGCGGTTACCGTTTGAGTTTCGCGATTAAGGAGTTTAATTAGACAGTGTTGTTTACAACCTCATTACCACCGACCAACGGAGGAAAATGGCCTCGGATATCGGCCGATAATTTATGAAGTTGAAAAATGAGTTTCTTGCCGCTAAGTAGATTCCGCTGTAGATTACGAACGAACAATCGGGCTCTATGAATAAACATGAACATAATTTTACTCGACAATCGTAACAGATATGACTCTTATTTCGTCGTGTTTTAAGTTAATTTTTGCTTAATGTTTAAATATAATAAACATGACCTTCAATTGCTTTAGTAAATTACAACAGCCATTATCGCCAGTGACGACATTTGTTAGTTACGAAATTAGTTTTTAACTTTAAGAAAGCAATTATTGTTTTAATAACATAATTTGAAGTAATCTGCTCTTTCATGTGTTTATAATTAATATTGGGGATACACGAATAAAAATTAAACAAACATTTCAGATACGACGCAAATTTTAATGTCTTTAGCAGACAATTTTCAAAATTCATGCATGAATACTACAAAATTAAGCCTACTGATCAATAATTAGATTGAACTATTTAACAATAGTTCTAACGAGTTGAACTAATCATATAAGACTAAAAAATCAGCTAACAATAAAAATAAAATATCCAAACACCCATCATTAGCCAAGATAACGGTTTAACAAAGTTTGGCCTCTGATTGTTAAGAATGAGATCAGATATCGGTGTTGAGACGGGCGCAAACGCAGTACAAAAGGAGTTTTTTCCCTCTAATAGACGTCCCGTCGACATCATTAACGTATCGCCAGAGTCGCCGCTCAGTTATTCGCTAATGTGACAACAACACAGAGAAAGCCCGCCACAAATGAGGGACAGTCTTTTTGGTTTAGGTTTCGGGCACAATGGACTGTTACTATGGATTAACGAAAACGCTTAAGTAGGGAAGCGAGTTAAATAACCGGCTATTTAACAAGAAAGTAAACTAAATTACAAAAATATGTTTTTTTTAACTAAATAACAACCTGCGTTGGACTTTAATATTTGAAATATAACAAAAAATATTATAATAATTAAAGTTAACCTATCCCCAAGATCTACAATTACTATGCTATGGGATATTAGGACGATACTACAATAGGATATTAAAACTAAACGTTACATTCTTTTGTGTACAAACTATAGAGCAGAGAGGTTCTCGTTCTCTGCTCTATATTTTATTCGTAAAGAAAAAAATCGTGATGTGTGTGTGCCTCCTAATTTGACCGGGGGTGTATTCTAATCGCGTGTTGGCGTGGCCCGTTTTTGCGTTAACGAACAGGTTGCGTTAAGGCGACGTAGACGCCGAATCGACGGGGAATTTCACCTCATTAAAACTTACCCAGACAATTTGGACGTCGGCTCCTTATTATATTAGCGTAAGTATAAACTGAAAACGTCTTTATACTGTGGATTTGCGTTACACTATTATTATTAGCACAGCATCCCTCGGTGCGGTCTCTCCCCACCTGCCCCACTCGAATTAGTAAACAAACGTCTTTACGAGCGGTTTTACGAGGCCCGCGATATTTCGGTCTCGCGCACGCCGTTTTACGACATAATGAATTTGTTGATGAACTAGGCATTAGAAAGTTTCGAAATAGACTCGTGTAGTGACCGCGGATCGCATCGGCTGCGCTGCGGTGTGATACGCACCACTAACGTTATTGTTTTATTGTAGTTATAAATCATTTACTGGTGTACTTTATCTCATTCTATTCTTTTACATGTACTAATATTAGTTTAAATACCTATAAAACACTAAACCCAGAAATTAGTTATTCATAGTTTTAATAAGTTATTACGATATGAAAATCTACGTCAATAATTTTATTTATAGACGACTATTAGGCATTAGAAAACAGTAAGTAGAATGACAGTTTAACGATGGACATAAACCTTGATAGCAGTTAAAATGTTTTATTTTTATAACAAAATACATTCTATAATAACGCATAGTGTTCATAAATAATATAAAATCATATTAATAACCAATAATAAATTGAGAAACGAGTTAATAAGTCGGTTCCTTTATCTATTAGTCAGTAATAAAATAAACCACTTACGTGTTGAATTATGGGTGCCGCATTACATAATTAAGGCATCTCCGATAAAGTTAAGCATAAATTTACATATCGGTGCCGTCATAGGTATGTTATTAATAAGTAAGTTGTAGTAAGTTGTCGGTGCAGAGAGCGCGCGTCTCATAGTTATTGCGAGGTTAACACATGAGGTTAATTAAGATCAGAAGCGGGACCTATAACTAGCTAACGACGTCGCTACCGACACTCGAGTTTGCTGAGTGCTTCCCCTTAATTGATACGATTTGATAGTCATCGTAAGCACTCCCTTATTCCCGGCATATAATTTAATTAAAGTTGATGCCGTAATTTATTGCCGCTTAATTTATTAATATCAAACCGAGACGCGACAGTTATTAGAATGTTTGGTTTTCACGTTTCGAATGTCAGGCGGCGGAACATGTGGAGATTTTAAACAATTTCAGTAACAAAATATTGAAACCCTCGCCCGGATTTTATATTGTTAGCAAATAAATGTTGTTTGACACAACCGGATGAAATTTATAAAATCTTTAGAGTGCATGCGAGCGGACACCGACAATGGGACACTCAGATAAACTGAATCTCGACTAGTAAACATTATTAAAAATTCCTTTGAGAGCGATGACTATCGAATAATGATTTGTGTACGTCACACCCTCCGCTGTCATACTTGCGCCAAATTTTCACCCAGAACTTTTTTCCTATTTTTTGACGGCCGCCGGACGCACCGGGCATTGCGTTTATTTATTAACGAAATTCGTCCGTCTATGTAACACGTCTAGCTGGGACTTGGAAATGGGATGTAATATAAACTCTACCGCTTGGGAATAGAGTTTGCGATGTGGTGAATCCCAGATGCATGTTAAGCCGTTTTCAATGGCACAGGTATCGTTTACGAGGCTGCATAGGCGCGACGCAGTATTGCGTCCGTGCCCGCTCCACCCATATCAATTTCGAATAGGTTTCCTATTCGGTCGGAGAGATTGCATTTTGATCGTTTTGTGTGTAAATTGTTTCCCAAAATTAAACGTTTTAATAATAGAAATAAAATGGGTCCAGCGGCTGTTGACATGCGCGGCGGTGTACCGGTTGCGCGCTCCGTTTCATATTTCATTAGTTTTAGTGAGTCGTGAAGTATATGTAAACATCGATCGTTTGTCCGCGTTTGGACCACATCAACGATCGGGACTATCAATTACGTAGTAGTTCCAATTAGTGACAGTGCAGTAACAAATCAAATTTAACGGGTCCCGTTCGGGAGTCGTTCGCTAATTAGAGCTGCGGGCAAAGTGGCTCCTGCGAACTAATCAGGTGGCTAAATAATGTACTCGTGACGGCATCGTTAGCGCTCGTGAGACAGACGTTATTAATTAACATCACATCGGGCCACCTCGGCAGGAGACCCCGCGCCCCCTTCCCCGCCCCCCCCGCCCTGTGGTAACAGGAGGTTCACGTACGACAACCTACCTCTTATTGTTACTAATAATAATAACTGTTAACGTTACTAATAATAACGCTACACACTCTAATTAAAGGTTGATCTTGCTGCCCAGCGGTATGCATGCCGACACTCTCGTGGAGTATCTAATTAACGACGGATTTATCTTGTTGTTTTTGTTTAACTTATTCGTAATTTACAAGAATTTACAAAAACAAATCATTATCGAATTGGAGCGATTTTGTTTACGTAAATGTTAACAAACACTATATCTGTCAGTTTTAAGCGTTGTAAACTGAGACCGTCCAATTAAGAAGCCAAACACACTATCAATTTATTGTAACAGCGACTTGGACGTACATGTAGGTACAAGATAGGTTCATCTCGTGAATTTCTCTTGCGAAACACGACTTGTGTTGGGACGTCGTCGGTTTGCAAACATGTCCGATGACGCTCGCCCTACACTCAATTGATGACGACAAATATCTGAATTCTGTACATATTCACTCGTAAACTGACGCTTTTCAGATCTGAGTACAACTTACAATACACGATTTAGATTTCTTTATTTGTGATACTATGGGGGCAAAATTTAAATAAATAAAAATATGTTTATTTAATCTAACAAGTTCTCATTTGTAAGAAAATTCGTATTCTATTTATTTTCACCCAAGCAAATCTTACTCGGGTACTTAAAATATATGGAAAAATTATAATACTTTTCAATACATTGCATATTTTTTGAACATCCCAAATATAAATTCAATATTTTACTTAAATACGTGAATCAAATAAACTCTTTGAACCGATAAATAACTCTATTTAGCAGTTAGCGGACAAATTCTCAGAAACTAGTTAATCAAAACTTCTTCTTTAACAGTTATATACCAGAGTTAGTAATCAATATTAAAGTACTAAATAAAACCAAAGATAACGTGTATTTAATAAAATAAATATAAACGTGAACACCTACATAAGACTCAATAATATTTTTCATTTCAATAAAGTTTTATTTAGTAGGTTTTCCGTTTACAAAAACCAATAAGTAACCATCTTTTACATTTCTCATATTGTTACGCCCTGGGTCAACTTCGAGAAGAACACGAAAGTTCTAGAAAACGAAACAGTAAATAATATTTAAAAATATAATGAAATCCGTAATCAGACAAAATTATTTGCATAATATACGTAATTACTAAGCATAATTGTACAGTATTGTTTACACAACAAAATAATTGTTTACGTTTCAATATTAATGTTTACATCAACAAGACTCGTTTCTCAAATTGGACATTTATTCTAATTTATAAACGCAAATCAATATCAAATCCGTTAACACATTCACTTTTTTATGGTAATTAATTAAAAAAATAAGTTTGTATGTTTTTCAAATTATTTATTTGATATTTTATTTTATTGTCAGTTATAAAAGTGTTTGTGAATCAATCAGAAGTGATATAAAATATAATTGATTGATTTTATAACACATAAAATTGTTTTGAAACAAGTTATTTTAATATACCAAATAAAACTACTTTAAATGGATTGAATTTGCACATTTATTTAAATGAAGTGTTCGCCTAAATTGAATAAATTTTAATAAATACCAATTTTAACGGATGAATGTATCACACTAAACATTTATTTTTATTTAGCGTTGTGGTTAATTTTGCAAGTCATTTTCGACAGTCATTTCATGTGGTACAGACATAGATAATGCTAGATGGAGAGATTTCGATATTGCAATGCATTTTTTACAAATCAACACCAACACACACAACAATTTAGGTATTTAAGTAGGTACGTACTTCTAAGATTTAATGTAATTTTCACTGGTCGTCTTAAATAAATAAATTAACCTTTGTAAAAATCTCTCTCAGCTACATTAAAAATAAGTGCATACAAAATTAATAGCCAAAAAACCAGTGCAAATTGAATGGTGCTTGTAATGTGTATCCCAACAATGCACTAGCACTACGTCACCGACAAAATATCTGGTGCATTCCGTTTGATTTACGGATCGGCATATGATGTCGACCACCGCTGGGCCGCACATCACATGCACCTCCTCACTGAATTACTGCTGATAAACTATGGGTAGCATACGAGCCCCGATCCAAAATAGTTCGTCTAGTATGGAAAGTAGTGCAAAGAGAAAAATATAGAAAGTTAATATTGGTAAAATAATTAAGTATGATTAATATAAAGTACTTAAACCACAATTAGAGGAACATTTTAAAGTTATTGAAGTTATTTTAAGGGCATTTTGTTTATTATTATGTGTAATGTTAAAAAAAAAAACAGTCATTCACTACATCATCTCATTATAGTATTTTTTTTAAAAGAAACATAATCATTCACTACATCATCTCATTATAGTAACTGACCCCTAACTAAATTCGTAACTTGTATCTAGGGTATCAGAAACTTTGCACACACTCATTCAGACACACACCCAGACCGAGACAAACATTTAGAGTTCACACAAATATTCACCCCGCGCGGGAATCGAACCCGCAACCTTACGGAAGTCAGTCCGGTATGGTGACCACTCTGCCATCGAGGTCGTTAATGTTGTTTTAGTCCAGGGAATTTACGTTCTAAGAACTAGAATATTAAATACCTTACTCGCTATCTAATGAGGGTTTGAATGAATCTCAAGTTCATTACAACGTAGTACAACGATACCCCTAATTTACATTGATTTATAACACTAATGAATCATCCAATATTAACCTTAAATCGAAAACCTTTCCTACTACGCATCTACAGTATACCCATCAACAACATCTATCTATTAATCTGGTCACAGTTTAATCACAAGCCTAGAGCATCAGATTCAAGATGGAGATCAGTAATCAAATTTCAAACAAAGATGACCGTTCGTAGGACGCTCTTTAGTTTCTATTTAGAGGGTAGATACGACAAAGTCGGTCTCCTCAGTCAGCCGGACAGACAAACGAAATTAATCGAGACCACGCGCCAACGTAACCCAATCTCGTCCGTCCAAAGCCTCGATTCACTCGCCTTTTAGATTGATCAACACTCCGCAGAATTAACTAACAACGAATATTGTAGTGTTTCTAAACATCACGTAAAAGTTTACACCTATATCGATCATTTTATGACGTCTCAAATGGCAAAGAGGTCAGCATACCACAAAGTTCGAATACATTTGAGAAATTAAAACATCTCATTGATTAATTAAATTAAAACAAACTAATTACATTTGTTGACGTAGTCTACAAAACTGTATTACTTTAACTAACATATGTAGTGATGTGTAGTGCAATGAATTCTCGCTTCAAAGTTGGGTGACATCAATTTGTGTACAATGTCAATTTGTGAGGAGAAGCGTCCGAGTCCGGGACACAGGGCCTCATTAAGGGCGAGCGGTTGCAATTAAAACGTGCGTCTTTTGCAACTTAACGAGCGGCCAAATTGGACGGCCGGCGCCGCCCGCCCGCCCTGGACATGCGTTTTAATAAATATACATTTTGACACCGCGATATTATTAATGTGTTTGTTAAATTAAATACAGCGTACGGTTTAATTGGTTTTTCAACAGCTTTTTTGGAGATAATGAAACAACATTTGTTTTAAATGAAATCGTTGACTTTCATAAACATAAATTATTTGTACGAATATATTGTCTTTTTCTTTTAATTATTTCTGAAGATACATTTATAACTGACATAATTTATGAGTCGACGCCTATTAGGTACGCCTCTTTCGCGTAGATTCATGGTTCTTAAAATAAGTCTAAGTACTAATTAAAGAAAAATAATGCGATAATGAAGGAAATTTTCATAATTAGCAATTAAAATTATGTAAGAAAGATTCATTCATATTTAATATTATACTTATTTATTTAAATGTAAATACCAATACGGTAACATATTCAATGAACATAACATATTCGATAAACAGTTGCAAATCGGAAAGTCGGTTAATATCCAAGTGTTAGGTGGAAGGGGTAAGAAGTTGGTATTTTACAGGGAGGCTCGTTAGGGCGGGCGGCGGCGAGGGCGCGGGCGGCTGATTGCCGATTGAGCAGCAATTGCCTTGATTGACGGAGCCCGCACGGGCTAACGAACCTGCTTTCAACTAGGTGGACGTGCCCGCGGCATCTTTACTCTCCTTACACAATAATACACATATGACACGAAAAATGTTATTTATTTATGAATTTTGACGTAGTTTTGAATATGGTTTGGAAAAATTGTTAACTAACAAGAAGTTTGAAAAAAATATTTGGTCAGAATTAGTTTCTGTTTTTTATAACAATTATTATTTTATTTTGACACTAAATTCTTTGCTACTTAGATCGGAAGTTTATACGTTTTACGATTTTTTAGATATTCAGTTGTTGATTTGTAAATGAAAATTCTAATAAAATTTGATTGTAAATACTACATGAATATAATTTTAATATTAAGTTTAAATAGATAAGATGTAAAATTATTTAATTACACTAAAAGATTTGTAGTATTCGTAGTGTGAGAACGGCGGGCGTCGTAATTTCGCTCACATGTACACAGAGTAATCAGTAGGAGACATCATCAGCGTCTTTGTGGAGCGGGACCGCAATCCATCATATTGGGACAAAAGACAGCGGATAGACGCGGTTGTTTGCGTGAGAGATCGTTAATTTTGTTAAGGAGTCTCAATCAGGGAAGTGCGGCGTGAAGTCGTCGGCCGCGGGAGCGATTCGAGCGAATTATGGTACCTGGAGGCGCGGGGGACGACTCGTTAGTTGTTGTTTGCCGAGTGACGCGGGTCAATCAGCAGAGACATGCACGGAACCGCACTTCTTCATCCGCCCTCGCCCCGCCCCCCATACCCCGCTCGTTAGGCCGCGCGCCGTCTCTGTCAACTGTGAGACGAGCTTTATCAAATCTACGACGCACGACCCGCGCGCCGCGGTCGGCCCACTCTTCGCTCTAGTTTGACTCACAACCACCGGTAAACAAGGGAAATCAGTGTAAAACGAATTTATGTGAACATCAAACACCTGGTCTCGAATATTTATAATATATTATTTATTACGAACATTACGGAGGTCGTAACTCGAAACATTCCGAGATAAAAATGTGTCTTTTGAAGGACGGTCGGTGACAATAATTAGGACGGATTCCAAGCTTTTGGCCAATTAACGTTGAGCGGTGACGACTAGTGCAGCTGTGAACCACGTGTCATTCTCTCTTAATGAAATTAAATTATAACTATAGTTCGTTAAGAATTTAAATATAATTCGGCCTTTGCGAACGGACAACAATAAAATTAATGGAATGAAATTGTTATTTAGAATTAATTAAAAACAATTTACAGCGTAATTACTGACTCATTGATTATAATGAAAGGAACATGTTGCTATTTTAACGAACCAAGTGAGTATTAAAAGTACATGAAGTTAAACTACTATAATAAAACTTTAATGATTTTTATACTGCTGATTTTATATCATTTTTATTTTGTAACGTTTATACAGAATATTGACAATGGTACATGGAAAATTAAATGACATGACATGTAATAATATTCCTGACAGTTCCAATTAAATAACAACGTTAGTCATATTATTTTATCAATAACGCTTGCGGTTATTGTCTATTTACGGCGATTCATTAGATTGTATCATTATTACCATAGCAGTCTGCATTTTAATAACTGTTTTCCTAATAAGTAACCGGAGAGCAATAAAACATTAAATAAGGCTAATTAGTGACAGAGTTACAGTTACAAAAACAATGTTACGTCTGTTCTAAATTAGTGTTTAGCGATCTTTAACAAGGCCAATTTAGCAGGTCTGCGCGACGTCGCCGATCGGACCTCGTTATGTGCACAACCGCGTACTTTTTGTATCTCTCACGCAGGTAGAAATACAACGGTTTCGAGCATTTTCATAACAATGCACTCGCGGCTTTCTCGGTATACTTTTTTGGGACCAATGCGTTTGACAGACACGCTATTGTCATCTCCGAATGACGAACTAAAAACTGATCAAATTGATTATCAATGGGAAGATCGATCGGTAAAGGAATTCCGCACCATACATGGTACTAATTAGTAGATTGTAAGAACGCGGGGAGTCCATAAATAATGGGTAAGGGGTAACAAGTGGGAAACTCACCTTCTGTAATCGCTTTTGCATAGTATCATTCCCCCTTTGAAGTAGAAGGACTGTCCCATGTCGGCGAGCGCCTGGCCGCAGCACGTGCACTTGAGACAGCCGTGGTGCCAGTATCTGTCGAGCGCGTGCAGTAGAAACCGTTCGACTATTTTCCCGCCGCAGCCGGCGCACTCCTTGAGCGCGGGGTTGTTGTTGTTGTGCGGGTAGTCGTGGCCGTTGGCCGCGAACGCCGCCTCCGGCGAGGACGGGTGCGGCGAGCTCAGCTCCCCGTACCCGTGGTAGTGCGGGTTCATGCTCAGCGCGCTCGCTGCCAGCTTGACGGTTGGAGCGGGAACCGCTCGCACCTACCACCACAACTACACGCCCTGCAACAATACAAACAATCACAATGTTACCAGCTCTACAATATCCAGTATTGGAAGAATCAAGAATTTATCTTAGAGATGAATATTTTCGTTGGTGTTAGTTGAAGGATAGAGGATCCAGATGTAGGTCTGCGGGCGGCCACACTTATAAAATTTTCCAATTAGCAATTTGATACAATTAGGAGTGGGCGAAGGTGGGGGCGGGTCGAGGGGCGAGAAGTGCGTCAACCCGATCCAATTAGCTGGTGGCCGGCGGAGCGGCGGGACGCCCGCGTCTCCCGGCTCCTGTCGCCATAAAACTTAATTAAACGTTTAAAAACAAGTATTCATTAAAGAATAATCAAGCTTATGTAGTCATAAATAACCGGATTGTCCCGCGCGGAACGGGTGCCGTAATTAAGACTGCACAGAGTTGATCAAACGCACTGATTTGAAACTACCCTTCATTAAGAGAGCGCGAGCCGGGCGCGAGAGCTTCCGCTGCGGTGCAGAAACTAATTAAGAATAACGGACGCTTTAAAAGCGTAATTAATTTAGATTGTAATTCTATTTCTCTGAGAGTAAAGTAGACAATTATTTCAGTAGCCCTTTCTTTTGAAACGATTTGCTTTCCTGAATGTAATTTGCTTAATTTCTGTGTCCGACAGAATAAAGGGTTGTACGAACGCTTGGATTAATTTCTTCTGGCATCGACGGCTGTTGCATAAATAAACAGACGGATTTATGGCGGAACTGCCCTTAGCACGCATTTTGTAAGTAACAACCGTTTCAATTACACTTGCACCGTTTACGATCATGGAATTTACGGAATGCTAATTTATAAAAAAAAAAGGTAGCACTCCGGGAGTGCCGGCAGAAGTGAAAAAAATTTTCATCCAGAAATTCTTATGGTATCAAGAATATCGCGAGCAAAACCGCGGGTCACGATTAGTTTTACGCAATGTCACAATGACATTTTTTATTTTCAATGTTTCTAGTGTCAAGTGCTCCGTGTTTTAATTCTTTATTTCTTAATTGTAAAGATTAAATAATCCAAAAGCTTGTAAAAGTGATGCATGTGAAATGACAGTTCAACGAATGTTTGAACTGCGATTTGTTACGAGGATACCGCTGCAGCACACTCAGGCACGGTAGAAAGAGTGGGAGATACTAGTTCCTCTCCCTTCCCCTCGATCTTACGCTTTTTCGATCAGCATCACGTGACCCTGACGCGAGTTTGAAAGTTTTTACCCATACAAAAAAAGTGCTCAGCGCCGCTAAAGAAGTTTTCACTTCAAAAACTTCATTCATCATTTACTAGATTTTATATGATACTGGATGATGATATATCAATGCAATCCTTATCGATTATGATAATCGATATTGTCAACTTTTTTGTATAGGTAACATGGGATGGAAACATTGTATTATGCCATTTTCGATTATACCTAATACTTGTTGAATACAAGTGCTATAAAATATGAAAGTTAATAAAAATAAATAAAATCTATTCAATCTTAGCCACATAAATGTATAACGGCATAACCCGAATGACTATTTAATCGTTTAAAGATGAATTATAGTTGCGGGTCCAAATAATTTACGTTCATAAATAATAATCCGAGACACGAAAACAATTGTTCATAATTACTCAAACTTGGTTTAGGTTAGGGGTAAGTGAAAAAGTGTTTTATGGCTATGAATTCAAGGTTGGGAATGTAATTGTCGGTGTCGCCCTGAATGTAGAGTGCGTGTTGGTCTCGCGGGGGTGGCTTGGGAACCGGCAGGTGCTATTTTCATTATTCAAGCTCCATTGATTGGATACTTTGTTGCCGTTTAAAAATCTTATTAGCAACCACCCGACAACAAAGCGGGACGCTATGAACCTCGTCTCTATTTACAAGTTAAGTGTTTTTTTTTTCAATAACACCGATGAGCACCTATTTAGAGTCTAAAAGCGTAAAAAGTGTATGTCATGCTTGTTAGTGAATGTTTATTTCCTTGTTGTGTTTGCTTGTTCATTCATTACTTTTAAGGGGTTTGGTCGTTGGTCGTGATACCTTTTAAAAACTTTGGAATATTTATTTTTCAATCTATATTTTAATTTAATTAAGGATTTTGAAAAGCCTATTCTTAATTTAAAATAAAAATCCAATCCTTTATTCATCAAAAACGAATTTTAGTACAAAAACATACGTGCATAAATTAGCAAAGGTACATAAATATAAGGTACTTACTTACAATTATCTCGTATAAATCGATTTATACGAGATAATTGTAAGTAAGTACCGATCAATAGATCTTAAAAGTAAATTACCAATTTGTTTATTGTTTTTTAACAGACCAGGTACTTAAATCGGTCTTAATTAATAGCAGGATTATATTCAATGAATCGATTTGTATTTTATTTCATTAATTTCAATTAATGTATCCATTTGATTATAGTAACTGCATCTACGAACAGTACATGCGTGGTCAACGTTTGAGCGGATGAAATGAACGTAATGTAAGTGAATTTTTCTTTAAATGAAACTTTGCTGGATCGAATTTTCGTCCCCAAACTATCTATAATGGACATAAATTTGTGATATCTCATTGCAGAAAACTCAAGTTTTCGTTTCATTAACATTAGTATGAAATGATATAAATATTACTCATTACAATAAGGTCAGTCAATCTTTCACTACACGACCGTCGCAAACACAATTAAGTAACAACCGTTCTGGTGAAATTAAACGCGAAACAGAATGAGAATGTGATCCTAATTAGGGCGAGGGGGAAGACATTGCACTCAACCCCCCACAGCACTAAACTCATGCAGTATTAGCATTGTCTTCGGAATTAGTGGTTATTTTATTACGTCATTGTGGTGTTAAATAAGATGGAATTGGATATAAAATGCTGTAAAAGTTGTAATAAGAAGTGTGTATTGACTATTGTTATTAATATGAAATAAGTTATCAATAATTAGGTGAAAGAGTATTTACGAATATTGGTAAAATAAAAAAAGAGGAAAGCGATATTGTGACGTATCAAAACTTTCGTGATAAATTAAAAACGTGTACTTTTCAAACTCAAACACCGCATTATCGTTGAAAAAGCTACGTTTTTTAACGTTAAACTTACAATCCCTATCATTTTATGCACATATCAAGTACGCAAACATAAATCCAATTGGTTTTCTCTCACATCCATACTAATTAAAAAACTGCGGACAAATTGGAGGCCACTCTTCGCCCACGGGAACATAAAATATCCATTCCATTGACGGGCTGAGACCGACCGGACGGCTTGCCATTGATTAATTTTATCCAATCGGATACGATTCCAAGTTTCACCTTAATTGTTATAGTTCATTAGTTAAATAACTATTTAGGCGTATTGTTATTGTGTTTTATTTCTTGTTTTGAAAGGATTTAAGTTGCTGGTTGTATTTGTTTTATTTAATTAATTTATATGTAACTAGCAGCGCCCCGCGGTTTCACTCGCGTAGTTCCCATTCCCATTCCTTACATAGAAGTTACAATACTTCAATAGCTTAAGCAAGTCCCAAAAATAAGTTTGGATATTTTTAAAATGTTTATTTGCTAATCTACTTTTGATTCTGTCTGTACACATAATATAGAAATGTCGCAGTATTAAAAATCGGGAAAGAGGTACAAAATGAAGTACTTCTTTATAGGTACCATGGAGTGAGTACGTATGCGTTTAATGTGTAATATTATTTGCATATAATGACCGTTAATGGGCCCCGCGCATTATTCATCCGGCGTGACCTCACAACAGCCACAAGAACCGTTTGATCGATGTAACATTCCCATTTTATTCACATTTTGTACATTTAAAATCATTATTTTAATTATAATAATGAGCAGTTTAGCGATAATTTCGTTTAAACGAGAACGTTTACTGTAACTAGAACGCGTTACAGGTTGTCTAGCTTTATAATGAGATATTTGAATATATGACCGCTATTTGACAGGTCGCGTAGTGATTTAGTTTAGGCGTCGTCGCTAGAAAGCACATAAACAAAACATAGGTTGGTAGTATCTAATTTTATCACTACATAGTATAAAACAAAGTCGCTTTCTCTGTCCCTATGTATGCTTAGATCTTTAAAACTACGCGACGGATTTTGATGCGGTTTAATTTAATAGATAGAGTGATTCAATATGAAGGTTTTAAGTATAATTTTATCCCCATATTCCTACGGGAACGGGAACTACGCGGGTGAAACCGCGGGGCGCCGCTAGTCCTAGATAAGGTAATAAAATCGAGAGTTGGATAATAGAAAACATGTATTATTCGCGACTCATGAATACTGACACTTTGAGACAAAGTTTAACAAAAAGATTTTTTTATAATCATTCACTACATCATCTCATTATAGTAACTAACCCCTAAGTTTGGATGTAATTTTTTATATCATATGTTTTTAAAAAGTTTTTTAATATGGTTTTAAAAAGACAATTGCAAGTGCTACGATCGCAAAAAAAACCGGCTTGAAAATTACGATAATCTAATGTTGTAAAAAATGATTACTTTGAAAATGACTTTAAAAATCATGAATTCATGATATAAAAATATCGTGAATTCTATACAAGTTGTGTGTAGTTAGATACAAACTAATTGAACCACTTATCTATATTCCAATGTCAGTAGAACGATCACATTACTCATTATTACGAAACTTTGTCCTCGCTTTGTCTTATTTAAATCTTGTCTGATACTATCAACTCTTAATTATTACATCGAAATTGTTACTTAATCATCACTACATAGTATAAAACAAAGTCGCTTTCTCTGTCCCTATGTATGCTTAGATCTTTAAAACTACACAACGGATTTTGATGCGGTTTGTTTTAATAGATAGAGTGATTCAGTGGGAAGGTTTTTAGCATAATTGTATCCCCATATTCCTATGGGAACGGGAACTACGCGGGTGAAACCGCGGGGCGCCGCTAGTATTATATACTCGTAAGTCATTGCTTAGTTAGAGCTTTCAACAAGTCGGTTTAACCAAAATTAGCACACAAAGAACCAGAAACAACTGTTTAGTTGCGGAAAAACTACCCGCTTGCAACTATAAGTTATAGCACGACCACTTAAATCTACATCTACACTAATATTATAAAGAGAAAATATTTGATTGTTTGTTTGTTTGTAACGAATAGGCTCCGAAACTACTGAACCGATTTCAAAAATTCTTTCACTAATGGAAAGCTAATTTATCAGTGCGTGATATAAGCTATATTTTATCCCCTTACTCCCACGGGAACGGGAAATACGCGGCTGAAACCGCGAGGCGCTACTAGTGGTTTAATATTTATCCCAAGACAGCCAATTTTTCATCCTAATATCTTCATTCCACATTATTTCCACACATTGACGTTAATTTTTCGTGAAAGTCTTAAAATATTGAAATGAATTATTTGATTCTCCCCTTTAAAATTTTGTGTTTGTTTAGCATGCTCCAGAAAGTTAATTGAGTGTTGTTCAACTCTATAACATTAAGTAAAACGATGGTTCGACAAATATCACTTGTCGATCCCCCATAAAACAATGTCGAACGTTTTGTCACAATAATAATGACATTATGACAATTCTGTCACACATTAATGACATTATATCGTGTTCTCAAACAGGTGTGTCGTGTCTGAAGCATTTAATGACCATAAAGTGTACATTGTCTTTGTTAGATCGACTGTTCTTGTAATTAGGGTCGGTTGAGTGACGTTGAGTTTTCAAGTTTGTTTCCAAGATTTTGTAATGAGTAGGTCATAATTTTAACACTTTATATGTCATAAAAGTCGTACTTAATAAAAATTTGTTAAATCTTACTTAATAGTTTTATTATAGTTGTAATGGAAATCGCACTTATTATGTTGTCTTGTGTTGATTAAACGCATCAGTTGATACTTCATCTTAAACTCAGGTGATCCAAGTTATTAATCTTTACAAATCACTTAGTATAAAACTAAGTCGCTTTCTCTGTCCCTAAGTCCTTATGTCCCTATGTATGCTTAGATCTTTAAAACTACGCAACGGATTTTGATGCGGTTTTATTAATAGATAGTGATTCAATGGGAAGGTTTTTAGCATAATTTTATCCCCATATTCCTACGGGAACGGGAACTACGCGGGTGAAACCGCGGGGCGTTGCTAGTTCTAGTACCTATATCGGATTATAAAGTTCCATTGCTACGCAGTAGAAGCCTTCCCTTTACTTATTGATCGTATTCATGATTTACAATCGCTTAATCCAATAAATAATCGAATCCAGAACCTCTATAAGACCACTGAAGTGACGTTATAAATACAATATACTCATACAACTAAGTATGTCATGAAAACAATAGAACTTACGTTAAACCTGTGTCATTTCTAAGCAACAAGTACAAATTTTCGTGCAAAAACCGCAACAAAAACTTAAAACAACACCTAATAAATGAGTCATACTAATACAAAAGTTAAAACAATACTAATATTTAGTTACCAAGTTTATACCATATCCGAAACGTTTAGGTATTCGAAGTGAACCGCGCGGTGCGTCACGGCAGACTGACCTTTATTATGCTTTGTCCAACAGATATATTAAGTGTTTGTGATAGAGGGAAACTACGCATATTACAACGTTTTCATTTAATTTTAAAATTTTGATGTTTGAGTGACGGTTTCTTTGGATTTTTGGGAAAGTTCTATAGAGATTAAGGTTATAGTCTCCTGTTCTTAGATATTACTTATATCATTGTGCTCTCTTGCAGCTTAAGTATTTAAAGTGTTTACCTCGGCTCAGATTTGATTCTAATCTAGACGACGAAGAACCGTGACTATACTAATACTAACTGATCTATCAAGATCAGTTCATACTCCAGAGTCCATCTGTTTTTGCTTTACAACAGTTCTGGGTCGAACGATGGCAGTTTACTTTTGTCCGTAGGGTTAAAATAACAAATAAGTATTCACAGAATAAGTTTTTTTTTCAACCCACATTGTCCCACTGCTGGGCAAAGGTCTCCCCCAGACATCTCCAACTCTCCCGATCCTTCGCAGCTTCCCACCAGCTACTGTCGAAGGCGACGAGATCATAAGTAAGTCATTACGATTATTCCTTTGTACCGTAAATATTTAATATCAGTACTAATAGATAAAACTGTAACATTTTTCTATAAATAGAAACTGATTTGATTTGAATCAGCGGTAGAGAGCCTTTCCTGCAATGGGTTATACAAATATTACTAATTTACATTATAAATTGAATTTCAAAAACATTGATATACGAGTACATAGGAATTTTGTCATACACACCTCTAAAGCTAACAGTATATAATGCACTAAGTAAATAAGGTAAAGGTACCAACTAATGTTATCAGTTACACGATTGTGTACTCGTAATTCGCAAACTATGATAAGATTTCATATTGTACTCAGTCATTGCACTTGGTTTATGTCTGGATAATCATTTAGAAAGATAAAATTGTACCAGTTACGCAGTACTGAAAAAGAAGTTAGTGAATCAAAGATCATAAATGTCTTAAGTGTGAATTAAAACTTTTATAGCTTGGACTCTACGAATATTCACGACCGTCGTCGTTGAAACTAAACATAGATAACGTGGTCACCGGACTACATTCACAAGCTCCATAGAAAGTGTGAAAACGCGTTTTAAGTAATTATTTTTTGCCTTTTTTATGTAAACTTAACAGTTAAAGTTTGAGCGGTTAAATGATTTACCGTTAGCCCGCGCATGCGATGTCAACCGCGACATTAAATTCTATAACCGACATGATTCGTCTGTGATTTCCTTTTTACAACATTCCGATCCATGAACCAATGTAAATTTATATCAAGCGATTAATTACGCTCTTTGATCAATCTTCGAGATAGCCTCCAGCCATGTTGGGATTATAAAAGGTTCAATTATAACAAATGTACCTAATTTCAATCAAATAATACTACTAATTAGCTGACATCGAAACGTCTTTGTGCGGACCGCTTAACAAATTACTCAATTGATGTTGTTAATAGTCGGGCCTTTGCAGTCTCATTATAACCAAGTTATTTTGAGTCCACGAATAGTCACGACGTTAAATATCTGTCTACCTATACGAAGATATAATGTATTATGGGAAAATTTGTAATTAAACATCTGTGTAATCGATTAAGTTAATTTTAAAACAACCTACTTGGAATAAGAAAAGCACGACGGAAAGTTCCTTTCTTGGGTTCACATGTATCGTTATGTCTAATTTCTGACGCAATCGAATAAACGGAACAAAACATTTATTTTTAACAATGCTTAGAAGCATGACGACATAGTCCAAGTTACGCATGGGAGTACCCCATTTGACCGTATGAAGAACGTTTTTTACAAAATTTAAATATAGTATGTATGCTACGTATGTATACTATCTAACAAAAGATTGAATTAAATACCAACAGGCATATTTGTAATACTTTTTTAAACGAACAGTACTAAAATTAGAAATTAAATAAAACAAATTTAAATAATTATTCATAATAACAAAAGGTAACTTGTCAAAATTTCTAACAATGCCAAGAATTCGTTCGAATCAATTTATCAAGAGAAATCCGAGGGACTTAAAAATACCATCATTACACTGACGGTCGTGTCTTTGATATAAATTTAATGACTTAAACATTGAAAAATTACCGTAGCTTTATAACAAATGGCTGAACGGAATTATAATCGGAGATCTAGTTTATTACGGGCTCATTAGCTTTTGCCCGGGGCGTAAGGGCATATTAGACGCGGCGAAAGTCGTGATGATCAAAACTCTGCTTGTCAATACAATAATTAAACTTTGATATTACAAATCTTTAATATGAGAAAAATATATAGTTTCAAACTTAGTTAGGGGTCAGTTACTATAATAATAAGATGATGTAGTGAATGCTTATGTTAAAAGTATATGGTTATTAATTAAGTGAGACTTGATTAGGGCATTAATACCGACTTAAAAATAGTTATTTTTATGTATTTTTATATTAGAACAAGGTCTTTAGTGAAAGTAAGTTGTAAAGAGGATTTTTTCAGTTTGGAAAATGACTATGAAATTGAAAGGGTTTCATGAAAAAGTGATAATTTAATGTGCGGAATAAATTGAAAATTACTGATCTGACTTGAAAAACAATGTTATTAAAAATAAGTATAAGTAAATTAAGATAAATATTCTTTTAATATAAAAGTTTGTTGTATCCTCCTACCAAAATTGTTATCGTAATAAATATGGCTACCTAAATTAGCAATGACATCTACGGTATTAGGGCCTTAAGGAGATATCACAAATTATTTTGTTTCGAACTAATTAAAAGTACGGCTCTTGTTATTCATGTTAAATAAACGAAAAACATAATTTTTAATACAATTTTTTAAGATAATTGCTTTACATGTGATTTTTTGGGATATTGTTTTGGTTCTTGCTTGATTTGTAACCTTTAAAGTTTTAATGAATTTTTGATATTTAACATAACATTATCATTCACTATATCATCTCATTATAGTAACTGACCCCTAACTAAGTTCGAAATTGTATCTAGGGTATCAGAAACTACGCACACACACACACACCCAGACCGAGACAAACATTTATAAGTATTTTTTGCTAATTACTATTAGTACCTAAATAAAATATCTATTATTCATACAATAACAGTAACACATTATTCTTAGAACTAGTTTATATTACAATAATTAATAACCGCGCCGATGTTTTGCCTGCCATATTGAACCAAGCCAAGCCTGCCAAGCCGAAGATCCCAGATTCGATTCTGGATCTAACGATGCATGTTATTATTTTACGATGAACGGTGAGTACTGTGTATCATAAAGAGATGGGTATTTCATTCATTGTAAAGAAAAAAAATATCGCAACTTACTCGAAGTTTTCTTATATTCCTTGATTAATAAAAATAGTTAAGAGCCTATATCACGATCTTCAAGAAAAGTTCCGAGTGCCTACTCACAAGTTTTGTCGTTGTCACTTGATAGGTAGATGATAGTAAGGAAGAGACAAAACTAACTTTACTTGGTGAGTAAGTTTACTTGAAGATCGTGAAATAGGCCCTAATTCTTGAGTTTCTTTATTTTACCCAAAGTTTAAACCATTACTGTTATGACAAAAAAAATGTATTTATTATAAGCATAATTCTAATATTATACCCATAAGTTGAATTGAGAATCATAATTAGTTAGTGTAAAGTATAAAATATTTACAAGAACGTAAGAATAATACCGTGTGTCCCCTACTATGTGTAAATGGTTGAACACAATTTTGACGAGGGCATTAAAAGTTTTTATTGTATCACTAGACGGGATAATAAGTCGGTTTTAACATTCAGTTTGATGGACGTTTTGATTCAATGACTGACATTTAGTCGCCAGGTGGTCCTCACCACTGACTGTTGCTGTGTTATATTGCATTTGAATTTTCTTATGATTGTTATAAAATCATCTACCTATATATCTACATTACATTAATGTCATAGATGCAAAACTTTGTCTGTTTGTCATCTATGCCGACTAAGATATTTTCATGTGTGAATGGTAAAATATGGATACCCCATCCATATTTTACCATTCAAGGCAATAGGTATTATACATCATAAACATATTAGATTTTTGACAATAAATAAATAAAGACAAACGGAGATGAATATAAGTACTTTTTTTGTCTAATTTGTAAGAAATAACACCCGAAGGTTAGGTTCGATATAAAGTAAACTATCTTCATACCCCGCTATATGTACTAACCAAATTCTTTGCGATACATATGAAACCGCGAACATAAAACTGGAACATTATTAAATCAAATATTTTTCGCGTGTGTCAAGCAAATAATCATACTACAAGTATTGTATACAGTACAACATTTATTCCTGTGCGTATCCATTTTACTTTTAGGTATCATTAAAGAATACGACACAATATTATAGCTCGCAAATCTAGGCAAAGTTCCAAGTGTGACCGCTGCCACGATTTGAAAAAAATAATAAAACAAACAAGTTGAATAAATGTAAGAGTAGTAATGAAGCGTTATTGGAACGATAATAAAAGCTAAATTGATTAGCGGTGGTCCCGGGGCAGGTAGACCACATTCCACTGCCTCCCTCCTCACCCTCCACCCCCCAGCCGCGAACCCCGCCGCCCCGCGACACGAGACGAGGGAATATTTGTCATAATCTAATACCAGGTTTAAGAATTAAGGGTATCTCATTTTGTTATTGTGTTTAGATTAAAGTTTTGTTTGATTAAAATCGACACTGGTATTGTAATGTTGAAGTTTGTTTGGTTAGTGATAATTTTAGGAAATTCTAGATGTGAATGATGTTTCTATTACATTGCTAATTAAGTTGCCAAATAAAGCATGAACCTTAATTTGCATCTTTATATTGATATCTAATTTAGTTTTCCTGATTCATAATGTGTCTTTTTAACAAGCACATTTTGAAAAATGCATTTCATCACATTCGCCTCAATTGTGTGAATACACTATAAAAATAAGATTCCATTATTAAGAACATGTTATTATTAGTATTTAGTTTATTTAAATTTATTACTGTCCCAACATAAATATAATAATCCTAATAAAAAGTAATCTACCAATACAGTTACTCTAGCCCTCAAACTCTCTCCATACAAAAACTACATCAATCTTTCACTCCGTCTACTCAAATACAAACAAACATACTTTCACATTTATTATAATAATACTAGTTGAGTGATTTAATAACTATCTGGCGGAAAGTGAGTCATAGTCTAGTCGAGGTGAAAATAGGCATTAAATTAATATCAGACCAAGGTTGCAATCAAAGAAGCAACGAACGAACTTTGTGTGTATTTTTATGCGATAGAAAAATAAACATGGTTTACCACCAAATGTAACTTATACACTGATCTAGTATATTTACTGAACTTTGAATTCATCACAAAAATACTCATTTTTGGTAAAATATTTACTCCGTACATTTTGATGAACCCCAATAGGTATATCAAATTCACTGTTTTAAGTAAATTAACATCAGAAATTCTTGAAAAAATATTATTGAATATTTCTTCGTTACGTTTAACAGGTTTGGAACAACAATCCAAGATTAAGATATAAAATATAACTCACAGAAGCGTTTTAGTTCACTTTTTTATTCTATTGGATACTCTAAAAAGAACATTTTCATATCATTTCATTATAGTGTCCCGTCCCGAATGACCATTTTATCGCCCATGTGACTGCGTAGGCGCATTTACATTACATACAAACTATAAATTTAAGACCGGTCATAAAAATACTACTAACACATTTCCTACACTTTGATTCGACCTGTTTATACAGATCAAAGCCGTAGCAAATAAAGTTTATCAAATCTTCCATCATAACTTCGTAAATTCTAAGAATTAATGACCCAGTTCCATGTCTTGGTGTTTATCTTCCTTCGTATTCCTAGTAATATTGTTAATAAAGCACTGCATCATTCCGTTTTATAGGATTGTAGACATTTATACGACACCTGTAATACACAATGTCATGTGGTAGAATACTAAACGTGAAGACAAATTGTAATTGAAAGAGTTGGAACAGTTTGAACAGCTGTTTACATACAATGGTGCGACACGCGGCCGCTAATTGTCAATGATTAGCGGGATGTAATGCAATGATCGGATCGTAAATGAGTGTCAAGTGGAATGGTGTCGGTGACGCGCCGCGCGCCGCTCGGTACCCGCGAGAAATTTGCCGTAGTGTCACAGTGTGGCGTGATGGCATCCCGCCCTCATGAATGAGCGGCGATCGCACCTCCATTCAACCAGTTTGGTCTCGCACTGATTACCTCCTACCCACTTTTAATCTTATCTACTACACGAGTTGGACCAACACGTGAATCGACACTTCGACTCTCAGACCTCATTAAAAAACTGACCGTTCAGCCGCCTTCCTCTTTTCATTCACACCTTTTTGTAGTATTTTTTGGTGAATGAAGTCGTGTTCGGGATAATTATTGAATTTCAACGATTCGTTACGAATATCGATGAGCCGGAAGCCTATCGGCGCGGGTGATTGCATCGGGTGATCAAATTCCGACGTTCAGAAAGTAATTTTATGGTTTTTAAACTGAATCTTAGTTACATTTTGAATATTACGTGTTTGATGTCGGAATAACGAGAACATTTTAAGCAATCTTTCAACTCTTTCTATTACTAACTGTTACGTAACATCGGGTTATAAGTAGTTTAATAATACACTCCAAAATTATACACAAAAAATATAAGGTTCATATTTCACTGAACTAATATTAAGAGGAAGGTTATTCTCCAATGGCCGTGTGTAATTTGAAAATGTCAATTTAAATTTCAAATAACAATACAAACAAGTAGATTGCAGTTTGTTCGGGTAGATATTAAACTGGCATTATAAAACGAATCAGTGGTAATAACAGTGGGGATCTAATTAAATTGCCGCCGATAATAATGGCACTCAGTCTCCCCTACAGACCCCTCAACATTTATTATTCCACAACCCTAGAACACAGTAGGTACTGATGGATTACGGAAACATGAAATAAAATTATTTTTAAAGCTGAAACAGAAGTACTCCGAGGGATGTTTACATCTGATTATAGGTCAGGGTCGGCAAGCAACGTCTGGTATTAATCATCAGGAGGTTAATTACGAGATAAAATGTTTATTTTGATACTAAACAACTGATAAGTGGTTGAGATAATGGCAGTGTTGCTTTTTATCTAAATTAGTGTATTATGTCTGAAATCTGAAGCAAAAATGTAGACAAGGTAATAAATTATTTAGTTTGCTTATAACTTATGTATGGGTGGATGCAGTCACAGTGGAGTTTCCCTCGGTTTCTTAGTGGTATTACGATTCGCGGCAATTCAAACACACCTTTATATTGTTATATCTGTATTTCATTGCCCGCTCGGGAGTACATCTGCCCGGCCCCGCGCCCCGCGCACCCCCCGCCGGCACCCCGCACCCCACTCCACGTCCATTAGTGTTTTGTGAATGATTTAAAAGCTCTTTCGGATAACTACTCTGTAAGTGAGTAATTTAAGACTAGCTTCCCATTTTATCAGTGCTCCCCAAATTTGAGTGCGCATTAAAACATTACACTGTTTCTGAAAGGATATTGCTGGAACTCGTTAAGCTAGCTCCGTTAGTGGATTGCAATCTCATTTTATTACGGTTGGCTTGGCAAACATTTAAGATCAATTCGTGTGGATATTTTTTAAATATTTTTTTGTAACTATTTAATAACACTTAATTTGTTACGTGAAATATTGATCTCAACTGTCAATATGAGAAATCAAATACAAATGATATCTCAACTAAGAAAAAATAACTAATACAATCACGGATCCATAAAATTGGGATTGCCCTCGAAACGGTTGAAATGTCCACAATCGCAAAGCACAGTGATAGCGGAAGAATCCGTCATCTCTGGCTCGTAAACAATGCGTGATGTTGGTAGGTGCATGGCAATGAATTTTATGGTAATTTATCGAGGGATGAGACGATAAGATAGCGCTTTGTTTGGTCCCCGGAGCCACGGGCCATGGACCAGCGTTGCGGTTCCACGCAGACTAATCGCTTTGGGGTTACACTTTCAGCGATAAATACAGTTTTAACATCCTATTTGTACTGACATTTCAAACGCGCATAAAAGATTTTTTGAATCAAAACAACATTCTAATTATAAATGCGGAAGAAGGAAGCATTTTTAATCCATTTTAATTTAACTGAAAATTTGGTTCTGCCTAAGGTCTAGTAAAATTGGGATCATAACCCGCTATGTCATGATAAATGAAATTATACTTTAATCAAATTAATTTTAATAAACTCCTTATTTAAACATCTGTACAGATAAAAATAATCAATTTTTAATTGATGACCTATAGAATGGTCACGGAGACAAATTACAAAATATCAATTGCCCCACAAAGAATACAGTTGTATGAACTTGATAAGAAATAATAGTATGTACGATACAGTATAGGCATTATTTTCTTTATAATATGATCATACATAATGATATGTTATCATTTCACTTACGATGTTTTACTCATCATTTTTCTCACGGTATCAGACAAGATTATGTTTACAAATCATCAAAACATGATAAAAAGGGGGATAATCTTTACAATGTCGATACAAATTATTAACGAACACTACAATTTGACGATAATAATGATAGTCATTGTTATCCGATTGGGAAACGGCACACGAAATTGCTTTTGGAGTATGTCTTTGTTTATTTAGAGATATAAGAATAAGAATGAAGAAGATATGGGCTAGTATTTTCGCTTATATATTGGGTAAATATATAAGAAAGTTCTTAAAAAACTACATATGTAGATATAGCTTCGGATAACAAAGCAGAAAGCATAAAGAAAAGTCTATAGTTAAACCGTTTATACCGTATACATATATATTCATTCAAAAACAGCAATAGAAGTTATTCTAAATGCATTCTTCAATAAATGAGTAGTATAATAATTCCGTAGCAATAATCAGGGCATAGACCTTAATAATTGCACTGATAATTTCAAATAAATATATTGTTTATCGAATGCTAATTAGCGAGTTAGGGTGCCATTGCAGAGCGCGTGTTTTTCACCAGTAAGTTTTCATATTATTTTACCTAAAACATACAAAAAAGAGTTGCCAGGCAATAAGGAATATTTTAAGGGATTAAATGTACTTATATTACAGATTCTAAATTAGTCAATCATTCATTCAATGACTGGGTATTTACCTTTATCATCTTATCTTTTAAGTAAGTAATACAGTCTGTTTTAATAATAGATGTTATCAAAGAATCAATAAATTATAAATATTAAATCATTATCGAGACATTTACGTAAAAATCGAATCGATTATCATAATTGTTATTGAATACTTTATTCCGAATGCAATGTTTCATGTCTTTAAACGATAGCTGTCATCATCATTGACAATAGAGGAGATTGGGGTAAATTGGTAGATAAAAATAATTTATCTGTGGATGTAGTTAACGAGCGCTCAGCGGGACCCCTGCGTCACCCTCCCGGCTCCCCTACAGACACAGCGACGCCTATTCATATTATTATAATTATTGTGAGAATACAATTGCACTTTTAAACTGGTATTACGAAATTAATAATATCTCTCACTATCAACATTTACTTATCACGATTTCATACAGTAGCAACAAAGATATTATCGGTATGATATTAATATCTTTATCATCAATTAACTATCAATATGACGTCAAATATGATAGGTTTTTTCTTTTAATGAAATAAATTATGATTTAAAATCATTTTATCAGATTGCAAATGAATGAAAATAATGAATGAAAATATTTAAACAACATTTTATTTATTTATTGTTTAAGTATAATAAAGCTATTGGTTATTCCATGGTAGCATCTAGCAACACTTAAAGTAGCAATAGTGTGTCAAAGTGCGCAGGCGCAGGTCACTCATTGTTCGCGATGATGAGTAGCGGCATTGAACAATGGGGCCACAAGTCACTCGGAAACAATGCTTTAAAATAATACTGTATTAGTTTCCTATAAATTACCATGGACTAAGGTAATTTTAAAACAATTAAGGATTTACTAAAATGAACTTTGTTTCATTTTCGGTTTTTTATTTAATTTAATTTAATTTAAGTGGATATCATAGATTACAGTCCTTATGTAAGCTTAGATTTTTATGATGCATCGAATTCCAATGCACTTTTAATCAATACAGAGATACAAACAAGATTCAATCATTTGTGATAATAAATAAGTAACAGCGCGGACAAAGTCACGGGATATATGCAAATAATACAACTATCTATAACAGTTGTCAAGTTATAGTTCCGTACAAGTTCCATACAGTAAGAGACTAAAGTTAACCACTCATGGTTATCTCCCGTAAGTTTTCCTCTTAAAATAATACTAACAGTGAACATAAAAATTATCATACAAATTTGTCTTCAACACGTGTAAATTAAACTCGGTTGTCGTTTAAAATTATAAAGGAACGGGAACTTGTTAAAGTATTCCGAGCCGTATGAAGTTTTAACGAGGTTCATATAGAGAGGACTTGCGATACTTATTAGTTTAGGTACCCATTGTCGGAGGTGGTAGGTGATCTTAGACTCGGGAATAACTTATTATTTGTTTGTGTTGTTAATAAATATTAGATAATGAGTTCGCTTTTTAAAAAGAAAGTCTCTTTTAAAGTTTTAATGACATATAACTAATCGCTCTACGTTCTTTGGCAACTGTTTGCTAACTAGGTTCATTATGTGTGTGTTAGGTTTCATAAACTATTTAAGTATGTACTTATATGTACTTTCATTCATACTTTTCCAGGCGTAATATTAGAAAATATATGAAATAAACAATTTTTTTTTCTTCTAAGGTAAAATCAGGGATAGATGGTTGGGGGATACCTTTGCCCAGCAGTGGGACACTATAGGTTGACAAAAAAAAGGTAAAATCAGACACCTAGTAAAAATAATGAAAATAGAAAAAGTCCACAAAAGAAAGTTTTTCCGAAACGGAAAAAAAAGTTTAATTACGGTATTTTAATTCACACGTATTTGTAACAAAACGCAATTTGTCTAACTACACCATCGTACCATGAAATCGTGATTGTAATCGTACAAAAATTCCTATAGGCCTGCGATACGCGAGCGATAGAGTGGAAGCCATTCAGCATACAATAGTAGGGGTATACGGATGGCTGAGGCTGATAAGTTCACACAGAACAACATTTCACAAAGTTAAGAGATTATTATTTAATGTAATTAACTGTTTTCGTGCTTTGTTTACCTTAATTAAATAGTACGTAGTATTCGGTGAAACAATTTGAATATTAATGAGTATTTATTTGATTTTTTAAAGTTGAAGTCAATAATTTTATTATAAGCAAACATTATTTAATTATCGGTCGTTTTATCCCACATATTTGCTAGAACATACTCCAATGATTTCCCGCGTAGTGAATTTTCCCGTGAATTTCCCAAATTACATTTCAGACGAACGTTGTCCTAATAATTACTGACGTATCAGAAAATTAATTATCAAATTTAGTGCACCCGTTCGTAAGTTATTAAGTAACCGGGGGAATATAGGGAGGGATACCGTTTTAAAAACATTAATTTACAACTATTTAAAGATAAAATTTTATATAAATAATTACTAAGTGTTACAATTAAAACAAACACATAAACATAAAATAATAAAGACATAACTAACAATATTTATCTGTTACATGTTGACCCAGTGAACTACCCAGCTTCCCCTAGCACGCGGGTAATTGATTGCATCGACGGGAACTCATTTCGTCAATTGTATAAGGTTTCGAATTGCATATTTAACGTATGGGAAGTACCCTTGTCGACCGTTGCCAATTTGAGGCGAGCGCCCTTGCCTTTCATGGAGCTTTTTCTACTTACTGTACCTATTGCATTGCGTTGTGTACTTGGAAGACATAATATTTTGGTATAGTTTTTGTTTATTCGATTAGTTTTGTTTATCAATATTTAATAAACATTATTTAAAAAAACACAGAACTTGGAATACTTTAACTACTTTATTCCGATTTTTGTGAGAAAAAAAACATCATCGGCCTTATTGCGTTGCATTTTTAGTCCGGTTTAACAAAACCTGGTAATCATTTGAAACCTTGTCAGTCAAATCTGTCACTTTAACAGTATTCAAAATTGATTGTAAAACCTGGTTTAGTGATAAACCAGACTAAAAATGCAATGCAAATAAGGCAGCATAGGTTTAACGCTAATTTATTTGACTTTTCTACGAGTAAAACACCAGGATACAGCTACTATACTGATTGCTAAATAACTATGGAAATATTAAGTGGAACAGTATTGCAAAATGATCAGTTAAGGGCCGAGTGCTCCGTGCTATCAGTAAGCAAATATCCCGCCCTCCTCCGATTAGATAAAACATAGAAAACTATACGATTGAAACCAACGTGGGAAGATGAACGGAATTGTAACTGAACAGTTATAATTACTAGAAATTTCGTAAATTGTAGCTTGTCTTGTTTCTTCTGCATTCAAATTAAAGAGGAAGTTGTTTGTTGGAAGATTCTCAAATGTTATCTTATGGAAATTAACTCCCAAATTAGTGGTAAAATTCAGTTGATGAACAATACATATTTGCCAATTTCCAAACAGTTTCGTCTTTGAGATCACCAAAACCTATTAAGTAAGAGGGGAATCCTAATATTATCAGAGAGATAGAGGATTATATGCTCTGATAGGCATAACTTTTCTAAGGTTTTTTTAAACTAGTGGCCCGCCCCGGTTCCGTACAGGTCCAAGTTTCCCGTTTGGTTTTCCAGATTTTTTTTACATACGAACCTTTTCCTGACAATAACAAACACAGCAAAAAAAGAATTAGCCACATCGGTCTAGCCGTTCTCAAGTTATGGCGTGACAACGGGAAACGGGTTTCATTTATATATAAGTACTAGCGGCCCGCCCCGGCTTCGCACGGGTCCAATTTTCCCGCTCCATTTTTTTTTACATAAGAACCTTCTCCAATTAATAACAAATACAACAAAAAAAGAATTAGTGAAATCGGTCCAGCCATTCACGCGTGATGCCGTGACCAAGGAAAACGGGTTTCATTTTTATATATATAGATATAGATAAGTGAAAGAGTTGTGGTAAATTATTTACACTACAGTTAAACGCAGACGAATAACATTAATCTTTATTAACATAAACAATAGACACGATCACATCAATGAAATAGGTGCGGAACTAATGTCATAATGTGTAAATGAATGCGCATAATCTGCACAAACTGTCGGATTTGCAGGAAACTGTGTAAAACCAAATCCATGACAGTTCGATGCCTATGCACATCTAAATTTCACGCTAATCGTTCGATAAATTGTTGTAAAATTCACTCTATTTCTATTAACATATGGATCAAAATCAGATATTTACATAATTCTCGAATGTAGTTGTTCATTTCATTTATTATTCACATTTTTAACCTTCGATGAGTGCATTAATACTTATATGTACAGAAACATCGAGACACTACGTAATATTTTTTCAAAAGGTGACCCTCTAACTGACAGTGTTATTAATTGTTTTTAGTGTAAATGTTAAATGAGTTTTGAGAATACTAAATTAAATTTGTAATAATGTTATGAACAATAATGTGATAAAAACAGCTGTATCTATTTACGTGGTGCTATCAAGCTTGCACCAATAAAATACTGGATCAATTGAAATACAGGATAAATTAGATTCAGAAGTTTCTTATAATCAGATAAGTACATAAATTCTTTATATCTAGCACTATTGTTGTTTAAATAAATCTATGAAGAAAAATCTCGTCTAATACTAACAACCCCTACAACTTGAGTAATCATTTATGCCAGACGTTGTTAACATATTCATCGGCAGTCAACGATCCTGTTAAGACAATTCTGTGTTTCAATATGTTAAAGATAACGGGAAGGCACGACTGTCAAGGGGTCACGGGTGACGTCAATCAACAGTCCAGAACAAGTGGGTTGCTGTTTCATGGACTCCTACAGATAAGCAATATCACAAATGTTGTCAACAAACTCAAAAAACATCGCGATTTCAACATCAAATTACACAAAATTATATACAATTAAGAGATTATAAAATAAATTAGGAACCGGGAATGAGTCAGCTCAGCTGAACATAAATACAGGCATTGTCTTCGCTATTATAAAATTAATAATAACAATGACTCAGTGTAACGAATAAATCAAATTACATCGCCCACAATATGCGGCAACAATGAAAACAAAATATCGTTTAAAGTAACGTTTAAAACACAAGACAATGTTCCAGTAAGAATCGAGTTGTGGAGCTCCTGTGAGTTTTTAGGATCATCATCAATCAACCATCTACCGACTTTACTCGTTACACATAATTAATCACTGAATATAATTAAACACCCGATGACAGAGCGTTATTATCGCAATATTTTGCGAAAGAAAATTTAAAGTTTTAAAAATCTTTTCTAAGGACTTTTAACCCTTCACCGTCGCGATCGCCATCTTAAGCGTTTTCCATTAATATTTGAAGTGACTTGCGGGTTGTTCGTCAAAGTAATTCTAATTGATAAGAGGTTATGAAATCATAGTTTAATATTAAGGGTTGTGTTCTGCTGTTCCCTTTCTTTGGGTGTCTAAGTTCACGTGACGGGCTTACAATAATGAGCCGTAAGATAATGTTAGATTTGAAGCGCTTCGTCGGCGTCTGCCATAGTGTAATTACCTAGTGACTCAGCACGGCTTTGTTCACCCTGCATAGGATCCGCGAACAAACTTGTTTTAATTAATTTCGTGTCTCGAACAAGCCTTCAGTTGATTGTTATCTACTTAGTTGCTGTTAGCGCTCCGGACGCCCCGATAATGAAGCAACAAATTGTTCTAAAGTCAACTTATGATTATGATAGTGTGTACTCGAGTTAAATTACTTAGAATAACATTGATCTTTTTAATAATACTCGTTTACATAATAACTTGGTTGGTTTATTGAATCACTGTCAATCAGACCATATACATTATAGAGGTACATATTATGACTGTATGATATTTCAAAATGGATTTTAGGAGCATAGAATGCAATTTTGCATTTTGATAAAAAACGGTACAGCATTTTCCCCAAAACACTCAAAACAAAAATCTTACCATTTCGACCTTGGTTGCAGAAATTCTTTAGATTTGCAGATAGTAAAATATCATATTTTGGAAAAAAGGAAACATTTTATTCGGTTATCTTATCATTAAATTTAAATATTTAAAGATAAGTTAACTATTAATGAATTTAAATACGAATATATTGTCAGTCCATTCGACCAATAGCATTTAGTTACAAGCCAAGCACGCGGCGGTATTGTTTGGCACCGTTGTCATGGTAACCGGTGAAATATGGGCACCGTCCTCCTTACCCTGGTTATTGCTGTTATTAGCCAAGGATAGCTATTAATTTCACCTCGTATTACAATATAATGTGTGCAATCACTACCTTATCGTAACAGTTCAAGGAATTCATTTGGCAAACATTGGAATATAAAATGTTTTCATAATTTATGGGGAAATCCTTAATGAACACGCTTTAAAACTTAAGTTTTATAACAAAGTAGCACAGCCATTTAGGCTTACAACAATTCATTCAAAAGATGACTTTCTAAATAATAATTAGTACCAATTACAACACAAAATTCCCTCAACAATCAAATGCGATGACTGGCAGTAAATAAATGGCCGCACGCAGCGAGAAATGAAGATATTCTTTCTCACTCTAAACGAGCACAAAAAGCATATAATGTCCCTTATCCACACAAGAATCCACAGCCTTCAATCATTGACATCTAAAACTACCATTACGCCGCTATAAGATGAGTGTTCATTAAGATTAAACAAGATAAAAACATTGTTAGAGCAATTTGAAATGAAACACGCAATAAGCACTCCATTATAAAGTTAGACACCAAAATCATCGTCATAGAAATTACTATGTAGGTATGTAATTTTTTATAGAAATTTTATAGTTTCCATAATAAAGCAATAACGTTCTGGTTCCTTGGAACAGTTGCAGTCTTTGTTATTAAAGTTATGTCGGATTACTCCCGCCCCGTCTTCGGCTACTTAAACTATATTAAAATTCTTCGATTTGAAGAATGTAAATCTTATACAATAAATATAGAGGTTAAACGTTTGTTCCTAAATTCTTCAAACATCATTATTCTCGGAGACCCTTCTTACCTACAAAACAAATAAACTACGGTTGAATTTGTTTACTTTAAGATGGTAGTTGAATTGCCTCTTCCTGGAACACAGGTTATACTATAATCACTCGGTAAATATGGTTAAGATCCAACTCAAATTGAAGAGACCATATATAAATAAACTAAGCTTAGTATGATGCAACTATAAAAACAAACAAAAATGCATATTAATTACAAGAGAAAGTGGCAAATGAAAGCTAAATAGAAAATTTGACAATGAATGTTGAGGTTATTGGACAAATTACTGTAAACAAAATTTCTAAAAGCATGATTTAATTATGAATATGCAGAACGTTGAATGCGAGAGGTCCGTTTCCGCCAAACGAATAAGTAGGCAGCTATAACCTGTAATCAGAACCGGTTTAGTCAATGTGGACTTACGGACCGGGGAGAGGGCATGCGCGATATCAAAGCAGGTGTTCCATGGGCCTACTGCCTTAATAAGAATTCCGAATCAAGCCTTAAATAGTTTGATACAGATTTACTTAATCACTATCTAACTAAAGGCTGCCCAAACAAGCAGGTTAATGTTACTGGAATTTGTAAAATGTGTGTTATTGCCAAACTGAGGCTTAAGTTTGGTCACATTGTATGCTTATACCATAACTTTGAGTTATTTAAGCGGTGATGTCCACAAAATAGAAAAAGAATACATTATTAACGTACAAATTGGAAAAATATAGAGTTTGTTTAAAGTAAAGTGTTGAGAAAACCCGAAAGTTTTTGGTTTTCCGAAACATGGCCAAATCGTTTTTCTATTGTATACTGAATCTCTATGTGACGATGATATGAAGTTTGGGGTGGCAAGTTTATAACGCGAATTTAATAATTTAGAAGGCTGACGGAGCTCCCTCTTGTCTGTTCTTTGAATAATTAATGTTACAATAATAACACTAAGAGCGTATATATAATATTGATATTTTGTTTTGTTATTTTAATATATGTTTCAATTCACGCATGCTATTTTAAAATTATATAATTTACTTGCAGACCTTAGCAAATACGAGTTTATAAAAAACGTTATAACTCTTTAACAATGAGAAGATTAGTAATTGTAATATTCGCAATAATCTTTTACAGTAAGCCTCTTATCTCAACAATCAACTTTCATTTGCGGCGTAGGAATATTTAGTATACCAAATAAAAAGCTTTTATATCGCCAAAACATGGGAACTCACACCTGTCGCAGCCCGCATTTAGAGCAGCGTCTGGATAGAGAATTATACTACACATAACATGTATTTATTTACATTTCAATTCAACGACAATAATACCTTATAGGGCACAGACTACACTTTTAGCTACAAAAACAATTTTATTACATTTCAAATGGAAGCGGGTCATATTTATCATAACCATTTCTTGCGGTTTATCATCAATGTTCAACTGATCTTTAAAGGTGAAGAGCAAAGTTATAAGTAGGTGGGAGTGATTCAACTTAGCAGAATTATCTAGTTAAGTAAATCCAGTTGAAACCAGTAAAATAATGAAAGTTCAACAACATATGTTATCTAAATAACATTTTTCCAAATTGAAAGTGCATATTATATTTTATGCCCAAATTTGTCAGTTAAAATCTTTCATCTTGAACCGTTCGCCTTTGTTTCATTATGTTAAATATTATTAAAACATACACAGAACGGTAATTTGCATGAGGGTGCAGTAGAATGCGTTTAATTCGTTAATAAATCAGGCAGCGGGGTGAGTCGAGTTCATTAGACTGATCGCCCGCGGCCTTCTGGGGTGCGGTGCCCATTCCATCCACCTCACTTCTGTTGCTTGATGTATTTCATTTGGTGAGAGCACACCGTGATCGATGCGTCGCTAATTTGATTTGCCTCTTTTAGTCCGCCCAAACAGCCCATCATAAACAGCTCCGATAATTGATCGATGTGATTACATTTCGCAACCAACAAACGTATATGGATCAGTTACCGACACTCATCATAATATCTAAATGAGAATCTTACTTAAAATAAGTAATTAATTGGGGCTCATAACTTGAGCTTATCGTTGGCATAAATTAAGGTAGATTCGAGCGGCGCCTCGTCCACGCACGTAGTGAAACTTTTAATTGCATTGAGCTCTATCACTGTCGTCAACCGGGAGTTGTGAACACCCACAGAGATTGTACTCTTCTTTAGTGAACTTCTAGGAAATAAGCTTTTAATATTATAATCTTCTTTATTAACAAGTTTAAAATTCAAACTGTAGGTGCAACTTTTATTGGGTTGGTAAATGAAATGCTCAATGTTTCTCAGATTTAGATTAAGTCAATTTCATTACAAAAGTTTTCAGTGGTGGTTGAAGTTAATTAATTTTTAAAATTAAAATTGTCACTGTGTATCCGGGTGGACACCATAAACATAATAGAATAGAGGCCAGGACCGGACGAGAGGACTCATTAATTTAGATGATTGTACAATTATCTAAATATAAGCGGAGCGAGACGGTGGTGCTGGAGGGGGCACTCCATCCCGAAAACGAGGGAGGGGTGCGGGCACTCGTTTTTAATTAAACCGACGATGAAATGAACTGGTCCGTATAATATTGCTTAGACATGTTTTAAATTAATTTCAACCCGTCTTATTACGAATGATTTGATAAAATAATTAGTACACTTCTCGGATTTGCCGTAGTACTTATTAATTTTTCTTGGATATTATAGTTTTAGTGCATCAAAATCTCCTAAAATTCGTTTGATGAAGCAATATCAAAGACCGCTTAGGCCAACTGTAGATCGACGTCCATAGACTATTTTCCATATCACTTTAAATTCATCGACGCCTTTATTGGGTCATTCTTCTAGTCATGCAAAATGTATTTGAATAATAAATATTGGTATCAAATGATGAATAACATCAAATTGGTAGGTAGGTCTGCATAGTCACGTTTTACAGTTATTTTCCCGTCGGACTTAACCTGTAATTAAGTTTAGAATTGTGTTGGTCGAAACAACATTTATTTTTCCGGATTTTATCTATTGCTTGCGTAGAGCTTCTTCTATAAAATTAATTATTGCAACGATAAATAACAATTGTTTGTAATTAAATGAAATTAATTAATCAATGTAGTTGTTAGTCATAACTATGACATATACAATTTAAATTGGTGTAAGAATAATAACAATTAGGGGCCCCACGACAACGCCGGCGTAAGGGTTGCGGGACCTACCTCAGTCTCCTCTTCTATTTGTTTTTCGTTAAAGCTTTAATTAAAAGTACGTTTATTTTAAAGAAAATTGATGTTCAAAGTAAATAAATCCTTAATGGATTAATTATCTCTTAGTAATTGAGTTTCACCTGATGGTGGTATAGCTGATTAGATGGTGTTGTTATGACTCAGGTATAGGTAGGTAGGTACCTAGCAAGCCTACTCGAATTCAAGATTTGGAAGTTACTGTTAATAAGTGCCAATATCCGTATTGTGTTTTGTAGGTGTATGCTTTAAAGTGCAAAAGTTTGTTTCCAATGCTTTGGTCTGTGGGTCAACACCTGTTTTGGTTTATTTTACGTCAAAACCAACTTACACCTTTGAGTTTGATTCAAAATTATATTAATCTTCAAAATTTTAAATCCTGTGTTCAATTAATTTTTTTTGACAATCAATAAGTCTAAACTTAAACTCAGTTTCGTTTGCAATAAATTATCAATTAACATTTGTTCCTTTCCTTAATTTACAATTATGTATGTATGTAATTCAACAATAGTCTTGGTAACAATACATTGTTGCTTAGAAAATAAAACAATGTCAGCATGACAGCTGTTCCACATGGTCTTCTGTTATGTTGTATCTGCCCAGTGTTGTAGGTTGGTTGATAAACATAGACTCCGCAACTAATAGCAAGTTTACTTTAATTGTCTACAAACAAATTCACTTCTGTTGCACCATCAGCATTTGTGACTGTTTACAAACACGTCCCTTACAATTTGGCGCTCAAACATTCCGAAGACAATCATTTTACAATAGTTACCTAAAGGCTTTGTCCTCTGGGGTCTGTCAGCCGCGCGTCCAGGCTCGGTGCCTCGAAGGGACCGCCGGTCTCCGAACCGGCAAGATGCACCAAACAAAAAAACTTAACAATAACAGAAAAAAACACAACCAACGTATAAACTTGAAACTGAACTGCCAAACGCAGTCTTTCAACCTTAGTGTTCTTCTAAATGTAATACCGGTCACATAAAAACTTTCTTGTAAAACTTTAAAACAAAACTGAGTGGAGAACTTCGAAAAAAGTATGTATATAATCGGGGAACGACGACACCTCCCCGTGCGGCGCTTCGGTCGCGACTGAGCCACGCGGTCGGCGGGCGGCGCGCGGGGCGCGCGGGGCCCCGCGCCTCAGCGGGCGCACTCCCCTCACCTCCGCGGTATTATTTGATTAATTCGCCTCCCCTTGTATACTCGGTGAGTCGTTACGGCGAAGGCGACGTTAAGTTTTTAAATTTCAACAAGACGGGACATCCGCAACCTTCACCTAGGTGTTCTTTATTCTTTAATCGAATTAATTAAGATCGACGGGCTCTAACGAAGATTAGACGTTAATAAGCAAACTCTAAAGTTGAAGGGTACGTCCCGTTCACGGTTAATTACAGCGGTCGTGGTTGTACTGACTGCGTGGAAAAAATCTCAACTTGAAATAATGAGTATAACCTACCAAGAAACGCAAGAACCGCTAATTGGAGTGCATTTGCATACTGAAGTAAAATAAAGTCTGAGTGAGTTATTTTGACGATGTCAGTTACTAACAAACAACTGACTGCTGATGAATGACTTTATGGAATAACGCTTAATTAATGAGGGAATGTACGAAATGTATTTTGTACTGACATGACTATTCATTTATTGTTTTATTTATCCGGGATTTTAAGACGTACATCTTGATGTTTTAAGTTTCCCTCTAACGAGTTTGAATAAATATCGGATTACCAATTAAGCCGACAAAGGCTAATAATTAGCCGTTACTATTGAACCGAAACCGAGAGTTCATTTGTTGTTCCCACGGAGTTACGAAACTCGGAAGGGATAGCTCGGTAGGTGAGGTGCGGATTGTGGGCCGAAGGAGACACTTAACATAATATAGGGAAAAGATTTGTATTTTTCTTTGTAATTGATAAACTCAGAAGGATTTACAAAATTCTTTCACTTATGGAATGCTTTTTTACCATTACTGAGTAACATTTATAGGTCATTTGACATCTACTACTATTTTATATTTGTGTACATCTATGGATGGGTATTTTATATGGGTAAAATAAAAAAATAAAAATTTGTTAATCTTCTTTCATCCTTCTCATGATGATTTGAAATAAGTGTTAACTGTTTAGTAGTAATTTATTAATTCAAGCAGAAAAAAATATCCATAATTATTTTAAGTCTCCTAAGTACCTTTAACCGGACATCATCTCCTCCGACCTTAATCCAATTTAATTATAAAAAATAATTATCCATAAATTTCTTATTATAAGAGTACCAACAGACAGGAAACTCGTTGCAGGCGTCGTGTTACAAGAAAAAGGTCGGTACCCATTTGGGGTTAATTCAATAATTCCACGGCTAATTCGGTCTCGAGTCGATCGATCATCTCAGCTGCGCGAGCGCAGGTGAGCTTTTACTGCACGCACGTAGCCCCTACTACGATACCGCTATTGTATGTCGCATTCGATTAAAATGTTTGAATATGAGTTCTAGAATTTGTTGAGTTGTTATAAATATTACGATTAATAAATAAAAGGAAAAATACTTTAGGCCCATTTTATTATTAATGCCTGTCAAATGGTGTGTGTAATTTATAAAACAATTAGTCCACCTAGAATCGAACCTTGAGCTTCCAGTCTGGTAATAAGACTGCACAGACTAAAAAACAAACATTCTGAAAAGTATTAAATAGAATCGTATTTCTTACAAATTTTATTGAATACTGTGTTCTGACTGTACTGTATTTTTTGTATTAGTTGTATTAGAAAGACGAAACACATAAAAAACAGAAGGACATAAAACTGATGAGCTGTACATAAAGTTTTTAGGGTCTCGAAGGTTCTACTCAGCAACTTGCTGCAGGCAATAGTGTCATTGCATTCTTACATATACTTTGGTAGGCTTTAAGACAATAACTAATAAAAATTTCAACGCAGAATACTAAATAGCTTTTGACTTTTAAATTTGTATATTCAAAAAATGATTTTACTGCGATTATTTTCTTATAATATGTATTTTTTAACATTAAAGGATAATAAATTCGTTATTAGTAAAACAAAACATGTTTTAAATTAAAATTTTATGAAAAACAATTTAATTAAAAATGTTAATTACTCAGTTTTGTTTTGTTGATTTGATTGTCTTGTAGTAGGGGCCATACCTGGACCGGGCACGGTCATATATTAATCTTTGTTTAAAGTTAATGGCCCATATTAATCATGGCTATTACGTCTATATGAATTTAACCTGATAATCGGTGACTCAAGCAGAGATATCGAGCCATTTATTACGAAAACAAATGCACTTAGACTTAATGAAAATTGGAGAACGTGCATTAGAAAAGGGAATTTTAATGGAATTTCAAAAAGTTTAAGTGTTAAGTTTTCAAATAAAATGCCGCAATATTGAGCATTTTGAATATCTATATCTATACTAATATTGTAAAGAGAATAGATTTGTATTTTTGTATGTAACGAATAATCTCAAAAAGTACTAGACCGATTTCAATAAATTTCTTTTTCATTAGATAGCTACATTCACCCTGAGTAACATAGCCTATATTTTATCCCCGTACTCCCACGGGAACGGGAACCACGCGGGTGAAACCGCGAGACGCCGCTAGTATCCAATATTTTAGAAATTACGGATAAGCAATTTTGACGTGGTGGTGGATAAGTTATAAAACATGAAAATCTGAAGGTTTGGGAAAGAAGGTTCTCGAATGGACAGAGGGACAGATAACGCAGAATAGGACGGTCTGCTGGTAGATGGATAGTTACTAATGGTAAAGATAGTGAACAGACACTGGATGTATGTGAAGCTTCGGTTCTTACGGAGATTAATAGTAGAAGTAAGAACCGTAGTTTGTGATCTCTAGACTTGAACTTCAATTGAAAATACTAAGCTTTGATGGTGATAATGATCTCGATATTCTCAATTATGCATTTCCATAAATAGATTTTGATGATATTTTGTCTAGCGATTTGCCTTACTTCGAAGTATCTGAAACAAACAACAATAGGTACCCAAAGCGCGTAATAATAACTTCAAATCAAGGTGCAAACAAACTTTTTGTTCAACCTTTTAATTTAATCTGAGTAAACTATTACACAACTTTACAGTATATCACAATACAAACTATGCTCTATGTGAACGTAATAGAGTTCAAGTGAAGTGAAAGTTTAAAACAAATAGATTACGGGGCAGGTGAATGTTATGATGGTATTGCTTAGTTAATTAGCATATCAAATGCACCTTTAAATATTGTAGCAGTGAAGTGTACTAATTGAGATGCATTGTTTTTTTGTTTAATTTACTTTACTTTCATTATCCAAAGATAAATATTTAAAAGCTAAAAGCATTTTTGTTTTATCTTAATCTAAGTTACGCAATTAAGAAGTCATTTCGTGCTAGACAGTAGGACTCTTGCAATTTACTGGGACAGATATTGTTATTGTTTCAAACAGTAATGTGTGTTTATTTGAAAGCCACGAACAGTGAAAACAGAGATTTTAAACGCGTTATTAAATGTAAACTGAACAGAACTTAGAGGTATTTTAAATATTTTGATTCGTGATTAAAACTTACGTTTTAATAAACTGAAAAAAATGAATTTAGTTCAGTGTCCGGAAATGTAAAAATAGTTAAGTACAGCATGGGGATATTTTCTTAAAGTTTAGAGTAGTATCCCGTGAGTTCATCATAGGTCCACTATCTCTCCAACCTTTTTAGAACTAATAACCAAATTAAATAAAAAAATACCATTTGAATTTGAACCAGAACAGTTTCACATCAGTAAAAATAGTTTTAAATATTACCCTTTCAATATCTAACAAGCAAAACTGATTGTAAAACACTAAAAAAGCACCGTGAATTAAGCTCCATTCAACTATAAAATCAAGTTTCTTGAAGACGTTTAAAGAAATAAGGCGATGTTATTCTCACAAATAAAGTATTCATTTGTAACACGGTGATGATGCAGTATACAAGCATCACATATCATTGTAGAACAAGGCTTACAATTAAGGCATGAGCACACAGTAGTGCATACTGCATAAGGGCGGGTGTCCACGCGGCGCGGGCGGCGCGCTCCGGTCACAATGCGCCAAATGACGACCGCCCCGGTATACCAGTACGCAAATGAAGAATATTGTCGCACACCCTGAATACTCCTTAATGACACGCCACAGCTAGACTTGCCGCACTACGTTTGTCCAATTGTCAACCGTTAATTATAATATTATTGTAAAGCGAAACACCTGTGAGACCCGACCTTAATTAATTGTCTACCGTTAATTGAAGATTGAGGGTGTTTAACGCGATCAAATTGATTTCGCCATTGTAGTGGCTTTTAGTTTAATGACATTATTGTTTTACTAATGCACTTCGTGGAAATTAATTACGATTTCAATTATTGACTCCGGGTTAAGCTGTTATGAAATAAAAGGGTGTGTGTTTGTTTACCATGATATTTAATGATTATGTACTTACATAATTTATTAATGTTTTGATAAATTATAGGTTTGTATACATAGTATTACTAACTATAATAACATGATATAAAACTTGTTGTGATTTTTTCTCAATCTCAAGTCATAATTTGTTCAAAAGTCAATAGCAGCAGTAAACACGGTCTTAAGGTCAAGTGTTATCAACTAATATTAGTTATTACGAGGTCTCAAACATTTGTAATGCATGACGTAGTGTGAAGATTTATATGAATAGTTAACCCAGACCCCTGACAGTGTGAACTTTACAAAGAAAGTGACGATTTGACCTTATGGCACGTTCAAAACGTTCAGCGAGGGGATTGCCAATATACAGTGCGCAATTACCAGAATTTATGTTTGAAGTTGTAATTACTTGGGTGTTGTCTAACACGGAGAATGATACATTGCTATGGAAGACAGTCATTTAAGATTTTAACCATAAGTCTCAGTCTCACTCACCATTCAAAATGATCATTAAATCCATATGACTCATGGGTATCTATAAAATTTAATAAATATTTGAATGGAGGTAAAAGATAATGGAGCCGACGGAGGGGAGACGAGTGTATCAAGTGAAGACGCGATGAAGAGCAGTGTCGATATGCGCAGAGACCGTCAACTGTCGTCATCGAACGAGCGCGCATTACGTTCGATTGTAGGAGCAGGCGCGGCCTAATTGCCAGCATTGTGTCGGCATGCAGATGTGAATGGGCTTTGATTTGGGCCCAGGGGCGCGGGGCTCGGGGCCAGGGGACAAATCGCTCGTTACGGCTGCAGGTAAACTTTCATTGAGCGTCGGAAGGCGTCGGACGTGAGAGGCGGCCGACAAAATGCCCTCGTTATTCGCCGCCGAATCACTAGCTCATTGTACTCGGGGAAACGGTAGACGCGGTCGCCGAATCACGAAAAAGACTTTAATGAGGCGTGAGAAAGCACCAAATGAACGTTTGTGCACTGAGCGACGTTTAATGAACGATTGATATTAAAGTGGCATTCATTAACGCGAATCACCAGATATTGTCTCGGGCTGAAACAGGGGTAAATGCGACATGGAAATGTTTGCTATGGGAATGTTGGAGATAATCAAGGTTTAAGATATTTCGACAGCCGATCGAGCCACCTGTTGCTGGAAAGAGGGTGAGAGAAAAACTGAGTGTCGCGGGAGAGGCACGGGGCACCCCCGCGCCCCGCGGCCCCCTCGCTCCTTTGACCGAACTCGACACCACGCCAATTAAAACCTGACTCCTGGCGTTTTGTCATTTATCTACATTCGCCATACGTTAGATTTAGCTTACCGTGTTGAATTTTAATTGAATAAATGTTTTGAAATACTTTAATTGGAACAAAAGTAATGAAACACACGAGCTGCAAAAATAATTGGCATGTCCATTTCGGATTTTTACATGTCGAATATTTTCGTGAAAATAAAATTGGGAAATATTATCTGGAGGTTGTTTCTGTAGTTTTATTTTATAGAAAGAATGCACGGAGGGAGTGTGTGTTTGTGTGTTGTCATTCACCTGTCTGGTTATATCAGTGTAGGTGTAGGTAGAGGTAGGTAGTAGTAGTGTAGAGTTGTGGTAGAGACACCAACGTGCATCGGGACAGGTGGTGGTGTGCCCGGGGCGCAACGGCAACAGCCTGTTACCATGTGCATACATTTGTGTTTAAATTAAAAATTTAATTAACAGCATCAAATATAAACATTGCATTAATATTTACAGTTCCGCGTCAGCTGTTTGCGTATTAAATAAATGTTTTACATTACCTTCCGCAACATAAGACAGTATTGCTATTTTTTGATCGAGTTGTAATCTATACCATCGCTTGTTCGATAATAACTTACTTATTTAAATAATTATTCGTTCAACGTCAATACAAAGGTTATGTATATAAATATCAGAAACTGGACAGCTAATAATGTTCAAAGTGTGAATTAATACATAAGACATAACAAAAGCATTTTATATTCAAACTGTTAGCCATGAAACTGGTATCAAGTTCTTTATTTTAAAGGTAACTTTATATGGTTGCGTATTTTGAAAGTAAATTTTGAACATACGTCACTTCACTATCAGTTTCCGTGAGACAAAAGCGTGCGAAGGTAATTAAGAGGTGTCTGATATTCATTTGGTTAATTACGACAAAATAAAAGTATTTTCGGATTTTATATTCTTAATTGTGGGTTATTTATGAGTATTATATTTTAGAGTATGACAGGTTATAATAACAATAAACAAGTAAGTATTTAATTATAAAACGACTAGCTTTGCCCATGGATTTTCTCGTATATTTCCTGTTATTTTTAGTTTTAAACTAGCTTTGTTTGTTGAGGTTGAGCAAACAAATAAAAAACGTTGAAAAAGATCGAGTTGCTATCGAGTTTTAGCGAGGCTAACGAACCACAACAGATTTATAAACTTGGAGAACAAAAATATACATTTACCTGAAAACACAAACCTCCTTCCGACGCAGTCAGGTAAATTTCGAATTATCAACAAAAATATAAAACGAAGCAAAACAAACAAAAAAAAAAAACAAAATACAAATCACATCTAAACACGAAGAAGTATTTGCACGTGATTTCAATATTTCATCTGGAAGGTTGCATTCGGAGTTGCGGTGCGGGCCTCACGCGTACCACTCCTGCAATTACGCGCTTGTGTCATATTTACAGGGCAGGTAATTGCCATTCAATTACGAGGCCGGCCCGCTGCGCTCTCGAGCGAGGGGTCCGATGCCACTCGATACCTCCGTCTCACTCCCACACCCGTCCAGCCATCAATCATCGAACACCCCCCGCCGGCACACCATAGGGTTGGGACACGTCACAAAGCAAGTATCCCAGTTCAACAATACTCGATAAGTGGCCAAACGCTACGCTAAATTGATTTTGAAACGAATAGAATCCGAGCGATTCGGTTAAGTCGTATCAGGGATCGATTAATTCAGGATGACATGTCAATGGTTAAGTATTTACTGTTTGTTGAAATGGTTTTAGTTGCGTCTTTATTTATATTGATATGAGATTATGTTGATAAATTCTTAGTAAATATTATCGATGTAAGATAACTGTTACTAAAAATAACGATTAAATATTATAGAAAATTTATTCTGTAACTGAAAGTACTTAATAATATCGTATATTAATAAATCATATTTAGTTTCTTTAGAAATGGATATTCATGTAAGATACCATTTCACACATAAACAATTCGACCAATTAGAGTGAAATTTAGTGTTTCTTTTTTTAAAATCTAGAAACAACTTTATCATAAATAGGTACATAATGTTATCCCAAAAATATTAGAAAACTTGAAACCAGAAAGGAGCTTTCCCAATTTCGAACCTTAAATTTAATTAGGAATAGATGAAAATATTAATGAAATAACTAATCATAAACTATCGATAAATAAAGTTAACAACACTATACAAGAAATTACGTATTACCACAGGTACGTGGGTTCGTTCCTTTTGTATCTTCACCCTCTGCACTTGGATTCTGACCAGTGTTCCAAATGAAGTGAATTATTATAACAACATCTTTAATATTATATCAATATTTACTTTAATTTATTAGTTAGCTATTATACTTAGGATATGTAAATAAAGGGAGTACTTATGTACTTCAATTAATTAATATGTTAATATGTATTGATTTATTTACTTAGTTTTTGTTGCATAGTTTATTGATTATGCACTTTCAAGTGTTTCTATATGGTTATTTATTTAATTACGAATCTGAGTAATTTTCCAAGTGAGTCTTAAAATAATTTTAGATGAATTTAATAAATTAATCTTATCTATATAAATAATCGTAAGTCATACTGATCTCAGTATCCCTTCAGGAAAATGCCATCATTGACTGACTGATTGATACATCATAAGCTTAACAGCGGCAATGGTTATAAGTAAAAATGTGTATGCTGATTGCTGGTAAAGTTCTTACTGATTGTACAAGTTTAATAAAACCTGCTGTGAAAATAGAGACCTATGTTTGGCAATTAGCACAGAAACACTAGCTGACATAATAAACAAACAGTTATCAGATTATAGCGTTTTTAATAGAATTCTATTTTTAAATCTCAATCCTTTTCAATTAATAAAACAAAAAACGGTTACCAATAAAACAAAGCGAGCGATAATTTTTTACACCTTCATTTTTTCAGTTAAATATCTGTTCTGTTTTGCTTTTACTGCTTTTATTAATAGACAAAATTAACCGGATATTTTTCTGAGAAAAAAACCAAGGCTTGCTTGTTTCAATTACGTTTACTAATGAGTTGACTCGGAACGCTAATTAGCCACCGCGCTAATTAATCACATCGGGCTCACCTTGTTCGCGAAAGTTCGTTTTACACAAATTTCTTGTTTGTGCCAGTAATTATATATATCTAATTAATAGATATTGAATGTTTGTGTACGTGTCGTGTTCCTAATGAACACGCTTATTTTGACTTACTCTAAGTATTGTGTGTCTGTTTCAATTTAATTATTTATTTGTTAGTGTCTGCTGTCTATTCTTCATGCGTTTGTTTTGATCTAAGTTTTTTTTCTAGATAGTAATATGTGCTTAGACTATTACAGGGTAGGTAATGTAATTTCAATCTTGTCTAATAAAAAAGTAAACTATGTGTATGATGATGGTATTGAACGTACGATTGATACTCTAGCTAGATACATATCTAACCTTTGAGTATGAATATAGTATATCAATGTATCTAACAGAGAAAATATCAATGGTGAACAACAATGATGCGAATTAAACGTAGTTAAATCGTTGTTAAGTTTTGCTTACTAAACTTTTATACTTTCCGTTTTTCCCTTTACACACTATATTTACGGCATAAATCAATATTTACTAGATAGATTTAATAGAAAATACATGTTCGATGTACCATTATTGTGGCGTTTGAGTTGTAAATCATAGGAGATAAAGTAATAAGTTAACGATAAACTAAGGCTATCTGTATGGGGGGCTAACGAATGGCATCGAACTCCGGACCTGACGCCTCCTATCGGCAAATACATTTCATAGTTTCATATTATTATTTACTTATTTGTATTAGGGAGTTTATATTTTTACAAATCTTGTGTTGAATGGTGTTTGCTCATAGACTTTCATATTATTATTTACTTATTTGTTAGCTTATTGGGCATTTTATATTTTAACAACGGTGTTGGCTCATAGACAAAATTATTATAATTTAATTCAAATGTTTTTTCAAATACATTTTCCAAATTGAGTCACTTTTTTCTAGAATCAATCCTTCATAATATTTGGTTTAAAATTCTGGCATGGTAACCATTGCGTATTTAATTTAGGAATGTCAAGATTACTCGTATATTCGTTGTAATTAGAGTATACATAATGCATAAGTTAATAATGAAGAAGCAATAGACAATGTTTTAAAAAAATATATATCCAAGGTCATCTAAGGTGTAAAATTAGTAAGTGTAAACGCGTAGTATTAAAACCCCAATTTATCAAACCACTATTGTCCGAAATCACTTATCACATACGAAGAAGCTTTCGATATTGATATAGTGTGAGCTGTCACACAGTACTTTCAATTAAACACATTACTGTTATCGAATACAGCTCATTATTATCAATGGCGCTGTAAGTGTGGTGCCTACATTATTTGCCGTCAGATATTGGACACTTGCTCGCTCATCACTTGGAGACACTTGAAACTTGTTCCTCTCAACAAGTCCTTATAATCATCACTCAAGTATAGACCTTATTATTGAGCAACAGAATAACTTTTCGTACATTAAAATTATTGATACCAAGTATCAATGATGCTTAAAATTTTGGAACCGTTATTAGGTGTTCCGTGGAAACCTTCAAGTGTGGTACGTATACCGTAATGTTATTTCTTGTTATTGTCATGCATGGTACTTAAGTGCTGAGTTTATAACTTGCTTACTGCGCGAGGTAAATACACAATTTATGGTCAAATAAGCCCTGGAATGTATTCCATATTTGAAATATCTATGATACAGTTATCTATGATTTTATTATCGGTTATTTATAAACGGTTTAAATATCTTTGTAAGTTTTTCTTGCAACAGATACAAGTTTAATAAATGATGCTAAAATGCCGTCTTGATTTTTTTTTCATACTTAAAAGCTATAAATTATACATTTAATTAATTAAACATTATAACATAGATACTTACCTACCTATAAGCTGGATACTTAGAAGCAGTAAATGAAATCATAGGTACTTCTAAAAAAACCTCCTTACATAAAATCTAATTAAAACTATCCGTAAATACTTAACTAACTTCAAGATCAAATAGACAAAACAACTAACACTTATTACGCATATAAAAAGGTAAGGAGACAAGGGTAATCGGATTGCGTAGAATAATGAGATGGTGATAGCGCGCGTGTATCGCCGCCTGCGCCGATACCATCGCCGATAAGGACGGTCACGTTGGACATGCGCCAGCGCATGGTACAACTTCATCTAGTTGGTAAAGTAACAATAGTTGAAAGATTTATTTGTTAGTATCTGAAATTATTGGATTTATTTGTAGTGATCTGTAATTTAATATTATTTTCTCAATGTTAATTGATCAATTAAATCCTGTAATTTTTAAGGTCCTAGTGGAAGTGTTCGGTGGATACACAACTTATCACTTTTAGTAGAGAGACACTTTCTTATACGTATTTGTGAACCATAGACTATATTTGAATAATGCTAAAAATGTATTTACTTGATCCAGAAATCGAATCCGGAAAGTTTTTTTTTATAATCATTCACTACATCATCTCATTATAGTAACTGACCCCTAACTAAGCTCGAAGCTTGTATCTAGGGTATCAGAAACTACGCACAAACTCATTCACACACACACACCCAGACCGAGATAAACATTTGTGGTTCACACAAATATTCACCCCGCACGGGAATCGAACCCGCAACCTTAGCATAGCATTTTAATTATTTGAACGTAAGATAAACTTAGTACGTGAAAAAATCGAACATATCAGTCGGAATGACAGTTCACATTTATCAAACATTACTCGTATTAATATCTGTACTCTTGATGAAAATCTAATTTAAGATATCTAATTACTAAGATCACAGAATACTGAATAGTTTATATAAACAATTTAAAATTTAAATGAACATACATGAATGTATTTTACTAAGGTACAAACATGTTAGTCGCAGTAATTAAAGTGAGCTTTCGTTATGGTAATGGAATTCAATTAAAAGGTAATTGCTCTATAATGTTGATATTCAATACTAACTATTAGTTGGTTAATCAAATTATTCATATATTTGTATTTGTTGCCATGTTTATAACGTACTTAATTTTGGCAATATTTTTAAGTACTTACTATCTTAATTATAACAGAATAAAATATTAATCAATATAGATTTATTATGAACTTTACAATAAATATTCTTTGAAATTACTTGGAATAGTGGGAATGGGTCATGTGAGTCGGATGGCACCTGAGAGATGGGCCCACATAACAACTCAGTGGGTGCCCGAAGGAGGGCGTCGTCAGGGTCGGCCGAGCGTTGGTGAGACGATCTTACCACCTTCGACAGTAGCTGGTGGGACACTGCGAAGGATAGGGATGGTTGGAAATGTTTGGGGGAGACCTTTGCCCAGCAGTGGGATACTATAGGCTGACAAAATTAAGCCTTATTGTTTGCTTAATAATTAGCTTTGCAGTAATTTTAGTTTATTTTCCTACACGTAGAGCTTGGCTATTCTAAACATTGAAAATCTACGTCACATCATGGCTGACTGGTTAAAAAATTCCTCAGATCCTACTCGTCCACTATGGGGGACAGATAATTCAGACAGATAATAATTCACTTCGAAGGTTCAATTAAATTGTATAAACAACAAGTTTCCAAACCACGTATATTTTGTTCCCCTACTTTCAGTGTCACCAACTCCGTACCTATGTATGCTATTTCAATGATAGATCGAAAGGCAACTTTCAAGGCCGGTAATTAAATTACTTCCCAAAGTAGATTAAGGTGGGAGATAAGAAACGTATCAGACGTCAGAGACAATGTGGAAGGTGTCCGCGTATCGGCGACGCCAGTGGCTCGGATCGATAGCGCACCCTCGCGAACCCAATCAGCTCTATCAAAACTCGAGCTCATTACTCAAAATCAATTAACGTTATTAGTGCGGCGCGTCTTCGTTAGCCCGTGATGGAGGGTAATTTATTGGCATCTCTTAATTAGGGATAAGTCTAATTGGAGGCTTAGTCGTAACGAGGCCCTCGAAATCTGACGTCCCGACGAATAAATTGGTCGGACGGGGCACGGCCTCGGCGCACGCACTCCACTCGCTCTATTACCACTGATATTTTGACGTGCCAACTCGATTTATGCGCCCCGGCTCTACTTAGTTTAACGACTGCTCTAATAACTTTCAAACATCGACTCGAACCTGGCTTAAAAGGATATAAAAACGTGGATTTAGTTGACGGTTACGAGAGGCATGCGGTTAAAATCGCGTTTAAATACGAGTCATACCGCAAAAGTCGTTTAACTAAATGAATATTGATTCTAAGGATGGTTTCACACGGTGTTATTATGGAGAGTCTTGAGGGTTTTGATTCTGTGGCGAGCGCTAAGCGGTGCGGTCGACGCGGCCGTTGTTCAAAGCGGTTCCAATAAAAATAAACAGGATAAAGCATGAAAATAAAAGAGTTGAGACAACGGCATGATCAAGTGCACCAAAAGATGTAATACGATACCTCGGCCGGTGCTTTATAGGAGATACTCACCCGAGGAACCGGTCAATCTCTATAATTAGATTAAGTACATGTTGACGAAACCGTGTGTTTCAATAAATTGTCTCGCATTATTTGCAGTTTTAGAGATTCGCACGTTGTAAATATAGTCTTACATGTTTCCGAACTAATATTACTTCGGAGTAACAAACTAATTAATTTTATTATACGATTTAAATCAAACAGTTAATTAAGTTATAAATAAGTGTTACTAAATAATAGATAACATTCAATGCTGATCATTATAATTAATTGATACAAAAACAAGATCTTTTAAAATATGTTTCTTTGTATAATTAGAAAATTTAAATAATTGAATTAATGTTAATGTAATTTAACAAAATAAATTAAGGTAATCAGAATTTAAGACCTAAATATATTAGAGTTAGTTACAACCCAAATAATGGTAATTGTAATAATATTACAAACTGGATAGTTTGTTAATTAATTATATGCAAAGTAGGTATTAGCTACTATTTTCACATAAGTACTTGACTAATAAAGATCAAATCTGATCCACAGATCACCTTTATACTCAAGAATATGTAGCTATTTACACCATACAACTTTTTATCCCAAAATTTGCATGGGTTAAGAAAAGCATAAATTACTTTTCTAAACTTCTGGATAAATTATTAAATTTGTAATTCACCGTGTCGTGATGAACTTCAAAATCTCAATTATAGGTTCAGCTGTGTGATCCAGTATACCTTACAGATAAGAAATATTTCTACATTATATTGGTAAGTTGTATTACAATAACTCTAAATGAATAACCTCTCCTCTTTTTAATCTTTGTCAATGACATTGAAAGTTGTTTTCAACATAGCCATTTATTATGTTTTGCAGATGACATGAAAATCTTTACTGCTATTGAGTCACCGTCTGATGTCCTTAGTCTTCAATCTGATTTGTTACGGTTAGATGAATACTGTATTAAGAATAAACTAGATCTCAACCCGTCAAAGTGTTCAGTTATAACATTCACTCGAAAGCACAACATAATACCTTCCACTTACACTATTAAAAACCAACCGCTTGCTAAGTCTAGTTCTGTTAGGGACCTGGGAGTCATTCATGATTCCAAACTCCTTTTCGATGAGCACATTAACAACATTGTCTCTAGAGCATCCAAAGCTTTAGGTTTTATAATGCGGGTATCTAAAAATTTTAAAAATGCTAAAACTTTTAAAATACTATATTGTTGTTATGTCCGTAGTATCCTAGAATATGCATCCCAAATATGGAACCCTTCGTATATGGTATATATCTCACGGATTGAAGCAATTCAGAGAAAATTTCTTAAATATCTTTGTTTCCAAGTAAAAGTTCCATATTACTCTTATAATTATGAACAACTTTGTAAGAAATTCCACTTTCTTCCACTTTCAAAAAGACGTGATATTGCCGATTTAATATTTCTTCTGAAAATTGCATCTAATACATTGGATTGTCAAAACTTACTTAATGAGTTAAAACTTAAAATACCCTCAGTAACGAGAAATAAATCACTACTGTACCTACCAACGGTACGTACAAATTATAGACAAAATGCTTACCTGTGGCGTGCGTTTAACAAATTTAACCATTTACCTAATAATATTAATATTGACCTATTCTGTACAAGCGTGGTGGCGGCGCGTCGGCATCTAAGCAGCGATTTCTTTAATTGAGATTGTAATGTAAACTCACACTGACCTTTTACCTTAATTAGTTTATTACCCGTGAGATTCTTTAATTGGCTTTCTGTTTTTCATCCTATTATTGTACGATTTATATTTGCTGTTGAATCTCCATTGAATAAATAAATAAATAAATAAAAATAAATAAATAACTAACAAGTATTTGAAAAGGAGAATGAAGTATTTTGATGCAAATATGGTTTAACGAATTATTTCTTCTAATATTTATGAATTTATTTATTTATAACATGACATTTGTGTTCAACTGTTTGTGCCCGTCTTTGTTACTTAGGTTTGATTTCCGATTACATCAAGATTATTAAATTCTATAGTGTGAATAGAAAAGGTTAGAGATGTGAGTCACTATTCGATAGATTGTAGCTTATGATAAGAGACAAAACATACTTAATTGAGTAAAAACACTTTCAGTATAACAACAAGAAAACCATACATAAACTAAAACATGGATTTCAACCATCAGACGTTTAGTGCATAATGAAAAAATCTTATAAGTAAGTAAGTAAGTAGGTTATTGAATTTCCCGTGCAACATATCCAATTTTCCTTTTAATATGAATAGTACTTCAAAAAGGAATTTATAAATAGAAATAATGCTCTTTATTATGTACAGTTGCAGTTGTTTTATCATCTGACCCATTGACCCTAAGCTTTTCTTATCTCTTATCTAACTAAGCTATCAAAATCTACTTACACATTCATTCATTCATACACACATGGAGATAAATAAATTTGGATCCCACAAATAGCAGTTTTACTTAACAAATTCGATGACGAGTATGAACTGACGCAAAGGTTTGTACTTATTTATTGTTTGTTTGTTGTGTTGAACATTCATAATTTGTTCCTCGAAAGGATTAGTTTCGCGTTATTTCATACGTGATTTACACAATACAACTCTCACATACAAGTTGAAATACCAAGAAACATACATACGAATAACTTTTCAATCGTATACTATAGAACAATTCGCCATTGAAAGGGACCATAAAGATCACCGCGCTAATCCTTAGGACTTGAAAATAAAATTAAAAGAGGCAACTACGTGGGCAATATATTACCCTTTCTTAGGACGACGTCCCGGCCGACTAATGCCTACATTGTGTATTATAGCATTTAATATAATAATAACGTAATGAAACGTCTCGCGAGAGGGCGAGGGGGGAGGTAGATGGGGGGCGAGGGGAGAGCCGCGGGAACCGGTCGGCTGAGGTCATCGGCTGCGAGCCTTCCGCGACCAGTGTTGCCAGCTTAGACCTCACGTTGCCCTTGTATGTAGTTTTTCGAAACGACTTAGGTTAAGTGGGACAGCCCGTAACATATCCATGTCTATATAAGTCCTCTATTAGTCTCCGCGCTCGTGTTTACAGGACACATTAAAACTAATGGTCTGTTAGAGACACTACTTTCTCGTAATTGCTCTTGATATTGACAAGTGACAACTAGATATTTCATTTTTGGGTAGCTAGCTGTAAAACCTAAGTCGGATTTACTGGTTTCTAATGAGAAGGTATTCCACAATACTGGATCGTAAAGGACTTTAACATTACCCATCCACTAAAATGTATTACGCATATCATTGAATTCGCTACGAATTTATGCCTTCAGTAAAACTTCTTTCAAAACTCGATACTGATTAAATATTCATGAGGTTCTGCCAAAATTCAATAGGCTTTTTAGAGGCCACGTCAAGGTTAAAATTAGTGAATGTCTCTAAACAAGTATTTAATTATTTTGTAAGATAATAGAATAAACTTAAAAAGTGTAGATTAAATTACTAGTAAAAATAAAAATAAAGGTAAAATGTGTGTGTAAGTGCTGGCAGCCCAACGAATGCTATGGTAATGATTCGGTGCGTCGCTCGCACGTATGTTAATGCTCCATTAAGATTATACTAATTGAAAGCCAATAAATACAACGGCTATGAATATTAATTTTATTTGGCTTCGGTATTATTGGACCGGACCTGCTCTCGCATCGCGTGCGACCAAACGACGCGTAACTCAAATATCTCATCGATGATAATTACAATAAAGGTTTTGTTGGGCTGACGGTCTTACGCTTACAATCCTTCATATTTATTAATGTTTTATGTTAAATCACAGTAATTTGCTAACGTTTATATTTGGAGTAAATCCAATTTCCACTTTACTATCCAGGTCAATAAGACCTAATTTCGGTGGAAGCTATTTGTTTGAATGTCTTTGCAATCGTATAGAGTGCACGGCGTTTCGATATTCCTGTCAATCCCGTTGGCCGTCAATTACACAGGACAAATAATCATAATCATAATCATAATCATAATCATTTATTCTCATAAAAATCGCTGTTACAATAAATAATAATGTGCACTAATAACGAAATATTTTACAGTAGGTGCTTATTCGTTTAATTACAATTTGTTTACATGTACAATTAATTATATTTTGTGACAATAATGAATATTACTTATTACAATTTGTATTCACAAACATATACATATTCCGTTACCAATGGTCGTAATGTTCGCAGCGTCAGTTAAGTCATCTACCCTCCGTACTAGTTGTAAAACTGTATGACGGTCGGCTAGGTTCCTCGTACCGGTCGCTAGCGCAAATTCGAACGTAAGTACCATTTAAACAATAGTGAGCGTCACGTCACGTCACAGATGCATAGTACAAGCAAAAACAATCAGATGCAATTGCTGTAGAAGTTTCATACTAATACAAATTAAAATTTTATTTATTTTTAAATTATTACATTTTTTTTTTATATAATGTAGGTATGTTAATATTTTTAATTTATAATACTTATTTATGTTTTAATTACTTAGGTATATTATTATGTAACATTTAAATTGTTTATGTATAAATAATACATTTATATACATGTGTAGTACATATAGGTAAATAATGTAAAATATTTGTATTTATAAATAATTATATATTATTTTGGGTGATGTGAATGTGTACAATATGAATGTGTGTGGTTGAAAGTGACTCGTCATGTTATTTAACAATATTAAGTAAGTCTTCTGTATTTTCATAGTTTAATTGTAGTAAGTATTCAAATAATATTTTTTTCAGTTTAAATTTATTAAGATTAAATATATTGAGTTTTTTGTTTATTATGTTATATAACCTGGGCTTTAAGAATGGGAAGAATTGTTGTGCTAGTGCTGTTTGACATTTGGGTACAATATATATTATATCTTTTCGACGCTTAGATTTTATATCTATGTTGGGCTTTATAGGGTGTTGGCTAAGAATGAGTGTTTTAATAAAATATTGTCTCACAGATAATACTTTTGCTTCATTATGAATGTTTACGGTAGGGTAGTAGAATGGTTTGAAAAACATTACTTTTAGTAGTGCTCTTTGTGCTCTTTCCAGAGTGATTAATACAGTTTTGCTAGCACCTCCCCATACAGTCATACAATATGACATAATCGATTGAGCAACAGTATAATAAATTGTTATAATTAACTTTTGGTCACAAATGTGTCTGAGAGTTTTAAATATAAAGATTAATTTTCTGACACGATTACTTATGTAGGATATTTGACTATTCCAGGATAATTGAGAGTCTACATAGATTCCTAAGTACTTAGTGGTTAAGGTTTTTTCAATAATATAACAATTGCAAGAAGTATCAGAGCGACGAGTTAAACACTTATGTAATTTTAGAGTAATTTCACGTGGTATTGTGTTTTTACGTATGGCGAAAGGGATGAATTTTGTTTTAATCACATTTAACGTTAGCAAGTTATCATCAAGCCAAGTAGCAAGATGAGTTAATCCCTTTTCAGCCAGCTCCGTAACCTCTTCCCACGTGTCCCCTTTAAAAACTATTGCAGTGTCATCTGCGAAGGAGGTAATTTGAGAATTTGTTATACTTTGCCTACAGAGAGAATCTATATAGATTAAAAAGAGGGTAGGACCTAAAACACTTCCCTGAGGAACACCGTAGTGAATGTTTACTTCGGAACTAATCGAGTCTCCCACTTTCACTGATTGTTTTCTGTTTGTGAGATAGTCTGCAAATAATTTTAGAGGCAAACCTCGGATACCCATAACTTCAAGTTTTTTTAATAATAGTGAAACAGAAACGGTATCGAATGCCTTACTCAAATCAATAAACAAACCAAGACATTTTTTTTTTCTGTCAAGAGAATCGACTATGAAATTAATCAGATGTTCTGTAGCGTCCGACGTAGATTTATTTGATCGAAATCCAAATTGGTTGTCCGCTAATAGTTTGTATTTTTCAATATAGCTTTTCAATCTTGCATTAAGGAGTCTTTCTATTATTTTAGAAATGGACGGTAAAAGTGATATTGGTCTGTAATTCGTAATATTTTCTTTGTCTCCACTTTTATGAATCGGAATAACTACCGAGCGCTTTAACTCATCTGGGAAAACTCCAGAATCAAAGCATGCATTACATATAAAAGCAATAGGCTGTGCGATATATTCTGATACCATTTTAAGAAAGTTATTAGATATACCATCCCAGCCGCTGCTATTAGATTTTTTTAATTGGTTTATACATTTAATAACTTCCTCAGTATCGACTGGTGAGAGAAAGAATGTCTGTTGTGCAGGATTCAAAAGTATCTTATTTTCTAATTCTTTATCTGTGGTATGATTTCTACTTTTTATACTTGAAGCTAATTCATTCCCGATGTTGGCAAAAAAGTTATTTATATAATTTAGAGACTCTTCTTGACTACTTTTTAGGTTTAATAATTTTGTGTGGGGTATTTTAGATTGATTAAGATAACATATTTCTTTAATAATAGACCATTGATTTTTATAGTTTTTACTGTTTTTTTCAAGTTTTAATTTATAATATGAGTTCTTAAGATTTTTTAGTAATTTGTTGCAAGTATTTCTATATCTAAGATAAGTTATTTTAACGATTAGGTTACCCGGATTATTTCTGAGGTTTTTGTGCAGCCTATCTCTATTTCTCATGCATCTAATGAGTCCTGGGGTTATCCATGGCTTTAGTATTTTTTTCCTATTTGAGTAAAATTTCTTAACTACATGTTTTTCAAATAATGTCTTTAATATCGTTATAAATAAATTTATTATTATGTTAGGATTATTAGATTTGAAAATTTCCCCCCAATTTATACATCTCAATTCTTGTATTACGTTAAGATAATTAATTTTAAGTGTGCTATGTATAGATTTTGTTGAATGTATAGTTTTGGTTAATGAAAATATAATCAATGAATGATCTGTAACTGTGGTATCGCAAATTATTGTGGTTACTTTAAGATTTGTTTTAACAATGCAATGATCCAGACAGCTTTTATCTCTAGTAGGCATATGGTGAGATGGAAAAAAACCGTAATGAGCTAGAAAATTAAGGTACTTATTTGCGTTGCCATCATTGGTATCTATCGATATATCAATATTAATATCTCCTAAAATAATAATGTTCGGAATGTCTTTTAAAGATATTATAATTTTCTCAAGAGATATAAGAAATGGCTCAATTTTTTTGTAAGAAGGTGATCTATAAATGCATATAAATGCATAGTTATTATTAAATTTAACCACCATGCAGGAGAATTCACAAGAGTCTATGTGATCGTTTACTATAACATCAAGATTATTTTTGACATATACAACTACGCCATCATTTTGATTTATATTCTTTTTTGTACAGTACGAGATATAGCCATCCAAGATTGGAAGAATAGGTGTTTTTATAAGCCAGCATTCAGTCAAAATTATAAGTTCGCATTGGAAATTCAATCTTATTAATAGAGTTAAAAAACTATCAAAATTCTTTTTAATGCTTCTAATATTTTGTGTAAGTATATTTATGTTATTAGATTTATTAATATGAGAGTCACATTCCTCCAAAGACTGTGCGACTATTACCTTGCCCGATTTATTCAATTCATCCAGATCTGTACAAATGTTCTGATGGTTAACCATTTTTTAATATTATTTTGTTGTAAAAATGTATCGGACAAGGCAAAGTCATTTCACATAATATGTAGATTTGTTTGTGTTGGTGTGTTATTATTATTGTATATATATAATTGTGTATATTTATAAATATATTGTTAGTTATTGCGTAAAATAAATAGTAAATATGATATAATAATACTGTTAAGATTTCAAAATAATTAATAGTAAAGTTCATCAACCATATAGATAACACAACCATGCAGCTTAGTTTCATGCCATGGGTTACTTGATATTTAGTTATTTTTTTATACTTTGTTAATCCATATAGTCACTGACCATCGCTTTCTATCTTCTTCATAAGGCTATCCATAGCTTCTTTATTATTTAGTTGTATAATAGGTGTATCTTCCGTTTTTCTCATGTACACTAAACCTTTAGACGTCCAGCAATATTTAAAGTCATGTTTTTTCTGTATTTGTCTAGCCATGAAAAATATATTTTTCGCCATGGGTGTTAAGGATTCCGAGACATAGATGGGTGCTTTGTTTTCAAGTATACCCATCGCTTTCGTGTTAAGTTTTTCCTTTAGATTTTTCTTGTTATAATTTTTCACTGCCTTAATAACAGTTTGTGATTGTTGTGGATTGTTGTATTCAACTAGGATGGTCTTCTTAGTAGATTTCTTGAATTGAAATGCTTGTCGAATTTCTACTTGTGTGGTGCCGAGCTCCTGGTGTAACAACTGTAAAGCTTCAGGGAGTTTGTTGTCACTCAATATAGGACAGTTGTTTATTTCAAGCATCGAAGACCTTTGATTCCTTTCTAGTTGTTGAACTTGAGAGTTGAGGTTTTGAATGGTAATTTTAGCCTCTTGCAGTTCCTGTGCCATAGATTCCATTCCTTTTTTAAGTTCCATATAAGATTCGGTATAATTATCCAAAACGGTTTTGATTTCTAAATTAGATTTTATAATTTCTTCATTTTGACATTTTAGATCTTCAGTCTGTGACTTCATAGTATTAAAAACCTCCTCTAAAGTTTTATACTTAGAATCTTGATCAGTTTTCAGGCTCAAAATTAATTGTTTTATATCTGACAACTCGGTTTCTTCTGCTCTGTCTTTCCTTTTTCTTGTAGACACAAATGTATCCATTGTAGTTTTCCGAGTCAGTTCAGTTTGGGGCGAGCTTGCCGGTGATCGTTGCATCATGTTCCGTCTATTATATTTTTGATGTACTGTTCGAAGTAGATTAAAGATAACGATTTGTAGTTATAGCTTTTGAACTTTATGTCCACCACGTTAAGGTATATATTGGCTTGTCCCGTTATTTACAACAAATAGATAGACTTTGGAGACTATTGGACACGACCGCTCACGACTACCGTCGGTCGAGGAACTCAATCAATTACCGCTTGCATTCCACCGGCAGTCGACCGACGAATTCTCTGTCACGATCCTATCTCTCGATGACGAGACCTCTCGTCGGATCATCGGATATGCCACGTCGCCAACCGTCGGAATGCGGCGCATTGCTCCGCGAGTGCTCGCCCCGAGACTAGATTAGCACTCCGACAGCAATGGATGACGCGCTTCCATCAATTGTCTGTAAATTCCAAACATTCGAACATACGTCTAGATCGAATCGGGAACCTCAAGCACGGCTCAGCTTTTGACCACGCCAAGAATTTAGTGTTCGATACCGAACCGGAATGTTATCAGCGCATCGCATCGCCACTCGCCATCAAACATGTCAGTCTGTATCGTACCGCAATGTAAACCACCTTTTAAATCGAGTCCGCCGATTAATTGAAATACATCTGTGAATGTGAAATGACACAACTCGGTCCAATCTATGTATATCCTGCGGTAATCAGCTAATTGGATATGAATTATTGATCCTGTAAGTGGTAATGATCGGTTTGAGCCTTCGACCGGATGGGCCGTGCGGAGCTGGCGTGTACTTAAACATCTTGAATTTTTTGTTGCATACAATAACCGCCACTTAATGTAGGCAAACATAAACGAGAAAAAATGTATGAACTGTGTATTTGGTAGTGTGTGTGCTCGCCACGGGTCAATGTCAGCTCTCGTGCGGTTTTCCTTCGTAGTTGGGCCGCGAGGTCGACTAACTGCTAATTATTTTTCGACTGCGCCGTCCTCGTTGCGACATCAGCTGGTTAATGATGAATAACTAATGCGGTTTAGTATCACGAAATAATTTAGTGATATTATACCTATTTAGTACTTACTAAGGGTTTACCTAATAATGATACTTTTTGAAATTAATTTTATGATCTTTTCACTTTAGACAGAGCGGTTTGGTATGACTTTGCGATTTATCTACTTTGAAACGATAAAGACAGTTTAAGATGTTTACGGAAAACCATTGCCCTACAAAACGAAATATCATTATATCATAATTAAATTAGAAATATAATGAAATAAAGAAAGGATGTCGGTTATTATTGATTTGGGTGTATCGAAGCAACCTCAATAGCACGCGCCCACGCAGCCGCAGGGTCGCCGGTTCGAGCCCGACTGGATTTTATGTTAAACGAAGAGCCGTGTCCTCTGACAACATATAGTAACATACGACACGGTTCGGTTACATAACAAAACACATTAAATACACCATTATCCACAACCGAGAACAATTTAACATTTACGACTTTACACTGACAGATCGTAAATAGACTTTATATCGTTTCTATTGCATCCTTATTTGCACTTAAAGTGATGGTATCAAGATTCGATTTAGGAGATAAGTGATAGATAACTGTTTAATTTTAATGGAGATTATTAACGCCTAAATTGGTAGGTGTAAAATATTTAAAAATGATAATCAAGAATAAAATCGAGTAGTTGTCAGGTATTATTTGTAGCTATGGTCAACGAACTATAAACACTAATTGTAGTTATAGCTGGTTACCATTACGTTTATTAATATGTATTAATATAACGCCTGTTATTTTATTATTATAAGCTTATTATTTTGATTTTCTATAAGCAAAGGTACCTAGTCTGAAAGAGATCTCCAATCCCTTCTTAATCTTTAATCATATTTTTTCCAAGACTTTTCATACATGAGCTTTTTATTTGTATTTTTTTTATTCTAATTTAAATAATTAGTTTCATCTGAACTATGAAACAGGTTCAGCTTTGATTGCCAAGCAATAACATAACATAATCATTTACTACATCATCTCATTATCGTAACTCACCCCTAACTAAGTTCGTAATTTGTATCTAGAGTATCAGAAACTACGCACACACTCATTCACACACACACACCCAGACCGAGACAAACATTTGTGTTTCACACAATTATTCACCCCGCACGGGAATCGAACTCTGCCATCTAGGTCGTCAATATTCGGATAACCTAAAAAAATATCTTGGTCTGGGTGGATGTATAAAAGAAGAGTGCGTAATATTCTAAATAAAAGAAATTAATCTAGTGGGATCAGTTGCTATAAGACGATAGAGTGATTATATTACTTTGATTCATATAAGTATAAGTGCTCATAAAGGACAACCAAGTACCAAGACCATACATTTCCTAAACAACAATCGCTAATAAAGTTTTCAATTTCAAATGGAAACATTAAAATAAATTGTGTTCATTCAATTCCATTCTCTCCTACGCTAACTCCTACTTTAAGATAACTTAATTTATATTTGTAGAACACACAGAATATCCCCTATTTAATGCACCTAACTTATCTTAACGCCTACTGGCATAAGCACCTGTCTGCCAAGCTTGAGGTCCCAAGTTCCATTACTGGATTGAGACAAGCGTGTTTTAAAAAATTGAACCAAGCTGCTAAATTATATGAACTCAATCCAAGGCATAAGTAGAGAGCACATCGTGAATCGAATCCGCAACATGAATATGGCATAGTGCCACCTCGTTCATTTAAAGAAAAAACAAAGAAAATCTCGTTAATTTGCAAGTAAATATCGATCTACCTCTACTTATATGAGATACTGAAATGAACAAATATGTAATTCAAATCTTTAAAAACTAAACTCCTTTATGTAATATCCTATCTTAGCACATATTCTAATACTACATTTCCAATTTTATTAATACTTATAACAATGCTATCATTTTTACATAATTAATATTAGAAACATATAACACTGTTGCTATCTGGTTAATAATAGAGATAATTAAATTCTTGTATCAAGAGAACATTTTAATTAAAAGAGAATTGTGTTGGGCTTTTTTAGAATTTAATTATAATGTTAACACAATACCCACTCATGTTTTATCACGAATTAACAATTCAAACAAAACTGGAGGTAACCATGAGGGCCTTCTAGGCACAAGTATTAATTAAGAGGGTTGAACCACTCTGTCTCTAATTAACCGAAGGCCCAAGCCACATTTGGCGTAATTAGTTCCCTCCAAGGGCTGTTCTCACGCTCTCCCACTTGGACCATAACAGAAATATCATCTCCTATAATCATGCAAATATCAACTAATTACCGCTACCTTTATCACTGTTTAACTATTATTTTCCCCTTTGCGCAAATACTTAAGAAACTTGAAATATTAAACAATTTTAAGTAGCGTGAAATTGCAATATTTCTCGTTTAATAAATACTAATTATAAAATAACAATAGTTGGAGATAAAAGAGAGACATCACACCCCTAGTGTCATTACGGCGGTCAGGTGCAATTTGTCGTCGAGTACGTGTATCGGTTATTAATCTGTTGGTACAATTACACGAGCGTCCATTGAATTAATTGTACCCCTTATCCGGCGAATTCACTCGTCGACGTCAGCTTATCGAGATGTTAACTTCTTGTATAGCTGTCAAGGAACACTCATGCCGATAATTTTATTATCGCAAAAAGTGACGAATGTGATCTCAAGTTCCTATAATGTGGACCGACCACTTGTGGCTGCTATCGTTCCGCGACAAAAACAATCGGTCGTTTCACACAAAACGCACATTTATGGAGCTCGATCAAAAAGCCGTCGACAGTGAAATTAACGATCGCTTCCAACGACACCAATAAAATTTTCATAACACGATTTTTAAACAATAATGCACGACTGAGGGTGGTCGAGAATCTTTATTAAAATCTCGAGAGAGTAATAAAAGCACAGTTAAATCCGGATAACTCTGATGAAAATATTAATTAATGTTTCGGAATGGGAAACATGTTGCTAATTAAATGGCGATATCGCATAAAACGTAATTAGAGGTCGGGAACATTCGTTTCTCACGGGGCGGGCCGCGGGAGATACGAGCGACTAGCGGCGCCCCCCGGCCCGGCCCGCGCGCCGTGCTATACCGCTCGCTCAACTCCCGCCCGCACTTATGAAAGGAATGCATCGTTCGTGTACTCTTACACCGCAAAACAGGTTACTCTCTCAACTCATATTGCATTATACATTTTCTTCAATCGAGATGGTTAAAATCACAATTAAATAGTTGTTAACTTTTTGTCGACGCTCTCTTACATACAATTCAAAGTTGTTTAGTACAATATTAATTTTCCGAGTGCTTTAAATAATATGGAAGGGAGGGAGTAAGTTAAAAAAATGAATTTATTAATAAAAATTCCGCAAGAGCGAACTATGAACATTCCATTGAAAGTCTGCGCGGAGCGGGAGGCGCGAGCGACGTCGGCGAGTAGTTATTAAATGCACTGACTGGCAACTATTAGTCGCGATGATCGACGCCTCAATGAGCGTGGTAATTAAAAAAGTCAATGATCACTTATTGTAATTAGCGAAGTATCGGTGCGCCGACAAAAAGATAATTGTTTTCTGACGGCTATCAATCCGTAGACGGTGAATAGGAGGCGCACACGTGCGACTCATCGCGCCTTTGTATCGCGCCATGTTCTAGCGTTATACCATTACACATACATATATATATTTCAACTTTAATTAATATACAAACGGTACTGAGTCACGATATTTTAATTTTGTTCTTCAAGTATTTATAGCTCACTTTGTAATTTTATAATACGATGGTTGATATGAACAAACAAGCATACGCATGCGTTCAGTCTAGCGCTAGTCGGGATCTATTGTACCATCTCGTATCGCAAAACAAAGCAATACAAAAATAGAAAGTTATCCTTAAAGTTAACAAACACTAGAAAATCTTACATCTAATAATGAGGTTATTACCGAGCATTCTAGTTGCCTTATCTGCTGCTACTCTGAAGCCGGGACTAGCACCAAATTGGCGTGGCGGAGTGCGCGGGCGCAGCTGATCGGTCCGCCTGATATAGCTAATTAAGGGCCGCGCGCACCGATCTATTTGGAGAGATCTAGCCGCTGACGTGTGAAAATACCCAATTAATTAACGCGAAACGTTCACCTGATCGCGGGGCATCGCACCTCGCGTGCTCAAAAGACCTAGCTCAACGCTACCGAGTTTCTATTACTCGTTAATTCGAAACACTTCCAACGTTCATCAACGTCGCGATCTAAAACTGCCATTATTTAGTAGCGAAGCTAATTTACTCACCTATAGTTAATCTGTCTACTTTGTATCGGGTACCTAAAGCGCAGACTCCACCTGATCACGAACGAACATAAACCTAATTTATGCCATTAATAACTTCGATTGTACATTAACTGGTTCAACTTATAATAAAGCATTAGTGTTTATGATAATTGTTGATCAATTTAACTAGCTTAACTTGTGGTGGGCAGTTGGTGTGGGCGTCAGGCGTCGGGCGAGCTCTGGTCGATATCGGTGTTTGTGTTCGGTTGTATTGTGTGTTTGTTGAGGTAAGTAGTGGTGAGAGGAGATGAAGGTGAGCGATGGTCGCTCGGCGAGTGTTAATGGCCCATTAGTCGGTGGTGCGAGTGTAATTGGCGCGCTCGCGGTGCCCGCGCCGCATGCACCACCACCACGAGCCAGATGCACCAGATACGACGCACGCTAACTGCACTATTTTCGGCTCAACCAATTATGGCTTTAAACCATTAAATTCAATGTTTACATCCTTAACAAACCGTGAGTACCTAATTAAACTTTGTATTATCTTTACCTAGACTACTCTCTGATGTCGTTAAATTGGCAAACTTGTAATGAATTGTTTGGTTAATAAATGAAGTAATAATTGCGAAAGTTTTAAGACGTGTTTATTTATGTCCAACTTGTGCTCGTATTGGTAGTGTTGTACTTGAAGTAGAGTGAAGTATAGTGAGGCTATTAGTGCAGTTCTTCAGTACACAATGTTATGGCGGCGTCGCAGGAAATTAAACTGTGTGACAGCAGTGGCCAGTTGGATTACCAGGTGGACGCCACCGTCACGTCATTCAAACCCAATGCCTCTATTTACTGGATTTTCAACAACACTGTGCTCCAATTCTTGTGGATATACCATTTAGTTGAACTGACTTGGTGATGAAAGCGGATTAGATAAGGTACTGGAGCGATTTCAATAGAACAGTTGTTTCATTTCGTTTGAACTGTATAAGTATTAATTTTAAGTTGCTTATTTTTCGAAGACATATTTAATGTTTATAATATTTATGCCTACTGGATAAAAGCAAATTAATAAGAAACGAAAGTCATTGTAACAATCTAAAGAAAATAATAAATAATATGTTTGAATTTAGTAGATGATAAAACGGGCCCTTAATAATGCTAATTAGATTTTAGTTTGACTACTCGTAATACTTTAAATAGAAAATAAGGTTTTTTACCATCCTTTCCCAAGCTTTCCACAAATAAAAACCTAATCAACCAGTTAGAACACGATAATAAAGTGACCAAACTTTGTTTAAACAACTATGCAAGTAAGGGCGGGCGCGGCAAGTAAGCAACGTAATTGAGCGGGCATAGACGAGGATCCCCACTAGGGTGTCTCGGGTTTAATTTCCTGATGCAGACATACTGCGACGCACTAGATTAGTTGAGCCGTAAGACTACATGTTCCCTCCTTTGTGTCCGCAATGTCGAATTAAGTTGTATTGTTTACAGTTGCAAAATCATTAACGAGCCGTTAATTGTCATTGGTGGAATTGGTCTCTTGAGAATGGATGTGCGTGAAAGAGTTGCGAGGAATTTAATTATATGTGATATGAGGCTTTTAACATTATTAAATAAATAGTTTGTTTGGATACGACGGATAATTTAAGGAACTGCTAATCCGATTTGAAAAAATATTTTTCCATTAGATACTTAGCCTGTTTATGTACTTAGTGTCTAGATTTTAAATGAATTATACCGAAGATGATGAGATGTTAAGATTAAAACTTCTCATCCAGTGTTAATAAAGAAAAGAAAACTGAAAAATATAAATAAAGAAGACAAAAGCATATCATATCAAGTAAGTATCAAGAATACCAATATCAGAGAAATTGTCATACCATTTTAATTTAAAACTTGAAATATTTTAAACAATTTTCACTTGCAGTGTATTAGACTAGGCACAAAAACCTTCAAACTAACAATTAAATAAACTAATTAAAACCTCTATCATTAGATTAGCGTAGTTCTGAGCCTCTATTTGTGTCAACATTCGATTAAACTAAGACACTAATGCACCCCAGTTAATGAATCCACAGAGATAACGCCATTATCGCACTGCGCTATTATTGTTCCGAAGAAAGTGACCGAATGACGTTTAATTTCCTTCGCAGTGGGCGTTCACTCTCGCCCCATCTGTTCTACTCATATAATCTGATAGCTATACAAATTCAATTAACACGGTCTCTAGTAATATAATGTAGTGGTTTACTTGATTTTTGTGAAGGAGGCAATAATGTATGAAAATAATTTTCTATTTAAAATTAAGAAAAAGCATGAAAAGAAAAATAATTAAGTATTTTTTATTCAGCAAAAACAACGAGATACTTAATATATTTACCAGTCTGTTTAATCAAAGCTTATTTACTATCCACCAAGCAAAAATATGTTCATTATTAACACAACATCATTACGTTGACAGTATTTATCGGTTCACTCTCATCATTGGGGACTCATTCAAAGAATCTCGTCCTCATTACGCCCTAAATGATGACAAATGTGAATGCACCAAATGCAACAATACGATAACCAAAAAAACCAGAAACATCCGACGCCAATATGAATCAAAGGCTCGACATAAAGCTGAGGACACATTGCCCGCCGAGACAATGCCGGCACAGCCCGTCTCGTCCGAGGCACAAAACAGCGACGAAGTAATTTTCCCGTGCAGGTTTCGAAGCGGTCGTCGCGTGTTTGCTAGTTAGAATTCGGGAGTAGTTCGGAAATTAATCAGGGCCCATTGTGGGCGCTTTGTCGCGGGCCCTGGCGCCAATTATTGGCTGCACGGCGCAACCCCGTAATTGAACCTGCCTCCAGGCAGTTGCGAACTCCGACGACAGAGAGCCGACGTGAAAAACTTGCGATACCTAACTATATTTATGTAGTATGTACATGAGCTAAATTCTATACGAGATTGGCAATTTGTGTGCACTTTTTATTTTTATTAAATATAGTTTTGATTTTTTATTTCTTTGCAACGAAAGTTGAACTGCAATTTGAATTTATAAAAAAACCGTTATTGTTCGTGTACAAAACAAATGGTTCATGAAAAATGTAAATGTACATGAAAACACAGGACGGAGTTTTAACAATCACATCATAAGCAATCAAGATTGAATGAAATAAATTGCACGTTCCTGTTCCATTTACAACATTGTTGTTGATAAAAATTGGAATGAAAACATGTTTCATTCGTTAAGTTCGCAATTTGGGCGGTTTGTGTCGCACTCGACCGCCCGCCGCTCGCCGCCCGCCGCCGCCGCCCGTCGCTGCACTCAACCATTCAATAGTTTGGCTAATTGTGTTAGTCTTTTTCTTCTTTTTATTTAAAAAACACAGGATCTGTTCAATTTATTTATTTACTATACCTTTAATCACTGACCTAATAATCGTGTAAAGATCGTTACATTTCCATTTTGGGATCCATATTCAATATAAATATTATTTAATTAGCCGTTATAACACAAGGCATCATGATAGGCGTTGGTCACGTAAATCCACATTCTCGTAAAACTAATATCCGCTTAGCAACTTAGGGAAGTATTGTTTAACCGGGATTGCTAAGTCATCTATCTCAAATAGATTGATTGGCATTGGCTCGGCCGTAACAAGTCACATCAGACAAATATTTACCCAAATTAAGGATATAAGGGGCTAATAAATAGCCTGTAGTAGGGGTGGCTACTTTTTGGAGTGAACGAGAAACGATGAATGAATAGAGTGACCTACATATTTATTAGTTACTAGCTGTGCCCCGCGGTTTCACCCGCGTGGTTCCCGTTCCCGTGGGAATACGGGGATAAAATATAGCCTATGTTATTCAGGGTGAATGTAGCTTTCTAATGGTGAAAGAATTATTGAAATCGGTTCAGTAGTTTCGGAGCCTATTCGTTACATACAAACAAACAAACAAAAAAACAAATCTTTCCTCTTTATAATATTAGTATAGACTAGCTGTGCCCCGCGGTTTTACCCGTATAGTTCCCGATCCCGTGGGAATTTCGAGATAAAACATAGCTTATGTCCTTTCCCGGACCATAAGCTACCCCTGTACCAAATTTCATGTAAATTACTGCAGTAGTTTAGCTGTGATGCCGTGACCAAGGGAAATAGGGATTCATTTTTATATATAGAGCTAAGTGTATTATGATAATTTCTACGGGATAAAAACAAGAAAACAGCTGGGCATAGTTATATCAATAAATATACAATTATATGTATTTCTTGCGTTTCTTTTTCAATACTGTGACAGAGTTACGAAGCTACTTGTAATGTTAAATGTACTTGCAATTAATCATCCGTCGATCCTTCAGTAAGATAACATCGGTCCTTATTGACTGTCATGTATTGATGTTGTTATTTACAGCATATTACTTACGTTGAGTTACAATTAATATAAATTAATTTGTAGTTTACTAGCCGTGCTCATCGGTTTTAACTTTGCAATTTTACACATTTTAAGAACGTATTTGCTGTAACTGGACAGCAAATATGTACGTTCTTAAAATGTGTAACAAATAAACACATTTTAGCAATTATAATAGTAATAGGAATATGATAACTTATTCCTAATATGCAAAAATAGAGACTTTAAGAACTCTAGCTTCTAGTTTACGAAAACAAAATAAAAATAGTAAACGTTGAAAGTACATACTCGTAGGTAGGGTAGGGCGATCTAAAAACTCAAAAGTAAAAATCTTCAAATATTTAAAAAATCAATCACGTCAATAACTAACAAAACCCAAACGTAATTAAACAACAGCAAAATACCAACACATAAACCCCTACATTAATAATAGTAAACAAAAATAAAAAACAATATTCATAAAAAAGTATATTAAAATTACCGTATAATACCACTTAAGTACCTGACCCGGGGCTAACATAAAGAGCCGGGAAAGCATAATGAAAGTATCCATTCGCATTGCAATTATCAACTTTATAACAATACTTTAAATAAACATAACAATAGTCGGGCACTAAAGCTACGGCAGTTCATGGGATAATGTGAAACGTATAAAAGTCCTGGGTAGGAAAAGCGACATTAAAACACCAGTGTAACCGCTCCGAAAATTTGCATTCCTCATTGCCAGCTCGCTGAGAACGTAAAAATTCTCTCATTAACCTGGTCCGGTCAAAAACAACTACACTGTTAACTGCTTGTATTCGTGGAATGAGACGATATATGTTTAATAAGACTACGGTTAAAGAAGCTTATAGGTATTGTGAACAACCGTTAAATCAATCTTTGACACGTGTATTATATTGATTGGAAACAATCGAACACAATCTGAAAGAATTTTCTGGAAAAAATTATACTAGCTTTTCTTTCATTAAATTCTACAATTAAGTAAAAAATAATTAGTTTCCGTACTCTTTCTAGCCTCCAATTAATCTATAAAATAACTTATAAGCTAAGTAGTATTGTTTACTTTTATAAATTTTCGTATCATTCAGCACAAAGCTTTTGACATCAACATTGTTAATCGAGACTAAACAGTTCACTACTAGGCAGTTGACTCCTATTTCATTAGTACAAGCGTTGGTCTATTTGTATTGAACATTATCCTGTGTGCTGTCCAAATTACAGACACCGTCAAAATGTTTAGTCAAACTATGCGCATGATGAACTAATAATGAGAGCGAACTTGCCGCCGCGAGTCCGGAGTCCCGAGTTTTCATTGCGTTGTTGGTTAACATACCAACGCGACGGTGTCCACTTTTACAAGAATTCCCGGACGCCACGTGCCTCCCACTTTTTATTGTCTACCTAATGTTTATTGCTCAAATTCGGTTTTAATTACAATTTGGCTGAAGCAGAAAAATCTTACTACAAAATTAAAAATGTTTATTTCGAGATAACTTTTTGTAAAGCCGTTATTAAAAACATTATGAAAGTAATAAGGAAAACAATCGTGAAAGTGACTATTCAGAAAGTTTTATTAAAATCGCGTATAATAATATACTTAACCTTATTTCGAAATATTAATATCAAGAAGTTGAGAAACTAAATTAGAGCACTGGGTATTTCGTATATTTAAGCCGATGCTCATAATCTCTCGCTTTCAAGGGTTAAAATTCAGTACACAATGGCGGCATTGTTCCATTAACACAATTTTATAACCGACATATTAAAATAATAAAAACTTATGCCTCTCTTAATTAAATAATTTAGCGGCGGGCTGAGCCGAGATATGTAAATTGTTTTAGGGGATAGATCAAACAACCCTTTTTTATGACTTTAATATGCGGTCGCCGGGGTGAGACACGGTGCGGGGGTGCGGGGGGGACCTCGAGGTAAGTTATGAAATATTTAATAACGGCGCACACGATTCCATTTGAATTACTTTCGAGGAAATGACGACGTGAAAAGCAGACGGCAATCGCACTGCCCTCGCGACGCCCGCGCCCGCGCTCACGTGATGCCCGCGAAATGAGAACAGATACAAACAAACACCACTACGAACAAACTTAGCGCTATATTAAAAACCGTGTAATATAACACTACCTGGTGCTTTCATTCACTAGGTTTTGTGTCTTCGTCGTGGAACGTACCTTTGTTTATTAAAGGAATACTTTCAGTTCTAATTTACTTTTCATTTATCTTTGAGATAGATATGAAGATAGTTTTATTCTTCTATAGTAAACTTTTCTTTTAGGATACCTTCATTGAAACACACCTATTTAAAAATACTCGTTATTTAAAAGAAGTTACTTACTAAGTACTTTAAACGCCGTGTTTTCATAAACTTGTTCATTTTCATTAATAGTGTTCTGAAGTCTTAGAAATGTAAAATAAAATAAAATTTCCCATTTAATCTGTTTTCAATAGTTAACTTTCAATGTAAAGTTTGCTCGTAAATAAGATTAATCAATGAGTGTTCAACAACTAAGTATTAATTGTAAATTTATACTATATAGCTGTGCCGCGCGGTTTCACCCGCGTAGTTCCCGTTTCTGTAGGAATTTCGGGATAAAACATAGCCTATGTTCTTTCCCGGACCATAAGCTACCCCTGTACCAAATTTCAAGTCAATCGGTTCAGTAGTTTAGCCGTGAAAAGGTAACAGACAGATAGACAGACAGAGTTACTTTCGCATTTATAATATTAGTAGGGAAGTAGGGATACAGCTGTGCCGTGCGGTTTTTCTTGTGTTACCAACACTCATATCAATTCAAACCAAATAATTCCTGAGATAGGCACTGCCAACAAAACAACCAAAATTCAGTTTAATAACATTTGTTTTTTTAAAGAAATCATCATCATCATCAACCTTTTGTCCTACATAATTACATTCCATACATTTTTCATTTAATTTCATACATGTGATGTAGCTTCATTTAATGTATATGACCTTCTGTATCCATACTCTTAATAACGCGTATTATTCTAATGGTGACGCATTATGACGTCTTTTAAACGATGACGGTTGAAGTAGAGAAGCTTGTAGAGAAAAAGGTAAAACTTTATAGGGACTACGGGGAGCTTTTATTGACAGTATCATCTATAATAATGTTTTTACATAAACGAAATTAATATTTTAAAATGGGTCCAATTTTCCCTTAAATTTTCAAAAAATTTCTTATTTGTTCAGTCGTTCTCAAGTTTTGGCGAAACCAAGGTATAGAATATGAGATAAGGGATTCATTTTTTGACAAATTGGGATAATATTGATTATGTTTGTAGTACTGATTGCTTAATAACAAGAACAAATCAATATAAATAATTATTACTTTCTAGTAAAAAATAAAAATGCACAACAGTTTCAAATAGAAATTGGCTTCCATGGGGATCCATAAACGTACGAATATCTAATCACAAATATAAAAAATGTATATATTTAAAATATTCCACCAATAACCATAATCATCACTTGTTCTGTGTCGTAAATTGATAGGTGTGCAGTTCTCACGCGCTGACTGACGTATCATCAGAGGCAATAGATCAGCTCGCGCTACTCTGAAACGCCCTGAGATGTGTTCCTGATTTATGCATGGAAATACCTTTTTAGGATTTTATTTCCAGGTTTTCTAGATTTTATATAAGAAAAAATCTTTCACACTCTTTGTAAACGTATCTACATACTCGTATATAAAAGATGATTATAGATATAGATAGGGTATACTCTATTATGTCATTTTCTTGAATTTCCAGGTTTTGCAGATTCATTTTTTATAGCATTTCATACACTTAAGATTTATGATATTTTTAAAAAAATATGTAGTGAACATTCGAATCAGTTCGTTCTTTATTTTATATTTAAAATTAAGTAAGTCAATACCACTTTTAAAACTTAAGAAAAGTAATCCTTCAAGCAACATTTTCCATCCTAATTACTAGCAAAAATTGCAATACAGTATATTCAACACCTTCACAGCAATCAAACTGTTAACGTCCATTAAAACAATCACTAACAAAGTGTAGAAATACGAATTTGTCATGGTCTTTTTGCGTTGATGGGCTTCAACTCTGGGCGGGACCGAGTCGACTCGTGAAAACTATTCGTAGATAAATCGATTGCTAATTCGAAATGGCTCATTGTTGTCTGCATCTTTACAAAGGAACACAACTTAAAGGTGGCTATTGACGAGTCAGTTTAACTGATCAGACATAAAACTGTGCGTCACTCCAAAAGTTCTAAACCAACTAGATTTCCCTATTGGAACCTGGAACCGCTCGCGCTCCGGTGATTGATGACCATTTTTGGATGGACGCCAGTTCAACTGACCAGTTAAACTGACTCGTCAATGGTCACCTTTAGAAGACATTGCTGTACACAATACACACGACCGTAAAATGGCAAGGGTTACCTCGAACTCTCGTAAGGAAACATTCCTGTCATACAAATGACGACATTAGTTTTAGCAGATTTAGGACTTTACAGTGTTGTTTACGTATAATTGTGAAAGTAAGTGATTTTTAGTAATTTGTATAAATACTGATAGTATGAAAAGGTTAAATTTTACTAAGTTATTATCACGAATTACTGATTTGATTTCAAAGTGATTTCAAATAGTCTTTCTCTGGATATTAAATGATAAAGTTAAGAGGTAATAAGTACTAACTAATATCTTAAATATGCATTGATGATTTGACACGGCATCGTTATAAAGTAATCAAATAAATACATTGCTATAAACGCAATAAATATTAAATATCAAAGCCAGACATTAATAACATTCCACTTTCGCATTACTCATTGTTTTTCAAGTAAAGATGAGATCTAGTCGTAATAAAGTGGGAAAACATCGTTTTTGCACATTCCCGTACAAATAATAAGGGCGTGGACGCACTAGCGAGGGCCACTCTTCGCTAGTGTACGCGTGGGCCACGAACATGGCGGGTATAACAACTTAATAAGTGGTTGGTCGTGATTTACGCGCGCCCGCGGCGCCGGCGCATTCGCCCCGACCGCTTTCGTACTAATACACGACAGATACACATCGGTTTTACTTAACAAATAATATATTTTGGTAATGATGAATTAGGAGTTTTGGCTGTGCTTTAAGACATATATTATTTTTTAGATATATCTCATAAAACGTAATTGTTACGCCCATTGTTCTCATTATTCTCGTATTATGATTATCAGTGGGAGAAAGGTTACAGGCCAATACTTTACATGTATTACTTTACATGGCTTATGCCTTGTTACTTCATTTCTTACAACAGTGTCAAAAAGAAATTACACAAGTTAAAAAACAAAATAATAAAAATCAATAAATTAATTTAATTACTCAAAAAGGTTTACAAACTAACAACGAACTATAAATCTAACATGTGCTAATTACGCGGCACCCAATAAATCTCGTACAATATATAGGCCGTAAATATACCACAAAATGCCATAAATATAGATATAGTGATCGTAGGCCGGGGACCTCACTCGACGCAGCTCACGGCCCAGAGTTATGGCCCCTTCAAATGGCCGACTCGCCCGTAACAATCGGTGTGAATCGGAAATAACCGGAAAATTTTCACAACTTGTCTAATGGCTTATTGTTGTACGATTGTTGTGTTATTGTTGTTACAGCTAACAAATCGCATTGTCGATGTGTAAACGTTATTTAGTGAGGTGTTAATCCAAGTTTATAGGGTGTCTTTACCGAAACATCCGTAACGGTGCTCAGGACTCATCCGATATCCGGTTTCGTCCTTCGAATTTGTTCTTTTTGTGTAAGATAAACAATCTACGTAATGAGAATTGTATGTTTGCTTTCAAAGAATTTAATGCTTGTTATTTGTGTAGATAACGTACGTTAATACAATTTAATAAGATACGATTCTTATTCCATTACCGATTCGAAGTCATGCTAGCAATAAACGTGGAATCCGATTATATCTGATTCCCATTTACTAAATAAAATACAGCACAATTAAATACAATGTAATCAAAACTGTTTGTAAGAACAAAATGAACGTTATTATTGAATTACAACATAAGTTCGCGTATATTATGATGATGGTATGCTAACAAGGTGGAAAGAAAAGCAATCAACTTTGTTCGATCATCGAGTGCATAAATTAACGTAGTTTGTTAGCGGAGGAACGCGAACGGTACAGAGCTCTCTACCATGCAAACATATATTATGAATATATTAATAATTAATTAGTGCGGCGCTCTTGATTGCAGAAATAGTTTGTACAGAAAACTATGTCTGCATTCGTATTGCATAAGAAACATACCCTAACATGGTGTTATGAACGTATCTGTGTAATGATATAATCGTTTGAAATCTGTCTGCTTATGATTACGTTAAATATTGAAAGGAATGCTGCTAAGATTTGCAACTCGAATTTTCGTTTTATTAAACTCCGTTAAGCTATTTCAAATAAAATTCTTATCAGGTACAGAACATTGTAGTAGAATAATTAATTTTAATATCTGCATTCCGAAGCTTACGATAAAAGATAAAATGTTACAGTATAGTTTAATATCTATTAATAAGATGGAGTGGATTTTGTTGTTGTTAATGCATTGTTTTTGATCGAAAATGTTGTGATGGATCGTTATTTTTCATTGAAAATTAAGACTTGTCCTTACATTAATATACTTTACTTATATGTTATGTAGGTCTTAGTGTAAATAAGTGTTTTCGAAGTTTATTCTAGATACAGCTACGTTGTGAAGTTTTTTAGTTTATTTGCTACTAGCAGCGCCCCGCGGTTTCACCCGCGTAGTTACCGTTCCCGTGTGAATACAGGAGAAAATATGTCACGCACTGATAAATTAGCTTTCCATGAGTAAAAGAATTTTTGAAATCGGTTCATTAGAACCCGAGATTACCCCTTACAATTTAACAAACACACAAACTTTACTTCTTTATAATATTAGTACGAGTATAGATGTTATGGTAGAACTTATTATATTTTCCCAGAAATAAAAAAGAAGAGACTGCTGTCAAGCCTCAAAAGACGCAAACCGCTTCAGGAAATCTCACCTACATTATTATACATCATCATACCTTAAAAAAGCCGCCGCCAAATATATTTCGTGTAATAATTTCGATTGGTAAAGTTGACAGGAGACTGAAGTGACCGCTAATGACCGTCGCCAGTTGCGGAATCGCCTCGTTAGCGCCGAGGGTCCATTGTACCAAAGAGTTCTCGATTCCTACCAAGATAACACTCTCACGTCTCCTCCTTGTCACGAGAATTTTTATAATTGTACAAATAATTCAGGCAGGATGCAATTTTAATTAAATTCTTGTGTATTTTTTTATCTCGAAGCGCTCAAGAGGTGAGAGGTATTTGTATTTATCTGGTGTTTCTGTTATTTGAAGTCTGATTCAGATAAGCTTTGAAAGTGTTAAGTTAAAGTTAGTACTATAGGTTTTAGTGAGTTGATGTACGTTGTAAACTTAATAGGTAAGTATCTAAATCTAAAGTTGTTCACTTAGGTAATTTTGGGCTTAAAGTACGTGTAGATATAAGTGGACAGTTATCCACAATTTCCAAATTTTCAGTATCATTTGTATGGATAAAAACATAGGCAAGATACTACGTATTCACTGTATCATTTAAATAATACATAATTCTATAATACAGGTTGAAGAATAGGAAGTTGAATCGAATCTTATACGTTAAGAACACACGAGTGACAACCATTTTCATCCCATAGTTACAAGGATTGTTTATCCATTAATACCTTTTGAGAACATCAAACAGTATCCACGAAGAAAGAAAGGTTGCCAGGACATCAAAAGCGACGGCTATTTATAAAAAAAAAAAATCTTCCTTTTTACAAACCGTTTAAATATCTTTCTTATCAATCCTCAGTTGTGAATATAAGTCTTAAGTACAACTAACGTTTGAAATAAGTGTAAGTGATAATGATACGTAAATAGAGGTTGATATGATTGAAAATTGCTTGTAACGGTCCGGGCCCTGTAAGTACGACACCGACACGGCATTCAGTTTGTGCGACCAACAAGAGATTTGGAGCAAACAAATAGAGCTACTACGAAAATTCACATTTGTTGTAAATGTTTTAATATAATATCCACAACATATTGAATATTTATTGAGGTATTCAGTTATGATGATACGTTTCGTATGATATCCATAACATATTCATCATAAATTGTGATCACAAAAACTAGCACTAAAATTGTAATTTCTAACCCTTATTGTGCCTATGACAACTGGTAATAACTTTTTATATAAATAATGGAAAAACCTATCAACTTACTTCCAACATAATTAAAAAAACGTACGAAATCAATAAATATTTATAATCCCCAACTGGAAAAACATTTAGTTCAGAAGTAGTCTATTGTAGAGTCGTTTCAAAAGTACAAGTAAAATACATTCATATAAATAAGCATTCTAATAGTATAATTCACTATTTAAATATGACTTAAAATTAATAATATTTCAATTAAATCCTTATTATTTCCAACTAAGTTAGCTATTTGGTAGTAGCACCCCACAGCTTATTTCCTCTACGATACACAGTTATTGGGACGGTGGAGCTGTGAAGAAACGAAGCGGAAAAATAAATCCCAATCGAATGGTTTTACGAAGAAAATATTGGGAAATAATTTCAACAAAATTGTCGTGTGATACGTTTAACAAATAAATGAATTATTTTTAGAAAGCAATGTACGAATACGTACAATGTATATACTTATTGATAAAATTGTACAAATATTTTTTATAACGGCTACGCGCGGCTGCAATTTTTCCGAGGCTTTTACCATATTTTCTTTAACAAACCAATGACCAATTAAAAATCTTTTACAATTAAGTAAAAATACAACAAACAAGTAAATTAGCCTGATAGATGACGATTTATATTTTTGCTTATTTTATTATCAAAAAGGATAGTTTTAAAATAAAGAATAATTTATATTGTAACCCTAATGTTAAAAATTAAATTACCTATATAGTTACTCTTTGATCTCACGAAACAACAATACCAAGATAGACCACGAAGATAATAACATAAAAGTATTATTTACATTCTAATTACACACGTTTATTTAATTTAAATTACAAAATTATACAAAACAAAAACAGCCGAAACCAAAAAAATCTCTCAAATAAACCCAATTAACACGTAATAGGCTCATAAAATATGTTTCATCTGAACAAAGATATCTAATAAAGGTCGGCAACACGAATTAATATAACAGAAACCTATTCATTACCGTGTGGATACGTTGCACGGCGCGCGGTAACCTGTAATTAGGAGTATTGGAGAGGGTCATTTTCGATAATTCATAATGTATGTTAATTATGGAGGCTCCTTCGCCTCGGGACATTTCGTACGCCACCCTCGGCCCTCGCACGGCCCATGTTTATATTGTGTTCTGCTATAAATAAATAATAATTGGTTACTGAATGGATTTCAAACAACGCCCTAAGTAATAGTTATGTTGTTCATATTGTTGTTCCTGACTTCATGTTTGGAATACCAAAGTTTCGAGGCTCAACTATTTTGGGGACAAATATTGTTACGGATTCATTGAATAACTGTATAGTCGTACTCTATTTTTTTCTATTCCATAGTTTTACTTGTGTGTTCCCTGTAGTAACATAATATTTTATTGAATGACACATCTTACCTACACTCACCCACACGCATCCAATTTATAGATCACACTCGCCTGAAGATTTTAATAAACAATTCCTCAATCTTTATACACAATACATTGAAAGTTCACTCAGGAAATCCATACTAAAACGAACAGGAAACTATTAATTAATATTTCAATGTACGCCATAAAATTTAATGATATTCCCTTTCATTATTAGGTGCGGAACGGCCCACCGCACCGCACCGCACAGCATAGCACAGCACGCAATTAACTACAAACTGCATAATATTTTGATTAGAGTAGTAGTGTGAGTTGCTCGCTGTGTGCTCGCTCACAACACTTTTGTGTGTTTTCCGCGGCATCAACGAGAGCTCCGCTGAAAGCCTCAGGCTCCTAATTAGGCTGAAGTCGGACGTGCCAATTAATTCAAGTTTCACTCGGAAACTTTGCCGCGTCAATTAATTTCATAGTTAATTAGCAAGCATGGGCCCGGACAAAACCGCGTCTACGAAAGAAAGGCTAACGATGCCCGCCCGCGGCCTTCTACAATGCACCAATTACACGAGCTTTGTTGTATGGAAGCTCACATTCACATCGACGATTCAATTTCAACTGAATTTTTCATGGATATTTTCATAACAGCTTTTGTGAGAGTTTGAGCAAAATCGTTCTAAAGTTGAAATTTCAATGAAACTGAATTCAAGTTCAAAAAATGTTAAAGGAATTTTATTGTACGGGTCTGTTGTACCTGGAAATACATTTTTACTCAATTAAAGTAATGTCTTTATCTAGCTTGTCTAGCCTTGTACAGCTTAGGATTTAGTTTAAAAAGGATTTTTAAGTTGTTATCTATAGCCAGGACGTACATATAATATTAAATATGATCGTCCTGGCTATAGATAACAATAGAAAAGTTATTTTACAATATAAATTCATTTAATTATTTCCGTATTGCCATTGGTCGTTACAGTGATTCTTCTATACCAGCTTCGGTAATAAATAAGAGTATCTTATTTTATTTGTAGGCATTGTCTTACATCAAGCGATATAATGGGCCACGAACGAGCGAGAGGGGAGTTTAACGGCATCACGCCGAGACGGCATTCGGCCAATAACTCTTCGCGAATAAAATTTTAACCTCTGCTTAATATCTGCCGGTACATTCTGTTCGACTGTATAAATTGACAGACAGTAAAATATTTTATTCGCGCAATAATTTCATTTGGTACAAAAACAAGTGCGGTTCACCACCCGCACCCTCGCAAAGTATCTTCCACATGAAATAGCCTATTATACACCAAATTCGGGAAATAAACTTCTGCTCTTGTGTTTCCTCGTAAAATTCTAATGTCGTTTAAATTTTATTTCAAGTGTATAAAATTTTAATACACTGTTTTCTTGGTTACATTTTCTTTGGTATATTCAACTATGTTGTAATTGACGGTAAACGACTCGGCGTTTAGCAAAGACTAGTCACTTTACCGTACGAGAAGTCGATCAATCATCTCGATTTCGCCGTCAAGTTGGTGTCCCGTAATTCCTTGAGTGCACACAGTGCTCGGCCAAACGGCCCAAGTGTGCCGAGTGTGGTTCATCTCGAACGTAAATCGAGCGATCACTGCTAAGTACACTCGGTTCCAAGTCGCCGCGACCCGTTTGTTTCCCGCGCCATGTCATTAGTGGAAAACTCTCGATATTTTCGCAAGCATCGATTATTTTTAATGGTCCCACGATGGAGACACGCTGCACGTCCTAGTGCAAGCAAGTAATTTGATCTGACTACGTGTCTGAAGGCAAAAATAGCGAAGGTAACTAAATTGAGGCAAGATACAGCAAGCTGTGCGCCGCACAGACTCACCTCCAGCGGTAATTGCATTAATTCATTACTTGTTTGGTTACGGTTTACATGGTTATATCGAAAATTAAATTCTGATGTGGAATACTAAAAAGCTTGTTGCTTCTACTAAACAGTACCTAATTAAGTATTAATTTTGTTTTGTTTTTAGTTTGTCGTTTTGTTTATTTACATACGCGAATCACTTAAATATTATAGTTTTTATCACACTCTTAAACTACAGTTTAAAACATTCCTACTTTTTATTGCTTCCATTTCCTTTTGCATTCCTTTAAGTAGTGTAAAACAGGTATGGCACTTTTTCACAACAAGTAAACATCTATATTTTTTCTATCATTTTTTATCAAATAAATAGTAGATTTGTATCTTACGAGAAGTTTCAAAATTGATTGAAGTTTATGATTCGATCGTCTCCGATTTTGACCGAATTACAGAATTTCTCTAAATTCAAACGATACCAGAAACTAGCTAGGGTAAACAATTTCTATAAAAACTTGCATAACACGCCAAAGTATTCGAGTATATTTTCTACGCATCGTTAAAAAGTGTCAAAGAAACACCGCACAGAAACGTTTTCCATTTACTATTCCAGCGCCATTATAAACGCAGTATTAAACTATGGTAGGTATACAGGTTGATGTTATTTATCGAAGTGGGAACGCGTGGTGTCGCCCTGCCCCGGGCTCAATCATTAAGGGATCATTAAAAGTCTGCCATCTACCTGTTGGCCGTTCAACCGATGCCCTTTCTCTACTTTTGCGCTATTTCTTTATGGCTTAGATTATTTGCATTCGATTTAATGAGATTGTTTTTACCATTATTTTTTTGTCTAAAAAGGAATTATAGGGCTAAGGATGAGACTGTTATTTTAATTAAAACTCGAGAGATTAAAACTAGAGTCATGTTAGAGAAAATTCATTTTCAGTAATACAAACTTTTTAGAATAATTTTCAGAATTATTAAGCCATTTTAACACTTTTTTTCAATCAAAACATGAAAATAAAACTAACAAAATAAAATCAGGTACTTATTACTCAGGTACTGCAAACACCTGTGTAAAAATCTAGAAAATAGGCTAAACTAAAATATTAGTTCCCAAAATTTTTTTTTCTCTCGTTTCGTACCTCATCCCTTACCGCTTATTTTTTTTATTAAAACTTGCTCTGAGTACTTCTAAATCAAAATCAAACATCCATTGTCCATCAAAACCCTCAAAAAACCCACCAAAAATCAAAACAACTTAAAACGAAGGCATTGAAAGTCCTCATTTATGACACCGATCACTTGTGATAGTTAGAGGCATGTCGAAATGAAAATAGTGGTGACAAAGTCGCGTTGCGGCGAAACGCGGGAGGCGAGCGGCGCGAGTAAATGAGGCGCAACGCTCACTGCTAACTAAACCAATCGTCCGCGGGCCGGCGCACACTTACCACGAGAACGGTGAAAAATTGAATTAGTATCTGTGTATTGGTGATTGTATTTAATAATACTTTTCAATTGATGTTGTATATGTAAATTGTATTTAATTTACTTATGTAATTCACTTTTTAAAAAATATTACATTTAAAAAATACCTCCATTTTTAATAGATAAATCTCTTCCCCTGGGATTTAATTTTAAGAATTTAACCCAAAAAAAAACTAGTCAAATACTAAGTTGTGTTTTGTTAACTTCAAATTTTTTATGTATCTTGGGAATAAAGTAAGTTAAAAATAAAGTTCTTAGGTTAATAAAAACATTAAGTAATATTAATATGATTCAATCTATGTCCCGCATTTATATTTATCCAAAAAATTTACAAAAATTCGCACGTCTGCGCCGTCCATTAAGCATCATTTGTGGAAACTGCTTTTTAAACCTCATCTGTTTTAATGCGGAATCCTTTCACCTCCGCTTGTTACTCGGAAACATCGCTTCATGTGATTTCAGCCGTCGCCGACTGAAAAGATCTCTGTTTGACGTTGTTGTCTCTGCACTTACATTCGCTATAGAAAGAGGAAATTAGCACGAGTTTAAGTTTAGTTCGCGCTCTATCTACTTAAATAACAGTTAATATATACTAGAGAAGTTCATTTTTCCTTTAAACTTACTGTTGAGGAACTTATTACTGACTTATTTTATTAAGATTAACGCTATATTTCGCATTTTACTCTGTCTATTTCTGAAACAGCTTAGATATTTTTTGTCTTTCGCTTCTCTAATAAATTAAATATTACTATTTGGTGTTAAAATTGACAAATCATCATCAAATTATAACCCAATCTTAAAACCACTATCCAATACAACCTCGACATCAAATCTCACCAACCACTATCACTATACAATCACGTACTAACAACTAAGCAAGAGATAGCTCTCACAATGGCGTCTGTGTCGCGTTAATCCGTAACGAGACGGTAACGAGTGGGTAACGCGCGGCTCGTTATCGCTAACGCTGCGGCCGCCCGCCCTCATTACGATGCGATACCGCGTGATACCGCCCGCCCTCGCCTTGTTATAACTATATCATGCACACGACGTATCATTTGGTTTCGATTTGAATCTGTTTTATTTGTTTGTTAGTTGTATGTAAGTGTCATTATTGAAGCCTTCGTTATAGGCCTGATACCATATATACAAATGTATATTAGGTATATGTTTTTCCTGCAAGCTTTGCTTAAATCAGAATGTCATTAGAAGGAGGATGTAGGACGAAAACTTTTGAATACCCGAAAAGTTTTAAAATTATTAACTGTAAACGGAATGTGTAATTTATCTATAACTAATTGTCAAAGTTATGATGTTGATTTCAACTAATTTTTTCAAATCGGGTCAAATTTTCAGAGATTTCATAATTAGCATATCTCTCTACAGAAAACCCTCGAAATTTACATAAGTAAACCCTCGAAGTTTATACTCGTATATATAAACTGCAACATCTCACACAATAAACTAAACCATTTACAAACCAAAATAAACGGCCACATAAACTACCCCTCAACAGTTTCAGTTAAAGCAAACGCAACAAAAACAATTGAAACAATAAAAGAATACTTGTGGAAACCAAAGCGTCCTAATCGAAATTGGAAAACGATCGCCGATTGCCGTAAAAAGATCGCGGCCAATAAAACTGAATCGACAATTGTCAGCGATGATGCGACCAGGGCGGGCGGGGGGAGCGGGGGCGGGCGGCAACACGGTTTGGGCGGGCGGACATTTTTATACGGAGACGGGAAAAAACGCATTCCCGTAACGTATTTGATTCGATGACGATTGATTTGCTCCCAGTGAATTCAATTTGAAATTGTGAATGTTTTATGGACACTAACAGATTTTATTTGTTTTATTATTTCATATGAAACAGACTGTTTGAGGTGAAATTTATCGCTCAATTTGTAACACACTAACGTTTGTAAAGTTTATATTTTGAACACAACATTTTTGTACTCTATTTTAAGTTTGGAAAATATACGGAAAAAAACCTTGAGAGTCAAGGGACACCCGGTTGGAACGAAGTTACATTAATAAGTATTAATATCAATAATGGTCAAAGTAAGAAGAAAATAAATTATGATTTACCTTTTTAACAATTATACTCGTAAACTTAACGCGCTGTTCGAATTTTGAATTAAATTTAAAAAAAAGTGTCGTTACAACTTGTCTTAATTTTTTCCGCATAGCCCTCTTTCTTCGAACTTCGTTCCAATAAAGATTGATAAAATCAACTAGGTAATTTACCCACTAAAAGGTTGTCACTAAAATTAAAAGTGGGGAGGAATAATAAAGGATTTAATAAAGAACAATAAAATACGTATTAACTGGTTTTCTATGATGGAGAGGCCAGGAAACCCATAGCACAGGTTTAACCTAGTTTGGGCTCCTGTCTCCCAATTTGCAGTTTAACTGCAATGCAATGTAGTATAGATATTTAAGTTATTACTAATAAACTTATTGTAACCAAATATGTACCGACATTATTGGGAGAAAATAATCAATTTTTTTATTTTGATTTGATTTTTGATTCTAAATGAGCGGGAAAACTTGTTTCAAAAGCTTTGTATCCGTAAACTTTTTCAATCATCTATCTAATTTAAAATTTATTTGTAACTAAAATTAGGATTTTAATAGAGTTCTTATATGTAATTTTCATATAGGTAGAATTCATTATAAAAAATACTATGATGATTAGATTACTAATAATTATTAAATCTAAAAATTACTAAAAAAGCTTATGACTAAGAATGCGAAAATCGCATATAAGTAATTAATGTATAAAATATGCATATGAAAAAAGTTTAAATTCAATTAAGTTTTAATTTCTCTTTCCAAAAATTAGGTTAGAATTAAAATAAAAAAATAATTGTACCATATGGACAAAAATATGAGGATTATATTTTTCGTAGACTTAAAAAAAGTAAGTACCTAGTTACTGTAATAAAGTAAAATCTACTGTTTTTATCGCAAGACTTTTCTTCTATGACTCAATTTTTATTTTTATGTCTACAAATAAGTACCAAATCTTCTTTTATTTTACTTTCATGCTTTGTTGAAAATGTTGAAAACTTATGACACATGTTTCTACAGTATATTTCGATACTCCTTTCCTTTCCTTTGATTCTTCAAAAATGTTAAATTTTAATCTTCACAGCGTAGTGTTTTATTTATGTATATCTGTTTTACTAGTACTCAATATTATACTGTGGTTTTACTAAGTGCGCGCGTCCAGTGCGTATAATAAATAGGCACGCGTAGAATAATATAATGCACTTTTACTGGTTTTTTTTTTAAATATAAGATAACGTTCTAATTTAACACTGACCTAGCTATAATAATTTAGTTATTGAGAAAAGTTTTAATGACCTTTTCGTATTCTTTCGTTGACATAATGCTAACTTAAACATTACAAAACTTACGTTGGCGTGCGTGTGGGGCGGTGCGACACCGGGTGACGTGACGGCCGCCTCTGGACGGACGCCGGACGCCCACCGGTCACTCAGTGAACCAAGTGTTCAGCGAACTTTACTCATCAGTCGTAACTGGGAAAGTTGGAGGTAAGAACGCGCGAAGTTGAGCGTCAGAGGTCGCGTCAGCAAGCCGACTGAGCGAGCGGCAACTGGAGGCGAGCGCGACGCGGCGCGCGACGCGTGCTGGGCGGTACCAAGCCCCGCCCACTCCGCCACGCCCTCCCACCGACACGCCCATCTGAATTAATAACGCCAGCAAACACCGCTGGACACGCGGACAATGCTGCATTGTCCTCTGCCCAAAATAGTTTCAATTAGAATCGAGGACAAGGCACAAAAGCGCCCGCCGGCGGATCATTCACAGCTAAATTGACCGGTGCATGGACGATTAGCGAATACTATGTAAAACTTTCAACCGCAACCCAAATCGCAGTTTCAGTTTCGTACCGGCATTTCAATTAACCTTGTATCTTTTTAGAGTGAATCAATCGCAATGCAATATTACAATAATTTATAATGTACTTACTGTTACATATTCCTTTATATTTTCATGTTTTCTTTCTTCGTCTTATTCAGTTCTTACACTGTTATTTTACAAAATTAGAAAAGTATAAGTACTACTTAATGTATTCTAACCACAGATCATGATGTCAGTTTAGGACATTCGATGATTCCAACCCTAAACGAAGCTCGTTCGCTCTTACCCCTGAAACCTCTACCTATAACATTAAAGAAAAACAAATTGCATAACATAACCAAATTGTAATGACATAGGTACTAAGTACTTACAGATTCAGTCGTTTTCAGAAGTTGTTGATTTCACACCCAAGGATGAAACATTTCATTATCAGAAATCCATAAGTGTTATACTTAATTTAAAACAAGTAATCATACGTATCACTCTCAAGTTTTCATGTTTTCAAAAACACAGGTTTAAACCTAAAAAATCGTTTCTATCTAGGATATTATTCGATCTTTTTAGAGATTCGTTACCTGGCGTCATCACTATGAAGATCATACGCAAAATCTACAGTCCAAATTAGTTCTCGGTTTGAGTCGTAACAAAAATCGCCATTTTATTGAAAGAAAGATCTCCTTTGTTTCTATAAAATTGCGATTATTCAGTTGCTTAAAAAGGAAAACTAAAAAACTTATATACATTCTGAAAAATCGATTGTAAAAAGCGATTTCGAACAAAAATATGCAATTAATTACTGAATTTCCCCCCTCGATTACATAAAGCCCTGCTCGACAATATATTGTTTCAAATAAAAAAGTACGACTAGGATTAATTTCTAAGATTAACACATTCAAATCAATAAATAAAATCTGCAGTATTGTAATATAAAAATTTGCTCGTTTAAATGCATATTAATAAATCGCAATTCCACTATCTTTACTTTACATCACTCCAAAAACAACATTACGTCTGCTAGTCCAAACAAACAAACGAAGCGATCATTGTCAGATCAACAATAAGAAAACGGGAAGTTTAAATCAAATAAAGAGGAGATAGTTTCCAAATCGCCGGAGCGTTTGTAACGACGGATTTGTTGGAGGTGTCCACTGTATTCACGGTTCGTCGGATTCACTTCGCCAATAAGTAACATTCAAACTACTGAATATCCGTTTGCTTTCCTCAGGAAAGGTTCTCTCGCCCGAGTAAACACACTCTCGGATGTTACCATGTCACACTTAACTGGGATGCTAGAAGTAACTTATGTTACAAATTTTAGATTTTGATATCTTCTTCTTCTTCAGCCTGTTGCCACCCAATGCTGAGTGTAGGCCTCTTGCATTACACGCCATTCACTTCGATGTTGGGCTTAGATTTTGATATGTTTGGTGTAAAAATATTTATTTATTTACTTAGCCAAGACATGCATTAAGCAGTTCGCAACTAAGGTTTACGAAACAAAATAACGGTTTATAATGAAAAGTCGTTCTCTGATTTCGATAAATTAAATGTTGCTACATCTCGATTGGTAAAGTGTTTTACGAGCAGGTTTCAGCACACACAAACCCCAAAATAGAGAGTTTAAATAATAGAAAACTGAAGGTTCCATAAATACAAATATTAAAAAACATTAAAAAATAAACCAATTTCAAAATTCATCGCAACAAAACGAGTACTCAAAATACTAAACGTATTAAACCATTTCAAAATACTAATTAGCAACAATATTATTTCAAATACATATTATACGAAAAGCTTTAAAATATAGATATCTGAACGGTACATTATTTCGCCCGAATGGTTCTTTACTGAAGACGTAATTCCGATGAATTGTCTGTAATGTAAACACGAGAACAGAGGTAGACGGAGTCGGGCTTCGGTCACGTGTTCCAATATTTATTTTATCAATATTCAAACGTTTCAAATTGCTGTGACGTTTTGTCTCCACAGGGTTGAAGAGAATATTGACTGTTCATGTTCAATGTACTTATTTCGTTTAGAAGTAATTTTATTATGTTACTAAATGTGACATTGTTATTGTATTAGGAATTGTGGTAGGTGGCTTTATCAGCATGATATATGATTTTAATTTTCTTATCTTGTTAAAATATTAAGAAGAATACACTTTTGACCAGGTATTAATAAAAATGAGTTCAATTCATAAGTGAAAGACATTAATTCCGCCCTAACTTCCACACGTTTTAGATTTCTTTAATTTAGTTGATATCATGATTCATCGTAGCCAACTTTTCCAAAGTTTTCTCTAGTAAATTCTGTGATAGACCTAGAATAAAATTAGACGTTCAGTCTTAAAAAATAGTTGTAAATAAAACTTCAACCACACATAAGTCCAAAGACAGTTCTAGTACAAAAACCTGTCCTTTTAAAACCTTGTGTAAACAACATTAGGTTTAAACTCAAACTTAATAGTAAGGTATAAAGTTAACAAACGTTCTCAAACCACATCTCCTGCCATAACCCGTCAAAGATTATCCCATTTCGCCAAGTACTTGTGTCAAAGCTAATGCTTTAACGAGACACCATTCACTCGGTTTATTTTCTCCATCACAACTCAACAAAATGTTAACCAGGCTAACACCGCGATTGGCATTCAGAGGAAACCCGATCGAACGGAAAATACACTTGTCATACATTTAAACCTGATTTTTATGTTTTAAACGACAGGGATTTGTTGGAAATATTATCTTTTTTTGTGACTGGGGGAATATTATGAGTTGTTGAATTGAATTCTTATTATTTAATATGTTGTGTTAACTGCTATATGTTGACTGATTTTTTAAATATAGAATAGCCAAAGCTACAAATCTAAGAGCACGTGTAGATTTAAAACTTTAAACATCTCTACAAGAAGAATATTTTAAGAAATTTCATGCTCAATAGAGGATTTATGATACTCTAAACTTTTATATTTATTTTTGCAGTTATGTACCTTTTATTTAAAATAATGTACTGAAAATATAGGTATATTGTATATTTCTTTTTATCTATTCCCTAAACACTGTAATAATAATCCCACCAAAAACATTCTGTAAAAAACTAGCCAAGTCTCGATGGAGCTGCTTGTTTAACTCTAAAAAGTAATGAAATCTAGACAGACTCGTGCCAAGTCTAAGGTTCCTTACTGCGATTTCTTTATTATTATAGTTAATGTTGTGTGACTTGGCCGTTGAACATTGTTTAAAAGGTTAGTAGTGGGTACATGTCAATTTTGTTTACACGTAATGTTATAACATTATTAAAATACGCAGCTTTATCAAGCCTACAATTGACTGGATATTGAATCAACATTTTTCAAGTGGCTATAATTAAGCAAATTTTCTATCGTAAATGGATAGGTTCTGGATTTTTTAAGATTCGTGAAATAGCGTCATGGAGCTCCTAGTTTTGTACCCTTGTGTACATACATGTGTACCCTTCAACGGCCAAGTCACACAACATTAACTATAATAATAAAGAAATCGCAGTAAGGAACCTTAGACTTGGCACGAGTCTGTCTAGATTTCATTACTTTTTAGAGTTAAACAAGCAGCTCCATCGAGACTTGGCTAGTTTTTTACAGAATGTTTTTGGTGGGATTTCATTTCTTTTTGTTAAAACTTGTTTATATTGATTTATTTAATTAGATTTTCTTATTTGACACACTTATTTTTTAGGAGTAGTATTATATTATTAAGCGCCCCGCGGTTTCACCCGCGTAGTTCCCGTTCGCGTTTCCGTGGGAATTTCGGGATAAAAAGTATCTATACATAAATAGTTTTTAAGCTACCTCCCCACAAATTGTCAGCCAAATCAGTTCAGCTGTTCTAGAATTATAATTCCCGTTCCCATTCCCGTGGGAATTTCGGGATTAAGTTTTCTATGTGCTTCTCCTGGTTCTAAGCTACCTCCCCACCAATTTTCAGCTAAATCAATTCAGCCGTTCTTGATTTTTAAATTCCCGTTCCCAATCCCGTGGGAATTTCGGGATTAAAAGTATCCTATGTCCTTTTCCTGGTTTTAAGCTACCTCCCCACCAATTTTCAGCCAAATCAATTCAGCCATTCTTGATTTTTAAATTCCCGTTCCCAATCCCGTGGGAATTTCGGGATTAAAAGTATCCTATGTCCTTTTCCTGGTTTTAAGCTACCTCCCCACCAATTTTCAGCCATTCTTGATTTTTAAATTCCCGTTCCCAATCCCGTGGGAATTTCGGGACTAAAAGTATCCTATGTCCTTTTCCTGGTTTTAAGCTACCTCCCCACCAATTTTCAGCCAAATCAGTTCAGCCGTTCTTGATTTTTAAATTCCCGTTCCCAATCCCGTGGGAATTTCGGGATTAAAAGTATCCTATGTCCTTTTCCTGGTTCTAAGCTACCTCCCCACCAATTTTCAGCCAAATCAATTTAGCCGTTCTTGATTTTTAAATTCCCGTTCCCAATCCCGTGGGAATTTCGGGATTAAAAGTATCCTATGTCCTTTTCCTGGTTCTAAGCTACCTCCCCACCAATTTTCAGCCAAATCAGTTCAGCCGTTCTTGAGTTACAATTCCCGTTCCATTCCCGTATAATTCCCGTTCCCGTTCGATTATCCTAGTTTTTATAGTTTTCCCTTTATGTGGCCATTAAACCCTAACTCTGTACCAAATTTCAGCTCTCTAGGTTTATGGGAAGTACTAGTTCTATTTTGATGATCATGAGTGAGTGAGTGAGTGAGTGAGTGAGTGAGTGAGTGAGTGAGTGAGTGTCTAAAATGCGAAACTTTGCTTTCGCTTAACTTGGGCACTAAATGACCTACAGACTTGAAATTTTATTTTAAGTATGTGATAGTATAGCTTACTGGATGACGAAAATTTCAGCGTTCTAGTCTTATCCAGAGGTTGTCAAATAGGGGCCTGAAAATGCGGCGAAATGGTTCCTGTAAAGGATGGTACGGCAGTGTTTGCTTCGCGCTCGACTTGGCGGGGGGCACTGCCGTGCCCCCAGATCTAACAATGTTTGAATAACGTATAGAAAAATGGCCTGATATTTTTTATACGATAACCAAATTTTCCTCACACGGTACAAGTAATAATTTAACTACATACTCCTTAGGGATTTGTTCTCAAGTTTGGTTGTAGTACAGAATGGGTCCCGTACAAGAGATGTCACGTCAGAAGGACAGCTATCATTGGTAACTTCCATAAAAATACAACGCTACAAATGTATTCGAGACCTAATTCCATGCGCCCGCCGCACGTCGCTCTTCGCCCGTCAAATTTGCGATCAGGGTTGGTAGGTTATTGTTTTTTTTTATTGATTAAGAATTCTCAGTTATTTTGTAATAAACATGGATATCAAAACATAATAGACTAGAATAGATGATAAACAAATTAATATTAAATATGAAATTAAGTAAGTATGCAAGTTTAGTTTCATTACAGTTTCTTTATCTCTTTTAACAAGTGTTTCTGAAGTATCGTTGCCAATTTTTAACAGCAACTACAACAACAGGCGAGTACTACAGAGTGTAGCAGATAGTGTATTTGTAAAGCAGCACCCCTGAGCGCCGTCAGAGGCTCACAGACAACGTCTTCGTTCGACTGACAGCCTGCGACATATTTTATTCACAGCGCACCGCTCGTAATTCCGTCGATGCAGATAAATTGTTTTACCGCGGGAGCAAGCCACGTCCCACGACTTTGGCGTTTGCATGATGAGCTCGTTTTTTATGCTCGAATAAAATTGTGTTAGCCACCGCCAGTGGTGGCAGAGCGACGTGTGAACGCCGCCCGTAGATTCCCAAGAAATTGTTTTGGGAAGCCTGCTTTGATATTTATGAAAGTTGGCATGTCGAGAATACGTTTGAGTGAAGGGTACTCCGGTTTAGGATCCCCTTGACGGACGGCTCGAGATATAATTTTTATTTTAAAATTATTTGGTGCATGTGTGCGTCGAGGTTTATTCGATCGCGGCAGACACTAGTTGCGGCTCGTGCTCGTAAAAGCATTGATACAGTTGCGCCAACATTGAGCGAGACATGCGCCGCGGGACCGAGACGCTCTCCATGTCATCAATATTAGATTGACGCCGACAGGTAAACATCTTCACACTGCAGACGCAACTATTCAATCACCTCATTCCACAAACCAAATTAATGTCTGCTAGAACATGATTTGGTTAGACGAATACTAGAACTCCACTCACGGTTTTGCCTGCGTGGTTTACGGTTTTACCCCGTCTTGAATTTGAAAAGGATTTTATATGTTTAAGTCTTTTTTCATCAGGCGTCCCGTCACGTACACTCCAACCGGAATATCACCTACAACTACATCAAAGTTTTCTTTCATAAACCTATACTTCCTTCCATCGCAGCGCAAGAAAATAAACACAATAAATTAAATTTCACTCAACAACTAACTCTGTGAATTTGGGTATTTCAAAAATAAAATCACCTTTGACCCGTGTTAGAGTTTCGTGGACGGATTATGATGTTTATACTGAAAATAATGCGCGGTTGCGGCATTCGGGGCAAATATTTGAAGATGGAGTCAAAGGGTGGCTTTTTGCGAGGTCCTTTGAGCCGTGGTCTGCGGTCAGGTAACCCGATTACTGCCCGTTCTCAAATCACGGACGAACGTAGTTTATAGCTAACTCAAGAGAATCGACATAAATTGTTGTACAAATATTTGGATTATAAAGAATTATTTTTATCAAAGGAAAAGGTTGGCGTTCCAGGTTATATGGATGCTTGTAATATTTCGCATTTTATTTGACTTTAGCTACGATGTAATTTTTCATAGCAACAATTACGTACAGAATTCCTACCATTTTATATAAGTATTGAACAAATAAATAAAACACGATACATTTTGTGGCAAACGTTTTGAAAACATTTCGTACGTTCTGTTCAAAATGATAGTCTACAAAGTTAACATCTACTTTTACGAGTGACTGACAGTAAAATGTATCAAATAAAATTGTTATCCGTCAAAACATCTCTCCTTAACATACGGACGGAATGCAGTCGGTATGCCTACCAACCAACATTCAGTCACAACAGCGATGTAACAATACTAGATGATGCACTGTTTTATACCGACAATAGTTTTTTTAAATAATTACTCAATAAGCATAAAATGAGGTATGAAACTGCTGGTTTTAAAATATTTTCTTCATTTAATGTTTGTCTCTTTTTAAACTCACTCATCGTACGAGCGTAGTTTCTGATACCCTAGATTCAAGTTTCGAACTTAGTTAGGGGTCAGTTACTATAAAGAGCTGATGTAGTGAATGATTATGTTATTTATGACACTTTAAAAAAATATTTTACATAAATGACTATTGTTAAGTTATATAACACGGCATAATTAGAGGACATCAATATTTTGTTTGCAATATTTTATGTATTGGCTGTTGCTTTTACATATTCCAACTTTATATTGGGGAGCGAGTTTTAGTTTATTGTTTTCTTATAAAATATTTTTTTTTATTTCATTCTCTATTTTTTTTACACAGCTAATAATATTGCGTTTTTCTTCTTTTTTCTTATTATTTTATTTTAATAACTTCATTATTTGTTACAAGTCTTGTTAAAATAAGTTAGTCAGCCAAACTACGCCTCAGCGTAACTCATTGCCGTATCCAGCGTTCGTTCCAATTGATTTGTGTTCCGTTGAGTTATTCAGCAGGCCAAGTAAAGGCTTGCCACCACTCTACCTGCGGTTAGGTGTAACTTAACGAACCCTCTTTGAATCTTTAATATAGTTTTATTTAATGTAAGCTAGTTGCCAACTTTCAGAAGGGTTACTTTATGTTTATTTTGAAAGGATCAAACTTTCCGGATCATGTTATGAGCATTCGCTTTTAAATATTTATAGTATAATACCGAGTGGATAGTTTTGGACCGAAGTTATGTATTTTATATCAATGGTCAATATTTTATGGACGTGTTGGTTATGAAGTTATTTCACTTAAAAAAATCTAGTTTTGGCTTCGGTTTTACCCATTTGAATATTTCTTTTTAAAACCTTCGACTATTGGCGTTCTTTTCTTTACATCGGTGAAAATGTTACCGTAAATCATTCTTGAGTTATGAATGCCCGGCTTTGTTCAATATGCCTAGGCGTATTTATATAAAATCTACACATAAAATAAAACAAGCCTCTGTACTTGATATTGGTTCATTAAGTAACGTCAATAGTCCACGGGTTCTAAAACAATAATCGGAGCAGGTAATTCAAAACAGAATTAATTCCATTACCAATACAAACATCTGCCTTCAGATGGTCGTACTCGACTGAGGCACCCTTCTTCACAAATTAGATTTCGCATAAAGCCTATTTTAATTTGCCGTCGCTAAACATTGGGCTCTTTAATGTTTAAGCGGCGTACAAACTCTGCATTGAGCGTAGAAGGGCGGCGGCAGCGGCCGGGCGGCCGGTTGACATTCGGTAAAGCAAATATGTTCTTGGTGGTGCCGAGGTCGGTCGGCGCGATAATAAGCTTACCGGCGAGGGCGGGCCGCGCCCGCGCCCCCGGCCGGCCCGCCCTCGCCACGCGCTCTTATTAAATTCTTTTGTTGCCCACCAACACTGAAATGCCCAGTTATTTAGGAGAGACCGACCACGGGCTCAACGTAAATATCTCCCGTATGTCTTTTGAACTCGCGTAGATTTACCAGGATAAAAGCGGATTATTGGCATACCACTGTACTTTTCAGGAGCAGCATATTTGCTTTCATATACTAAAATATTTTGCATACAATTAATTTATTTGATATGTTATTCATGTAATAAATTAGAAGCAGGTGGTGCAAATCTCATTTCGCTAATCCCTCCATGTACACAGTAGTAGAGTATGTGATCATAAAATAAGCTGCATAAATTAAAGCATGAATTCCATTCCCGCTTGTGTATTTAGATATCTAAGCTTAGCGGGGTGCGCTTCATTTCGGCACATTACTCTCCGTACAACAATAAAACTCATTAATTCGCTCGTGCGGTCGCGTTTTATAAATGTTTCACGTATTAATAAAATTAACAAAGCTCTAGTACGCGAGAGGGCTATTTTCCGACAAAGCGTCGGAGTGGAGCACAATGGAATCTAAAATAAATACGAGGACTTTAGCAAACAGGAGCGCTCACAAAGCGTCCACCTGGCGGGAGGCACTGGTTCAGGTCGCTATTGAAAATTAAGTGGCTGCGACGGAGTTCAATTAATGCCCGCGAGCCGTCCGCTCGCCCGAAAGGCGCAGTACCTCTGGACCTCCCAACCTAATCGCTTCTGGTCATCTACCTCTAAGTCTGCTTTGAAACTGACCGAAAAAAAGTCAACTCGATTCGCCACAAAAGTTTAAGGGTAGAAAAAATGTGTTGCTATAAAAACCAAAGAACTGAGATAATGTGACAAACTCCTTATCTATTCGTTTAGTTTTTATGCGTCCTTATCCGCAGTATATCGATGACCACTAATTTTTTGCACACTTGTGAACTTAATCCTCGTTTATCTAAACGGGATGTTATCCCGTGTCGCGCTCTCATTGCTCGGGTAGATTTCTATCAGTGAGTCCAGTGTTCGGTGTTAAACCGCCGCTTATCTCGCAAATTACACCGTTTTATTCGATCCTCTTGAAAACTGCGAAAAGAGGACCCTTTTTCACAGCTTACTGTTACCACTACTAAGTGTCTGTTCTATTGTTAAAAAATAGATTAGCGAGCTTTATGTGTTGTTTCATCTCGACACTTTATAAAGTTAATTTATTTTGGTGTGGACAATAATCATGCAAAAGTTAAATAAGTTTGACTAATAATATTCACAATTTCAAATTCGTTTTGGAAAGCAAACTAAGAGCAGACATAAAATAAAATTCACTAACACACAACAAAACTATTACTTACAGCAACAAAACTATTACTTACCTTATAATTTTCTTCGAGTTTCAGAAACTCGAAGAAAATCCGCCAGGCGTATTCACAATTGGTTACTCAGAACATAAGTTGCGTATTGTATTGTAACGATTGTCGTATTATCCAATAGTAGGGGTCGGAGAGCTTACTGATCGCCGGGTACCCTCACAGCCGGGTTTTATTGCCATTCGTATTGTCGGCCAGAGATTTACTTTGACGTGTCGGAAATTCGTTTGTTGACTCTTCGCAGCCATTTCCAAATGTCTATTTCGACCGCAGTCACCGATTTTTTTGTTCTTATTCCCCGAAAAGGTTAATAGCTGGATTGTGAATATTGGATATTTTTCCAATTGCAAGATTGCTTTACCCCTCACGTTCGTGGGCGTACAGAGATTTGCAAACATTTTGAGTTTTGAAATGTTTTCGTTTTTATATTTGGAAAAACTATGAATGTTTTAGCAAAATTTATTTAAGTCAAGTACTAAACATTTAATTTTAGAATTCAACTAACAAAATCTCTTACTCTTACTCCCTAAAATATCACAACTAAAGCCGTTTTATACAAATACCAAACTTAACTTTCTCTAATATATCCCCTGTAATTGTCAATGCTCAATATACAGGTTGTTGATGTTCCTAAAATAAATAAAATAAAATACCAATAGAATAATTACACACGCATTTAACTCTTCAGTATGACGAAAAACAGAGAGAATTGGTGAACGCCGTACAACAACACACCGGTAACAAATGTTATAGCAGGTGCGTCAAGTGAGATGCATCGTGTAACACATTAACTACGTTTCCGTGGAAAGCCTTTGTCTGCACTCAACGAATTAAGAGGGGAAAGACGAAAATTTAAATTTCCCCAGGACTGTTTTACATATAAGAGATGCACTTTGCATGTTATGTATATGGCGATTAAACTACACCCAACGTTCCAAGAAAATGCGATGCATTGACTTAGTATGGTAAACAATTTGTACTCAAATTGGAATAACAAAGATGTAGGCAATCGAAATTCGTCTTTTAGTTTTTTATTTACGCATCACAGGTCAAAACAAATTTATAGTTTATGGCGAAGTTTAAAAACTATAAGGCTTCAAAAAAATAATATTTTATTCTATTGTTAACTATCATCTCAAGCCCAATAATTTTGTCTTATTCAAATATCAAATTTCATGCTTCATAGAAATACTACTTAGTAATGTTTACACACTTTTACTTTGCAGTAAAATAGTATTTGATCATACAATGCTGTCTTATTTGTTCACGCGCACTTCTTAATATAAGTTTCACTATAGATACGTACCAATTCTTAGATTAGCGAGCGTTATTGTACGTAGCTATTATTACTTAAAATACCAATACCAAAAAAAACAGGTGCACTTTTACAAATGAGTTTCCTCTGTTACAACTAAAGACCTCATGTACCTTTGGTTCATACAAGTTCTTTGCCTAAAACATACAAAAAAAGCTCCGTTGTCACCTCCATCTCCACGTATTCCTCATTTTTCTCTCCTTGTGCGTTTGAGGGCGACATGTCGCTGTCGCTACAAAGGTGCAAAGGAAAGAGAACTCAATTAAAACAACGCCGCACGGCTCCACTCGACCGAATCACATTACCAGACGATTAAGTCCGATGCAAGGCTTTTCAGACTGTGTGCAAGTCAAATTGTGATGCATTAATTAGTTTACAATGTAGACATACGAGCAGGTTCTTGCTGCGGGGCACGCTTTTCAGAAACTTGTTTATTGTGTGTAAGGTGTATTGAATTTTCCGCCAGTCTACTATATTGTAAATGCAATTATGAATTTTCTTACGTGTTTATACGACAGTTTGGAGATACGAGTATTCATTTTATTACCAAAGTTTTCATGGATTTTCCGTGCTTTTGGGTATTATCGGAAATAAAGTGGCTTTTACGGATTACACTCCCTGCAATGAGATTTTACAGACCGCTACTTACTCCCAAAAATTATACAAACTCTAAAAAAAAATATCTTACCTAATATTTGGTGATCAATTACGATCATTACTTATATTTATTTTTCGTATTTTTGGTAAGAGAGCTGAGGAACATAGAGAAGTTCCATTTACAACGCAGAAGATCGTTATGATCCTAACATTCCAAAAGAACTACGTTAAACAACAAACGTTAGACACAAAAAAAGAGCCTAATATGAAGCGTAATTACGAAAAACTGCCCAGTTAAACTTCTAGTACAAGAAATTGTGCGTGCATTGTACCGTTGGTATTTTAGCTAAGGAACCCTAATAAAAAGTGTTTCACCAACTTATTGGACGAGTAATCACCGTGAACAGCCGTATAATTTTATATTCAGTCTTTAGGAAAGGTAAAAGACGGCGGATCTCGACGGGGTAATTCGTTTTAAAGTTGACTCATTAATTAATTGGTCGTCTACCACGATGGGCCGCATGCTTTTTACGATGACTATAAAGTTGCTGGGCTCCGTCGCTGCGGGCGTCTTCATTATCCAGTACTCTCACTGAACCTAACAACTCTATTATTTAAATGTATATTACATTTTTATTTAATATCACTGTATAGTGTTATTTCTCTACTCTATTTATTGGACACACGCCGCGCTCTAACTGGTATTTACATGATTTGACATCTCTAATGTGTTTCTTTATTAAGATAATGTTTTTGTTCTCCACTTTTTGTTTTATGATCACGTTTTTAATATAATTTAATGTTTGTTATTCGAATAGGATTGTGATTCTCGTACGTTGTAAAGTTTGTTACTGTAAGGTTGTGATACATCGCGCACTCGCTTTACGCATATTTAATTAAAACAGTACGCAATTAAACAGTTTCTAGGGCGATTCGGTTTACGAGTCTCGTTTCAGGATTTTCGACGCCGCAATCAGTTTAACGACGCTTTTTGACAGAACGATTTTATTGAACGCCAACTTAATACGCGTTCGGCAGTGAAATTGTATTTACGGAGCTTTATACGAGACCGGAGTTGGGAAACTTCAAACATTACTCCTAGTTACGAACGTATTAGATATTAATTAACTAAATATATTACTTGTAGTATACCTGTTGTATACCTATCTATTTCATGTACGTATTATAACCATATTATTATATCCTAGAACTTTACTCAGTTACCTACTATCTCCTATCGTATCAAGTATCTATTTATGCAACACTTGCCCCCCCCCCCTAACCTAACGTAACCTAACCTAACGCTTACGTTTCAAAAGTATTTCTATTGTAAAAAACCCCACTTAATAAATATGTTTAAAACAATATTAATAAAGTAACCACCAAAACACAGTACAAGTGAATCACCCTCGCTGTGACGTCATAATTCACCGCAGAACATCCCTCAAGATGTACAATCTTGTTCCACGCCACTTTTAACTGCTTCGCGCGCCGAATGTAAATCTCTGGCACATTCGCGCCAACCGTTGGCAACACCTGACTATTTACGTTGCGTCTCCACAATTCCCCGCAATTTTATAACTTTCCAAACTTTTCATGAAATTACCGTTGTTGGAAAATAATTCCTCTAAATACCCACCTCAGTCACAACTTCTGAATTCGAAATGAAACGCACACATTAAAATTTGTTATAGAAAGATGTACCTATTTATATTAAAATAATAAAAGGAGTTTCCATTCACAGAGGTATAAGTTATAACGATTCATTCTTTGCAGGCGTTAAGGTATTTTTAAGACTTGACTTGCTAGTTAATATAAGCATGCTATCAAAAGAAAAGACAGGTTTAATACTAACTATGGATGTGTGAAATTAAACACTTAAGTACCTTTACACATCACACATACATACACCACACAGATGCAGTGCTAACGGGGTTTATACATGGTATATGGGACAAATTAGCAGTCACCTGATGGTAAATCCTGTCACCTATGATCACTTGGAACTCAGGTGAGTCACAAATGCGTTACGAAATATGGAATTCATTATATTAAATTAAAAATCCTCATTTTTATAAACAATTTAATATTTAACATGTGTATGGAGCACCATTCCTAATGCATCTAAAATAAATAGATATATTATATAAATACGTAAAAGATCATTGTTGGTAAAATTTGTTTTACAATATAATTTATTTATAGTAACAACACTTATGAATATTATTACACCAGTATAAGTAAAATGTCATTTGACAATGCAATTTGGCTGCTTTTAGCTAAGAATATAAGTGAATAGCCAGGGGCTATGACCAAGACCATCTTCTAAATAGGTACTTACGTTCAAAGATTTCAATAAAAATATGATAATCAAGAAACCACATCATCATTCATTCGATTAACGAAAAAGTAACCCCCGCAAAACAAACCAATTTAGGGTGAGGCCAAACGAGCGTAATTTTGTGAGTTGTGAGTCGCGTAAAATGAGTCGCGAAATTTACGTTCAACTGAAATTCGGTTAGACTGCCACACGGACGGACGTACATTGTGACGTGTATTTTCAGTTGTAATCCGAAACATTTGTACGGATACTTGTATCGTGCAAGCTGGTCTGGACACGCATAATATCAAAATTCAGTTGATATTATGCGTGTGAGTCGGCAGACAACTCATTTTGCGTCGCCGTGTGAATCAAATAGGACTTTTCTATGAAACTGAATGCAGCAGAATTTCTGCGAACGAAATTCTGCGACTCACGACTCACAAAATTACGCTCGTTTGGCCTCACCCTTAGTGGGCAGACGATCAGATGTGTCATGGTAAGTGGTTATTGTCGCTCAACTGCAACACGAATCTTATAGTTTCTGGATATAGCTGGACTATTGTAGAAATCTTTAATTGTGAATGGACAAAGCCCCATTAAATATTTGTGTTTTTTTGTGCATAAATTGTACCCATGGAAGGCAGAACAATCTCTCTGTGATTGTACCTACCTTATTATGAGTCAAATTTTAAAACAATAATACTACACATTACGTATAAAAAAATATGAAGGTTTGTTGGAAAAATTTCACTAAAATATAGTTGTAAAGTGTCACCAAAATATAAATAAGTAAGTACATAAGTAATACTTTTTTTAATACTACAAAAACAACCATAAAATAAATCGGAATGATAAATATTTTATTTAACAATTTTCAATATTGAATGTAATTCGTAATTTATTTTTAAGTAAATACTGAACAATGAGATTATATGTAGGTATTTGTACAATAATTTAATTATTAATCAGTTAAATTATTTCTTTACATATCGCAAACATTTGTTAAAATTAATAATATTATTAAGTAGTGTTTATTTTACTTCAATTTGTGCGAAGACTGTAACATTTTTCTTTATTACAGAATAATTGTTTCAATAATAGTAATAGAACTATTACGGCGTAGTTTTATGGTCAAATCAAGGTTTTTACGTCAAATGACTTAGTCACAAAACATAAAACTGCAAATCGCTCTATGAGACGTCATCCTTCTTATATCACCTTTTAATTTCTTTAAGTAACCAAACGCGATGCGAGACGATTCATAGGATCTTAGGATACATCATTTATACGAGGCCATAAAGTATTACAGTTTTATATGTTAACCCTTGCCTTTTAACAGAAAAATCCATAGGTATGGTCTATTAAAAATATCTAGTGAACGCTTCATCGCAATATGAACCTACCGATCAAAACTTTAAGTTTTAAAGTTCCTGAGATTACATCATAAATCAGTCAATGAGCGAGTGTTTTCATTATCACATTTATTGTAATAAATTACTTAGACATAGTATTTGTTTTCTACATTACTACTATCAAATATTCTAATGTCTTACCAAACACAGCATTAATAAGTATAGTCATGTACTTGCATATAAACTACAATACATTGTCATCACATTTATTCCTCTTTTTTCAATTCGTTAACACTGGAACGTCACTGTCCTAATAGTCACTTAATTCGAACAAATCACTTTTTCCATAATACCTACTATTTGAGCGTATCACTTCATTTTTTATCTTCAGTTTTTTCTTCTACCTGCAAATTCAAACAACAATTATTAACAAATAATTATTATTACAATTATAAACAATTATAAGTAAATTGTCTTTCAATTATCAATAAAACTACTTTATATGAGCATTTTTCTTAATAAGTTATTGCATTCATGTTTTACTCAGGCGTTTTTGATAAATGATCTATAAATATCACCCATATCAAAAAATAGCATTTATAATTTTAAGTGCATATAAAATTCGTCATTTCCCTTACCTTATCCTCTTTACTAACTTTTTCAAGAATGAGAGGCGCCGTCGTATTCGCTAGGTCGACATCTCTCGACCGCCTCACGCGGCCTGAGTTGGCGATCACCTCTGCAGGCAACCACCGTCTGATAACAGGCGTGTACAGCTCTGCATCAAGTCTCAAGTCGTTTCTCTTGTCGAAAATAGCTCCTACTATCGAGCCCATTAACAAAGTGGCCAGAAAACCGAGCGGAGCAATCCAGTGGTACGATATTCGGAATAAAGGAAACACTGTCTCTGGATCCTGGAAGAAAAAACATAGCAATTACTATTGATGATCTTTTACTCTTTTTTTTCTAGGCATTAGGGGTATTTTGTATCTGTTCCCAAAATGGGTCTTTTGTATTATAAATTTGTAGCTTTACTAAAGATATGTGTGGACCATTTCCCAGAGTACCAAATACTTATGATTCGTGTTATTTTTTTCTATAGGAACCTGGTTAAAACCGCGACATTTTCCATTAAAAACTGATCTTAATTAGACACAAGTAAAAAATACTATACTCACGATAGCAGAATAATCCCCGGCGTAGCTGGCGTTGATGGCACACTGGTCTGTCATGCCGAGCGGGGGCGCGCGGAGCCCGGAGCCGGCCGCAGCCTGCGTGCCCAGCGACACCACGCCGGCCATAGTGGCCCCCGCCACCGCGCCCGCCAGCGCCCCCCGCGGGCCCACCCACCAGCACACCATGCCCAGGGTAAACACACCGCATGTTGTACTCGCTGCTATCGCTGATAAGGCTGTTGCTACTCCTGTTTGAGCAGTACAAGATGGTGAGTTGAAAGAAAATCAAATTTTGAAAGTTAACTTGCAATAGGGATTGTCGATGGTTCACGTTAGAACTAGTTAACTTCTGTGCGTCTGTAGAGTGACAAGCGACTGATCAGCGATTAGGGACTTCTATTCTGATAGGAGGCCCCAATAGCGCAAACAAGATTGAAAACTATATTAGCTGTTATTTTTATAAAATAACAAATAACTCACCAAGCACACCGCCCAGCTTTGATATAACGACGAGCATCACAATAGAGAATATTGCTAATATGGCTGTCACCGTCCGCGCTATGATGCCTTCTATTAAAGGCTTCATACGACGCTTTAACCAGCCATGAATGAGATCCTCTATCACGACCAGAGCACACGCGTTCAGAACCGCTGACATTGAACTGCAGAAAAATAAAAGAATAAAAGGAATATTGAACACCCTAATTTGAATAACCAATTTGAAAAAGGAATGAATTCTCACCTAAGTCCAGCTCCGAACACACCGGCTAAGAAGACTCCTGAGAGTCCAGGTAAATTCTGTGTGTCAGCGACGTAGGTAACAAAGGCGGGTAAAAGCCTGTCGTCGATGATGGGCTGTCCTCCAGGGTGACAGCCGCCGAGGACCCAGGCAGTCCAAGCGGCCAGTCCGCACCACACGCACAATGATATTGCCAAAATGGCACCCACGCAAAATATTGCCAGGGCTCTAAAAATAATAGAGACTAAATATTAAAACACCTATCAAACTTCTAAACTAGATTAACTTATAGAAAACTTGCTAGTTTCAAGAATATAGAAGAAGATTATGGTAATATTTCATCACCTAACGAATTAGCTTCCTCATGAATCACTCTTCTTCTTCGTTTCGATTGACAAGACTTTTTTAACAATTAAGTTTAGATATTAGAGCACCAATGAGTGGCCACCTCGATGGCGTTAGGTTGGCATGACATAAAGAAGAATTACTCTGTTGATAGATGACATTGCAAGAAAATCTGTTCAGTAGTTTAAGATCGAATAGACACAAGACATGGCAAGTAACTTTGTTTTATAGAGAAAGAGACAACTCAGACACTCTAAGAAAGATATCATCATTATCATTATTGTTGCTAATACACCTATATACTTACGAAACGGCTTTTTTCTTAGTAGGCAGTGCAATATATCGCTGCACCATAGTTTGGTTGACGGAGTTGAAACAAGTCCAGTAGATCGTTCCGCCTACAATAGCTCCCCAACCAGTCTGACGCTGGTACGGACAGAAACTCCAACTATTTGAAAAACAGAACATGTTATTTTTATATACCCATGAAACAATTAGAAGTAAAACATTTCTGGTCATAGTTAAAGAGTCCTAGTTAAAGAGTAATGCGGGAGTAACAGCTGAACTGTTCTGTAATTTGACGCCACCTAAAACATCTTGAGTAACCTATTGTAAATAATAGTTGAACGCAATACTGTTTACTGATGATATAACAAAGTTAATCATTATCGGAAGTACTTGGCAAATAATATGACATTAAGTATAATGAGCATCATCATCATCAGCTCATAAATATCTTCACCGAGGGGCACGAGCTTACCCTGAATCAGGGCAATAGAATTGAAGTTCTTACAAAATCTTCACCCGATAAAAATGTTACCACGCACAATAGACCGCGATTAAAAAAAAATTCATGCTATCTTTTAAAAACTCTGTTAAATATTGTTACTAACTTGGTAAGTTCAAATCTGTGTGATTCTTTAGCTACATTGTAGATCGCCTCGAATCCCCCGACGGCGATGGTCGCGGCGACGCTCACTAGGAACACTCCAATAAACATGATGCCCGTTTGTACGGAATCCGTCCACACTACCGCTTTTAAACCACCCTGGAAAAAAGGTTGATAATATACTTATTGTACTTTTTAAGTAAGTTTTCTTAGTAGTAATTTGAGAATGATTTCCAACCAGTGAGTTGGAGAACTCGTAACAAATATCTACTTTAGAGATCAGACTACAACTCATAAGTGCATTGTCGAGTTTTGTGAGAGTACCTACGTAAGGACTTTTTCTTTAGATTTTCTTTGATCTGGTGTCCATAAACCCTGGGTAGAAGAACTAAGAGACAATGAAGTGTGCCTTTAAATAATAAAAATAAAATATAATAAAAGAAAAATATAAATAAAATAAAACAACTTACTAATACTGTATAGAGTCCACATATTAAGACCATAACACATCCTACACCATAAACATTGAAACCCGTCACTGAAATTATAAAAACACAAAGATTCGTTCAAAATAAATACCTATGTACGATAGATAATCATTTTAAGAATTTAATGAAGTTGTACACCTATAATTGTATTGTATATTTATAACAGTAAGTAAATAAAATAAATAAATCGATAACAAACAAAACAATCACAAATTAATTAAAACATAAATGTAAAAGAATGTAATGTTTAATCCATGAAGTTGGTATAAAGATTTTATCCCGTTTTTAAATGTTTCCGTGTTTTAAAATAGACTATATTTATCGCAGGACTTACATTGATTAAACGCTAAAGCAGGAACATATACCACCATCGGCAAAAATAATACCTGTAAATAAATCAAAGGACAAAATGTAGCGAATCATAACATAACATAGCATAATAACATAATCATTCACTACATCATCTCATTATGTAACTGACCCATAACTAAGCTTGGAGCTTGTATCTAGGGCATCAGAAACTACGCACGCACTCATTCACACACACACCCAGACCGAGACAAACATTTGTGGTTCACACAAATATTCACCCCGCGCGGGAATCGAACCCGCAACCTTACGGATGGCAGTCCGGCATGGTGACCACTCTGCCATCGAGGTCGTCATCAATAATTAATTTATATTTAGCAAAATATTAGGTACCTAAGTACAAACTTTGAACAAATTAAATGTTTCTTAGGGCCTATTTCACCATCTTCTAGTAAAGCTCCGAGTACTTACTCACATGTTTTGTCTTTGTCACTTGATATAAAGTACGAAAGAGACAGAACTCACTTTACTTGGTGAGTAACTTTACTTGAAGGCCGTTAAATAGGCCCTTAATCTACAAAATTATATTTTACTAGCTGAGCGCCGCGGTTTCACACGCGTAGTTCCCGTTCCCGTTCCCGTAGGAATTTCGGGATGAAAAATAGATGTTGGCCGATTCTCAGACCTACTGAATATGCTCACAAAATTTCATGAGAATCGGTCAAGCCGTTTCGGAGGAGTATGGCAACGAAAACTGTGACACGAGAATTTTATATATTAGATGTCCGCGCTATATATTTTTAAATAAGTTTCCGACTCTACGACTATTGTTGGTTTAATTATAAGAATTAAACCAACAATACAAATTAATTAAAAAGGGCCACCGATGAAATATCAACTTCCATTTTTAATTCGATTAAAACTAATTAAAATTCTTTAACGAACGTTATGTTGATAGTAAACAAGTGCAAATTCCACATGTCCAATTGACCAATTCAATTAATTCTTCAAACGTTTACACCAGGAAGTAATACGAGAATCCAAAGTCCATCAGACTCATCATTTTAATATATGACTTACATAAGATGTGTATGCGGTTGAAAAATGTGTCGATATTGCAAAAATGTTATCACACTAATATTATAGGTATAGGCGAAAATTTGTAAGCTAAGTAGGTAATGTATTAACTTCATCATTATATATGTAATATATATGTGTGTGGATTTTTGTAACTTCTTCACATTCAAACAGCTAAATGGATTTGAATTTCACAGTGTACCTAAGTATGATGTGTATGAGCTTATCTCAAAAATCGCTGAACCTGTTTTGATTTGACTTTCATTGGCAGATAGAGTCCTTTTCAAAGCTATTCAAAGACTCAATTTTTAAAATATTTAAAAATATATATAAAAATTTAATATTAAAATATTTTGTCAGGAGAATAACCTTTTTCGTCATTCATAATATTTGGTTCAGTAAATGCCCGTTTTGGTACACAGACTACAGTAATTTGTTATATACCTAGTTAGGTAAATGACTGGCAATCTGTACAAGTATATATAACTATAGCTAAGTACTTATGTAGATTGCCAACAAAACGAAATCTAGGTATTAACTCAATGTGTTCGTCCGAATATTCGGCCACCGACCTTACGTAGATGAATTGCTAATAATATTATTTATAGAACAAATATATAACAGGTTGATTAAATGCAAATACATAATGTATGAAATGTAGGTAAGTATAAATTGCAATGTAGTAATTATGTTCTATTGTGCACTGCCATAGTAACTTATGTTTACTCACAACTACCGTATTACATTATTGCCTTTGTTATGGGAAATCAAATGCATTTCTATAAAACATAAATTATGACCAATAATTTATGTTTAATTTATCCTAAGAAAAAAGCATATTTTTAAACAATTTTGTCAACAAATCTGGTAAAAAGCTATGCCATCGTTTGGGCTGTGGTTCCATTTAGCACAAAACTTCTAATCTGTGACGTTATAGGTACCTAACGTTATTTAAGAAAGGATATATTGAAAATCTACATGTTAATAGGTAAAATAAACCCAGACACTCGGATGAACCAAGACGGCGGGTATACTAGTCCTACTTAATATTATAAAGCCGAATGTTTGTGAGTGTGGATGTGTGGATGTTTGTTCCTCTTTCACGCAAAAACTACTGAATTGATTTTAATGAAATTTTACAATAATAAGCTTATACATCAAAATAACACATAGGATACTTTTTATCCCAAAATTCCCAAGGGAACGGGAACTACGCGGGTGAAACCACGGGGCGCTGCTAGTATAAAATATGTCAAAGTTGAAAACAGTTATAAAACTAATTTGACGTCACATTCCTGCAAGACATCAACGTATCGCATACAAAACAATTGATGTTGATTTTCTTTATAAATGATCAAAGTCCAAGCGAGTAATACATAAGCATATACATAGGAGTGTAGTTATGTATAAAATCTGTGTACGTTTTTGTACTCGTATTTACATATACATACATACATAAAATACATACGCGTACATTACAGTCGAAGGCAATGAAATGTATACGCCAACATTTTTTTTCTATCACGATTAGTACATATCCATTAATATATTTAAAAATAAGAAGTTCTCATTTCCGACAGCTTTTGGAGAGTTTTGTAACACATTGTCTATTCGCTTATTACTTTTAAATACCTATAATAAGAATAAGAATATATACTTCTTATGAACGCGCATATACTTTCTTTTGCAATTCGTACGTTTTCGAACATGTTTGAAAGCATCTAGTGACTGTAAATAGACTTTATACTATTTACGTACTATGTGAGCATAAATTAAGTACCGTAAAGCAAACGACCTCAAAAACCGAATGTCTAATTAAAATTGCTGATTAAACAACGACAAATTGTTTTGATTTTAAACTGAGAGAATTGGTGTATTTTTTAAGAAAATTTAATTAATTTGAGCGAATAATAATATAATGTTATGAATTAATTGGAAAGGTCGTAGCAATGCAGCAGTACTTAATTGTATTGGTTTTAAACCAAAAGCAAGAACCTAGAGCATTAACATAACATAACATAATCATTCACTACATCATCTCATATTGTAACTGACCCCTAACTAAGTTTATTAAACTGTCGTATGTATCTCAATCTCCATCAATAAGCATGTAACGACAAGTTATATAAAAATTCAATAGTAAAAGCCACTAAAAATACTTAGAAGAGGCTATTTTACTCTACTAAAAATACATAAAAGGATAAAAAGCTAAAAGATAAAACGGGAATCAGCGCAAAGCAAATTCACAACGCAGAGATCTACAATCAATTTAAAATTCAAGTTAAAAACATACTTAAGTATTTAATTTGGCCTCAATATCTTAAGGATATACTTTTCAAACGAAGCTTTTAAATATACTAATACGTGTAGGTATATTTTTATCTAAACTAATATTATAAAGAGGAAAGATTTGATTGTTAGTTTTTATGTTTCTTTGTAACGAATAGGGTCCGAAACTACTGGTCCGATTTCAAAAAATCTTTTACAATTGGAAAGCCACATTATCCCAGAGTGTCATAGGCTATATTATATTTACGCGGGTGAAACCGCGGGGCGCTGCTAGTTATTAATAAGATTCTGAAATACACTCATTAAATGTACATAAAATATAATTGCTATTAGACTATTACATTTATCAACTAATCACACATACTTTCATTATAACTATGTCCAGTAATTTAGGTCTACTTTTGAAAGTCGTTTATAAAACTTGTTCGTTTGAATGACATCATACATTATTTATCTAGATCAAATTATTTAACGTTTATTGAGTTTATTGGTATCTCTAGCTTGGTCCCGCAAGTCGGCACATATCTGGCTAGTAGATAAATCGTTTTTTGTTAAATTGTTGTTAAATTGCAAACGTAGATGCTCAAACATACGGGTGAATAAAACACCTTTTTTTTGAAGTCAGTAAAAATATTTTTCCCTAATTATCAATCTATTTAAAAGCTTAATATATCTCCAGAAAATAATAAACAAAACAACATTTCTCTTGGCGTACCCTTTTAAACCGAAGTCAGTTTCGAGGTAAAATAATCACAATTTTTTATCACATAAATCATAATTTTATGTTCCCTCCACTCTTATCAAAGTACAGGTAGAATTGTGAATAAAACATTTCAGGAAAAAACCAGATTGAACTCAGCAAAAAGTATTATTTTGTTTTATAGAATGTGGTACATACTAAAAACTAATATATCAAAAATTAAGTATGGCCTTATTTTTTTTCGTTAACAGAAAAGAGCATCTATCCTTAATATTGCATTTAAACTTCAATAACATAGCATAACAATCAAGTTGATTGTCTGAAACACATGTCCAAAAACACGAACTAATATCTGCAATAACTATGTAATATCTTTGCGCGATAGAGTTCCATCACAAAGATCCATCCATCCAAACTTCGCGTTTATAATATTAGTAGGATTTAGCTCTACCAATCAAAGTTCCCGTTAACGACCTTCTCGTGCCTAATTAATTAATCACTTTGTCAAAAAATGCGTTATCAATATAATGCTGTTACATCCGTGTGTAAATTATCTAATCACTATATCGAAATATTGGCGTTACATCTTCGCAATACGCGTAATAGTTTAAAGGTCGTTTAGATTATTGATTTTTGCACTTGTGTGAGATTTAACATCTATTTGCTTATCTGCTTTTATTTCTATATTTACATCGAATATATTTTAGCAGAGACTGTTTGTATTTTTATCTCTAAGCATGCTAAAACCAATTTCACATTATTTCACTGATAAGGAATTACATTATCACTATCTATAGGTAGAGTTTGTACCTATGTTTGTTTGGGTGATTCGAATTGAAAAAAATACATGAATATCCCACATAACATAACATAATCATTCACTACATCATCTCATTATAGTAACTGACCCCTAACTAAGCTTGGAACTTGTATCTAGGGTATCAGAAACTACGCACACACTAATTCACACACACGCACCCAGACCGAGACAAACACAAGGAGGATAGTTTATAAAAGATCACACTACAACTGGTTAAACCAAAAGCATAACTAGTGTATCATATTAGTGGTCATATTTAAAAAGTTCTCTCACATAACATACTTCAACGCAGCCAAAACGGATTTACATTTCTGTTCAAATAACTTGATGATAAACTTACCTCATCCAGTAAAAACAGGATTGAAGCAACCGCCCGGACATGTCTATTGAATCTTAGTTCTAAATACTGTAACAAAAAATAAATTACTATTAACAAAGCAAAAAATATGTAACAATTGAAAAATATATATGTATGGTAGTTATGTTATAAGTTATGAGGAAAACACACTTTTTTTATTTAACTTATCATGTTATTTGATGTAAAAATTTTAATCAATAGAAATAAACATGAATCGCCAAATGTTTCGCAAAGCGCAAACTCGAGAACGAATAAAATTATGGATAATTCTTGCTTTAAATGTCAGAAAGGCTTATGTAAAAGAAAATTTTGGAAAATCCACGCAAAAATGACACAGTTTAAAGCTTATAACGTCTATCAATCGCAAAACAACGCGTAAACAATCATGTTTATATCATAAAATATCATAGCTTGGCATCCTAACAGTAGAATGATCTAATGAAGATGATTAAAATATTATTCCTTCACTGCAAGCTGTATTTACCAAATAAATAGCGTGCACGCATCTATTTTCAACGTGCCCTCATTTCATACGTATATACTTTACCACCGACTGTTTATTCTTAATTTTTTGTAGGTACATCTATCAAAAACTTCCCAATTTAATATATACCTTATATCAATAAAAATAGAAATCATTTTAGGAAGTTTAACATTGTTTTTTTTTCGGTTGCGTATCTGTATTACGTCAAATCTTGCTGATGCATTTCTATTTTGATTTACATTCGTATCGTATGATTGTGTGTTGTTTTGTTTTTAGAAGTTTGTAAGACAATCAACAACTTCTTTGCCTTGACGATATAATTAATATTGGGCCATTATCGTCGATAATGATCTTTTAAATAAACGTACTTTTCACGCTTTGCTTTACGAGGATTAAATGAAAGTAGATTTTCCAAAATTTTCTTATACACAGAAATTGGTTTACAAAGCAGTTTGGTTCTCCAGTAATGGTCGACCAGAGAAAATCATAGAGATATTATACATAGAGCAGGGGAGCCAGGTCTTCAGTTGTCCCTCGGTTAGAAAGAGAGAGGCGATCGCGGTTATTCGTTTAACGGCTCAAATGTTTATACAATAATATTAAAACCGTTTGTTTTCCTTTAAATAAAAAAAACAAAAATAATAGGGGTCCTTGATTTTCTCCTTATGTCTTCCTTGCTCTATGTGTATTAACTCTATGGAGAAAATAGGGGTTAATTATCAATTATTATCACACTATTGACGTCGACTTTATGTACTTATGTATATCAATCGTCATGCTGATACTTCACAAAAAAGGTCTTAATAAACTCATTACTTACTTCATACGATGAAGAACACCTCAGCGTACAAAACACTGGCAGGTAGACAGTCGACACAATTATACAGCTCAACGTCACCCCAACTACAACCAGCCAGTACTGTGATCCGTAGTTGTAGATTTCAGCTGGAGTACCGAGTATAGTAACTCCGGATACATAACTGTGAAAAATAATAATAATTTAATAACCTATTTTGTTACAGAAGAGAGGGGCATTCTACATGCTTAGAAGGATTCCCCATGAAAGGAAAAGTGTTACTAATTGTTTTTCTAGTTATCTTTTAAAATTCCTTAATAATGTGAAATTAATTCTAATATATTTTTAGTTAGCAAAATTTTATTTACTTATTTTGCTTATCATGCCAGACTACATACAAATCAGAGGGCAAAAAGTACGATCCCCGTGTGAGGTAGTCTTTGTGTGAATCACAAATGATTATCTCAATCTAGGTGTGGATTATGAATGACTTTGTGTGGTTGATTCTATCATAAATGTTAATAAAAGTAATTTTAGATAAGAATGAACTTGATATCATTTATTGATTGATTAAGTTTCTTTACATATGTGTACGTACACATGTACAATAGGGATGTCGACTGGGCAAACAAAATGAAATTCTAATTAGTCCATCAGAAAGATTTGGAAAAAATATTAGACACGTATTTATTTTGTTTTGTCAAATTAATAAAACTGACTTAGTTATAACGCATTAAAGTTCATGAGTGGGGGATTGTGACGATAATTCTTGGTAAAAAATGTATGTAGCTGTCACGTCACACGAGTTTTCTATGCACTATATCGTCTTCATTATTGTTTGTAAGAGAAAATACGTGTCCAATATTTTGGCGAAATCTATCTGACGGAATAATTAGATTTTTTTAGTCGACATCCCTACTATACCAGTTCCCAGCGGTTTTATTAGACATATAAACTTTAATCACTCTATCTATTGATAGCAAACTACATTATACACTAGATAGTGACGCAGCTTAAGCAATTAAAACTCTTGTCTCAATTAAATTATGGTAATGCCCAAATATTTTTGTTTAATTGATCCCTAACTCAAGCAAAGACCAGTTATGTTGGAAATTGTTATCAAAACATCAAAATCGCCTTGAACTCCCAAACAATACGCAGCACATGCATTATTATTTTTAAAATAGTTGAAAGAGTTTGTTTATAGTAGTTGAAAAATTAGACGAAGTCTGTCATATTAGCGTCGAAGGCCTAAGCAATAGATTAACAAGTTCGGTTTAATCTTGTTTATATTTCACACTTACACCTTCGACGCTAATAAGTCGCTGAGTCATTTTTGTAAGTAAAGCACTATATTTTAAATAAGGCTCAGATTGGAGATCATCATCTCGCATTAGTTAATGCGTGTTGGTGACCTGAGCGTCGTTAGCAAATCTACTTCAGAAATTGAACCCGCGTACTCTAAATCACTTCCATACAGTATTGCTAATGTTATCTGATGTAGGCATTGATCTAAGCACATGTATGGATAAATAACCATCAGACCCCATAACATACAAACAAAAACTAACCTAATTAAGCTCAAAATAAAGTCGTATTTCACCTGGCAATAAGAGACATAGCGACCGGAAACGTCGACATAGTTTTTCCTCCGAGAAGATAGTCTGTGATATCTTTGACTTTTTTCTTCCGAGACCCAAGGGCGCTGTACCACAGACCTCCCGCGCATGACGCGGTGCACAAGATCCCAAACACGACATAATCGCCAACACCGAAGCTACCCTCTTTTAACGTGAAAGGCACCATTTTGATTTATTTCTGTGAACAAAGAAACATTATGATGTTATAAATGTTAATGTTACGCCTACTGGAGTGTCCGTTAAGTCACAATACTTGCACCCTGGATGATCTCAAGTAGTGCCAGCCCAACGCCATCGAGGTGCTCATATTTGAATCAGTCCCTGTCTATCGATACGAAGAAGAAGAATGTCTATGTTTTCGTGGTCTGAGTGTATGAATGAACGTGTTCGTAGTTGTATGTCTGATACCTTAGAAACAGGTAATACTCAAATATTCTGATTTCCTAGATACATGTAATAAACATAGACCTGTTGCTATATTATAAAGATGATATCTGATGATGAAAAGAGATTGATTTTGTTACGCTTGTGTTGTAAATTGATTTTTTAGTATCAATGGTATGTGTGGAACAAATCTTGCAACTGAATTTTATAGCAGTTATCCTCAACAGACAGAGCTGAAATTATGCATGGTTAGCCATTTTATATACTAAGTAAATATTTTCAAACATCATGTTAGTATCCTTGAGCATTTGACCACGAATACTTACGGAAAATGAAACATGTTAATTATGTTCGCTTTCAGTACATTTTTATGCAATTTAAACAAATATATTAAAGTGTTTGTGATTTCAAATTAACAGCTTTTCACTAAATATGTACGTACGAAAGTTATAAGTCTGTTTGCTTGTTTCAAATAATATCTCAACTATTTTGTTGGGTTCGGGGTTAATAGGTTATCCTATAGTTATACTATAGGTCGTACTAACATCATCGAGTGTTGTTATGGGTAATTAAAATTCATAAAAATGTAGTAAGATTATAAATAGACATATTACAGCACGCATACATCACCTAAACGGGACAAAATCGCGGAAAATGTAACACATACAATAATAAGTTCAATAAGAAAATCAAGTAAACATAGAACCTCCATCTTCTAAAACTCAGTTAAAATTACATTTTAATTTAATCCATTAGCTTGTGCATTACCGTAAAAAACATAATAAAGTCATTTTACTAAAATACACGTAACCTTCAAAACCTGTTACATGACATATTAAGCATTGAATTATAATTATAAAACTATATTGTGCGACCTTTATGGCCGAGCGATTACCGCGGTCATATAATAATGATCAGATTGATCAGATATGGGTGCAACATATATCTCGGACTCGAAACTTGAATAGATCAAGCGATTGTGCAGAGATTAACGTTTTTTCCTGGGTCCTATGCCTTACTTATTTGCTGCTAAACCTACGCTATAGAGCTATAATACTAACATATTTTTATTAATCAAATAAAACTCTTGCAAGACTTCTGTTAAAAGCAATTCCGGTCAAAGTCCGTTTGGTGCAAAACTAGAGACCGTTTTACCACATAGGTAGATCGTAGTAGGTACCAAAAGATTTCGTTTATGCGTGCTGCAGTATGACGGTTTTATGTGAAAAATTAGGTATAAATAGTGCAATAGAACGTTCGAAAATAGAAGGATCAAGTGAACTGATTTCAAAAATTGATCTAAAATAATTATGTATATTTTGCACCTGCGCACGCGAGGACCTTTACAAGGCCACTGATAGCGCTATATCGGTGGCCGAGTTTTGGTTCTCAAAAATATGAGTACACGCAAAGAAGAAGTATATTTTACTACTTATATTTTCCAAATATATTTTCATAATTAACGACAAATCAACTAATAAACTTTCGCAACAATTACCGTAAGAGTATAAGTGTATAATTATTATACACTTGACTATCATAATTACTAATTAGACACACAATAATTTAACCCGTAAGTATAATATTTATCCGCACAATTCGTTCTACTCTTTCTCTCGTGTCAACAGTTTGTAGAAACTATTACAAATATCAACAACAATTTAAAAGTTGCGTATTGATTTGCTAAATTGGTAATATTTAAATTGATCGTAAATGAGAATTTCGGAATAACCCTGGATACTAAATTTGAAATAAATCGGTGGATTTTGCCGGAAAGAGTAAGTTAAGGAACACAATTCAAGGATTTTGCAGCCAAAGATCAATTCACAATTTTGTATGACTCTACCTCATATCATAAGACTCTCAACAAAAAATATACAATTTATAGACGTAAAAATGACGTTCATACACCAACACATACGGATTATTTATAAATAGGTATTCCTTCAAATGTTATTAAATGTAGGTAGAGTCTTATAATTGATACACACATTTTAAACGATTACGATTAATAAGGTAATTAATAATATAAGCTAGGTATATCTACTCGTATAAATTGACCTGTCATTGTTTGTATTGTGTTTTAATATTTCCATTCTCTACATAGTAGGTAGAGCAGGTAGTGTTCAATGACTCTACCTATTGGAATTCTGATTCTACTGCGAATGCAGTCTTATGTAATGTATAATGTTAGAAGTAATAAAATTACCTTTGCCATCAATGTAAAAAAATCTTCAACCAATAAGTTTGTGCCCGGAAGAAAACAAAGTTGAATTGTTCGCATGTATGGGATGTTGCCAATCACGCAAGGGCATGGACGTATGTGAGACACTATTGGCAATGTCGACTTCAAAAAACCAGCACAACAACATTGTACACTTCACTTTCACTCGACATACTACAGTTCACTATAACTTAACGTTCCGCGGTGAATATTCAACAGTTATCACAACACTTTACTCAAAATTCCCGCGCGCCAACACATGTCAAACTCAATCAAAATCTCACTGTAAATGTCCCACGAAATATCAACAAAATATTATATCACGCACGATTATCGTTATGCAAACAGTGACATAATATCTACGGAAGTTACCTCGTAACGTATATTTAACTAATATTTCCTATAACGAATGTATTTATCGGATTTAAGTCATACGAAAATAAATAATATTTTTATACATATTACTGTTGCGCTCACTGGCAGCTGTCTGTCGCGAAACAGCGCCACAGATTGTGGAATTGTGACAGTTCGTGCACATGGTAATGGAACTTTTTGTAAACACATGTAGTCAATGGTCGCGGCATCTCGCGGCAATGATTTACAGTGTTATTTTCAGCGCGCTGCTTTATCGACAGAGCTAAGATTACGGAAAAATCGATGAAAAATCTCTACAGAATGTAAACTCGGGAGTATGCAAGAGAGTTTATTGTCATTCTTACTTTTTTACCAGAAAAAAGGTTCAGCTGCTTAAATAAAACCTACAAATATTTTAAGTCATAGACATTATTATAGATTTACATTATTAAAAACTTTTTTAATTTGCCTTGTCATTTCACTTTAACATTTTTTTATGTTTACTAACAATATCTAAATCTACAAAAGTTTAAAAATATTGAAATCGAATCTTTATTTAGCTCTATTCCCATTTATTAGTCAAAATGCCACCGAAAGAGTTGCCACCTAAGAAACCTACTCCGCAATCAGCCAGGCCAGACATCAGTGAAGCGAGTCTCTTCTTTGTTCCTGAAGATGCCATAGAAGGTAAGTAGGTTCAATAAATAAGGTATAGTGGCCAATCTTGAGGTAGGGTAAAAGGAGCAGTAATTGTAGGCCCCCTTGAGTAATATCCTTCATATCTGGAAAAAAAACAAGTTGACCTGATCAAGAGTGGAGGATGGGACTGTGAAGCAGTTTTAGAGATGTATTCTCCAAGATAACTTCATAATTCCATTCAACATTTGTTACTTTTAGGTTACCAAGATCGCATAGAAACAGGCATAGACTGGACTCTATTAGAACAAGCGGCTCGTCATCACAGAAATGCCTGCCTCAGTGACGACATACCATCAAATCCGTTTTCCCAAGCGCTACAAACTAAAATACAGAAAAGTTTATTTGGATATTTTCTAAACGAAGAATCAGGTCTCACTTTAGAAGAACTATGGGAATTCATGTTACCCATAACATTATGGGATAACGAAAACTTTGCTAACGACGAAGGGAAAATATGTTTTTTCAATACAAATGGTATTACGGATAGTATAGTGGATATTATCAAGATGGCAGTGAAGAATAACAATAGAGATATTGTGAAACGAGAATTCAAACTTGTTAATATTTTAAGAGTTAATGACGCTGAGGTAACTATTGAAAACTATATTTATTATAATATATCGACACTATACAATACTGACGCAGACCTTGTTCTGTTCGAACGCGCTAATCTTAAGGACTACTAATCCGATTTCACTAACTCTTCGTGATTTTTGTAAATTATAAGTATATAAATATGTATATGTGCTCATTATAAACTTCCAGATGACCGAATTGGACGATTCCCTAATGGAGTATCATAAACTAGTAAACTTAAACTTGTGCGGGAATTTTATTGAAAATGTAGACGCTAAAATGATTCCACCGACCGTTAGGATACTCGAACTTCAAGCTAATCGAATAAAAAGTGTCAATTTCTGTGAATTTCTACCAGCGGAATTACTTTATTTAGGACTTTCTAGGAATTTGTTGACGTCAGGTAACATTAATCATTTATAATAAGTACAACTGCTATAAGCATACGCTGTGTGTTATCATATCTACTAAGTACACTTTAAAGAATACTTTAAATACTAATATGTACCTACTTTAAAGGATATAAGGCAAAGACGTGTGTAGTGTAGACCCCAACTAGATGAACAGACGATCTTATAAGGGTCGCATCTCGAGATATGATGAAGAATATAATAAATACAGTAGAAAAATGCATAACTAGGTGTATAAAAAATACCTTTTGCTCAATTATAAACAAAAGGCAAAGTAATAATTGTTTTCATTGCTAATTGGGTAATCAAACGTGTTTATTATTAACTATTTACAGATCTAGAACATTTTTCAAAACTTCCTCGTAACATACAAGTTCTCGATCTGTCTGACAACGACATCTACCATCTCGAACCAACAATAGACGCTTTAGCGAAACTTCCGTTCCTAAATTCACTTTTCCTTGCGGGAAACCCGTGCTCGGTTAGTACTTCTAGCATTTTCATTTTAGTTTGCTCTGATTTACATAGATGGCGCTGTTATAAATGTGCTATTATTTTATATTTTCTACAAGAAATGTTCGCTTATATTTACAAATTGTTTGAATTGAACTTGAAATTAATATGTTGATCTTCATATTTAGCCGAAGGTTGCAGGTTCGATTCCTGTGTCTGTTATTTTTTTACAAACATGGATTTATGATTCCTTTTGCATTATCAAAGCGTGATGATCTCCTTAAAATAATGTCTTCTGATAGGCAAAAACAGTATTTATTTCAATTTTATGGCTACACCATCTAGGACATCAGTATAATATACTTATTAGGCACTTAGATCTTCTTTTCAATTTTGCTACTAATGAAATACCAGTACAATTCACGAACTTACCTATAACAGTAACGAGAATTACTTCTAATTTCTTAAAAGGTGAGCGCAGCGTACGCCCGTTTGACATTATCAAGTTTACCCCGGATTCAATGGTTAGACGGGCGAGAAGTCCTCCCCACGGACAGAGCCGTCGACGGATTTGAACCGCATCCAGACGATTTACTATCAAACTACTTTACTTTTACTATCTTCAGAATTATGTCCGCTCCAATGCCGCCGAAACCAGAAAAGGTACAAATTGTTAGGCTATTTGCATATCCCGTGCAATATTTAGGGGTAAAAAGTAGCCTATGTTTTATACCTGGTTTTAAGGGGCACCTTTGGTGACCATTTCTTGTATTTGCTCTAACTTAACACACTATTATTACTTACTTAAGTACTAGAAATATGAAGGCAAAAACTACTGGATGATTTCGATAAAATTTGGCACACACGCTCCTTATAACCAGAAATGCACATATTTATATGTCCTTGAAATCGAATAGAAGTGAAGTTATGTAGCACAGGTAGTAAAAGCACGTGTAACATAATAGTCTATACTAATATTATAAAGAGGAAAGATTTATTTGTTTGTAATGAATAGGCTCCGAAACTACTGGACCGATTTCAAAAAATCTTTCACTAATGGAAAGCTAATTTATCAGTGCGTGACATAGGCTATATTTTATCCCCGTAATCCCACGGGAACGGGAACTACGCGGGTGAAACCGCGGGGAGCTACTAGTTTTAAATAAAAAGGTTGTTTTTTCTTTTTGTATGTTTTACGATGCATGATCTCAGAGTTTTGCGAAAGAGCAAAACTTTATAAATAAAGCAGCCGTGTGGGAATGTTTACTTTACTACCAACAATTAAGATTATTACATAATCAGGACTAATACCTTTATTATTAACAAAATCAAACACCTATAAAAATATTTGGATTCCTACTATGAATAATGTCAACACTGACGATACAAAAGTACTTACCTAAGTTTCCTACGTCAACACCGGAAAATTCTCGAAGTTTATCTTATTGAGAAAAGCAATACGACACATTATGGACATACTATAATTGAATTGCATAATTGAACATTTGTTCAATTGTTTGTTCAACATTTGTTCTTTACTTTATCTATTTACCTAAGACAACTTTATTTTAGGGAGCAGTGGCGACTTTCCACGTTGAGCTCGAAATACCGTTACTAGATTCAACGAGACGTAATTTTTTAATGTTTCGACGACACGAATCGCTTGTTGAAATGTTGCCCATACCAGAGGACGGAGACTGGGAGCCTACCAAAAGCTTGGTTTTATCTGAAAGTAGATCCATGTCAGGTACTTTGCTTTGCTCAATATAATATCTACAACTAAACGAACGAGTATGACGATCTGTGTGGTCACAAATTAGACTTCCAAAGGTTCGAATCCCGAGTGAAGTAAATATTTATGGTGACCTTTGTTCGGTAAAGGACAGACTCCTTATATTCCTTACTCGATATTCGTGAATTGAACATATTCATGGATTCGACGAATCAGCTATACGACAGAAAACGAATATGATTGGTCAGTTCAATAATAATTAAGCAATATAGTTTATGTAACATCGTGTATTCATAAGTATACCGTAAAAACAATCAAGACATCCTAAATAAAGCAGAATAATAAATTTATAGGTTCAGGCGAAATATCGACCCATGAATCAGACGTCTACAAGCATTTAAAAGCTAAAGACTCTCGCATGATCTGCAACTTCACAACCTTTGAAAGCAATAGAGTGCAGTGGAACAAAATAATGAACTTCATGGAGCCGACCATAAAGATATTCTGCCCCGACCTTAAGGCTTTAAGGGATACCTTCCGAACTGTTATAACGCTACGACTTGTTTATACTTTGGTAAGATTTATTGACATGGTTGTTACTATTATCTATTATTTACCCTCTTTCTTCCTTTCTCTATATCTCTCTACAAAAATTGTCTCCTAAACCTCCTATTCACCGACATAATAAGGAACAGATTAACTGATCTTCTATTATAATCTTTACTATTCGAAACATGAAATAACCTTCCAATATTTTCTATACTGTCATTACATTCGGCAAATCAGGCCCAACTTTCTTTCAGACTATAGCAACAAAAGCAAAACCGGATAAAAAGAGCTTGCAATCCATGAAGCCGCTCAGTGGCGAACAACGAGTGGTGCTAGCGACAATACGATGTACTCTCCAGACGTTGGACTGGAGTCAGCCTTCACAACATTTCCACTGGGACGACTCACTAGGCACTAATGACGCTCTACATTGGGGAGATGGCGACTTAGCAGTAAGAATATACAAAAACATTAAATTTAAAATTTAAAAAACCCCCAACACAATTACCTTCAAACCCCCATAACTTTTAAACGGGTCAACCGATTTTCATCAAACATGTCTAAGAACACTTGCACATAAGTCCCCTTTAATACAAAAAAAACTAAATTAAAATCGGTTCATCCGTTCGGGAGCTATGATGCCACAGACAGACAGATACACACACACACACACACAGACACGTCAAACTTATAACACCCCTCTTTTTGCGTCGGGGGTTAAAAAATACTTAACATAAGTTCTTTTTCTGTCGGTGTCAATGGTGACAAAAACTCAATTTTCCCTTACCAAAGCCAGCTCCAGCTCCCCCTACGTCAGCCGTAAGTAAAATTTAAATTGATTGTACTCACACATTGATAACGCTTTACCGCGTCGAAGGTATCAAAAATACACATTGACAACGCCTTAAAGCGCAAGATTAAGAAACCGCTTTATATTACACTGCGTCACCCGGCAGATTAGATTTATCGTAATAAAAAATTCAACGCGATCTGTGGGGCGAGTTATTAACCGCTTTAAAATTTTTACTATAGCAATATCGAGACAATTAACATGATATCACAACCTGACTCCATAAAGACACAAAAAAAAACACGTCTGACTGTCAGTCCTTTGTTATGAGATAATATGATTTACGTAAACTCTATCCCATTTATGATATGAACAAGGACTTTAAAATCAAGAAATCCCATAATAAGTAATTTGAGTGTGTGTGCGTTTATAGACTTACTAGCTGTGCCCCGCGGTTTCACACGCGTAGTTCCCGTTCCCGTTCCCGTGGGAATTTCGGGATGAAAAATAGATGTTGGCCGATTCTCAGACCTACTGAATATGCTCACAAAATTTCATGAGAATCGGTCAAGCCGTTTCGGAGGAGTACGGGAACGAACATTGTGACACAAGAATTTTATATATGTACTAGCTGCGCCCCGCGGTTTCACACGCGTAGTTCCCGTTCCCGTTCCCGTAGGAATTTCGGGATGAAAAATAGATGTTGGCCGATTCTCAGACCTACTGAATATGCTCACAAAATTTCATGAGAATCGGTCAAGCCGTTTCGGAGGAGTACGGGAACGAACATTGTGACACGAAAGTTTTCTCGTGCTGTATTGAACTGGTTTGTGTTAAACTCATTTATTTTTCCAGATTCTTCAATACAGCCAAGCAGCACCAAAAGCAGTCAAAACCAAAGTAGAAGCCGACATCGGGAGTTCAAGACAAACATGTCCAGAAAATCTGACATGCCATTTTGGTTTTGCCATTGATATGTTACGGTCTTAATTTTGAGGTTTATTATCTTCGAAAGCTGCAAAAAGCTCGAAAGTTTGATACATTTTTGTTTATCATTCTTTATCACTACATAGTATAAAACAAAGTCGCTTTCTCTGACCCTATATCCCTATGTATGCTTAGATCTTTAAAACTACGCAACGGATTTTGATGCGGTTTGTTTTAATAGATAGAATGATTCAGTGGGAAGGTTTTTAGCATGGTTTTATGTCCATATTCTTACGGGAACGGGAACTTCGCGGGTGAAACCGCGGGGCGCCGCTAGTTGACAATAGTTGAAACAAAAGTTAAATTTAGCGAATACTACACAGTTGGTTTATAAATATGAATGTTATATTCTTTGGGAACGATACTCGTAAACCTTACTGGACAGATTAAGGTGTAGGTAAGTATACAAATCTATCTAATAATTTAAATATTTATTGTCTTGGAATCTACTGTATTCGAAATAAGAATGCATTATTTATTTTTATACAATAGGTCCTATGTCTTTTCAGCCCAATCTTTATTTTCAAATAAAGATTTTAATAGATACTTAATTGTTTTAGTATGAGTTATTGTAAGATCTTGTTTGAACAAGATATCTGCCAAATTTGCTTGTTTCAATATTTATGTGAAAATAAATCAGAATTAAATAAAACAAATTTTCTAACATTGTTTTCACTGTTCTCTTTTGTGTTTAAATTCTAACTTATTTTACACTGCACATCATGCTTCATTCAAAATATGATTTTACCAGATATAAAATGTTCTTCTTAAATCATAAAGATGATGATATATTATATGCCCAATGTTCTTTCTATCACATTAATTACTCAAGACTGACTCCTAGCATAATAAGACTCCAAAATAACTCCATTACAAAACCCACAAGAAAAAATCAAAGAACAATTCAATCACTTACGAGTCCGTCTTGTCAGTTACATTACAATACCAGTACTATAAGTGTTCATATCCTCAATGAGGCCAGTTAGCGGTCCGCCGGGGTCCGAGACGAACCGAATGGCCTTCGGGAACCAGGAGCGATGGGCCAACCAGCTCGAGTACCTACTCTCCTGTCTGGGCTACGCAGTCGGCATTGGAAACCTTTGGAGATTCCCCTACATGTGCTATAGGAATGGAGGAGGTATGTGTTTAGATAAGTCTTGAATTGAATAGTGTGAACGGTATTGTTATAAGTGTGGAATAAAGGAGAATTTTTTAAAGTAAAAATTTGGTGCTACTAGGTTGTTAGACAGTCTAGTAACAGTCTCGGAGAAAGCGATGTTTTATCATTTTTTAAACAAAATCGTAGGTTGGTTCGAGGCAACAAGCATTGACCCATAGTTTAGCAACAGTGAGATCGTTAATACCTTTTCATTATTTATGTTTTAAATACGACTGTATAATGAAAACAATAAGTTGTTTAGGTTATATTTTTATATTATTTTTATTACAATAATCAACTCAATTGTCTCGACGGAAAACTCACAGTGCGTCTTAAATTCTACAGCATTTGATTGAAACGAAGTTAAATTTTGATGGGCATTGCCGAATATTAACGAATAAATATGATCGAACTGTGTTTAAAAACCTTTTGCAGGAGCGTTTCTCATACCATATTTCCTGACGCTGTTGATTTGCGGGATTCCTCTCGTGTATTTGGAAACTACTCTTGGACAGTTTGCCAGTGCAGGATGCATATCAGTGTTCAATATATGCCCTCTGTTGAAAGGTACGCCGTGCGTTTAATAATATCTTGCATGTTGTGAAGCTAAATACAAAGCAACTTGAAATTGGAAAAGCTGAATTCTACGATAGATTTACTTAAACGATCTGTATTCCCATTTGTGTATTATTTCTTCGTACTATTATGTTAATATTTCTTCATAATAGTTCGATAAAGATGAAGACAAGACAGCTTAAAAATTAGAACCTTGTAATATTCTCAAAAGTATAAACGTATCCAATTTTTTTTATATAACAAGTTCTGCTGTTACATAAAATGTTAGACACAACACAACAGACTCGTTTCAAATTCATAACTTTTTTATATTCACAACTTTGCACTATTAACCTTGCTTTAAGTATGTTTCACCCAAAAATCTTAACTAATAAAACCTTTGAAATAATACCTCTAAAATAAAATGACGAAATAATATCGTAGGGGACTCGTAAGATAATAAAACGTGAAATTAAAGGCTTAAAATGAAGTGAGCCCGCGTGGTGTATATCATATCACGCACACGTTTATTCCCGCTCAGTTTAAACTTTGTTTATTGACTGTGGTCAAGGGAACATACGGTACAGTAAAGAGTTAAAACTCAAGAACTTAACAGTAACACATTCACTAATCAACTACACAATCTTCTACTTTCATACATGTTTCCCAAGTTGAAGCTTCTTTCTGATTAGAAAACATACAGTACCTATAACGTCATCTTTGACAGGTGCTGGCTACGCTGCTGTGGTAATGAACATAATAGCAATAATATACTTCGCAGCCATAATGTCTTATCCGATCCTGTACATCTATCACTCGTTTGGATCGCCCTTACCTTGGCAAGGATGTGATAATACTTGGAACACAGAAAAATGTACAGAGGTAATAAATATTAGTAATTGAAATCAATATTGGCTATTGTTTTTTTCTCTTGATAGGTACAGGGACTCTAGGGTGGAGACTTGGCTGTTAGTCGTTGTCTGTTTGAGCCAAAAATGACATCGAAGGTACAAGAAATTCTGAGACTGGTAGTAGATGTATTAAACTGTATTAATATGCTTTCAGATAACGGGAAATTCAAGTTTTTTTACATCAACTGGAGCTGTTACGACACCTGAAGACGAATTTTTTCAGTAAGTATTATAGTAAGTAAGTATATAGTGGTATCATTAAAACTTTTTACTAGGTAATGTTTGGATCAAAATTCTAAATCTACAATGGAAATAATTTTATTGTTTATATTATTTTACTACTATAAACGTTTCTTTAACTACTTTAAATTTTTCCTTAGAGCATTTAAAAATATACGATACTCCAATATAGCCCTACGTCGTAACAAAACAATACATTTTTGACATAATTATGTTTCACAGTGTAACGTAATACCATGAATATGTTTATCATGGCACACCATTATCGGTATCAAGGCGAAATGCCATTCAAAGCGACCTAAATATCAACTGTAATGTAACATTTTCCACAGTGGGACCTTCCCTTTGTTGTTGTTATTATATTGAGGTTTCTTTTCATACTCACATTATATTTCTGATGAAGTTTGGATGTGGTTTGATAATTATCAAATATAGAACGTTTTTGAACGCCATATATTTATGTACGTGTGTAAAACGCTTCTTCCTTAAAACCTTTGTCTTATTTCTTATAAGGGTCAAATTTAATTTGAAATACTAAAATCCCAACCATATAGCGGATGGTTACGGATCCGCCTAACGCATTTGTCGTTGAATAGTTGGATATTCTCAAAATTGATAATAGTACGAATATCTGCGCGATAGTTTCTGATACCCTACCCTAGGTACAATTAATAAACCTAGTTAGGGGTTAGTTGTTAACATAATATATCAATTGGGTTAAAATACTAAATCAATTTAATCTAACAATCAATTTGTTTTCCAGTATACGCCTACTCCGCGTGTCTCCCAGTATTGAACACGTTGGTAACATCGTGTGGCCCGTATTCTGGGCTAACGTAGTCTGTTGGGTGATCGTGTACTTGTGCATCTGTAACGGGGTCAAGAGCGTCGGTAAGGTGAGAGTTGAGGAGTCTACTTCCATCGACATTTGGCAGGTTGCCCTCTCAATCAGCTTTGCTTGATTCTTTGCCGAAATTTATTTATTTGAATAGATGTATTTTGTATAAAATGCTGAGGTAGTTTATTGAAATTTAATAATATACAGGGTTATTGGTTAAGTCGACCTATTCCCGTCAAGGGCGTGTAGTTTACATCGTTTCCGACTGATTTCACCAAGAAACACCCTACCCTAAACCTAACCGTTTAAGAGATATTTCAACTTATTTGTTTTTATAAAAATCACCGGATCTTCGGCTATAAGCTTGGATATTTTCAAATGCGCATTACTATGGATTTTTATGCGTGGGGGTACATAAAGAGTCTCGTGTACAGTGAGCCCAACCCAATTTCATCAATTGAAGTACTGAGAGACAGAATCATTAATGCGGCCAATGAAATAAGAACAAAATTAACTACTGGTGTAGTGAAAACTGGTCTTCGCAAAATAATGCGAAGATGTGTGCAAGGCACGGGCCGACATGTCGAACATGAAATTTAGACTCAAAAATGGTGTGTGTAGTACTTAAAAGTTTAATTAGTTTAGTATCTTGTTCTGTATGCTGACCTATTGTTGTATTTAACCTCCCCGGTAGCCTATAAAACTACATTTTTTGTACAAAATTTCGATAAAACCCTAGGTTGTTATAGCTCGTTGGATAGCCGATGAAACGTAGATATTTTTAGGCACATCTGCCAAACAGGTGCCATATTTTTTTTTCTAGATATCCTTGAAAGAAAAATAAACTTTCTGATTGTTATTATTTTTTAAAAGTTTTAATCGTCTACAACTACTTATTTATTTATTTTAGGTACAATATTGGTTATTGGGGTCACAAAGCGCCTTATTATAAACGTAAAAATCAAGTAATAGTAATAATAAGGCATGCGCATTTGAAAATATCCAAGCTTATAGCCGAAGATCCGGTGATTTTTATAAAAACAAATAAATTGAAATATCTCTTAAACGGTTAGGTTTAGGGTAGGGTGTTTCTTGGTGAAATCAGTCGGAAACGATGTAAACTACACGCCCTTGACGGGAATAGGTCGACTTAACCAATAACCCTGTATAGGTTTTGTATGTTTCTTTTAAATTTCGTTTATCCTGGATCATTATTCGGAGCAAATCATGGCTCTTTCTGTTGCTTTTAAAAACATAATGTTCGTAACTCTCTAAATTTTCTGGATAAAAAACAATGTTGTAGCTTTGATTCCTTCCTAAACAAATTCCTGTGTATCATAGATTGGAAGTAAAAACTACATACTAATATTTTCTTTATACGTATTTCAGATCGTGTACTTCACAGTATTGTTTCCTTACGTAGTGCTCTGCATACTGTTTGTACGTGGTGTAACTTTGCCAGGCGCTTGGAAGGGAATATCATTCTATATTTTACCAGATTGGGAACAATTGGCGAAACCTAAGGTATTCCACGGAGTAGTTTAGGAAGCCAGCAGTTGATCACTTGAAAGGCGATTTTGATTTGCACGTTCAGGCTATCAGAGTATAGAAACCTCATACGGTTGGACGAAAACACAAATTGAATGATAGATAATGAAAAATCACGCCATAGAATTTAGTTACGAAAGTAATCGACCGCTGACTTCCCTAAGTTAACCTTATGGCTAATGAAATGGTAGTAAGTATTTTAAAGGCATTTCTTCACAGGTTTGGGCAGATGCAGCTACTCAACTATTTTATTCCCTTGGACCAGGATGGGGTGGTTTGGTTAGCATGGCAAGCTTTAATAAGTTTCAATATAAAAATCTTAGGTAGGTGTATAATTTTTTTCTTGCATTTAATGCAGTTTTACTCTTAAACACTAAATAAGTTATAAGTTAGCCTAACCCATGAATCTGTTACCATTTGCATTTCTGTCCCATGTGAAAAATTGTGTAAAAGACTATTTAAACAAAGCAAGACAAATTAAAACCGGGCAGTTACTCACTAGAAGCCTAATTTTGATATCGACATCTACTAATACATTTATATTTCTTTCAGATCATCAATAATAATACCCCTAGTCAACAGTGGCACCAGTATATTCGCTGGTTTCGTAGTATTCTCTGTGCTAGGTTTTGCAGCAGATAGAGCGAATATCCCAGTTGGTGAAGTAGCCACAGCTGGTCCTGGACTTGCCTTCGTCACGTACCCAGCTGCGGTGTCTCTGATGCCAGCACCCAACCTCTGGGCTATTACATTCTTTGTAATGCTGTTCTTTTTGGGTATTGATACTATGGTAAATACTTTATCAATGTTGTAATTTTATGTAGTAATTATAATCAAATTATAAGTGCCCTTAATAAAGGGCACTTATAATTTGATAATATATCAAAAATTTGAATATATCAAATTATAAGTGCCCTTAATAAAGGGCACTTATAATTTGATAATATATATATACGAATAGGTCTTTAAATTACCACGACATGGTAAAAGCCTCTTAGTGATATTATTACGATGAGGAGGAATAGTGTACATTACACATGACTCGTGTGTCTCAATGATATCAAATGACAAGAATGTTTGGAAAGGCAGATATTTGCTTCGTTCGACTCAAGAACGAAATTTGGGATCATGAGAAGGCGGCATTTAGATAATTTCTAATTGTTTGAATAATATTGTACTTATTTCAAATTTACAATCTGTTTACAGTTTGTTACAATAGAAGCAGTGATTGCTGGACTGTTAGATGAATTTCCAAAGCTGCGGAGAAGAAAACGTTTGGTGACGTTTATGAGCTGCTTAGTACTTTTCTGTCTGTCTATTGTCTGTAATACTGAGGTAAGTCAACTTTATAATATTTCAACATAATTTTGCGAAGTATATCGCATACATTGTACATTTAAACATCTACATAATATACTGAGGACTACAAAATGACTACCTCAATCGCTTTGAAACATGAATAAATTAAACTCATCAAAATTTTGAAGTAGTTATAACTCCTATACTTTATTGCCTCGAGTCTAGAACATAAAATGCTATTAAATATAGGTTACGTTAAGTTGTCAACACAATAGTTTGCGATTGGTCGCGTGACTAAAGTGACTTAGCTTTTCGTTGTACACATGCATGATAGCGAACTCGTTCAGAACATAATTGAACCCGATTCGCGTTTCCCTCAATTGCCCTCTTTAGTTTTATTGCTTTTTTGATAACTGTTTACATCGTAACGTAAATATTTATAAAGGTATTTGACAGAAGGGTATTAAATTGCCTTCGAAACATGAAGTAAAGTAAACACATATCTCTTTATCTCTTTGAGCAACTCTCTCGTCTCTATTTAAAAGTATATGAATAAAAATACAAAATTAAGTAGTATAAGAATCTGCTTAACAAAATTAGCCTTTCAAATTCATCATTCCACTGATTCGACCGTACCTCAAACGATCTATTGCAATTTAATCGGATTGCATTTTGTCAGGCAAACGTTTGAGAAATTGGTTCGCGTTTATGCAGTAGAGACACGGTTTTTGATTGATAAATCTACATAAAATCCAATGTGGTTCATAAATCTTTTTACTCACTGATGAACAACACACAGACCAAATACGCGAAGTTCAAACCATGAAATGTTGTTTTGGAGCTTTGAAAATATCGATGAAGATTGTAAAGGAAGAACTTGATAATCGCACTAATAATAAAAAGGCGAAAGTTTGCGTGTATGTGTGTTTATTACGCCTTCATGCTCACACGTCCAATCGGAGTTGGGTGAAAATTGGTACTTATAAATTTTTACCCCTGGATTATATTTATAATATGATTTTGCACGAGATCGGGACTAACGCGTGGCACAGCTAGATACATAATAAAAGGGAATATTTTTTATGCTGCGAATGGAAAATCAAATTAATCAATAACGGTTGGTACTACTGTAAATAATAAATACTTTTTACAGGGTGGACTCCACATAATTGGATTATTAGATGCCAACGTAGCGATAGCGTGCGTCCCCATAGTGTGTGGGTTAGAAATCCTAGGCGCTGCGTATATTTATGGTCCAAAGAAACTTAGCGCGGATGTTGTATTTATGACAGGAGAACCTCTTAATAAAATGTGGTTGTACATATGGAGGTATATCCTACCAGTTATACTGTTGGTAAGTCTATTCTATACAGATCTTCTTCTTCTTCTTCAGCCTGTTGCCACCCAATGCTGAGTGTAGGCCTCTTGCATTGCACGCCATTCACTTCGATGTTGAGCTTTCTGCATCCAATGTCTACCTGCTATGCGAACCAGATCGTCCGTCCACCGCATAGGTTGCCTGCCCACGCTTCTCCGCCCAGTCCTTGGTCTCCATTCTAAGACGGCTTTCCCCCAACGGCTGTCTGTAGTTCGACTGATGTGCCCAGCCCACTTCCACTTTCTTTGAGCTATTGCCGTGGCAATGTCGGTCAACTTAGTTCTTCTTCGGATCTCCGTATTACGTATTCTATCTCGAAGAGAAACACCCAACATTGCTCTTTCCATAGCTCTCTGGGCAACCTGTAATTTGTTAATAACCTGTTGTGTAAGAGTCCAGGTTTCTGCTCCATAGGTCATTACAGGCAGAACACATTGTTGAAATGCTCTTCGCTTCAGGTTGATTGGTACATTTCCTTTGAGCACTTCGGATAAATTACTAAATGCACCCCAACCTAGTCTAATTCGGCGTATAATTTCTTTATCCAATGTGTTCTTTTCTAGGCTTAGGATTTGCCCAAGGTATACGTACTCGTTTACCCTTTCCAGTGCTTGCCCGTGTACAGTGATATGGTCGGCATCATTGTTATTGCACATTATTTTTGTTTTTGACGTATTCATTTTAAGTCCCACTAATGCTGACACGTCGTGCAATTCCTCGGTCATGCTTTGAAGTTCTTCCAAGTTTTTAGCAAAGAGTATAATATCGTCCGCGAAGCGGAGGTGGGTAAGTGGGACTCCGTTAATATTTATGCCTCTATTTGTCCAGTCGAGAAGCTTAAATATGTCCTCTAAGCAGGAGGTAAACAACTTAGGTGAAATAGTGTCTCCCTGTCTTACACCTCGCTTCACGGGTATGGGGTTGGTGAGGTCGTGCAATTTAACTTGGAGAGTGGCTGCTTGGTAAATGGCTTTGATGGCTTCTACGTATCTAGTATCCACTTGGCATCTTTGTAGAGAGTGTATTACAGACCAATGTTCTACTGTATCGAAGGCCTTTTCGTAGTCGATAAAGGCGATTGCTAGTGGTTGATTGTATTCCTTACACTTCTCTATTACTTGCCGCACAGTGTGTAGATGATCTATGGTAGAATAACCACTTCTGAACCCCGCCTGTTCAACCGGTTGTGCCCCGTCCAGTTTGCCACTCAAGCGCAGAGTTATCACCTTGGTGAATAGTTTGTAAACGTGGCTCAGCAAGGAAATAGGTCGGTAGTTGGTTAGTTTAGTGATATCACCTTTCTTATATAGTAGAATCACGACCGCATTTCTCCAAGACTCTGGTGCCACGCCCTCAAACAACACTTTGTTGAAGAGTATTTGGAGTTGCCTCAAAACTGGCCTCCCTCCGTTTTTCAGACTCTCGTACGTAATATTGTCTTCACCAAGTGACTTCCCCACCTTCATAAGCTTGAGGGCATTCTTAATTTCGTACTGGCTGATTTCGGGAAGGTCTTCGGTGTAGTGCCTCCTAAGAGGTGCTCTTGTATCTTGACGGCCTATGTTGGGGTCCAGGTTTTGTGTTTTGTACAGCATGGTGTAAAAGTTCTCCACAACCTCCAAGATTTTTGATCTGTCAGTTGTTATAGTTTCTTCAACTGTCGTAACTTTATGGATCTGTTGGCATCCCCTTTTTAGCTGTTTCCTGAAAACCTTTGGCCCCGTGGTGTCTTTCTATTACGTCCAGAATCAATTTATGCCTTCTTTGCCTTAATAATTTGCGTAAGTGGTGTCTAATTTGCTTGTTGACTGCTGACAGTCTAGTTTGGTCCGAAGAAGCTAGAATTATTTTTCTTTCATTCAACAAGCTGTCTAGTTCTCTTGACTTAGGCTTGTAACTTGATTTTGACGTAGGTCTTATTTCCTTGACTGTTTCCTCGATAGACTTTACTAATTGGTTGCTGATGGCATCTACACTCCACGTCTCTTCGGCTGTCAGTTTCTCAGATAACTTATTTTCAAAGAAGTTTCGATGGAGCTCTATATATTTGGTATCAATTGGTGGGCGGGTGGTTTCTACCAGCCGTCGGCGCTCGAGTTTTATATTTAATTTCAGCCTAGCTCTCAGTATCCGGTGGTCACTTCCCGCCCCCACTCTATTTATAACGTCAACATTGTCAAAGATATATCTATTGGAGCTCAGTATAAAGTCTATCTGGTTCTTAGTTCTGCCGTCAGGGCTTTGCCATGTCCACAGTCTCTGTTGTTTTTTGTGGAAAAAGGTATTCATAGCAAAAAGTTTCTGCTGGCTAAGAAAATTTGCCATAGTGTGACCTCTTAAATTACGTTCTCCCAGACCAAATTTTCCCACATACTCTTCGCCTAGCAAGCCGCTTCCCAACTTGGCATTAAAATCACCGATTACTACAGTATAGAAGCACGGGTTTTCTTCAATGGCACTATTGATGTTATCATAGAATTCCACTATGTCGTCGTCTGAATACGAACTTGTTGGTGCGTAAACTTGAATGACTTTAAGAGAATAGCGTTTATTTAAGTCAAAAGTAGCGTAGATGACACGTGATGAAACAGCGCAGATGTTGCGTAGTTTTTTCGCCATCGAGGTATTAATGAGAAGCCCTACTCCTCCTTGTGACCTATCTTCATGTCCTTTGTAGTAGAATAGCTGGCCTGATGTTAATTTTGTAAACTAATTAAAATCGATGTATATACATATATACTGTAAAAAGCTCCATTTTCTTTACAAAAGTTCTTCATAATAGGAACACAGCTAGTAAGTAATTTGTTATCGTATTATTTTTATTGTATTACAGGCAATAACAGTGTATTCATTACGCGAAACGACCAGTATGGGATGGTTTATTGCGATGCTGTCTGTTATATGTATTCCCATACATATGGTTAGAGTCCTCTACAAGGCTAGAGGCACTATATTGGAGGTCAGTAATTTTATTGTCTTTTTTATTTTCGTAGCCATTATAATTATTTCTTTAAGTTGATTATTAGTATTTTGAGAATCGTTAACTACTTCTATTCTCTTTTAGCAGTTGCGAAAAAAAATATCTACTTAATCCCATCGAATCGGTCTCCGAATTTTTTACTTGTAATAAATACATATATAAATATTGTACTATAAATACTTATTGAATCGAAATATCGATCATTTTTAATGATATTCACGTGATCAACTTATTTAGGACTATCAAAGAAATAATACTAATCAAAATTGGTTTACAGTTTACGACCAACAAACAAATCGCCTACAAATAACATTCCTATTTTCAAAAATAATATAATAGTTACTTCCTTTGTTTTCTTTACATCAGGATACCAAACAAAAGATTACGATTGACGTACTCACTAACGTACTCGACAAATGAGACAAGGTCACCCGTTATCTATCGATGCAATAAAAAATAATGAGATCATAAACAAGTGCTGTTTGTTTCAGAGAATCAGTGAAAGTTGTGAACCCCACAGCGATTGGGGACCTTCCGAACTACACATACGTCAACAATGGATCCTGAACAGGGATAAACATATCAATAAAATACCTGATTCTGAGAAATATTAGGGTAATTAATAAATTTTAATTATAAATGTATTTGTGTTTTATTTTTTGTTAATTAAATAGTCTTGCAATGATTTTTCGCGTAGATATTAAATTATCACGTGAAAATAAATTAGGACAAATTATGACAAACGTAGCGTCGCTTTATCGTAGCAGCTCTTCGTCGTAGCAAAGTTGTAGCTTTTTATAATTAAAATAAATAAATATCTGAACCAATTATAGTATAAAAAGTAGGATTTTTATAATATAAAATTCTCACGGAATTTACGAAGGTAAAACCACCGAGCGCTGCTAGTAATAATTAAAACCTTTTTTGGCATCACCAAAGAGGTTTCACGTTATACCACGGCGGCGTTGAACCAAAAAGGTAAAATGTAAAATGTCTTTGGGTCACAGACACTCTTTTTAATGTCAAACTGACATCACACCAAACATAAATTTTCAGTAGACTAGATCATTTTGAAATTCAAAATTTTTCAGTAATTTTAGTTTTGGCTAAATAAAATAATCAAAATTCAAGTAATGTTATAATATTTTTAAAATTTAGTAATTACCTAACAAAATTAACAAATTTTTAAGTGTAAAGTAAATACCGTAAATTTTCAAAATGCCTGACGACGCACCAGCTAAAAATGAAGATGGGGACAAGAGGGTCAAACTACAGGTGAGTGAAAACATACACATAGATAAAAATATATAAAAAATCTTACTTGACTACTTAGTTCTTTATCAGGGTTCCCATTCGTATAAGAAACGTACCTAATCTAGCATCCCGATTTCATCCGGATCGATCCAATCCATTTCAAAAGTTCATCAAAATCTATTCTATAATAAAGGGCGCTGTAAGTGACTGAAACTAGTCGAGGGATTCGACTAAAATATAAGATAAATAAAACGTCCATCATTCATTACTATAATAATTCGTTTAATAATAATACTTACCTAAAAATGTGTAATATTGTGACATTTAAAACAATTTGAGATATAAAGATACAGCAAACAAAGCTTGTGTGTAGTAATAAAACAAATGGTAAACGATTAAAGGTGGAAGGCGAAGATGAGATCGGCGAGGGAGAGACGGGGCGCAAGAAAATGAGGCGTTTCCAACTACCCGCCAACTTACCAAGATGGTGGCAAGCCAAGATCATTGAATATGCGTGAGTAATACATTGATTTCATTATAACTAAGTACACATTTAAAACCATATTTATGTGAATTTGTTTGTCGCGTTTTTACGTCATAATTAACTACTATCGATCAACATAAAATGAAGCTAGCAAGTGCCCATCTTATGAGTACTAACTCTTTTATGTCTAAATTATTACCTAAATAGTAACATTTTATCGGAACATGCGTTTTAACCGCTTTACGATAATAGTAATTCCATTCACTGGAAATACTTCGTACATTGTACGCGATTTTACAATTGTTGAAGTGAAAACTTCTTTAGCGGCGCTGAGCACTTTTTTTTGTATGGGTAAAAACTTTCAAACTCGCGTCAGGGTCACGTGATGCTGATCGAAAAAGCGTAAGATCGAATTGTCATATTTGTGTACGATAGCGCAATAAATAAACATTGTATTCTACCTCATAAATGATAGTACTTTTATACTTATAATTAAACACAACGTTAATATTGAAGTTTTCACTTCTGCCGGCACTCCCGGAGTGCTACCTTTTTTTTTGCTATTTTAAGACATCATTTTCCAGTTGCATTACAGTGCAGTACATATTGATTCAATACAATATTCGGAATATATGCTACTGAATCTACCATAACAGTCTTGTTATGATATAGTCTTATTGCAATTTGCTTTTATTGTGATATTTTCACTCGATATGACGCCATGGTGTACCATGCAGTTTCTATACTTCAAAAATATACTTCGAAAACATGCACGAGCATTCACAGTACAAAATGTATTTTATATATAGTGAGTGATGTTTATTGAGCAAATTTATTTTTATAATGGTACTGCTAAAAGTGGCAGAATACACAGCTACATATTATATTAAGTATATTAACACTTTTAAAAACCTTTGCTACATCGACGTGATGAGTAGCAAAGCATAACAAACAAATGATTACCCAAATTAAAACAAGAACAATGAACTAAAAGTTGTAATGTTGACCTATATTTGGAACAAAGTGGGGTGATACAGTTTAGTATAATAGCGGTTGCATTAAAAGTTTTAATGTGTAATTATTCAGAGGTTTGTCGAAGGACGACAACGCGGCATCCGGCTGACCCGGTCGCGAATGGCGACGTTCGCGCTATCCAGGTCACCCTTGGACCAACCGGCAACCCCGCCATCTGAATTGTTTCACAGGGGTGCGCTTTAGTCCATTACTCGCGATTCATTACATTCCAATAGATATCGTTTCTTAAAAAATAAATAATTACATTAAAATACCGTGAGAAAATTAGCAAAACGCGTTTCTTTAATTAGTCTTTCAAAAGAGCAACTCACCGATGTTTAGGTTCATTGAGTTTAGAGTTCTATTGTAAACATTATTAACCAATCAACGTCATAAAAGAAATCGCGATTGCTTTTTAAATCGAACAATTAATGACAATTAAAAGTGATATTGATGTGTTGAGGGGTTCAGCGAATGCGCATAGAAGTATCCGTGAAAGGTGTCAGACGTTGAATTAATGTTCGCGTGTTGAGCACATGGGGTGTCGGCGGCGGGTGGTTCCGCGGCGGCAGTCATTGCACCTCGCGCCGTCGACGAGCCACATTCACAGCGATGCAGCGAACCGAGTCCAGCGCCTCGGAGGGCTCCTTCTGGACCACCATAGAGTTACTCGCGGGCCGCGGCAGGAGGCGATCCACTACTGATATAGAAGACCATGTGGTCACCGACTTACCAACGCGCGGAGCGTCCTCTCTCAGGTGCCTGTTGCTCTAATTTTTTAAAAACATTTTTCGAAAATATTTGACAAAGAACAGGTACAATTTAAGTTATCATTCACAAACATCCGCAAATGAAATGTAAACATTAAATTAAGCTAACATCATTGGAAATCGTGATAAAGAGACTCCAACAAGTTGACAAGTTGTTTACTTTTATCAAAATAAGGTAATGATGCTAATGAATTATCATTTAGATTAAATTTAATGCTCTATTGACAGATGATTAGTTATTTTTCGGAAGTCTTGAAATAACACGATTCAATGATATCTTGTCGCTTGGTTTATGATATAAATAGTGCGTAAATTGGGTTGTTAAATGTACAGTGCCGACAAGTTTACGCTGCCACTGCGGCGCACGCTTTTGTTCTGGTTCAAAGTGCTTGTATGATAATATTTTCTCGTATCTGTTGCCATTTTGCGTCATCCACTCTAGCAATTAATCGTTGGAACATAAATATTTTGCTCTACTCGCGTGCCCGTTATCACTTCCAGGAGTCTGTTCGTACGCATTTTAAGATAAACCATGCTGAAATACCAAATTTTGTAGGAAAATAGTAGTTCGTAAACATTTTCTTAGTATTTTTTAGTGTCATATGACGTTTTTCTAATTATTTGATACCTTAAGACGAGCAAATCTTATAAATTTAGATTGGATGTAGCTCGTAGTCTGCTCTTACGATTTAAATAAAAGTTTGTATTTAGATAGCTTTGTTTTTATGTTTATTAATATAATTTGTGTCTTGCTTAAAAATCTGTTTTACAAATCCCGACCCAAGTGAAGCTTGGTCATCTAGATGCTAGAGAATATCATTTTAAGTTACTTAAAGGAATAATCCCTCTGAGTAGCGTAAAATACTTAGGGCCTATTTCACGACCTTCAAATAAAATTACTCACCAAGTAAAGTTAGTTTTGTCTCTTTCTTACTTTATATCACGTGACAAAGACAAAACATGTGAGTACCTACTCGGAACGTTACTTGAAGATAGTGAAATAGACCCTTAGAGGGACAATCCCTCTAAGTAGCTTCAAATACTTAGGGATAATCCCTCTAAGTAAGTTAATGTTACAATAAAATGCTTTATTGCTTGAAGGTTTTCATTTTTAAACCTATTTTTGGATTTCCTAATAAATAAAATTCAATCTTATTACTCTGATACTTGATTAATAAAAGAAACCAATTAAAAATATAACATAAACCGAAAACTGAATTCAATGTCGAAACTACGATAACAAAACGTTATCGTAAGTTTATTGTAGTGAATGATTTTCATTTTCCTTGTTTACAATTTTTATAATAACATCCTGTATGTTTATATTCACATAACGTAAATAATATTGTACAGTCACGGAGACAACAGTCAACAATATTTTTCTTTTTTAACTTTATTACTATTGATACTTATCTTACGGGTTTACAAACATTTCAGCTAGTTTTTAACAAACAGAATTTTCTATATTCAAACTTCTCTTTTAAGTCTTTCTAAACAATACTGATATTGATATTTAAAATCAAACAAATAATATTGGTTGATTAGCATTACTTTCACAGAACATAACCAAAAAGCTGTCAGTCAAACTTTTTTACGAAAATAACAACCATAATGTTATTGCTATCCTTTATAAATGATTTCTTTATGAATGCTAGTTACTTTCCAAATCCAATTAGTTATTTAGATTACCGCATTCAAACAAAGAAAAAAGTCTTCTCTTTGAACCATATTTTCATAAAATAAAGATATGTGCGGTAACACTTATATTTTGTGACTGTACAGTAATACCCCGGAGTTACGCGATAGGTGGGACCGAGAGATAACCGCGTAAGTCGAATTCGCGTAAGTCGGGGTACAACATTTCGACAATTTTTTTGGTGATTTAGTTGACATGATTCCACAAGGAACATGTTTTTAACGAATTTACACTGCATACGTAGTGATTTACAGAATTGGAGTCATTTTTCTACAAGGAACATGTTCAAATTTATCTTAAGTTGTCAAAAATTAAAACCGTGTAACTCCGAATCCGCGTAAGTCGGGGTATTACTGTACTTACATTTATAAGTACATTAGGACGAAAATATGTTTTATGGGCGCCAGTCTCCGCGATCAAAAAGAATTCCTTAATATAGACACATTAATAATTTACAGCCTCTGTTAAAACATATTACCTAAAAAATATGGCTTCGGCCTCAAAAACATCAATAAAAAATATTAGTTCAAGTGTGTTATCATAATAATCTATAGACTAGATACGCCACTCGATTTTTTTCATCGATTTTCGTTTCAGCTGATTCCGTGGGTATTCCGGGATTGTAAACTTGCGTAGTTTTTGAGACCTGTTAGTGAAAATTGTAGCTTGAATGAAAGTATATTCAGCTGTTTGGAATATTAGGGGTACCGCGTACCTGGAAAATTTTGGTAATCTGTTTACCAAAATTTTCGTTTTTGCTTTTGGATAGCTATTGATTGGTAACTAATACGTCGCTTTTTATTTTCTGTTCTGTGACCTGACCCTGACTATACAAGATTTTATGTACGAATACGCTAGTACTCGTACGTAAAATCTTGTATAGTCAGGGTCTAATAGCCAATAGGGTCTAACGCCCTAATAGCTATATTAAGGCGTGTTTGAGGCAATAACCTGTGCACCCAAATATACTTATTGTAATCTAAGTTTCCATAAGATCTTATATGTCGCTATGAAAATAATTATGATTTTCTTTCTAATTTTTATTAATAATTAAATAGTTTCATCGACGAAAGACCAAGTGCGAGGTTTACGACCCTTGAGTAGTACTCGTACTATAGGTAAGGAGCATGCGGTCGGCATCACGTGATGCCCGTATCAATGTACGTACATTTGAATTGTCTTCGACACGTCACAACACAACGCGATAACGCACAAGTAATTGTTTACAATAACTATTAATAATACTGTTGTTATGGCCTGAACAGGATAGGCCTATTATCACAAATTGATATGTCTGTTAACGGTAATGAAAAAGTAAATAAACTTCATTAATTAGCTTAGAGGAATCTGAATGGAGATACAACGTTTATGATGTAAGAAATTAAAAGCTCGTTAATTGTACTATTGGCTATTGGTATTCGAATTAACAAAACAAGAAAGTTTAATTGATTTATTGTAATAACATATCCAAATAAGTCTACATTTTGTACATAAAGTCTACAGTTTATCAAATAAATGTATTTAAAACAAATGATTTTTCCGACTCAAAAACCAGCTCCTCCTCACATCCGCGCCAGTTGCCTTCATAAAATGTTCTCGTGTTTAGATTATTATTATTCTACAAGGAAGAGCACAAAGGACACGAGAGCAACATTATTTTCTACATTTTTCAACCTCAAGATTCTCATTTTAACTAATAAATCACTTCTATTAGGTAAAGATAGAGAACCCGCGTGCTATTGTACGGTATCGGCATTTTTGATGTTCTTGAAAGAATGATATATAATTGGTTTAGGTCAACGAACACAACTATGAGTTGATAGGGCGTGTGACAAACAAGACGTCTTCCTTATTTTTGTCTTCTTTTCTTTTCCTTTTACATAACATTCTAATAAATATATAGCAATTTAAATGAGCACACAAATTGCAGTGTTCAGGTGTTCCTATTATTCTCGCAGAGAGCAGTATAGACACTGACGTTACCAAGCATCCAGATATAAAGCTTACACACTACACACATAGTTATATAATTTGGTAACGTTGTGTCCCTTTACACTCTTATTAATTAACGGGCAATAACAATGGTAGAATTAATTCACGTTTTCTCTCCTTCAATCTTAAGAATTGTACGCATGTATGAAGATAATTGAATCATATTTTGGAAATAGATTCAGTTTTTTTTTTGTTTTCGACTCCATATTAAACTGTGACGTCACCTCCCCTACATTGTATTCATATTAGTCTTACTTTGTCTAGCCGACTCACATACGAGCACATCATCGCTACCAATTTGTCAGGTGTAATAATAAAACAGATTGTTATGGGTTTAATGCCAATAAACAATAGCCGCTTAACAAATTGATGCGGACCTTTGGCGTATTCAATCTCAAAAGATATATCAATGCTTACCATGAATGAACATAAATGAACAAAATAGGTAATTTAAAAGTAGTTTTGCCTCAGTAAAAACCTTTTATAATAGATGCAGAAAAAAGGGTCTTTGATTTTTAATAACGCAAAAAGATGGTGTATCCTTTGCATTTTGAATACATGCAAAAAAGGGTCTTTGTTATTTAACTACGTAAAAATATGGTAGATCCTTTATATTTTTATAAGATTATAGTTTTCATGTAGAGCTGCCCTAAAAAGCAACATTTTTAAAATAAACATACAACAATGATCTAAAAATTATTATCAGGATAGTATACTAATTATCCTGATGTGAGGTAGCTATTATGAATAATAAGAAACGTTTTATTTCGGACTTTCCACGGAAATTCCGAAGCAATTAAACACTCGTTTTATTTATATCGTAAGACATTTTTTCCCGTTTTCCTTGTGTTTTTCGTTAGTCATATCTGAGGTCAGTGCCCTGTTTATTTATAAAGCACTCTCATCAATTTAAATCTTGCATATCGCGTCCGAGAGACGAATGTATACCGCCAGATGACGACGTGTCTAAATATAAATCGTCGCGATTAAATTCATATTTACGTAAACCATTGCCGCTCTTGTTCTTCCTAGTATTGTTTTAGTATTAAGTGCTGGACCAACAGAAGACAAACAATATAGAATAGACGCATAAATTAAAATAGTTTGTGTATTGTAGAAAACGTTATTGTGATATAATTAAGTCGTGTGACCTGGATATTTTGTTAACTAGATTTATATGATAAGTTACTAATTATTTATATTTAAAAGGTCATTAGTTGAATATACATAAGTCGTATTTTCAAACAATAAAGTTCATTCAGTCTTTCGGGAAACTCAAATCTGCATTTAAGGGAATAAGAATGTGTCTAGTTTCTGATACCCTAGTAGTAACAGACCTAGTTAGGGGCCAGTTTTCTTATAAGAAATTGGCGTCATTGATAATGATTAAATTTATTATTTAATTACATTATTCTGTTCTCCATATTTACACAAATACTGCTATCGTTATCAGTGCGAACTTTAACATTTAAAATGGTTCTGCCTAATTTATGGAGCACGTGCTCGATGACATCAAATTGTAATAAAATCAAAGACCACTGACGTTGATAATGAGGCACTTTTTCGGGTTTTGACCTTGCGTTGTGATAACCAGTACACACGCCTACCAACGCTGTCACTTAGCAACAGTATACCACGACCCCTAGACCTTACATAGCAGAATATAGACCCCTTCAAGCCCTTCATTCAAAGTTTTACGATCTAGTCTGTAAACTTCACAAGTGTACCTAACGTTTTATGTTGATCTAATGTGATGTGCTGCGGTGGCCATTTTAGTTTCGATTCGATTCATTTTAAGTTGTACATCGAACTTGTAATACCTGTAATCGGTTTTAGGTTTTACCCGCATTCCTAAGTATGAACCGATAAGGTAGAAATACACTTATGTTAAGGTGTTATTACTTCCCAATTTTATTACTTACCGAAAAATGCGATTCAAATCGGTGAAATAAGTTTAGAAAAATAGACAAGGGACTAGAATTATAAAAAAATCGTGGTATGTAAATATGAAATTATTTATTTAAAGTTATTCAATAGACATACATATCTTTGAATGTTTTCTTCCAAAACCATCTTGATGGTTTTTTACGCGGTTCTGTCGCGGTTCGTTTAATTACGCGCGAATATTCGTGAGGTACAATGCTAAAAAAAACATTAGATAGATGGATAGAATTCTTTATTGTACAACACCAAATTATTATAACAATTAAAGAACATTGATTCGTGTTTAAAATATTAGTGAAAAATAGATATCTACACCGTTAAAACTAAAACAAGTAAATACGGAAACGTTATTCCGCAATCCAACCCTATCGCTGTAGCGTGTTTTTATTCTCACCCTTTCATAGTATCGCGTTACAAATGTACTGTAATAAACAGTTTGGTTACATTTTTGTTTTCCCTTTGATCGATCACGGATCGTTTTTGGTAATTTTGTCGGTTCAACATGACATGTATGTATAGATTATGCATTATATTGCATTCCAATACAATAACTTTGCGAATTCATACCTTATCCATGTATGACAGTCGACGAAATTTCTCTGATCACGTCATCACGTTATATAAAGGTGTTGGTACATTGGCAAAGGTTTTTTTATCATATAACCATATTTATACTCGAAGCAAAAAGGTGCTATATGTTCAACGTATGAATATACAGATAAATAAATTAGATAAATACGAATTCTTAAATCAATTGACCAATTTTGTTTTAGTTCTTTTATTTGCAAAAATTATATGACCGATGGAGTTCTTAACTCTGATTCAAGTAGAGTTTTGTATCGGGAATGTAAATAATAACGTATGGTATGTTTATCGAGGAATCGGTAATAGTAATCAAATTAAAATATGGCCGGTAGGTTACTAATAACTTTTATTTATTTAAATGCTAAGTCTAATCAGTATTCTGTGAAAATGAAAAATACATAAAAAATATAACAATACCACAATCATAAATAACGCAATTTTAATATCCACGCACTCACATTTTCACTTTTTAAGTATGCCATAAAAACATTCACGTACATATGTCAGCTTCCCACAGTCGAATGTGCATAGTTCTTTACCGTGAAGTTGTACGTACATGTAGTGTCGGTGGGGGCCGTGCCATACCGTGCCAGGCCCATCGCACGCCGCGATAAAGGTCTCAACTATGACACGGAGCACCTAGCGCCTAAACCACTAAAAGTTTACGGCGTCAACTGGCGGGGCGTCTGTCCCGCTCGCCTCTAACACAACAAATACAAAATATATTAACAAAACGAGTCCCCAACGCCGCTCCAACGGCCCTTCGAGGCAGTGGTGAGTTTCGTGCTTATCCAGAATAATTACACTTTATTCTATAGAAAAATGTACTTGTTGCTTGTCATTTTATAAAGCACATTTTCAACAAGCACTTTGCGTGGCATTTCAACTTAAACACTGCTATATTTTTCACACTTAGCTGATAAAGAAACCATTTCTAAGTTAGTTCTTTCAAACTTAGTTGTTTTCACGCTGAGCTAAGTTCTTTCACTGATAATTATCGCCTCACTATTGCTTTGTTTGTTGAAGTATGTCATAATCTCTTAAATTTATCATTCTATTCAGTAACACTCTACTGTTAATAAACATGGATAAGAATGCAAGTACATTATGTAAAACACTATTGCCAAATATATGTATTTACTAGCTGCGCCCCGCGGTTTCACACGCGTAGTTCCCGTTCCCGTTCCCGTAGGAATTTCGGGATGAAAAATAGATGTTGGCCGATTCTCAGACCTACTGAATATGCTCACAAAATTTCATGAGAATCGGTCAAGCCGTTTCGGAGGAGTATGGCAACGAAAACTGTGACACGAGAATTTTATATATTAGATTATGTTCAGGAAACAATAGTTACTTTACTGCACAATAAGACGACTGCGTTCTACGGAACCTGTACTACAAGGTTTCTATACGCGATTAAGACCTATTTTAATGAAACATGAATATTTCCTATATTAAATTGTGTGTATTCCATTTGCTTTTGTTGTTTTACTGAGCGTCGATGACGTAGTAGTATTCACTTCCATTCGGAAGGCGCGAATAAGCGGTGAAGGAAAAGATCGTGAGGAAATCTGCTATAAGTATTTGATGATACGGATGATGATGTATTTTAAAATCAATTATTTTGCAACAGCTTCGCGCACCCTCATGTCCGGGCGCGGTTGGAGAAGCACATGGGCAACAACCTGGTGCGGCTCACGGACAAGATGTACATGACGGACCTCGAGGAGAGGATACGAGAGGTCAACGAGGAAAACCTCAACAAGAGGATATCGGCGAGAGTTGTAAGTTATCCTACAAATTATATCTTCTTTTTTTCGCACACACTGACTGTAGCAGTTTATATTGAAGTGTATCCCTTGGTCTTATTGAATACAGGAGAAGGAAACAGATCTCTAAATACTTAAGTACTTATTATGTGATTCATAATGTTGCTTCCATAAATAATTTTCGTATATTGATATTAATACCTTAGTAAAGAAGTTCCTTGTAAAAAGTGTAGAGCCCAAAATACATGTGATTTATAGTGGTTCTTCTATTACTTCTCAAAAAAGCAGGTTGTGTTAGCGAGCTGCTGTTCGTATAACAAAGCCTTACTCTATAAAGGAAATTACTTATTGTACAGTACATATAATACATAGTTACTATCAAATTCAGTACAACTGAATATTCACAAAAGACCACTTTTCATTGTTAGGTAATTTATAGGAATTTGCGGTTAAATACCACTGATTTAATGACGCGTAATTTATGTAAGTAACTTATTTGTAGCTGCACTTACATATATTTCAAAAGCTAGTTGTAGTCTAAATTTAAGACCAGAATTTTACGTGCAATTATCTTAGTATTTCGAGATTATATTACCAAAAGAATTTCCTCAATAACCCACTAATATACATGCAATGCATGGCCGTAAACACGATATGAACATTCAACATACTGCGTTTCATAGCACATATAAAACGTTCCCTTAAAATATCCCTACACAATGTACATAACATTTATTCCAAAGAACTGCGTAGAAAAACCTACCCTTAAAATATCCCTACGCATATTACGCAACATTGCTTCTAATAGCATAGAAATTATAATCAAAGATATCAAATTACCGTAATTAATATATCTAAAAGTAAAATTAACTGAATCGCTTATGAAAATGTAAGACATTTTATTATTAAGCTGGCGTAATTGTTTCAAAGCACACAATACTTTAAATCTAAAAAGCTGTATCGTGCCAGTCGCTTTAAAAGTCGTTTGACGTGAAACTAATTAACAGTTTATCACGGAATAGCTTTGTTTAGCAACGCAAAAGTTTCATTTACATTTTATGACTTGGGGGAAGGAAGCACCCCATCAATCTCGCATCGGTGCTAATCTGACAGATATTGCCGACGGAACACATTCAAATTGATGACGAATCACGAACCTATTGAACGTTATGTACTAAATTTAGGTCAGGAAATTGAGTTATGTTGTCAATTATGGTTTTTTTATATATTTGTTTGGCAGGTTTGTTTTTATTTATTTTAATTGATAAGGTGTTTTGACTTACTAAATTGTGTGCACTTCATTACACCAATCAATTCAATATTGATGAAAAACAATAATCACGCTAACTGATAATGTGATTTGAAAAATATTTTTACATTATATAGACCCTTTATTTAGGGCTTTATCATGCTACAAGGGAACGTAGTAGTAATCAATAATCATAAACATGTATGAAGTCGCACAACTACATAGTGCCAAATATTTCAGGACAAATTCGGTCCTAGTTAATAAATTACTCAATATTGCTTGTGTTTAAATAACGATATTCAATATTCGACAGCTCGATGAAATGGAAAGGCTGAAACGTCTCATCCTGGTCGGGAAGACGCCCCTCAAAGAGTGTCCCCCGGAGCTGTTCCACCACCCGGTGTTCGTGTTTTGGCGCATGGTCAACAGGGAAGTAGCAAGGGCGTCCAAGAGACGGGCGGACGCCTACTACAGGAAACTGAAGGCTTCACAGAACTTTGATCAGGTAAAGGACAATTTTTAATATTAAAACCTTTTTATTACTTATATAATAATAAGAAATATTTTGGTTGTACATTCATTCGTAGTCATTTACCCCAGCTTCAATTCGAACCGAAGACCCTATAGTATATTTACCGACCCGCAGCATTACTAATTGTATTACGAATCTCGTATCTACTGATCCTATTTCAAAATCTAAATAACGTATGATTGACCATACTTTTACTCTAGTTTATTTACAAAGAAATGAAAATTCTAAATTAATTTAACACTTATTTTAGTCCAAGGATGAAGAAGAAGTAGTTGCGGAAGTAGAAGAAGAAAATGAACAACTGACTCCAGAACAACTTTTAGCGAAATGTAAAGAAGAAATCAACGAACAGAAACTGGTAGACATAGAGAAAGGTGTTCGCTTCACAGATGAACAATTCGCTTTACTCAAATATGAAACCAATGACGTTAAAACATTGAAAAGTCTCACAGTAAGTAATAATATCAAAGATAATTTAAAGATATTTATCTCTGGAGTCCTAGATAAAAATGTAACCACAAAACCCTGTTTAGATAAAGTTAAACAACAAATCACAATCTAAATAGAAACCTCATCGAAACCGTAAACCGTTTAAGAAATACACAAAATAAATACAATAATTGCACGTTTAAAGTACATGATAATTCGACATAAAATTCCATTAATTTGATAATAGAGCAATGGAACTTGATAGCAACATGCAATGCAACAATGATGCGAAGCGAAGCCACGAGCAAAGCGCTTGTATTTAATATATCGATAACAAAACTACACGAGTTGACTTGTGAACAAATCGTGCTACTTATATACCTTAACATACGTGTCTATGATAACTAGTTACTTCTGGAATCCGTATCACAAAGTCAGTAGGTGCGGTCAAAGTGTTACCGTTTCAGGGGAAGGTGAGGTATCAAGGTAACTAGTGCCCTGGGCGGAGACTAAGTCTACTCAAATGTTCATTTAATTGTATTTTCGTTCAGCTATGATCGAATGTGTGTAAAATTGTATTTTTATTTACGTTCTATTTCAATCGAATTCGTTTTAGAATAAATTACAAAACATCTTTATGTATTCTAAATATTTCAAGCAAAGAAAAAGTATATAAAACATTTTCATTATATGGCACATTTTGCTATTTGATGTTAAATTCTACAGCTAAAACTTGTATTTTTTAGTATGTACTTAAAAATATAAAGCGTTTAATCATAAACATCCTAAATACAGAATACTACTCTAAATATTTTTATTATGTAAGTCATTGCCCATTTATCCCCATGCAGACGATCCCCTAACTCCGACCCTGTATAAAAATTGTTTATACAGCAGATTTTACAGTAACGGGGCTCGTGGCAAACCGAATCTAACCGGATCATAGCTAGCGCAACTTCACCTCTGGGTCACACGATAAAAGATTACCCATCCTATTGCTCGTGTATTGGACAACTGCATACACGACTCGTGTCATTGTTTACATAAGATATATTGAATCACCATATTTTAATATGATTTAGTAATAAATATTGCCATCCTTACGTAGAAGTTTAAGAGCAGAATGCACCGAGAACATTTCAGGGGTAGAATTTTTTGGTAAAATGTCCTAATTTATATGCATCTCGCCATCAAAAGACGATTACGCTGGCAAACATTGCCCATGGCTACTCCTCCGTACCTTCTGGCCTTTATTAATGGAACAGACTAATATATCTTAATATCGACGACAAACGTCACAATACGTGTACTAGGCTAGATAATTCTAAATTACGAGACTGTTCCACGCAAACTTGCTTTGTATTGAAGATTTATAGTAAGCCCAATCGTAGTTTACGAATTGTCATATTCATGTCCTTAGAAGTTATAACGATATACAATAATAGTGTACGAGTATTTCAACAAGTTCGAAGGTTGTTCTGTATATTTTAAATCGGTCGTGTTACACTTTGTTTATCGTAACTTGTTTACGCTTTCTAGTAATTATAAAACACGTGTAAACACTGGAATCGAAATTACCGATCAAAAACCACATTACCTAATGACGAAGCCGATTTAACTAATGACAATCCAAACTTTGCGTACGTGACACCGCACAGATGTTTCATCCTCAATTAAGTGCATCCATTTTTGTTTACATAGAACCAGTTAGAACCAGATACGATGTGAACATTAATCGAACTATTAAAGTAGACGTACCTATTCTATAATGTTTATATAGACAGTGATGACGTAACACCGCTATCGGGAATTGGACCCGTCTTGCAGACACCGATTGCTCTAAATATTGGTTACAACTCTACTAGTAAAATGTTGTTATAAGAGAAACGAAAATACTTTTATTTATATTCGCTTACGCGTGTAGCGTTAAGATGCTCAATGTAACATTGAATTCGGCTGTTTATTTTGAATTATTATTTCAATAATATACCATTCCTGAAAACCATTAGATCATTTCATGGAACCCATAATAGAGTGTAGATTGGAAACTTTTTAGGGCTTTTACATCGCCCCCCGTTCAAATAGAATGTATACAAAATCGACATCCGTTATCCAACAAGCTCCCAAAACTTTTGTTGTTTTTTAAATAAATATTATCAAGAGTCTAATTAAAATATATTTATTTATCATTGTACCTATCATGAATTGATAATAATATAAAATTCTGAGGTCACAGACGAATTCAAATAATAACAATACATCAGTCGAAGCAGCCGTCGTGATGTAAACTATGTTATGATAGGCAGTAGTAGGTTACCGATATCAGTGTGTCGCTACGGGAAGGTACCTTATCTATAAAATATCAATTGAAGTATCCTTACTTATATACTTATTAATATTATAAATGCGAAAGTAACTCTGTCTGTCTGTTACCTTTTCACAGCTAAACTACTGAACCTATTGACTTGAAATTTGGTACAGGGGTAGCTTATAGTCTGGGAACGGACATAGGCTATGTTTTTTCCCGAAATTCCCACGGGGTATAGAACTACGCGGGTGTAACCGCGGGGCGCTGCCAGAAATATATATGATTTTATTACTTGTCTTGACTTACTGACTGATTCTTGAAGATAGAGCCCAACTACTGGGATCAGGGTAGATTTTTGAAAATTTTAATTACCTTGTTTAACACAGGATATAAGAGTGTGCGAAAATCTGTACTTTTAGTCTGTAATGATTAATCTATCTATCAGTGGCGAGGGGTGAAATTTTCCGAAAGGGAAGACGAACCAAAAAAAAAACGACGCCTACATAATTTTGGATGATATTGATTGCAAACTTTTTCCGTGACATTACTCAAGAAATATGTTTCTTGCTGATCTACGTTAATTTTAATATAAAAGTTACTGTTTATTATATTGACCATTTGCTATGTGAAAAGCCCATCAAAATCGGTTCAGCTGTATTGTTATTTGTTTGCTTACATAAAGATAAACACACAAATTTCAATGGATTTATATACTTTTGAATCCAAAATAACAAACACAGGAAACAAAACACTTTATGCTATATACCCCGTTATCATTTAAATATAAAAAAGAGATTAAAAAAATTAAACCAGAGACAGATCTCATAAAATTATATAATTAGGTGATTTGTATACTTTCTGAAGTTGCTGCCTCCTTTATGTAACTGAACTAACTATTAATAACTAATTTAACTCACTTCTACTTATGGGTGGCACTGGAGGTGCATAAAAAAAATATGTTTCATTTATTAGTTTTAATTCTGCCTCTTTACTTATTTTATTATTTAAATAAATTATATTTCACTACATTTTAATTCATTCATATTTTTATGTGTGTAATAGTTATAATGTAAGTAATTTAAATTTAAACTAAAAAATGCAACAAAAAATATGTTGCAATCATCAATTATGCATGCAATTTGGTATAAAAGTTCAGTTGTACAAGTTGAACCTATTTCAATAGACTGACATATTTAATTAAAAAAACTGTGCAGTTTTAAGAACAATACGAGTATACTTTCATACAGGTCGTTTGATAACCTTTAGTTGAAATCAATCTAAAAAGATTATTACTTATCAAGAAATCACCCTACTTTCAAGTGGTATTTTAAGTCCAATTTATTAAATAAATTATTCTCACCTAGCAGGTTATCCAATAACCAACAATTGCTCAATATGCAATAAACTTTTGTTTTGTTTTATTTTAACTTGCACACTTCACAACACGAAAACCAATAATATCGAATTTAGGTATTTAACTCACTAATTTTATCAAATTTACAATTGAGGTATACGTAATAATAACTTTACAAATACTACATAAACAAATAAGCCGCGTAAATAATATTATCATGTAAAATCGTAAAAATCAACAAAACAAAAACAAACTGCAACGCGCGAAAACTTAAATGGCATGACATGACACTTGACATACGCGAATACACATTGCAAAACGTCAACAGCCGTGTTCTCTTTCTCTCTCTTTCTCTGGTCTGATCCTTGGCTGGCACAGAATAATTAATAGTATGTAGTAGCAAGACGGTGGCCGAGCGTCTTATTTTTGGGCGTGAATTTGTGCGAATATGTGTCAATGTGTGCGTGAATTTTGTATCGGAACGGTTCTTTGTATGTAGTTGTGAATACTCTTTTGTATGGCGCTAGACCTGCAAGGGAAAACGTTTTACTCCAAGCGATTTTGAACCGTAACCCATAGCGTTTAATGATTATAATGATTTTGTTTCAGTATGAGGTAGTTAGATCGTTTCTTATACGATGAATATTACGCTATGCATTCTTTTCGTGAATTAATTATTATTTTAATTTGATTTATTTAAAAACAGTTAGTTTTTTTTAAAATATATGATTATAAGTAAGTAGGTGTCGTTAATATTTAGTTGAAGTATGAGTGTTAGATAATTTAGAGTTTAGTAGTGTATGTTGGTCGGTTTTCAAAAGGGAAGACGGTAGGAATCGTCTTGTATGGACCCCTCGCCACTGCTATCTATAGGAATAGTAGCAAGTTTCCTAAATAATGATCTAATATATAAAATTCTCGTGTCACAGTTTTGGTTCTCATACTCCTCCGAAACGGCTTGACCGATTCTCATGAAATTTTGTGAGCATATTCAGTAGGTCTGAGAATCGGCCAATGTCTATTTTTCATCCCGAAATTCCCACGGGAACGGGAACTACGCGTGTGAAACCGCGGGGCACAGTTAGTATGATATAAAAAAATCCGGAAGATATATATTACTTACCACTAATGTATTTGTTTTACTGTGATTTCCCTGTAACTACGCGGGGGAAAACCGCGGCACACGAATCTGACCAAACTATATTTTATGTAAGTACCTATATTTAGTAAATTAATTTGTATATATTTTGTTTTCAGACTGTAGAAGAACTTTACGCATTAGCTGACAAAATAATCGGAACAAAACGTCTCTGAACTTATTTATATTGAAGCAAAAATGTTTTTAGAAAATGGAAACTATTATCAAAGCACATATTTAAAAAAATATTGTATAGATGTGAAAACTAAATGTAGTGAACGTAAGCAAGAATTTAATTTTATATTTTAGTAAAAGGATTATTCGACTTGATAATTTTAGTTTTATTTTAAAAACCTTATTAATTATTTATTACATACCTATATAGTGACTATTGTTTAGCTTGTATGATCCCTCTATAGGGCATAGACATCTCACTGATGATAATAGTTACAATGATGAGGAACAAACAGCTTCACCACACTTGCCTAGTAAGTGATCTTAAACCTGATCCATATCAGGAACATAGACCGCAGGAGTCAAGAAGTCACCTAAGGTCCTCTAGATGGGTATATCCCATTCGTCCCCACCAAGTTTGTCCCAATGCCTCTTGTCTACCTTTGTACTAAACTAAATACTAGATACTAAAAAAAATATTTCGTGACTAAACATATTTAGAGAAATTTTATAAGGTATATACATAAGTTTTGGCAACCTTAACAACTTATAAAGAGGTAGGTAAGTATTGTAAAAGTAAAAGTTTTGTTAGTTTTTCACGGTATAAAGAATCCACGAGGGATATCGAATCTAAAAAATTAAAGTTATTTTAGTAATATTTTAGTCAGTTTTACAAACCTATACCCTAATATTTATAAGAAATACATAATCACAATTAAATGAACATGATAATTCTCAGAGAAATCTATACTAATATTATAAAGAGGAAAGATTTGTTTGTTTGTTTGTTTGTTTGTATGTAACGAATAGGCTCCGAAACTACTGAACCGATTTCAATAATTCTTTCACCATTAGAAAGCTACATTCACCCTGAATAACATAGGCTATATATATTTTATATTTTATCCCCGTATTCCCACGGGAACGGGAACTACGCGCGTGAAACCGCGGGGCGCTGCTAGTAAGAAATAAAACACTTTGAATAAGTACATCCTAGCAATCCGCAGATGTTCGTTTTCACCCACATACTCGTAGCACGGAACATAAGAGTACGGCGGGCGTAGCGAAGTGACCCGCGCACGGGCGATGTAGGGCGGGATTCCTTGATTTAGATTTTTATTCTCTTTATGGTTTATTAAAAAATAATTTCAATTAAAAAAATAATTGCCATTTGTGTCGCTACGTGATGATATAAGCATATCGTGTAACGGGTCATCTAATTAGCATTATTTTATGAACGTGTTTACCCAAACAGATTAAAGTCTTTGTTTTTAATAAATATCTGCTCTAATGACATCATTGTTATAAAACGCGTGTGGTCAGAATGGGATAAAATGTGACCTTTTGGAACCTCATCTCGTGCCCCGCCCACTGTCATAACGTCAGAACGTCTAATCTCGCGAAAAGTGACATATTGTACCTAACTCTAGGTTATTAAGGCCTAAGATGGCCTAGACTACCTATAGATAGTCTGATTAAGGCCTAATTCAGGGTAGACTCGAGCCCCTCGGTGGGGACATTATATGAGCTGACGGTGATGATAGCTAATTAAAAGAAAATAGATATTAAACAGAAAATCTAAACCTTGTCCATCCCTGAAGATATAATCGTAGATATTCTCCGACGAAAATTATAAAAACACAGACGTTTTGTCTCTATTTTGCTATTACATAGTTGGATCATTGCTTTTCTTTGCTAACTCTATTTCCACAGCGAACTGACATCTTCAATTTACTTTTAAACACATGCAATATATCACACGCGAATTATATCTATATTTTTTACATAAAGCACGATTACATAACAATATTATGCTTCAATTATGTTCATAATTCAGTTGTCAATTATACATAAGTTATTAATCTAAGACCACCAGCAGATAACCCGTTACGATTGCAACAACCCGTCGATATTGCGCATTTCATACGAGTATATCAGTTTGCGCTAAATATATGAAAAGGTTATAATATTATGATGACCGTGACATGCGTCAAGCTATTCGGTTTTGTGAAAAACACGCCGATATCAGATTAAAGTGCAGTTAATATCATTTATTATATAAATAAATAGATTATTTTAAAGACAATTATTAATTAATCTGCGTCTGAACCACAGAAATCGGAATATTCTAAGCATTAAACTTGTATCTTAGACAAACAGCGCTCTTTATCCAAGATAACAAATTAACTGTTGCAGTTTGCATTGAGTTCTTACTAAGGAAGGGATTTTTTGTAATATTTGGGTTTTTATGTATCATACTTTACTAGTAGTGATCGTTAGCCCATTAGCAATAGGGGCTTTCCGTAGGTTTATACTCAATCAATTACGTACAGTAATAATATGGGATTTCCGCAGATTCACTCTCGCTTACGTCGTGGAGTACTTTCTGTTTTAGGCTTAGTTATTTGATGACGTAGACTGTCTAATACGTCATCAAATATGATTCGATATTTGTATGTTTTGATCAATGTGTAAGTGGTCTTAATTTTCCTATTTTCACTTGATCAAAAGTTATTGCTATGATATACTTAATGAAAACATACGAGTACAGATAAAACAAACTAAAATACTTCTATTACACACTTTATTTATAATTAATACTTATCTAGCACTTACGTTATTTAAGAACGACACTGTTAATTCTACAATTAGATACAATGACGCCATAAAATAGACATTTTATAAACACACACAAGTTCAGTCAAATTTTATAAATTACAATATTAAATGTTATAGTACAATCACTCTATAAAACTATGTCCAATTAAATGTAAATTATTCTAAAATTTTATTCTAATCCTAACTAATATTATAAATGCGAAAGTAACTCTGTCTGTCTGTCTGTCTGTCTGTCTGTTACCTTTTCACGGCTAAACTACTGGACCGATTGACTTGAAATTTGGTACAGGGGTAGCTTATGGTCCGGGAAAGAACATAGGATACTTTTTATCCCGAAATTCCCACGGGAACGGGTACTACGCGGGTGAAACCGCGGGGCGCTGCTAGTTAATAATAAATAACTTAATTGAGGGCTACGAGTCGTAGCCTTCGTAGCATCACAAGCGGCTTTTTGGCCTACGACGTAGTTGCGCGTAGATAAGGCCCGCGGGCTTGTCGATGGGCTGGTAAATTTGATGACGGGGATCGCCTTTGGTCACGTTTGCGGGGAATTTCGACATGTCGATGTTCAAATAATGCTTATTCGGCATCGTCATCTTTATCCAGTTGATCTGTTGACAAAGAAAAAAAGAAATTAGTAAAATTAGATATATTAAATAAGTTAAATGATAACCATGTTAAAAAATATATACTTAATATACATTTTTTTCTACAATGCAATCAAAAACTACATATATTTATCATAATTTCACAAAAAAAAAACGAATGAATTGTCCTTACAAGTTTTTCCCTTGGGAAAACCATTTCGACAAAATGTAAACAGTTATTTCAAAAAAATATATCTCGTATTACGTCACCACGTTATTATAAATATTAGGTGTCACATGTTACCGTTATCATTATTAAAAATTGATAAAATAATTTGTTTTCAAATTAACGACATTTATCTCACCCCACTAAGTGTAGATAAATATTCGAGCATTTGTTCATCAAGTGAACCTTAATTTAATTTGTATCTATTGCTTTTCTACAAAAAAAACTTAAAAACTGATTTTCAATTCCTTAAAATTTTTATTGTATGATCTACTTTTATGAATTCTTTACTTTAAAATATTTTGCTGTATAGAAATACCTACAAAAAGAACTAAAACATTAAACCTACACCAAAAAAGTTAAAGGGTCTGGCTTGACCGGGAAAGTATTACCACTTTTCACAGAAATTAACTTTGTAACCATACAGGAATTAATTAAATTTTATTCATAACCTAAATATATTCAATTAGGGATATAAACTGTATTAAAATGATAATAACTAACAAGTTATATCTAGTAACACGCGCCTGTCACAACAAGTTTATCGTGTCTATTCGAACTATATATTTATTGAGCCGATAACGCATAGTCATGCCGGCTTGTATCAATTATTCATAGCCTTATTATGTAACAATAAAATGTTTTTTTTACTCCAATTACTAGAAATATGTATTAGTAATGTAATGAGTCTCTTTTTCTCTGTTTTCTACTTTAAGAAAAAAAAGCACATGATATTATGAAAGTTATTAAATATTCATTTGAATATCGATTTGCAATCAAATTATGGAATAAGTAACACGTGTTATTATAAAGTTTTTCTCTAACCTTGATGGACTGCAAAGTTATTTATTTAACTACTAGCTATACGAGTATTGTTAAGTACTAAATGAAGCCTTAAACATCCTTTTCTATAGCAAATTGTTTTTATAATCAAATGTTATCCTATTATTCTTTGAAAAATTACTGATTTGACAAAAGATAATGTTGATTTTACCTCAGGAACTTTTTCTAAGACCACTTTCTCCGCTTGGTAGAGCGTGTGTTGAACTGATGGTGAGTAAACACCTGTGTCAGGGGGGCCGGCAAACTTATCCAAAATGGCGTCTTTGACTGTCAACCATGCGTTGTCAAAATCTGCAGACCTCATGCTGTCGTATATCCATTCCGCTTCAACCACCGTACTATTAACAAAAATAAATATTATTAAATAAATATAACAACTCCCTAACATTTTATTTGAATAAAAACACAAAAATATGTAAATTTACCTGAATATTCTCTCAGCAGCATCACTGAGCGTCGTGTACTCATCTTGTACAAAATCTACGAACGCTGATTGTGTGGTTTTCAATACTCGCAAGCCACTCAGGCCTGATTTAACTACTACGGCCTCTGTAAACAAACATTATACAATATGTAATAGTAAGTAAGCATAGTGAGTTGTTATAGCAATATAAGTAGTACTCACCATGCCGTACTTGTGATACTTCACTCCATCTCCTTGAAGATGGAGAAAACACAAAAGCGTGATTATGTGGTACACCGGCTTGTAATCTCTCCCAAGGGTATTCGAGAACTGTACACCTCGCTTCCACCACTTGCTTATACATATAAAGAAAATGATTAACAACTAAAGCTCCAAACTCTTCAGGGGTTTTCACACCATGCTTTTTAGCGAGAAGGTAAACTGTGTTCTTTTGTGAATCTGTTGCTACTACTTCTTTGTTGTCTCCCATCACATATGCTGTTTCTGATGCGAGCTTCAGTTCTGTCGAGACTTCGAATTCCCTGATGGTGTGGAAGTCCCCATCTCTGTGTACGTGGAGTAGTTTAACGAAACTCTTCCCGTATCCGTGGTCACTCAGTTCGAACCGACCACCTGTATCTTCCGCAGCGGTCGCGGCCGACCGGGCGTTGGCCGCCGCTACCACTGGACCTTCGCCAGAGCTAGTGTTCGAGGGTTTCGCGTAAATTCTAAAAAATACAAAACCTAATTAATAAATAATATTCACAAATAAACACCTGCAAATAAAGTTATTAAAATATTCAATAACCTGTTAATGCTTGTCCAAGGCATCTTGAGTGTAGTTCAAATCACTTAATTTTTAAGGTATGTAGGAAACTGCGTCGGCGCATGAGCACTGCGGACACAAATGTAACAGTACCGGTTTCAATCCTCACTTATAAAGAGTACCCTGTGACCCTCGTTATCTGAATGGAGCACGCGACCAACCAACTGATTTGAAGCTACATATAAACATTCACATAAAAACAATTAGACGCTTATCTTAACATGACCAACGAACATATACCTAATAATATCAAGAACATAATAGCGGCGTGCGTGTCTGTGTGTCTGTATGCCTACCTAATTACTTAACTATTTAAAATGAGTGTTAAATATTTGACATCTTTATTGGCATATTTTATTTCTTAAAAGTAATGAAGAAAGTTAAAAATATGTGCATAACTATATCTGCTTATTAGAAACTCAAAATATTTAACCATTTGGAATTGATTACATATTTGGAATTGATATCGAAGTCCAATAAGTTCCGTCAAAAAATTCTATCTAATGGCAGAATTGGAACTGCTTAACTGGGAAATCAAGGGTTGCAGATTCGTTTATCGCTGGAGGTATTTTTTGTGTAATCCAAATATGTATGTATCGATATGAGTGTGTGTGTATGAACGTGTTCGTAATGTTTTATAACAGCAATAAATCTAGTTAGGGGTCAGTGGCTATAATAAGATGATAGAGTGATTAATTATATTGTTATCTCTTCTGGACTTTGAGTAAAGCTGTCACGTCAGTAAGATCTTTAGGAAAACTGTATCCGGAAAACACGATAATGGTTATTATTTAACATAAAAAATTAAAAACCAGACCAAAACGTAGAACAAATTGATATTTAAAATGTTGTTACAACTTCACGTGATAATTACAAGAGCAATTGGAGACTTTGCATATGATCTATTAGTTTTATAGAACCATGGGATCAATGAAAATACGCAAGAAATACCATGTGGCATAGTAGTATTATAATAATACACATATTTTACAAAGATTTTCCACAATCCCTTGACGATTAATTGAGTAGCTAACATACGAAAGCGACACTCGAAAAATCATTTTTGCATTTGTAAAATTTGGTAGGTAGGCTGAAATAAAATATATTATGGTTAATAATATGGCAAAACCCGAAGGTAATGCCTAAGCAAGTTTCAATGTAGACAAACAACTTCACGATAAAACAATATTCAAAAATATGTCTGACGTATATCAATAGGAAGATAAAGAATGAATTTGGTTTTGGGTTATCATTATCAAAATTGGCTGAAAAATTAAACAAACTTAACATTGTTAACAAGCAGAAAATGTTTATTTGCAAAACAATGTACTTATATGTATTTATTTAATTTGTTATGATATTTTATGTTTTCTAATTTGAGAGGCCTTTTCCTTACCGTAACATAGTTTCTAAATAGAGAGGTACGGTCTCGATAATTGCATCAAGAACTTACTTATATCTTTTCCATTCACGGGACTATTAAGGAGTCCCGGTCTTTTGGAAGGCTAGTATGGGGCCAAAGCCAACACTCGGAAGCCCTTTGACATATTTAATCTTGTGTAAAGGATGCACAATCCGGCGACTATCCCTGTATAACACTATAAAATGCATCCAAGGATAGTCCCCGGTTCTGCTGGGACTATTGCAAATATATGGAAAACTACGACTGGGTTATGGGAATGGGATGTTTAATGGACTGGATATTGGGTAACTATGGGGACTATGACACCCGCCGATACAATGCTATAAACATGTACGAAGTGGCGGATGGAGACTTGCCAGCTCTATAACTGGGCCCCCCAAACAAGTCGCTCGAGTCGCAACAAGGAGGCAACATGAAACGAGCGGCTTTGAGAGTGGAGCAGACGCCCTGGGTTTTAAACCGCGATCCACTGAGCCCGAGGGTCCAGCTTCATGCTAAGCCAACTCACCACTTACGCAACGCCCCTCACTCTCCGAGCACCAAAGTGCTCTCGCGGGCTCCACTCCGGCCGGCCAATGAAGGCAAGCACGGAGGTGGGGGACCTGTTCCTCGTCAGTGTTCACTCCGCCGGCCAGTGAAGGCAAGCGGAGGTGAGGAATGGTGACCTCCCCCGGGAGCGCGTCAGGTCCGCGGGGTCGCTACTCCCCGACACCCCGCCTCAAAGGTGCCCTGCGGGCTTACTTATATTATTATTATAGCAAATTAATTTTAATAAATGATTTTAATTTGATTTGATTTAAATTCGAACTGGTTACTTTTGTATGACGGATTTCTATTTCGAATCGAATGGTTACTAGAAACTAGGAAATTTATTGTAAATATGTATCTTTTAAAATATGTTTTACAAACTCCCACACATTCCTAAGAAGTAGATTTTTATCTATGAGCAATATGAGCATGCAAGTAGAAGCAACAACATTCTCGTAATGCAATTTTTATGGCACGATCGTAACTATTTTATTAGCTCCACTTTATGATTACTTTTTCATAGCTTTAAATAAGACATCCAAATCTACGGCGGGCGGCATCTAAAAATAAAAATGTTAAACGAGAGAGAGAATAGCTGTGATGTCACAATGCTTTTATAGTGACGCAAAAACATAATTGCCTACTCTGAGCTAAAAACAAAACAACGTAAACGTAAGTTTACATTATGCGATTTTGCGACAGACAGTTTCAAAACTATTTCCAGATCAAATCATGTGTAACATCAAAGCTGGTATGTTGTATTAATAGCGAAGAAAATAAAAATACAAGGTCGTGTGATCGTGTATTTAGAAAAGTTTGTCTAGAAGTGTTCGTCTTAACCGTTTCTTTTACTCTTATTATCTTTGTCTGTACAATATTATGTAAGTAGTCGTCATGAACACAGTAGCTGGGCAACGTGTGGAATGGAAAGAGAACGTTGCGTAGGGCGGGCGGACGGGCGCTTGCGCGGCGGGCGGGCGCGTGACGTACCGCGCCGGCTCAGCTGACGCCGCACGACAGCGTCATCCTCCGCCCGTCACGCATCGATACCGCACCGCGCTCCGCAACACTTTCTTGCGAATATTTCCCGAATAATGCAAGTGCTCCTACATCAGTGAACACTAATACGAAATACGTCAGTGAACTCTACAAGTGATCCCCAAATGATGGTGCGACGCAGTGGACGATACACAGTTAACTGGCGTGGTTTCAGGGATTTCGCATTCGGCAATAAACCGCCGGATGAAGGTGAGTACGAAAAATTAATCTGCATTCTAATCATAACCTAAACGTGTATTGTATAACATTACCGACGAAAGGTGAAGGAAATGTATTGAGCCGCAAACCTAATTAGAATTTGGTACATTCTGTCTCACAAAATTATATCAATAACCTTCATAGCAATAAACGAGACTCACGCACGAAATGCGAAACGTTGCTAAATTGCAAATAGGGAAAAAATAACTCTGTGTCATTATAAATTTCACTAAGTTTAACCTACCTAATAAATTAAGTATGTACATAATTGTAATTAAGGTAGGTATATAGTTTCTGTCCTTTTGTAAATTAATTAAATTAATTAGGTAGGTATATAGTTTCTGTCCTTTTTTATTATTTAACTGTGCTTAGGGACCCCGAGACAAGTAGGAACTTTACCCTAAATAATAATTTGTTAACATTCCTAGTTTTATGTAGGTAGGTAAGTACTTATTTTCATTATCGTTACAGAAAAAGACGAGAAAAAACCGGAAGAAGATTTATCAAATCATGAAGTTATATTTTTAAAAAGTATTGTAGAAAGTCCAGATTTTGCCAGAAGATGTGAAGTAAGTTATTAATAAAGTACTTATCTACTTATTCGTAAAGGAAATAAATTATTTTCTTAAATCCGCATTGTAAGCGCATTGCTACAAGTAGATGCGGATAATTATTTTAAAGGTTTCCTTTAGAGAACATGTCCTTTTTTCGACGTAGCCTAAAAATTAAAACATCTTCACAACTTACTACCGGAATGTTTTTCAAAAGTTAAATTACGTAGGACCTATTTATCCAGTGCACTGTTAAATGTTAGTGAGTTTACTTTTTTACAAGTATAATTTTGTTCTAATTCAAAAAAAATATTTGTATTAAATTTCAAATAATTGCTAGTTTTTCGATGAAATTATAATATGTAATAAAAGATTAAAATTTTGCGCCACACTTGCCATACCTATACACAGGAGGCTCCATCTGGTATAACTAATCAAAATTACAAATCGAATCGAAAATGGCAATAACAGAGATGACTGATGACATTGAAATACATGAATAAGTTATTGTGTTAATGTTGGTAACTTTGATTGGCAAACAAAATGAAGTTGAAGTTTGTTTGTTGTTGTCACGAACGCTAGTGAGAGCGAGACAGAAAGACAGGAAAAGAAAGCCAGCGAGTCGTCTGTTGTTTAGTTTGGGTGTGTTTCTTTTGTTTAAATTATAATTCTACATTCAAGATAACGTTATTAACATGTTATTAGAATTTCAATGAACATAAAATTAATCATGTTACAATCAAAAATAGAATTTCATTTACTTTTAATTCAACAATATATAATAACGGCACTCGGTGCCACGCCTATCGCGGGTCCTTGTTTTTAAATTCTTATTTGATAGTTTGTTTGACTATGTATTAATTACGTGCTTGTGTAATTGATTGAACAAATTGCAGTCTGCTGATTCAGAGGAGGATTTGATCGTAAAGCCAGTGTCCCTGGGCAACGTAAACATAATAAGGTCCTTGAGTGAATACCGCGGCAACAACATACGGACTATTGAACAAGCTGAACTAGCTATTATAGTATCCAGGGTACACTTCAAGGTACGTTAACGATTTACATAATCCTGAATTATTAATAATGTTATCATGAAAGTACATTGTGTTCTAATTTAAAACCAGTTTTTATTATACACATATTTTGCAGTTGCGCATAATTCTTATCGAAATAATAACTATTTATGAGTACCATTTCTATAACATGGAGTGATCCATGTTATAGAAATGGTAACTTCAGTTCCTGATAAACTGATATATTTTGTGTATCAGAAAATTAAGGAAATACTTAATGATATATTCTTATATTTTTATACTTAATTTTATAGATAAATTCTGTCAAAAATGCTATAACTATTTATATGAATCTGTGTTAATAAAAATATCATTGTAAGTAAAGTAAACTAAAAATACTTAACATAACAATATTATTCTTCTTCACAGGCTTTAATAGAAGCTCATGACGAAATAGGAGCGATCTGGTTAGAAAGAGGATCGGGAACTGATGAGAAGAATACTCCAGTAGAGGAGAAAGAGTGTCCCGTCGAAGAGCCCACTGGGGAAAACGGAAACATGCCTGTGGAGACAGTTAAAGTAGTTGGCATTAGAAAAGTGCCCGGCCAAGGATTGGGACTAACGGTAATTAGAAAATATATAGTATTCATAGTTACATTAAGTCTATTTATTATTATTTGTGCTACAGAAAAGAAAGTGCTGCTGTATAGTCTGTGTGTCATGTTCATATATGATTCTTAGTTATTTCTTTAGTAAGGTCCACTATTTTTCATTTATTTGAAAGGTGATAGAAAAGTTGGATCTGACAAGACACTGCAATTTTCCTTCGAGATCAATAAGTTCCCAAGTAAAGTTGGATATGAGAGCAATATCAAAGACTATCATTTATCCTTAATTTTTTCTACAGGTAACAACAGACGAACATGGCCAGTTAATAGTAGCTAGAATAATGGCCGGCAGTGCAGCAGCTAAACAGGCGTTGCTATCTGTCGGCGACGTCTTGTTAGAGGTGGACGGAGTGAACATAGACTCGGAGGAACAGCTCAAGGAAGCAGTAGCTAAACCCAACGATAGAATCACACTTAAAGTAGGACCTAATCTTAAGGAGAAGACATCACAACTCACTAATAAGTTAACGGTAAGGATTTATAGTTATTATTTTAGATAACTTGAAATATACTTAAATGACTTGCAGTCTCTTTTATGTTATAGGCTGTATATATTTTCCATTTTTGACCCAAATTCAGAGTAAAATATCAGTCCACTAGACACTAGGAAACAAAATTATGATAATGTTTTTTTTAGTGTGAAGATGTCTTTCAATTAGTTCTTTTTTTTAGTGTTACATGAGAGCACTATTTGACTATAGTCCAAAAGAAGATTCACTAATACCATGCAAAGAGATTGGCTTGGAATTCAAGAAAGGAGATATATTGCAAGTAAGTATTTGTTGCACTTTGCATATTAACTCATATTTTTGAAGACCTAAACTCAGACGCCACTTATATAGTACTAGCGGCGCCCCGCGGTTTCACCCGCGTAGTTCCCGTTCCCGTAGGAATATGGGGATAAAAATATGCTAAAAGCCTTCCCACTGAAACACTCTATCTATTAAAACAAACCGCATCAAAATTCCGTAGTTTTAAAGATCTAAGCATACATAGGGACAGAGAAAGCGACTTTGTTTTATACTATGTAGTGATGACTATGAGGGACCTTGTAAAAATCCTGTTTTTTTTGGCTAGCCAATAAAGCAAAAATAGCCCATTTATTGAAAAAGCATCATACTACCTACGAGGCAAAATGCGTGAGTAACTGCATATCTGATACAATACAAGTGAAGTTGACAACTAATCACCTCTAATATAATATAATTGGTACCTAATGGAATGGGAGGAGTGAGTCACACACTACAGAGCAATTACCATATTAAGGTGTCAAGACAAGAGTGATTGATTGTGTTGTATTTTAAAATATCTACATATTAATTGCTACCTGTGTCCTGCGGTTATCTATGCCACTTCTTTGAGAAGTAGCATAATGATAATACTTCATGATATTGGTCCATGCAAATCAACAAACTCTGCTCTCATTTCAGGATAGGTTTCAGTAACTTTATAGGTTTAAAATAACATTCATCAATAGTCACCATTCGAATTTCGACTACTACAACAATTTACATAATCTCAGGTATCAGACAGAAAAGACCCGAACTGGTGGCAGGCGAGCCACGTGGAGACGCCGGACGTGGTCGGTCTGATCCCCTCGCCCGAGCTGGAGGAGCGGCGGAAGGCGTACGTGCCCCCGGAGGCCGACTTCGTGCATAAGATCAGCATTTGTGGGGCAAGGGTAAGTTAATTGTTTGATATTTTTTCGTCTATGAGTCCATGACCAATATGGCTCTTGAACTGTTAGAAAGCCGAAGGTTTTATAGTATTAATGGTCACATAAACTATGATGATTATTTACATTTGTAGTGTCTTTAAAAAAGTGGATTTAAGAAATCAGAAATACTTCATTAAATATTTATGACTCATACATCGTATTATGATACCGAGATATTTATTACCCAAGATGGATAATCGAATGTGTCACGTTTTTTAATTATTTGCGTGCCTAATTTAAAAATAATATTGCAACTTACAGATAAATAAAGGAACATACTTATACATTTTTATTTTCTTATACAAAATTATTTATAGTATCTAATAGTAGTACATATACCAGATTCCATCATTACTTAAAAGCAATCCATGATAGTCCCATAAATCCCACATCAAGAAGCTGTAATGATGAATCGATCAGACATAAATCATGTTGCGAGATTTTAACCGCGAAGGATTGTAAATGGTTTACATCATCATAATATAAACTATATTTCAATATGAATAACATTGAACTTTATTATAGTAAGGTCAGCGAATTCGGCGGGTAGAACACAAAGCAGATCATTTTTGAAATCACTGAAAAAAACTCCTTTAATGCTATTGAAATACAATTCAAAATGCCATACACGAAAAAACGTGATACCTCAAAAGTGTGCATGGAATTTTGCACTATATGCTGATTGTTTTAAAGTTGATTATTCAATATTCTCGGAAAATACTCTGCTCTTTGCCGGTGTTCACTGACCGTACTGCTAGCTCAGCTTCTCTCACAAAATGTATCATTGTTTTGTTTACATTACGTGAAACAATGGTTATTATTTAATTCATAAATGTATGAGTCATTGTTGCTTAATTAGTTGTCATAATATAATTTGCAGAATTGACATTATACAATATTTTGTCATGTTGCAATTTATCTCGTGTAATTGAATTTTACAATTTTGTAAAATTCCTAACACATTTTTTAGGACTTGAAGTAAAGTTTATATATTTGCTAAGAGTCTAGCTTTCTCCACAACTTTATCAACAAAGCTTTTCCTTTCAAAAACAGATAACATACATTTGGTAAATCAACTACTTATTCATTGATATATTTAATTTAAATCTGTTCGAATATCGGATTATTAATGCAGATTATGCGACATGCGACAACATGTATAGTACCTATTACCTATTGTGTGCATATCGTTTATCACGTACTGTATAATTTAATAAACGTTCTAACAATGAAGTTAATAAGTCACATGTCGAATGACGTATACACATAGGGAATAGTTATCTCATTCAGTGTCAATACTACTACGAGTATTATACAGAGATGAATTTGTTTAAATGCGATTATTTCAGGAACTAACTTAATATAAGTTAGTGCCAAGTGCCACACTATGAGTACAAGGGTAATTGGTTTATCTACCTTTGAATTATTTCAATTTTCATCGACCTAACGTATCTACTATTTTATAGGAGTCTTGAGGTTCAAGTACCTAAAGCAATTTCATTTGTATTCTTTCTTAACTCCAGTCATTTGAGTGCAATATCCCTTGTCATTTGCAAGCTTTTTAAAACGCTCAGTCCAATACTCTTGAAAAGCAACAAATCTTTACAACACAACAATTTAAATTCCCAGATATCTAAAAAGAAAAAGAAGTTCGTGTACGAGTCTCGATCCAGCGTGCAGCTAGAGGGCGCTGAGCTCGCGCTGTACGAGGAGGTGGCGCGCACGCCGCCCTTCTTGAGAAGGATATTAGCTCTGGTTGGCACCAAAGGGGTGGGACGGCGGACGCTCAAGAACAGGCTCATACAGGACAACCCAGATAGATTCGGCGCTGTTATACCACGTAAGATATTTTGTGTTGTTTAAGGTACACTTTACTGTGCAAGTCACAGCTACCTATAATCTGAGAGGTATGTATTGGATAAAGTTCCAGTAGTCTCAATACTTAAAGAATTAATGAAGGTATCAGTGAGTCATCCCTCGCTATGCATCCTCTTACGTCTCTGGTAGAATCGTAGCCTTAAGCTTGTCCATGTTTTTACGGGTCAGGTTGGACGCGCAAACACTGTGGATGCCCGTAAACCTAGGACCGTTGGAGTACCAGCACGAGTAGTGGAGACCCAGTTTTATTCTGTTCACATCTGACATGATCCAACTCCTTTTCCCCCAGACACGTCCCAACGAGTAATATTAACAACCCCATCTTCCCTCAGACACGTCCCGGCCGCCGCGCGCGATGGAGGAGAGCGGCCAGTCGTACTGGTTCGTGTCGCGCGACGAGATGGAGCGCGACGCGCACGCCGGCCGCTTCCTCGAGTACGGCGAGCACAACAACCACCTCTACGGCACGCACCTCGACTCCATACGGGCTGTTATCAAGGAGGGTATGTGTGGATTAACTGAACTTACTGCATCAGACGAAATCACTCATTCAATAAGGTCTTGACATGAACCCATATCAGACAAAAACAAACTTGTTGGTGGGAATAAAGACGCCTTTCCACCTGCATGCATGCTCCGGACACGTCATACAATTGAAATTTCATCTGTATGGCAGCACCGCATGGCCGTGGCCGTCTGCATTGCGTATTGTGCGTAGCAGTGGAAAAGCGCCCTAAAGCAGGAGTTAAACCGTCAATCAAAATAAAGGGCAAAAAGAGCATTGTTATTCTCTCTAGCTACTATTGCGGAACTTCGATGTTCCAGGAACAGATTCAAACACAATTAATAACATTGTATTAAATACTCACTTCCCCGTTATCCAGGTAAAATGTGCATCCTAGACTGCGCGCCTCAGTCGTTGAAGCTACTCCACAACAGCAGTGAGTTTCTGCCGTACGTGGTGATGATAGCGGCGCCGGGTATTGAGCAGCTGAAGAACCTTACGCACGCCTCCAATCGCAATCTTACGGTAATATTTGTTTATAAGTGTATTTTTTATTTTGATGAATGATTGCGAAGAAATATTTAGATTATTTTTTAAATTGTAATATTAGATTGATTTTGAAATGAGTGGAATTTAAAAACGAATTAGTGTATGTTTAGTGTCTGCTGAGTGTTTTAATTAGTTTAAACCTCATGTATTAGCTTTTGTATGATCATATAGTAATTAGCCTGTTTTTTGTTTTAAATCATAAATTTTCATATAAGTACACACATCAAAAGTGTCTAGGGATCAACATATATTTTTGCAATAACTTTTCTATGTATCGGTCTTGTCTCCGTGTGGTGCAGCGATACCGTCCTCCATGGCGCTCAGCCACGGTACCAGTGCTTCGGTAACGTGTCCAAAGTCGACTGATAACACTCTGACTTGTATTCAGAGCTAAAGCCACAGTACGTTGCCGGGAACCAGCTTCTATCATTCCCACGGCTCTGAGCATTTCTTCCCTGCTTAAATGACGTCGCCGCTCCATAATAACGTTGGTTTTAATCAGTAGTAGGGAAACAGTAGCACTAATAATGTCTTCAATGCGTTGTATGTTTTTATAGGGAAAATATTGACAGCTGATTTTCATCTTTTACTCGAATTTGATTCACAGTTCCTGATTCAAATTATGAAATGCACCAAAAAGGATCCATATAAATTTATAAAATCATAAATTTATTACAAAGCCACATCTCAATCTCAAGAAATCCGCATAAAAATGCTTGATCCCTAGACACTTTTGATGTGTGTATGTATATTTGAAAGGATTGATTCTATATATACATTTTATATATTTACTATGAGTTTTATAATTTAAGGCATGTATTTATTTTTATTGTTGTTTACGTTTGCATTGTGTCCTATGTACGCATGCGCGTGTAGTTCGACCGGCAGAGCTCGATCCGCTACAGCTCGCGGCGCGCGCGCACGCTCGAGTCGCTCGCATCGCTCTATGAGGTACGTTTACGAATGGAATTTATTTATGGTATTTTTATAGACGAATTTTGTCTTTATTTTATTACTAGACTAGATAGTGTGCTAGTTATTACTAATTTAGAAATAAGTTTTCTTAAGCATTCATCTATAAATGGCGCGATCAATTTAGCCAAAAAAATAAATCAATAAAATCTGGTTTACTATATTTTTCTTATGCTGTCATCCGAACTGTTTCACCCTATTTTATAGCAACGCAATATGGAACGATCGACATACAAAGAACTCACAGATACAGTCACAGACATATAATATTAATTCCTATAAATAATATTCAATTTTAATTCCAAATCCCCCACAGGAAGAAGACATGAAGCAAACGTTAGAAGAAAGCGCCCGAATCCAGCGGCAATACGAGAAGTACATCGACCTTGTGATCACTAACAACAACGCCGACACAACCTACTCTAAGATACTGGACGCGCTACACTCGCTCTCGACTGACCACCAGTGGGTGCCTGTAAGCTGGATCTATTAGGCACGGCAATATGTCAATAGGTAGAATAATTACAGGTGTATGCGTTGTCTTGGTCCTCTGAGGTTTGAATGTTATAATTTACTAAGCACGATTGATCTTCTGAGGTTTGAATGTGTTATGTTTTCCTAAAATAATGATGAATGACGTATTCAAAGGCCGATCGAAATAAAGTATCCATTGGAACTAGAGAGAATTGTCGGAAACATAATAATATTTATTGAAACCAGTGTGTAGTAGGAAACGAGAGTCTTACTCATTAGTACAGGCAGAGGGTGCAAAAAGGTGCACTAAGCCCCCTGGAATGAAATTTTCTATAGCTTATTTTTAATTCAAATAAAAAAAAAATATATAAGCACCCATGCAAAAATAAATTCCTCACGCGATTATTCCCATCTGCCTCCCTCCTTCTCTTTATGACGGTCCAAATTTCAGAGGAATCAAGAAAATTGTTAACCTACATTATTTAGACTACCTAAAACTGATAAGTTCTATAGTTAGAAATAGTGTGGATACGCATCTTTAACGACCTAAAGTTTACCTTTGATAGTGTAGTTCATATAGTTAGATAAATATAAGAAAAGTGGTGTCCATATTATTTTTACAGAGAATTATTAAAACGCTAGATATTTCAAGTCTTCCCGCACTAAAGATAGCAATGCGTACAAATAATAAAAAAAATTTATTAAATAAAAATATTTTACACAATATCACAAAATGATTAGCTTAAAAATAAAGAAAAGCGCAAAATTATTTATTACATTTTTATATCATAACATCACACTATTTTTATAATGCTTGCAATTGACTTCAAGAAGTGCGGGTAAATTATTTTTATTAATAATAAAATAAAAATTTAGATCTAAAGTGCCACTTACAAACGAAACTGCTAGAAATATAAATAAACTTACAACAAAACCTTAATAAAAAGACCATTTATTCTTGCATTTCTATATTAATATGTAATACATAGATAGTTAATTAAGTGTCTCGAATTATACATATAAGTTCTATTATTTTCTTTTATAAATAAAAATATTTTGTTACCACAACTTTTAGGTATGATTCACATTGAACAGCGTTTCTGTTTGAAATGGTGAATACTGTTAATGGGCGTGTGTGGCTGAATTAAAATCTTAATAAAAGTAATACATGCAGAAGTGACAAAAAAAGAGGGTTAATAACGAAAACGTAACTAAGAAATTCTGACCATTTACTAGAATTAGTAAGATTTTATTATTTCAGGTGAAAACGCCCATTAACTGACTTCAAATCTTTAGTTTCCTTCAACGATAAGTCTTTGACATGTTGGTCATCTAGTTTGATTCTCCGCCGTATTCTGTTAAGTGTGAATCATTCCTTATCTCATTTTCAATGTTTCTTTAATATAAAATTAATCCCACCTTTGGAAAGCCACATATTTTTTAATATTAAAAATGTCAAAAGCTTATTAGGCCTAATGCGTTAATGTAAAGTTTTTATACGAAATTGAATGTAGTAATGTGTTAGAATTAAGTCTCTGCTGTGTCGCTAGGAATGTCCTTATGTTATTTACATCACGGAAATATTATCACAATATTTAAGTTTTTATTTATTATTTTTACATACAATATTATTGTTTTATACACATTTTTTGTTGTTAGTTTTCTTTTACGACTTTTATTGTATAATTATACATATAGGCATCTATTTACTTGCATGTACTATTTTTATTTATAAGCAAAGTGTACCCTAGCCTACTCATAAGTATCTCACATTCCGTCCAATGTTTTGTTAGTTAGTTAGCTATAAATTTTATTGTGTCGAATTATTCAATATACATTATGTAACTGCAATGCTTATTTTTATTTTAGTTGCAAATTGCTTTATTAAAAATGCTGCAAATTGTACTGAATATTTTATTATTGAAATCATTTGATAAAAAATCCTACTGAATAGCTTGGCGTGAAGAGTTCTTGTGGTGGCGAACAGAGGTCTTGAAAATGTTAGGGTCAATATGATTCAGACCAGTCTCACTAGCCACAGCAATCAAATTGTTTTCTGGATCCGTTTTCTCCAATAAGTGTGGTGCCAGGAGTAAAAATAGTTGCTGCAAAAATATAATATAAATTATTCTAACATAGTACTCTTTACTTTTATGTGAAAGTAAGCACACATTTAGGGCCTATTAAAAATATTACCTCAGCCCAAGGTATTAGAGGCAAATTAGCAAAAGCAGCCTGCCATCCTGGCAGCCCCAAATGTACAAGTGCCATGCGGAAGTAATGAGTGAACGAGTCTGCGAGCCAGCCCCAGGCGCCTTCACGAGTCGCCAGCCACACCGACCAAGACCCACCTGTGTATACTAGACACACCTAGAACATTAATCATTAATTCATTATGTAGGTAAGTACTTCTTAGTAATCAATATGTAAGTTAGTAAGTACTGAATAATTAATCCTATATAGGTACTACACATAAGTTAGTACTTAATAGTAGGTACACACATACATAAGCCTTGACTACAAACCTTGCCAATAGTTCTACAACTATCCAACTCCAATACTTTACTCTTTGTGTTAAGTATCGGCCTAGGACCAGTTTGCGGTCTAGTCATGGAGAAATCCAAGAGGTCTTTCAGAGATGGCGACAGACACAGCTCATTTAAAGAGTTGACCCTTATTGATCCCACTGGTAAAATGTCATCAGCTAAAAAGAACAGGTGTAGCTCATAAACATTACCTTAATTATTTAGGTACTTTAGTTTAATAAGACATAAATAAATAATCAGACTTCACCTGAGTACTTGTAATGCCACGTAAGCTGAAACCCATCGGTTGACGCATAAAAATTACGTAAATCATCAGGTAACACAACAGAATGTCTTTGTTCCCATGTTGATAAAGCTACGCGATCACATGGGACTCTGCGCTCTACATTCACGTTGCATATTCGGGGGTCAGATTCTAAAAGAAAAATAAAACAACGTTTATTATTGAACTATAACACAATATTATATCTTCTTGGGTTTTTAGCCAAGAGGAAAAGAAGTCACCCTTGTACAATATTTTTAGACATAATTTCTGCCACGGTAAGTTCGAATTTCACCATAAGGAAAATAGCGAAAATTGCCTTAAAAGTTGTGATACTAATTTCAAATATTTCTCAAAAAATAAGATTTTGAAGACAACAAATCCAAATTGTCAATATTGTCAATTGTATTTGACAATTGACATTTTGATATGATTTGATTAATTATCGTCAATACTTGAGATTCTAACCTAAAAAAGGAAATATAATATTTTATGGATAATTTTCTATAATTTCATTATTTATAATGAATAAAGATGCTGGAGTATGTAAAATAAAAGAAGAATTTGTATTGCAAAGGCCAAGCAAAAATGAATCTGATGATAATGTGAATTCTACCGGAAAACATAAACTTGACGATAGCGGCGATACAGAATCACATGTAGATAAAAAACAGAAAATAGATAATGAGGGAAAGAATAAAAAAAGAGGACAGAACAAAGCCAGACCTAAGACGTACCGAGATAGCAAAGAAAACAAACCATGTCCCTCGATAGTCAACATAACCTCAGCGAGTGAGATGCAGTCATGCTCATATAAAGATTGTAAATACATACATAATCCGTTAGATTATCTAAAATCAAAGCCTCAAGATATTGATACTACATGCCATATATTCAACATCCGAGGACGGTGCCCTAGAGGAATATCTTGTAGATTCGGATCTAGTCATTTAACTGAAGAAGGTTACAATATAGTTGACCAAACGAAAGTTGATCAATGGAAGGATGATATTAAAAATACCATCCAACCTACTTTACAAACTCAACTACAAAAGAGAAAGTACAATTTTGATTTATCTGAAAAGCTTGTGAAACAACTTGATACTAGAAATAAACCAAATAATGAGAATAATAAAGACAATACTACTGAAAATGACAAGGAAAGTGCGGCCAATGGTGAGGAAACAAAAAATAGTGGTGCCATCACAGATGAAGATATTATTAAATTATTACCCAGAGAGAAAAAAGTTATAGATTGGAAAGACAAATTGTACCTGAGTCCTCTAACCACGGTAGGTAATCTTCCATTTAGAAGGATATGTAAAGAATATGGTGCAGACATAACATGTGGAGAGATGGCTCTCTGCGAGTCTCTGCTAAAGGGCATGAAACAGGAATGGGCGCTAGTCAAAAGACATGAGTCAGAAGATTTATTCGGAGCTCAAATATGTGGTAATAATGCATACATCATAACCAAAGTAGCCCAACTGCTACAAGAAAATACTGAACTTGACTTTATAGACCTGAATCTAGGTTGTCCAATTGACTTGATTTATAAAAAAGGTGGAGGAAGTGGCATGATGCACAGACTATCCATTCTAGAAACTTCTGTAAGAAGTGCCTCTAAAGTACTTGGTATACCTTTTACTGTCAAAATGAGAACAGGTGTATATCAAGACAAAAAGATTACACACACAATAGTACCTAAAATGTCTGATTGGGGTGCATCATTGATAACTGTGCATGGCAGATCCAGGGAAGCAAGATATACGAGAATGGCTGACTGGGAATATATTGAAACTTGTGCTAAAGCAGCTGCACCTTGCCCAGTTTATGGCAACGGGGACATAATGAGCTATGATGACTATGTAGAAAGCAGGAAAACAGCACCAACTATTCAAGGAGTAATGATTGGTAGGGGAGCATTGATCAAACCTTGGATATTCACTGAAATCAAAGAGCAAAGGCTCTGGGACATTAGTAGCAAAGAAAGATTTGAAAATCTTAAAAAATATACTAATTATGGCCTGGAACATTGGGGTTCAGACACTCAAGGTGTAGAAAACACAAGAAGATTCTTACTTGAGTGGTTGTCATTTTTATACAGGTATATTCCTGTTGGTCTCCTAGAAAGACCACCACAAAAAATTAATGAAAGACCACCTACTTATTTTGGTAGAGATGACTTGGAAACATTAATGGCATCATCTAACTGTGCAGATTGGGTTAAAATAAGTGAAATGTTATTAGGTCCTGTACCTGACGGATTCCAATTCCTACCAAAACATAAAGCTAATTCTTACTAAAATACATTATGTACAAATGTTTTGTATTATTCTGTGTAATATATAATTTTACAAATAAATCTTTTCATTTTATATAAAACTTTTGATTGTAAAAATACCCACCTAAAAGTTTTGTAACACCCAAAGTAATGTTTTCATAAAATGAATCTTCTGAAACTAAATCAACACAAAAACTCATTGTTGATAGTATTATTTAATTTGTAGTGGATAAACATGAACCAATCTTGACAAAATGTTCAGATTGAAATAAGGGACCACATAATTTTTAAGAAAAAAATACCACTGAACGAAACAACAATAATTGGTTGCCATAGCAACATAGGTCATTCCTCCTTTCTTGCTGTCTTCAACAAAATGTTATAAGGGCTTGTGCACACAACTAAGATGCGAATCGTAAATCAATTATTGATTGAATATCAAAATCTACTGCAACAACTTGCGAATCGACCTAAGGAATCGATTTACATCGCACTTTTATGGACCATTCATTCAGTATCGAATTTCTCTTTAGTGGTCCGCATCAAGGAACCTGCTGCGTAAGGAAAACTAAATAAATATAAGTATTTCAAGTTCTAATACATATTATATCAACATGCCCTTAAAACCATGAATATGGATCACAAGATTCTCTTTGTTAAATCTTCTGGGTGTGCATAATTGAAAAGAAAGTTCTAAAATATGTGTCTTGTATGTTTTTATCAAGGATATGATCACATAATATTTTATTGTTTCTACTTTATGTAATAAAACAACATGTTTAAATGAAAATCTTTATTTCTTTTCACGTCATTCATACATAAGAGTAAATCATTCAATACTATAAGATTCTAATTACCTTTACCAAGGTATAAAATTACAAACAATAGGTGCTTTTAATACACAAAATAGTAATAAACATAAGAGTAATTGTACCTATTTTATAGAGAATTCTATAGGTAAGAAAAAAATCCTTTAATACAGATGCACATACTGTACTTAAAGGGCTATTACAAAATTGCTATTTTAAAGTTACTGCAGCTATTTATGTACAAATATGTGTAAAACTTAAGATCTACATAATAATCATATGCATATTAATTGAAGCTACATTGACATTTTAAGCTGTAGAAAATTCATTGTAATGTGTTACATTTAAAAATGAATTTCTACAGCTTAAAATATTTCTAATATTTAAGAAATGCAAAAACGAAATGTGTTTCAATTACATATAAACTTGGTTACTTCATAAAGCCAAAATAGAATGCATGGACAAAACAAGTTTTATTAAGTTCTTAGGTGAAAACATAGTATTACAATTTTATTATAATGTTTATTGCTATTATTAATCTCTAAGACATTCTCGGAGTCTTTTTTTACGCACCAGGTGTCATGTAAAACATTACAATTTGGCATTGATTCACTTCTTAAAACTAAATTGTTGTTCAAGTTAGTTCACTGAGAACTTACTAAGTTAACATTCATATACTACAAATTATTTATTGCCAATAAACTTCTCGAATAGTTTGTGGAATATGTTTGACCATTTTCTTCACAATGAAATAAAATATTATGTAAAGAAAAGCAGCGCAATCATTTAAATAACTTATAATCTACGTTTTACAAAATTTAATGGAATTAATTGCCAATTTGGTGATGTCCATGATGTTTAACGTCTTCTGCGACGACGTGAATCCCCATTGTGTCCATTTTCTGTAAAGGACAAAATAATAACTGTTATCATTTATAATGAAATTCTAAAATGAAAGAAATCATACACAGATAGACATTAATGCAGTTGTTGTTAACAGTATAATGGTTAAAATGAAACAAATTCACCGCCCTTTTTATAAAACGCCATCAATTAATGCTAGAAGAGTCAGTTTACCATATAACAGATCGAAAATGTGTGAGTTTTCATTGGTTTAAATATAACAAACCTCGGCGTTCACCGACGGCGATTCCTCTGGCGGCCAGTACTGTACCCCACGGAGCCATTCGCCTGCGCATCGCCCAGACCAGCCTGCTCCATACCGTACGGTCGGCCCGGACCAGAATCTTGACCGTTATAATTAGTGTTGTTGTATGCGCTCGTATTATACCCATCACTGTATGTATTTCCTTGTTGGTTAATACGTTTGTTGTCAGAATAGGAACCGAATGCCGTAAAATTAGCTCCTTGAGGTCCTATCGTGTCGACGCTGGTCTGGGGCAGCATGCGCGGCAAGAGGCTCCCGTGGGGCACTCCGAGGCCGCCAGAGTTGAATCCGAGCCCGGGGGACTGGCCCAAGCCTCCTCCGGCCGTGCCCCCGAGTCCATTGGAGCCGAGACCGCCGGAACTCGGCCCTTCGGAATCATAGTTGTCATGATCGCGGCCTCTTCCGCGGCGGCGTCTGTCTCGGCCTCGCGAGCGAGAGGAGGCCGAGCTTCCACCCTCGTCGGAGCCAAGGCCCCCGCCGGAGCCGAGCCCTCCACCGGAGCCGAGGCCTCCGCCGGAGCCCAGGCCCCCGCCGGAGCCCAGGCCCCCACCGGAGCCCCGGGCGCCGCTCGAGCCATAGCCCCCGGAGCCCAGGCCTCCGCCCGAGCCCAGGCCGCCGCCGGAGCCCAGGCCCGACCCGAGCCCGCCCGAGCTCGAGCCGTAGCCGCTTGCGGATCCGAATCCGCCAGCGCGGCTATCACGCTTTCTGGAATCTGACTCGAGGCCGCTCTGTCCCGAACCCCTTGTGTGATTACTGTTGGACTCGGAGGGGGGAGGGGGAGGGGGAGGAGGCGGGGGAGCCGCCCAGCCGCCGGACGAGACCATGGGCCCCGACGCGTACGGGGGCATCATCATACCGTATTGATCCGCAGGAAAGAATGGGGGCATCACAAACCCTTGGCTATTCATCGGAGGAGGAACACACATGTTCATTTGAGAATTATAACCCATCAAGGGTGGCATTTGGCTAGAATTATTTTGTTGAGCATTATTGTGGTTAGAATTGCTGTGTGCTACATTGTTCTGTTGAATATTTTGGACTTTATTTCTAGTAGAATCCATCAGAGGAGGAGTCGTCGGACCTTTACCGTTTTGCTTGTCGTTTGCGGGAGGGAGTTGGGGACCGATAGGGGTCGGTAAGAGCGGTTTCGGCGTCGGCAGTAACGCCTGTGGCGGCGCAGATTCCTGACAAGTATTTGCTGGGCTGCACTTGCCTGAGCGTGATCGGCTACGCGAGCGGGAGCGCGAGCGGCTTCTGGACGACCTCGAGGACCGGCTGCGGGACGAGCGCGACGAGCTGTGGCGGCGGCGGCGGCGGTCGCGGGACCGGGACCGCGTGCGCGAGCGGCGGCGGCGGGACCTGGACCGCGAACGAGACCGCCGACCTCCTCTTCTGTACCTTCCACCCCTTCGGTGCCCTGAAAAATATAAGATTTTATGAATAAGTAAGTAGACGCAATTTCGGAAAAAAATAAAAAAATTCAATTTTGTCGATATTTTTTTTATTTTAACAACTAGGAAATTTTTGTCCAAATTGTATCTCCCAAATAGGCCCAGGAACACGCCCATCACGTTTGGTCAACCCTCTACCAAACACCCGGTATAATGACGTACGTTTCGTTTAATAATAAGATTTTATGAAGTGCATTTTTAACCTAAACAATCTTTTGAATACCATATTTATTTATGTAATAATATTACGAATACGAAAGATTGTGAGGATGGATGTTTGCTACAGATTCCTTTCTGTAACTGTTTTAATATATAGATAAACACACATAGGATACATTTTGCCCAAAATTCCCAGGGGATTGGTATTTAAGCGGGCTAAACCGCAGGGCAGACTTAGTATCTAAATAATAAAACTTACGTCTCCCACCTCCACCTCCACGTTCAGATAGTTCTTGTAGTTTCGGGTTGACCACTTGTTTGGCTTCCTTCAGCACTGATATCAGATCACCTGCCTTTGCAGCATTCGATGGTGTGAAGAATGTATAAGCTGTTCCAGTCTTGTTTGTTCTACCCGTTCTTCCAATGCGATGAACATAATCTTCAGAGTTACTTGGATAATCAAAATTGATTACAAATTTTACATCATCCACATCTGTAACAAAAAATTAACTCAATAAATATCTGCTAAGGTTTGTTACAAGATGCAAATAAAAAAATCATGTATCACTACATACCTAAACCTCTAGCTGCAACATCTGTAGCTACTAATATGGGTGCTTTCCCACTACGAAAATCTGTAAATAATCAATTGTATTAATAAAATGCCATTTTTACATAACTCAATCACACCAAATTTTGAATCTATTGGAAAAAAAATAAAACAAATAGACAAGTACATACAAAAAAATATTAATAATACAGTTCTGAATTGTAATATCAATGACATTGTTTTTACTTTATACTTAGCACTTACTTCCCTGCAGGAAGGAATTCTTGTTTGTGTAGGCATATTTAATTTATTTTAGATCAATTTACTACACACAACTTGAATTTGCAAATATATAAAATAGTTACAAAATAAATATACAACACATACTTACTGAACTGAATATAGAAGAACATTGTGATAAAATAATGTAAAATAGACTCATAACAACAGTAAAAAGGCAGTTGTTCCATCTCTAATCTAATGTCATTATGAACTTACTATAATAATATCGTTTTCCATCATCGGATGATGAATAGCGCATTAAAGAAAAATTCGATATCGAGATGGCGCCGCCCGTGATGGCGGGGGCGAGAATCAAGAGGCGACCACCGAGCACCGAACACCGAGCAAGGAGGTGTCGGGCGGTGGCGGGCGGTCGAAGGCGAGCCTCGGCGGCACCGGGACCGGGGCCGGAGCGCCGGCGGCGCGCCCTCGCCGGCCTCGCGCGAGAAGCGGCTTAGACTGGCCGCGCGAGCATGGGGGATACGGGCGCACGGCCGGGCGCACGGCCGGCCGCCGCCGCCGCGCCCACCGCCCGCGCCTGCACATGCAGACAACTCTTCAAACAACATCACTAACGACACGGCCGCTACGCATGTCCACATGCTCGCCACACAAGTCTCACGCCGCTTCTCGACACGTCACCATATACATCACTTAATACCAATGTGTACTTTATTTTAAAACCATTTTGAAGGTTGTATTGTGTCATACATAAAATTTTGAATGAGGCTACTGCTGTGTATACATAATCCAAAAGAAAATAAAAAAATGTAGTCATACCTCAATTATCATTTATTATAAAAAATATGAGGTATGAATTATTGAATGTTTAGTCTTACCTTGTAATACCCAATCACGTTCATTCTGAGATTTATCTCCATGAATACACACTGCTGGCCACCTAAACGAAACAAAATTCTTTGTTATAGATAGAATGAACTTTAATATTTGTATATATAAATATTTATAATAATAATAAATATATTTAAACAGCTCTGCATTATAAACTCACCCATCCCTCTTCATTTTTCGAGTGATATCATCAACACGCCTTTTGGTTTCAATAAAAATGATTGTTCTGTTTTCTTTTTCAGCCATTATTTCCTTTAGAAGTGTACTCAGTTTGGTTTCCTTTTCATATTCCATACATACGTCAATAATTTGTAAGATATTGTGATTAGCAGCCAGTTGTAGGGAACCAACATTAATTTGGAGGTAATCCTTTAAAAATTCAGATGCTAAACTTTGCACTTCTCTGGGCCATGTAGCAGACCACATGAGTGTTTGACGATCAGGTCGAATTTGATCAATAATTTTCCTAATTTGAGGTTCAAAACCCATGTCCAACATTCGATCTGCTTCATCAAGTACTAAGTAAGTGCACCGTTTGAGATTAGTTCTTCCACTCTCCAAGAAATCTAATAATCGCCCTGGAGTAGCAATTACTATTTCCACACCAGCATCTAAGTCTCTGGCTTGAGGTCCTTTGGGTGCTCCACCAAATAGACATGTATTATGAATTTTGGAGGTATTAGCAAATTTATCACAAACTTCTTGAATTTGTTGAGCCAATTCCCTAGTGGGGGCTAACACTAAAGCTATGGGACCATCTCCTCGACTAGATTTAGGCTGATGGTTAATATGGACGATAGCTGGTAAGATATAAGACAGAGTTTTGCCAGAACCTGTTGAGGCAATTCCCACCATATCATGACCACTAAGTGCAATAGGCCAACCTTGAGCTTGGATTGGAGTGGGCTTAGAAAATCCCATTTTGTCAATTTCATCCATAACATAATCTGGAAAACTAGCTTCATCAAATGTAAGAGTAGGTTTTGGAATGTTACGACCTTTTAGAGTAATCTCATTTTCGCTTCTCCAAGCTTCCACCTCAGAATCACTTCGACTCTCAACATCAGCATGTGGAACGTAAAAATCTTTTTTGAAAGGTTTCAGGCGGCTTAAATCCCATTTAGGCTTCCGTAGATTTGCTCCCGGATTCGATCTGCGACCACCACCACCATAACCTCCTCCGCCGCCGCCGCCGCCGCCGCCGCCTCCTCCGCCACCCGACCCAAGACCATATCGAGGACTTCTGCTGCGACTCCTACTTCTACTCCTCGACCGACTACGGCGTCTGTCACGGCTGCGATCCCTAGTTGTAAAAACAAAAGAATTACTTGATGTGTTAAGCTCCCCGTCTACGTAATTATTTTTTTATGTTTCAAATGCGAAACGTAGATCCAATTTGCAATAAATTGTACTTACCTGCCACGACCCATAACTGTTTTGAATAATTTGAAAGTATTTAAACAAGTAGATACTCTTTTAATAAAATATATCACTTGAAGATAAAAATATTCGAAGAAAAACGTAAAATCACATTACACCACACACTTTATTCTTTACAAAACAAAATGGCGTCGTACCGCACCATTTGTCGTTTCAATTCGTCGCAGTCGCACCGCGCGCGTTTTCGCGCATCACTATTTTTTTTACATTGCAACATTTTTCATTTTCCACAGCGTTTGAGTTATTTAATGAAGGAGATTTTCCCAATAATGTGTATGTCTGTGGCAAATAAAGTTAATATTAGAACGTGTCTGTCTGTATGTGTCTATTTTGCTAAATACTACACTGGCTAAATACACAACACAATTAAATTTATATTGAATTTTATATAAATTATTTTCTGGTGATTAGGCTTAGGCATGCGTTCGATATATCAAAACGTAACTTATATCGGATATGTGTTGGATTTCATATCGTATCGATATTTATATTTGCATAACCGATATCACTATATTCAATCCAGTCAAAAACCTACAGTCGTGCGAGGGCATAACTAACTGGCGCTAGCTAGATATCTAAGCAAAACTGCAAAACTCACAACCAAACGCAAACTTCACTACGAATGATATCAATCATATTCGCTCCCTCTCTGTCTAAGTACATCTACGTTTACTGGTATAAAAGAGATGAAGCGAATATGAGTTGATATCGTTCGTAGTGAAGTTAATAGGCAGTTACTATGGAGCTGGCTTACTCGATTTTTAGCGGGGCGCTTACTTGTCAAAATAGAACTTACTAACGATGAAATAAGGTTTAATTTGAGTTGTCGTAAGTATGTCATAATAATTACTTTTATTGCAATCTACTTGATTTTTGGCGGGACACTTTCTCGTTAAAATAAAACTTACTCGGGAAGAAATAAGGTTTAATTTGAGTTGTGGTAAGTTTGTATTATTAATTGTTTTTATTTTGAATCTTTATTTGTTTTGTACTTTTTTTGGGATAGTTTTGAATTGCACTTGACCTTGGAGACACGTGCTATTCTTTTCTTTGCGTTTTTCATGTTTGTAAATTATTACAGTGTGTTTAGTGTTTAGATACTTTGTGTGTAAATATAATATAGTTTTGTAGGTACCTATAGTGTAAAACTTTTTTCATTGTAAATAAAGAGTGTAAAATCTGTGTTAACATAACATTTGATTTTATATACCTACATAATGTCGCGTAAAACGAGTGAGATATGGACTCACTTTGATAAAAAAGACAATGCTGTTGGTGTTGCTGTATGTAAATATTGTAATCAAAAATTTTCTTTTAAGTCTACCACGGGGAATCTGAATTCGCATTTGAAACGATCCCATGCTTCCATTTATTTAGCAAAACAAGCCATAGGGTCTGAGCCTAATAATAAATTAAGTTTAAGCCCAAATAACTGTAACTTAGTGAGTTTGCGATCGTTGTTAGTTTGCTATCTAAATATCATGATGTAGACGTTTGGAAACTGGACTACCTGATATCGATATCTGAAAACCGTTTTTGATATCGATATGAAAACTGTATATCGGTTACATAACCGTTCTATGAAAAAAACGAAAACGCCCATGTTAGGCTATTATTTATTCACATTGTAACAAAATTACTTAGAACGACCTTTCGAGCCTCTTTCGAGTAAAAACTTATTTAACTTTTATTTAAAGGAACTTCGTTCCATCCGTGTGTCCATTGACACCTCTCAAGTTTTTGTTAATTTTTATTCGTTTTTTTAAACGTTTAAAAGCAAATAGGTTTATATAGGTACACAATTGTTAAATCAATATTTTAAATGGCAGAAGAAAAAGTAATTCGGTCGGAACTCGGAGTGCGTGCGTGCAGCTGAAGAGAGTTAACTGAAACTACTTTATCGATTTGAAAATTCATTCACTATCATTTCATTTACGTTGCGTTGCTTTTCAGAGAGGTGGGGTATAGTATATCCCCGGGATGCCTACGTGAAAGGGAAGAGAAGAGACTACGCGGGTAAAACCCGTTAGCGTAGGGCTTAGGCGTAGGGCGCTGGTAGTAGGGTAGTATCTTAATACATATTTTCACTCTTTATTTATATGTCTGTGTAATCAATCATTCATTTCTGTTTCTCTTAATCTGTGGTATGGAATCCATTTTCTGCGTTGTTGTGACATTTTTGTTAAAAATCTTCTGAATTAATGAATGAAATATACTTTTATTTACTACATTTTGCACAAGAATATTTATATAAAAAGTGATGAACCACATTTGTATCACATAACAAACAATTCAAATTGTTATTTATATAGACGGAAGAAAACACTATGGGTTGAATTTGTGATTACAATCGGCATGAATACATCATTAAAACATTTATTTTACTAGGTTTACCTGCTGCCATGGAACTAAATAATAAAACTAATTCTGTTGAATACCCTGACAATCCTCCGGATAGTAAGTATGTTACAACATGTAATAACACAGATCAATTCTCAGTTATCCGCATCCCTGAAGATGGTGAGAAGTCTAGTAAACATTCATCAAGAAAGCAATCAAAACGAAGAAAAAAGAGTTCAAATCACTCAAGACCATTGCCGAGGATAATTGTGAAACCTTTACCTCCTCCACCACCGCCCGAGAACAGAGAATGGACGGCAGCTCTCTCGTACATAGAGTCTAGTTCAAACTCGAGCAAGCCATCTACTATGCGAGAGGTGCTCGCTAGTATTCCTGGATTTTGTTTAAAACCCAGAAAACGTAGTGGAAAGAAATTGTCTACTGCAGCTCAAATACAGCAAACCAGAGAAGGTTGCATCGACTTAGAAACACCAGATTCAATATTAGTAAATACAAATTTAAGGCAATTGTTAAACAAACACACGTTTTCACTACTACCGCCTTTATATCAGTACAAGTTGGGGCAGCTACTACCTAGTGTGGACAGGTTAACTCCGTCAGGTCGATTGAATTCCTCTAGTCTCAATAATGAATTCTTTGCAAGGGCTTGCTTAGAGTGGCAAGAAAGTTTATCTGGTGGAGAATTCACTCCTGAAAACCAACAGAAGATGAAGACAGAAGCTGAAAAGGAGAAAAGTAAAATAGATCCCTGGAAATTAAAACATTTTGAACCCTTCTGGGGAGAAAAGTTGAGAAAAGAGAAATCTTCTTTAGGATTAAATTCGGAAAGGCCTTCTTTGAAGACTACAATAAAATTAAGACCAACAGCTTCAATAACAAGTAGCAGTACTGTTCCAAAAATTAAGAAAAGTAAATCTAGTAATAGTAAAAGATTAAGATCTGTTGGGGCGGTAACTAGGTCTTCAACTAAGTCTGATGATGTTGATGAGTTGGAAGGAGGAAGTGTCAGCACAAAGCCGTGTGCTCCGGTGCCAGATCTACTTCCTCTGAAGCATATGAAACACCATAATCAGAACTATGAAGAGTACCAAGTTGACTGCAATTTCTCCGACACATCATCTATCCAAAGACTGGATGATTCTGTTACAACAACACCTGTTGATCCACTATTATTACCCGATGGTGAATCTGAATGTAATGAACTGAAACTTGAACAAGACATCAGTGAAGTAACAATAGAAGAATTAAATTCTCTCAAAGACTTTGATGATGAGAAGCCAATTACAGAAAATAGTATACAAGAAACATCCAAACGATTGAGTGAAGATAATGAAAAGTATTGTAGTGCTAAAAGAATAAAATATGAAGAAACAGAAGGCAATTCACAGGATTCATACAATAAAATAGAAATTGAAAATGCTAATGCATACTCCAAAAGTCTCAAATTTGAAGGAGAAGAAACAGATAGTATTAGTTATTTAGAGAATCCATCAGATACTAGGAATATTAGCTACTCAGAAGTTGAAACAAATTATGATAATCAAACAGTTTGTAATAATGAGGAACTTTACTCTGCTCCTGAACAAGAAAATACTAACATTAGAGATGAGAAAGCGTTACTATCTGTATATGAATATGATGAAAGTAGTGAATCACCCAAAGCAAATTTAAAATTAGATAATACCAATGTTCCTATTATTGAGCCTGTAATTGAACCAATAGTTAAACAAACTGTAGAATTTGGGGAAAGCAGTTGTATAAATAAAATAGAAGACACTCCAATGAATTTAATTCACAATGTTTATGCACATGAACAGTTTAAACAAGAGTCGGAGAAAGAAATAGTTGTTGAAATGAAATGCACAAATGTTGAACAAGCAGTAACTAATGAAAGCTATGTAATGAAACAGGACATTAGTAATGAAGTAATACATGGAGTTCAATACAAAAATGATAGTGTAACTAGTAATATAAAATGTGATGATAAAGATAGATTACCCCAGAATGTTACGCAGAACTACTATGATGAGAGGTTCAAGGATGCAGAGTCGCTGATTTTAGAGACTGGTCTGTCATCAATATTGACACGTAAGTTAACTATCCTTTTTCTTTTTTATTTAAAAAACCAACTTTAAAAAGTTATTACTGACAAACTGTCTGCCAATGTTTGTTTGTTGCTGAAAATCACCAAATTAAAATTATTATGTTTGTATGTAATACTTCTTATAGATCCCACCATTGAAACTGAGTGTAGATGAAAACAATTTATTCTTAGAAGTACCTATATGCTTTCGATTCTTTTTAGTTTATCCATCAGGGAATGACTTTGGTGACAATATTCTATTTAAAGTAAAACCAAATAAATAACCTTTTCTTGTCTTAGCAGGCAGTTCAATCATCCTTGCATTCTTTTGAACAAATCAGTTACAGGTCAAAATTACATACTAAATTTTGTTTTTCAGAAAATGAAGATACAAAATATGTGCCTCATCCAAATTTAATGGAATTGTCTTCATACATTAGTGAAGCAAGTAAGTGTACTGGCAAAATTTTTTACTGTCACTTTCAATATCATTATTTTTATATATCTACCCTCAATTGTTAAACATAATTTTGACATGTTTTAATTTCGATTGAACTTTGACAGAGAGATAATAATTAATTGTTAATAATCTTATTTTTTGCATTGGTTTGCCATTTTATTTGTAATAAATGTCTATATTATGTGGTATTGCAGATGTGACTGCAGTTGTGACAATGCCTTTGACTCAAAACTCTTCAATACCGATGATGGAGGTTACAAATACTTCTGTAAGTATACAATTAATATGTTAGACTTAATTTACACCATATTTAATCTTAATATAGAAAGTATAGTACAAATAACACAATTCAACTTTACCAATCAAAAATCTTTTCTATTCAAGATGGTATCATATCCAGATGATAGTTTGCAAGACCCAGCGAAGCCAAAAACGTCTGCAGTGTCATGGAAAAATGAGAATGAATGGACAAATAACGAAAATGTGATGACATTACATACATTTTCAAATATAAACACGGACAGTACTAAATATGTGAGTGACGATTCAAAAACAAGTATGGATGATATGAATATGAATGACGAGAATATTTATAAGGAAGACAGAGATACTAACTATAATATGGAATCGTCTAATTCTTCGGAAAGCAGTCAGTCAATGAAGGAAATAGTTGTTAAACAGGAGATTGAACCCGCAGCCACCTTGGTGTCTAGTACAACCATCACTAATCCGTCTATTAATTTAAGCACAATGGCCCAAAGTGTGAGGCCAATGGGAAAGAAATCGAAGATTGGGAAAGAGTCTAATAGGTAAGACAGATTCCCTAGTTCACATAAATTAATTATGTTTATTTGGTACACAATTTTCTGTATTTTTTTTATACTTATGACACTTTTGTACTCAAGTACCTGTGCCCTGATGTATGCCTTTGGTAGTACCATGATTACTTATAGCCTTTTTCAATATACAGGCTATCTAATGCTAATAGAAATAATGACATTGGATAAATAAGCATGTTAGACCAATCTTCCTATTTTATACATCTCTGTAGCTTACTGAAGTTGTAGGTTTATTTATTTCTGTGTAAAGATTACCCACTAATAATTATAACATTGTGTATAGAAGCCGCAGTTCAAACAAGGTGCCTCCTGGCGCTGTTAACCTGGAGCGGAGCTATCAGATATGTCAAGCGGTAATTCAGAACAGTCCGAATCGTGATGCTTTACGTGGTCAGCTGCGGCCGCCGCCCGCGCTGCTGACGAGGGTCTCGCGACCGCCGCGCCCGCACCCCCCACCCCCCGTGTTGCTTAGACAGATGCCGGTCTCTGTTATGCAGCATAATGAGGTACCATTATTTTATTTACTTCATTATTCATCATCATCAGCTCAGCTCATATTAAATGTAATAAATTGCATGCAAAATGTTTAATGCACATACAAGAAAACTAACGGCATTTAATTTAACATTGTATTAAATAATGTTTTTTTTGTCTCTTCAAAAACACATGAATTTTTGTCTATTTACGAGATGTATTATGATGTGTAAGACTTGAGGGTGATGATGTCATTTAATTATTTACTTTTATAATCTAAATATCTGACTAGTTATAAAATAAAATGTGAATTAATGTTTCAGATAAACGAGAACAGATCGAACAATGTCGGTCAATATATTCTCGTCCAAAGAACTCCTAATGTGGCTCCTCGCGCGTCTAGTGCACCGCCAGCGAACCCTAATTCTAATGTTGTAAGTATTTTTTAACACCATTCATCTCATTTACAGTAAAGAATCTAAACATCGCCATCAGCATCAACTTAAGAGCTATTGATCTTGTCGGTGTAGCAGGTGCAACTCCCTCCATCTGCCCCTATCTAATGCAGCCTCCTCTCCAGCCTCCACTTGCTTTTACGACATGACGGCGAAACAAAAAAACTACTACTAACTAAACATCGCAATTGGAATTAAATAACTAATTTTATAATTACAGAGTGTTGCGCGATGTCGAAGCGTAGGTGCCGACGACGCCTGCGTTTGCAATCTTCGGGCAATGATTCTGTGTAAAAAGTGCGGCGCGTTCTGTCACGACGACTGCATCGGCTCCGCTGAACTGTGTCTAACCTGCTTGATACGCTGACTAAAGCAGACAAGATACGCTCTTGTCACCAATACAAGTGCAACAGTTTGCAAATTGATAGAACATTTCAAAAGACTGTGCAACAACGACTGGCTTTATACATTCTGTGTTAAACAAAGATATCCAGTATATAATATCAATTTGTTGTGCTAGCGTACATTATATCGCCTTACGACTCTATAGTAGAGCATTCTTGTGGGATTAAAGTGTTTTTGTTACATATAGGCTTACTGACAATATCGTACCTAAATCGTTTAGACTGTAAAAGAAGTTCAATAATCTAAATTAGTTAGTCTCTGATATCCTGAAGTTGTATTAAGATCTATCTATAGCCTAAGATTGTATGGTTTTACGGTAGCTATGGGTAAATGGTTGTTAGGAATGGTGGTGCTATATGTATGATTGTAATTACGTAACAGTATTTGTTGTATACAAATTGTACTCGTAATCACCTGATTATTGATAACAATCGTTTGGTTTTTAAATTATAGAAGTTGATTCTTCGCTATTGCTTGAACGTAGTTCGGACGTATTATGATGATAAATTTTCCATATCCGCCCAAGTTACATTTTCCATAGAAATATATTAACTGAACACCAACATAATATAAACATATTTTATACTTATTTAACTCGAAATAGACATGAAAGTTGTAAAACTTTTATTTTTTAAAGACAACTAATATTATTAATATGTAAATCTCGGATTATTTATTAAGATTATGATCTAAGGTATGTAAGTCTAGTTAAGGCTAACAATTACGATTTTGCCATTATTATTTTTAGAGCTAAGTTTAATTTTTCGCTTGTTTACTTGTTTTTGCGTAACGTTTTCTGTAATTCTAAGCACCATCTGTTTTGCATTAATATATTTTTATATTATTACGTACATGTACATATATTTATTAAGAAGGCTGATATGCTGATTTACTGTATAAGCTAAATTGTATTTAATATTAAGATATTTAAATTTCTTTTTAATTATTCCTGCACTAATATGACACTATGTTAATTAATTAAGAGTTGATTATTAGGGATTTGTTTCAGGAATATTTAGACATTCAATTAAGTTTAAGTTTTCATTTGCTTGAAAATGTTGATTTTCTTGTCAGATGGTTTAAATACAGAACGGCGGGAATAGTGATTACAAAATTATTTTTTAGTATTTCCGTAAAAAAAATTACAGAACATTATTTTCATAATGCTTTATTTTGATAATAATAACAATCTTATATTTATAATTGTAGGAGACTAAAAGTAATGGTTCCCACAGCATTGCCTTGCATCAAAGTAAATAAAATACAAATACGTATAACAATTTTTATATTAAAATGTTGCTCATCCTTTTATCACAATTTGTATTTTTACATTAGAAAAGAGTACACAATATTATAAAATAGTTATTAATATTCTATATTGTATGTAACAAATGTGCTTTGAAATATTTAATTGATACATACTTATACATTTCTTTGAAAAAATAAATATTCGTTAAATTCTATAAAAGTTTAGATCCTGTATTTACCAATATTCTTATCATAGACTATTACTGCATTAGATTTGTTAGTACAATTGTTATAAATCTGTGGGCTGCTGTAATTTTCGTTCAATATCACATTGTAGTGTGTTTTGTAATCAAAAGTAACGACATGCATATTGTTATTTATTGGTATTTACCTCTTATAGTTTGTTTAGGGTCGAGAACTTTCCAATATAATATGTTCTATGCATTGCACTTGTTTTATTTTTCTAATAGTTCAATCCTAAGTCATTTGATTTAATAACCCGTGAGGGACCTTGCCATTGCCACCTCAATGTCTAGGAATCTTATATGTACCAAAAAAATTATTATTTGCTAAGGAATGGATGAAGTGATTGCTATTATTATACCGAAGTCCGAAATTAATATGAGAAAATAAGATGCCTTATACCACAATATGCCCAAGCTACTATGATCTTCATAGTCGGTCACCCAACCAATGTTCCCTAAAACTGATCTCACTCTTTAATCTCATTATTTAAGCTCCAACAACTATATTTGAGAGTGACTGATGGCTTATGCAGCTGAGGCGATTAATTTAATTGAAATTAATAAAACATATTTTATTGATCCCCATCCTACTAATATTATAAATGCGAACGTTTGTATATTTGTGAGATTGGATAGATAAAAAGGTTTCACACGATCAAAGACTATAGGAAAAAAATGTTGTATTTTTTGTAATTTATTTGTATTTGGTAAAAATATGATAAGTAAATTAAATTTTGGTTAATAAATCATTTTCACGATGGTTGTTGCTCTATTCCTACTAGATGGCGTTAGCTGTCTCAATGTGGAATTAAAATGTAAAATTTAATGTCAGCCGCGGGCAAAAGCTATAGGCCATATTTTATCCCAGTATGCTCACGGGAAAGAGAACTATGTGGGTGAAACCACGGGGCGCTGCTAGTTAAATAATATAAATCTAATATTTTAGAGTTAATCTGTTCTCAAACAATGTTCGAGAAACGTCATAATATCGGTCAAACCATTCACTTTCAATTGTCAATCTAAATATCATCATTCATTCTTCAGTTTTCTCTGATCTATTGTGAGGGGTGGGTGTGTATGTCTTCTTTCCAAAGAAGTAATTTTCGCTGCTAATTATGTAGATTTCTATTATCAAAAAACAGTGAAATATTTGCTCGGTAGAATAAACTAAAAATGTCTACAGTTTTACTAGCAGTCGTCGCAGTGATACTATGTATACTGTTCCGTATACTAAACGTGAACAGTCAACCGCAGAAGCCTGTGATCTACGGAAAAGATAAAACCTTTATTGAGAACATTTTATTCATTTCACCTTTCTTGAGCGAACCGTAAGTGTTTTTATTTTCATTCATATTATTTCTATAAATTACGACCGTTATAAATGCTCTTATTTCTTGTTTGAACACATGATCATAGATTGATGATGTCATAAATCTCGATATCTACTGAATCATGAATTTTCGGTTTAAAATTTATCTGATAGGTTTTAATAGTAGCATTGAGATAAGAATTAGGCGTATTGTTTAAAATTATTTTTTACTAAATAGTGTTTCATAATATTATTGTTGACTTTGCAAACATAAACATGAACCATGAGATTTTGTTAGCAATACAATATTTTTACCTGTGATTCAAAAATCACCTGTAGCTGTATCTTATCCAAGTTATTTTTGTTAAATCAGAAATTTATTTTCATATATTCTCATTGAGAACTTAAGAAAAAATACATTTTACAGAATGTGCAAATTAGAAAGCATGAATTATCTAGAAATTTGAATTAGGTATGACCCTGACTCTCTGTTTCTTAGATACAATTATATATTTTCTAACATTTTTACTTTAAAAATATTGTAAAGATGCATTAGGTCCTTGACATGACATCTTATAACAAGCATTACTTTTTTAAATCCATACAAATATTTATTTGTATGGATACTTACTCTAATTTCTTTCTTCACAGTTACATACCCACCCGGCTCTGGGGTTTCAGTGGTCATGTCCAGACTATACTTCACAGCTTGATTGGAAGAGTCCGTTGTCCATGGCCTATTGGCGGTCGCATATCTCTAGTGTTGCCTGATAAGTCAACACTCACCTACGACCTGTATGAGCCAGTGGGATCCGAGCATGAAGGTAAACAACCTTGTATAATAGATAATATAGAAGTTTTGTTATTCCAAGGTCAGGAATACCTTTGTTTTTTTAAATATTGTTTTAATTCTTTCTTATAGATCTAAAATTCACAGTTTAGGTACTTATTTATTTAAATTATTCAAGGGTATTTGTATTTATTTTACCCTGTGAACTTTTTATTAAAAGGCAAATTGATGAAGGCAGCAAAGTTAATATAAAATAAAATTTTATTATTAGGTAAACTATAATGAAGAATAATAATACATAGTTTAAAAGAAAATAGGCTAATAAAAATAAGAATGTCATTGAATTTAATTAATATCGAAACAATAGCTGCTTACACATGATTTATTGAGAACAATGTTTGTTATACATATTTACAGTTTCTGTATTGGTCATTCATTATTATTCACATTTATTCTGAATGTTTTTAATTAGTCAATTCTATGAATAGATAACAAGTAATTTGTTCATATTTGTATACACTGACCTTTAATGAGTCATCATATCTTTAGTGACTTCATTTAACGATGCCGGCCGGCAGGTAGTATGTCATCAATTTAAGATAAATCTACATAATATTGGGTATACCATTATGTTTTTATTATTATACGCTACGTCCGCGATTTCACTTGTAATACGGTGTTAAAAACAACTATGAAATCCGTATTTTGTAATAAATATCAATTTTAGTAGCTCTTTCGTCAAACAAAAAAAAAACAAAAATATCTATAGGCAGGCACATGTGTATTTTTTTTTATCCGGATATATCCGTATTTCGCAGTAGAACTAAAGTTAGATATAGGTATACTAAGTTGCAAACAAGGAAAAAAAAAAAAAAAAAGGAATTGTTAAGAATCTAGACTCAGTAAGGATGTTGACTTCCTTGTTGGACCATACGTAACCCTGAGATACCTACATTCACATCTACGATCTTTATTAATTAAAGGCAATCTGTCTTGTTTCTGACCTTTTAACCTACTAATAATTCATTTTCATTGCCTGGTCTAACATCTGCTTAGGCCTATCATAGGAACTTAAGAAATTTGTTCAATGGTTGTATCTACTTATTTGTTGTCTATTAGCTAAGTCTCGAGTTACCGATTGTTTTATCCTGTGAAAATAACAGTATACATATATTAAAGATAGCTTATATGAATCACTATGTTTACATCAAAATTCATCATAACCAGTTGATGTGATTACGTAATTGAAATAGATAGGAGACAGGAAAATAAATTAGATTAACAAACATTAAAACAAATGTATTGAAAAAATCAATAATAATTCGTTGGTTGGTCAGGACAAAAACACGATGAGTAACATCGACATAAAAGTTAGAGAACATAAATAACTAAGTGCATGCCCTAAGGAATTCCCCCGAGGGAATTCCGTAATAACAAACTTTCATTCATTTAATCATATTCAAAATAATAAATCATACTCGTGTATAACATTTTATCAGAAAGTTGTTTATGATCGAATTGTTTCAAGAAAGAGCTAATAAAATTCTTGTTCCTAGACTGGCCGGAAAAGTTTTGTCGTTATCCGTCCGTTCGTCAGTATTTTACTAACTCTGTAAATAACTTGTGAACAATTTTTCGTATATACAATCTAAATTACATAAAGAGTTAAAATTCTTGTATTTAGGCCCGTTATCCGTCAGTCAGTGTAAGAGATTTATAAAGTAAATAATAGCATTATAAAATCGTAAGAATTACGTCGAGGTTGCACAAGAGTTTTACTACTCCAACGTGAGTTACACGCCCATTATCAAGAGACTAACCAAGCGGTAACTCGTACCTAGAGACAGCTAAATAATATAAAGTTGTTACATAGTAAACAATACCATATTGCATTGTTCTCTGTTTTATTCATAAATAATAAATATATTTACTTATGGATGAATAATATCAATAACTTTCCAATGATTGATATAATGTATTGTTGAAAAAATAATTGAAATATTATTTTCTAAATAGATGGTCACGTCATTCATACTTATCCCACTTTTTTCCACATTCTACTGCTGGAATCTTATATCAGTCCAGCAGGTTTTGAGTTACATAATTACTACAAAAAACCTCTGTAATAATGATGTAATACAAGCATAATTGAGAACAGAAGTATCATAAAGTTCAGAGAAGCATGTAGGCTATTTAAGTACTTTATCTAGATTTACTGGGATATAAATACAATGTAGATGAAAACCGCGGAACCTTAGTTAGTTCATAGTAATATAAGTATCTACTTATATCTGATCTACAAATATATAAAACTAAGAGTGAAAGCAATTCTTTGTTTTCCCTTACTTTTCTAATTTTGTGACTAATGCTACATATCTATCTACTCGTACTATCTTGTTGTTTTAAATAGCAAATAATTATTAACCATGAGGAATGATCCATTCCTTCTAATGTTTATCGTCTATCTCTGCCAATTTCTAAGCGTTTTAGTTTTACATCAACACCTATAATTAATTTAAATAATGATTTACGGCGGAAAATTCCTTCGATAAGCTGTTGGTTATGTGGAAGTTTTTAACTAGAAAATCAACATTTTCTCATTTAGAAAGTGTGTTGACCGTACACACACACATACCTACATAGACATAATTAACATACGTACATTTTTTAATTATGTTTGCATTCAAATTTATAATTGGTGTGAATGTTATATTTAATTCTTACAGGCGGTTTATTGAAAAATACCACGCGGTTTAACCCACACATTACCACATTAGGTTCGCTTTTTTCTGTTGTAGCTTAATTTTACATACTTAGCCTTCTTCAGTAAATTTATTAGCCGATTTAAAAATATTTTTTCGGAAAAGAATCATTTCGCACAGTTAGTTACAGAGAGCGCGTTTTAATATTAGTACTAAGTATACCTAGATCCAGAATATTTCCCTAATTTTGAATAAAAATACTGAGCTACATACTGGTTTAAGCTGCGTATGTATAGCATAAAACATAAAGAATAATCACGAGCTTGATTATACAACACTAATTAACTGAATTTGATATAAAAATGTTAATTATGCCGACTTTCCTCGGAATAAAATGAACGTTCATTTTTATTTGTGCATTTAACTCTGTTCAAGGGAATTTTAGTAAGTACGTTTTTATTCAGTTTAATAGATATAAAATAATGTAAATATTCGTTGGTATATACTCGTATAACCTACCTATTATTCAAAAATATAGCCGTCATCATATTTTGTGAACCATTTGTACTCGCGGAAGGAAAAATAAATATACTTATATAGGTACATTTAATTATTTATTTAAATATTTAATTAATCAAGTTCAAAAAAGTTCCCAATTCAAATGTATTTTTAAACTCATTTTGATTAGAAATGTGATATTAATCATGTATTTTAATGATGGTAACAAATAAGTATAATAGCTTTTACGAATATGTACATACTATATATGTACTTATAATATTTTTTTTAATTAGTTCCTAATTGAGTATTAAACTTTCAAGGTTTTAAAAAATAATGTAGACTATCATGTCAATATCACGCGTCGCCCACCTCAATAAAATTATTTGCACTACTTATTAGACACGTTAGAAGTGTGTGACTCGGAACTAACTTCAATGGAAAAGTTCCTTAGAATAATTTCATTGTCATGTAATCATCAAGATTACTTTAATTTAAGAACAAACTGCCGGGCCGGCGTCGCTGGCGTTTATGGTTAGAAACCACATTGAAATCCGCTTTGGAGATTCAAATGTTTTTAAATGCACACAGAGTGACACACGAAGATACCAAATAAATAGATACGTGAAAATCATTAATGATTGTTCGATTGTATAATAATTTTAAAATGATTTTATTTATCCTTGTATCTACATAGATGTTTATCATGATATCATTTATTAAATTCATATTTGTTCTGTAAATAATATCGTATCGTAACGTACTCAAATGTACTCAAGTAAATTATTATCCAAATGAAAAACAACTGTACAATTTGATAGATGAATGTTCTCGAAACAAACTACTGTATACAATCGATTATTTCAATTCGTTACCAGTGGCATAGATAAATAGAAATTCGGCAAACGTGTACCTAATGTATTTCGCAAGGAATTTTCCTGGATGTACTCTTTGATAACAATTGTCAATTCCATACGGGTTTCCATTGGTGTTTCTTTGCCTTATTTGCATAACACATTGATAACACTATGTTGAATCAAGTGTTTGTATGAAAAGGATCTTTATGTTCGTACCTATGTACTTATAAGTTTGAACCCAACATAAACTGTTTAAATTATTAGGTACGTACGTGATACGTCTAACCAAATCAAACATGCTACCGAAGCCCGCTTCCCCGGCGCAAACGAGGGGTGAGGTACGGTGTTTTTCCGTCCTACTTTCAATTGTTTATGATAGTGAACCTCCCATGCTAAATTTTCTTCTTTAGGAAAAATAATGTCAAGAAAAATTGGTTTGAACAAGACAAGATTCATGAGATAATAAGGTTTTTGGGGAGAGTTTGAAAAGCTGGGTCAGACACTCCCTTTTGATTGATTTTATGATCAACATAGGTATTTGCTCCCATTTTCATTCGCGTTTTAGGTATATAGGTTATTTATGATACGTCTTGAATTTGAATCGTCTATGCAACATCTCTTTTTATGTACAGTTTTTTATACTTGTACGAGTATCACAGTACCCTCTCTTGCTTAACATAGTAAACATCGCTGTCGAATTTAAAAAACTTTTATTTAAAGAATACGTGTTAAAAGTGAATAAACTCTTGATTTAACTAGTGAAATATAAGTATTATATCAACAATTACCGAAACATAGTAAAATCAACTTATTCTGAATCGTTTTATATTGGTTTTAACAATAAAAATATTGTTGCTACGTGACATCGTGTAGTAACTCAGTGAAACGCGTAGTCCACGCTATATCGATCACTTACGACGTTCTTCCCGCGAGCTCGCCACTCAGAACACTTTTGAACGATAACCGTGACTTGTGTCGTGTGGTTACTCAGTGAAACGCGTAAGTCCACCTAATAACGATCACTTACGACGTTCTTCTCGCGAACTCGCTACTAGAACATTTTTAAACGTCAATAGTGTTTTGTTGTGTACATACTGGACTCGTAATTGTATTTAACGCAACTTTTTGAGTAAAATGCAGTGCGCTATTTGTAATGAAAGCTTTAACGACGGGGTTCAATGTTCCGTATGCATGAAACACTTGGATTTTAGATGTGCCCTTATCTCCGAAAATTCCTGGAGACGGTATGGGCCTGAGAAACGATCTGTGTGGAGATGCCCCCCGTGCCGTGCGCCTTCGCCGGCAGCACTTACACCAGTCGATGCACCTGCTTCTCTCGAGTCTATTATGTTGGAGCTGCGGGACATGAAACGCCAACTGTCTGTTATGTCTGGTCTAAAAGAGGACATGCGGGCAATACGTCAAGAACTCTCAGAGCTCAAGGATACCTGTATCTACACGAGCGAGAAGATTGATGAGTTTGGGAGTAGGCTTAATAACGTTGAAACGCGAGTTTCCCAATTAGAAAAACTACAAGACACTATGCATAGCCTTCAGAACGAATTAGCCAGGACCAAGCAAGAACTTTCGGCTCAGGAACTGAGATCGAGATTGAATAATGTAGAAATAAAGGGAGTCCCCGTGAAAAAGGATGAAAACCTATATTCAATTGTCGATAAAATTAGCAGTAAAGTTAACTTCCCTGTACCGAAATCTCAAATTAATTATATCTCGCGAGTTCCCATGCATAACTCGAAAGAGAAACTGATTATAGTCAGTTTTACCAATAGATACATCAAGGAAGACTTTATGGTCTCGGCGCGATTGGAAAAATTGACAGGAGTTGATATCGGCCTGCTAGGTGCTAGTGGCAGAATCTACATAAATGACCATCTGAGTGCAGATCATAAGAAACTTTTAACGGCTTCGAAGACACTAGCCCGTGAGAAGAACTTCAAGTATGTCTGGATTAAACACGGAAAAATTCATATGCGTCGCGACGATACTGCCAAAGTAATTGTAATTAAAAATGAGAATGATTTAAACAAAATTGTTTAGAATGCTATCTGCGCCATTGTTTAATTTTTATATATTCTTTTATGTCTAATATCAATGTAGTTGTTATCATATTAATCCGCCAACTGCTACGCACCCCTGCCTTGCGCTTAGTTTTTATTATATGCAACAAAATTTTATACACGCCTACAATATCGATTCACTTTCTACCATGTCACTCACTCAATAACTATTTTTACTTTATTCATAATGTCTAATCTTAAAGATTTTGGTCGTAACCTACTGATCTACTACCAAAATGTGCGAGGTTTGAGAACGAAAACTAACGAAGTGTACCGAAGAGCTTGTTTAGAGTCATATGATATAATTTTATTCACGGAGACCTGGTTGACTGACGGTATATCCAACTCGGAGTTCCTAGATGATAGGTACATTGTTTGGCGTAGAGACAGGGATTATTCTTTGACAGGTCAGACCAAGGGAGGAGGTGTTTTGATTGCTACACGGAAAGACTTGCAAGTTAAACCATTACCATATTTTAATTCTACGGCTGAAGATCTTTGGATTAGCGTTCGCATTAATCAAATAAACTCACGTAAATCGATAAACTTAAACTTATGCGTATTATACTTGTGTGAACAAAAAAATGGACTCTCTTTTAGCTGTCAATTAGATAATTATATAAATAAATTGAATTGCATCGTCTCAGATAATCCCGACGAAATCTTTCTCGTTGTTGGAGACTTTAACCTCAGTGGTATCGAATGGTTACCTTATGATAATTGTAGTATCTTACGTCCAAATAATGTAAACTCCTGTAACGAGTTATTACTAATAGATGAGATGAGTGCTTTAAGTTTCGGTCAATACAATAGTATCTCCAACAACCATAATAAAATGCTCGACCTTGTCTTCTCAAATACTCCTGTAATGGTGTCTGGCTGCCACTATCCTCTTACGCCAACCGTTGATGGTTACCACCCGGTCTTAATACTGCGCGTTCAGTCATATGTAACACCCTTACTTAAGAGTGCTCCACGTATAAGTTATTTGTATGATAAGGGCGACTATGTTGCTATAAATAATGCTATTCTCGATGTCGATTGGAACTCTCTATTTTTAATGCATTCTATTGACGAATGTGTTAATATATTTAATGAATTTATTCTTGATCTCCATAAGCAATATATACCATCTAAAATTACTCAAATTAATTCATATCCCGTATGGTACAATTCGGCTTTGAAAAGAACTATAAAGGAAAAGTATAAATATCTATCTAAATTCAAAAGATACGGCAACAAGTCAGATGAATCCACATTTAAATTATTGCGTGACAGAGTTAATTCCCTTGAAAGGATATGTTACCAAGCGTATTTACAGTCAACAGAAGCGGCAATTTTAAAAAATCCTAAACAGTTTTGGTCATTCGTTAAGCAAAGACAGAAATCAGAATCTATTCCCAATTCCATGACATATAATAATACCTGTTTATCAAGTGGTGAGTCTATCTGCAACGCTTTTTCTAATTTCTTTAAATCTACTTTTTTATATGGGGGTGCTCAATCTAATGTCACACTCAGCAGTTCTTGCAATGCTGCTAAAGAAACCAATATTAACATATTCGATATCGAGATAAACCTCGTTGAAATTATTAATTTACTTACCAAGTTAGACCCATCCAAATCTCCTGGACCTGACTATATTTCTTCAAAATTTTTGATCAAATGTGCTACGGAGATTGCGTACCCCATATCTTTGTTATTTTTAAAATCTCTGTCCAGTAGCACTGTTCCAAGACTTTGGAAATCAGGATTTATCACGCCTATCCACAAAAAAGGAGCAAAGACTGAAATAACGAATTATAGACCTATATCTAAACTTTGTATAATTGCTAAGATTTTCGAAAAGATCGTCTACAGACAAGTCTATACCGCTTTATCTAACACCTTTAGTCTGAGTCAGCATGGTTTTTTGAAAGGTAAATCAACTGTATCTAATCTTATTATTTTGAACGATTATCTTACTAAAGCTATGTGTGATGGTCAACAAGTAGATGTAATATACACTGACTATAGTAAAGCCTTCGACAGAATCGATCACGCTACTCTAGTCAGTAAGCTTGCTTCAGTGGGAATCCATGGGGATCTTCTTAGATGGTTTACGTCCTATATTCATAACCGATGTCAGGCCGTTGTTCTAAACAATTATACATCCAGTTGGGTTCCCGTACCAAGCGGAGTGCCTCAAGGTTCTCTTTTAGGGCCACTGTTGTTCATCATTTACGTAGGGGATATAGAATCCTGTTTCAAATCAGCTAATCTTCTTTGCTTTGCTGATGATATGAAGATCTTTTCTGCAATCTCATCACAAGTTGACGTGATGTCTATGCAGGCAGATCTTAATCGGTTGGAAGAATATTGCAGTACTAATAAGCTAGATCTTAATACATCTAAATGCTGTGTCACTACCTTTACCCGTAAATTCAATGTTCTAACTTCTAACTACAGTCTACAAGGTAAGGTCTTATCTAAAACTTCTTGTATGCATGATCTTGGGGTTCATCATGACTCTAAACTGCTCTTTGATGTTCACATTGAAAAAATCGTCAGTAAAGCTTTTAGGTCATTGGGATTTATTACTCGTTTGTCTAAGAACTTCTCAAATGTGAAAACTTTTAAAATATTATATTGCACGTTTGTAAGGAGCCATTTAGAGTATGCGTCACAGATTTGGAACCCGCACTATCTCACGTATATTGATAGAATTGAAGGAATCCAAAGGCGCTTTCTTAGATATTTGTGTTACAGGACGAGAACTACATATGAATCATCTAACTACATTAATTTATGTAAAAAATTCCACTTCTTACCACTGAAATCTAGACGTGATATAGCTGATTTTATATATATATTAAAAATTATTAATAATAATATTGATTGTCCGGACTTACTTTCCAAACTTAATTTTAATGTACCTAGTAGATCGCTTAGGTTCAATCCTCCAATTTGTGTCTCGAATACCTCGACTAATTACAGACATAATTCTTTTATTGTTCGAGCGAGTAGAACAGTGAATGATTTTTGTAAGAAATATGACATAGATCTCTTTAATACAAGTGTTATCAAGGCAAGGCGGTGCTTAACAGAAGAATTCTTTAACCTATAGTAGTCAATATATAGTTCAAGTTTTTTGTATTGATTATTGTGTTGTTGTAAAAAAAAAAAAAAAAAAATTTGCTTTTTTCATTACCATATTTTGTTTCATCTTTTTGGCAATGTTTTTATTTTATGTTTCTATATTTTGTTAACTAGAGAATTTATAAAATGTATGTACTGTAGCTATAAGCGAGGACCTGTAATTGGCTTTCTGTATCTATTCATATTTTTTGTATAATTGCATTAGCTGTTGGTCTTCCGAATTAAATAAATAAAAAATAAAAAAAATCATCAAAGTGAGGAATTAAAAAAAAACAAACTTAAACTCTTTTTCTCCACTTTAGGGACTTGACAAAATATCCTTTCCAAGTGCTCGTGTACGCAAACTGAACTCATATTTTACCTCGACGTTTCGATCAGGTTACACTGACCATGAACACGAGGGGACCGAGAGTCCCCTCGGTAATAATTTTAAATGGTTTTCATCGCGACAGGCCCGTGTTCTTATAAACTATGAAGTAATTATATACGTCGTGTATAGAAAACATAAAAATAAATGAAAATCAATATACATATTTCCCTACTAGCTGTGCCCTTTGTTTAGCTCCCATTAACTCAGTTCCTTTTGGTGGTAGAATGTTAGTAACCTTTAGCGACCCTCGATAAATGGGCCATCCAACGCCATAATTTTCGAGTAGTCCCTCAAATTAGAACGTTCAACCAAACAAACTCTTCAGCTTTATAATATGTATTAGTATAGATACAATCTTATTTTCATATTGTAGAGCATTTTTTTCTTTTACAGATGACGTGACGGTAGCAATCTGTCCAGGCATCGGCAACACATCGGAGAGTGTTTACATACGCACATACGTGCACTATTCACAATGTCACGGCTACAGATGTGCCGTTTTGAACCACATCGGGGCTCTCAACAGCGTCCCAGTTACCGGCAACCGAATATTCTCGTATGGTGAGTCATTCATTACATTACACTACATACTACGAATGTTTGATTCAAGAACAGGTTTAATTTGTTAACTTATCAGCCTAGATTGAGTGTCTATTATTGTCATCCGTTTGATAAGATATGTAGATATGGATAAATTAACGTACGTTTATGTTACTAGACGCTAGTACTCATTACTATATTGTGGTAAAACTGCCTTCATGTTTTACTCTCGAAATCGTCGATCCACTGTGAATGTTTGTATCAAAATATCAAAACTATAAGAACATATTTGAATTGGATTATTGTCAATCCTTTTCTAAAACAAATCCCTGCAAAATATCAAAGAGAAGCCCTTTAAAATGTAACAAACCATAAAAATAGTTTAGTTTAACTCTACCGTACCTCTACTTTCATTTGCGTTTAGTAAAACCGTTTGAACATCTATGATAATCTCTGTATGATAATCTACAAAACACACTTAGTATATTATCTAAATGTAAAGGTATAGTGGTAAAGTGCCTTTATTATAGATAAGTAGCTGTGACCTGGATTAGCAGACATTGTGATGGCTCTATCAATAACAATGAAAGTAATTTCATTATAACTTGAAAGGCGTATCACCATTAGTACTACGAGTACAATCAACTAAAGTTAGATACATTTTATTGCATGTCTATCTAGACTAGACTTGAGCATGTATTAGATAATTTTACTACTACATAACATCTTAATTTATCTATCTAAAGTCTTGTATAGATAACATAGTACTTATTTTGCATATCTCTATAAGTAATCACTATCTTTCTTGAGAAAATGCGCATTTCCAAATAATAATATCTAGTAAATATCATATCAAATAATACCCACTAATAATAAAGAATAACACCTATTTATATCTACTCACAATAAGTACCGAACTGTGATTGTAATCAAGTCTATCGATTCCCGTAAATAATAAATTATCCGATAAAATATTAACACTGTTATACTAATTGTATGAAAAGTTTCGAGATGTATCGAAAAATATTACATCATAGTACCATAATAAAATATTCATGAATGATTCACGTGATATGACTAACTTAGGTTTACTTAGGGCTGTCAACTTTTTCTTATTGAAAAAGTTAAGTTTAGTCGTATATTTGACAGACAGACACGAGTAAGTTCGATTTTTAATATTTGTAAGGACTATTACACCGTTAAAGCACCGTCTTCCCTGTCACATAAAATTAAAAATTCGATGATTGAATTAATTATGTGAATTATACTTAGTATTCTGCTTCCTTTATCAATTGGCCAAAATACAATACAATACTTTGTATTATACTTTGTGTGTCAGCCCTAGTTTTAGTGTAGGGACGTACTTGTTTATAGTTTCGTTTTATCGATCTGTTCTTAGAAGTTATTTGTCGGCATGTCGGCAATTACTGAATGCAATGAGCTGTTTGTGCTCTGTGTTTAGTTTCTAATGAAAGGTTTCTAGTGGAATTTCTACCTTTCAATCCTTATAATTGCTTTGAACTATACACTTTATACATAAGTGATTTCGTTCAATCTCCGTAATTGTATTTGTCTATGTATTCTATAGGTATCGTTTTAGTGGCTCAAAAGGTGTGGCCATTAAGTAAATATGTATTAGATATACCTAGATACTTTGTTAATCGATCATGTGGTATGTACTAGCTTTGGTCCGTAGCGTTACTCGCAAAACTTCCGAAGAATTTTCAGAACAAAAAGTACTCTACTCAGTAAAGTACTCTTGACAATATTAATGGAAAATTTCAAGATAAATGTCATCTTTAGTATACTAACAAACTTCTTTGGCATTTAGAAGTTAAGGTAGAGCATGCATAAGTTAGACAGAAAATGACTAATGACGGGTCCGTCTCGTCCGCTCCGTCTGTGACCAATAAGGCAGAATACCGAGAGGGTTTAGCCGGCAATGATGTAATACCAAGCCCGGCATTACTAGCCATGTCAATGGAAAGTATGTACCATTCAATAGCATTACCCTGAGAAAATAAAGATTATGCGTCGGTTAGACTGAGTTTATACAGTTATGTTTATGAAACAGTTGTTATTTATGTAACTCGTCTAGATCACTCAAAGAAGATAGACATTGGCCCAATTAACTAGCATTGATTGAATTAAACCTTCCACTCAAGGCCTAAGTTTTTCGGTTAGATTTAGGACTTAAGTTATGACGAAATTAAGCATAGAAATTACGAAATGTTGGCTACGAGAACAGTCAAGGAATTTTTATCATCTTAGTTTATCGCAGTTTTCAATGTCATACGTTCAATGTATTTTGTTTAAACTTAAAATACGAGTTACATAATCCTAATAACCATATTCATTATTCGTAATTGATCAATCGTTTAGCGTTGACGCTACCCTTTTTAGTGTTGCTATAATTAAGCAGAATATCAAAGAACACGTAATTATTAAATAAGTAATTATATGAGACATCGTTAACATAGTTTTAGTTTATTCAACCACTTGTGGTCATTATAATGAATTCATCGTTTATAGTAACTTCATTTGTTTGTGTTTTAGATCATGACTGGATTTCTTAGGTCTTAGGGTATTTATGAATACGAATTGCCACAAATAAAAGACCGGCTTAGTTGATCTGGCAGACGAAGTGTTATGAATCATTTTAAAAACGTCGAACAAACAAGTTTGTTTATTTGAATTATTTGCTAAAGCGATCATGTAATACTCAGTAATACCCTCTTTGAAACTGTCTATCTAAATGTATTAAAGTTCAAAAGATATGTACATCCATTCGTTTGACAGACGGATTCAATTATGCCTGTCTTATCCAAGATGTGCAGTTAACATTAATGATAGGATCCAATGAAAAAGTTTTATAGAAAGCACTTTCCAACTCTAGCTACTTATCATTTGAAAATTTAAAGAAAATGAGTTAAAATTTATGAGTTTACTTTAGAAAAAACACGCTTCTGTATCAAGAAAACGGCGAATCACTCGCTGCCTGAGCACAATCTTGAAAACTACTCGACCTATGAAGCTTAAATTTAGTACAAAAAAGATTCGCCATACATATGAATTGCGATTTACGCAAGCAAAACCGCAAGGCACAGTTTTTCTATATCATTGTCAAAAAAATAGATTTCCGTCTTTCAGCAACTTTGTCCGCGTTTTATATTGATGACCTTGTTTTTGTAGTATTTATTTGTATGTAAATTTTGGGTTTTCAAATCTAGCACAATACTAAACAATGTTCTATTATTCATCAAAACAAAACTGTAACTCTGCTGACGGACTTGTTAATTAACTGATTAGCATTTTAAATGTGGATCACAGTTATTGTTCTCCTATAGTCTAGTTATATTATTTTTGTAACCAAAATGTTACGACATCATCGCCTTGAACGTGAGGTCTAGGATTCGACCACGGACGTACTTACATAGATACTATTGTGCTTTAGGAAACAAATCATTGTTTTTTTTTGGATTGTGTGAGTTGAGGTTTTTAGTTATTGGTATCAATACACAGTATAATAGGAAGTATTAACTAACGCATATCCCCTCCATTTCCTCTCTATGTGTCACGGTATTAATCTTGAGAACCATTGAACATATTTGTATGATATTTTTACTGTTACTGCCTGCGGTGAATGGGCTAAGTAGGTTTATTAGTTTGATCCGTAACATTGCAAACGCTTTATTCTGTGAGGATGTACGTTACTCTTTCAAGCAAAAACTGGACAATTTGGGATGATAAAATAGGGTCAGATCAGATATTCCTCATGACAAGAAATGATATAGGTAGGTACCTATGAGTTTTCTTGTTCCGAAATTCCCACGTAATTGGCAAAAAATGTAGGCTCTACTCGTATATTGAAGTTGTACTATTTGTCATAGTTTTAGCTAAAATCTATGTGAACCGTATTCACCGTATTCATACCCTATTTATTATAAATAAATTATTCATAATCCATAGTGGTTATGCAGTAGAATACAAGGAGTTACTGACTATAAGATGATAGAGTGACTATGTTAAGGTATCATGACATGGTTTGGCTATTAACAATGATTGTTGTTTATTATATAAGACCCTTGTAACTGTCCTACCTTGATATACAATTACCAATCCTTCTTTTGCAGGTCACACGGACGATTTCAACTACATGGTCGAGAATCTTCTGGAACGCTATCCTCACACAAAACTCATTCTAGTCGGGTTCAGTCTCGGTGGCAACTTGATTACTAAATATTTAGGTGAAAATAGAAAGAGACCGACCAATATAATAGGAGGTATCTCCATTTGTCAAGGATACAATGCTATCGAGTGAGTATTATGTTTATTAAGAATATAATACAATAATTGTTTTCATTAATCATTAACACAAATACCCAAGATTATCGTGAGAAATCTTACGTAGTTACCGCCTTATGAACGTAATAGAAAACTTAACTATTATGATACCATTAAGACGAGGATTAGTGTTAGATAAAGGTTTATTCTGTTTTAGCTTATAAATGGGTTTATTGATGCAATTATTTTTATTTTACTCTATAAATAGAGGGCCACTGCTATACATAGACCACCCTTTGACCGCCATACAACAAAAAACGCATGTTCAGGGGTTTCCATAGAAAAATAATGTTATAAGTACACGATATCTGATGGAATAAGATTTTGTACATATTCATTTTAACCAAACTTAATTAACAAGTATACTTTACATGGGACAAACGATTACACAATATCTTCGGTGCACTTGACCAATTTTTTTTATTCGCTTGCCATTTGTTTACTAAAATAAATTAAACAAGTTTTGTTTCGTAACGGCAGTTTCCAGATTAAATGTTTACCTACTTAACATATACTTATTGAATCAAGTTCATCATTTATTAACAACTAGTAGCGCCCCGCGGTTTCACTCGCGTCGTTCCCGTTCCCGTGGGAATTTCGGGATAAAAAGTCAAATCCTATGTTCTTTCCCGGACCATAAGCTACCCCTGTACCAAATTTCAAGTTAATCGGTTCAGTAGTTTAGCCGTGAAAAGGTAACAGACAGACAGAGTTACTTTCGCAAATATAATATTAAAGTAGGGATTTTATAAAATTTTATTAAATACGTAAATTATTATATCGGTATAGAAACTTTAAAGACTTTAAATCATCTAATTTTAGAAGAATTTATCGCCTACATCGAATCACTTATTAAGTGATTCGATGTAGGCGATAAATTCGGGGTCAAGTTGAAGATCGTTTTCAAGTTGAATTTTTCATCGCCGCCGGTGATTTTCACACGATATAGTCCAATGAAATATGTACCATCTTGACCTTCACTAATGGCTAGGGGAATTTTCAAGTGCGCAATTACTTGTGGGACCGTTAACACCCTACCTCACAAGGACATCACAACATTACTCATATTGATATGAATATTTGATGTTTTTTCTTTTAGTTTTTAGATAGACACAGAATATGGTTCTCAGGCTTTTCATTGGTCAATACAAGGTCAAACATTAACATATTTAATAAAATTAACTTACTTTTTAAAGTTCACAGTCACACCCACTTAAAATTCCTTAAAAAGTTATTTTGGTGATATTCGTTAGTACCTTTGCAATTTGAATAATTATTCTAATGCTATATGAGGTAGCTAACATAAAAACCTGAATCAAGAAATTCGTAATTTTGAAGTCTCAAGTCTGGTAAAAATACAACACATTTCAAACTCAGCCTCAACTAAGTATTTGTGTTTCCAAGCGCATAGTTGTTGTGTTGATACGATAATGCAATTCCCTATAGTTCGTGGCGAACTACCGTATCACTTTCACTTTATGGTGCGATCAAACTTTGGTATCCGTGTTTGCGTTACGTACTTTTTCATTTAGGTACTAGAATAGTTTTACCTGCTTCCAAATACCTGTTATTGTAATAGGTATAATCTGTTGATCCTATTCCATCTAAATTCTAATGGCCTTATTTATTATAAGGCATCGAGTTATTTATAGCTGTTTTCATTTAAATATTTTTTGTGATACGTACTACTACTATTAATTATTCTGTGGTGATAGGTGCTCATTATCAAAGTGACTTTTGATTTTATCAGCGATTCCGTGATTCAGATGGTTAGAAGACAGTCCCGGTTTTCGTATAACATGATGTTTCTTGAATTAATGTTCAATTATAAATATAATTTGATTAAATTTTATAATATGTTTGTTAAATCCAAGGTAAACAGGTAATATAATACACTTGAAAGATCGGATATTGTTTTAATAACAATAAGTATCACTAGTCAATATGTAATCTTACCATAACGAAAGTATGTGTTGTACAATTCTATTTTATTACAATGTTTCAGCACAATGGTGTATTTACTGCAATGGCAGAACTTCCGTCGTTTCTACCTGTACATAATGACTGACAACTACCGTAATATTATAACGAGGCACAAGAGGACGCTGCTCAGTGCCGACATCAAGAACAGATACTCATTGGACGAGAAGATGATTGTTTCAGCTGGAACTTTACCCGATTTAGATGAGGCTTATTCCAGGTATAAATCATAAGTGTATTCGAGTTCTATATCTTTGGCTTCTACATATTGATAACTAGCTGTACCCCGCGGTTTTACCCGCGTAGTTCCCGTTCCCGTGGAAATCGGGATAAAACATAGCCTATTTTTTTCATAGATTCTTCCCGGATCATAAGCTACCCCTGTTCCAAATTTCAAGTCAATCGATTCAGTAGTTTAGCCGTGAAAAGGTAACAGACAGACAGACACAGCTACTTTCTCATTTATAATATAAGTCAGGATTTTATCGAAGACTGAAACAGTAATATTATTCTGCTACTCAATTTATTTTCCAAATATGATACCTTGAAATGACCCTCACTAGAAACAATATAAAGTCAATGACATAAAAGACAGTTTTTTTTGCATAAATGCTATGTTTTCTCATTACAAAACATCTTGTTACATTCTGTAGTCTGTATTTTGTTCGGTTGTAATAATTTACAAACCTCTTTTTTTTCTTTAGAAAAGTTCACGGATTCGAAACAGTTGCCGATTTATATAAATGGAGTTCATCGGCCTTTTATCTACAAAATATAAAGACCCCAATGATATTTATAAACGCACGCGACGACCCCATAGTACCTGAACAGTTGCTGCCCATTATAAGGGAATACGTCAGTGAGTATATTATGTATTATTTTATCAATAACTAGCAGCGCCCCGCAGTTTCACCTGCGTAGTTTTTTTTATTTACCCCCCTTTTCTCGGCCAGGGGGAGGATTTTCCAAAAATCCTCTCTTAGTGGTAGCCTACTCCCCCCAACAAACACACGTGCCAAATTTCAGCTGTCTACGACCAGTAGTTTCGGTTGTACGTTGTCAGTACATCACTCGGTAACGGAAGAGTTTTATATATATATGTAAGATAAATCTAAGAAGAACAGTTTAATATTGTATTTTTATGATATAATAATATAATTGTATATTTCTGTGGTTAAAACAATCAACCATTTAAAGAATGAATATAATAGAGGAAGATATGTAAATACATACTTAGATAACATTTTAGTCATTTTATATTCTACAAATAATACAATTAGCATAGCAGAGAAAGACATTTTTATACTTAGTAGATTAGATAATATTGAAGTTATTTTAAATCCTAATATTGATAACATAATTCGTGAAGATAAAGAGATGTATGTCACTGTTACACACATAATACTTATCAGGAAGAAATCTTTTAGACTCTTTTATAACCAGGTTTAAGTTTTCAGAATCTTATATAACAAAAATTGGTAAAAAAAATTAAGACGCAAAATAATATAACGTTACTATTCTTATTTCAGGTTCCCGAGACAAAGCGATGTATCTAGAACTTTCTCATGGCGGACACTTAGGTTTCTACGAAGGAGGTCTAGTGTACGCTAACCCTGTCAACTGGCTCGACCGGGCGCTGGTCGGTTTGGCCGGTGGACTACTCATGGCGCACAACAAATGTTCTACCAAAAACATAGCCATAGACACTGAACACTTCTCCGACGAAGAACCGGACCTCATCCGATCTGCTACCATAGTCTACCGCGACCCCTTAGAAAAACAAAACGTTACACCTTTGTAATAATAATTCGTAGTATTTCGTCTGATTAATAATAATTAACATCGTACGATTTCGTCTTATCGGTGCCGCGGTCAAGTGACGCTTTAACGATAAGAATGTCAAATTCGGATTCGTTTTTTATCTTTGCTCATAGAGCGTTCGATACGAAATACTTTAATTGATATACCTAGAGGACTTATTATATCGGTCCATTTATTGAATAGATATGTACCAGTTTTCTGGTAAGGTCTTAATATTTTTATAATGTTCAATGTAGATCGTAAAACGCTAACTTTAATTAACCAATCGACTTTACCAGTGAACTGTTATATTATAGATGCTTAGTATATTACTTACGATTTGTAACCGTATATACCAAAGTAATAAAACTGAGTACATAACGGTTCCTAACTATGCCCTATGTAAGATATAAGGGAGATACGAGTCTTTTAGGACTTATTTACATATATAAATAGCATATTTATTATGTAAATTTCTGTTTTGATTGTAAAATGATAAAATGATTTCTTGGGGCTCATGTGATATTTGATAAATGTTTTTACGTGATTATGTTTGCGCACACGTTTTTTTGCAAGATGACTTATAATCGTAGATAGTGATTTGATTGAGCTTAGCCTTCATATTTTCAGTTTCGGTTCGAGTGTGAGATTAATGTTTTTGTGATCTACAACTGCCTTATTTGCGTTGCATGTTTAGTCTGGTTTAACAAAACCTGGTAAGCATTTGACACCTTGTCAGTCAAATCTGTCACTTTGACAGTATTCAAAATTGATTGTAAAACCTGGTTTAGTGCTAAACCAGACTAAAAATGCAACGAAAATAAGGCAGCAAATGTTTATCTCGATCTGTGTGTACGTAGTTTCTGATACTCTAAACTTAAGTATCAGTTGCTATATTATGTAAGATGAGTTATTGAGTGTGTTTTTCATGAGGGCTAAAACTTACTGATAGTTTTTAATTATTTGGAAGCAGCAGCTATACACCCTTATTTTGAAATTGCGATACCTTATCTCACAGCTAATGTAAACGACGGGTGACAATATAATAGTGAAGTTAGTTTTTTTCTTTTGCTTTTATTTAAAAAGTTATGATAAGTCAAAGATTTTCAAAATCCCGCCGAATTTTATTGTTATTCTACACCGAACGCTGCGATACACAGCTGAGCGCGGTCATCGACCCGAGCCGTCACAGAATACTTGATAGCTAGTGTGCCGTCTGGTAATACGACATTTATTTTGTATTTTTTAAAGATAAGTAATCGACTTTCATTTTTGATATTTTTATTGGATATATGGATTCAGTTACTGCTACAGATATTCTGATTTTATTAAGTCCCATATTTTCAAAATAGGGGTGTATATTGTGTCTTAAACACGCTAATTTAAATGAACTAACAACTTTTTAATATTATTATTTTTGAGTGGGATAGTTAATTGAGATAGATTGTATGTATGTGTATATTATGAAGCTAAATTCAACGTGAAAACCCGGAAAGGTTTATGTAGTAATTGTTACAACCGAGCTTTTGTTTCGACAAATTATAGTAACATTTTCTCAGGACTTATCAAGGCAAATTGAATACTAAATTGAACATAATATTATATGCTTGTATTGTATATTATGTATTATATATGTGCAAGATTTGCCCGGTTTAAATTATACAAACAGGATAGCAACATGAACCCTGATAAATGACGTTGTGATAATGATTTTTATGTGATTTATTTACAAATTTTATTATGTAAAGGTTTACGTTTACGTTACTACACGCTATATTTTATATTGCGTGATTCAGTAACATTAAAACTTGTGTTTTCTCTAGACAAAAGCTAAAGCACGGTCGTAATTCACAGAAAAGTTCGTACATTGACCTATAACTATCTATATCTGTCCCGCTCGCACGAATGCAATGTGCGAACGGGACGGGTTATAATTTATGCAGGTGCGACAGAGAAAGATAGCTACAGGTCAATGTACGAAGTTTCCTGTGAATGACGATCGTACTATAGCAACGATTTCGAGTGCAAACGACTACTGGTTTTTAATGCATGAATATAGTCTGGAATCTTAAAAAGCACTGAAGACACGAAAACGCTTGAAAATTTAAAGTAGCGTGTCTAGTAACTGCCGTAACCCTATATTATTTATGTTATATTCAGAAATAATAACAAGTGTGAATGATAACTTCCATAATCATTCATTCAATAGAAAATAATGGATTGAAGGACATTATTATTTTGTTTTTACACAATTTGTTTTGTTATACTAGAGGATATTCTAATATTGATGAATTGTTCATTCAAAGATTTCGTATTGAATCTGAATGAAATATGATAAATAATCTTATCATAATCCATGATTAAATTTATTGTCGATAGTAGATTGTAATCCTTAGTCATTCGTGACGTCATCCACCATACTCGCTGTATACATTATGGGTGATAATCATTCTCGAAAATGCTAGTGACATAACAGTTTTTAATTTTTTTATTACTAAATACATACAACCGAAAGGCATTGCAATAAAGCTCAAAATAGATTGAATGTCATGCTCAAAATATGCCAACTTTTAATTTTTTACTTGATAATACAATGCCTCTTTTATACTGTTTATCTCATCGAGAAATCGAGATGAAACTATTTTGCAGGGTTGAAAGTGTCATTGCCAAGTTAATTGCAACGATATTTTATAGTTAAAAGTGAAAAGATTTTAGGTTTTTATAAGAAGACGCGTCAAGCGAATAGCCAAGGATTACTTTAAGGGTCTGACCGCACTACGCTGCACTGCACAGCAGCAGAGCGACGCGACACCTAGCGACACTATTTGGTATACCGCAGTTCAAACTGCTGTTCCGCGACAGTCAGTCACCAACTGCAGCGGACTGCGGAACTACACCACGCGACACTGAGCGGCAGATTTGATGAGTTGGTCAACTTTGACGCGCAGTGTCGCGATGCGTAGTTACGCTGCAGAGTAGTGCTGTATACATCACACAATTTCTTAGAAAGCATATTTCGTCGCTAGGTGTCGCGTCGCTCCGCTGCAGTGTCGTGCAGTGCAGCGTAGTGCGGTTAGACCCATAATAATAATACAATTTATTTATAGTACAAAGCACAATATTTTACAAAGGTTTAATAGTTTAGTTAGGAATGTTAGATAAAAGTCAATTTTATCATTGAATTTATGAGATTTACATAATACAAGTACCCGGATATGTTAGCAATAGATTACAATTATCTTATCAGAATGAAATAGAAGTTTCGAATAAAAGACTAGCTGTGTGCAGTGGTTTTACCTATGTTCCTGGAAAAAACCAAGGTCAAAAGATAGTTTATGTTACTCGGTGATATGTGTGTGGTTTTCTATGTATTAGTGAAAGAATTTTGTGAATCAGTTCAGTTATTTTTGAGTTTATCGCAAACACAAATCTTTTCTCTTTTGAATATTAGAATAGATTTATTTATTTATATGTCCACCTGAATGAGTGATGTGTGAATTTGTTTATTATTTTATGTTGATATTTTATACTAAATTTATGTCTTTAAAAATGTAATATACAAGTGTGGTTAGTACTTTGTATTGTAGCCACCTGACGCTATTAAAGATTAGCTTTTAAAGGCGGTCGTTCGTTAAGAACTTAAGAACGTATAACATATAATATTTATTAAAATAAAACTGATAATAAATTTAAAGATCTAATGTGTACGTATTCGCTTAACGTTTTGAGTGAGAATTAGAATATTAATTTAAACCTTTGCTGCTTTTTGATGAAATGTGTGTATTCATGTGAGTGTCCCAAACAAATATGAACGTTATTTATATAGTAATACGTGTCAATTTTGAATGTGTCTCGTCGGATGTAAACCAAGCACTATGGAAATGTGTGAAATATTTTTGTGAATAACATTTGATATGACAAAATTCCAATAATTATATATCATTTATTATTTCGCATTTATTCGTTACATACCTAAGTTGGACAGATTTAATGTAATTTAATGATGTACTTATACAAAGTACCTGTTCCAAATCTGATCTCAATGATATGTGTACGACAGAGCCAGTTGGTCATACTAGTGTGTGTAGTGAATGTGTATCTTTTATGTATTATTTGGTGTGTTCATACAGAGTCTTTCAAACACTTCCTACTATGGAGTTTACAGTGTCCCTCTACCTGACATAAGCTGTCATAAATCTGTTGTTTATCTGTCAGAATTGACAGAACGAAAAGTAAAATGCATGTAAAATGGCTGCAGAAAGTTGACCATCTAACTTAGACTAGAAAGACTTTGGAAGACTTTTTCTGTTTAAACACACCCATTGTTCGCACTCAGCTGTTAATATAATATATTTGTTTTAATTGAATCTTATAACGCACCAAGTGCATTTTAGTTTAACAGTGTGTTTGGAGTCAAGCACAAAAGTTATTTTTTATTTATAATTTTCACATTACTATTTAAAAGACGCCGCTGGTTAGGGGTCTATGTTGTCATTTTGATAGTAGTAAGAGAGTATCGATTGAAGTGAGTCGATATTCGATCGATTCAACGAAGTTTGAATCGATAGTTGATTTTTATACATTCTTCGCGGGCCCTTATATTGTTAAGGTTTTAAAGATATAGGGTTGCGCGGTTTATAGGGTAGGGTTTTAGATGTGCAAAGTTTTGTCCATTAAGAGCCGAATCATCGCTTCTGTAATTATAGAATTTATGTATCATCATGTCACTTAGCTTCTATCATAATTTTGTTTTAATATTATATGGTCAAACGCCAGACCTGTTACATCACATAATATTTCATTTTAGTGTGCAACATGCATAATAATGTAAAATTACCTTGTTGGAATAGTGTTAACTATAGGGTTTACACTAGACCAATAGTCGTCTAGACTACTCTCTAGATATCCCAATATAGGCCTATGTTAGACAGGTGTAGATAAATGTGCCTGGTCTAAGACAGGCCTATCTTAAAAAAATTGATTTAGGAGGTTATTGCAAGACGACTTTATGTATTTTTACCTAGTATTGTATGTTTCGAGTCCAAATATGGCTCAAATTCACCAGTCATGTTATTGAATTTACAATAAACATTTTATACATTAGAATTGCATAATGGTGCTGTATAATGAGAAATTCTTATGAATATTTATATAATTTTAAATATATTTGTACTAACCAGCTGTTTCTTTATAATATTATATTGTGTGCCTTTCATAAGTGCTCAGTTTTATATAATATTGTATTGTATTAAACTGCCAAGAAAAAGGAATCTAATGACAGTTTAAAAATGTAACGTCCAAACTTTAAAACTGTCCTTGGACTAAGTATATAATTATATTAATATACAGATATATATTATATAAACATATTATTTATATAGTATCTGTGTGAAAGCATGAAGTGTGAAACATTTGAAATTAGTAGTAACTAATTGTAATTATGAGAATTAGTACCCCAAATTGATGTTATTGTGTACAAGCTTTGCATAATAATCAGTTGCCTAAATGTTGGTCTACCCTAATAAAAGGATGATAAATAAAAATGCAGTTTTTGTTTTATCCCATTCATATTGAAATTATTCATTACAAAAGGATTGATAAATAAGTATTTAATTCTAAGTCAATAATAATATAAAATTTTAAAAGACGGGAGAATTTATGATGCCTTACAAACTAGCCTAGCTTAAAATATTTTGTAAATGGAATATTACTTGTTTAGCAGCTTTTTATATACTTATTTATTTTTAGCGTTGAAACTGGGGTTTATACAGTAAATAATGTATTTGAGCAGAAACATAAATGAGATCATAATATTGTTCTATAATACTTTGAATTAAAAGATTAATTAAGAATTATAAAATAAATTTATCAAAAATTGGCCTTGAAAAATATCCGGTTCTAAAACTAGTGGCAATAATATTACAAGAAAATTAATTAATAAAGTTAACACTATCAATATTCCAAATACAAATATCACAACATTTTTCTTAACTAATTCATTTTCTCTTTACACATACATCTTAGCATTACACATCAATTAAGTAAGTATTTAAGAATTTACATTATAATATTTTCAGTGCTGCAGATCTAAGTTTCACGAAATCATAACATCAAATATTTATAGAGAGCAATCACTTAATAAATTTTATAAAATACCATAGTTAAAATATATGGCCACTGGAGTAAATAAATGCAATAAAATGCTATTACAATAATTAACCTACCAAATTGTAATGAAACTTACATTATGTGATGGCGAATTTGAGTAGGACATTATCATATTCGAATTGACTCAATACATACACAAAACAACAAGTGAGAAATAGCATGAAATATATGTTAGTTGCCATGAATCATAAGTTCATTGATAATATTGAATCTGAATTGAATATTGTCTGAATGGAGACCCGACAAGTACATAATAAATGGACATTATTTCATTAGATACTTGAGTTACAAGAAAATTGGGCATTTACATTTTTAGTGACAATAAATTATTTCATATTTTACATAATGGTGTTACAAATAGCAATATAAAAAACTAACATGGAACTGATATTTTACAGTCTTTTTTTACAATCGGTTAAATCTGAGTATTTTCATAATAAATTAAAGCTTTTTTATACAAAATATCTATAAGTAAATATTACTATTATATCATATAAATAAATCACGTAAATGCAATCAAGTCATCTGCATGGGTATCATATAGTCAGCACATTGCTGCAGGATCACCTTCCATAGTGCACGCTATGTTATCTAATTTATGAGCTAAGTGCATTTTGTTTTCTAGACCTAAAATAATTTGTTCTCTATATTTACTGACATAAATATACAACTCTTTTAAGGCAGATAGAGTGTCGAACTCATTCAACTGTTCTACAGAGAGTTGTTGCATAGAAGTACTTAGCTCTTGGTCTGTTACTTGAGGTAATTGAGATACAGCTTGATAAAATCTTATGACCATGTCTCTGTATGCGGGCAAGTCTTTTGCGAATAGTAGTTTATTAGAAGGAGAGTCTTTACAAAGTCGATGTTCTGATAATGAACACGCATCCATAAAAGTTTGGGCTATCACCGAGAGGGAAGAATCGACGGTAGCGGTTTTGTTTATATCAAAAATAAAATCGGGATTTTTTATAAGATTAACCCAGAATCTCAGGGGTAAACTATTAGATTTCCACGCATGGACTACTTCAGGATTCATGATACCGTGAGTTCTAGCAGCATCATCGAAAAGGTCGAATAGCCATTTTACGGCCGGCGGAAGTACCTCGTTAACGGTTAAAATGGTGCCGAAAAAGTCGTCAACGAATTTATGTACAGTGCCTTTAGTAGATAAAAGCCTTGTAAGGAATATTTCTGGTATCGCTTTGTGACTGTGATCCGAGGTTTTGTTCACAATGTGCTGATATTCAATAGGTTTGACTAAATGATAGAAATGTACATTTTGATCTGTGATGTCGCTATTGTACACACGTATGTGAGAATTCGAACAGTAGATACCTGTGCAATTCTTGCAAGGGATTTTATATGGAGTGTTAAAACTATCATTTTGTCGCGATATCAGGGACATTATAGCAGATTCTTTCACACCATAATGGGCCAACGTATTTAACTTTCGCCACCCATTTAATGTCTTTGTAGTTAGATCTTCGTCTTGAAGAGTAACATGGCCACCTCGACCGTGGCGCCATTCGAGATCAACTTCGTGGACGGAAGGACGCATTGAAAATGGCGTGTTTTTGAACAAAGCGTCTAAAATTTTGGATTTCACTTGAGATATACTATCGCAGTCCAATACTTTACACTGGACTTTTTCATCGAAATCGTCTTGTACAAGGTGTAAAGTTATAGTCTGGTAATCTATTTGTTCTTTCAAAAGTTTTTCTTCTGATAATGAATATCGTGCCTCGTGTGTTATAGCATCGACTACTCCTTTTTCAATCTGATGTTTGATTGCTTTGAATAGCAAAAATAATGACGAGCCAGCGTAATCCTTCAGATAATAATACATACACAAAGCCATCCAGTTAGTAAGCATTTTCTCTACAACACTTTCAGTTCTCCTTAACATTAACTGTGGATGTTTATTACAAACGGACTTGTCGATAAGTCTCAGCAAAAGTGACTTTAGTATATCAGTTGCATATTCCATCTTTCCCATAAGAATGATCATTAATAATGAAGCTACATTCACTTTGTCTCGAATGTTAAATGACTTTTGGGCTTCCAATGTGTCTATAAATGACAGAAGGAAACATTTGTTATTCAACAGTTGCTCAAATTGAATCATGGCTGCATCGTAGTTAGTACGAGGGGCATTGATAAATTGCCTTTGGATGTTTAAAATAGGGTGATCTGAAACACCGGGGAAAAATACTTTCATAACGTAGTTAACATGATCCAGAGTTGGTATACCTGAATGTTCCAAATCTGCTGCCAAATCCGACATATCAGTTTGCAGTTCTGCAAATGCTAATTTGCATTCTAATCTAACATTACTTTCCAGAGTATCCATTTGTATTTGAATTCTTTTATATTCCCTTTCAGCTTTTGTGCTGCGGCGCCGGTACATTACCAGAACAATCATAAATATAAGTACTAAAAAGAATGTACCCGCCGCAATACCTGCAATAGCTTCTGGTGGGAAATTGTAGTTTCTTAACAGTTCATAATGAAGAAATCCAATGGGAAAACGTAGGTTCCTCCCTACTCTTACTACTACTAAAGGTAAATTTATATCAGTTATTTGAACACCATTTTCATCTGTATTCGGGGGCTGAAGTTCTGGAGGTGTGCAAAGAAGTTGCTGCATTGTAAAACTAGTCACATTGCAGGGTTGAGTTCCAATTGTTACGACAACGTCCGATTCATCACTTGCTCTTATCAAATTTTCACCCTCAATAACCAGTGGATCCCCTTTATAAGATTTTATTCTGTTGGGAAATACATAGACATAAGGATCTTCAACGAATACCATGTGAGTGCGCGGAGGGTTAAAATATTTTTCTAAGTCGTGCATAGTTTCAACATTGTCCATAACAAAACCAACTTTCATGGCAATTTGTGGCGTACTTGTTTGAGTTTTAGTTGCTTGTAATATTTCTAAATATTTTTTATTTATAGCGGGACTTGGACATTCCATCTGGTTTGAATTTAATACCACACAAGCCGTGTGGTTAACAGGGTCCAATTCATTTGCGTAATATAGTTTCATTAATGGTTTTTGTATTGTATGCAAATTAGTTCCATGAACAGTTATCATTCGACCTCCAGAAACGAAACTTTTAAGAGGTTTAATCTCCATTATAGTTGGATCTGCTGTGTATTTGAATAATTCACCGTGTAATGACCTATTTGCATTATCTATAGACACAGTTAAAGAGTAAATTGTTCGAGGGCTATTGGCTTTAGGTGTAATGCATATTATCCTGCTGTTTGATGTCTGTGTTTTGTTAACAGAACAGGGTAATTCATCCAGATATGCAAACACTGTAGATCCAATATTCAAATGCTGGCCACCTATAGCAAGTTGAGTGCCCCCTGAAACAGGCCCTAAAGGTGGATAAAGTCCTTGCAGTTTTATATTTTTATAACTGAACATAACTGATGACTCTGTGTATCCAGAGTCATTTTCTACAATAACAGGAGCCACCACCGATCCATTAGAAGGTCCGGTACGACAGGTGATACTGACTGACACTTCAAAGTCTACAATGTCACACAGCACATCGCCAATACGAACTTTTCCAGTTACTTCTTCAACTCTCAATCCAAGATTACTTCCTTCTATAGTTACAACAGTACCACCTTCTATTGGTCCACTGAGAGGCTTGATCATATCTATTCTTGGTTTCGGACACTCAGTTACAGGATTTTCAAGACATGACTCTGTGTAAGAACAAGAATTTCCACACCAGGTACATTGATATATGGAATTTCTTGTAATACATAAGGAACAATCAGCATGATCTCTGTGTGATCCAAGTATTTCACATTTATACAATGTAATAGTAATTGTGTCAATGTAATGTTTATGGTTCCAGACTACTTTTACGCTGACATTGTATTCCCCTACATCTTCTTCGTATGAATAAGTAGTTTTATCGCAAACTATATAGTGATTGGATTCCACTCTTGCAGGTAATATCATATTAGCCAGTTCAATACTAACTATGCATTGAAATCCAGTATGTCCAGGTTGAAGATGTGGCAAATTTTCAACTTCTAATTCCAATTCTTTAGGCACATTATTTGGCAACAATATAGGCTTTTTATATTGCCTGATTCGAGGGCAATGTCCTATACCATGATTCAGTAGTTTTGTAGGATTATTTTCACCACTAATAATAGTTCTTTGACAGGCAGATGTGTCATGTGTACATTTGTTATCATAAATACACCAGTTGCAGGCCCATTCACTCATTATACAGGTGTGACAAGTTGTATGTTTGGAACAATCATAGAAAGCAAAATTTCTTGATACAAAATCTTTGTTTGTTTCTGATGAGTGCACCGAGAGTGGTACATACACATGGTCTTGGTTTGGAGGTATTTTAGGCCTGTGCTTAATATCTAAGGTAGGACATGCCAAACCGTTAGAGGTCACTGCGGCATCAATTGCAGGAGAATTTCCAAAAACACATTTATATTTTGCTCCAAATGGAAGTTCAGGCAATGTTCTTATAATAAGTTGGACAGTTGTTATTTCATTCATTGATATTCTATCTGGCAGTATTTGTTCAAAATCAATGCACTGCTGTCCGGTATACTGTGAAAGCCATCTTGGTGCGCTTTGTGTACCTTTTTGGCACATATTTTGTATTGTACACCTTTTCTCTAATGAACACCAACCACAATGTGGATCATTTGATTCCAAGCATGATGAACAATTTCCGTGCTCTGCACACTTTTCAGTGGGAATCTGAACTATTGAATTTTTGGCTAAAACATAGACCGTCTTCTGGTATGGAGACAAGGTGGTATCTGGTAGTATTCTTTGTCCTGGCAACAGTTCATCACTTGAGTATTCTAATGCTTTATCTGCATCTATTAAAACTTTCTTTAGCACTCCATCACTTGTCCCTAAAAAAGCCACTGTATGCAAACCTGTCACTGACATTGTAACTGAAGTTATGAGGGTATCATTCCAATGAATGACTGACATTGTTTTGATGGGGTAAAGACCACTAATTTTGAGACCTACTTCGCAAAAGTTCAGGATGTTACCTGTTGAACCTACACTAGGGCATTTACCATCAGATATCATACCCGATATGTAACCCATGTTACGAGACTTTGTGCTACCATTGAAACACATATGGACATTCTCATTGAACTTAATTTCTATATCTTGTAATGAAAATACACATACAGCAGATTTAGACATGGGGTCATCTGTAATGCTTTTAGATGGACTAAAAGTGGCAACTAATATGGAATCCCCTGTTTCGATACCTAATTGAGATGCTAAGTTTGCTCCAGCTTTGGCTAACTTAGCATCTTGGACTAAATTATAATTGACAACTTCACTTTTACCATTCACAGTTTCTTCTCTAACATGACACTCTAATGTAACCTCTGTATAACTGTTATAATTATCATCATTGACACAAGTACGAGCCAGGCGAGACACATACCCCAGCTCTTCATTACCAACTAAATGGGAATGTTTCTGTATTATTAAAAAGTAAGCATAATCACTGGCATTAAATCCGTATACATATTGCACTAAAAAGTTATCTCTATACTTCACATCTATTTGTATTAAACTTTGTTTGGAAAATGAATACTCTGCTACGGCTAATGTCAGGAGATCACGACTGGATATCGCCGGAACATCGTGTCTATAATCACCGTTGTTTGTAAAAGTAGTGCCCACATAGAGCACATTAGACCTATGTGGCCTCTCAAAAGAAATGTACCTCACAGGTCCAATAAATGCATATGTTGATGCATCGGCTTCGTTAGCAGCTACACTCACTGGGATGAACTCAGGCTTCGCGGAGATGTCGCCCAGTTTGTACTTCAAACAAGAACCCTGGGCCACAGATCCACAGGCAATCACCATTCTAGATTCTTGGTCTATCACTAATATTTTGTTCACATTATCAACGTATGTAGTCTTTAGATCGGGCGAATCACATCCAGTAGCATGACACGCAGGATTGTCGAGCTTCGGCCCAGTGTTCACAACATGAATGGGTTTCAGGTCTGGGCTTAGTTGGTGGATCCAGTTTAGTGAACCAGCATAAACTTGACCGCTTACTCTGTCCACAGCGAGATGATAAAAGTGGTAAGACTCATTTTGTTGAAGAGGGTATCGTGATATGAATTCATATCCTTCGACTATTGTGTATCGAAGCCAAAATGTTATGACTAACACTGATGTTAAAGCAGCCATTATCACATTTTAAACTTAGTTTGAATGAGTTTTATACACTTTTTCACAACAAAAATACAGTATTAATTCAATTTCAACCCATTGTATCATTTACAAAAATAAAATGTAAATTGTAAAAGCATCCATCGATGCCGATGACTGACATAGGATAGGAATAAACAATGGATGAATGATAAATAATTTTCTATGCTTCTTTTTCTCTATGACTTTTGTTGCCATTTTATCGAATCAAACAAAAAAACGTTTGCTTCGGACAACACTAGTATATTTTTAAATTTAATAAATCTGTGGTGTTTGTTTTTGTATTTATTTCATTCATTCATTCAATTCAATAATGTTTGCTGTGTGCATGGATGGGGAAATTATGCTTGCTTTATTTTGCGGTGTTCTAATTTTTTCTTGATTTTATTGAGAATAATTCATTTCTGACATAGTATTTAGTTAATTCTTACGACAACGATAATGTTATAGTGCAGTGATTAATAGTATTTCTAAATTTTGTTAGATTTAACAATATCACAAAATGTGATCCTTTCGGAAGAAACATTGGGAAATGTGGACTTGTAGAGTTTTTAGTTGTTATTTTTTGTTGTGTTAAATAATCATGATGGCAACGATGGCTGCGGTCGGTCCCGCAGATGCTCACACCCAAATGAACACCTACCGCAGCTATGTGACTATGCTGGCAGACCCTGGAGCCAAAGATGAAATCAAGTTGAAGGCTGCTCAAGAGCTCAGTGAAAACTTTGAGGTAAGCTAATAATATTGGTTTTCAGATATTTAGCCGGTCACAGCATATTGAACGTGTGATAATATCGCTATTATCAAGCTGTATCTTTATTACTACCTTCATAATTCTTGCAAATTTACATACACATGTATTTGTTGTCACAGGTAATATTGAGTTCGCCTCAATACCCTCAATTCTTGGACCACTCACTGAAGATATTCCTCAAAATACTACAAGAGGGTGAACCACATTTCATAGCAGAATACAACATACAGCAAGTGCGGAAACTGATCTTGGAAATGATACACAGACTGCCGATCAGTGAGACATTACGACCATATGTTAAAAATATATTAATATTGATGTTAAAGTTGATGGAGATTGAGAATGAAGAAAATGTATTGGTTTGTCTCAAGATATTCATGGAACTACACAAGCAATACAGACCAGTGTACAGCACTGAGGTTGATGTAAGTAATGTAAAAAAAAGTTCTTAGAAAATACATCCATTGCAATTATTCATCTATTAAAGGCCAGGGCCTCCGACCTATTAAATGACCTGGCACTGTGATTATAAAGAGCTCCAAGTATTTCTATCCTTGTGAGCCCCTGTAAGTTCAATATCTGTGTCCAATAATCTTTCAAAACTTCAAATTATACTATGATTTCTATGATATAAGTACCAAAAATATTTATTACAATGTTCTATTTTTTACATAGATACACAAGTTCTTGTTATGGGTAAAAGCTATATACTCGGACATACCAAACCATCTATCTAAAATATTTGAGCCCAAACCTACAATAAGAGTGAAGGACTTGTCTGAAGTGAATATTGAACAATTGTTGCAAGAAACATACACAACTACACCAATACACACTGAGAAGAAACTACTTGATGGGAGTGTTGTTACTGTAAGTTTTAATGTTTAATAATTCAATATTTTTAATTGAATAGAAAAATATTTTGTTCAGTAATTAAGTGGGCTTAAAGTCATTTAGTTTGATCATCAAGTGTAATGGAAACCATAGTAAAATGTATTTCATTTAAAACTTGGTTCAGTAGCATGATGATCAAGGCTATCCTCCTCACTGTGCTTATCATATCACTATGAGAAGAGGTTTTTGTTAGAGGTTCTTTATAAGAGGTTTTTGCCATGCAGTCAGACCTTACAGCATCCTGTAATTATAACTTGTAGGACCTTGTCTTAGTGAACATTTTAGAACACTAAAAAGGAATAGGTATATTGAATACACATTTAAGTTTTTTATTGGTTTGCAGTACAACTTAATACCAAGATCAGTAATATCACTGAAAGTGATTCAAGAGTTACCTATAATAGTGGTACTGATGTACCAGCTATACAAACAGAATGTTCACCAAGAAGTGAGCAACTTTATACCTCTCATAATGGATACTATTACATTACAACCTGCGGCGACACACAGGTAAATGAACACTCTAGTACTTGTATTCGTAAGCGGGCTTTTTTCCACACCTAGACCTCTCAAGTTGGGTTCCTAGTGTGTGCTGCTTGTGGTGGTAGAACCATTCTACACTATAGTAATATTATAAATGTGTAATTTTAACTATTATTGTTTATGTTGAAATGGGTGGGGGATTAATGTATTTATTTCCCTAAAGTTGGCTAAAGAAAGATGTACAGGATTATTTTATTAATTCATTCCTAAGAAAATTAAGCAGGATCACTAAAAGTTATCATATTTTTATAAAAATTGACCCTTGGGTATGTATTTAGGGTATCAGAAACTCAGCACATGCCCAGAATGTTAATTATTCTTAGATTGTTTATTAATGAATCTATTAATTGCCAGACAAATTAGTTTGGTGCCAGATAATACAATAATAATATGATATAAAGATATTTATAGAATTATGAAAATAAGCACTTACAAAAATAATAAAATAAGAACTTAGAAAAAATTGTTTCATTCTGAAGTTCCAATAGAAGTTGATTTGGGAATTACACAGATAAAAAAAATGTGTGCAAAGTTTGTCTTACAAGAGACACAGTTACAACACAGACCAGCTACTCAGGGGATGATTTTTATATGCAATTAACTGATAAATTATAAAGAAACTATTTCCGATTTTAGACAATCAGCATCATTTAACAAAGAAGTGTTTGTTGACTTCATGGGTGCTCAAATTAAAACTCTAGCATTCTTAGCGTACATAATAAGGATATATCAGGAGACTATCGCTAATTACGCCACTATGATGGTCAAAGGAATCATAGGGCTGCTCACACTGTGCCCGCCAGAGGTAGCGCATCTTAGGAAGGAGTTGGTCATTGCTACTAGACATATTTTGGCCACTGATCTAAGGCTTAGTAAGTATTTATTCTTATGACTTTATACTCTAATTGATCAATTACTTTTTCATCCCACTAGCTCGGAAAGTATGTTTTTAATCCTCGATATCTGGGGGTAAAAGTCGATTTTAATCTCAAGAGTGGAAAATATCGGGGTCGCTGTGACAGGCCGTGGAGGACCCAAGGCATTTTCAATAACTGGGAGTAAAACTCGTTTTTGCGCTCTAGAGGTTAAAGTAAATTTGAATTTAGAACATCGTGTGCTGATGTGTGATGATGTTTTAAAGGTTTATTTCCATTTCGGCAACTTCCCAATTCGACACCCATGAAATTATGACGTCGATAAACGGAGGTAACAAAAAAGAACGAATGCTGTATATACTTTTAATATTTGTTAATTCTCTTTTTTGGGGAATCCTTACGGAAATCAAACAGATTATATGTTTTATGACCGGGACTGTACTTTAGAAGCACGACCCCAAGGGTACCGAAATGGGAAGGTGCCGAAATGGGAATAAACCGTTTTGAATTCACAAACTATCATAATTTTTTTTTTAATTTAAAATTCAAACTCGGAACCTTCTTGGTGTACTAGACTTACTTATTTTTTTATTTGCTTTGTGTGTGATATTTTCTTTTCATTTAATATTGTGATTGTTTTATGTTTCCATTTAGTAATTTCCTCGCTGAGGGGGGATGAAAAATAATGTGTTGCACTCGAGTGCAAACAATTTTGAACCTTGTGCTCCTTTGAGTCCCTCGCTAACGCTCAGGATTCTTATTTTGAATCCCTCGCTGCGCTCGTGATTCAATTTTAGAATCCTTCGCTGGCTCGGTCCTCAACTGGAGCCCCGGTTAAAAAGCAACTTTGCACTCTTGTATAACAAATAACTATTATGTTAAGTTTTTAAAGTATGAACAACACTTTTTACTGTCGCGTTTCTGTTCTAGATATATTACTGTAATGTATATGGCGACGGAATTACCTTTTCGTTGGTGGATAACAACACTACATAATAGATAACACACAAAACACTATTCACAAGAATTTTTGATTCAAATTGAAAAAAAATCTTCCAAGTTACAACAAAAATACTAATAAATCAAATATCCACAGAATTCGTACCATATATGGAACGCTTGTTCGACGAAGAAGTCTTGCTCGGAGGCGGCTGGACGGTCCACGAATCTCTCCGTCCGTTGGCGTATTCTACTCTAGCTGACTTAGTACACCATGTCCGCCAACATTTACCTCTCTCAGACTTGGCTTTAGCAGCGCATTTGTTCTCCAAAAATGTACATGATGAGTCTTTGCCGACGAGGTAAGATTATGAAAAGAAAGTTTGATAGACAAAGTTGAAAATAAAATACTTTCCCTACCGTGTGTTTTTAACTTTTTTACGCAGTTTATTTATTTATTGACATACATATTCCAAATTCTTATACAATCTTACAAAATATCTCATACATTTTTAATAGCACATACTACTGCTAACTATTCTCTATTTAATTTGTTGTGACAAAATGGGTTTATAAGTTTCATACTTCCCTCAGATATTGGCCATTTTTTATACTACTCGGGATTTTTTTCTTACGGACTATTCTATTTATCACATATTCCCACACATAAGATAAATTGAAAAAAAAAACTTAAAAATACAAGTACATAATACAAGTTTCGAACTTAGTTAGGGGTCAGTTACTATAATGAGATGATGTAGTGAATGATTATGTTATGTTATGTTTCGTTATAATACAAATATACAATCCTTATATATTTCAGCATACAAACAATGTCATGTAAGTTACTACTGAACCTAGTGGACTGTATTCGCCAAAGATCAGAGAGCGAGGGAGCGACCGGCGCCACGCCTCAAGGACGTCAACTCTTGATGAGGATACTAGAGGTGTTTGTGCTCAAGTTCAAGACGATATCCAAGTTACAGCTGCCTGCGTTGATGAATAAATGGTAAGGATTTTCTTCATTTATACTCGACATAATATTTTTATTAAATAGTATACAGCTAGGTGTTCTAAGTTCAATAAATATTTCTGTGTCTTAAAAATGTGATCGTGACTTAACTCTCCAGATATCTCCGATCTCGAAATTTTCAGTTTCCTGACGCTATCTTAACTTAAATCATATTGAGTATATGTAAAGGTACAATTCCGAGACGGGTCGCAGGCCCCGATATATAAATAAAGCCAAACCTGATATTAGTATGTATTATCTATATTGTTACAGTAATGCCAAGTCTACTACGCCTTCAAATGGGTCATCAACCACCACCAGTACTATCGGAACTCCTGGTTCAGAAACTCCAACAACTTCAATTCCTACTCCAGAGATAAAAGTAGAGGAAGAAAAACCGACCCCAGATTTCCTAGATACTATAACTAAGAATGAGGAGAAATCCAAAATAGGTTTCCCTTCTACACAGATGAATAATTTGAATGTAGGCGATTATAGAACGTTAGTCAAAACTCTTGTGTGTGGTGTGAAAACTATTACTTGGGGTTGCGCTTCTTGTAAAGTAAGTTGTTTATTTATATCTAAAATTGTGGATATTGTATTAATTTGTGCTTAAAAACTAGCATTTAATTTATAAAAGTTTGAACCATATTACACAAATGTCAGAGGCTAGGAGCACAATCCTTGTAGCAAAAGTTCATCGCTAAAATATCACTCAAATTTTGTAACAAAACTCCAGTCTCTGACGTAATATTAACATTTTCTAGCAAACTACAACAAACGCGGAAGGCGCGTCAACATCTACAGCGACTACGGGGCAGAAACAGTTCACAGCGAGAGAAACTCTTGTGTTCATACGATTAGTGCGGTGGGGATTGCAGTCGTTGGATATTTACACGCTGGCGGCTCCACGGTTCTCAGCCCAACCGCCCGCCCAGCCACACGTTAGGTCTAAAGAAGAAAAAGAAGTTTTAGAACATTTCAGTGGCGTTGTAAGTAATATTTTCTCTTTTATTGTGCATTTCTGTCTAGTACGTTATTTAGCCCCTGTATTCTATTCCAGTTTTCAATGATGAACCCACAAACATTCCAAGAGATATTCACGGCAACTATATCCCATATGGTAGAGAGAATCAATAAAAATATGACGCTACAAATTATTGCCAATACCTTTCTGTCCAACCCGGCTACATCGCCAATATTCGCGACTGTACTTGTAGAATATCTTCTGAAAAGAATGGAGGAAATGGGTACTAATGTCGAGAGGTCTAACTTGTATTTGAGACTATTTAAGTTAGTTTTCGGCTCTGTCAGTCTGTTTCCATCTGAAAACGAACAAATGCTACGTCCACATCTCCATAGCATCGTAAACAAAGCCATGGATTATGCCATGACTGCTAAGGAGCCTTACAACTACTTCTTGCTATTGCGAGCATTGTTCAGATCCATTGGTGGAGGCAGTCACGATTTACTGTATCAAGAGTTCTTACCATTACTGCCAAACTTACTAGAAGGTCTGAACCGACTTCAAAGCGGCCTTCACAAGCAACACATGAAAGATCTTTTTGTCGAATTGTGCTTGACTGTACCGGTCAGACTAAGCAGTCTATTACCTTATTTACCGATGCTCATGGACCCTCTAGTATCGGCGTTGAATGGGTCTCACACTCTCATCTCGCAAGGATTGCGGACACTCGAACTTTGTGTCGATAATTTACAACCAGACTTCCTATACGAGCACATTCAACCAGTACGAGCAGACCTTATGCAAGCGTTATGGAGGACGCTGCACAATAGTGAAGTAGCAAGAATTGCCTTCCGAGTACTCGGAAAGTTCGGCGGAGGGAATCGCAAGATGATGATCGAACCCCAACGCCTCGATTACCGAGAGACGGATGCGGCTCCGCCTGCGATACAGGCATACTTCCAAGAACAGGGGAAGCCCATAGATTTTGAAGTAGATAAAGTTATAGAAACTGCATTCTCTGCGTTAAAGTCCAGCACCACGGATCCATTTTATAGAAGGCAATGCTGGGAGGTGCTGCGTTGTTATTTGGCAGCGTCTCTCAATCTCGATGATGACAGAGAAACATTGCAGAAGTTGTTCAGTCATCCTAGTTTCCTGGAAGGTAAAATACATGTGCAAACCGGACCCTACTACAAATGCACCAATAGCATCGTGCGAAATACCCATTGTACAGCACTTACGGGCATGTTTGTGGCTGCGGCAATCAAGGAGTTACGGCATCACGTGCTCCCCACTATGGTGTCTCTGGTCAGACATTACACGATGGTAGCGATCGCTCAGGAAGCGGGACCGTTTGTTAACAGCGCTAGTCCTAAGGAAGGTCTCGATGCTTTGGTCCTTGTAGATGCTATAGCTGTAGTGATGGGCCATGAAGAGAAAGAGTTATGTAAACCTGGTCACTTAGCATTAGTTTTGATGATAGAGACCGCCGCAACTGTACTCGGTAGTAAAGAACGCGCGTGTCGGCTACCTTTGATGGAGTATCTCGCTGAACGCATGTCGGCACTGTGCTACGAACGCGCTTGGTACGCCAAGCTTGGAGGTTGTATAGCTGTCAAGTTTATGTGCGAAAAGATGGCGCCAGAATGGGTTTATAAGCACATATTTGCATTTTTGAAAGCAGTTCTGTTTGTCATGATGGATTTGACTGGTGAAGTGTCTTCTGGTGCTATTGATATGGCGACGTTGAATCTGGAGAAGTTGGTGCGAGTGTGTGTGGTCCCTCCTGGAGGGGTGACGGAATTGGAACCGGAGGTCGCGGCTGCGAAGGCTAGAGCACTTCATGATGTACTACAGGAGTTAGTGTTACAAGTGACTAGTCCACATCTTCTTGTTAGACAACAGGTAAGAAAATATTCTTGACATTGTTACACGTAATATTGATAAGCCTTCAAAAACACATATATTTACGTTTATGGTGACAATTCCAGGCAATGAAATCACTAGAATTGATAGCAGAACTACAAAACAAAACAGTAACAGACGTCATGGACCCACACAGAGAAGTATTAGCAGATATTATACCACCGAAAAAGCATTTGTTACGTCATCAACCCGCGAATGCTCAAATGGGTCTTATGGACGGAACCACGTTCTGTACTACGTTGAAACCAAGATTATTTACTATAGGTTTGTGTAACATATTTATTCAAATTTTAAAATAGTTTCTTTAGTATTTTTTTGGTTTAAAACATCCCTGATTCGGGAACATTCTAATGTGAAATACATTATTATAGATCTCAACATAAACGAGCACAAAGTTTTCTTCCGAGAGTTGCTCTCACTATGCGAAGCCGAGGACGCTATGTTAGGCAAATTGCCGTGCTATAAAGGCGTTAACTTGGTACCGCTCAGAGCATCCGCGCTGAGGGCATTGGCGTCCTGCCATTACATACAAGAAAAACATTGTAGGGAGAAAATATTCCAAGTATTGTACAAGTCTTTGGAGAAGAACGATCAGGAGTTACAACAGGTAAAAACACTTTAAACTAATGCAAACTAAATTCATAGTTTATTAAACAAGATGGTGATTAGACTGATTTAGACGTGGAGATAAAATAATTGTATAAGTTTTGCTTCGTTTATATGCAGGTATGACCTGTATTTTAATAAACTACGAACATGGCACAGGTTAAATAATGTTCAACCAATAAAATTCAAATATATTACTGTCTTAATCTCACACAATTTTTATGTATCTATTGATATATTTTAGGCCGGATTCGAATGTATGCAAAAGTTCCTATCCGGGTTCCAAATCGACATGGAAATGGTACATCCAGTGATGCGTCCCCTACTACTGACTCTTGGAGATCATCGACATTTGAGCGTCAACGGCGCGAAGAGACTCTCCTACCTCACACAGTTGTTCCCGTCAACTTTTAGTGAGAAACTTTGCGAGCAACTGCTGCAGTTGTTAAAGAAGTTACTGGATTATTCTATACAGTCTAATAGAGGTAAGTTATTTCTTTATTGCGTATGGCATTAATCCTGCGAGGATCAGATTTGAATGTCTAGGTTATGAATCCAGCTTATAGCGGCAGGTATAAGCTTATGGACTTCCGATATTCCGCCGGGGAAACAGCGAAGAGGGTTATTAAGTTATTCCTTTATTCAAAGTATTTCAAAGTCTCAATGAGGCACGTCAAAATTAATGTGGCATTCATGAAATTTGTATCATGGATGCACAGATTATTATACCGTACTATCTAATGTATCGTCAGCGTCATATAAAAGGTACCATTCCTTGGTAATTCTCACTTTGGTGTTGCCAAACAAAGGACGGTACCTTTTATCTGACGCTGACCGTACATAATATGAAGAATATTAGAAGAATTCCTTTGATATATCTATTTTTTTCTTTCCCCACAGGTGGTAACTTCCTCCAAAGCGTATCAAAGAACATGGAAAACGAGCAGAAGATTATAATCCTAATAGGAATATTCCATCAAATTCCTGCCGCGTCACCTCGGTTTATCGATGTGTTATGCCGACTCATATTCCATACGGAGAAATCCCTTATGATTGAAGCTGGGTCACCTTTCAGAGAACCATTAGTCAAATTCTTGTTACGGTAAGTTTTTGTACAAAGATTACTTGTTTGACGACCCAAGTGCCACAGTGGTATGCCGGACAGCCAAACTAAGAGTTGTGGGTTCGATTTCCGTCCGAGGTAAATATTTGTGTGGTCCATAAATGTTAGTCTCGGTATGTGTGCGTGTATGAACGAGCGTGTGCGTAATTTCTAATAGCATAGATACAGGTAATAACCGTAAATAAGTGTGAGGTGCAATAAGATGATTATGCTATGCTGTAAACTTTATTATATTTATAGTTTTTATCTGCTTTTATCTGCTGTTGCAAGCGCCATGATCACGCCATAAGAACTGTTGGACTTTACTGCGGGTCGATTTGATAATTTTTTAAGAGTAGATTTATTTATGTCTTTATAATTATTTAATAATTTTATTATAACTATTTATGTCTTGTATACAGGTATCCAAAAGAGACACTAGACCTTATACTAAGCGACAACAACATAAAAGATCAACAATGGAGTAGATTCCTCGTCTTTCTAATCAAACATCCAGAAGCGGGAACAGCTTATAGAGAAGCTTTACAAACAGCTAAGAAACCTCGTCTAATGCAGCTGTTAGCAGCTAATACAGCAGGAACTACAAGTAATGTACCACAAGCTGATAGAGCTGAAATGCAGTTCCAAGCTATTAGGGTTATATCACTCCTGATTAAATATGATGATCAGTGGATGTCAACGCAACAGGATCTGATTGAATTGATCAAGAGGATATGGTGTACTGATCAGTATCATGTAAGTTAAACCATTTGCTGCCTTATTTGCGTTGCATTTCTAGACTGGTTAAGCACTAAACTAGGTTTTACAATCAATTATGAATACTGTCAAAGTGACAGATTTGACGTGTCAAATGCTTACCAGATTAAAAATGCAACGCAAATAAAGCTTTTTAGTTTTACTTGAATTTCTTTTAGATTCTGTGGGAATTTTGGGATTTAAGTGTCCAATGTCCAATTCTTGGTAATAAGAGATGTCTACACCAGCAAAATTAACCTAAATCAGTCCGATAGTTTTTGCTTATAGGATTACAAATATTGATTCTAACAATGCTTAAACTTTCATGTTTAAAAAAAAAATAAAGAAGGACTTCACACACATAGAACTAAAAAAATATCAGTACTTCCCCGCTAGAAAATATTAGGAGAGCTCAAATTATTATTAGTAACAGGATATTTACCATGTATATTATTTATTTCGAGTTTCCGATATTTCGACGCTGTTGCAAGCGCCATGATCGCGGATGAACTGTTGATGAATAAATAATATACATGGTAAATATCCCGTTAATCATAATAATTTGAGTTCTCATAAGTTTCCATGATAACTATAAAAACTATATTAGGAGGGGCCTATGTTCAACAGTGGACGACTATATACTGATTATGATGATGATGAACTAAAATTTCCCCGATTATAGCAAGTACTTATTAACAATAATTCATTTGATTATAGGAAATACACAAAAAAGTAGAAGTGGTTGACTGCACACACTGGAAGGAGCCCAAACTGATTGTGAAGATATTGTTGCACTACTTCTGCCACCATCCATCCAGCATTGATCTGTTGTTCCAATTGCTGCGGGCATTGTGTGACAGGTTCATTCCTGATTTCCAAGTAAGTTAATCAATAATCACACTAATAGGAAATTTATTTATTTATTTTTTTGAGAAATATAATGTATTTTATTCTTTGTATATTTTTGAAAATATATTGTATGCCCGGAAACATCGTATTAATTTTAAAGTTAATGGCGATTTTCATAATTTAATAGGCATAAAATCGCCATCTCAGGATGTAGGTTAGCTAGGACTAAAAAGTCCTTTATCTATAGATGTATTCAATTTTATAATAAAATCCCCCGGGAAGTGAATGGGCTCACTGATGGAAGGTTCCGATCACACGTTAAAAACATTCTTATAAGCAAAGCATACTATAAGGTTACGGACTACATTAATGACCGGGAAGTTTGGCATTAAATTTCTGCACACGCAACCTCAGTATGCTATTTTTAGTTTTTGACCTATGTAATTATTTTACTTCTATATTTATAGATTTTTTTTTTATATACCTTTTGACATGTTTTTTATTGTTGACATTAGTTATAAGTGACATTTGTATTTAATTTTATTTAAAAAAAAATACCAGCCCGAGTTTCTTGCCGATTCTTCTCGGCTGATGTAATTCCGAATCGGTGGTAGAATCAATTCTGACGTTCATAAGTGCCTTGTTGAGGTCTTAACTGAATAAAGGATTTTTGACTTTGACTTTGAATAAGGATAATGACCATTCTGGCTTGACTTCACCAACAAGGTATAGGCAAAGCTTGGTGATACGTTTGTCTCCTTATTACAGTAAAATATCTGTGGGAACTTCGCTGAAATCAGATCTACAGACTTACACATACTACTACTTAACGACAAATATCAAATTTTACAGCTATTTCCTGTTTAGAGCAAACTCATTGCTAGATTATATTATTTGTACTATTTAAGAGGTTTCTAGACTCATACAGCCAACATGGATACATTTTATCATTTAATGAACTTGTACTTGTAAGCGGGCTATTTTCCGCACCTAGACCTCTCAGGTTGGGTCCTTTGTGCGTGCTGCTTATGTTGTTAGAACCATCCCAGTTCCTCCAGGAAGTTCGCCAGCCTGTCATTTAATGAATATAAACCAATTTACTTCCAGTTCCTCCGCGACTTCCTAGAGAACACAGTAGCACAGAACTACACCGTCGAATGGAAGCGTTCAGCGTTCTTCCGTTTCGTGGAACATTTCTCCAGCGACACGATGTCTCAGGAGTTGAAAGCTAAAGTGCTTCAAATGATACTGATACCGTGCTTCGCGGTCAGCTTCGAGAAGGGACAGAAGATTGTGGGCGGACCGCCGGCGCCGTACCAGGATAACCCCGATAATGTGGTTTCTGTGTTTATTAATAATGTGAGTTGTTATTTGTTTGGAATTGTGATATGGAGTGAAATGTTTTTATTAGTAGTGTAATAATATGGTAGAGGATTTGTAATATGGATTATTCTATTACACTACAGTCTACACACACGTCCCTTGGTTTGTTGTAGCCTCGTGTGCCTGTTTCAAAATTAGAATAGTTACATTACTGTGCTAAATTTGAACTTACTCCTACAAACATCACATCTTTTTCATTTCTTTTGCACTTAATTTCTAAATATAAGCCCATTCTCTGCGGATCTTCATGAACAACAACATTATTTCTGGAATAAACATAAAAAAATCTTTCTCTTCAATCTCAGGCTATTTTATTTTAGATTAAATATTATCATGGTATTAAGCAGTCATTTCTACACAGGTAATTGATCCAGAGAATCCGTTCGCATGTTCGGACGCGGTTCGCATATCGCTCCTACAATTCGCATGCTTGTTATTGGAGCAGGCGTCCGCGCATATTCATGACGCGAACAATAAGAAACAAGGAAACAAACTGCGTAGACTGATGACGTTTGCCTGGCCTTGTCTCTTAGGGAAGAATTACGTTGATCCTGCTACTAGGTATGATATTATTCTAAGAAAGGACTGAAATATATTATGTACTTTTAAAACCTTTTTTTCGATGATTTTTTTATAAATACATTTTGTTTTAGGTACCACGGTCATCTACTGCTTAGCCACATAATAGCTAAATTTGCTATTCACAAAAGGATTGTGCTGCAAGGTAAGTCAGAGATACTTAAACTACTTTCCGCGTAACATTCATTTTATGATTGTCAAGTATTTTAAATAAGTCATTCGTCCATCTTACTGGAAGACACCTTATGCTTCGTTTCTCCATTCCGTGACCGTTTAACATTTATATTTAGAAGGCTCTTTTGATAAAACCTCCTTAGATTGAGCTGGAATTATATTAGATCTTCCTAGATTGAATTCTTTGTTGATATTCCAACACATATTCAAATAATATCTGTCGGTGCAGTATTCCACAGCCTGCTGAAGGCGCACGCGGTGGAAGCCCGCGGCGTGGTGCGGCAGGCGCTGGAGATCCTGACGCCCGCCATGCCGCAGCGCATGGAGGACGGGAACACCATGCTCACGCACTGGACCAAGAAGATCATCGTCGAGGACGGACATAGTGTGCAGCAGCTGTTCCATATACTGCAGCTGGTTGTGAGGCATTATAAGGTTAGATTGTTGTGTTGGTTTGATTTATTTTTATTAGTAAGCTAGTTATAATAAAGTTTTGATTTATAACCTACAAAGTTAAAGTTTTTGTAAAAAAACTTTTTTTAAAATTTCAAAAAATTTGCATTTTCTGTGTTCATAGCACAGTTTCTGTCAATGATAACAAGTTGTATGTTCTTTCTATGTATTTGTTTGTATCGCAGGTGTACTACCCGGTGCGGCACGCGCTGGTGGGGCACATGGTGTCGGCCATGCAGCGCCTCGGGTTCAGCGGGTCGGCGTCGCTGGAGCACCGCCGCCTCGCCGTCGACCTCGCCGAGGTGGCGCTCAAGTGGGAGCTGCAGCGCATCCGCGACCACCACCCCGACGACCACGTGGTAACGCAACCATACTTTACATATGATCGATTTAACTTCAACACGCTCCGCTCGTTTTGCCCGCAGAGCCCGAGTCGACAGTCTACGCTCGAGTGTCTTAATCGTTTCATTGCCTTTAATACATGCGGAAAGCAAAATATAATAGTAAGAAGCACTCAATATACAGCTCGTTTTCTCTCAGGTGGCAACATCACCAAGCGGTGCCATGAAGCGTGTATCGTCCGACGAAAGCGGGTCCGAGTCCCGTAAAGCCCTTAACACGGGGTGGGCGAGCCCGCAGGCCAGCGTGTCGCGCCTCGAGCCCGACGCCGCCAAGCCGCTGGACAGGCAACATGTGGACGTCGTAGTCAATCTGCTTCTCAGACTCGCCTGCCAGGTCAGTACCAATTTGGACTTTATTTTCTAGTCAATATGGGTCAATATAAACTAATATGTCAGGTAATATTCGATTTTAGTATCTCTAACCAATAAAGATCAATATAAATTGACGGTTTCAAATTATCCCAGGTTAACGAAGGTAGCCTGGCAGTGGGAGTCGGCGGCGTCGGTAGCGGTGTGTCGCCGGGAGAACAGTTGTCGCGACGTTGCGTGTTGCTATTGAAAGCCGCTCTCAAGCCGGACGTCTGGCCCCATCATTGTGAACCTAAATTGGTTTGGCTCGATAAGGTATCCTCGTAAACTAATATTTTCATAATATTTTGATGATTCCTTCTCTAGTCGTAGTTTTTTATTTTTGTGCATTCAATTAGGTATTCTCAAGCGCGGAATCGAACGCGGCTGCTTGCGCTAACGCGTGCACAGCTCTCGAGCTGCTGGTGTTCCTCCTGGGAGTGCTGCGGCGGGAGCAGATCCTGGCGGCGCTGAAGCCGCTCCAGCGGGGCCTGGCCGCCTGCGTGTCCTCCAACAACGCGAAAATAGTGCGCCTCACGCACAATCTGCTCGCCAAACTGACTGCTATATTCCCCACTGAACCGACTGGTGCCGCTCAAGCCTCGAAGGTATTCCATTATCATCAGTATTTAGGAATATTTCAGGATAGCTGTCGATATTAATGCGTTCTGAGTCTACACAGATGGGATTTTGTACTTGTATTATGTATTACCGTTTCATAGTGCACTGCTGTCCAGTGGCGTCACTAGAAAACCAATCTAATTATGTTAACGCGGGCGCTCTATAGTGTATTAGATTTGGCCAGAGACTAATCCCCGTTCTATTGTTAGTACGAGGAGCTGGAGACGCTGTACGCGTGCGTGAGCAAGTACGCGTTCGAGGGGCTGGCGACGTACGAGAAGGCGGCGGGCGGCGCGGGCGGCGCGGGCGGCGCGGGCGGCGCGGCGGGCGCGCTGCTGGGCCCGCTGATGATGCTGAAGGCGTGCTGCGCGTCGTCCCCGCCGTACGTGGACCGCCTGCTGCTGCCCCTCATGCGCGTGCTGCAGCGCATGGCGCGCGACCACGTCGCCGCCACGCCCGACCCCGCCACGCCCGACCTGCTGGTACCCCGACATACACTAATACGCATCTCACATTTAAATGGGTTTGTGTGTGGGTGGGGCGAGTTTATGAGTGGGGGGCACCTACTCATAAACGCCCCCCCACACAAACGTTCCCCCCACACAAAAAACGTTCCCCCCACACATAAACGTGCCCCCACACACTCAAACGCCCCTCCTCCTTTCACACACATACGCACATGAACCTTCGTTCAAAAGTGTAGAATATTCAGTGTCATTATTCCTTTACAGATTCTAGCTTTAGACCTTTTGAAGGCTCGCGTCTCCGTGATGCCCGTCGACACAAGAAAAACGTTTATTGGAACGGTTTTGGTTGGACTCATTGAAAAGACTACAGATGCTAAGGTGAGTTATAAAATTAACTTCTATAGCTGTTTTTCAGATATGAATAGATAGTAAAATTATTTGTTTAATATATTAAACGTTTGCTTTATTCATAAATGTGGTCAAAACTTATTTCCTCTAGGTAATGAAAGCGATAACCCGAATGGTAGAAGAATGGGTGAAACAGAAGAATAGCGCTTCACCATCTAACTCTGGTGCGCCATCTCTTCGCGAAAAATCCATATTATTGGTCAAACTGATGCAATACGTCGAGAAACGCTTCCCTGACGATTTGGAACTCAACGCACAATTCCTTGAGATGATTAATTACGTTTACAGGTTAGTATACCAAAAAAAAACAAAGAAAAAACAAGATTTTATTTCATACCCATATCCAGGGAGTGTGAGAAGCGCTCATGGCCCAGTGCTACCCGCGGATCACTTGTGATCCGTGCGGTTAAGCAACGTCTGGCACCGTCATGACTGTGATGGGTCATTACTAAAAATGACTTTCAATTTCATGAGCGTTTCCGTGCTTCGGAGGGCACGTAAAGCCGTCGGTCCCGGCTGTCGTACTAACATCATCGACAGTCGTTACGGGTAGTTAGAGCCCTCAAAAGTCTAACATTCAGTTTAACCAAGAATGTCGTATAGCCCTCTGGGTTGTGAAGGTCTGATGGCAGTCGCTTCACGTAAAATACTGACATTCCGCCAAATCTGGTTAAACTGAAAACCGACCCCAAATAGACATGGGATAAAGGTTCGGAAAAGATAGATCCAGGGAGTGTGTATAAAAAAATTGGGCCGCCATCTTAGGGTGTCAGCCATATTGGATTTAAAATTACGTGACTTAACAGCCGCACTCAGAGACGTTTGACGAATACTTAAACTAATGTGCCACAATATTTCTGTGCCAGTGGCCAAAATTGGAAGCTACTATTGTCATTTAGACTTTATTGTCATTTGGATACATTTTTAATACACTGACAACCAAAAGATGCGATTACAGCGACGCTGTCACCGGCACAGAAATATTGTGACACAATAGTTTAAATATTCGTTAAACGTCTCTGAGTGCGGCTGTTAGTAAGCGAAGTTAGCAAAGGAAAGTGCAAAAATTCACCAATTTTTTGCCAGATTTCATTCAAACATTGCAAAAAAGCTTGTAAAAATCTGTTACGTTTTTGTAAATGACAATATAAGTGGGTACGTCTATATTTTTTTATCCTTTCACAGAGATGACCAACTCAAAGTGACAGAACTATCAATGAAATTAGAACCAGCATTTCTGGCTGGTCTGCGTTGTCCACAACCACACATTCGTGCGAAGTTCTTCGAAGTCTACGATCAGAGTGTGCGTAGACGCATCTTCGACAGGCTATTTTACATAATCTGTTCACAAAGCTGGGAACATATTGGACAACATTTCTGGATAAAACAGTGCCTGGAGTTCTTGCTAGTCACTTGTGTGTCAAGTAAGTACTTTGTTTATTTAATTTTATTCAGTTTCTTCTAGAAATACATATATGCGCCAACAAATAGTTTATTATAAAATCAATCCTAAAAATAGCGTTTCCGTGGCAGCTCTTGGCACTATGTGATTGCAGCCATCATTGCCTCATTATTTTAAAGCCATAATATCGATTTCCGTAGGTACACAAATTCGTTTATCGAACACGAAATATCTGTTGCCGAGCATATCGTCCGTAATCAACACGGGTGACAGTGAAGAGCGAAAGTCCTTCGTGATCTACTCGAGCGTGAAAGAGGAGTCATCGGATGGTTTTAGCGACTCGCTCGACCCGGATAAAGATGACGTGCTAGATATGGACCTCGATTCCAGTTCCAATCAGAAGGAAGACTTTGCAAAGAACTTGCCGAACAGGTAGAGTAGACCCGACCGTACACCGAAGCAACAAATGTGTTCAGATAGTAAATGTGTCCAAGCAACAATTTTCCCCATACATTTGTCTTGAAGCAAATGTGTCTTCGGTGTGCGTTGTGTGGGGGCAATGTGTGGGGGCAATATTTGTTTTTCGTCACATTTGTTGTCTGGAAACATTTGCTGCTTCGGTGTGGGGCATTGTTAGGAGGTCACCGGCTGTCTGTGCCGTGCGGAGGTGAGCAGTGAACTGACGTGTGCCGTGTGTTGTATGTGTGTTGCAGACAGCGCATGGTGTCGCAGATCGTGTGCAAGCAATCAGAGTTCCTGGAGGCGAGCCGGCGCGTGCGGACGGAGCAACTGGTGTGCGGCGCCGCGCAGCTGTGTCACATGGACGACGCGCTCGCGCACCGCGTGTGGCTGCGCCTGCTGCCCGCGCTCTGGGCCACGCTCGACGAGCGACAGCTGCCGGTATACACACACGAAACATACTACCTTACAGTATTACACGACATTATTGTGTCACATGGACGTAGTGCGACTGTGACTCAGGCTGGTTTTATTGTCACGGTGATGTTAACGGTGCGCGCTTGAACAGCGGTTTCACGTGCAACAGCGCAGCGTTTGAAAACGCCTTACAACAAATAGCCAGCCAATAGGCTATCTCACTGTAGCCTTTCCAAATTCAAACTTCTTTCTCTTGAACATTGCCAATTTCTTTCCAGACGATTATGAATGAAGTAGTTCCGTTCATAGTATCCGGGGTCCACGTTATACAACGCGACCAGCCGCTGAGTGCTTTGAATACGTTCATCGAAGCACTCGCTAGATGTAACCCGCCTTTAAGTTTAAAACCGTAAGTATAGCCCTATTAAATTCCACGTGATATAAAATAGAATTTCTTAGATTTAATCTTAAATAAAATATATTTTTTTTTAGGTCTATGATGAGGTATTTAGGTAAGACGCACAATCTGTGGCATCGTATGACTCTCAATTTAGAGCAAATGGCGATAGACCACGCGAGCGGCCGACCGCCACGGGATCAATTGGATATTTATGATTACGAAGTTGAAACTTCTACACCAACGGTAAGTAATTCTATAAATAAGTTTTAGGAAATTGGTTCGAGGTGGAAACAAGTATTTGTGTTGTTGTAAGTGATGTGAGTTGATGAGAGTCCCTGGTTAATGTATTTTCACTATTTTATAGGAAATTCTAGACAATCTGAGCGATATGTATGAGCTCCTTCAAGAAGAGGACATGTGGTCAGGGCTATGGCAAAAACATGCCCGATATCATGAAACAAATATGGCTATAGCGTACGAACAACAAGGATTCTTTGAGCAGGCGCAAGTGAGTATGAAAGAAATGAAAATTAACAAAAATAAATGCATTCATTTTTGCAAAATATTCCGTTTATTTCCCTTAAAATATTCCGTTTTTAGGCTGCATACGACGTAGCTATGGGTAAACTAAAACAAGAGTACGCAGCGAATCCGACATCAGCCAACATGCACAAAGAGTGCACACTTTGGACTCAACATTGGCTAAAATGTGCCAAAGAGTTGAACCAGTGGGACTCGCTGCTCGAGATCGGGCTCACGCGGAGCGGCCGCGACCCCTTCCTCATCCTCGAGAGCTCGTGGAGGAACCCCAACTGGACCACCATGAAAGACGCGCTCACTGAAGTCGAGTACAGCTGTCCTAAGGAGTTGGGTAAGTAGTCGTGAAAAAAATTTCAAGACTAAATTAATTCTTATGAGTACGACGGTGCGTGGGCTTCGATATTCGACATTAGGCGACAGTTGTAAACGCTCTTCTTTACACACTATTTCTAATAGGTATGAGTTTTGTGAATTCCATTTATACCCTACAGCAGCCTGCCCTAGCCTGTGTAATACGTAATATTAATATATCGATGTGTTTGTTGCAGCGTGGCTGGTGAACCTGTACCGCGGGTACCTGTGCATCTGCGCGGGCGGCGAGCAGCAGCTGGGCGGCGTGGAGCGGCACGCGGAGGCGGCGGCGGCGCAGTGCCTGCGCGAGTGGCGCCGCCTGCCGCGCCTCGTGAGCCACGCGCACCTCCCGCTGCTGCGCGCCGCGCACCAGCTCATGGAGCTCAGCGAGGCCGCGCAGATACACACCGTACGGGGGCGCTCACTGCTTCAACTGACAACGTGGCTTGATAACTTGAAGATTGTACGTAATATGTACGGTATGTGATCGATTGCAGGGCCTCCTCCACAGCCGGCCGACGTCGCTGCACGACATGAAGGCGATCGTGAAGACGTGGCGCAACCGGCTGCCGGTGGTGGCGGACCCGCTGTCGCACTGGGGCGCCATCTTCACGTGGCGCCAGCACCACTACCAGTTCATCGCCTCGCACTACGACTCGCAGGCCGAGCACGCCTCCAACCACAGCATGCTTGGCGTACACGCTTCTGCCCAGGTATTTACAATGTCTATATGGATTTGAATATGTAGTGACGACTATTTTTAATTCGATATTTGACTCGTGTAATACGTTCTCCAGGCCATTATCCACTTCGCGAAGATAGCTCGAAAGCACAACCTCTCCGGCGTGTGCCTAGATTCTCTACACCGAATATACACAATACCTAGTGTACCTATCGTGGATTGCTTCCAAAAGATAAGACAGCAAGTCAAGTGTCACATCCAGATGTCCTGGACTGAAGGGAAAGACGAACTGCAGGAGGGATTGGACATGATTGAGTCGACGAACTTTAAATATTTCACTAAAGAGATGACTGCCGAGTTCTACGCTTTCAAAGGGTTGTTGCTCGCCCAGTTGGGACGATCCGACGACGCGAATAAAGCGTTCGCGGCCGCGGTGCAGCTACACGATACTTTGGTCAAAGCTTGGGCGCTCTGGGGAGATTACTTGGAGCAGATATTCATCAGAGACCCGCGACAGATTTCGGTCGGAGTTTCGGCGATGACGTGCTTCTTGCACGCTTGTCGCCATCAGAATGAATCGAAATCTAGAAAATATTGCGCTAAAGTAAGTTTATAATTTTTTCATTTTCAACACTTTCATATTGATTTTTTATATTTATAGATCTTTTTAGTGGCCTAAGTGGTATTGCTGTATTCAGTGTGGTGTCTAATATGTTGAAGGTTTCTAATTTTTATTTGCAATAAATTTAGGTACTCTGGATGCTCAGCTTCGACGACGAAAAGAACAGCCTCGCGGAAGCATTAGACAAATATTCCGTGGGCGTTCCGCCCGTACAATGGCTGCCGTGGATACCGCAACTATTGGCATGTCTCGTGCAATACGACGGAAACGTCATTCTCAATCTATTAAGTCACGTAAGTCAACGAAATATAGATCTGATTTTTTTGTCCATTCGGCAGAATTCACCTTAAAATGTTGAATTTCTTTTCGCAGGTGGGTCGTCTGTACCCACAGGCCGTCTACTTCCCCATCAGGACGCTGTACCTCACACTGAAGATCGAACAACGCGAGCGACACAAGACCGCTGAGAACATCGCCGCCTCGCACCTCCCGCACCAGCAGAGCGCCGCCGTGAGTATTATAGTCCTGAGGTCGTTGACCTACGTTAGGCTTGGTTTAGTGCGTCGCTGGATGAAGCGGATGTACTATGCGAAGGTAGGCGCGCCACGGAAAGCTATCGGCGCGCGGCGCGACATTTGGCGGAATTCAGCGTGGCTAAATGAATAGTTTTTCACCAAATGGAACTGTGTATCATGACTTTCAATCAACATCCCCATGGAACTGGCCGACGAAGCTATTCGCGACAGACCCATGTTCTAATTGTCGTTGCACGTACTGAATCCTGATTCAGTGCACTTGAGGCCTGCGTCATGTGCGTGCTGACGTGTGTGTGTGGGCTGTAGGGCAGCAGCCGCGCGGGCGCGGCGGAGGGCGGCGGCGAGGCGGGGCCCATCAAGGCCACGCTGCCCATGTGGCGCTGCTCCAAGATCATGCAGCTGCAGCGAGAGATACACCCCACCGTGCTCTCCTCGCTCGAGGGCATCGTCGACCAGGTGCGTGCACGATAACACACACCACAATCATTAACGTAGTCAATCCTTGGAGCATATTTCGCTATCTCCACTGTTTCGAATTTCAAATTCTCAATCCACGTCCTCTTTAAAGTTTCTCTGTATATTAACTAACATAACTATTTTACCGTAGCCTGAACTATGAACGAATTATTCCTATAGAAATAACTTTAAAGCAGTAGTCAACCTTACCACCAATTGTTGCATATTCCCTAATACTCGTGAGCGGTTACCCCGGTGTGCAGATGGTGTGGTTCCGCGAGAACTGGTACGAGGAGGTGCTGCGCCAGCTGCGCGCGGGGCTGGCCAAGTGCCACGTGGTGGCGTTCCACCACCGCGCCGCCGTCGCCGACGCCACCGTCACGCCGCACACGCTCAACTTCATCAAGAAGGTCGTATCCACCTTCGGCATAGGCATTGGTATAAGTGAGTATTGATGACGATACTCTAGACAACCTCTCACAAGATGATGAAGATTGTTTATCCTACACAAGTTTCAAAGGAGAAGAAAAGAAGATACTCTTATGAAATTGAACCTTAAAGGATTCTGTTATTCTTTTGATTCCCGCAAATCTATACAAGTTATAGATTTATATTGTATGGTTTCAACGAAATTGGTCATAAATTGTGGGATAAAGCAAAATTTTTGATAATACATTAATTTGTGTAATATAATTGGGATCAAATAAACCGCTAAGCCTTTTTGTTCAGAGGTCTTCGCGGATGAATTCGCAGTCGACAAACTAGGTTAAGATATGAACAGATTTGTTTTAATGTCTATATTATAATATAGTAGGTTGTACGTAATTTATGTGTTTTGTTTCTATTATTTTATTAAAAGAGGTATGCGTTGAATGTTTTATTTGATGAATCTAAGCATGTATGTGGTTGTGCATTTATATTTGTGTTTAAAATTTGGTTGGAGTTGATTATGCTTGTAACAAATGTGTATGCAATCGAGTGAGGCATTTGGACGCGATTAAATGAGATCACGTTTGTCGTAACGATGGGAAAACAAGATGATCATAAAAATATTTGTCGTTTCGGTCGTTTATTTGCAATTTATTTAATTTATATTTTATTATTCTACATGTAATATAAATATCAAATGCGTTACAATCCATGTCGTGAGTTGAAGGTCATATCGTTTAGGTGATACTACACTACGTTATTTTTATCGTATATTTTTTGAATAGCGGAAAACGCACCATTAACTTTTTTAATCGCATCCTTTGAGATATAAATTACTTGATAACACTACAATTTGATTTCAATTTTGCATGCTAATAACAATGTCTAAATTGACGTCATATGTTGTAATATGAAACTTAAAGAAACAATAACTAAAATTAATTTGCTTTTATGATCGCCTTCGTAATATCGTGTCAGCTTTTTGTGTTTTTTCGATGTTTTATTTGATCTTTTGTTATGTAAATTGCAATTATTGTTATTTTCTATAATCACAGTATTTTCATGCATGCGCTATGTATGATGCTGTGTTTATTGCGTCGCGATTATTATTATAAGTGTTGTTCTATTTCAGATATTGTAGTCGACTGTCCGTAATGTATGTATGCATGAGTGCATGGAACTGTCTCGTTCACTTTGTTTGTATAATAATTTCTTTGATATAAAACCGTCCATCAAAGTAAGATCAAAGTAAATATTTTACTACAAAATTTTCTTTTCAAAATTTATTCGTAATTTCAATAGTAATGTTAAATATACATACACGTAACTGTAACTAATAATGTGTATACTTAATCAAATTCTACAATATATTAATGTTTAATTTTATCGCGCAAATTTTTTACTTGATATATAAAATTGATAAAGTTTATAACGATACAAAGTGGACGAGAATAATTTTGATTGATTGAAAGAGGCAAACGCGACGGTAAACATAACACGAAATCTCTCATTTTGTATGTCAACAGAAAGTGTTACAAGTAGTGCATTCTCTTCAGCTGCCTCGGAGAGCCTCGCCCGCCGCGCTCAGGCCACCGTCCAAGACCCGGTCTTCCAGAAAATGAAAACACAATTCACGGCTGACTTCGACTTCACACAGCCTAACGCAATGAAACTACAAAACCTTATACAGAAACTGAGGAAATGGGTCAAGATACTCGAAGCTAAGACTAAGGTTTTGCCCAAGTAAGTGGTGATATCTCTCTTACAGGTGCCCAATAAAATAATCATTTACTTGTAAGTGGGCAGTATTCCGCAGTTAGACGTCTCCTGTTCCAATGTGCTTCAATATTGGCTAAACCAATTTAGAGTAGAATTTTGACGGCTCTAAATATCGAAAAGGACAGTCGATGGGACTAAAACGGGGTAACATGCCCTCCAAAACCACTTAAAAAATCTTAAATGTTACCAAGTAATTTTGTACATTAATTTCTAGGTCATTCCTGATCGAGGAAAAATGCCGTTTCCTATCCAACTTTAGCCTCAAAACGGCTGAAGTGGAACTTCCCGGCGAGTTCCTTCTGCCCAAACACACTCACTACCACGTCAGGATAGCGCGTTTCATGCCACGAGTCGAAATAGTTCAGAAACACAACACTTCAGCGAGAAGACTTTACATCAGAGGTCACAATGGAAAAATATACCCGTACTTAGTCGTCAATGACTCAGGCCTTGGAGACGCGAGGAGGGAGGAAAGAGTACTACAGCTACTCAGAATGTTAAACCACTATTTAGGCAAACAGAAGGAAACTTCCAAAAGATTCCTGCACTTTACAGTGCCTAGAGTCGTGTCTGTGTCACCTCAGATGCGATTGGTTGAAGATAACCCGAGTTCGATATCGTTGCTTGATATTTATAGAACTGAATGCGCTAATCGGTGAGTTTTTGAAGCAAGAAACTTCGACTTTTTGTTTGTATTTATTTAATATGTTTTTAATTGAAATATTAATAATAGTTTATATCCACTTCCTAATACAAGTATTTATATCTCAGGGGTGTTGAATACGACGCTCCTATAGCGCGGTACTACGAGCGACTAGCGGCAGTACAGGCGCGGGGCACTCAGGCCTCGCAACAAGTGTTGAGAGATATATTACGTGAGGTGAGTTACTATAAACGGGTCAACCGATTTTCATCAAACACAAAACACTCGCACGTAAGTCCCCTTTAATAAAAAAAAAACTAAATTGAAATCGGTTCATCCGTTTGGGAGCTATGATGTCACAGACAGACAGATACACACAGACAGACACGTCAAACTTATAACACCCTTCTTTTTGTGTCGGGGGTTAAAAAGCTCTGTCATATTCTATGACAGTAAAATAAAATGACGTCATTTGACTTACCGTCACTTTAAATAAAGAAATAACTAAATGCAAAAAACACAAGCATCTAGAGAGGGCGCACAAACAACACAAAGGTTCAGAAGAAGACAGACATTCTTTTCTGTAATCTAATTGGCCCAGTATACTCTTGATAACTAAACAATCTATCCAAAACAGGTACAAGCAACAATGGTACCAAAGGGCATGCTGCGCGAGTGGGCAGCGGCCACGTTCTCATCGCCGACCGACTACTGGACGTTCCGTAAGATGCTCACCCTACAACTGTCGCTCGCCAGTTTCGCGGAGTACGTACTGCATCTGACGAGACTTAATCCAGACATGATGTATGTGCATCAAGACTCGGGGCTACTTAATGTGTCCTACTTCAAATTTGATGTCGATGATGCTACAGGTATGTTGTTTTACTTATATTAGAGTTGATGATGAGATGTGTGCATTTTGCTACTGATAGTGCCATATCGGTGGGCGACGCAAAGAAGAGTAAAAAGTTTGTTTGAATTTTCATATATAAACTACTAAACTAATCTTGGAGAATATGCGAAAGTTTGTATGGATACTCTAACACGTAAAAATTACTGAACTGATTTTGGTGCAATTTGGTATGGATGTTCCTTGAACCGGAAGAAAACATGAGATACTTTCTATTCGAAAATTCGTTCAGAATTGAGATTAAGAGCCTATTTCACGATCTTCAAGTAAAGTTTCGAGTTACTCACAAGTTTTGTCTTTATCACTTATATAAAGTAAGAAAGAGATAACACTCACTTTACTTGGTGAGTACTTTTACTCGAAGATCGTGAAATAAGCCGTCACAAGGATAAAACCGCGGGCGCTGTTAGTACTTAATATTTTATGGAGTGGATTTTATATTAACAATTATTGCATGGGACTTCTCTCCTATGGATCTTGGAACGCATGGAGCTGGTGTTTTTTCCTAGTGTGGTTATTTAACAGTATACGCATGCTTATTGGACTAACTTATTGTCCCTTTCTTGCTTTTCATTTGTGATATTATTTTTAAACTTGAATGTTAACAATTTATATTAAGTTGTTATTGTTTTTGTCATTCTAACATTCTAGAAAGACACTTGTAGAATTATTTTCAGAAAGCACTTTTTTTATTAACCTGGTTTGTATGGTCATCCTAACTAGTCCTAACTAACATTATAAATGCGAAAGTAACTCTGTCTGTCTGGCTGTCTGTTACCTTTTCACGGCTAAACTACTGAACCGATTGACTTGAAATTTGGTACAGGGGTAGCTTATGGTCCGAGAAAGAACATAGGCACGTTTTATCTCGAAATTCCCACGGGATCGGGAGCTACGCGGGTAAAACCGCGGGGCGCTGCTAGTACTAATATATTTGTAAACACGTCGCTTTATATCCTTAACCGCAATAACAACTTTTTGCTTGCTTTTTTGTTATTATTTGCATGTTAATACATAACAATATGGCTGTTGTCTAATGCTTAAATCTTCGCATGACATTCAGACTGCACAATGTTGACGTGCGGATAAAAAAGGCATTTTGACTTTAAGTCAACCTTAACCATTAATATTAAAGTGTAGATTCAGTACAAAACTGTATTATTTGCATAATTAATAGATAAAATTACCTAATATATGAACATGTTTAGTAACTTTATGATTTGTTATCCGTATGTCAATAATTATTGTTTTTTTTTGTCTATCCTAAATCTATATTTGCAAAATGTATATAAATGTGTTCCGTTCTCTACCTACAAGCTTTGCTTAGTATATGTGTGTCGTTCCCGATATATTTATTTATATATGTTTTCATGCATCCTATAAAAGCTTTGCTTATTTATTAGTTTAAGGGCCTATTTCACAGCCTTCAAGTAAAGTTACTCACCAAGTAAAGTTAGTTTTGTCTCTTTCTTACTTTATATCAAGTGACAAAGACAAAACATGTGAAGAGCTACTTCTTCTTCTTTGCGTATCGACTCAAATTTTTGAGGACCAAAACTCGGCCACCGATATAGCGCTATCAGTGGCCTTGTAAAGGTCCTTGTTAGTAAGTACTCGGAATTTTAATTGAAGATGGTGAAATAGGCCTTAAGACTTAGTGGTGATGTACAGACATTTTGACTGGGCATATTACTTTATATATAAAAAGTATATTTTCTCTACGAAATAGGTGAACTCGATTGTAACCGTCCGGTGCCGTTCCGTCTGACGCCGAATATCTCGGAGCTCCTCACAAACATCGGCATCACGGGCCCTCTCACCTCCTCCGCTATCGCCGTGGCTAGGTGTCTGGTTACACCTAATTTCAAGGTGAGAATATCTTTATTCTTCTGTTTTATAGATTACGTTGATACTTATTCAGTAATGTTTAAAGTACGCCATTATAGGCTGTATCATAGCTTTCTATCAGGCGAGTTACAGATAAGTGCAAGTAAAAAATGAAAATGTAATTAATTTTTACAATGCTAAAGTGTCTTTTGGTCAAAATTAGATTTTCCGTGGGATTGAGCGAAAAAATAAAAAGCACTCGTTTAATACCCTTTAAAATTACCCACAAGTAAAGCTTAATTTATCTCAAAACCCTTCCCATTAAGCTTTAATCTTGATACCACTAATTGTATAATTATTTACAGATACAATCAATATTACGTACGATTCTGCGTGATGAAATGGTCACCGGGTACAGGAAACGTCTCGAAGACAAATCAGGGTTGCCAACGCCGGGAACTTCATCAGAAAACAAAACTGTCGAAATGGACAATGAAACTATCATAGACATGGTGAATAAAGCAGTGACGTTTATAATGAGTAGGCTTAATTCTCTGGCTGTATTCGACGGACCTGACAGCAAAGTGGCTAGTCTGGTCGCCGTCGCGAATAGCCATGATAATCTCTGTCGCATGGACCCTGCGTGGCATCCCTGGCTCTAAATATAAATACTTTATAATATACATAAGAATAAAATATGTGTCAGTGGTTTTTTATTGTATTGCTGTAAACAGTATAAACTGTCAATATTACAACATAGATGTCGTCGTTAATCTTAACTATAATCTCGATGTTTAAATTTTAATTTGTAACTAATTTTAAGTAATTTGTATAACATGACAAAACTGTGAGGATCATGTGAAATAATGATTATTTCTAACACACTTTGATCTCGAGGAATAAATGATGTATAATAATAAATGCGTTTTTATATTTGACAATTAGAGCGAAACCCTGTTTGAGTATGTGACATGTGAAATGTATGGTGATCTGATTGTGTTTGCATGAGTGACAGGTGAGTACCTGTACCTGCATAGGTGAAAGTACCGGCTCTACATCAAGTGCAGCGACTAACGAGCGTGTACTGCACCCCCCGCGCCCCTCTCCCGCCCCCCTCGCCCCGCGCCGCCGCTAATCTCACTCGATCGCTCGCTAGATAGTAAAACTGATTTCATCATTCTAACAATGGAAAAGAAAGTGCAATAATTGCATGGTGTAGGAATTGTCTGCTCGTAGTTGCAACGTGCAATGTATACTGTCTCCTCACCGCAACGCAGAGTTCAACTGTTAATTTTCAAATAATCGGTTGTCAATTTTCTTCTCTACCATTCTAGAAATCCAGCGGTTGTTTATTTTTATCTGTTATCATAGAAGTAAAACCTAAGTCTATAATGCAGTTGGTATATGTGGATAGTTCTAAGAATTACCACAAGGTCTTATTGATAATAGTAATATCTCAGATCTGTCGCGTCAGGCTTCAATTCAATTTCTTTCCCTTAAATTCCTAGGGGTGGTTAATTTGATAGATCGAGATCGAACATAGAATATTGTGTTGTCTGACGAGAGCAGTGGGTGTTGTGATAGATGAAATTTGCGACGTAAATGTCGGCGTCGGTGGGTGTCGGCGCGGCGGCGGCGGCGGGTGGCGGCGTCGCGTTGCTAGGCGGCGCGGGCGGCGGGCGGGCGGCGGCCGACTGAGCCACGTCGGCTGCGCGGCGCGCCGCCCCCCGCGCGCCGCCGCCGCCGCACGCCCACTCAGTCCGCCGAGCGGCCCCGCGTTATGCACTCGTGTGCCGCCCGAGAACACGCTCCACCGGCGAGTGTCCGACCTCTGTAACCGACCGTTTATAATATTCGACAATCCCGCCCTGTGCATTTTTCCGAGTTGCATTTCGATCAGTGCGAGGAGTAAGTCGTCGGCGAGCGATCGGACCTCGGAGGCGGCCGTGGTGGTTCCGCCCGCGTTTATTTATGTTGTCGTTTTGGTGTGGTGCATATTTGTGTTGTACGGACGATAACCGTATTATCTGTGCGATCGACTCTAGTGGATATTTTTAACGATCTACGACCGTCCGGAGAAGGTGAGTCCAAACATTGATGCTGGGAATCTCGTTTATCCTTCGTTCAGGACGTTTCCATTAGTCGCTACTACGTGGCGACCGTGTCTTCGATAATGCTCCGGAATGCCGGGGACTGCGTGCAATAATAATCGCTTGCGAAATTTACTGGATTCCGTTGTATTTTTCCATTTATGCATTAGACGTTTTTTCTACATCGCGCATCAGATATTAATCATCTTGTTTACGTTTACTTGAGTTTCACTCTATAGAAAGATGTAAAAACTAGTATAATAATTCTACCTTTTGAGCTACATGTCGGATGTTTTGTTTGTTTTAGTTTAAAATCTTAAAAGATTCTTGTTGGATTCGGTCCTATCCCACTGTACCATATGGTAGTCTGTAGTGAGTGGAAAAGAAAACATGGAGGTGAGCGGCGCGGGGCGTTGCGCGCCCGGTCCAGCGGTCGAGCGACCGCATTCCATATAGAATGCCGGATTATAGGCAATGTCACTGTGACTCGGAATTGTATTGCTATTTGCTCGGTCTTTTATTGCGAATTTGCAAGACCTCGGTACATCTCTGGACTGTTCGTAGAGACGTTTACTTCGGAGCAAATAGATATGACGGCGCAGCATCGTACACCCACACACACACCTATCCGTGGCATTAACTTATATTTTATACCAATACACAAACATAATACAAACCAATTCGTAAACATGCTTTACAAGTTGGATTCCCATGTTTTTGTGCGAATTAGTATTGTATTGGCTGTCTCTACATTATTATTTGTCTTTCTTTTTATGGCATTATTGTGTAATTCTTACACTGATATGAAGTCCATACGTTGAGATTCACATGTTCTTCATATACTCTGTGTATCTCGTCAACATTACTTATGATCTCACTTTAACGAGTATAATGAGCTCGATAGTGCGTGCTATATATTTCGAAACGCGTCCGTCGTCGCTTCCGCTTTCTGACCCACAATTTATTACAATTTTTACATGTTATATCTAGTTCAATTGATAGAGGATACGCTGAGAATTAAATTAACTTTGTTGTTGTTATTCAAACTAGAGATAAATACTGTGTTGATGACTCTACCAAACTCTACATGGCTAATGTGATGCCAGCGCCCGCATATCGTTTCTCAATACGAAGATGTACCTAACATTATGAAATAAACGCAACTTTACTTTCTAATATTAAAATAACTATTCGATAGTAAATAAAGAAGTAACTTTCATTAGTTACATCAAAGATTGCTTAATTTAAATCGATAAAAATGTTGTTTTATTGTAGAAACTGTTTATTAGGCAACCAAATTCATTTATCAGACAGTGTCCGGGTCTCGGTTTAAATTCACACAATCTCAATGACCTTTAATCTTGTTTCAGATAGCTAAAGCACGTTCCTTTGTGTCCCTTCTCAGAATTAATATCATATCTTATTGTTTGTTTTCAGTTTTTGATAAAATACATGCTTGTGATTCTGTCACATATTTAAATCACATGTGTCACGTTTAAAGTACCAGTTGATCCCATTGGAGACAGAATTGTCCTAAATATTGAAACGCACAAACCAAAAAATGAAAAGCAAAATGAAATGCAGTTTCTGCATGATTGAAATGTCGTAAACATGATTTAACCTTTCCTTATTGATTTTGGTGATGAGATTAAGGAAGCTTACAATGCCCGTGCAATAGGTCGTATGTTTACGAGGTCCTTGACATTAAAAACAACTTTTATATCTGAACTAAGTAAATGTCAGATGAATCTGGCATGCAGTTTGATTAAACCTACTCTTTAATTATCTACCTTGTAATATTTTTGTTTAAAACTATTCTCATGAACGTTTCAAGGAGCCGTAAACCAATATAAAACTTTATTATTTTTATGAGTAAACTGGCTTTTAGAGTTATCCATAGAGGCGGTTGGTAATTAAATGTACGCTTGAGTAGGTTATGACAAGTCTGCGCCTATTCATTTTTAGAAAGTCTATACTAGAACTTAATTTATACATTCTATTTTAAGAATAATTATCGCATATTTGCCTACACAGTGTTATGCATGAGATTTTATGTTATAATATAACAGCAGGAATGGATGTATAATGATGCACTTTGATTTGGTTGTTCTAAGACGGCCCTCCATCAATCCCAATGAACACTCATTTCAAATTGAATCACATTCAATTACGTAGTAAATCGGTCAGGATGTCAGCTCTACGTCGTCTGTCTGTATACATGGAGCTACACGCCTTTATTTGCGTCTTATCAACTTGATTTTATAACCTTACCTTACGTTATTTGAAATAACTATCCCCATATAAAAGTTCCTAACCATTTTCAATAATAAGTCGTATCTTTGATTCAAGAGCAACACTTATTGATCCTATATTTTAATCTCTTCAGAAATCCTGTTTTTGTACTAAGTAGTTTGATACTTGGAAGCTCTTCAGGGCCTTGTAATGTGATTTTGAAAGTGAAATAGTGTTTGCACTCGACGTTTAGCAGCGTGATGAAATGTAAAGGGGATGTAATCGCATTCCGCGGTGAGTCTCCCCTCTCCTGCCTATTGCATACTTCTGACGTTCATGACTTCTAAGTGGGTTGCTTTGTACTTTGCCGTTGATACCGACAGTACAGCTGCTCTTACGAAACGTATCTTATAAATTGATTTGTTTTTATTTTGGTTAACGAAACTAAAATGTTCCTACTTGCATCTATTCAAGAATTTCTTCAAGTAGATATATAGTTGCTTAAAAATACTTGTATAGGTGTATTATGGTTCGAGTAGCATTTCATTTGTTTGAGTTTGATGAGTGAATAGCATGTCATTAGAGTGTTTGGTGAGGCCTTGATAGGTGATGTGTAGGAGCATAGCAAAGCGGGTAACGGTTCTGTCGTGTTTGCAGAGGCAGGGTATGTCCCGTGTGTGCGTCCGCGCCGCTCACTCAATACACACAGACGCAAAACGTTCACGCTTGTGCGGCCGTTGAACCGAATACTTGAGGAATTTCTCCAATGCGCAACGACGTCGCTTAGCATTGCCAGGCTAAGGTAGAAGAAATTTCCATAGGTAGAAGAAGTAGCTTTATTATTGAAGATCGTTTAGTCAAATTGAATTGACATTGAAGTACTTACTTACTTATAATACTGCGTATGATGGTTTATATTACGAATGCTGTTGGTACTCTTAAGTTTTTATTTTGTAGAGTTCGTTTCGTAGGTACCTGGTGATTTGTCGCAAACACGTGTGCGTCGAATCTCGCAACAGCTGGCATACCAGATCAGGGCGCGGTCAGTCTATTTCTCCAATCACGAATAAATTTACACTAAATCACCCAACTTATGAATGCTATAATAAGTCAATACGTATTGACATTACTTGTATTTACTAAATAATGTTACACCATAAGTGATCGTTGCTGATTTTGAAATTGCTCAATAAGTCACCGAGTAAACAAAAGAAGTTGAAGGACTATGAATACTGCGACGTTAGCAAACACAATTTGAAACCAAATAATATGATACTTATGCAGTTATATGAGACAGTAGATATTACAATGGTAGGTAGCTCGCATTACTTATATTTGACGCGTTTGGTTTTTTGGTAAAATGTTTTAATATGTAGAATAGATATAAGAAATGTATCCATGATTAAATAATAAAACCGATATTCCATTTAGAGTATATTTTGATAGATCGAAGACGCCACAGTATTACTGCATCTCAGCAAATCAAGTACAAAAAACTTATAAGGTAGAGATCCGTGGTAGAGATTTACGTAATTTAATTATATAATCCAATTACAACTTTCAATTTAAGTTTCTAACCCACCAGTATCATTGCTTTGTTGGTAGTTTACTAATAAAATATTGCATCACTCAGCATTCACTTTGAGTAGATATTTCGAAACTATGCATAAGTTGCATGTTGCACAAACATTCAGCTCGAAAAACCACACACTACTTTGATGACGATCTATTATCTATCTGTTTACTTCAATCAAACTTCGTGGAAATGTTGTTTTCACTATTTTGACACGTGGAACCTACATAAGTAGAGAACGTGTAACTTTTTACCTTACCCGATAACGCTGGACGCGTAAACAGCCATAATTATGGATTTAGTTTAGTGCCTATGAATAAACATATCTCTATTACAGAGAAATGCGGGAAAAAACGATCAGATAAAATTGAGGAAAATACAAAAGTATATCGAAGCTAATTAGCAAGGAGGTGGTTTTCGATATGGTGGCGGGCGGCGGATGTTCCTTTTTCGGATGAATTGTGTTGGTGGTGCTGTTTGATGGTGTGGTGTATCTGGCCGGTGGTGGTGGTGTCGGCGAGTCGAGAGAACGCGGCGACCTTGGGCCCGTGCCGGCTCGCGGACGTTCGTTGAACGCACCCCACCGCCCGTGCCCCACGCACGCCCCGACTGACTCCGCGCGCCAACTCCACCACAACTCGTTTGCGACCCGATTATATTTTCTTAGTTAATTGAAAAGTTTTCTAAGATACACATACCTATTTATGTCTTCATATTTTATGTCGTTGATGTTAAAATCGTTAACGTTAATTTATTTTATAAATGGTACTCATGTGCCGACGACGCGGCCCTTTACATTGGCTAAAAGTAGAAAAAAAACATCAAACAATTAAAAATTTTCATGGCGTATTAAAATTATGACGAAGGTTTTACGAAGTGCTTCACCACGTAACTTGTTCGAAAGTACCGTAAACAATAACAAAAGCTTCGTTCAATTGTATAATTAATTTATTTGTAATCTAAAAATACACCTAAATAAGGTGTAATGACGTCTTACGGCTGCATTATTTTCGCAATAGTGGGTGCGTGGGGCCCGCGCAGGCGGCGCCATCGGTACAGAACATTGACCGCGCAGATATGTAGGGACCACAAAATAACCAAATCATTATCAACTGTTGATATTTCAACTAATTGTACCAATAATATTTATTTTGTCCGTGGATGAAGTAATAAAAATATACGAAAATAATCCACGGTCACTATAATTATTTATTGTTTTTTACGATTTGTACTTTGTTTCGTCGGTAGTTATGCAAATAAAAGCAATAAAAGCTCTGTAATGTAGGCACATCTCCGAGTATAATTCTGAATTCTTGTAAAACTAGTTATTGCTGAGAAAAATGAAAGCGACATCTCATCTGCTCGGGTACTTAGCTCTACCTCTTCGTAGACATGTTTGTTATTTAGTTACTTATCTTAACTGCTTTCGAAGGTAAAACGGAGATGGTTTGAACGAGTTTTTAATGCCGAAGCGGATTTATAAACTTGTTTACGATTCTTCATGTAGAGCCATAACTTGTGCGGCAAAGATTATTATATTGAATCTATTCTATCATTGTCAATATTATCTTGAGTATTAATTTCTTTAAACATAATTTAATAGTTTGATGTGTATAAACAGGATGTTGGAGGATTTTCCTCGTCGGTTGCGGCGACGTGTCAGACGAGTTCTTGTGCATTATTACTTGGAGATACGTGGCGATAGGTATCAGCCGATGTGAGGATCTTGTTTATTTGCCTTTACCGCAATAAATTATCCGTGTAATGAAATAAGTAAAGATAATAAATATTGATTAGTGCCGTGATTGAAAACCTCACCTATACAGGTATAACATTTTTCACTAACGTGTTCTTTTTAAGTCGACTGGTCGATGATTAATAATTGTTCTTTTAATAGGATATGGTGAAGTGAAGATTAAAAAACTGACGTAATAAAGAAAGAAGCCAGACGTTATCGAACAACAAAAAGGCGGGATACTTTATGTTCAATTAATTTTCCTCGTATTGGTACAGAATATAATGTATAAAAGAGCCTACGAAGAGAGTGATATTTTCCTTCGTAGGTAGTTTTTTCTTACGAAATATAATTGAAACAACAACTCCAGCAAAGAATTGGAACTGTATTATTCATCAAGTATTAGTATGCGATTGGTCGTCGACCAGCAACCTGCAGTCGATATGAAAACCGGCAAGAAGCAAGCTTTATCACACACGATAACAAGAACGTAGATTTAACTACTACTTTCTTTATCAAAGCAAACAAACGACTGATGAACACGACATTATTGAGTGCTCGAATTGGATATCTGTTTTAATTTTATCAATGGATTTCTACTTCACATTATTAGCAGTAATACATATGTACAGAGTATCGGTTTCAGAATTAAATACCACGTGGAAACACTATCGGACGCGTAACGACGAGATCAATACAGAAACACCTACATAAACCTCGTCTCTTCCTACGCAATATTAATGTCGAACGGTGCGCGAAAAACTAGATTTCATGTAATATATTTTGTAAAACAAGTTATTAAAAACGTGTATCAAACGTGGATCGAGAAATATTAAAGAAGAAATCCTTGTGTTGGGTGTTATTAGAATCACGTGTTGAGGGGTGAAAGAGATGTAACAAGTGGTGCAACGAGGGCGGCGATGCGACTGGGGGTTGCGATCGATAGGGGTCGAGAGCATGGGCCGGGGGGCGCCACCCGAGCCGCCTACGTCAGCTGTGGCCCGGCGCCCGGCCAGCCTCCGTCTCACGCAAATAGCACCAGCTTCATCTCACTCACGGTTTACGTGACTCACAACTCGTAATGCGCTTCTATACACACCGTCTACAATCAGTAACTCTATCATATGATAAAGACATCATTATGGGCGGCTGGATAGACACATTTAAATGTATAATACCTAGTAGGTAAGCAATGGTTAAATACTGACAAAAACAAAAAAACAAAAAACAATCTAGAGCGGTATTATTAGATGTCAGACGTTGACCTCCATCACTAAAGTCACGTTATTTCCGTTCCAACTCATTTAAATGATTTGTCATTTATCAGCGTTCATGTTAATCGGGTTGGTTTACAAATAAGGGTCACGAAAGATCAAACAAATCGAATACTAAGTTATGGTTCGTACCTATCTACCAGCGAAATCAGAGCATGGATCAATTCATTCATAATTAAAATATCTACTTGCTATCATTGTATGACGCACATTCTAAAGTTTTTTTTCAAGAATTTTGCTAATGTAATTTGTAACTTAACTCTGAAACATATAATACAGACTAATATTACGAAAACTTCTTATTATAAAATTACCCAACATTGTTTGTTTTTCTTATCAATTTGTAAACAAAGTGATAAACTTAAGCTAATGAAACTGTAAACACAAGATATGTAATATCGGTACTTATCTACTAGAATGATATTTTTTTTAAATGTTGAAGCTTATTCTACGTAATTTTACTTTGAAAATCACAATTCCGTGAGATCCATTTCCAAAAATAAAAATAATACTCGTATAAGTACCAAGTAATTTCTGTGTTAATCAAACATGTTTTTTTTGCAAAACGTTATAAGAGTATTGTCTGCCCAAATATAAATTGTACATAATTACTTGTGTGTAGTAATTTTTGTAATTATTGTTTTATTTCTTTTCTTCCAAATATGTACTTACGTAATAATTTTGACCAGATACGAAAAAGTAAAGTGGGCCGTCAAAGGCGCTTATCTGATCAACATATTCGTTGATATCATGTCATTAAATAGATATTTCGCTCCAAAAATCGCGATTCCGTCAACTGTTACACTACACATGACTCATGCGTGATTGTCAGCCAGTATTTTAGCATTTATATGTATGTTCGCAAATTCTTTTAAGCCATTTACCAAATAAAGCCTGAATGTACCTGCTAAGAGTCCGTAACTCGTGGTAATATTTCACAGCGAACATTGTGTTGGTAGGTAAGTGTTGTACGTAGGTAGGTAACAAATTGAAATGTCTCGGATTGTTTAAAAACTCTTCATTGTTACTGTTGAGGCACATAATGATGGCTCATGTTTTCCTGTGTCGCTCACAATGACACAAACAACTGACGGACATTACCTCTCCGTGTGGACGATATGATCAACGTCGCGTGCGTATCTATCCACTCTCTACATTAACAATTAATTACTTTTGCAATTAAAATCTTAGCGAATTGTTACAATTGCATTGTGATTGTCGACTAACATTTATTTGTTACTGGTTAACGAAGCGGTTTCGTTCTAACTTTCGTTAATCTGACGCACGAATGTGTCAGATTTTGTTAAATTAATATCTAAGTACTTACGTTTTACTTTTAATAAACTTGATTGAATGGTAATTTTCACATTTTGAAGGCATACTACCTCGTCATTTTTCTTTGATTTGGTCTTGCTTATTTACTTTCTTCCAAACTATCTCATTGACATTACGAACGACTAGGAGTCGGTTTTTCATTATGCTAAATGACAGTATTTAAAGTGGCGACTAACCAACTGTTAACAATTCTCTAGAGCTCATTAGCTCTATAAATGAAGATATAGTCATTGCTTTATCTTTATTTTATAAGAATAAAACTATACATAATGATATAGTAATAATAGTTAGCGATACGGATGCAACATTACGAGAGAGAGAGAGAGATGATTTTGAATGAATCATGTTGTTTATTTATTATGTACCCATTATCGCGCATTGCTCTGTATTATGAACTAATTGATAAATAAAGTATAAATATAATTATCTTAAAATGTGTAGTTTCTATGTACTTAGTGATGCATTTATATAGCACTATCTGTACCCGTGGGTTTTATCCACAGATGCTATGTTTTCGTGGGAATTTCGGGATAAAAAGTATCCAAAGTCCTTCTATCGGACTTCAAACTGTCATTACACTACACTAAACGTGAAAAAATCGCAAACTACACTTAGGGCCAATTTCACCATCTTCGAGTAACGTTCCAAGTAAGTACTTACATGTTTTGTCTTTGTCACTTGATATAAAGTAAGAAAGAGACAAAACTAACTTTACTTGAAGGTCGTGAAATAGGTCCCAAACTTTATATTTTGGACTTGTTGAATGATTTACTTGAAAGTTTAGTGGTACTTAGTACTTTAGTACTCGTAGTCAGATTCAGAATTACTGCCTTTTGTATTTTTTTTGGGTGTTCGTATTTAATTGCATCCGTTCTATATCCGAGCAAATCTACACTGATTATAAGTATTATAGAATATAGATTATGCAGGTATAAAATGTTAAAACCTTTACATAAGTAATTAAAACATGTATGTATCACACGTGTGCTTATTTACTATATGCAATTATATATAGTATATATTCTCAACAATGTATTACAGATAAAAACTAGCATGTGGAGTTAATTATGTTTTAATGGGGATTTTATAAGTTATAAGTGCGTATATCAATATGTTCTCGTGAGGATAGAGCATTATTACTTAGTTGCAAGACATGCAGATCAAGTGTGAGGAATTGTAGATGTGTTTGTTAAAAATAAACAGGTTATTGCATGTATTAAACTGGTACCTACTATTAATTTTTTTATTTATACTGGTCTTGCTTCATAGACTTCCTTTCTTAAGATGTAAGTCGCCCGTGAGAAGGGCTAAAATAGTATCGGTATACTCTACGAAGGTCTCAATCCGTCATTGTAAAATCCCATCAAAATAAGTTCATTAGTTTTCGAGATAACGCGTGACAAACAGATATACTTACCTACTTAGGGACAGATGCGTTCGGGATTTCCATTTATTGTTATTGTTCCTAGAGATAATGTTCATAAGTTACTCATTTGATATTGATTTCAATTTGAACTCGTTTGTGAATGAAAAAAAACAAACAGATAAACAAGAAAATTATCCTATCAGGTTTCTGTTTTTTTCCTTCTAAGAAGCACTTAGTTATT